>RXPK01000213.1:760167-2177640 GCA_004143645.1 Protaetia brevitarsis
ATGTACCTTTCAGCTCTATTTCTCAATTTACCTTTTTTACACTAAAAACAACACAACAATAATACATTTAACCTACTGTCAGCGTCTTTGACGTTATCGTCACCAAAAACATGACCTGGAACAAAGTTTGAGACTACTACATACACTACCATATTTTAACAACCTGCTTCAGTGTCCTCATCCAGCTTCTGTATTTTTAATTCACTCAATTATACAAAGAAAGCCATATTAGAGAAGAAAATGTAATCTGCACTCCAAATTGCGGTTATTTATATTCTTTATCATCTGCTTCGCTGAGCATAATAATCATTATTATTAAATAACAGAAACAACAAGAAACACCACCAAATAACAATAAAATTGAATTAAAAACGCATTAACAACAAATTAAATTATTCCCATTTCAGGATCATAACTGATCAACCAACGTCAAAACACTCTCTGCCAAATGACAAACTGCTTAAGTATTGCAAAAAATGGGTGTCACTTCTCGTTGTCTTGTTCGACTCTATGTAAAACGAAACGATTACTTAAAAATTCTGTGTATGTCAATTAAATTAATCATCTTTAAATCACTAAATTACGGTTAAAATAGACCTAAGCTTAAAATAAATAAGTTCAATTTTTCTTCGTTGTCATAAAAAAAAAATAATAATAAATAACACTCATTACTTTTCATCGTTAACTGCAATAATAATATAATACCAGAAATTTCATAAAAAACGCCTTTAAAATTACAAACTAGGCACAGATCCCAAAGACAGGAAAAAAAAATGTTGAATTATATGTTCCGATTAAAGTTTTTATTTAACTTACTACAGTATAAGATGCGTCTTTCTATTAAACCTAACGAAATAATTAACTGCTCGCCAAACAGCAAAATGTAATTTTTGTATTATGAACACCACACAATGCAGGCTAAAATTTCATATAACACTTCCCCATATAAAAAAAAAAATAGAAGTTTTAGCATAATAATTTCTACATCAACTCCTTAGTTTCTATTCGTAGTACAGAAAAAAAATAATTAATGAATTTAATGAAAATCAAAGATTTAAAAAATAAATTTGTACTTGGAATGTTCTAAAAACAAAAACACAGTGGCTATACTCCGTAAGAACACTGATTTGGTGATTTCTATGCAGTTACTAACGAAATAGATGTGTTTCCCCTAAGTGTTAAAAATACTATTCATTTTAAGAGCAAATGAAAACCAAGTCTTAAAAACAGTGTTCGAAAAGTGTATTTCGAGGTTATGTGCGAAGCGTTTTTGACAGATACAACGTGTGGTTAATGGGTGGAAGAAAGTTATATAAAATTTAAACAAAACAGGCGCAAAGTTCAAAACGAATTGATTGAATTGTGACTGAAGTTTAGCTATTGCAATTAAGTTTTCTCTAAATTCCTCCTCTTCTTTATGGTGCGTAGACCGTTTTTGTAGAGATGTTTTGCCTGTTTAGTGCCGCCGAAATAAGAATAAATGAAATGTTTCTTTTATCTTTTAACGTGGAAGAGTTAATTCTGACTATTACAACATCCCCCAGGAAATGTTGATGGAGAAGATGTATAATGTAATGCATCGATGGCACTACTTGGTAAGTATACGCAAAATATAGTCCATATTCGATTTAATTGATCCCATTTCAGTGTCTACTCAAGTTTCGATGTAACACAATTATTGCCAAAGAAAGAAACCTTCCGAGTAGGAATGGAACCCTCCTTTTACGGGAATATGAATTGGAATGGAATTGTTATGGTGATTGTTATTGCAATATTCAAGTGGAGTTTTGCTGAAGGAAGCGAAAACTGTGATCGTCAGAGTCACGACAAAAATCACTGGATACTTAGGCTCATAGAAAACGATTCGAAGTACTTTAGGATGATATAACACCAGTTATATCATGGGATTTTCAAATACATAAAAATAAACATAGGTAATGTGACCAATAACAAAGATATTATGATATGTATAGTGTTAATTCAAATTAAATGTTTAAATCAAACAAATTCATTACATCAATGTGATTTAAAGATTTAGTTAATAAAATTGGAATAAAGCAGTTTTTGTTGTTTCTATATCGTCTTTTTATAATTCGGCTTTAAATGTGTAACAAAGCAAAATTAGTCTATATATTAAATTAAAATATGGGATATTTAGTTATTTTGCATATATTATTGTTTTAGAGGCACTAAGAAAGGAGAAAGAACTCCACACCTTATTACATTGACAAATTCATTTATTCAAACAAGTCATTCATCTTTTTATTAACGCTTTACTTACGATGTAATCAAATGAATTGCTTTTATATAAAATAATTCTGTTAATAATTATGACTTCAACTATACAATACAGTTTATATGTAAACTTCCTACGAATCATCTATATGAAATATGAATTTATTTCTATCCGATACACCAACCAATTATAAGAAACCGATAATGAGAAATGTGACAATTTATGATAATTATTACAATTGTTGTGTTAAAAATAAACAAATACTTTAAAACAAACACTTTTCAGGATATTGTATCGAACCGCTGCTTAGTTATTACTTTAATTTACAAATGATTCTCATTAACTTAACAAATAAGTTTGTATTTGGCGCCTGTTTATCTAAAATTTGGGCACTTTTAGTAACTTTTTCTTTCACATCATTACCACCACATGTTAAATCTGTCAAAAATGTCTCGCACATAACCTCGAAATAGCACTTTTCGAACACTGTTTTTAATACTTTCTTTCCATTTGCTCAAAAAATGAATAGCTATTTTACACTCAGGAACACATGCTGTTTCCGTTAATACGCATATAAATAACCAAATCAGCGGTCCTCTGACGGAAGTCTTACCGTTTTATATTCTGAATATAAATTGTGACGCTAATTTTCAAAAATTAAAAAAAAACATCAAAACTTTTTTTTCTCCAAAAAATATAGGTATATTAATTTAAATGTGAAAATAATTCAGAGTGATCCTAACAAAAAAAAATCAAGAATCAAATCGTATAGATAATATGCTAATAGTCATTGAAAGTTATTGACAAATTTGGATAAAAAGTTCATTAAAATTATTTTCTTTCTTCAAAAGAAAATCTAAATGTCAAAATGATTAGAGCTATCCAAAATAATTAATAGTATACACCACACCAGAATACATGCGTATTTACAGTTTTTCTATATCATATTAAGTTTTATTAACCATCTAAAATCATCACTATCTAAATTCACGATGTGCTTAATGACTTGTACAGTTTGCTGAAAGCAAATTGTCAAAGTCACCAAGCAGGTCGTGTCTAAATTAATTAATTGAATCATACCTCCTGAGTAAGCCCCGAGTGTCTTTGGGAACAATGTAGCCAACTGGCAAGTGACATAAGAAATTAGAAGAAAATAATGTATCTAAACTAATGTTACAAAAACTCAGAGCTTTTTATTGAGAACAAAATCGGCATATATAAATTTATCCTATTTTTCTTTTTATTTGAATCAAGATATTATATCAATAATAATAATTGTAAGTATAATCAAATAATATAATCTAAAATTGGAAATACCTTTCTCCATAATTCTAATAAGAAAAAGATTCTAATATTAACAGTAGGCCCTGAGATCTGAGAATATGAAAATAACATTAACAAAGCAAGAATTTGACATAATTCCAACGTCGGCATACCTACATAATTCCGTTTCCACAACAATTCTATTTATTTATTTCGTTATCGAGACAAGTAAATAAATATATGCTGTTTTTGTACTTACCCAACTCCATGCCATATCATCCAAACGTGTCCGTCATCACATCGACGCACACAAACAACACACACAGATATTACAACAATCCGAAATATCGGTACGAACACAAACAACACATAATAACAAGAACACCCCCGTCTTCTTGACAGTTTCACAAACCCGAGGGCTGACGTGCCTTGACATGGGACTCTCATTTCTCGGTTTCTGTTGTATACAAACGTTGCATGCGCGTCCACCGCTTTCAATTGAGACGCCAATATTCGTCTGAATCTGAACGCCCGACGTATTGAAGTTGCATCTCTGTTTGTACACAGAGGCCCCATTATCCGTCCAATTTTCACAATACGCGCGAAATGATGTTGCCGACGGCTTTAGGTGGCTAGAAACTATAGAAAACCAACTGGATTTTTTACTACTATGCGAAGTATGTCGTGTATAGATGGCAATGTAAACGGAGCTGCCAACGTGTGATAATTAAAATTGCTATTTCGGCAAAGATGACAAGGTTTTTACGTAATAAATTTTAAATGTGCCTCGAAAGACAGCAAGGGGCTTGTAATTGAATTGTTCTTGATGTGGGAAAGGTTTTATGATATATAAGATTGTTTTACCTGTAGTTAGTAAAGATAGATTTCAAATTATGCTTTTCTGGGATTAACTTATTCGTATATTTATCAACAAAATGCTTCCGTTCTCAGTGTTGCTTGAATAAATTCATCACTTACATATCATATATATTTCTTCCAGTTTTATTAAACCATTTTTAAAAGTGTTGTTGTGGTATTAGTGTTTATGACTGTTATGTGTCGATAAAGGGGTTTCTTAAAATTGTACCCTTAAATAAGTGGCTAAATCAGCTGATTTCGCGGAGAATGAATTCGGTTAATTATAATCATATTTAATATTGTCTATGAGTTAAGCTATTCTTGGATAAATTTGTAAAAATAAATATAAAATCACAGATGTTTTTGTGACTATTGAGTATAAATATTTTAAATATTAATGTAGCAGAGCATGTAAACCATTAAAGATTACAGCGCAGATAAAAATCCAGAAAGAATAAGTGTGGTATGTCGAGAGTATGAATATGCAATACTTTCAAATTTTCTAGGTTATGTCGTTGTGTCAAATATATTTTATAGAATATGGGATAAAAGGACTTAAAAGATATTTTTTTATAAAAGTTAACAGTTTATATTATGAAAGAAATAACTTTTACTAGGTATGTGATAATTGATAATAGACATAGAACAATTTACTTACCTACATTTAATTTAAGCCGTAAATTGTAGTTTATTTCCATAACTAGGTGCTTACACTAAAGAAAAAAAAAGAATTTTGATATAATTAAATTAAAATCCAACCAAATCATCTAGATTTATGTGAGCAGCCTACACGTTGCACAATTTACACTTAAGACTTTCTTTATATCCTCGAAGATGTCAGACATAAACAATTCACTGAATTAATTCTGAAATTTCAAAACAATGCTGCCCAACAATACAAAACCAGCGTCAAATGTAACCAAACCAGTTTTACCCACACAGTTGCAATAATATCCCGTTAAAATCTTTGTCCGTGGAGCATATATTATGACTATACATAATTTTTACTCAATTCAGCGCTTAGCCGTAAATTTAATTCTTATGCATCTTTTAAAAAACGTGATTGCATGTATTATATCGGATCACCAGATTGGATGAGAAGGAGGAAAGCGAGTAAAAGCATTAAGTCCTAAGATAAAATAATAGGTGTATTTTTTCGTCAAGGCTTGTTTTTATAGATTTGTTTTTTGTTTTCTTGTGGTTTTTGTGTGTGTAATTTATTTGGGAAAACAGGTTGATGACCTGCATTTAAAAGTGTGTAGATGTTTTAAAGAAAGAATAAGATTAGTGTAAAGGTAAATTGGAATAAGTGCGAGCCTGCATATAAAATTAAAAAAAATGTATTGTGTTTTAATGATTATTTTGTAAAACAATGTTTATTTACATTTTTTTTAGCTAAAATTTTGTTGATAGTTCTCTTTTGATTTAATCTTAGATTATACAAATTATTATATATACTTCATTTACCATAACAGACGAGGTACGTCATTACTTGCAAATTCGGGCCATGCAATACCATATTATTAAAATAACCAACTAACATATAACTTATTCATGTTCAATTAAAGATACTATGTTGGTGCCTACTGCTTTTTAAATGACATGCTTGTCACATCTTCCCAATGTATTCCCACCAATTTAGTTATTGCTGTCAACTGTCAACGGGTTATATTCTGGATTTGCAGTAAAGTGTGGGAATTTGCGTTTATACTTCGTATATATTTATTTAAAATAAGTAGTTATTACAACTAAACCATATCGAAACCATTGTGTAAACAATCGAAGGAGTTAATAGTTTCGTTAATCATGTATTTCGACGCAGAACGTGAGAACAACTTGCCATTACTCCCCGTTAACTTTCGTGCGAGGAGTATAAAATCCATTATCCATATTTTTAATGTCATATTCTGTACAGTACTTCGCTTTTAGAGAGTAATGAGTGTTCTAAACATTCATGTTGCAAACATAAGCAAAATTTCATCCATGAGTAAACAAGGAATTACATCCACTAACCCAAAACGAAAATGCACACGAAATAAATGTTGTAAAAATTGATTATTCTACTTATTGTCAATGTGCTATTGGAAACACAATTTATGACATGTATGGAAAACAGTGAGTATATACAAATATTGTTTACAGAAGTGGTTCTTTCACATACATTTTTCAGACTAACATAACACATTAAACATTTTGAACAGTTCTCTTAAAGAAAAAGACATTTGCTATGGTTGAAACACATTGTTATGGTGGATATTATTTGTTCTCAAAGAAAAGGAAGTTTGTTATGAAACGATGGATGAAATATGGCAGATCGGAGGATGCATGCAATTGTATAAAGCGAATTGAATTAAATTAGTCTGGAAATTTGACGTACTTGGTGTACAACATATTGGAAACGAAATTCAGAAGTAGTAAATCAGAGAGATTGGTTTGGATAGAGAGAAACTTGCATACTTATTGTTACTGTAAATACTTTAAGCGCTAATGGTCCCGATTAAATTTATTGTACTCACTTGTGGTTTTTTGTTATTTTTTCCACTGCTATCATGATTAACATACTTTAAATCCTGATCTTCAAAAAGAATCATCACTAATATTAACGGTAATATGTTATTTTTAAGAGTTTGTTTATTCACCTGTCAAAAGTGTTTGACACTCACGTAGTACCTCGTCTGCTATAATAAATGAACTATATAGTTCATTTACTATAACAGACGAGGTACTACGTAGTCAGTTTGCTATGACGTCACGACCGTGTTGTAAATTTTCTGTTCGTCAAAACGTAAACAAACCGTTAGGTTATTTAACTGTCAAACACTTTTGACAGGTGAATAAACAAACTCTTAAAAATAACATATTACCGTTAATATTAGTGATGATTCTTTTTGAAAATCAGGATTTAAAGTATGTTAATCATGATAGCAGTGGAAAAAAATAACAAAAAAAGCACAAGTGAGTACAATAAATTTAATCGGGACCATTATCGCTTAAAGTATTCACAGTAACGATTAGTATGCAAGTTTCTTCTCTATCCAAACCAGTCTCTCTGATTTACTACTTCTGAATTTCGTTTCCAATATGTTGTACACCAAGTACGTCAAATTTCCAGACTAATTTAATTCAATCCGCTTTATACTATTGTATGCATCCTCCGATCTGCCATATTTCATCCATCGTTTCGTAACAAACTTCCTTTTCTTTGAGAACAAATAATATCTACCACAACAATGTGTTTCAACCATACAAAAGTCTTTTTCTTTAAGAACACTGTCCAAAATGTTTAATGTGTTATGTTAGTCTGAAAAATGTATGTGAAAGAACCACTTCTGTAAACAATATTTGTATATACTCACTGTTTTCGTTCTTGTCATAAATTGTGTTTCCAATAGCACATTGACAATAAGTAGAATAATCAATTTTTACAACATTTATTTCGTATGCATTTTCGTTTTGGGTTAGTGGATGTAATTCCTTGTTTACTCATGGATGAAATTTTGCTTATGTTTGCAACATGAATGTTTAGAACACTCGTTACTCTCTAAAAGCGAAATACTGTAAAGAATATGACATTAAAAATATATGGATTTTAAACTCCTCGCACGAAAGTTAACGGGAGTAATGGCCAGTTGGTCTCACGTTCTGCGTCGAAATACACGATTAACGAAACTATTAACTCCTTCGATTGTTTACACAATGGTTTCGATACGGTTTAGTTGTAATAACTACTTATTTTAAATAAATATATACCAAGTATAAAGGCAAATTCCCACACTTTACTGCAAATCCAGAATATAACCCTTTGACAGTTGACAGCAATAACTAAATTGGTGGGAATACATTGGGAAGATGTGACAAGCATGCAATTTAAAAAGCAGTAGGCACCAACATAGTATCTTTAATTGAACATGAATAAGTTATATGTTAGTTGGTTATTTTAATAATATGGTATTGCATGGCCCGAATTTGCAAGTAATGACGTACCTCGTCTGTTATGGTAAATGAAGTATACCACTACTTTTAAGGCGACAAGGCAGTGGCGTAGTTAAAAAAAATGGCCCTTTTAAAATATCTAATCATTTATAAGCGAAGAGTCAGATATTGAAGGACATTTTTTGTTTGTATATATTTATTTAATATTGCATTATACGTATTGGTTATATTAAATGATGAACTAATGAGGATTATATTATTATATATAAAAAAATATTATAATCAGTTAGGTTCATCGAAATATCTCCAAAGGCAAGGTAATTACCCCCATTACCCCCCCCCCCTTCTCCTTGTATACGCGCGTGATGTAATGTATGTTGAAAATTTCGTGCAGATACAATATACAGAGCGTTACATTTAGAAAACATAATTTTGACAGCTATGTAACTTTTTATAAGGTATAATGCAAAGTAGGTATAATGTCTAGCTAAACTATCCCTATAAGCCCTTACTGCCAAAGGAAGAAAAAATCATTGGAATTGAGCGAAAATCCTTGGGAGTGCATTATTAATACCATTGGGTAACATACACCGAAAAATTATGCGAGAAACTTTTGAAATCTATAAAAAAAAGGGTCTTAACACAGTGAGAAAAAGACAGAATGGGATCCCTGCTTTGAAAGTATTTACAAAAATACACAAAATTGCATCAATGCACCGCGAAATATCATTAATCGTTTGATAGATAACCCTAATAGCCAAATTTAAATTTCCCGCCACTATTTTTAGTAACTTCAACGTGAAGGCATTAAAATAACTATTAATGTTGTATAAAATAGTAGGTAATTTTATGTTTCAACGTTACTAAGAATATTTGCGGGCAATTTAAATTTGGCTGTGTGGGAAATATGTAAATGTGACTTGTTTTATTTTATTTTTATAATATCCAACTTTCGGTAACTATCTATCTACACTGTAAAAAAGTTGCAGTAAAATTACATGTAAAATCGTTGGTAACAAAGTTGCCTACAATTTTACAGGTAAATTTGCTTCATAAGGTAAAATTTCTACCATCTAGTAAATTTCACATGCTGATGTATTTTTCAAAGATTGTACTGTAAAATTCGTATGTAATATTTATATGAACTCTATATTCACCGAACAATGAAGTAATTTTCATATGTATTTTTATAAAGAGAGCAAGCAACTTACTTAATTCTTTTATAGCACCTAATAGGTCATACCGAATCGCTCAACCAGGGATCAAGAATGAACACGCTTACGCGAAACCTACGATTGTTTGTGACGTACATGATATCATTGAGCCAATAATAAGTTCGACAAACGAATAGAATTACCTACGCGCACAGATAAATAATCCAATAACCAATCACATTGCGGCGTATGAATTTCATATTTTCCATGATATCTATAGTTTTACCCGAAAATTCAAGTAAAAACAAATAAATATAAAAAAATCCTCATATTTTTACAGCAAAATTAATAGTTCACTAGTAAAATTACTTTTAATGTTTTTATTAAATTAATATTAAATTTTCATGTTTCTTCCTGTATTTTCCTTTTGAATTTTTGTTACATCTTAAACTTACATGAAAAAGCTATAAATTTTACCGAAATTTCTTTTTCCATGTTAAATATCCTAGAAAAAACATGTAAAACAAAATCTACATGATTTATTGTGGTAAATTCACAACGTTATTACATGTAATATTCCTGATTTACCATGGCAAAATTACTGTAATTTTTTACAGTGTAGTGGCGTATCTAAGTTTTCTTGTAAAATTCAATCGAAAATATTTCCTGCTAAAAATTCTAATACCTATCAATTAGGTGACCGCTAGATGCTGCGCGCAAGGACAGATATTTTCTCTAGCTCCTCTTCAACTACGCCACTGTGTTTATATAGAAGTTTTTGCTTTTGAAAAAAAATGGGAAATTTTGAACTGAGTTTCATTAGGATTTCACGATAAGGCTTTCATATTTTCAATCACTTTTATCGTCATCATTAAAGAGGTTGCCCTTTTTCAAACTAAAAAAAAAAAAAACGCTTAGAAAATAATTAACAAAAAAACACTTTTTACTCTGTATATGACTTTTTAATGGTTCCATGTCTATTTTAAATTTTATTTTGTTCGGAGGTTAAATAAATGGAGCTTCTTTTCCTTTTTTTTATATAATATATTTGAACGTAAAACACATACATGCCTTGACATAAAACATAAACTAAACATAACATAACACGTCTAACGTTTTACACCGTCTCTATAAGTTTGTTCGCGTCGCATGAACTATTTGCACCTTTATGCACTTTTGCACACAAAAGTTCTAAAAAGTATAATAATAAAATAATAGTGCAAATAGTTCATGCGACGCGAACAAACTTAATATCTCACTCACTTCACCCCCATTCCCTTGCCACCAGGGTGACCAACTTCATACTTTGGCGCGTAATTCAAATTCAATTTCTTATTGCTAGCAATTTATTTGTGTTTATTTATTTTCAAAATTATTAATTTTTATCAGTTTAAGTCACAAAAGCAAGGAGTCTTTATAGAAGAAAACTAAATTTACAGTATATACTATAGAATTATGATTTTGATTTATATATAAAGAAATTTCGTGCTCTGTGTGACTTACATATGAAAATGTAATATTTATACAGCATGTCCTAATTTTGATGATTCCCATATTGTAGCTCATCTCGTGATAAAAGAGATTAGAATATCTATTATGCACGTAATTCACCAAAAATCACATAAAATTGTTTCGTAAAACTCAGCCCTTTTAGCGTATTGGTCGAAAAACACAACGAAAACAAATTAAATCAAGAAAAAAAAAAGACAAAAGGATCCCATGACAGAAGATACGGAGATTTCAAAAGAGAGACAACACACAAAGGACCGAGTCGACTTAAACTTATTAAACGACAAATTTATTGGCCCCGAAAACGCATCAATTCAACGGCGTTGTTCCGAGCGCGGTGTCTTGTCTCTTTTTCGTCCCTTTTTTGTCGATTCATTTTTTTTTTATATTTATTTCGGACTCCATATCCACCAGGACGACGACATACCGTAGATGCTGGGGCCAGTGCCAGACCCCTTTCCCCGCCCTTAGAGGGGGACACGGCTACCAGGCACCTTTTTTCTCATTTTCTGTCATCATTGCGATCCGCGTAAACACACTTATTGTACGCATACACGCACACACGGAGAGAGAACACGGTGAAAGGGAGGAATCGCAATTTATTAACAAAAAGGCATTACGTCGACCGACAGGGGCCGACTCTCCCACGGGAGCGCCAAGATATCCCTAAACGTACCTAAAAGAAAAAGGTACAGACGGAGATGGAGAGACGCGCGTCCCGGAACATAACGCCGAAAACGAAATAAAAAGATTGAAGATCAAAATTCCCTCCCGTTCCGTCCGCTGTGCGCCCAATGCCGTTCGCTCGCGAATATAAAAAAACCAATCGCCCATCCGCAGGTCGACGCCCATTTTATCTCGCGCAGCCAATCGCGAACACGTAATCTCCGCCATCTTGAATGCGAGATGAGCGGGTCGATCGTGGCGCCCGCCGCGGACGCTCCTCTAACTAGCGCGCACAGGCCGTTGGTGTTACGTTGTTATGTGGACGTTTTTCGTCGTTGCTCCGTGTAAAAATCGCGTCTATCGATTCGTACATCGATCCCAACGGGTATAATTTGTGTCGGAGGGACGCCGAGTCGAAGGAGACGCCGTGGTTAACGTGAATTCACGCGAAATTACGAAACGAAAGTGCTGCAGCACGCGAAGATTCTACCATCGCGGTCATAAGGTTGTGCTAATGCAAGTTTGTGCTCGTAAAAGGGATTCCGATTAGTAGGTATCGGGTTAAAGGGATTCTGATTAGCATCGGACTGTGCGAGTGATTGCTTAACGGATTTTTTGATTGATAAGCTACTTATATTGCAGTGCTGATTTTGTGTTGTATATCAAGTAGGTACTGAGATTATAAGTAGTGTTTATAGCGAAGGAAGTTAATCTACGGGGTAAGTCTGCATCAACCAATTCTTTTTATTCGATTGTAGACATTGCCATTTCACTTAGAAAGCAAATCTTCCCAAAATCCCTTCGTATTGTTATACAAAAATAAACCTAGAATACCTATACCAGAAAGGAAATTAGTACATAACCTTTATTGAAAGCCTAAATAGGATTTATTAGAATATAATGTTTCACTTGGTATTCCATGTAAAATAAAATGTAATTAACTTGTTTTACTCTAAAGATGAGATAAGATAAAGAATAGTATTAATAGTGCATATTGTTTTTTGAGGCTTAGACAAGATTTTCTCTAATGAGGGGTTATCAGAAAGAAAAGACAGAAATCACTGTAATTTTGATTACGACGGTATTTTTTACTATAGTTTTTATTAGATAGGTATGCCTAAATCCATTAAATATGTGCAATTTTGTTATATACTTGATAGAGTGGAATATTTTTTGTGTGGATAGTTTTTTAATTATGCAAGTAAACAAAATTAGTTCATATGTGTTATGGTTATCTCTTTCTTATGGTTAAATTCTTTCTGTTTCATTAATCTGTTGGTATAAAATAAGTATATCACACTGCACTTTATTTGAAATGCTGAAAATGAATGAGTACATGTAAATTGCCTCTCGAGATAAAGAGCAACTATTAATAATCGTTAAATTGCCTCACACAATTTTTAGCAACCTGATATACATGTGAAAATTGGGTCCCAGTTGATAAATAATAAAACAATAAGGGCTACAGCTTACGATTACAAAGGTTCGGGAGGCAGTTTACCTATTTATGAGATCAATTAATTCCTATTCTTTCTTCTACTATCTGTGGGGAGGCAATTTACCAACATCCAAATGGGAGTAAATGTACCTAGTACTAGGTAAGTTAAACCTGGTGTTTTTTTTGTAGGTACTTATCGAAATCTAAATATGTGTCAGTACATAAATACATAAGTATGTATTAAAAAATAATTGTGCGAGAAATTTGGATTATTGCTTTCAACCTAAATAAATTTAACCAAATAAAAACAGACTATTATTAGTTGTTTAAAATCCCACGAAGATTTTATCAACTTGATTTTTTTTTATGATCCCCTGAAATTGGGATGTTTCTAGGCGAATCTTTCAACATTGTTGCTATTGATGTAAGTCGATAAAAAAATCGCAGTTAATATTCTTCTATATCTAGTGTGTTTTTGCAGTAATTTTTTTTTTTATGTTTACAATGAGTTTAATGAACAATTACACCAAATGCCGAATAAGGAATTTATATTCGAAATCTTTTCGATGATGCTGTTAAGGGTGTCAAATCTCTAACGGTTTTTTTATATATAGTCAGGGTTGAAAGATTGATCAAAAAACATTTCTACTTCATGGACTCATAAAAGAAGAGATACGAATTAATAACATAGCAAAACCCTTATTGGGTTTTAATTAGCTGGTGGTCCACTTTGCTTTCCCGTTGGATTCATTTGGGCTGGAATTTTTGTTGTACATACTGTAACAATAGAAATGTCTTTAGCATTGTTGAAAAAAGAATTTAAAAATGCACATTTTTATAACTTTTGGTTAATTATTAAAACCAGTGATGGATGGATTTAGCATTATGCATTCCCATTTTCTTCCTTATTTTCTATTATAAGCATGTGTCCATTATGTCTTAACACCATTCAATATTGTGTAAGTTATGCGTTTGGAAAAAAATCTATATAAGCTAAATTAGGCAGGTATATCCACTATGGATTCAATTCGTTTGTAAATTACTGCATTTACAATGTTCACCAACTCTTGCACTGGAAAACAAATATGTGACGCATGTGTGTCTTGATTTAAAGTTTTGATTTTATACGTTAAAAAAATAACCTTACATTTCTGTCAAAATTAGTTTTATGATTTTATTTCTACCATCAGAAACTCGAAAAATAAAATACATCTTGGGTTGGGTTTTGTCTGTGTAGATGCAAAAATGTATAAAAATGATGATTAAGACTATATCTGTATGTACTTTAGTTTAAGAGCTTTTAAATTTATATGGCATTCACTTGAGATATTTTCTTTGGACTTTTTTTTATTAAAGATTTGTTGGCAATTTAAATATAAATAGTAATTGAAGTTTTTTTTTTAATTGTATATCTTACTACAATTTATAAAAAAAACACCTCTTGGGGCAATACGAAACGTTATTTTTTCTCTTAGGTTTTGTTTTATTTATGTATACATAAACAATAAATTTAAATCAAAATTAAAACTTTGGATATAATTGTTACCTACGTTAATTTTTCCTCACTCAGTAAAACCAACTGGTCTCCCATTCGTAAATAAACAAGCCCTGCATATATTTTTTTTTAATGATGTATATAGATATGTTTGTTAATATTTTAGTCAAGAAAATATTTTAAGTGTATAACTGATGTATCAATTTGTCATTTTTTAACATAATTTTTTTTTCGAATTATCATTTTTTTCATCTCTGGTGCTCAATTGTTCTTGCAAAAACATTTTTCATTTACTATATCTTTATTTTACTTGTATCTTTACTATATCTTTGCAACTAACGTCCATAATTAGCCTTAGAAAAGAATAAGAGACAAAATCTTAATGTCATCTGGAATCTTTCTTCATTACGAGCTTAAAATGCAATATGAATGGATCTAATGTGATTATGTCACAGTTCGTTATGTGTTAGAAAATTGGGTGCAGTGAAAAGCACACTGTACCTACCTCTCAATAAAGTGTTGCACTGATGTTATTGATTGTTGGCGAAAATAAAACTAAATAAAAAACGAAATACACTCACAGAAAGTGGGGAAAATTACCCCAATAATGGGAGGTATTTTTGGAGTAATTTTTTTTTTTTTTTTGGTGTAATGTATTATAATAATGTAACGAGCGCCAACTTTTCAACTGGCGGTTCCGATAGGCGTCCCTAGATGGCGCTAGCATAGCGGAAGAAGAACTACCTACGACGAATGACAGAGGGCAGCACCGGGTCGAAGAATCGAGAATATTCTGGAAGGAATCTGGAAGGACGTTCTAGAAGGGTCTCGAACAATCTGGACGTTCGCGCCAGCTATAAATAACGCGTCGGGTTGGCCAGGAGGCAGTCAATCGATACGAGTTCGATAGTGCGGTCGCGATTGAATTAGTACATGTAATATAAATATCGTTTACATAAATAAAGACATTAGTGGTTAAGTGATATAGTTAATAAGCATTTTTAATAGATTTTAATTACCGTAATAGTGTTAATAGAATAAGTGAATTTAAATATATCGCCTGTGTGTTTTTCTAAAACCCCGACAACGTTTTAAGAACCGAAAAACGTTACAATTGGTGTCAGGTGTGGGGTATTTGGCGATATATTAGTGGACTAATAGTGTTTAATTAGAAACAATGGCGGCGAAATACTGTAAATTAGTGGACTTGAAAGTGGTAGATCTCAAACGGGAATTAGAAGAAAGGGATGAAGATACGAGTGGAAGGAAGGCCGAGCTTCAGTCGAGATTACGAAGAGCAATAGAAGCAGCTGGGGAAGATCCTGGGACATATTTGTTTGAAGTGTCTGGTGTAATGGCGAAACTTCTAGTAGAACTTAGAAAACATAGAAGAGAAAGTTCTCTAAAAAATTCTCAGAAAAATATGGAAAATTCTAGAAAACTAGAAGAGAAAGTTCTAGAAAAAATTGAAAAACATGACGAGAAGAATATAGAAAATTCTAGAAAACTGGAAGAGAAAGTTCTAGAACATTCTCAGAAAGTTATAGAAAATTCTAGAAAATTCCAAGAAGAAAAATCTAGAATGATTGAAGAATTGGACGGTCGCATTAAGGTGCTAGAACAAATTTATTCTGGGCCATACGAAGACAGAAGAAATTCGAAATTCTATCGATACGGGAAGCAGTCAGATGGAACCAAGAAATACAGTGCCCATCTGTGCGGTTCAAAGTAAATGTGACCTGCCAACATTCGACGGAAAGACGCACTTGGAAGACTATCTGACGCTGCTGGATACAATGGCTACGGTATATGGCTGGACGGAAGCGACCAAAGCAGCCATGCTATCAATGGCTCTGCGCGGCGATGCTTTGAAGGTACTCCAGGCTATTCCTTCGTCGAAGCGACAAAATTACCAAACGCTACTTAATCATCTGGAGATGCGTTTCGGTAATAAACATCGGCAGCCAATATATCGCTTGCAGTTGAAGACTCGCTGCCAGAGGTCAGACGAGACTCTACAGGAGTATGGAGCTGACATCGTTCGTCTGGTTAAGATTGCGTACCCAACGGTACCAGAAGATGTGTGTGAGACTCTCGCTGTGGAAAAATTCCTGGATGGCCTGCTTGACAGGGATACTCAACAGGCAGTAAAGCTAGCTCACCCGCAAACGTGGAACCAGGCTTTAGTTGAAGCATTAGATTTTGAAGCCGTGAAGCAATCGGTCGAAGGATATGCTCGCGTCCGTGGGATTCACGAGGAAAAAGGGCCAGCAGAAGGAATTATGAAGAAAATAGACGAGATGATGACGAAATTAATGACAGAAATGGAATCCATGCAAATTAGGCAACCAGGAAGACGATGCTGGAATTCAGGAAGGATGGAGCACGTACGTAGTCGGTGTCCTGATCCACGAAAAACCAAAGCCGAAGGAAAACTAAAATGGCCGACGGGAAGGGGCGATCGTCGACCCATGTAGCTGATGCCCAGTAACACCAGTGGTTGTTGCCTCAGTGGATGTAGACCTAGCAGCCTCGTCGTGTATGGTAATGTAAATGGAAAACCGAGAGATTTACTGCTAGATACTGGTGCAACTATGACAATATTCGGCCGGAAGCAGTGAGTAGGAAGAACCGATATATCCAACCAGGTGGACACTACGTACGCAACTGGGCAATCAGTCAACGTGTTGGGAGAGACGATGGCACACTTCCGTATTGGTGATACTGCATTCCAGTATCGTGTAGTAGTTGCGGATATAGAACAAGACGTAATCCTCGGCATGGACATAATGACAGAATTTGGTTTCAAACTGGACTTGCAAGCAGGAGTGTTGAAGGTTGCAAAGAAGAAGTTATTCTCAACCACAGCAAGAATATGTCGGCCTGCGTAGTATTGGCAGAAGAAGTAACTGTGGCGAGCCGCAGTGAAACCATTGTGGAAGCGAGCGTGAGTGGAGATATTCCCAAAGGGCAAGTTTTAATGCTGGAACCGGGAGCGATTAGCGGTCAAGGTCGTGGAATACTGGTTCTAAGGCAGTGATACAAGCTGGAGAAAAATTGCCCGTCCGACTGATGAACGTCAATAGTTATCCAGTAAAACTGAGGAAGGGCGTACCTTTGGGAAGTTGTGCTAGTGTGTCGTCGATTGTCAACAAAGAGGATGGCGTAACAACAACTCCAGATCCGCTTCCTAGATGGTTGAATAACTTCATTGACTTGTCTTGCAAGGATTTGACAACACAACAACGCCATACCGTGAAACAGCTGCTTGGACGCTACCAAGATCTTTTCCAAGCAGAAGACCGGAACACGAGGGCAGGACTAATGTTGTACGACATCGAATAGACACTGGAGATGCCCAGCCGATCCGCCAAGCCCCCAGAAGATTGCCATTGGCGAAACGAGCGAAGCAGAACAAATTATACAGGATATGGAGCAGGATGGCGTAATTGAACCATCGAACAGTCCATGGGCTTCTCCAGTGGTACTGGTGAAGAAAGAAGGATGTTCAACTAGGTTCTGCGTGGATTATCGACAACTAAATAATGTAACCAAGAAGGACAGTTATCCTTTGCCCAGAATCGATGACACTTTAGATACCCTAGGTGGGTTTAAGGTATTTTCGACCCTCGACCTGAAGAGTGGTTATTGGCAAGTCGAAGTAGAGGCGAAGGATAAGGAGAAGACGGCGTTTACGATCGGAACAGGATTGTGGCAATTTAACGTCATGCCATTGGGTTATGTAATGCTCCCGCGACGTTTGAAAGATGATGGACAACGTACTGAGAGGACTATCCTGGGAAACTTGCTTGGTATACCTCGACGATATAATTGTCTTAGGAAAATCTTTTGAGGACCATTTGAAGAACTTGGAGCAAGTATTTCAGCGATTGAAAGGAGCGAATTTTGAAGCTTAACCCCAAAAAGTGCAACCTGTTCCGGAAGCAAGTGCACTACCTCGGCCACGTAGTATCAGAGGATGGAGTGTCGGTTGACCCAGGGAAGACAGAAGCGGTCAAGTCTTGGCCGGTTCCGAATGACAAGCATGAAATAAGAAGTTTCCTTGGCTATGCACTTATTACCGACGATTCGTTCCTGGATTTGCTAACATCGCCAAGCCTCTCACGAGACTAACTGAAGAGGCAGAGGCTACGTCTGGGAGAAGAGCTGCCAGGATGCCTTTGAAGAATTGAAACAGATGCTGACCACTGCGCCCACTTGTGCTATCCACAGGCTGACGGAAAATTTATTTTGGATACTGATGCCAGCAACGTGGGCATCGGAGGCGTGTTGTCCCAAGTTCAAGATGGCCACGAAAAAGTGCTCGGTTACTTCAGCAAAGTGCTGTCGAAACCGGAACGCAACTATTGTGTGACCAGGAGAGAGCTGTTGGCCGTAGTTAAGTCTATAGCACTTTCATAAATATCTCTATGGCAGGAAGTTCTTGTTAAGAACCGACCATGCGGCATTGATGTGGCTGCTACGCTTCAAGAATCCGGAAGGGCAGGTTGCCAGATGGATAGAGCGTCTGCAAGAGTATGACTTGATTCGGAACATCGGCTGGAACCAGTCATGGAAACGCTGACGCACTATCGAGGAGACCCTGTTCCAAGGATTGCACGCACTGCTGTCGTGCCGAAGAGAAAAATGAAGCAACCTGCTTGAGGACTACTGTCATAGATGATAGATGGACTGAAGACCAAATCCGAGCTGACCAGGAGTCTGACGAAGTTTTGAAGCGTGTGATGGAGTGGAAGATGCAAGAAGCGCGGCCTAACTGGGAAACGGTAGCACCGTATTCGCGAGAGCTAAAATCGTATTGGGCTCAGTGGGGCTCTTTGGTAATGGAAAATGGTCTTCTCAGACGAGTGTTAGAAGACGAAGCTGGGACCAATAGCAGACTTCAGATTGTGGTTCCGAAGGCAAGAATTCCCGAAGTTTTAAAGCTTCTTCATGATGGAACATCGGGAGGGCATCTTGGAGTCCGGAAGACTATAGAGAAGGTCAGAGAGCGATTCTATTGGGTTAATTGCAAGAATGACGTGAAAGATTGGTGCCGGAGATGTACAACTTGCGCCGCTGCCATGGACCTTCCCAAAGGAAGAGGCCCCTATGAGGCAATACAACGTTGGCAGTCCTTTTGAAAGGATTGCGATTGATATTGCCGGACCATTTCCCACGACGGAATTTGGAAATAAATACATCTTGGTTGCAGTAGACTACTTCAGCAAATGGGTGGAAGCTTACGCATTACCAAATCAGGAAGCTGTTACAGTGGCTGAGACTTTAGTTAAAGAACTTTTCAGTCGGTTTGGTGTGCCGCTTGAACTTCACTCCGACCAGGGACGGAATTTTGAATCAGCAGTGTTTCAAGAGGTGTGCAAAATATTGGTATTCGCAAGACCCGAACAACTGCCTTGCACCCGCAATCAGATGGCATGGTGGAGCGCATGAACAGGACAGTTATCAGTATCTATCAAAAGTTGTCGCAGACCACCAGCGAGATTGGACCAGCAGCTACATCTATTCTTGCTGGCGTATAGAGCATCGATCCACGAAACCACTGGCCAAAGTCCATCTAGTGTGCTTTTTGGACGAGAACTGCGCTTACCATGCGATCTTAAGTTCGGCTTTAAACCGAATGAAGAAGTAGTTGGAGATGACTATGTTTCGAACTTGCGGAGGCGAATGGATGATATTCACGATCGGGTGAGGGCGAATATCCATGAAGCAAGCGACCGCATGAAGGAACACTACGACATCAGAGCGAATGAAGGGCGATATCAGCCTGGAGACCTGGTCTGGCTGTTCAATCCTCAGCGACGTCGAGGCTTCTCACCTAAGCTGCAACGATCGTGGGACGGGCCTTACGAAGTGATAAAGCGAATTAATGACGTCATCTATCGCATCAGAAAGAAACCCAATGGTAAAGCAAGAGTGGTGCATTTTAATCGCCTAGCTCCTTATCTTGGGGACAATCAAGAGGACGAGCAGATGGTCCGAGTTTGTAGACTCCCCGAAGAAGAACTCAGCTATGAGGAGTTCATGGACAAGTATGGGAATGGCCGCAAAGTGCGTCATGGTGTAACAACGGAGATTCAGGAGGATTTGTTTTTGGCTCCTGAAGGGTGCGCGTTAGCACACTGTGTTGCCCAAGATTTAAGAATGGGCAAGGGGATAGCTACCGTCTTCAAGAAGAAATTTGGTGGCGTCCAAGATCTTCGAAGCCAGAACCCTGAGGTGGGCAAGGCTCTGCATTTGCCAGGAAAGAAACGGCCTTTATTCTACTTGGTGACCAAACAATGTGGGACAGCCTGATAAGTTTAAGAGAGCAGCTGTTGGAGCTGGAGATCAATAAGATCAGGGTGCCAAAAATAGGCTGTGGATTGGATGGCTTGGACTGGAGGGTCGTAAGGAACATGCTCGAAGAAATTTTCCGATATACTGGAATAGAGTTCCTAGTATGCAGCTACAACCCGCGGTCAGCAGAAGGGAGGCGACGGACGGTAGCGTGCTATTTCTTCCGGACCTCGTCGTGTAGAAATGGAGAGAACTGTTCGTATCTTCATGGAGGTGATAGTTCCTGTTCCGGACGGAACAGATCTAAGGAGGGAGCAGTGTAACGAGCGCCAACTTTTCAACTGGCGGTTCGATAGGCGTCCCTAGATGGCGCTAGCATAGCGGAAGAAGAACTACCTACGACGAATGACAGAGGGCAGCACCGGGTCGAAGAACGAGAATATTCTGGAAGGAATCTGGAAGGACGTTCTAGAAGGGTCTCGAACAATCTGGACGTTCGCGCCAGCTATAAATAACGCGTCGGGTTGGCCAGGAGGCAGTCAATCGATACGAGTTCGATAGTGCGGTCGCGATTGAATTAGTACATGTAATATAAATATCGTTTACATAAATAAAGACATTAGTGGTTAAGTGATATAGTTAATAAGCATTTTTAATAGATTTTAATTACCGTAATAGTGTTAATAGAATAAGTGAATTTAAATATATCGCCTGTGTGTTTTTCTAAAACCCCGACAACGTTTTAAGAACCGAAAAACGTTACAATAATATAATAAGGTCTGTACTTCCTCCTGTACTTTTCAACAAATTCAATTTTGTTAACCACCAGTCTTATAATATCAAAATGCGGCTTACTTGTAATTCGCAATAAATGCTGGCAACGTCTTCCCTAAAAAGATGGTAAATAATTAAGAAATTAATGTATTTCTGCTAATTTTTGTCATAAATTTTTAAGACGATTTTATTACAGTAATTAGCAGATTATACATTAATTTGTTAATGATCAATCATTGCAGATGATAAACAATTATTCAGCAACTTCCGTCATTTGCATTTGATATGGAGTTGAGATACATTTATAAGTGCAAATTGTTTATAGACATATTTTCTGTCACTGCTAATAACATAATCAACTTTTGCACAAACAACCGTACATCTTTAATGTATTTATTAGGAAAAGAAACCCCTTATTAATATAAAAAAAACTTTAGATATTTATGGATATTAAGGTTAACTAACCAAATACTATTTCAAATACAATAGATCATTTCGCAAGTGCTTGCTGCTCCCAATAGGTTAGACAAATGCGCTAGCTTGCTTATTGAGGTAAATTTAACTTCTCGACACACAAACTTGTAATATTGTTACTTATTTAAACTATACGTACTATATCTGGGTCTTTCGACATAAATAATACTTTTATAGGTGGGGTAATTGGTTTTAAATGGAAAAAAAATATACAGCGGTATATTCATGATGCTCTGTATACCAGAAATAATTGTAGAAAATAAGGTTTATTTGTTCCTGATATTAATTTGTAACAATGTAATTCCAAATTATTTTTTGTTTGTTTTTATTTGAAGGGATATCATTCCTCTGAATTGTAACCAAGGAAGGGAGTTTTCTGATGCATACAAAATCATCTGATGTAAAAAAGATAAATGCAAAAACACAAACGATATTTATTTTTATGTAACGAAGGAATATATTCATCACTCCATCACTGAAAATTATTACAACTTTACTTATTTTGGTAACCGCTAAATTTTGTCATTCTTCAAAAACACTGTGTTAATGCACAAAATATCCTTTTTCAACAAAACAGTGAAATAAGCGTGTAAAAAGTTAAGAGTTGCGGTCGTATGTCCAGTTTTCCTAAGAAGAATTCACATTTATTTTTGTGTTACAAGCAGTAAGATCATTCTTGTGGTAAGCACAAAATGCTTTATTTTTTAGGATGTATTTGTAATTGTTATTAGAAACATAAAACCTAAGAAATACTAGTAACCCAAATAAAGAAAGGGGTAGGTGATATCAACATGTGGTCAGCTATATTAAAATTTATTAAAAATCGTCACTCCTCTGGAATAGAGATGACCAGAGGAATAACTTACTTTTCAGAGCAATGACACGCAGATACATGAGTTACGATGTCAGGAACAGTAGATGCAGTGGGCGCCCTTATCAGGCAGTCAAGTCAGCACTGAGATGCAAGTAAACGTATTGTAATTACACATTCGCACATGAACTCTCTAATGCAAACCATCTTTTAAAAATAAAAGTTCTTTTTCTTGACATTCTTTGTATTTTATTTCAAATTTAAAAAAATATGAAGGACCAAAATGTTAAGTGATGTATGCTGCAATTGCTCAAGCAGACCTACAAGAAGATGGTGAAGTTAAAGTGATGCTTTTTTTTGGGTTTTCAAGTTGGATGGTAAACAGGCTTTTAAGATCGGCCCTCAGAATATCTCTTACATACATTTTGATGATATTATAGATATTTTCCCATCTCCTCCAGGTTCTTCTCGAAGGGATGTAATATTTTCTTTCATAAAAAAATATTCCAGTTTTTTGAACAAGGATAGTATGTGTTTTGGTAAACTTTGTTTTTTGGAATAATAAACTGAATTTTATAAATAGATTTCAAAAAGCATCATTCCTCTGATTTGAACCCTGATTTGGTACAAGTTTTTGTATTTCTTTGAAACAAGTTAAAATTAATAACACAGTTTTGATATTTTGGTTTTACGGGCCTTAACTTATTTGCAGTAAAATTGAGCATTAGTTAAACAAAACTATCAATTTTGATGTTTAAAAAATTATTATTTTCGAAGAATGACCCATCTATACTTTTCTTATAAAACCGTAAATACTCTGCAATCCAGTTAAACGCAGTTTTCGGTGTAAACCATTCCAAATTCACAGTGAGAGATATACAGGACTTATATAATTGCTTCGTCGTTATGTAAGTTAGATAAGATCATACGCCGATATAATAATGATCCATTATTTTCAATTCAATTCCATCATTGTTTTTTTACATTTTGTGTACCTCATATTTACATTAAGTATATCGATTATGTATTAGGTGATTTGAGACCTACTGTTGGGAAAAGTGCTATGTATAGTGTCGCTATATTAAAGTATTTTCCCCTCAGAAAATGAAAAATCCCCATATTTCATTTCCAGTTTTCCACCATATTTTAATGTACTTTTACCCAAAAACGCATTTATCTTGCAAAATTACCCCAGTTATTAGGGTATTTAACAGTTTCCTCCAAATAACGTAGAATGTCCCCTACACTGTAAAAAAAAGTTGCAGTAAAATTACATGTAAAATCGTTGGTAACAAAGTTGCCTACAATTTTACAGGTAAATTTGCTTCATAAGTAAAATTTTACCATCTAGTAAATTTCACATGCTGATGTGTTTTTCAAAGATTGTACTGTAAAATTCGTATGTAATATTTATATGAACTCTATATTTACCGAACACTGAAGTAATTTTCATATGTATTTTTATAAAGAGGGCAAGCAACTTACCTAATTCTTTTATAGCACCTAATAGGTCATACTGAATCGCTCAACCAGGGATCAAGAATGAACACGCTTACGCGAAACCTACGATTGTTTGTGACGTACATGATATCATTGAGCCAATAATAAGTTCGACAAACGAATAGAATTACCTACGCGCACATATAAATAATCCAATAACCAATCACATTGCGGCGTATGAATTTCGTATTTTCCATGATATCTATAGTTTTACCCGAAAATTCAAGAAAAACAAATAAATATAAAGATCCTCATATTTTACAGCAAAATTAATAGTTCACTAGTAAAATTACGTTTAAAGTGCACTAAATACCCCAAGAAAATGTCAATTTTACACTTTTAAGTAAATTTTGAGAGTAAATACAAAATTGTACCTGTTTTTTTCCTGTATTTTCCTTTTGAATTGTTGTTACATCTTAAACTTACATGAAAAAGCTATAAATTTTACCGCAATTTCTTTTTCCATGTTAAATATCCTAGAAAAAACATGTAAAACAAAATTTACATGATTTATTGTGGTAAATTCACAACGTTATTTTTTTTTTTTTTTTTTTTTTTTTTTTTTTTTTTTTTAAGGGTGGTAACGCCTAAGCTATATATTAGCTTATCAGGCCCCCTCAGAGTGGACAAAGTTCCTTTGAATGTATCAAAAATAAGACAGTATTTGGGAAAATACGTTTTTAAGGACAGAAAATTATATTATCATATTTCTGATGCAGCAACAACTGAGCATTTTTAATAACTTCAAGAATCGATCATTGGGTATGCATTTGATAAAGTATAGATCTTTAATAAATTCCATTTCCCCACTCAAAACTTGCCCGAAGAAAAAAAAAATAAACTATCTTAACGGTAGTGCATGTCTATGTGTTCGTATATCTCCGATCTTCTGATGTGGGTGCGTCAGAAAAAAAAGCGGCTTTAGTTCCTCCTTATCGCGATCTGAGAGGTGACGGGTCGTTCCGCTCTTCGGAATATTTCGGCGATGATTGGCACGATAACCCTTGTAAATATTGAGTTTCGTTGTCAATCAGTCCTGTGCCCGAGACCGCACCTGATCCCCAGGAATCCACCTAGTCATCGTCTCCGACGCTGATGGTTGTAGGTATAGATGACGTGGATCTGTTTATGGCTTGTTTAAATCTCGTTAGTATATTCGGTATTTTTTGATTTGTATCACCAGCGTTAATGAGAAGTAATTTTGCGAAATATGCACTGAGAAAAGAGATTGCATTAAATGAAAAGTTTTATAACTTTTGGTTTTTATCATGTTCAACGAAAAGAATACCTTTTCTCAGAAAAGTATTTATTTTAATTGAAAGTAGCGTGCTGTTTTGCCGGAAGACTATTCTCTTCTTAAGTACATGCTTTTCGACGAAAAATAGCCAGAATTAAATGGAATGCACCTTAGTTTTGATTAATATTTTATAATGTCTTTATAACTTCTGTTTAAGTAAGACAATACACATTACATATTATATTGTTATTATTATGTACATATTTAACAACATATTTTAGTTTCTTTTAAGTATTATTGAATTATAAACAGTATTTTAAATAAAGAAAGCCGGACGTTTTGGTTTATTTGCGTGGACACGCATGTATACATTGCTTTAAAACTTTTGCCTTTTAACGGAAAATGCAAGCACCTGTATTCAAGCTGAGTGCTTTTTTTACGCGGAAGTATTTTAGTTTTATTCATGTTCCCACGCGCATAAGTCTCAGATACACAAGCAATAATGAACAAAAGTGAATATTTTTCGCAAGAAGTTAAAGAAATATAAGAGGTAGTTGAATCTTTTCAGTTAATGTGATTTTACTTGTAGCAAGTAACTTACAGTAGTATATAGTGTTTGAAGGTTTTAAAACTGTTATAACACGGGAAAAAACGATTTTGTTGTTTCAACCATTTTTCATGCATTTGGTTACAGTTACTAAATGATTACTTGATTTAGGAATATTAAAGATATTCCTGTATTCAATCAAACAAATAATTTGGTTAATAGACTTATTTGAAGCTACACTGTAAAAAATTACAGTAATTTTGCCATGGTAAATCAGGAATATTACATGTAATAACGTTGTGAATTTACCAAAATAAATCATGTAAATTTTGTTTTACATGTTTTTTCTAGGATATTTAACATGGAAAAAGAAAATTTCGGTAAAATTTATAGCTTTTCATGTAAGTTTACGATGTAACAAAAATTCAAAAGGAAAATACAGGAAAAAAATCATGTACAATTTTGTATTTACTCTCAAAATTTACTTAAAAGTGTAAAATTGACCATTTTTTTGGTTGTTAGTGCACTTTAAAAGTAATTTTACTAGGGAACTATTAATTTCTTGTTAAAAATATGAGGATCTTTTATATTTATTTGTTCTTACTTGAATTTTCGGTTAAAACTATAGATATCATGGAAAATACGAAAATTCATACGCCGCAATGTGATTGGTTATGGAATTATTTATCTGTGCGCGTAGGTAATTCTATTCGTTTGTCGAACTTATATTGGCTCAATGATATCATGTACGTCACAAACAATCGTAGTTTTGCGTAAGCGTGATCATTCTTGATCCCAGGTTGAGCGATTCAGTATGACCTATTAGGTGCTATAAAATAATTAGGTAAGTTGCTTGCTCTCTTTATAAAAATACATATGAAAATTACTTTAGTGTTCGGTAAATATAGAGTTCATATAAATATTACATACGAATTTTACAGTGCAATCTTTGAAAAACACATCAGCATGTGAAATTTATTAGATGGGTAGAAATTTTACCTTATGAAGCAAATTTACCTGTAAAATTGTAGGCAACTTTGTTACCAACGATTTTACATGTAATTTTACTGCAACTTTTTAGGGCAGTATTTATTAATTTAACTAAATATTTACATGGAAGTAAAAATAGATATCGCATTTTATTTTCGTATAACAGTTTTCTCCCCAAATAGTACACCAGATGAGCAGATATACTTATAGTCTCAGATACGCAAACGATAATGAACAAAAGTGAATATTTTCGTGCGAGGCTAAAGAAATTTCAGAGATAATTGAAATCTTTTAGTTAATGCTGATTTACTTATAAGCCAAGGAACTTTACAGCAGTACATAGTGTTAGAAGATTTTAAAACTGTTATACACGGGAAAAGCGATCTTGTTGTTTTCAAGTATTTTTCATGCATTTGGTTACAGTTACTAAATTATTACTTGGTTTAAGAATATTAAAAATATTTCTGTATTCAATTAAACAAATAATTTGGTTACCAGATTTATTCGAAGCTACGCAGTATTTATTAATTTAACTAAATATTTACATGGAAGTAAAAATAAATATCGCAGTTTATTTTCGTATAACAGTTTTCTCCCCAAATAGTACAGCAGATGAGCAGATATACTTAAGTGTAGTAGAGAAATTGTCGTATAGATGGCGCATCTCCTATTTCATTCCAGTAACAGATAATATTTCGCACAAAATAGGCTGGAAACTACGATCGTAACATACTAATCTGGTATATTTACTAAACCAACAGTCTGATAGAAGTCATCGCCATTGAAAAGATTTCTTTAACAGCACACTAGAGTGGATTTACAACATTCTAACGGCAAATCCCGCCTTCCTTACTGCCATGGGTTTTTGGAGATAATTCATTTTCATTTCGATTGAAAATGATCACGACTTTTTATTGTGTTTACGCTTAAGTCTAAAACGAATAAATGATATAAGAAAAGGAAAAACCACTTGAACAACTATCAGTATCTTTCACACAAGAATAAACTCTTTCAACGAAAAATATATTATTTCTGAGGAAATGCGTGAATTTAACACTTTCCTAAGAAAAGGTATTCTTTTTGTTGAACATGATAAAAACCAAAAGTTATGAAACTTTTCATTTACTGCAATCTCTTTTCTCAGTGTATTATGGTTGCACATAAAATTTATTTATTATGACATATGTTAAGTTGTTTAATTTAATATCATGATGAAATTTTGTAAACCTCATATTGAAATTAAGTAGATCGACTAATATAGATAGATAGATAGATTATTTATTCAGTGTTACAATATATAGTACGTTGAACATGTCAATATAAATAAAAATAAAAAAAAATAATATAACATATACAAATAAATTGTAAATAACAACTACACGTAAAAATATAAGCTACTGCTGGGAAAAGTCCCATGCACAGAGAAGATTAGCCTACATTAGAGTATTTTTTTCGCCGGAAAATTAAAACTTCTTGTATTTCTTTAGTTTTACAGCATCTACCCCAAGTTTTGCGTGCACATCTATAATTTTAAGTGCATGGATGAGATTCATTGTCCTTATAGTTTGGATATAAACTGTATCATATAGTTTTAAAATATGAAATAGTTTTAGTATAATGTTTTAAACAAATAAAAATATATTATATATTTAAATTTTCGTATTATTGATATATCTCACCCTGCACAAAATAAGCAATCGGATTAATTATTTTAAGTAGTAGTATTACAAAGTATTACTACAATTACATACAAATATATTTTAGTATAGCAACAAAAGCAATCTGTGAAGTTTTAAGAAGCCAAAAATTATCATCATATTTACATTTTTTTTTTGTCAATTAACTAAACTGTGCAAATACGAAATACTTTGTTTTGAACAACATGGTTTCCGAAAAGACCGATGCTGCGAATATTGCTATTCTCCAGTTTATTGATCAACTTTATCAAAATTTTGATGCAAATAATAAAACAATTGGGATATTTATCGACCTCAGTAAACCTTTTGGTTTAGTAGATCATTCACTTCTTCTTGAAAAACTGTTTGGTTACGGTATGAGGGGGGTCATTCACAAATGGTTCTCCTCGTATCTTGATGATCGACAGCAAGTGGCGGAGATAGCCGGTGCAATGTCCTCTCCGTTGCAGGTTTGTATGGGTGTACCGCAGGGATCGATCCTTGGTCCTTTGCTTTTTTAATTTT
Source organism: Protaetia brevitarsis (assembly GCA_004143645.1). Taxonomy (NCBI): domain Eukaryota; kingdom Metazoa; phylum Arthropoda; class Insecta; order Coleoptera; family Scarabaeidae; genus Protaetia; species Protaetia brevitarsis. The sequence goes on from RXPK01000213.1 coordinate 789,554, forward strand.
TATTAATGATCTGCCAAACGTGTATGATAGTGGTAGTTTAGTGCTATTTGCTGACGACGTTTCTTATTTGTGCGCAAAGAACAACATTGCGGATACGTTGAATTTAGCCACCTTTATGTTGGCTAGGTTCAACACTTGGTTCTCAGCAAATAAGTTATGTTTGAATCAAGATGAAACTGTTTTTATTAAATTCGCACCGAAAACTAAATATACCGATAAGTAGCTATCTATTAAGAGTCAACTCACAATCAATTAAAACAAGCAACATCGACCAAGTTTCTGGGGCTTCATATTGATTGTGATTTGGCTGGGATACACCACATACAGCTTTGTGGTCTCTCGTTGTCTCAGTTTGTTATGCGTTTGTATCGCTTGCCGTTTTTGGTAGGTAGAGACGTCTTAATATCATTGAACATGCTTGTTCCAATCTAGAGTGATATATGCAATTTCTCTCTGGGGAGCTGATTCGAAGTAGCAGTTAATTTTCCGTATTCAATTCAAACGTGCTCTACATAATGTCGCAGGTGTTTCCTCTAGAAGCTCTCGTCGCCCCTTATTCAGGGAATTCAAAATACTTACAGTGCCATGTTTATATATTTTGCAGATATTATGTACTGTTAAAGAAAATATTGATAAACTTCCACGCAATAACTTAATCATTCATACACCACCAGGACATGGCACTGACCTGCGAATATCTAGCCTGGAATGTATTATATTGAAAATAACCCATTTGCGCCGGTATTCACTTATATAAGAGCTTCCCAGTGATAAAAGAAATAAGTAAATTTAGAAATTACAAATACAAACTAAAAGATACCTCGTTTCTCAATAGCTTTTATAGTATTGACGAATACATGACTTTGTGATATATGTTTCACGGTGCTGATACCGATATCTCTTTATGCCATAAAATTATAAATTATTTTTATTATTATTTTATTTTAATCTATTTTTATTATATACATTTTTTAAGTAATAAGCATTTTACACTTATATTATAGTTTTACTTGTATTTTATATTTTTGTATTGTACGTGACTCTGTCTTATATCATATTCATGATCAAAGGGGACGAAATATATTATTATTAAATTAATCTGTTAATTTTTCAAAATATGCAGGTACCTAGAGGTAGATTCATCTTCACAAATTTGATTTGTTATTTTAACGAAAAAGGGTTTTTGGTTTATATAAAAAGCATGGTTATCTTTTAACAAAGTATGAAGTTTTTCGGTAACAATTAAACAATTAAAAAAATTGTGAAACGACAAGATCGACTTGATCAGCTGATATCGTTCATTTTTAAATTCGTTTGCACATATAGCAATATTTAATTACGAAACGAAAATTCTTTTATACAAAAAAAAAATGGCACAGTAACTACAGAGCATTCATTAGCAGATTTCTCCTTCATTTACTCCTCTATTCTTGATTATTTCGTCTTATCTGGTTATACCTGGTTTTTATACATATGTATTTGAATCAACGCTCTGACGGAGCAGTTGCACGGTAGCCGGTCATCGTCGTCATTTGTCTGCGGTTGTCAGCAGGGCAATTTGACCGCTAGGAGGCGCGTAGGATCGCAATTAGCGCGTAGCCAGATATCGTGATCTTCGCTCACGACTTCTCCAACACCAGAAGGAGACACGGAAAACAACAAAAAAAGAAAGCAAAACCGAAAAAGACGGACATAAAAGACATAACAGCCTCAATAGTTAACAAGGTAAGGCGTCAGCAGTCAGCAGTGTTACATCTTCGTCAATAGGGAGCCAGCGAGCGTAATGTGGTAGAAATAAGACGTCAGGGAATGATGATTAATAGTTAAATTTCAAATCACCTCGTTACCGTAGTCACGACAGACAGAATCATTCGAAATACAAACGTAAAAGATTGTTACCTACATAAATAGAGATAGAAAAAACAGTCACCCTCTTTTTAAAGTCTCTGCTTCTGTTCTGTTCGGCTCCAAAAATATAATTAGCGACCATTAACACTTCAGGTAACGTTTATATAATATGTTTATTCATCTAAGAAGTAAGTTAGCATTCAATTTTCTTAAAGTAGTTTCGAAAGAAATTACGTACGGTCCTTGCGCGCGCTTTAATTCCTTTATTTATACATACCTACAATCTTTTAATCCATTGATGTTGATTATGTACCTAATTTTAATTTTGGCTCTTTTCTAGATGAAAAGATGTGGAAAGATCAATACAAATCATGTTTTTTTTTTTACATTATATACTCTGAGAAAAATATTGGACGTGATTTCAACTACATCTCATTCATTTTGTAAATTTTCGTCGACAGAATGAAATATGTCACTGTTATGATAAAATAATATTTGCAATCTTTGATTAAGTAATACCAAGATTCATTAGTAACAGTGTACTTCAATTCATTACACTTTATTATTAGTCTGATATACAGTATGTTCTCAATATATGCGACTAACTTTAGGAGCTGATTCCTGAGCTTATTTGATTATAAAAGTTCATATGAGTATATGTCCAAAACCGGTTTGGTTTTAAAAGTTATTGAATGTTTAATAATAAATTATGAACTATGACTAACACGATATAATATCACAGTGGTTCTTCAAAAACTATTGTGTTGAGAGGGAATTGTTATTTGTCATTTCAATATTGTCAATAATGTCAGAGTATTCATTCAGTTTATTGTCAGTTTCTGTTTTCTAAAATGAAATACACGAATGCTGAGATGTGTGATATGCATTTCGTTTACGGTCTTGCCAATGGAAATTCGCGTGCTGCTAGACGTCTTTATGAAGAACGATACCCGAACCGTATCATCCCGCATCATTCAATATATGCCTGTCTTCACCAACGTCTTAGTGAAACGGGAAATTTAAAAAAAACGACGACTGATAACGGGCACCCATCTACAGTGAGAATCCACAAGTTGAAGGAATGGTACTAAATGAAATTGAGGAACATCCTGCTACAAGCACCAGAAAAATTGCGTTTGCTTTAAACATTAGTCAGGCCACAGTTTGGAGAATATTGAAAGATCAACTGTTGTATTCATATTACATTCAACGGGTGCAGGCACTTTTGCCGGCAGATTTTCCGCAAAGAGTGGCTTTTTGTCAGCAACCAACACAAATCGCACAAAATCCTGACTATTTGGCTCAAATATTCTTCACCGACGAGGCTACTTTCTCTAGAACAGCGATTATTTATTTTCATAATAATCACATATGGGCCGAAGAAATCCGCACGAACTAGTGAATGCCGTCATCAACATCAATTCTCTGTGAATGTGTGGGCCGAATTGTTGGAGATCACTTGATAGGTCCACATTTTTTACCGATGCGGTTAAATGGCGAGGTACACCGCAATTTTCTTGAGAGGAGCTACTCCTACTGCTGAAGAAGAGTTCCGTTGCAATTAAGGTTACAAATGTATTTTATGCATGACGGGGCTCCAGCGCATTTTAGTTTAGTTGCTTTTTGGACAATACTATTCCAGATCGATGGATAGGACGGGGAGGTCCACAACCGTGCCTCCTCGGTCTCCAGACTTAAATCTTTGGACTTTTTTCTCTGGGGTCACCTTAAATCATTTAGTTTATACGACTCCCATTGAAAATGTCGATGAACTGAGAAATCGTATTATCGCAGCTTTTCAAACAATTCGAATACCCCTGGTATTTAGAACGGACTCGCCAGTCAATACGACGGAGGATAGAACTTGTATTACAGTTGGGGGGTGGTCATTTTCAACAGTTAGTATAAGTTAATTTGTTTTACTAATTATTTTGTTAATTTATAATAAAAACATTAATTATGTTAACTTACTATTAAACATTGTACAACTTTAGAAATAAGCAATTTTGGACATATGTTCTTATGCACTTTTATGATCAAAATAACCCCAGGAATCAGCACTTAAAGTTTGTCGCATATATTGAGAATCACCCTGTATATCGTCAATTCTTTTCCAAGATATAATATAATGTATAAACAATTGTCAATTCTTTGTGTAATTTTTTTTAAACAGGTATACACTATGTAGTTCACTCTTAAATATTCTATAAGCGAATCAATGAATCGTCATTTCGCAACTAACTAACTGCCTCTATACATTTCGCACAGCCTCCGTATCGCGCCGATTTTCATCTCATTGTATTCGCGCCGAGGCCCCTCCGATCCAAAACAAATATTTACTCAAAACGGGATGACAAATCAATTACACGTGATTTCTATGCGCATGGGGCAGATGTGGCCGACGAGTTTGATATTTTTGCGACGAGATGGAAATATGTATTAAGTGTATGTAGTTGTACACATTCGTAGGTTATATTATGTATATACAATAGTGGTTGAATAACAAAACTTGGACAAACGCAGGCCCAAGAATAAATGTTTGGGGGGGCCTTTCATCGACGCCCTGTGACATGTAACTAATATTCTGTTTACCCACGATATAATGTAAATAAAGTTTTTCTATTTTGGAAGGATGTCTATTGTGTGTTTATGGTTACAATTTGTCGCGGAAGAATGTATTGAAGGTATAGGTGATATGGGGATATAAAAATTTTACCGGGTAAATATCTTACAGAACATTAGAAGAGTTAAATTTAAACAAAGTGGTAGTTGTGTCCAATATTTATTAGCAGTTTAAATTATGCAGTTTTAAGATTATTAATAAGAATTTAATATGTGAGGTAATTATAATATTTCATTGCATTCGCGCTATTTAGAGTTGCTTCCTTCCCTCCTTCATTTACAGAGACATAAGTAAAGTAATCGCAATAGCAAATTACAATGATTATATGATCGGCTAGTTGTTGAATTATTTAGACATTTAGTTTACTTATACATTCACTTTCGATACACTAATATTTTTGAATCCGATACTACAAAATTAGTTAATGTAACTACAAGAATCTTTAAGCTTATATTGTTTGTGTTTTCTTGGTTTTCTGAAATTTTATAATTTATAACTTGATTTTTCTTTAAATTTGCATTTTGTTTACTTGTTTAAATTGTTAATGTTGTCTAATTTAATTTTGGCTCTTTTTTAGCTGAAAAGATGCGAAAAAATCAATACAAATTATGTTTTTTTTTTTACATTACATACACTGAGAAAAATACTGCAAGCGAGATCAGTAATCTACATTCAGTGAGTGAATTTTCATCGGCAGAACGAAATGCGTCATTGTTATGATAAAATATTATTTACAATATTTGACTAAGTTATTACTTAGTCTAATATTTGACTAAGTAATAACAAGATTCATTAGTGAAATAAATTAGCTTTCATTATTATAACAAATCACTGTACATTAATCCGTAGATAATAATTGTGATGGTAAACTATTATACAGGGTAATTCCACGTTTAAATGGCTTCATTAAAAGTTTATTGATGTATCATTATTTTACTTATTATTTTGAGATTTTGGCACAGTATCTGTTCGCAGTGCCGAACTACAAATGCCAAAATATCTTAACCAAAATTCACTTCCCGGTTGACCGGAAATGGATGTCAACTTTCTTATTTTAATACGAATGATAATAATTTTTTTATTTTTGGATTCTACAGCTATAAATACGTCAGTTTTCATTAGCTATTCCCTCTAGCTACATGTTGCCGTTTGAGTTATTTTGAGTTTTTCTTTTTTTTTAGTCATAATCATTGCATCATTGAAGAAATTAATATTCTCGGTTAATACTGCCAAGTAGAGACTCAAACTTGCTATGTTATGAATGTAGATATTATCTAACAAACGGTAAGCACACTTACACATTCTAACTACACCAGCGTGTTTCAACAACTGACGAACAAAGGTGACATATTTTTCAAATGCAGAAAACTCATTTTTTTTTTAATAGAACAGCCTGTATTTTAATTCGGAAATTAAGAAGTAAATATCATCCCCTATCACTTGTATATGAGCATTCCTATACCTATCTTTAAGTAGATTTTGAGATATGAGCGACTTTTGTTGTCGTGTCATATCTCAAAAATCTATTAAGATAGGTATAGGGAATGCTCATATAAAGTGATAGGGGAGATATTTACTTCCTAATTCCGAATTAAAATACATGGTGTTCTATTTTTAAAAAAAAAGAATACTTAGTCTGTTTAACAAAAAGTCGCTTCATATCTCAAAATCTATTAAAGATAGTATAGGAATGCTCATATAAAAGTGATAGGGGATGATATTTACTTCCTAATTCTGAATTAAAATACAGGCTTTCTATTTAAAAAAATGAGTTTTCTGCATTTGAAAATATGTCACTTTGTTTCCTCAGTTTTGACACCCTGTATGTTAGAATGTAAAGTGTGCTTTACCGTTTCTTAGAGTAATATCTACATTCATTAACATAGCAAATTGGAGTCTCTACTTGCAGTATTAACCGAGATATAATTTCTCAATGATGCAATGATTATGACTAAAAAAAAAAAAGAAAATCTTAAATAACTCAAAAACGGCAACATGTAGCTATAGGAATAGCTAATGAAAACTGACGTATTTATAGTTGTAGAATCCAAAAATGAATAACAAATTATATCATTCTATTTAAAATAAGAAAGTTGACATCCATTTCCGGTCAACCGGAAGTGACATTTTGGTTAAGATATTTTGCATTTGTAGTTCCAATCGAACAGATACTGGTGCCAAAATCTCAAATATAAGTAAATAATAGAACATCATAAACTTTCATAATAATTTTTAATTAATATAAATACAAACGAGATATAGTTATTTTTACATTCAATTTTCATAAAAATATCCCCGATATGAATCCAATAGAAGAAGATACCTTCTTCGTTAGTTCAACGGTTTGCAATTTATTGCGAGAACGAACAGGTGTAGAGTACGTTGTAATAGAGCTAAGTAACAGACGGTGGTAGCCAACAGCAGGGCGTAATTCATGTCAGGCTTCGCGCAGGTTTTGGTGACGACATATACCATTCTCTATTGCAACGGATTCTACGCCGGCAGCGATACGTACGCCGCCGTCACTGACTGAGCGAGAGTTTGAGGTGTGGCCCCTAAAGGGCGTACATCTAAACTCGTGATCTCTTAGGGGGAAATCGATAATAATACTTAAGACTGCTCTCGAACGAATGCTAAAGACGCTTGGTAGGCGAACACTCGCATTTCTATTCCCTTTTCTGCTTGTATGATGATTCCTCCACAATGGTCCATATGAGTCTCTGCCGTGGTGACATTCTTACAGTTTTTAAAACCTACATATAATTAACACTGCGAAGGCAAGAAGCTGTTAGTTATAGCTACATATAATTTGTCGTATAAAAAAAAATCCTGGTAAGAGTAGTATACAGGGTGATTCTCAATATATGCGACAAACTTTAAGCGCTGATTCCTGGGGTTATTTGATCATAAAAGTTCAATGAGATATATGTCCAAAATCGGCTTAGTTCTAAAGTTGTACAATGTTTAATAGTAAGTTAACATAATTAATGTTTTTATTATAAATTAAAAAAAATTAGTGTAAAACAAGAATTAACTTCTATAACTCGTTGAAAATGACCGCAAAAGTCAGGTTATGAACGGCTGCAATACCAATTGCAACGCTAATAATTATTAAAAGTGATATAATGCAACAAAAGAATATGAAATATGAATATGTAAGTTGAAAAGTTCAAACAGTAATTTAAATTCCTAATAATAATAACATTGTTTCAGTTACCATAAACAGCTGTTACCGGTTTACAAGTAATTAGTCAAAATAAGGAAAATAAAAAATTGAGTTGATTTAAATAAATCGAAGGCATTAAAATATTAAAGTAGAATTAGTTACATTACGAAGCAAAAATAATAAATAGGCGCACCATAAACAGGTGTATTCACACTTACAGGTAGGATCGGAGATAGTGAGTACAGCAAATCTTCAGTTGTAATAACTCTAGGTGGAATTGAAATAAGGTTTCTAGTTGTCGATGACTGATGGTTGCACACACATGCATCAAGATGATGGGGACTAGACTGGACAGCACATGACGAGGACCAACAAGCTTACACATCCTTGCTTCTTCGGACAGTGTCGATTTAAAGAATTATATTCTAGGTGTTATGGAATATAATATGCTATTCACATTTCTTGATACATCCCGTATCACTGTGGATCACATACACCTGTGATTTGACGTAGATGGAATTTCTAGCCTCGATGAAGTTATAAATCGTACAGATCTTATAAATCTTACAGCCTTCTCAGCTTTTACAGCCTTTACAGCCCTTACAGCTCTTACAGCCTCGCCTTTACAGCCCACTTACAGCTCTTACAGCCCCTTACAGCCCTTACAGCCAAAATGGAAATGACAATCACCATGGTGCTCAATTGTAAAAATGTGTGAAAAAGACACAATCAATGAAAAATACATTGCTTAAGGCACAAAATAAATAATAAAATTAGATAAGCAACATTCTCAAATTGGAAAAATCTTGATACTTACTCAGATGTTATAAGCTTAATATTTCACACATGTAACAAAGACAGACAAGACAAAAATGGCCAGAACTGATATGTCTGCCTTCCACCTCTTTTGAGAAGTAAAAAAAAAGGTTTAATGTCAAGTGATACCAGCTAAAATTTATTTAAATGTAAAATGAACTAAATTGAAAGAGCACATGAATAATTGTCATTGACATTCAAAAAGGAAAAAAAGAAAAGTTTGTAAAATATCAATAAAATTATTAATAAACTGATTTGACTGTTTTTGATGATTTGCTGTAATTTGTTAGATGTATACACTTCCGTCCAAACGTCATGTACGTTACAATATTTAGAATCAGCCTGTATATGTATTACCATTATGGGGAGTGAAACACTTTGAGTAGGTCTTTTGATGAAATTCAATCAAATCATTTCGAACCGTATTATATAATGCGTAAGATTTGTAATCAAGTGTTGACCGCTGCGCTGGCTGCATGAAAGTTTAAAGTGCAGCGAGCGGCAGTAATTGAGGAACTTGTTGAACGCCTTCCAGAACTTTCGGATCGATGAGCAGTCACAAAGCGGTACTGCGGTCGTTAGAAAGTGCTCTCGAAAGCATGTCTCTCTTTTATACCTCGCTTATATGCGCATACGTAGGTGCTTTGTATCTACGTATTGCAAGGTATAAAGTATGTATGAAATATGAAATAATCGGTTAAAATACCTAGAGGATTTTGCAAGTCGTTTGCGAAAGATGCGTTCATTGCGATTTTTGTTTATTTCTGTATAAAGGTGTATATTGGAGTCTGCGTGAGATAACTACGTATGTATACTTATGTATTATAGAACATGAGGAAATTAAGAAATTTAATACAAAGATGTACTCTCGCTGGATTCCTATTTTCCAGTTTTTGCCTACGCTTTGTTAAGTAAGGCTTAATTAATTTCAGTGCATTGCCTATTATTCCTGTAGATGACAGTGCATCATGATTTATGCTGTCGAAGGCCCTTGAAAAATCCATGAAAACGTCCATGGTTCGGCATTCCAAATTTATACCTTCCAGTACGGCATTCAAAAGTTGATAAATAGCTCTATTAGTCGACCTTCCTTTCATGTATGCATTCTGAAAATTCGTTGATTATTTTGAATTTCGATAAAAATCCGTAAATCCTTTGATGTATTATTTTCTCATATATTTTAGAGATGTTGGATAAAAGAGATATTGGTCTATAATTTTTTATGTCTGATTTGTCTCCTTTTTTGTAAACCAACTTTATTATTGAATTCGTCGAATTCGTTCGTTCGAACGTCAGAAAGATATCCAGTTGTTAGAATTAAGTTTATCAAACACGACAATGGATACGATAACTTATTCGCACATACTTTCAGTATCCTTCCAGGTATTCCATCATGGCCAACGGAATTTATGTTTTTTAAACTCATAATTATATTATATACTTCCATGCCAGAGGTACACTCAGAAAAATACTTGCATTAATTCAACAAATATGAATTGTTTGAAAAAATATAATTGGATTAACTATATTTTTTGTTTAATTATTCAAAAAAAGATATTCAAATCAATGAAATTTTATTTTTGGAAATTGTGGTTGAATTAACAATAAAATTTTGTTAGAATTATTGTTTCTGATATTTAGAACGCTATTTATTAAATTCAGGTTCGTGTATTACATACTAAGACAACATAGAATAATGTTGTTCCATTTATATTAATAGCTTAAATTGAACAAAAAGTAATTTTAAATTAAACAACATGTAGGATTGACAATAAACAATTGTTGAGTTAAACAAAAAAATGCAACAAAGTGTTTTTGTTGATTCAACAAAAGAGCATGTTTGACTATACACTGAGAGAAATGAAATGGTTATTTCAACATTTTTCGTAGTGTCACGAATTTGAGCATTGATTTAACCATGTTGCATTTAAGTGAATCATATACACCTATTTGGAACAAACATATTTATATTGTTGCACACTTTAGAGTTAATTTAACAAGATTATAGTGTTCAGGCGTAACCAATATTTTATCTTGTTGGTTTAATCCCACGAATTGTCGATTTGACATTTGAAAAAGGTGTTCTTTAAATATTTATTATCGGGTGTTAACTCAATGAACTGTAATATTTAATACTATTACATATAGGTGATCGCACATGCGTATAGTCAGTCAGTATCCAACCTCCGTAGCAATAAGACCTACGTTTGTAAGCTTCTGTAACATTAATATTGAATAATAAAGATAATCAAAACCCATCGCGCAGTATATATGTATAAATAACATGGCGCAGTCAGAATAAAAAACAAACAACATACAAACAAAAATCAGTGAAAGGAAGAAAAAGTGCAACAAATTATAAAAAAAAAGTGTCAGAAAGGAACAAAACAAAGTGGGAATATATCTCAACCCGACAAGAAGAAAATGGAGGGCGACCTAGCAAAAAATTGGAGGCAATTCAAAGAAGATTGGGAATTATATTCTACCGCGAATGGTTGCAGTGGGAAACAGCCGAAATACAAGCAGCGACGCTCTACACTGTATAGGAAAGGAAGTTCGAGAAATTTTAAATAATATTGAAATTACGCTGGAAAACACATCGATCGACAGCCGGATGCAGGAGCAAGACAGAAGACACGTTTCACCCAAGGGCCGCACAAGGTTGGAAGATCATTGGAAAGAGGTGTCCGGCAAATTCAAACAAGATCGTTTGTAACGGATTCGAACAATTCTAGAACAGGTCGGTGTACACGTTGTAATTTTACGCAGGCGCAAAACAGTTGTCCAGCTTATGATAAAATATGTGATAAATGTAATCGTAAAAATCATTTTGCCTCTAATTGTTTAAGTAAACCGATTAATATGATAAAAAACCAATTTCGTTGAAAATAATGATTATTTGGTGCAATATATAGCTATGCGTTGCTATCAATGGACTAATTGCTGATTTTTAATTTCATCGATAGATCCATCGATTACAGTATATCTCTGTTACAGTAATCGATGGATCCATCGATGGATCCATCGATGAAATTAAAAACTCGTCCGATCAGTAACGTGATTTTAAGCAAAATCGAAAATGGTTCCACTAACAGGAAAATCTTTTTTGTATAACCACCTAAGGGTGTTGAATTACATGCAAATAGTGATTCAATGAATACTACAGGTAGGTTAAATGAAACAATATAAGTTTTGAATCAACATTTTATAGTGCTAAACCAATATTATAAAATTATAGAGACAATTATTACTTCGTGTGACTACAACAAGTAACTGTGTTGGGATAATGTTGTTGTATTATTCAATTAGCAGGTAGAAATTGTTAATGGAAAATTAAGTACATGTTCAAAGAATCACGCGAAGTCTGTTTCTTATAACATTTATTATTACTCAGTTAACTAACCCAATTTAACATTTTTTTACGTATTGCATTAACACTAAAATATCATTGCTCATATTGAAAAAGAAAAAAGTGTTCAATACACCATTTTATTAGTTAATACAACACTTTTTTTCTCTCGGTGTATACAACAAAAAAATATAGTAGATCCAAACAAGTTTTGGTTAAATTAACACAAGTATTTTTCTGAGTGTAGGAAACAAAAGAATCGCTTGTTTATTGAGCGCAAATTTCAAAACTAATATTTACTACGATGACGTTTTGCGTAACTTTTAATTTTACAGTTTACTGCAGTACCCACTAGACTACCTTAGTTCATTTTTCAGTAGGTGGCGCCAGTAAATTATGAAATATTACCGGTGGCCATTTTACCCAGATTTCCCCTATATTGAATTGATTTAAATTGAAAAGACCGATGTGGGGATAGCATTTTGTAGTAAGTTAGACAAGAGTAGAGAATAGTGGTGAATGCTGCCGCTAAACAGCGATAGCATGTATTTCTGATTGGAGATGGTATATCAACGCGCACATTTGACAACTCCCCAGCATTATAGCATACGTATTTCCCGTCTTTGTTAACTTACAGAAATCATATTTTTCATCATTCTTTTATCATATTACGGCAATAGACAGGTCAAAAGTGCGCTCTTTGTATATAAATTCTGTTTTACATAGTTTAAAATTTAACTTTATTATAAATTAGTATAGATACACCGTTTCAAACTGTTATTCGACCAACTAATACCTAAGTATTCTTGCGATTTAATTCTTCCAATAATCCAAACAGTATGAATGAAAATTCAATTAAGGATGTAATTATTACCTACATCACTGTCCTCATCGCCTCGGCATCCCTCCCACGACGAACACCCCCGACGTATAATACATAATATACCTTCCCCGATTTCAATTTTAATTCATTAATCCCTTCGTAATCTTCGCGCAGATGCCTAGGGTGTATATGCACTACTAAGTAAAAGTCTTCCGCGCCTTCCTCTCCATCGTCCTCCCTTCTGCCGGCACGGTCCGGAACCCGAAAACGTAACAATGCGGTAACAAAACACGCCCGCAAAATAATTTTCCGCGCCGTCGAACGCAGTGTTCCCTCTCTTCCCCGAACGGCGAGGGAACATTGCCGGGAATAATGACCGCAACCAACCAGAAGTAACGCGACCGTGCTGGCTGGAGCGCGGTCCCCAGAGATAGCGAAATAACGTTTTCGGTAAAGGGGGTATATAGCAGTACATTATAGTATAGTAGCGATGGCACGAGGGAAGGTGTTGCCGCATTTGTTGTTGCAAGTTGCGGACTATATCTGCAGAAATCGGCAATGTTTTTTAAAAAGCTTGATATTGGTAATATCTAATTGTAAATTAGCAAATCTACTCATACTCAGATATCGGATGAATTCTGCTATACCTATTATGTTGAACGAATGTTAGGGAAATGAGAAAAGCACTAATAAATTATACAGGGTGATTCTAAATATATGCGACAAACTTTAAGCGCTGACTCCTGAGGTTATTTTGATCATAAAAGTTTATAATAACATGTGTCCAAAATCGCTTAGTTCTAAAGTTGTACAATGTTTAATAGTAAGTTAACATAATTAATGTTTTTATTATAATTTAACCAAATAATTAGTAAAACAAAATTAACTTATACTAACTGTTGAAAATGACCGCCCCCAACTGCAATACAAGCTTCTATCCTCCGTCGTATTGACTGGCGAGTCCGTTCTAAAATACCAGGGGTATTTCGAATTGTTTGAAAAGCTGCGATAATACGATTTCTCAGTTCATCGACATTTTCAATGGGAGTCGTATACACTAATGATTTAAGGTGACCCCAGAGAAAAGAGTCCAAAGAATTTAAGTCTGGAGACCGAGGAGGCCACGGTTGTGGACCTCCCCGTCGTATCCACCGATCTGGATACGTATTGTCCAAAAACTCGCGAGCAATTAAACTAAAATGCGCTGGAGCACCGTCATGCATAAAATACATTTGTAATGTTAATTGCAACGGAACTTCTTCCAGCAGTAGGGGTAGCTCCTCTTCAAGAAAATTGCGGTATACCTCACCATTTAATCGCATCGGTAAAAAATGTGGACCTATCAAATGATCTCCAACAATTCCAGCCCACACATTGACAGAGAATTGATGTTGATGACGGGCATTCACTAGTTCGTGTGGATTTTCTTCGGCCCATATGTGATTATTATGAAAATTAATAATCGCGTTTCTAAAGAAAGTAGCCTCGTCGGTGAAGAATATTTGAGCCAAATAGTCGAGATTTTGTGCGATTTTGTGTTGCATCCATTGACAAAAAGCCACTCTTTGCGGAAAATCTGCCGGCAAAAGTGCCTGCATCTGTCGAATTTGATATGGATACAACAGTTTCAATATTCTCCAAACTGTGGCCTGACTAATGTTTCAAGCAAACGCAATTTTTCTGGTGCTTGTACACTGTTGAAAATTTTAACACTTTTTTGACTAATTTAATAGTCAGGAGAGGTCCACACTCTTTTCGTGTTATTTTGTCGAGAACTATAGAAGTTTAAATTTGACGAACAAAGATAGTCAAGTATTGTCTATTGCTAAGTCGCATTTTATTTGCTCTAGACTAGACAAATTTACTAGCTGTTTAACTAAATGAATGGATTGGATGATTTAACACCGTTTTCTAAACACAACGTCTTTTTAATATGCAACTCTTATTTCTTAGTGCTATAATATTCTCTCTTTAAGACGTTTTCTCAATTATAAATATACAGAACCACTCATTCAAAAGTTTTGGTTTCAACTAAACGTACTAATTTTAAAATGATTTTTTGAGAACCATTATAAAATTAACTGAATGTTTATGCTATTTGATTAAAATCTGAACTAATTACGTAAATAGTTGTTCCCAATATATCTTTAAAATGTTGAAATTTTTTATGCCCACTGGAATTAACGTTTAATAACACAAGGTTACACTTTGCAGGTCAGTCACATTTGGTGGTTTGTTTGGATATGTTAATACGCAGAAACAAACTCGAAAACAGATACACGTGCAATGCAGGTGGTGCGTATAATGCAATACTGTATTAGATTAGGTGGGGTTTCTATATTTCTATCCGAGGGAAAAATTCTGATTGGTTGATGCTTCTGAATGTCTACAGAAAATAATAAATCCTCATATCTGAACAAAGAATTCACACCAAATTCTAGTAATTTCTGTTCTACTAAACACATGTAGTCAATTCGTCTGGCAAAGTTTGTAAAAATCAACACTAAAATATTTGACTAGCGCATAATTAACGCCAACACCGTAATATTTTCAGCAGTGTAGTAGGATGTTCCTCAATTTCATTTAGTACCATTTCTCAACTTGTGGAGTTCTCACTGTAGATGGGAGCCCGTTATCAATCATCCGTTTTTTAAAATTTCCCGTTTCACTAAGACGTTGGTGAAGACGGGCAAATATTGAATGATGCGAGATGATACGGTTCGGGTATCGTTCTTCATAAAGGCGTCTAGCAGCACGCGAATTTCCATTGGCAAGACCGCCAACGAACTGCATATCACACATCTCAGCATTCGTGTAATTCATTTTAGAAAACAGAAACTGGCAATAAACTGAATGAATACTCTGACAACTATTGACAAATATTGAAATGACAAATAAACAATTCCCTCTCAACACAATAGTTTTTGAAGAACCAACTGTGATATTATATCGTGTTAGTCATAGTTCATAATTTATTATTAAACATTCAATAACTTTAAAACCAAACCGTTTTGGACATATACTCATATGAACTTTTATGATCAAAATAACCTTAGGAATCAGCTCTTAAAGTTTATCGCATATATTGAGAATCACCCTATACATACACACTAAAAAAATTAAGTAATTGTTCTTTGTAAAAATATTTTTTTTTTATAATTTTTCCGCATTGAATGAGGGTTAATATACCGGAATTTAAGGAATGTTGACATTTTCTCATAATACAGGTATTTTACATGAATATTAATGGGAATGTTTCTTTTTCATGGAAACAAAAAATTAATATTGTATATTACTAAAAAAAATATTAATATTTCTCAGGAAAAACTTGAAATATCATACAATTTAGAAAGTTGAAAATAAAGTAAATTTTCAAGTGGTAAGGAAAAAAGCGAATTTGAAAAGAAATATTTTACGTAAAGAAACCTTATTTGAATTAAATATAGTAACTTAAGATTAATATTACTGTTTTCTTTGAATCGAACAAACCATTTCTTTAAAATGATATCTTTTTTTCAAGTAAATTACTTTAAGAGCAAAAGAAATTATTTGTTGGGATGTATGATATCAAGTACGATTTTCTTAAAGAAACTATTTATTTCATTATACAAAGTCGGTACAGTTACAGATAAAGTAGTATTAGATTTACGTCAAAATTGTATTACAAAACTATAAATCATCACGTCATAATGTTCTAGACATTAAAAGCACTGATGCTGACTTATATAGTAGCAAATATGTTAAACATATTCTATGAGTACTGAAATTTCCATGAAGATGGCGGTTCTCCTATTCCACTACACTAACTGTCCATACTCCATATAAGTTTTCTACATGGCAGACATATCTATCCAAAAAAAAGACATGAGAGTACACACCTTCATCAAGATAGAGAAGAGAGAAGATTACAGAAGAAGGAATCTGATTTGTTTTCGACTACCCTCCTTGTTATATAGCAGCCTTTCGATTGATTGTTGAGCCACCGAAAAGCCCGTGACTGCGGGGCTGTTTTGTTAATTCAGATGGTCTTCAGAATAAATATATTCGACGGTGTGACTATATCCGTCTGTCACAGGACTAAAGTATTTAGAGCCACCTGTGCTAATCCTGGACTAGAATGAAGACGCGTGTATCTATCAAATATTTATCTATAGCGAATATAATTTACCACCACCGTGTTTTATGGTGGGTTCTGTATTTTTTCTATTTTTCTATTGGTCAGCAGATCAATTTATTTTATATCTTGCCCATAGTAAACGAATTGGTTTATTTATTAATGCAAACACGCTCTTCGGAGATCACAACTTGAATGCCAATACCTCGTCGCCAATCCCCTCACCAGCGCGATGCTCGCAAATGGCTGACGAGGTTCCGGCAATCCGATTGTCATTTTTGAACACCTTTTTGATCTTTTTCTTTAACTATACTGTATGTATATACTATATGTATTTTTATAAAGAGAGCAAGCAACTTACCTAATTCTTTTATAGCACCTAATAGGTCATACTGAATCGCTCAACCAGGAACCAAGAATGAACACGCTTACGCGAAACCTACGATTGTTTGTGACGTACATGATATCATTCAGCCAATAATAAGTTCGACAAACGAATAGAATTACCTACGCGCACAGATAAATTTTCCGGACAAGAGCTACTTTTTTATTTTTGTTGAGCTTAGTTGTTCATCACAGAATTAGATTTAAGTTAGTTTAGGCACTTAGTTAGTTACCGTTTGTTTATTTGTAGACAAGGTTAAGTGGAAGATTGGTGGGGATATTTCCCGCACTAAACTTCGCCTTGGGTATTTCTGTGCATGATTTTTTTTTATTATTTTCTATTAATTATTAGTTATTATAAACCATTTACTGCACGAAATAAAAGACATTTATTATTATTATTATAAATAATCCAATAACCAATCACATTGCGGCGTATGAATTTCGTATTTTCCATGATATCTATAGTTTTACCCGAACATTCAAGTAAAAACAAATAATATAAAAGATCCTCATATTTTTACAGCAAAATTAATAGTTCATAGTAAAATTACTTTTAAAGTGCACTAAATATCCCAAAAAAATGTCATTTTACACTTTTAAGTAAAATTTGAGAGTAAATACCAAAATTGTAACATGTTTTTTTCCTGTATTTTCCTTTTGAATTTTTGTTACATCTTAAACTTACATCAAAAAGCTATACATTTTACCGAAATTTCTTTTTCCATGTTAAATATCCTACAAAAAAACCATGTAAAACAAAATTTACATGATTTATTGTGGTAAATTCACAACGTTATTACATGCAATATTCCTGATTTACCATGGCAAAATTACTGTAATTTTTTACAGAGTATTGTTTCAAATACAAGAATTGATAACATTTTTGGAATATTCGATTTTTTTACCGCTTTTAATTCGTTCAAATTTCCCACAAAAACGCCCCTAAACCGACCGAAAAGATTCCCGAGAAACCGATTTATATACATATATACAACAAGGAACGGGTCATCCGTGCAGAAGTAATAGACTCATCGGGGCGAGTAATTCACAGTCGGTGTTGGAATTCCATTTAGTTCAAATTAGTGTCTTCACCCGGCGAGAATTCCAATATCCCTCTCTGTCTCTCCTTCTATTCCTCTCCTCCTTCCATACGTTGCGGTTCCCAATATATTCAAACCCAAGCGAAGAAGGACTACTCTCTTTTGTTTGTATATACCTATATACACGACGGGGACATCAGTGCGCGCTGGGCAGATTTCGCTGCATCAGGTAAAACGAAACGAATAAAGAGGTTTTTAATGCGTCCGAGTGCGATGAAGCGTATAAAAGATCCGAATGAAGTAAACGGTAGCCGAAAATGCCAACAAATTTTTCGTGTTAACGTCAAAAGGTTTACACTTATGTCCCTCCGTCCCTATAGAAAAGGAGAGACGATATCCCTGCGTATAACGTCGAAAGAGGAACGAATACGAGCGGCTTCCTCTTTTTAAAATCACCGCAAACTGTAACCCTTCACAATTAAACGTAGTACGTAGCGAGAGCATCAAGGAGGAACATAACGATCCGGACCTATTCATAATGTTAAAAGGTGTATCTTTAGGCGTACAAGTGAATCTGAAAGATTTATTGTCCAATAACTTTCCGATTCAGATAAATTTTCTTGTGGATATTGTAAGGTCACACGTGGTATATGTATATGTACTGCGTATAAGATGCTTCGAAGGAAATAAGATGGTAAAAAAAAGGACATGCACGGAGAAACGTTCACGTGAGATATGAAAAGAAACCTGTTAAATGTTGTAAAAAAAAAGAAAGAAATGGAACCTGCTCTATCTACTAGGCGCGTTATTATATTTATAGGAGAAACGAATGAAATTCCTTCTAATGTTGTCATAATTCGAGCCGGTTCTGTGAGTTGTGAGTCAACCTTTGTCGCTTGAGACGACCTTCGTCGATATCTCTGCATATATGCGACACTTAATTCGTTGTGTTAATTTGAATGATAATCATCTGAAATTATTATATATGGACACCTAATAAATCTTAAAGTAAAAATGAGAAAAATCGTATTTATCTAACACACTCTAACAAATTAAAGCATACACTGAGAAAAATGGGCTAAGTAAAGTGTTTACTTGATAAAAAAAAATATTTACAATAGATACAGTTTTACTTGGAACTATTCTCGTTAATTAATACCTGCAACTAAACCCAGTTTCCTGAATGCAAGTTATTACTGTAAATAGTGCTTTTATTAACGGCTATTACACAGCGTACCTGACAAATTTGTGGTAAGTAACGTTTTACTTATGACTACTGGTACCTACTGTACCTAACTACAGCACATGCTTAGTAGAAGTAACAACAATGCTGATCGCTATTAAGCTCATGTATTTTCTTAAATAGGTGACAACTTGCCACAACTATGAGTATTTGAGTTTTGCTGCCACCCCGTGATTGTTTTACTATTCCTGATTGGCTAATGCGGCGGAGTAATGAAATAGTCCCCGAGACGGCTACGCGCGCAGGCGTGGGCTAGCGTTAAGTAAGAGTTACGGACGTGGGAAAAGGTCGTCGAAAAAGGGTGGCCAAGGAGTACGGCCATTGTAGGTCAGAAGGAACGCAAATATATTAAAAATACCGGGTGGGTTAACTCAAGGCCCCATCCGTATAAAGAATCCCAGCGAAAGAAGAAGTACCGAGCCTATAAACAATCGGATGTTTCAACATTGCAGTTTTAAACCACGTGGTGGGATATTTGAATTCCCCATCATTGTGATGATATCTGCGCCCGCTGGTGAAGTTAGAATGTGGATGCCGTCGCTAGCTGAGTGACAGTCCAAGTGCCATCTGCAGTTAGGGATACCCCCACGAAGTAGCCCTTTTTCGAGGCGATCACCGGACATAACCGCCACGTACGCCGACAGAGGATCAACTTGCCGAGACAACGCCCAGTGCAAAGTACCAACAGAAACCGCAAGTTTACTGCCTAGGTATATTATTTCTTTGTTTGTTATTAGTTGTAACTTCAAAGCCATATTTCTCTTTGCCCTTTGTTTAGATTTCAATAATTTCAACAACTAAATAACGTTTCAAGGGGCCCCCATTTACCTTATCTTTTATTATTGCTTTGTTTATTTTTTCATTATTAAGGAATATATTTTATGATTCATTACGTTGTAAATTGTTTTAAAAAAAAAACTGTTGTTAAAGTGAAACCAATATCTTTCATTCATTTTAGGGAGTCACTGTGTTTGTCCTATACAAAATAAAACTATTACTAATAATACTGCTTTTTTTTTCTTAAGTAATAAGTATTATGTACCATCTTTAGCAAAATAAATGCGAATTTAATCTTCAATTATTAATGCAATCGAAGCTACAGCATTTTGCAAACAATTTTGAATTAAGCATTGCTCGGTACGCAGTACTTATAGTTGCGGTTGCATAAATAATCGAAGATTTGCGGAACTTTTTTTTGTACTTTATCAGTTATTCACACAGAGTACACAGTAAGCTACTTAATAAATATTCACTAAACTTCCGCGTTTCCTACACTACCTATAGTTAAATAACAAATTTAAGATAAGTATATTGTATATTTATAGCAAACCATTACCTTCTGTATATCAGATATTTAGTGAACGTGCATTAATGATACTCTTTCCTTATCACAAATAATCTAAATAGTTTGTATTAATTATGAAGGTGTGATAGCTGTTATAGAATAGTTCACTCACAGCAATACACCTACTACTTGACAAGGGCAAATCTTTGCTTACTGCAACTACATATATTCTTTGGCTTAATTACTTCAGTTTAATTATCATAAGTTACTTCATAAGTTACCAGTATGAAACAAACCGTAAGTAACTTAGATTGCTTCTTCTTAGTATCAGTCTTCAGGATCTCTTTGTTACTAGTACTATGTAATCTGTGCTTTTGTCCCCTATCCAGCTGAACTTTTTACTTACGATAATTGTATTTTTATTTATGACTATTAAATATTTTTCTCAGTGTATTCTTAAGAATTCTGAAAAAAAGAACATTTTTGATAAAGAAAGCATAAAATTCTTTTCTGTTTCTAGATATAGAAACAGCCGTCAAGTGGAGTGGCTTAAGTAATATGACGAAATTGCTGAAGAAATTCCTTTACATAGTAAATCATCGGTACTATCATTTGTTCATTTTTAGGTGATAAGAAATATTCCTCGACAATGCTCAGAAAACCCTCCATCTAAGCGTCAACAAAAAAGTAATCATTTTTAGGCAATGATACATAGTCTCTTCAATTCTTTTTTTAATAAACACGTACAAAGCAAATAGAGAATTTCAGGATTAAGATTAGTTACATGAGATTATTATAGTTATGTGTAATAAAAGGAGGCCGACAAAAGACTTACTGTTAAATATAATGTATGAAGAGTAACAGTGAATATCTAAGTTTAAATAATTAAATATCTACTAAATAATAATCTAAATATGTACCTTACAAGCTCTCCAAAAATCATGAAAATGGCAACTTTAAAAGAAACGTATAGTGAGATATTTACTCATTCATGTAAGTGGTAGTATGTATTGATAGAATGCCTTGCGGAAATTAGTAGTTTTTGGTCAATTATTTTGGATCGTACAATATTATTTTATTTACGATATTCTAAGTCTAGCTTTGTATGTATTGTATGTATAAGTTTCATTGAATTAGCAATCATTCATTATCAATTTCTCAGACAGATAATTTTTCATCACGGATGTATTTTCTTCTGTATGTATATAACAATTTATGCATAATGCATACTTTTATTTCTCGTTCCTGACATATCCGTGTATATGCCGAACTAAATATGCATCGTAATACACATATATATCTCTATGCTGATACCGAATAATTATTATTCCATCAGAAGATTTCATAACTCTTACATACATACATACATACAGGAGGCATACGTAACGTATAAAGCAGAAATATGGATAATATAGGTGCCTGTACGAATAAATTTTCCGGTCGGCCGAGTTTCGTGCACTTCAACTTCTACAGCTTTCTCGCGTCCACGTATCTGCTGTCGATTTTCTGAGGAGATAACCTCGAAACCGGTAGAGAAATGGAATATTTGTGTTCGCTTCTCTGTCTTTCTATATGTATAAGTGTGTATATTATTTATTATATCTCGGTGTTCCCGTTGTGTTTTTCTGCGTGCGCCTAATACATCAGTAATCTGATGTAATCATTCGCTTAAAACTAATTAAGTATAGGTATAATGTTGTGTGCGAAAGCAATAAAGAAGTCTTGACTTATTTAGTTTATTTCTTATTAGGTATTGATATGAGCGTATATGTAATATGTACTCATCTAAAATGTAGGCAATGTAGGCAAATGTAGGCTGAGAAAAGAATATCTTTCACTTTCCCCAACTTTTCTATCTGCTATTATTTGGGTAAATTTACAGCTGCAGTGAAATATTATCATTGCAGGGGAAATTTTCTTACAAGTAAAAAACTGGCAGGGTAAAAATACATCTACACCGCAAGAGTTTTCGTTGTATGGTCACGGGATCCTGAGGGTTGGGAGTACCTACCAGGCGGGTCCCCGAGGTGGTGGATAGGGGAAAGGCCATCGTGTCAGGGTTCGCTCAAGACGAGATGATTAGTAGCGGCTATAAGTTCGTCCTCTCTGCTTAAAACCGGAACAGGATGAATGAAGACCGTTGCCGTGAACCATTCCCCCCTCGCCCGAGCTGTCGTGTCGTGGCTAAGGACTTGCACGGGGTTCTTCAACGATGCCAGTTGTTGCTTTCGGCTACCGAAAGCCCAACTGTTAAACCAGGTCCCGAAAGGGATGGGGGGTCTTGGCTTAACTACACGGACCGCGAGGAGACAACCTCAATAAAAGCCTAAATTCTAGCTGATGGGTTGCATGGCTGGATAGAAGACCAGTCTACTAGTCCAACCTTGGGGCACCTAGCGCAACCCATTGTATTTAACCTTACCTCTGCATGCGGGGCTCTGTGGAGGTGGACCTTTTCTTCCCTAGCTACTCGTGGGATCAACCATAGAGGAAGGATGTTTATTAGCGGGACGACACCGCTATCGGAGCAGGACCTCCATAAGAAGCCTTCCACTTCCAAAGTGAGAGTATCTCACAAGGAAGAAACAAAGGGAGGAGCAAATTGGGGAACAGGATGGCATCCATCCCTTCTCAAATACGTAGCACTGTGCAACTCAAGGGCGTTGCACCTGGGAGCACGTGAAATCGAAGAGGGAGACTTACCTAACCTAGGGCCTTCTAATATCCTACACTTTCTGAAAGGAATAGGATTGGAAGGGCAGCTGGAAAACAGCAAGAATGAGGGACACAATAGATCTTTTAGGTCGCAGGGTAATATCACCCTTCCAATATACACATACACATACATATATGGTTACCGGATGCTATATGAACTACCGTAGAATACAGGGATATGATCATGTGTTACGGCGAAGCTCGTTCAAATTCTTCCCGACGCTCAACGGATCTATCGAGAGAGATACCCGTTAAGGCAACTTTCTAATGTTAGGACATTTATTGACTTACATAGGCGTTTGGGAGAAGATGGTTGCTTTAAAAAACCAAAATTTGATTCTGGGGTCAACAGAACTCGTCGTACTGTTGCAAATGAAGAAGCTATTTTGCAAATACTAGAAGACAATCCTATAATAAGCATCAGAAGAATAAGTGCAGCTGTACCGAATGTCAATTGTGAATCTGTTATATAGGGAAGTCCGCAGAGAACTTCTTCATCCATATCATTTCCAAAAAATCTATCACCTATTGGAACAGGATTTCCTACCGCGTTTACAAGATTGCGAGTGGTTGCAAAACTTTCTGTCATTAATTTTATTTACCGAAGAAGCAGGTTTTAGTCGCGATGGCATTTTGAATATTCACAATATGCATTATTGGAGCAATGAAAACCCTCACCAGAACATTATATGGAATCACCAGTATGGGTTTTCCATTAATGTGTGCGCAGGTATAATCGACAATTATCTAATTGGTCCATTTCGAATGCCCAGACGATTGACAGGCGAACTCTATCGAAAATTTTTGGAAAATGAACTGAATACTTTATTAGAAGATGTTCCATTGAATATACATGCATGACGGCGCGCCAGTTCACTATTCTATGAGAGTAAGCGAATTTCTGCAAAGAAAATTTGAAAATAGGTAGATTGGTTGTGGGGGACCCATACCATGGCCAGCTCGTAGACCCGACCTTAGTCCCTCAATTTTTTATTTTGGGGATTTATGAAAAGTGAAGTGTATCCCGCAGAACTAAATAGTGACCAACAATTATGGAACAGAATTGTGTAGTCTGCTGACAGATTTCGTAATAATGCTAACATATTTCAAAGATGGCGTCAGTCATTAACACGAAGATTGGAAATGTGTATTCAGGAACAAAGTCACCAATTTCAACACCTTATGCAGAACTAATATGTATCTTATATTTTTGAATGTTGTTTTGTTTAATTGAAGCCTTTTAACTTCAACAGCTTGTAACTTGACAACAAAAAGCAATCGGACATTAGTGTATAGGAACTTTTTTTGTTCTTTCTTGGTCACTCTATGACATGTTGCTATGCATTGTAGTTTTTTCTATGTCACCCTGTATATGCGTAAACTGTATGCATTCATTGCAGGGCATATCTAAAATGGTCAGTTAGCTAATAGTTAGTGGTAGACCTGCAGCAAAAATGTATATGCATAGGCGTAAATAGTATTTCCCAAAAGTCACTTCCGCGTATGCGTTGCCCTTTTCCGATCAATTCCCATTGCGGGCAGCTCTCGTGCACCAATCAATAATATGAAGTATATAACAGCCGGAGAAAATTAAACATCCTGCACGGAAAAAAAGGATTTGTTAAAGCAACAAAATATATTTTGTCAGAGGTATTTATTTAGAGCAAATAATATTTTATTTATTATTATATTCGTTTATTTGGCTATACAATGATATTTGTTACAGAAAAATTAGTTGAATCAAACAAATATTTATTAAATGTTAAATCCAACAAAGTATTAAGATTTCATTTAAATAATTATAATAGTTTTGAGTCAAAAAAGTATACCCTTTTCAGTTAAACCATTAATTCTTAACGCCTAACATCCTTTATATTTAAAACTGAAAAATCGGGACACTAGCAATTAAGAATTTTAAAATTTCTTGATTGTAAATGCAACTTTTGGAGGACGTTTTCACTTATCATAACCATAAATCACTTAATTATGTATATTACTGCGATCAAAGGTAACGACTGAAATTTAAACAGAAAAATAAATATATAGAGAGAAAAAGGTTTGGGTATAGAATAAACAAATCGGAGTTTTGGTGGCGGCGTTTCCTTTAAATACATAATAACAAAAAGAACTCTTGAATAGACGGCTTCATTTAGAAATATATATGTATTTAACTTGTTTGATGTTATGTAGAGATAATTCTTTTTTAAGAAAACATGTGGTGATGGGATTTTATTATTTAATATTATGTTACTTGTTAGTGCTGCTTTGATATTAGTTACTTACATGGATTTATGCTCGCGAGTATTAGTTTAGCAATGCAATAAATAACATGTCAGTCAGCCTTCTCAGTTTTGGGATAATGTGATTTTCACATATTTATTGACTACACTATTATTGATGTATTAATTACTATTGTTGTTTAATATTCTTAAATATTGTATTACTATAAAGTTTTCTTCTATCTATAAAAATACCAAAACCAGGTTAAGATTATTCATAAATTCTTGAATAAAGCAAATTAAGTTCGCAAAGAAATTATTTATTTTATGAACCCTCCGTTTATTGTTTTCAGAAATATATCTTAGTTATCGCCTGTGTAATCTGACGTCGTTGATCTATTTCTTGAAATATGGCCAACACTGGGTCTCTTTACAAACTGTCTGTATGTAGCACATGTTTATTAACAATTATTTAAATATTATTGGATTTATAATACATAACAAACATTATAAGAAAGCATATTGTTCGTCAATCTCAGTTAGTGCTAAAATATTTATTTGTCATATACATTTAATACATTTGAATTTGATACATTTAATACTTTTTCGTTGCTACTGCCTGAAGCTGTGTTACGACCAAAAGTGTTAGCTATATTTCAATAAATAGAACGACATGGATTACACAGGCGATAGTTAAGATATACTTCTTGAAAATACAATAAACGGAGGATTAATAAAATAAATAATTTCTTTGCGAAATTAATTGCTGTAAAAATTTTGTAAATAATCTTAAACTGTTTTTGGTAATTTTTTAAAATATAGAAAAATATTTTGTAGTAATACAATATTTAAGAATACTAAACAACAACAATAATGCATACATCAATAATAGTGTAATTAATCAATGTGAAAATCACATTGTTCAAAAACTTAGGAGGCTATTGTCTATTGCTAAAGCAATCAATACTCGCGAGCATAAATCAAACTAAGTAACTAATATCGTAGTAATAGGTAATATAATTTTAAAATCCCATCGCATGTTTTCTTAAAAAGAATTATCTCTAAATAACATCAAAACAAGTTAAATACATATATGTGTATTTCAAATGGTGCCGTCTACTCAAGAGGCCTTTTGTTGTTATGTATGTTTTTGCATTAATATTTCGATATTCGGTATTTCAAGAAACATCGCCACCGAAATTCCCAATGTGTTTATTTAATGTATAAACTTTTTCTCTATATATATTTATATTCTCTTTTAAACTTTTAGTCTTTACCTTTGATCGCAATAATACATACAAAAAAGTGATTTATGGCTTTGATAAGTGCATATATATCCTGTGAAAGCTGCATTTACACCCAAGAAATTTTAAAATTCACGATTGCTGGTGTCCCGATTTTTCCTGTGAGAAGTGTACGTGTATGTAAGTGCATACTTACAAGTTACAAGTACACTAATCAAATAACAAACACGTTTTTGTCTTCTACTCTGCAAAATGTTAGGGCTACCTCTATCCTAAACTTTCCCAAGTACTTGCCTTGATCTAAACATTATCGCAAAGTTTTTTACCCATATAGTAGCAAATACATGAATATTATTATCATGTTATTATAGTAAGACATTGCCGTAAAGATGGCAGTTCTCCTGTTTCACTATAGTAACAACGTATATTTAGCAACTTGAATACATGGCAAACACGTTCATAAAACATTTATCTCTTTACCAGGCAAATATCTTAATAGCAATTGTGATCATCAGAGCTGCGACTCGCATTAATCCCAATGCAGAGAGCAACTGGCAGAAGCTTAGAGTAACGATTACTAAAATCCAGTTTCAAGAAATCATTACATGTTCATACGATAAATTGATTATTAAATCAATAACGTAAGTAATAACAGTTAGAATGAAAACAACTTACTTTGACATGTATGGGTTAATGGTTAGTCCAACTAAGTCATATGCATACTTTGGCACTACAAATACTTGTTATGGCTAAATGAATCAAATATACACCAAATCCTATTATTCTAGTGTAAACGACTTTAATTTGAAAGAAATAGTTAATAATTGATTCAAATATGTAGGCCATTTAATGCAATTTTCCCGAATATTTAACCTAATCCAGTTTATCTTTGTTAAAACAAATACTGTAAATATTTGAATCGAGTATCCGGTACTGACAAAGTAAGTAACTTGAAGAAAATAAATATTATATATACATATACAGTGAGGTCGTAAATGGTGTCTTATCTGTCAGTGTATGTGTCATGTGTATGGGTTTACGAAAATCGTAAAACTGTTTGCATTGCCATAAAAGTAATAGAAATATCTTTCAAATAAGCTTCTAAATGAAATTACTTCCTATTTAAAATTTTAAAGATAGCTACGTCCTCTATTTTACATCAGAAGCCATGTGCGTATCTCTATAGGCAAAAAATCACAAATTATCTCTAATTTCACTTGGTTTTTGTTTCATTGCTCTATCTTATACCATTCAAAAGTTATCAGGGGGGGAGGGGAGGGAGGGGCATTTACGACCTCACTGTATAAACAAGCCACCTGTTTGTGTCAATGAATATTTCATTGATTTAACAATTTTTTCCATGTGCAGAAGGACAGTTGAGTGGCGAATTCAATAGATGCCGCCAAGAATCAAGTGATCGTAGAAAAGAAAAGAAGCCAGAAATAAGAAACAGTTGAACCGATACTGCGATCTATTTCCAACCCTGTATATTACATAAAAACATCCAGATGTTCTTTACGCCTTAATGGCTGCACACTTTTTTGACCATCACCGTTATGTCTCAGCTTGGGACATGTCTTTTTATTACCACGCTGGCTTTTCTTACAAAAAACTTCTTCCTCAGTCTGTGTGCACGCTTCATTTAATTTTTTTTTTTTATTGAACTTGGGTATAAATATCTTTTCCATCATCGATAATTCATACGTCTCTCTCGCTTTAATTTCATTTCGTTATTCTTTTCTTTCTAATTGTATATAAGTATCGGCGTTTCATTTATTGCTTAGGGTGCCGCGTTCTCCCGTGCATGGCCGACTACTCTGACTACTGGTTTTCTACAAAAGAAATGAAAAAAAGGTCTCCTTTTACGACGCGAACGTAATTTGAAATTACGACTTATAAAGTAATTCATAATTTCCGATATCGGTATTTTATTTCGTTTTCAATAGTCTTATATCGGTGTCGGTTCTGTTAATAGTAATATGAAGTTAAGATACCTGAATATACAGTCGATGTCAAAATAATAAGACCCAGGACAAACGCACTTTTTTTTTTTCAAGTGTCTGCATGAGTAGTTTTTGTCGATCATAAGCGAAATGAAAGCGTCAACATTTAGAATCGTGAAGAAAATTATATACAGTGTGCATACAATCGATCTGTTCATGGGTATATCTGTTGAACTGGAATGAAATAAGAGATGCGCCATCTATGCGACAATTTCTCTACTACACATAAGTATATTTGCTTATCTGCTGTACTATATGGGGAGAAAACTGCTATTATATGAAAATAAAATGCGATATTTATTTTTATTTCCATGTAAATATTTAGTTAAATTAACAAATACTGCGCTAGCTTCAAATAAATCTACTAACCAAATTATTTGTTTGATTGAATACAGGAATATTTTTAATATTTCTAAATCAAGTTATATAAACAGGGTGGTTCTCAATATACCCGACAAACTTTAAGAGCTGATTCCTGAGATTATTTTGATCATAAAAGTTCATATGAGTATATGTCCAAAACGGTTTGGTTTTAAAGTTATTGAATGTTTATCTAATAATAAATTATGAACTATGACTAACACGATCACAGTTGGTTCTTCAAAAACTATTGTGTTGAGAAGGAATTGTTTATTTGTCATTTCTATAGTTGCCAGAGTGTTCATTGAGTTTATTGCCAGTTTCTGTTTTCTAAAATGAATTACATGAATGCTGAGATGTGTGATATGCATTTCGTTTACGGTCTTGCCAATGGAAATTCGCGTTCTGCTAGACGTCTTTATGAAGAACGATACCCGAACCGTATCATTCCGCATCATTCAATATTAGCCCGTCTTCGCCAACGTCTTAGCGAAACGGGAAACTTTAAAAAATAGACGACTGATAACGGGCACCCATCTACAGTGAGAACTCCACAAGTTGAAGAAATGGTACTAAATGAAATTGAGGAACATCCTACTGCAAGCACCAGAAAAATTGCATTTGCTTTAAACATTAGTCAGGCCACAGTTTGAAGAATATTGAAAGATCAACTGTTGTATCCATATCACATTCAACGGGTGTAGGCACTTTTGCCGGAAGATTTTCCGCAAAGAGTGGCTTTTTGTTAATGGATACAACACAAAATAGTACAAAATCCTGACTATTTGGCTCAAATTTCTTCACGACGAGGCGCTTTCTCTAGAAACGCGATTATTAATTTTCATAATAATCACATATGGGCCGTAGAAAATCCGCACGAACTAGTGAATGCCCGTCATCAACATCAATTCTCTGTCAATGTGTGTGCCGGAATTGTTGGAAATCACTTGATAGGTCCACATTTTTTACCGATGCGGTTAAATAGCGAGGTATACTGCAATTTTCTTGAAGAGGAGCTACCACTACTGCTGGAAGAAGTTTCGTTGCAATTAAGATTACAAATGTATTTTATGCATGACGGTGCTCCAGCGCATTTTAGTTTAGTTGCTCGCGAGTTTTTGGACAATACGTATCCAGATCGGTGGATAGGACGGGGTGGTCCACAACCGTGGCCTCCTCGGTCTCCAGACTTAAACTCTTTGGACTTTTTTCTCTGGGGTCACCTTAAATCATTAGTTTATACGACTCCCATTGAAAATGTCGATGAACTGAGAAATCGTATTATCGCAGCTTTTCAAACAATTCTAAATACCCTTGGTATTTTAGAACGGACTCGCCAGTCAATACGACGGAGGATAGAAGCTTGTATTGCAGTTGGGGGCGGTCATTTTCAACAGCTAGTATAAGTTAATTTTGTGTTACTAATTATTTGGTTAATTATAATAAAAACATTAATTATGTTAACTTACTATTAAACATTGTACAACTTTAGAACTAAGCGATTTTGGACACATGTTATTATAAACTTTTATGATCAAAATAACCTCAGGAGTCAGCGCTTAAAGTTTGTCGCATATATTGAGAATCACTCTGTATATATAATTATTATAGTTGTTATAAATAATTTCTTCGATTTATCCAAAAAATCTTTATACAGTTACTCGAATTAATGAACAATGAAAAAAAAATGTATCATTATAATTATTTTGAAAGTTGTATGTTGAAATGTGAATTTGATTATTAGGGGCAATTAATTTTTTTTCTTTTTCTTGGTCTTTAGATCTTCAGAAGTAATAATTTAGTGACCGTAACCAAATGCATGAAAAATGGTTGAAAACAACAAGATCGTTTTTCCCGTCTATAACAGTTTTAAAACCTTCAAATACTATATACTGCTGTAAAGTTTCTTGACTTATAAGTAAATCAGCATTAACTGAAAAGATTCTAATTATCTCTGAAATTTCTTTAACCTCGCGCGAAAAATATTCACTTTGCTCATTATTGTTTATGTATCTGAGACTTATGCACGTGGGAACATGAATAAAACTAAAATACTTCCGCGTAAGAAAGCACTCAGCTTGAATACAGGTGCGTGCATTTTCAGTTAAAAAGCAACAGTTTTAAATCAATGTATATATACGTGTAACCACGCAAATAAACC
The DNA here is from genome assembly GCA_004143645.1 of Protaetia brevitarsis. Taxonomy (NCBI): domain Eukaryota; kingdom Metazoa; phylum Arthropoda; class Insecta; order Coleoptera; family Scarabaeidae; genus Protaetia; species Protaetia brevitarsis. The sequence continues at coordinate 820,950 of RXPK01000213.1, forward strand.
AAAACGTCCGGCTTTTTTTATTTAAATTACTGTTTATAATTCAATAAAACTTAAAAGAAACTAAAATGTGTTGTTAAATATGTACATATAATAATAACAATATAATATGTAATCTGTATTGTCTTACTCAAACAGAAGTTATAAAGTCATTATAAAATATTAATCAAAACTAAGGTGCATTCCATTTAATTACGGTTAATTTTCGTCGAAAAGCATGTACTTAAGAAGAAAATAGTCTTCCGGCAAAACAGCACGCAACTTTCAATTAAAATAAACACTTTTCTGAGAAAAGGTATTCTTTTCGTTGAACATGATAGAAACCAAAAGTTATAAAACTTTTCATTTAATGCAATAATCCCACAATTTTTTTTTTGTTAATTTAACACATCTTCTCACAGTGTGCTGTTTTAATTGGATTTAACTCATTTCTATGTAAATATGTACATACAAATATTACATACTGCTAAATACATACATATGCATAATCACACTTCATTATGTGTTCGATGCCTGACTGTTTGCGTGATGCCAACATTCTCATTCTTCCATACAATAACTATAATGTAGTGCGTGTTATACGTTTGTATGCCGTATAAGGGATAATACTGACGTACTCAAGTACACGCATACAAACGAATATGTATTATACGCATTTTAATATAGGATACACACTTTGTGACTCTTCGTCGTCTATGAAAAAAAAAATTAGCGCAAGAAATAATGCAACCACAATACATTCATATTGTGACAATTGCCATCAGGGAAATACATTTCTTTTTGTGTCAGATCTATAGACGAAACAATATAAAAAATCGATTTACTGTAATTTCTAGGAAAGTAACTTTGTATAAAATATTGATGAGTTGTGATAAAGGAATTTGTTCTATACGAATATGCAAATAATAACAACGCAGTTAATTGCTTGGCGGCATTGCGTGCAGAAATGCAACTATTACATGCATATAAGGAGAAGTAAGCACACGTATTGTAGGTTTTCGCTGTGGAAAAATTGACCCAGGAAGGAACTAGGTATTATAAATCATATCCGTTATCTTTCTCTCGTGATTTCCACCGTGTTATTAACTTTAATTGATGTATATGCACCCGTGTGTATTAGTGTTTTATACAGTAAATATATACATACAATGTAGATACAGTGCATGAAATTAACGTCTTGTTAGATAGATAGAATCAGTGAGTTCGCAAACCGTCTAAGTCCAAAATTTGCCTTCGAAACTATATAAGATAGATATATTTTCGTAAGTGCGTAGAATGTTTTGTAATAACTAGAGACCAGATTATATGCAAAGAAAAACTGGAATATATGCATCGATTTTTGAGAAAATATGCATAAACCTGGGGCATATATGCAAAAAAATTGCGACAATATGCAAAATTTTAACATGAAATAAATAAGAGTAGAAATTTAAACATTAACTTTATTGCACAAAATTTTTTCACAACATATTTCTAAAACAATTTATAATTAAATGTTTTTCAAAATTGTGTAAAAGAAAGTTTTGTCTTCTATCAGAATACATATGTTTAGAATTAGAAAAGCTTCTTTCAACATCCACAGATGTAATTGGTGCATTTTTTAACTTTGCAATACGTTCTAAACTAAAATTAAAGTCGAAATCGTTGGAAGGTGAAACAGTACCTTCAAAATACTCTTAACTTTCTTCAATTTCAAATAACCCGCATTTTTATTTATCACTTTTTTAAATTTATCGTATATAGAATTACCTATTGTACCCTTAACCTTCTTACATAGCATATCAAATTGTCTACTATTTCGACTGATTCGAGAGCGACATCCTTGCGTTTCTAGTTACGATGGAACTGAAACAAAGCTATAATTTGACTTAATATACAAAAGGTTTGTAGCAATTCTGTTGATGTTACATCTTTTTACAGTTTCAGAAGCAATGCAGTCACCAGTGAATTCAAGAATTACATTTTGTATTCCTTCAAAATTATGGCGAAAAAAATTGCAGCCTCTAACCATGACCCCATCTCGTAATAATCGGTTCAGGAGGCAACTTAAAACCGGAGTCGCTCCTTATAAAATTGGATTCGTAAAGGTGCTTTTAAAAATACTTTTTTGACATTGCTAATTAAATCATTAATAAAAGGAATTGATTCCTAATGTCTTCGGCTACACGAATTGAACCCATGAGCTAAACAAGTGTATGAATAATGTTACATATAAAAAAATTTTAATTTTGCGGGCTTTTATCATGTATGGTGCAGCGTCGAAACATTAGTAACATTTTTTCACAAGGTATACTCCAGTAAAAAGAAATTTGATAAACCTTCTTGAACGAATTGGGCAATTGTCACATTATTTGTTTTTGAAGTTCTTTACAATAAATTAAATATGATTTACCTAAATATCTTCATGAGAATCCTATTAACAAATGGGCAATAAACCGGCCACAGCTTATCCGTACTTTCATCTATCAAGGATATAAATAAAATTATTCCCTACCAATGTTGAATTTCTGCTATTGTTTGCTGGTAAACAAGATGTGACATAATTTTTTCATAAGTACTTTCGTCAGGTATACTATGTTTGCAATATTTTTGCAGAAATTATTTCAAATTAACATTGTGTAATCTTGCTAATGGTATGTTAAACGAAATTAATGCGTTACACAGATCCGTATTATATTCTTCTTGTCTGAGTTTCGTGAAGTTGATGCTACACATTGACGTATAGATTGCTGCACACATGCGGATCGCTTTAGTTTTTCACATTTCCAATATGTGATGGAGTTTTAGCGTGTTGATAATCAGGTATTTTCTCTCAGAAGACACCTACAACAACAATTGTCATTTTATAATCAAAATTAAAGAATTAAAAAACAATTGTAAAAGCTTTTAGTAAAATTAAACTTACCAGTTTACTGCAGGCTCGACAAAATATTTTGTCACCATCCTTTACCAGTTCAGAATATGGCTTAATCCATAAAGAAATTTTGTCGCTATACTCATTGTATGTACGCACAGTATTTAAAAACGTAAACAGATTACATCTGTTTCGCTCAAAGATATTCAATGAATGAATAGTTTATTTGGAATTAATAATAATAAAACGTATTTACACATCCCTCTGCTAGGTGAAATTAAACACGTGCAGTTCTTGGAAAAAAGTATTAGAGAACCAATGTAAAAGATTTATCGTTCTGAGAATTGTCGGTTGTCGATCTACATTAGGAATTTTTACTAATAAAAGGATAAGAAAAGCTTAAATCAATGTCTAAAATATGCCTAATCACATAATCTAGCGCTAATTAACTTCAATTACTCTACATATAGACTATAATTAAAGATATGCAAAAAATAAAATATATGCACTTTGCATATAATCCGGTCTCTAGTAATAACCAAATGAACGCATCCGAATTGGGATTGATTATACAGGTTGCTTCAAATTAAGTGCGCATCATTGCTATTTCTATTATTATTGATTCTAGAAAGTAGGTTAAATTAGCAAAGTGTTAGTGTTTTTAACACTGATTAATATGCAATATACGAAAAAACAATTGCATTACATATTTCCGAGAATTTTTGATATTTATATTTTTTAAATTGAACACCCTGTATACCATACCTTGTCAGTATATACCAAATACTGCACACACAAGATATCTATCTATCTATCTAATAACAAATAACAAATCTGTCGGGTTTTTAAATTTCCTAACGCCTCTAATACAAATAAGCTATCAGTTATAGTTTGCACATTCCGTATACTTATAAATAAAAATAAGATACTTTTTAATTCCGCGAAATGAATTCGGCCTCCTATCGAGTAAGTATAGCTACTCGTCTTTCTAAATGGCCCGGTTATAATCTAATGCCCGTTGCCCTAATTAAACCCTTAAACCCTATTTTATTCGCGTCTCTACAAAATTTAAGTATCCTCAAATGTAAAATCTATTGGTAATATACCTGAAATAACGCACGCCGCGTCTGCCGAAATAGATAAATACACGTTCGCGGCCGTAACCGTTAACAATCTAATTTTACACGCGTCTTGCCATATCGCCCATGCGGACAACTCTGTGGGTTCTATAGCGCTCCTGTAAATAGTACCTATAAGCAAATTTTATTATCATCATTTCCCCTACCTTTAGAGGTAACATACTGAATATGTGCTATAAAATTTGATTTATTATTAACGATCTCTATAAGATATAAAGCTGGCCTCCTATACAGGGTGATTCTCAATATATGCAACAAATTTTAAGCGCTGATTCCTGGGGTTATTTTGATCATAAAAGTTCATAAGAACATATGTCCAAAATCGCTTAGTTCTGAAGTTGTACAATGTTTAATAGTAAGTTAACATAATTAATGTTTTTATTATATAAATTAACAAAATAATTAGTAAAACAAAATTAACTTATACTAACTGTTGAAAATGACGACCCCCAACTGCAATACAAACTTCTATCCTCTATCGTATTGACTGGCGAGTCCGTTCTAAAATACCAGGGGTATTTCGAATTGTTTGAAAAGCTGCGATAATACGATTTCTTAGTTCATCGACATTTTCAATGGGAGTCGTATAAACTAATGATTTAAGGTGACCCCAGAGAAAAAAGTCCAAAGAATTTAAGTCTGGAGACCGAGGAGGCCGCGGTTGTGGACCTCTCCGTCCCATCCACCGATTTGGATACGTATTGTCCAAAAACTCGCGAGCAACTAAACTAAAATGCGCTGGAGCACCGTCATGCATGAAATACATTTGTAATCTTAATTGCAACTTCTTCCATCAGCAGTAGGGGTAGCTCCTCTTCAAAAAAATTGCGGTATACCTCGCCATTTAACCGCATCGGTAAAAAATGTGGACCAATCAAGTGATCTCCAACAATTCCGGCCCACACATTGACAGAGAATTGATGTTGATGACGGGCATTCACTAGTTCGTGCGGATTTTCTTCGGCCCATATGTGATTATCATGAAAATTAATAATCGCGTTTCTAGAGAAAATAGCCTCGTCGATGAAGAATATTTGAGCCAAATAATCAGGATTTTGTGCGATTTTGTGTTGCATCCGTTGACAAAAAGCCACTCTTTGCGGAAAATCTGCCGGCAAAAGTGCCTGCACCCGTTGAATGTGATATGGATACAACAGTTGATCTTTCAATATTCTCCAAACTGTGGCCTGACTAATGTTTAAAACAAACGCAATTTTTCTGGTGCTTGTAGTAGGATGTTCCTCAATTTCATTTAGTACCATTTATTCTATTTGTGGAGTTCTCACTGTAGATGGGTGCCTGTTATCAGTCGTCCGTTTTTTAAAATTTCCCGTTTCACTAAGACGTTGGTGAAGACGGGCAAATATTGAATGCTGCGGGATGATACGGTTCGGGTATCGTTCTTCATAAAGACGTCTAGCAGCACGCGAATTTCCATTGGCAAGACCATAAACGAAATGCATATCACACATCTCAGCATTCGTGTAATTCATTTTAGAAAACAGAAACTGGCAATAAATTCAATGAACACTCTGACAACTATTAAAATGACAAATAAACAATTCCTTCTCAACACAATAGTTTTTGAAGAACCAACCAGTGATATTATATCGTGTTAGTCATAGTTCATAATTTATTATTAAACATTCAATAACTTTAAAACCAAATAGTTTTGGACATATACTCATGTGATTCACATTTATGATCAAAATAACCTCAGGAATCAGCTCTTAAAGTTTGTCGCATATATTGAGAATCACCTTGTATATGCGTCTCTACATGCATATCATATATAGGTATATATATTTAATATATATACATATATCGTGTAGACACCTACATTATGTGATAGGGGTCCTCACACGACTATAATATAAATTATGAACCTGTTTGATCTCGCCGGCTCTTAAAAATAACACAGATCGGGACTGGATAGCGGTCTACTAATTGACATTTAGGTAATTTTTCGGTAGCTTCACCGGCTGTCTTGCGATAAAGATGTCCGGTCTCCTAAAATCGATCACCGAGAAACCGACATATACCTATGTAACATACGCTGGTCTGCCATCGCCAAAAACCCGTTCTCCTAATTAAGTTGAAAAATCGATAGCGTCGGTTAGGGAAAGCGGTTTTCATTTGTTTTTATTTTATTTTATTTTTGGTCGGTAATATTTGCACGGTGTTCAACTAACGATTGATGCGGTAAGAGGAATTGATATCGTGGGTCGAAATGACGGTAATTGCCTGGATGGAGAAGGTGTCGAATTTTAGAAATTCTTTTTCTGATGGTTCATTATATGCGAGGGCCTATTTACGAACGGTGTTTGTTTTTTTCTTTTCCAGGGTCGCGGTGGAGGAACTGGAAAGGAGGTCGTTATACCGTTCATCCTTCGGAGAGGATACTTTTCCAGGCTTAAAAGGTGAGTTTTTTTGGTCTTCCAAATGACACAGAAATTGCAATAATTAATTAAAGAATCACAAAATTATGAAGAAGTTATTCCAATGTGAAGATCTTTTTTTTAACATAATGTTTTTTTTTCTTTTTTGTAGAGTATGGTTCTTCCGATCTTTACACACTTTAGCATGTTGACTTTAGTTAATTATATAGAGAATCTTCTTTGCTGAATGTAGCCATTTGTGATATGTTTAAACTACATGAAATTTAATACTGCACACAAAAAAATAATTACTCAAATTGAATATAAATGCATCACATTGAATACAACATAACTTCTTATATAAGCAAGAAGGTGATGTACCTACATTGAAAATAAAATTTGTTCAGTTTTCAAAACCCGTGAATTTGTTAGACGAAACAATTCTTTAGTTCAAATGTAATCAATATACTAAAATCATTATGAACATATAATATTTTCACCACAAACATAATTATTTTAGATTTGAGTAAATAGATTTTCTCAACTAGAAACTATCACATTTATGCCTTAACAATTTATGTACATTTGATAGAAGTATATAAAAGTATTATTTGAAGTGTTGCCATTATTTGCTTCCAAAATAAAAGTATATTGAACTCATAATACTTACCTGCTTAATCTAACCATTTCTACTATTCAAAGGTAATGATTACCGACTAATTTTGTGTCTGTAACACCAAAAAACCTCGGTAGGGGAAAATTAATAAATAAAGAAATATTATGTAATTAAATAAATTTACTGTCATACTTTATAGTTTTACAATGTTTGGGAGAAGTAAGCGTATTGGGGTACTTCAGGAGTACACACGGGATATTGATGCGTAGAAGTATAATTGTTATGCGTATCTCGGGATACTTCCCACTCATTAGTTACTGGAATAATTTCAATCAGTATAATAATTTGCTGGTATTACCTACTGAAAACTAATAACTAGTAAATACCTACATATGTTTGTTAATGTACGCACCTACTATGTTCATATATTATCGACACAATGGCGCTGACTCTAACTATTATTTCAAAGTTTTTTAAACCAGTAATCCTTCAATATTAGATAACACGTACACTTCTCGCAGGAAAAATCGGGACACCAGCAATCGTCAATTTTCAAATTTCTTGGGTGTAAACGCAGCTCTTAGAGGATATATTCACTTATCAAAGCCATAAATCACATAAATGTATAGAGAGAAAAAGGTTTATATATATAGAATAAACAAATCGGAGTTCCGGTGGCGGCGTTTCCTTTAGAAATACCGAATACGGAAATATTCATGCAAAAAAAGATTCATAACAACAAAAAGGCCTCTTGAATGGACGGCTTCATTTAGAAATACGGTGTATGTATTTAACTTGTTTGATGTTATGCAGAGATAATTGTTTTTTAAGAAAACATTGGTTATGGGATTTTAAAATTACATTACTTGTTAGTGCTTCTTTGATATTAGTTACTTACGTTAACAATAGACAATATGTCAATCAGCCTCCTGACTTTTGGGACAATGTGATTTTTACAGATTTATTGATTACACTATTATTGTTTAGTATTCTTAAATATTGTATTATTTTAATGTTTTCGTCTATCTATTAAAAACAAATACCAAAAACAGTTTTAAGATTTAAAGCAATTAGGTTCGCAAAGAACTTATTTTTTTGTATTAACTCTCCGTTTATTGTATTTTCAAGAAATATATCTTAGTTATCGCCTGTGTAATCCAATATCTTTATTCTATTTTATTGAAACACTTTTGATCTGTACCACAGCTCCAGGCAGTAGAAATGAGAAAATATTAAAATTAAATGAATCAAATCCAAAAACAAATATTTTAGCACTAACTGAGATTGACGAACAATATGCTGTCTTACGATGTTTCTTATGTATGTAAATGCAATGATATTATAAATAATTTTTAATAAACATGTACTACATAAAGTCAGTTTGTAAACAGACCAAGCGTTGTCCATATTTCAAGAAAATAGAATGACATTCGATTACACAGACCATAGCTGCAATATGTTTCTTGAATATACAATAAACGCAGGGTTAATAAAATAAATAATTTCTTTGCGAACTTAATTGCTTCAGGAATTTTATAAATAACCTTAAAATTATTTTTGGCAATTTTTTAATACATAAAAACTTGATAGTAATGCAATATTTAAGAATATTAACCAACAATAATAGTTAATACTGCAATAATAGTGTAATCAATAAATCTATGAAAATCACACTTTCCCGAAACTAAGGAGACTGATTCATTGTCTATTGCTAAAGTTATACTTGCGTGCATAAATCGAACTAAGTGACTAATATCAAAGCAGCACTAACAAGTAATATAATTTTAAAATCCCATCACCATGTTTTCTTAAAAAAAATTATCTCTACATAACATCAAATAAGTTATATACATATACTATATTTCTAAATGAAGCCGTCCGTCTATTCAAGAGGCCTTTTTGTTTTTTTTTGCATGCATATTTCCGTATTCGGTATCTCTAGAGGAAAAGCCGCCGCCGAAACTCTAATGTGTTTATTCAGTGTATAAACCTTTTCTTCTCTATACATTTATATTTCTGTTTAAAGATGCATTTACACCCAAGAAATTTTAAAATTCTTGATTGCTGATGTCCCGATTTTTCCTGCGAGAAGTGTACCTACTTGCCTTCGACTATTTTAATGGTAGCATCTGTGCATCAGCCCCGTTCCACCCCATTCTCTAAGTAGCTGTGAAACGGCTGGGGTATCCATTTAGGTGTACTTACACTCACAACGAACAACACTGTTCGCTGGTCAATCAAAAAGTGACGCCAAGTAAAGCGTATTGCTGTGGTCTGGCACCCCGGGTTTCGGAAATTCAAATTTGTATTTTTATTCATTCCGATTCATTTTTATCAATGCAATGATAGAGTTTCCACAGTTTTAATATTTTATTTTGAAAAGATTTTGTTAATAGAATTGTTTGTTAATTTAATGTTATTGTTCAGTTGTGTATATTAATTTTATTCTATTGTACATATTGCCTTCTTCAGTATTGTATATTTTGTAATATTCAAGAGTCGATCTTTGCATTTTATGCGCTGCTTAGCCACGCATCTATTTTATATTTGTACGCGATGTTTGGGCTCTAAAAGGTAGTTCCTTAAACGATGCCGGTGTAAGTACATGTGTTTATTTGATGCCATTTTTGGTAAATTCATTTTTATTAAAAATGTAGTTCGTTTTATTTGAATATTATCAGCTTTCAAGGAACTCTTTTAATTAATAATTGCTGTTGTGTTTAATTGTGCACATTTTGGATATAAGATCAGTTATTGTAATTTGTTTTAGAAGAAATTGTTTTTTTTAGTTTAAAGAGTTTAATTTTCCGTTTCGTAGTTTTCAATTTAGTTTTGAGTTATTAATCACCTCGGTTGGGGTGAAAAGAAGCTTTGTGCTTGTGATTAAATTTCAATTATTTTTAATACATTTGTTTGTCCACGTTTAAGTTAAGTTTTGTGTTTGAATTTTAAGACCACGTGGATTTTTTGTGCGATTTGGATTTTCTTCTAGAACAAATCTGTCTTTTGTTTTGTTAAAGGATTTGCATCGTCCTTTTTAATTGTAGATTTATGCAGTTTTTGTTTTCGTCCAGGACTTTCAGTCCAAGGTTAAATTTTCTGCAAATTGTAACTAAATGTTTTTTTTTCTTTTTTTTTTTATAAAAATAAAATTTAATGATTGTTAATGTCATTCAAAATTTCTGTTCGTTTATTTTAGATCAAACCTTTTCAATTTTTGCATTTTTAAAGAAAGTCAATTTTTCAAACGGCCACATTTTATTTTTCAAGAATAGTTCAATTCTGAAAATAATCTTGAGGTTATTGGAGTTCTTTTGCGCCCTTTTATTTTTATCCGCTGAGCTAGTAAATTTAAATTTTTCTTTTTTTTTTTTTACTTTTTATTTTGCTTTTATGCTGGTATCATCAGTACACAGCAGTATGTATATACAAAACTCTCTAAAACCCCCTAAAAAAGAAGGAACCAATGACAGATAAGTTTTAGTGGAATAAATGGTGGGGTAAAATTCGTTTCAAATGTTTCAATATTATGGTAATTTCAATTTAATATTTCATGTTTTCAGTACAAAACATTTAATAATTTTATATAGTAATTCATTATACCAAACATATAAGGGATTTTATTTTGAATCTACAAACTTTCTCACTATAATGATATAGATTTATTCCTTACAACAATAACAATGTTCATTTGGAGGAAGTATACTTCAATGCAATTATTTATACTATTTGCTCTAAGAGTATATTGAGTTTTCAGAGAATTTACTCTTATGTTCTAACCAACAAGATTTAGTTGATTTAAATATATATTAAGTTTCGATTTCTGAATAAATAAAAATATTCAGATTGATAATAAATTTTTTTGTGTGTACAATATTTTGTACACTTATCCCCATTGAATCTGGAAAATTATCCAAAAAAGTGAGTTTTACGATTAAAAAAAGCATGACCTACTCTAATCAGGAAAGTATTTGGAAGCATAGTATATCTCAAGAGTGAGTTTTATAATTATACCAATTCAAGTGGTTTTAATGTTTCGCCGTGGTGAAAGACCTTTGGGTTAGTTCATTTTTAAGTTTAGGTCAGAAAGCAGTAAATCCGACCACTACGCTGGTGCACCCAGACCTTACAGAGGACGAAAGAAAAAAAGAAATGAAACCTTTAGGTCGCCACAGAAGTCGTGAGACGTCAAGAGGAAATATGAATTCCCCAAAAGAATAGTCACACCGAAATGAAAAGAGAGGAACGATCATCGGTACGAAACAAATGCCATTAACAAACCTAAACGAATATGAGAATCCAATAAATTCAGATTAGGGAGGCATAATCCACGGTAGCAGTGTCGGTAATTCAGTTGACCGCCTTATCGGTCCCACACTACGCGCCGCGTTCTGCCCGAAGGTTGTTGCCGCTCCGCTTGATTTATGCTCCGGCCATTGTGAAACTAGCCGTGCATCTTTTGTCGACGTGGTCCTTTTTTCCGTCTCTATATATGTATGCGCGTCTCCAAGGAGTTTGTCGTCGTATAAGTTTTTTTTTTTTTCATTTACTTTTATTAGTATTATTATTATATTCAAGTCTTTTTTTTTCTTCATTCGGACGTATTTCGACCTTCAGACTCCTGTGAAAAATTGAGGGAGCCTTTACTGACATTTCTCTACGCGCTCTCCAACTGAATAATGGGCCCGTTTAATTAGGATCGCTTTTTAGAAAAGGTGCGGCCGATTTTTGACCGTATTTGACGTAAATAAAAACAAGGGGAAAAATAAACGACGATTTGATAAATGCGGTTGAAAAAGGCGGAGAAAAATGTGCAAGTTAATTTTAGTTAGACTGAATCTTTAATTTTTTATTTATTTTTTATTTTAGGGAAAATATTTTTTTTTACCACACCGAGAGAAAAAAAGTGTTGTATTAACTAATAAAATGGTGTATTGAACACTTTTTTTCTTTTTCAATATGAGCAATGATATTCTAGTGTTAATGCAATACGTAAAAAAAATGTTAAATTGCGTTAGTTAACTGAATAATAATAAATGTTATAAGAAACAGATTACGCGTGATTCTTTGAACATGTACTTAATTTTCCATTAACAATTTCTACCTGCTAATTGAATAATACAACAAGATTATCCCAACACAGTTACTTGTTGTAGACACACGAAGTAATAATTGTCTCTATAATTTTATAATATTGGTTTAGCACTATAAAATGTTGATTCAAAACTTATATTGTTCTATTTAACCTACCTGTAGTATTCATCGAATGACTATTTGCATGTAATTCAACACGTTTAGGTGGTTATACGAAAAAGATTTTCTTGTTAGTGGAACCATTTTCGATTTTGCTTAAAATCACGTTACTGATCGGGCGAGTTTTTAATTTCATCGATGGATCCATCGATTACTGTATCATTAATGTATTAAACAGAGATATACTGTAATCGATGGATCTATCGATGAAATTAAAAATCCGCCCGCACATTCAGCAATTAGTCCATTGATGGCAACGCATAGCTATATATTGCCTAATTAGGAAGACTATAGTAGGTAATAGAAGAAAAACATTTACGGCATTATATACTAAACTTATATTAGCTTAATAACATAACTAAAAAATTATAAAGGTTTTATTCATACATTTGAAAGGAAAGTACAATTTAACGTTTCATAATAAATCATTAATAACAACATTTTACCAAAATTAGTTATCAGCATTTACCGATTTCGTAATACTACCCACCAAATAATCATTATTTTCAACGGAATTAGTTTTTATCATATTAATCGATTTACTTAAACAATTAGAGGCAAAATGATTTTTACGATTACATTTATCACATATTTTACCATAAGCTGGACAACTGCTTTGCGCATGCGTAAAATTACAACGTGTACACCGACCTGTTCTAGAATTGTTCGAATCCGTTACAAACGATCTTATTTGAATTTGCCGGACACCTCTTTCCAATGATCTTCCATCCTTGTGCGCCCTTCGAGTGAAACGTGTCTTCTGTCTTCCTCCTGCATCCGGCTGTCGATTGATGTGTTTTCTAGCGTAATTTCAATATTATTTAAAATTTCTCGAACTTCCTTTCCTATACAGTGTAACAGCTTCGCTGCTTATATTTCGGCTGTTTTCCCACTGCAACCACTCGCGGTAGAATATAATTCCCAATCTTCTTTGAATTGTCTCCAATTTTTTGCTAGGACGCCCTCCATTTTCATCTTCTCGGGTGGGGATATATTCTCCATTTTGTTTTGTTCCTTTCTGACATTTTTTTTTTATAATTTGTTGCACTTTTTCTTCCTTTTACTGATTTTTTTCGTATTTTTTCAAATATCAAATCGACAATTTGTGGGATTAAACCAACAAGATAAAATATTGCTTACGCCTGAACACTATAATCTTGTTAAATTAACTCTAAAGTGTGCAGCAATATAAATATGTTTGTTTCAAATAGGTGCATATGATTCACTTAAATGCAACATGGTTAAATCAATGCTCAAATTCGTGACACTACGAAAAATGTTGAAATAACCATTTCATTTTTCTCAGTGCAGAATTTTATAAAATTTATAGCTGCATCACCTGAAAATATTTCTGACTATACACAGTACAATAGTGAAATAAAATCGATATAATAGATAGACAGATATTTTACATGTTGTGCAGTATTTTTCCTAACCTTCTCTTGTATATTGCAATTTCAATTTTTCTTTTTTCAATCTTTAAACTACATGAAAAAGTATAAATAAAAGTTACATGTTTTTGGATCCTTTATAGTATAGTTTAATAGTTATACCAATAAAGTTCGTTGCGTTGTTGGTCATTTCGTAAATATAAATTAATTTTTTCACGTTTTGGCAAATCAATGTGTTTATGTTTGCCAATGTACACTGAGAAAAGAGATTGCATTAAATGAAAAGCTTTATAAGTTTTGGTTTTTATCATGTTCAACGAAAAGAATACTTTTTCTCAGAAAAGTGTTTAGTTTAATTAAAAATAGCGTGTTGTTTTGCCAGACACTATTTTCTTCTTAACTATACATGCTTTTCGACGAAAAGTAACCGTAATTAAATAGAATGCACCTTAGTTTTGATTAATATTTTATAATGTCTTTATAACGTAAGTAAGACAATATACACATTAGATATTATATTGTTATTATTATGTACATATTTAACAACATATTTTAGTTTATTATTTTAGTTATATTATTTTAAATTAAAAAAAGTCGGATGTTTTGGTTTATTTGCATGCTGGACACGTATGTATACATTGATTTAAAACTTTTGCCTTTTAACGGAAAATGCAAGCACCTGTATTCAAGCTGAGTGCTTTTTTACGCGGAAATATTTTAGTTTTATTCATGTTCCCACCTGCATAAGTCGCAGATACATAAACAATAATGAACAAAAGTGAATATTTTTCCCGGGAGGTTAAAGAAATTTCAAAGATAATTGGAATCTTTTCAATTAATGCTGATTTACTTATAAGCCAATGAACTTTACAGTAGTATATAGTGTTTGAAGGTTTTAAAACTGTTATACACGGAAAAAACGATCTTGTTGTTTTCAACCATTTTTCATGCATTTGGTTACAGTTACTAAATTATTACTTGATTTAGGAATATTAAAAATATTCCTGTATTCAATCAAACAAATAATTTGGTTAGTAGATTTATTTGAAGCTAGCGCAGTATTTATTAATTTAACTAAATATTTACATGGAAGTAAAAATAAATATCGCATTTTATTTTCGTATAGCAGTTTTCTCCTCATATAGTACAACGCATTAGCAGATATACTTATCTGTAGTAGAGAAATTGTCGCATAGATGGCGCATCTCCTATTTCATTCCAGTAACAGATAATATTTCGCACAAAATAGGTTGGAAACTACGATCGTAACATACTAATCAGGTATATTTACTAGAACAACTTCTGATAGGAGTCATCGCCACTGAAAGGACTATTTCTGTAATGGCACATCAGGGTACCCTAAGGGTGATCGCTGCGACCAACTCCCCCAATACTACTAGGATTTACAACACTCTAACGGCAAATCCCTCTTTAGTGCATGGGTTTTTTGGAGATAATTCATGTTCATTTCGATTGAAAATGATCACGGAATTTTGTTGTGTTTACGCTTAAGTCTAAAATGAATAAATGTTATAAGAATCTGAAAAACTTCTTGATCCAAAGTGCTTACGGTTTTCTGCCAATCTGCATAGGTTTCAAGTTCAAAATAAAGAGGACTTGAATCAACTATCAATATCTTTCACTTAAAAGAATAAACTGTTTCAACGAAAAATATATTATTTCCGAAGAAATGCGTGAATTTAAAATTATATTCGTTTTCAAGGAAACTCCAAATCGTGTTGGCCATATATAGAAAACGTAAAAACTTTTTGTTTAATGCAATTCCTTTTAAATGAAAAGGATATTTCTCTCAGTGGATCAGATACGATAACTAGTTATAGGTAAATGTTTTCTCTTAGAAAATTAATTTGACTAATAACAAAAATACTTCAAACTGTGGTACTGGTAATACTGTAAACTTCTCCTAAACCCCTCACCACAAACTGCACTAAACTGGACGTACGTTTCGATAGCAAAGCTATCATCATCAGCCGCAAACACTGAACTAAATAACTACCCTAATTTATAGCTAAAAAAGGTCATGGTACAGTCGAAACGTACATCCAGTTTAGTGCAGTTTGTGGTGAGGGTTTAGGAGAAGTTCATTTGACTAAATAAATGGGTATTTAACAGTTTCTTTTAGTGCAAAAATCGTGAAGTACTTTCGGATTCGTTCATTAGCCTTTACTTGTACGCTTTTTCTATTGATTATATACACGTAAGTTCGATCGATTATCAAAATTACTAATACTTTTCGCTAACACTGTATAATCTGTAAATATTCAACATCGAATCATCACATCTTAATGGCTGAAACAAATTTTTGCTGGCGATTTTTCGTCGAAAGCCGTCGATAAAGTGGCCAAAAATATTGGAAATTGAACGAGCCGCATATATTTAGGTATCTATAAATACCTCATTATAAATATGTACACTTTCTCAAGCAGAGGTTCAAGAAGCACGCTCGTAAAACGGTCTTCGATTTCCACAGTTGATGAACGCGGTAATAATCCGGGAATGGGCTTCCACGTTGAATTTTTAACGACATTATAGGTTATACCCGGCCGAAGTTAGTTGCGGTGATGGGAAATGAGAATTATGTATCGTCAGGTATGTTGTACATGTGAGTGGACTACATTATAGTTCATAATTCGTGAGTTGTAGAGGTTAGACTTTTATGCGTTCACATTGTGGAGATTATAAAATTTCTGTAATAAATTCTTGTCTCTTAACGATGAAAGTAACGGCGAAAGGAATCCACGAGAAACAAAGTAGTTATAGATTTTTTTTTTTTTAATGTTAAAACATTGATAGTAGTATGATGCGGCTAATTGTAAATGTAAATTCGGAGTGCAGAAAATATGCGAACTGATTTAATACAAGTCAAAGTTGTAAGTTACAGGAAACATACACGCAACGGAAGTTCGACTCTTGAAAATTTTTAATTTATTTAATTTTGCAAAAATTATTATAAACAAAAGTTTTTCAGTTTGTTGTAAGTATAACCTAAGGCCTTTTGGAAATTTGTTAATGACAAAAGAGTGTCATCGCGTATTCCTGGACATATGAACATCGACGACACAGAATTAACTGAACCTAAGGATATAGTTAATGGTTTTGCTTTACAATTTTCCCGAGCGTATCGTCGTAGCACAGCCTCGCCTCCGATGTCATTCAGCTGGTGCCCATCGTTTGATACAGGTTCTATAAGAGAAGTGGATATTCTATCTGGTATTTCGAAACTTAAAGCAGATATGACTTCTGGAGATGACGGCATTCCTGGTGTTATGGTGCGTGCATGTGCTTCTGTTTTGATTCAACCCCTTGTGAGTTTGTACAACTTGATTATAAAGCGTTCCTTCTTCCCTGGTGCTGGAAAGCTGCGAAAGTTATTACCAATATTCAAGCATGGTTGATCGCAGGTTGATTACATTTATAAACTACAGACCCTGTGAGTGTTCTTCCACATTTTGCCAAAATACTGAGCTATTCTTTATATCAGAATCTATATAAATTGTTAACACCATTTTTGTCAGCGTATCAGCATGATTTATGCCTGGGAGTCTGACCACTAGCCAATTGGGTTAGTTCATTCCATTATCTACGCACTGGTCAGGCGTAAGCAAGTGGATGTTATCTATACAGATTTGGCAAAAGCCTTTACTCCCTTGATATTATAACATACTTTTGATGAAGCTTGATGCATCGGGTTTTGCCTTTCGCCTTATTAACTTGATGGAGTCCTATTTGAGAAGACAGAAGTGCGTATGTTACTTACAATGGCTTTTGTTCCGATACCTTCTCATGATGTCAGGAGTACCGCAGGGCTCTCACCCTAGCCCTCTTGCTTTTAACCATTTTCATTAATGATTTGCTTAGAAAACTAAAGTTTTGATCGATTTGGGCTATGCGCAACGACCTCGAACAATCTACCACTATTGATTGATGATAATACTGATTGCTATGAACTTGCAACACAAACGTTTACACTGATCGGATGAAATTGTGCTGCTGGCGACGCATATCTTTATAAATTCAATAAGTGTTCTGTAATATCCTTAGCAGTAGATGTTCTTCGTACCATTACTGTATGACTACTCAGTATAGGCTGGGTAGTAGTAATTCCTAGAAGCGATGTTAGTTCTATGACTTGTGGTTTGCTGTTTGATTCTCGGATGGCTCTTCTTCTGCCACTATATGTAACTAATATTTGATTCTCCGCTTCCACAGACCTGCTGATTTGTTATACGATCATGCCCAACTTCACTAACCCTACATGCATATCAAAGTTTAACTTTCTATGCTTTATTAGTTCATATATGTAATTGGAGTATGCTTCTTGTGGTATGTATCCTTACTACACCTACCAAATATTAGCCATTTGAGAAAATACAGAAACGATTTTTGAAATATTATCATTCAGTAGTCTCGGTGAACCTATCCCAGAACGTGTGCACAGACTATGGTTGCGCTCGGTATGACAGCATGATTTCCAGTCACTGTCAGATAGACGAGATGGACTACAGTGCCAAGTTTTACATTATGTGTTATTTAACGGAATATTGTAGACTCCACCTTCTTTGCTTGCCTGTATTAATTTCCATTTTCCAACACAAAATACGCGATCGTTGTGGAGGTGCTTAGAGCTCCAAGGGCTAGAACAATGTGTTAGTGAGCTCCCCAGTGCTTCACGTAAGTAAATATTTCTATAAAACTGTACTCTGGTAGTGATATCAATTAGTTTACACTTTAGTTTCCCGCTAATGCTATTAAACTTTTATATACCATAAAATAAATTTCACTTCTGTAATTTATTTGTTCTCAAAATGTATATGTAATGTTGATTCTTTTTATTACAGCAGTGTCAGTTTTCCTTAGAAGTAGTTAAAAGTTAATTGTATTGTGCACTTATTTTGTGTTATTCTGGGATTTCTAGGTTATGTCTTTGTTATATCTTGTATGTGCTAACGTAGTTGATGTATGTGTTTATTACAACGTATTTTAGAGCAACTTATTTACGTTGGCTATTGAGAATTTATTGTTGCATTTCTTTATTCAATTTATTATTATTATATTCATTTGTACTGCCATCCATTGTAGTAGGTAATTAATTTGTCTGAATTGGTTCCACCGTTGACATAAGTTATTATATTATATTATTATTATTATTATTATATTTATTATTATATTATTATTATATTAATAAAAATAGATTTCATCAGAAAAAAATTGGTAATCAAAAAAAATAGTATCCGTATTTTAAATGCATTATTTAGGTTAAAGTTACGCGCTGGCGGCCACAGGTTTTATACTTGGCCAACTTATTTCATTATACGTTAATTATTTAGGATATGCACTGGACATTGCTTGTTGACGCAGTAAATATGTACATATAATATTAATATAATATGTGTTATTGTCTATGACTTAACAGAAGTTATAACACATTATATCAATTAAGAATCAAAACTAAGTGTATTCCATAATGGCGGTTACTTTTTCCAAAAGCAGTACTTTCAAAAGTCTTTCGTAAAACAGCACCCTCTTTTTATATTAAAATAAACACTTTTCTGAGAAAAGTATTCTTTTCGTTGACATGATAAAACCAAAAGTTATACAACTTTTCATTTAATGCAATCTTTTTCAGTGTACATATTCTACATAATATCAAAATCAACGGTGTCAGTTTCTCTGTAATGAAAATTTGATATCTTTCGTTTTTCATTCTGGTTATTTATTTTAGAATAATTTCTGACATTTTGACCCATCGGTTTTCTTATAACTGAATACAAACTCGCCTCTAAAAAATACCATTAAAATTATGCATATCGCCCCGTCGAATCACAGCTCGTGTCGTTTTGTCGTATGCGCACTGCATACTGTGTTATGATGTCGTGTTATGGCCTTAGTTAGCTACCTTCACGCATATCTGTCGGTCTTCTCACCTCTATCCTCTGTGTGTGTGTGCAGCGCGTATGTGTGTGGAGATGAGAAACCCGGTATACCGCTTAATTCCCAGACAGAAAGGGGACCCGATCCGTAATGTCCATATAAAAAATATACATTATTTCCATAACTCTGTCACTGTCAGAAATTAATTTTTCTAAGAAAACTGCCGCCGCATCGTGTGTCTATGTGTGTTGATAATACAGGCCCGTACAAAGTTAGAACTTTCCCGTACGTTGGCAGAATTATATGATTTTTGGAAAGAAATTAAGAACCTTTATATAAAAAACGAAATGACTTCGGTCTAATTTTTTTGAACGAATTTGTTTGTCGAAATAAACAACTATTAGAAAAACTACATTTTTAAATCGGGTATATTTGATATACTTTTAAAAATAGTTTAAGTAATTATTTTTGTAAGATATATGGTTTGAACTCCATTTAGATTGCAACAACTACCTTGTTTAGATTATGGCTTTACATAAGAGCGTGTTTCTAAGAATAAATATGTGTTTATGCGTGTTTCTTTAGTCAGTTACTATTCAGTTTGATGTAAAATAGTAAGCTTATCAGTACGGCCATGGCTGCACGTGTTTTTTGGCCGAAGAAGTGTGTTTATGTCGAGGAAGTGTGTTTATCTGATTCTTATTGCTTTAATCGACCAATTCCATTTCCGCACGCTTCGTTGCCATGAGTTATTGTTTATTTCTACGGGCTACAACAGTAGGCATGCACAATCTATACAAAGAGCAAACGAGAATATTATTTGCACCGTGGAGTTAGAAGGTACCCTAAACCGAAATTTTACATAGATATTTAAAATATATTTTATAAATATTTTCGTGGGTTTTGATATATTTCATATTTTAATTTTACATTAATTTATATATTTTTTTCTAAAATATTTGTAAAATATATGTAGTAAATTGAGATTTTTTATGCAATCTATTTAATTTGTCAAAATGAACTAAAAAATGTCTTGTTTATTTTGAAGATAACGTCGATAACGAAAAGTGCAAACATACAAGAGTTGTCTAAAAGCAAGGACTTGTTATTTCACACTCACATAAAGTTAATAATCATAATTTCTGGCATCTTTTAAGGCATACTGAAGTTTTATCAAATTAATTCACTCTTTTTTATTGAAGTGTTCTAAGATCAAAACAACGTATTTATTATCATTTATTGACAAACGCAATAAAAAGGAAAGTACTCATTAAGTCTAGCCTGTGCTTGGCAGGTACAAGCCTATGCTTTTTTCATATCTTTCGATAGTGGCGCTCTCATGGCGTTTCCTTATGGCCTTTAAAAATAATGCGAATTATTACCATGTTTATCCATGAATAATACTCGTACGCTGTTGAAAATATACGGTGTGCGTTATTTTGCGAGTCAAAATTTAGTGTTGATTTTCCAAACTGCCAGACGATTGACTACGCGTATTTAATAAACATAAAATTACAGAATTTCGGTGAATTCTTGTTCAGATATGCGGATTGACTATTTTTCTAGACTTCAGAAGCGTCAACCATCAGAATTTTCCCTCGGATAGAAAATAGTAACCCACTTATTCTAATACAGTATTGCATTATACGGCCCACTGCATTGCACGTGTATCTGTTTCGTTTTGATTCCCGTATTAACATATCTCAACAAACCACCAAATGTGACTGACTTGCAAAGTGTATCGTGTTTTAGTATCGTACATTCGGTGGCATAAATAATTTCACATTTAGATATGTATTGGGAACATCTATTTACGCAATTAGTTTAGATTTGAATCAAATAGCATAAACATTCACTTAATTTATAATGGTTCTCAAAAAATTCATTTTAAATTGGTACGTTTGTTGAAACCTAAACTTGTGAAATTAGTGTTTGCATATTATAATTAAACAATCGTTTTAAAAAGAGAATATTTATAGCACTAAGAAATGGAGTTGCATATTAAGAAGACAGTTGGTTTAGAAAATGGTGTTCAAGACACCCAATAGGATCGCATTCATTTAGTTAAACATCTAGTATAGTTTGTCTTAGTCTGATCAAATAAAATGTGACTAGGAATTATTTAATATCCACGTGTCAGTTGGACAAAATAACCTCTTAGCAATAGACAATACTGACTATCTTTGCTTGTCATAATTTAAACTTCTATAGTTCTCGACAAAAATAACACGAAAAGAGGTGTGACCTCTCTCTGACTATTAAATTAGTCAAAACAGTGTTAAAATTTCAGCAGTGTTACAACATTAACAACACCTACTAATACATTTGGAGCGTTACAATAATTGGAGTGTTAGCTACATTCTTATACTTATTATATACGATACTTATTTTTACTTTATTATCATAATATTTGAAAACATTTCTACGTTACAAACAATAAACAACTCACAACGCTATTCTAACCTCATTTGAGGTTATGACGCTTATCTTACCGAGATGAAATCTCTTAAGCAAATCAACTAGCAATTTTATCTTGGTAGATGCAGTACATATATGATGCATAAAATTCCTACAATTATATTATTAACGCGATTTCTGTACATAGCGATATTTTGAGCATTCCAATTATCTTATAAATGCCATAGACATGTTCAAAGTTTTGCTTACCTCGTAGTCACCACAAACACTAAACACACCCCGCTACAATTAATTACACAGTTAACCCTAATCTGGCCCTAATCGTTTTATTATTATAAACTATAACATGTAACGGACAAACGAATGAAAACGTTGATTGATACGCACGTGCGTGTATGCATTCTATGTACTAATCCATAGACGCATAAACAATTACTAAATCAATATATAACGGCACCGTAATGAATAAGAGGTGTTGTGTTGACGTTCGCAACTTACAAATATACAAATAATATAAATACAAACACGCAGATAATATTAATAGAAAAGTTACAGCGCTCAACTTAGATACTAATAAATTCATATTAGATATATATTATCTAATTAATCTTTAAACTATCATTTAAATAGGTACATACCTTTTACTAATGTATGCATTATTTTACCCATTTTATATTATTCGTCCTACGCACCAAATGTACAAAAGCAAAAATTCAATCTTTTTTTTTATATGAAATAAATATTTACAGAAATACGAAAGCAAAATATTCTTGCAGAGTTATGAAAAATATATTGAGAGCAACATTTGCAATAAAATATATTATGCTACATACATATATATTTTTTTAAATGTTTTCTAATTATTTCTATAATATATTTTAATGCATATTATAGTAATATAACTAATAGTCAAAAAATTTACTATTTTTTAAATATTTTATAAAATATGAATAAATATAATTGGTCACTGGGGTGGTATACATCAGGCAAAACAGAATCAGCAGCGTCTACCACTTTCTTTTTGTGTTTTATTGCTCTTACGTGTCGTTACTATCGCAGTTTTTATTTTAGCTTTAACGGTGTAAAACGATCCCTATATACGCTTATTAACGGAATAGTAATTCCTTATCGGACAACAAACACACTGCATGACGCGCGGCGAGACGGGGATTTAAGCAAGATGTATGGTCACTCGGACAGTGGCTGTTACATACCGTTCCGCGGTAGTGAATTATGTTTGGTTCTCTTGTGTCGAGGCGGTACTGCGCGCCAATTATTCGGAGCGTGTCGTAAATCAAGCCCGGGACTGCCCGGATTTATAACGAAACTATCATCATCCAGCGTGCGCGTATATAGATCCAAGATATATCGCTTTGTGCCTGTCTTTGCGCGTGTGTGTATGTATGTATGTTTTGGTGTTGGATTTATGGCGGTAGTACGGGCTAAGTACGTTAGTCGTAAATGAAGTGTGAAGTGGATATACGCATCTATAGGTGAAAATATTTATCTTTCAGAGATCCGGGATTATTGTTTTATTGCTTTGCAGTTTAATGTCTAAATCGTTCAACACTGTATTGGATTGGGGAAGGAAGTGAGTAAGGATATAACGGAATTGTGGAAAATGATGATTAACAAATCTTATGAGCCTATAAAGACAATAACAGCTGGTGATCTGATCTTCAACTGCGCGTCGTCGTTAAAGATAAACTTTTAAAGAAGAATACTATCTAATATAATATAATCTATTTTGTAATTAAGAAGAGGGACAGATGACACTGCTACCAAGAAGGAAGAAGTAGATATAATAAAAGAACAGTGGTTATACATAAGGGTTGAGAGACCCATAATAAAGTACATGATGGCCAAAAAGACTGGCGTGTCTCCCGACATCGACTCCCACCACTGCAATGGAAGTAATTCTAAATCTGCCACCGCTACATACTTACATACAAGGAACTGCCAGGTCTACAGCACTTAGACTTATGCATGCATCGATAAGGAAATCGCAGGGCCCTGACTAATGACGCACAAACTATTAGATGAACCTAAGGAGGCACTCCTTTTGGGGATGCCTGCGATGCCATGGTTCAAAAATTCAACCTAGCCAGGAAATTATAATACCAGATAAGAAGGACTGGCAGACAGGTAGTCCACTAAGAGCGGACTCAAACTGGTATCAACGGCTCTAAAACGAACTACGGAATATACGCTGAGAAGCCTAAAAAGGCTCTTTCAGTAAGCTCCAGCAAAGAAATAACGGTGTTCCAAGCTGAGGTTGCTGTAATTCACCATTTGGTTCGATAAATAGAAAGATGTACCGAGCCAGGTAAAACCGTCGCCATTTTCTCTGACAGTCAGTCCACATTTAAAGCGATTAGTTCCATAAGCGTGGACTCTAAGCTGATTTGGGGCTGTGTAATGGATATTAACCTTGGTCTAGGTCCCTAGTCACTCGGACGTGAGAGGAAATGAGGTGGCGGACGAGCTGGCAGACGAGTTCGCTAAGGTCATTCGTGGAGCGGCCCTCTTTCGCAACTACCAAATCGCAAATTAAAAAATCTATCAATGAATGGATACATAATCAGTCCAGAGAGTGGTGGCAAAAATCACCGGGACAGAGACAGGCAAGAGTTCATAAAGGAACAGAGGCTTGAATTTACTAGAGATCTACTGAATAATGAGAGGAAGACTGGCAAAATAATAGTAGGTTTGCTGACTGGTCACTCTAGACTAAATAGGCATATGTACAACATAGACCTGGCAGATGACGCAACCTGCAGATTCTACCAAGAGGAGGAAGAAACAACAGTTCATGTGCTGCGCTAATGTGGAGGCCTGGCGAGGACAAGATTTCTAGTAATGGGCGTGGAGAACCCCACAGCTAGTAGCTGTATAAAGAAGCCGCTCTCAAAGATGATAGGCCTAATTAAGAGGGCAAAATTAGAGAGCGTCCTCCAGAAAAAAAAGGGGGTTACAATAGATTTGAAAGGTCGCGGTGTAAAAGGTCCGTGATGTATCCCCTCTGATCTAATCTAAAAGAACATAGAAAGTCTCTTCTTACATCAATGGATTTTTTCCTATTTGAGAATGGTATTAAGCAGGTAATTATAATATACCGCATGGGAGTTGCAAATATGGTCACCCTCACACACGAACCTCATACACAACTGATAGAGCAATATTATTTTTAAATAACGCCATAATGTAGTTGCTATTGTCGTTTCTTATCTATAGCGCTATTTAAATCATACTTCTATTGCGAGCAGTTCTTGTGGCGTTGGATGACCATATTTGTAATTTGCATACGGTATATTTAAAATTTCTTTCTAACCTATTTGACACCTAAGGAATAGACATCTTTTTTAGCGTAGTAGCACTATTTTTTTTTCTGTGAGAGAAAAAATGAAACGTATAGTATAGGTATATTATCTCACAAATTCTCCTTCTTGAATCAAGCGACAAGTTTTATATTCAGCACGCACATCATCAAAGCAGCTGAAAATTGATCACGAATAAAACAAAGCGTATCCAATAAATGCTTTTTTAAAAAAAAAACATGTAGACCTAAATGTTCAAATTCGGTTGAAAAAATAAATTTTTGTAGATTATTAAATTTTTATATACAACACTGGAAGGGAGGGATTAAATCTCTTTGAAATGTTTAATTAATATATTTTTAATGATTAGATTAATGTTGTGCAGCTTCAGGAAAGAAGTATTTGTTTTTTTTTTAACTTTTTAAATAATTTAAAACTAAATAGGGACCGAACATGTTTTTTTTTTAATGACTAAATTATTTTCTTTTTTTGCAACACAATGGGAAAACGACCGAAATTACATTATTTCTAATACAGTAAACTTATTTAATTCTAATACCTAGGAAGGGGAGGAGAGGGGGGGGGGGGAATGATCGGATTAAGTGTATTTTATAATTTCCTTAAGTAATAATAATAATAACCTCTTCTTCAACTTTGGAAAAAATGTACTAATTTTTTTCTTTAAATATCTAATACATTTTTCTTTAAATGATTTATTAATTTATCATGTTTTTGCCACAGTAGTAAAAGAGATATTGATTTTTTTAACTATAGTAAACTATTTTCTTACAACGCCGATGTGGTACAACAAATATTTGGTTAATTCAACCAAATTATTTGTTCATTTCACGGTTTATTTATATGAAATAACGAAATATTTTGTTGGATTAACTGAATTTTCCATGATAAAATTTGTTTGAAATTATTTTGTTGTCCTGAATAAACTGGTTTTTCCGTGTACAATTTATGCGATGATATTCACTAAAAATACGCTAGGAAAGCTTGAGAATTGATAGCTTATACTTCTTATGGTTCTACACATCCATTCATTTTAAACGTAAAAGACTAGACGGCTACCATACTGTATCTAGACTGAATTTCAGCATAGTACAGTGAAATTAAACAATTCACTGATATCTGAGACCTTAAGCGTTTAAAAACAAAAGCTCTTTGGTGTAACTTTTGCACAATACTGTCACATTGCTCTTTCCATATGAACGTGTGATCAAAAATAACTCCTAAAAATTTAGTACTATTACAGCAAAATAATTCTTTTTTGTTTATAGTTAAATTGTAATGTTCGGAACTCTTTTGTCTCGCATGAAATACCATGTATTTTGTTTTTTCTAAGCTTAAAGACAGATTATTTTGCGAAAACCAATTGCATAAGTTATTTAATTGAGAGTTGTGTTTTCAGTAATTGAGATATTTATTTTAGGAGCTGTTAACATACAACATCACCAGGCATAAATCGTCAAGGCATATATTGATAGAACAAGGACTAATATCGTTTATGTAAAATCTGTAAAGGTACCCTAGACACTGACCTTGTGGAACCGATAATACGTGGGTAACCATGATGATTCAATCAAAGTATCATTTTCATTCATTGGTTCTGTAACGTACCTTTACCATTTTGCATTCTATTGTTAAAATATGAAGCAAATCAGCGCCCAAGTACTCCTCTTATTCCATGTAATTCCAGCTTTTGTAACAAAATTTCATGTTGTACACAGTCGAAGGCTTTCTGTAAATCGCAGAAAATACCAATAGCTGCTTTGTATTGATCCATATTTTTTAATATGTTGCAATAAAACTCAATTAATGCAGTGGAGGTAGACTTCCCCTTTTTAAATCCATGTTGATTATTATATGGTATTACGTACAAGTATTGGCATTTTCTTTTATTGTATATCTCTGTTTGTTACATACGACTAGTTAAAGCAATTCTTAATTGAAACTCGCCCTAAGATTGTTTGTATTATTCATTACTTTTTATGATTTTTTGCTTATTAGATATTGTATGCTTTTGGTATTGGCATTACAGCAATAAGGATTTATTAATATCGGAGCGAAAAACAATTATTTTAGTCTTTTCAATAGCTTTAATTTTCATTATATATTTCGCCTTGGAATTTTTGTATAAAAAATTGATTCATTCGTGATTATTATAATAATCATATGATAAACTCTATTTTTTCTTAGTCTTGCTATAGAGTTTATTTAAACTTACTTGTCAATGCATTCAAATAAATCTACAAAACATTCAGCATAGAATAATTCACACTAGCGCCATCTCTACCACTCAAACGGACTAACTAACTATGCATCAGGTTTTCCGATACGTTGTTTTACATGATTTCTCTTTTTGTAATTAAAAAAACAATTAGGTAAATAGCCTGCCCTTAGTAACCATGGTCAAACATGCATAGCAGTCGAACATAATATGTATATAGAAATACAAGCTTGTACATATACTTATATATATATATTATATCTATATATTCATATAAATTTCTCTTCCCTCGCGTACACGGGACATATCCTTCTTTCTTCTTCTTTCCATAGCTCGTCTGGGTGTTCCGCGTGAGAGATGGAAAACTTCAGAGCGGCGATTTTTACCGTCCAAGCGAAGCGTCGTCGTCCTTTGCCGTGCTACGAACGCGGTCCACTGGCAATATATCTTCTTTTTACGAACTTATGTAAATGCTATGCACGCTGATGTTTATAAATAGGTGTTGGAGGGCTACTTTTTATTTCGTTTTCGCCGTGACGATGTAGATCTATATAGATGCGCGCTCAGAATGAAGTGCTGTGTGTATACCTGGATGTGTCTTTGTTGCGATAGTGTGTGGTAATATACGAAATATGTTATAATAGGATATATACATTTTGGTTGTAATATAATTGCATTATGATGTTTAACACTTTTAATTTATAGATACAGAAATATATGAGATCAAAATTATTTTATTGAACCAAAATTGGGTCATGAAATAATGTAAGAAAGAAATCATTACACCGAGAGAAAAAAAAAGTGTTGTATTAACTAATAAAATGGTGTATTAAACACTTTTTTCTTTTTCAATATGAGCAATGATATTTTTAGTGTTTAATGCAATACTAAAAAAATGTAAATTGGGTTAGTTAACTGAATAATAATAAAATGTTATAAGAAACAGACTACGCCATGATTCTTTGAACATGTACTTAATTTTCCATTAACAATTTCTACCTGCTAATTGAATAATACAACAACATTATCCCAACACAGTTACTTGTTGTAGACACACGAAGTAATAATTGTCTCTATAATTTTATAATATTAGTTTAGCACTATAAAATGTTGATTCAAAACTTATATTGTTTCATTTAACCTACCTGTAGTATTCATCGAATGACTATTTGCATGTAATTCAACACCTTTAGGTGGTTATACGAAAAAGATTTTCTTGTTAGTGGAACCATTTTCGATTTTGCTTCACGTTACTGATCGGGCGAGTTTTTAATTTCATCGATGTATCCATCGATTACTGTATCATTAATGTATTAAACATAATCGATGGATCTATCGATGAAATTAAAAATCCGCCCGCACATTCAGCAATTAGTCCATTGATAGCAACGCATAGCTATATATTGCCTAATTAGGAAGACTATAGTAGGTAATAGAAGAAAAACATTTACGGCATTATATACTAAACTTATATTAGCTTAATAACATAACTAAAAAAATATAAAGGTTTTATTCATACATTTGAAAGGAAAGTACAATTTAACGTTTCATAATAAATCATTAATAATAACATTTAACCAAAATTCGTTATCAGCATTTACCGATTTCGTAATACTACCCACCAAATAATCATTATTTTCAACGGAATTGTTTTTATCATATTAATCGATTTACTTGAACAATTAGAGGCAAAATGATTTTTACGATTACATTTATCACATATTTTACCATAAGCTGGACAACTGTTTTGCGCATGCGTAAAATTACAACGTGTACACCGACCTGTTCTAGAATTGTTCGAATACGTTACAAACGATCTTGTTTGAAGTTGCCGGACACCTCTTTCCAATGATCTTCCATCCTTGTGCGGCCCTTGGGTGAAACGTGTCTTCTGTCTTGCTCCTGCATCCGATTGTCGATAGATGTGTTTTCCAGCGTAATTTCAATATTATTTAAAATTTCTCGAACTTCCTTTCCTATACAATGTAACAGCGTCGCTGCTTGTATTTCGGCTGTTTTCCCACTGCAACCACTCGCGGTAGAATATAATTTCCAATCTTTTTTGAATTGCCTCCAATTTTTTGCTAGGTCGCCCCCCATTTTCATCTTCTCGGGTTGAGATATATTCCCCATTTTGTTTTGTTCCTTTCTGACACTTTTTTTTATAATTTTTTGGACTTTTTCTTCATTTCACTGATTTTTTTTTCTATTTTTTTTGTTTTTATTCTGACTGCGCCATGTTATATGTATATACTGCGCGATGGGTTTTGATTATCTTTATTATTCAATATTAATGTTACAGAAACTTTACAAACATTAGGTCTTATTGCTACGGAGGTTGGATACTGACTGACTATACGCATGTGCGATCACCTATATGTAATAGTATTAAATATTACATTTTATTGAGTTAACACCGATAGTAAATATTTAAAGAACACCTTTTTTAAATGTCAAGTCGACAATTTGTGGGATTAAACCAACAAGATAAAATATTGGTTACGCCTGAACACTATAATCTTGTTAAATTAACTCTAAAGTGTGCAACAATATAAATATGTTTGTTTCAAATAGGTGCATATGATTCACTTAAACGCAACATGGTTAAATCAATGCTCAAATTCGTGACACTACCAAAAATTTTGAAATAACCATTTCATTTCTCTCAGTGTATAATTCATTAAAGTTGGTTTAGTTTATCAAATCAATGAAAAAGATTTTATTAATTAACGAAGGAATTTACTGAGTAATAAATCATTTATTGCATTTAATGAAGCCAAAACCATTGAAAATGAAATGGTAGCGTCATTGGCTCAATTAAATATGTTATTGTACCAACTTTTTTTGGTTTGCCTAATGACCGCAAGTTATCAATTTTATATGAAATATATGAACTCCAGTGGAAAAATGAAGAAATATATCAATACAATGAATATTACCTGTTGATATGCTAATATCAAGTGGCCGATCCTAATAAATTTTAGTTATTGTTATAGAATAGGTAATTAAAAAAAAATAACTTTATTCATTGGTTCAATAATCGAATTTCATTCAATCAATTCACTATTGATTAAGCCTTGCAGGTTTATTTAATTGCATTACACTGGAAGTAACATTAAAAGATTGATATCAAGCATATTACCTAAATAAAAAGAAAATGCCTAAAGGATTAACTGTAAAAATACCACTATAGCAGGGGCTCATGGTCCATTGTGGAAGGATTACCATACAGCCAGAAAGAGGGAATAGAAATATGAGTCTTTGCCTATAACCAAGCGTCTTTAGCATTCCTCTAAGAGTAAATTCACTTTCATCAGAGATCACAGGTTTAGCTGTACGCCTTCCGTGAGCCACTGCCGTACACCTTTCATTAAGGTATGCCATTTGTTCTTTTTTGCAATAAATTGCAAACCATCGAACTAACGAAGAAGGTGTCATTTGATAGTTTATTGCGTTAATATCGTTATGTTATGAAAATTGTTCGTAAAAATAACAATATATATTCGATTATATTCATGTTATTAACAATTTTTTTTTA
This sequence comes from Protaetia brevitarsis, assembly GCA_004143645.1. Classification (NCBI taxonomy): domain Eukaryota; kingdom Metazoa; phylum Arthropoda; class Insecta; order Coleoptera; family Scarabaeidae; genus Protaetia; species Protaetia brevitarsis. The sequence continues at coordinate 851,979 of RXPK01000213.1, forward strand.
TTGAACGTATGAAAATTTAGTTACCATAACAAACATTATTCATGGACTAATGTGCGATGGTTTGTTATAGTAATGAAAACTAATTTATTTCACTAATGAATCTTGTTATTACTTAATCAAAGATTGTAAATAATATTTTATCATAATAATGATACATTTCGTTCTGTCGATGAAAATTCACTGAATGAATGTAGATTACTGATATCACGTCCAGTATTTCTTTCGGTATTACAGACTGTCCGTTTATATTTTGACCCCTACCTACAGGTTGTATTATTTAAGGTAGAAAAACACTTTAGATACAAAAGTTATAGGATTTTTGTTCTATTATCTTTTAACAAATTTCAAAGTTGATATTTGAATATGCCGTTTCTGAATTACTCATATCACTTAAATTGTATCAGTGCAATCAGTGAGTTTAAGGTTGCCATGAAAGGTATGTAATTTAATATAAAGATGGAAAGAATATTCAGTTCAAACAACAAAACAAAAACCAAAATAATAAAAATTTTCAACATAACCACCGCCATTATTTATACAATTCACAGCGTTTCTCATGAGCTTTTTTTTGTAATTGCGTGTGAAATAAAGTCGGGTCTCTGTTTAAAATCAATATTTAATTTGAACAAATCGTTGTTTAACTATTGATATTCTGCAGTAAGTTGCAGTAAGCTTTTTTACAGTAAGAAATTAATAAATTAATGTATTTCTGCTAATAACTGTAATAATTAAAAAGAATTTTTCCCAAGAAAAATTTTCTCCTCACGCAGAATTCGAATCTACACACTCTCGTTTACCGGATGAGTGCTCTACCAATTAAGCCAGAGGGGAGCGTGTAGATCGACCGATGTCGATATTAGACCTTGATAGGTCGATTTATTGCTCGAATCTACACGCTCCTCTCTGGCTTAATCGGTAGAGCACCCGTCCGGTAAACCAGAGTGTGTAGATTCGAATCCTGCATGAGGAGAAAATGTTTCTTGGGAAAAATTCCTCTTAATTATTACAGTTATTAGCAGAAATACATTAATTTCTATTGATGTTACTGGCATGAAAATTCTTTTAAAAATTTCACGCTTTTTTCCGTCGAGTATCCCATATTTAATGAAATAATATAAAATATTTTTGATGTGTAGCGAGAAGATGTCATGCAAGACGTAGTGTCCCAATAAGAACATACGTTAGAAAACGTGCTCCCTTAACGGTAACCGAACGTTTCGAACGTTTATAAACAACGTCGAAGCGACATATCTATGTCCCGATAAAATACGTTGACATAAAGTTACTTATTAAGCGTTATTTCACGTCATATGCTAATGTTATTTTAACGTTTAATTTTTAATAGAAAATATCGTTAAATAGAACGTGATATTATCGTTCAAAACAAACGTTTATTGTAAGTGGAGTTTAACGTTCATAAAACATCTATGTAAAACGTAAAAATCGGTTTACAGGTAACATAACCTCACCTAACTCCGTTAACCCTTCGTAGTGTGGTGGAGTATGCCATACCCCAGTATGTAGGCAAACATACTGGGGTATGGCATACTCCACCACAGTAACGAAGGGTTAATAAAATTTCTATATCAAACCTTTATAACCACATGGTTATAACGAAAAACTGGTTATAGATTAAAAGTCATAATGTCCAATATTAAATTAAATTTTATTTTAATTAAATCATTCGATGATCACATCATAGTATTGAACTCAGGATAAGCTCTTCAATGAAACATAATGCTTCTTCAGAAAAACTAAAATGTAATTACCTATAAATATAATACAATGCAATAATAACAATAATAATAATAAAAAGATAATAGAATTCTTTACCAAAACTAAGAAAGTAACGACGTCATTTCATTTATAGATATATACATTTTCCCTTTTTCTGTACATCCAGGTCTTCTACCCAAACAGTCCATTGGGGCGTATATTTCAACCAGTCCTTCACTGCACTTTCTGCTGTATGTATTGTTTAATTGTAACTTTAAATGGAAGACTCAAACAATAGGTATCATAAGTAACACCAAGGACTACAGGCTGTAAATTTTAGGGATAAGTTAATGTTTACTTTGATTGGTTTCCTAGATTTTTGTATTACAAACGAATGAAAGTATTTAATACTCACTGTATATTGTTACTATAGCTTCCGTATTATCTCTGGTTCCCGTTTTGTGAAAACTAAGTGTTCCTTCCGTTCCAGTTATGCTTCACTGCAACGACGTCATGTAACAGTAATTATAATAATTTCTTTTACACAAAAATCCAGATTTTAGAACCATCAGCATTCGCTAACCTATATATTTGAAAATAAAGTAAGAAGGTGGTGTATACTAAGAAACCAGGTTCTTCAAGAACAAATTTTAGAATATAGTTAAATTTTCTGACATTAGTGTTCTTATTTAAGATGGCTACTATGCTGTTTTGCAATTGGTATATGCATATACATAATTATACGTGCAATGTGCATCGTATATGCAAATATAACTGGATAGACTTAATTGATGGGGTACTAGCTACTCACCGTTTAGTTAAATACACTGATTGTTGCGTATCACATATTAATATAAAACTTTTGTTATAAATATAAGAAAAGTTCTAACACTCGACTAGCGACAGTAACATGTGACTGCAAGTGCACAGTGCACGTTGCACGTTGCAGATGCGCAACAGGGTGGGGTGGAAGAGTTTATTGAAATGGGGAGGGATGATACATTCATCAGTAGTGCAGTTTAATACAAATAATTGTTTACCTATTGTTAAATACATTTTGCATTCTTTGATGCAAAAGCACATCTTATCTTAAAACAAAAATTTAACACCATTTTATTTTAACTATACTTATACTTATGCGTTGGATTGCAGTTAATAGTTTTTCATATTTCAACGTTGCTTTTTAACGTAGAGTAGATGGTGAAACTACGTTTTATTTTAGTTGTACTTGAACTATGCGTTACGTTTCAGTTAATAATTTTTCATTTTTCAACGTTGTCCTTCAAACGTCTTTCAACGAGTAAACGGTGAAACTACAACGTTTTATTTTAGTTATATTTAAACTATGCATTACATTTCAGTTAATAATTTCTCATATTGTAACGTTGTTTTATAACCTAAATAAACAATGCAACTACAACGTGTTATTTTAGTTAAATTTAAACTATCCGTTACATTTCTTAGCTAATATAACGTTTCTTCAATGTATAGTTAAAAATTGGTTATATAATAAACGTGTTAATTATAACCATTAACGTTGTTTCAACCAATACAACGTTAAATTCACGTAAATGTAACCAACTTGTTCTCACTGGGTTACTTTCATGGTAATCTCGATTTTTCACTGATACGGTTTAAATGATATAAATTCGAGTAATTCAAAAACGGCTTATTTAAATATTAACAATTTACGAAATTAGTGAAAATAGGCCTTTCATACTATCTAATAATATACAGGGTGTTATATTTAAAAAAAAAATGCAAGTTTTATTCAATTTTCTACCAATTTATGAGTAGAGTTGGGCAAATTTTCCGGCACGGCAGGTACGTATTCAAAACGAGCGCTCCAACTCATGTACTGCAATAAAGCAGATGAACCGTAGAGTTGCAAGTGAGTAACAACAGTGCCTGTTTTTCTTATAAAATGTATTTTTTTTTTTATTATATATAAACATGTAGTGATATAAAATGCGAATGCATCGCAAGGTGGCCCCGTTTTTCCGCCCGCTTTGTCAATTAATATGACTTATATGTTTTATAAATACATACTAAATTACAATAATACGATTGATCTGCTTTATTTATATTACATTATTTGAGACCCTCGTCGCAATACGTACCTGCTCCGCCGGACAATTGCCCAACTCTATTTATGAGATAATATCAACCTCGAAAATTGTTGAATATTGAAATATACGATTAATAATAATAAAACGATAATGCATTTCGCGTGTTTTATTATTAAATATAAAAGTTAGAAAACTGAAATTGAATCGTCCTAAACTTCTCATTCTCAAAATAAGATATTGTAGTAATAATGCATATTTATATAGCTTTGCTATTGAAACGTACGTCCAGTTTAGTGCAGTTTGTGGTGAGGGGTTTAGGAGAAGTTTGCAGCAATGCATATTTGAATCTCTATATACCTAACCACCTAATTAAGTATGTACATTTGTTCATTTCGTAAACGGAACATATTTGAAAGAGGATGTGTCGAACAATAGTGTATGTATATAAAAAGAATGCAAATTAGGTATTGTAATGTTTTATTTACCTTAATTTTTTTTAACTCTGAACATGTAATTTTCTTAGGATTCCGACGTACGCAATAAAAAAAATTAATATATTAAAAAAGGAATTGTGTTGAGTAGTAAGCCATACCTGATTTATCATAACCAGACTTCCAAAATATTATAAACCTTATTAACAAAAAAAAAAAAGGAGCATTTCTTCTTCAGTTCCAAAAATATCATTTCATTATTCGCTCATTCAGTTATAGAACTTCGCACAGCTTCACAAAATAATAGCATACAAACGTATATGTATGACACAATCACATTTCGTATAGTATACGAACGTATGTGACAAAGAGAAGCAGCTGATGTGATACGCCTATTGCTGTCGCCTTACCTGCTATAGTCAAACCGAGTTCGCTGCTGATCGCTCTTCGATAATCTTGTAAAGTGGCGACATGTCACGCCACTGACAGGTGTCAGGCAGCGTCGATGCGCAGGCATGCCTTTCATATCCGAAACATGCGATGAGTAACCTGAAGCCCAGAAGAGTCCGGGACACGATTATACTTTTAAGAGAATCCCGTTTCTATAAGATGTGCGACTGATTTTTATTGGTTTTGATATGATACTTGTGTTCTATTTATATTAAAACAATTCAAGGATATATTAGGTGCATGTGAAAGGATCTTAGAGGCTTATTTAGAGATAAAATTTTGTTAAATATATTAGTTGAAATATTAAAATATTCTCAACACAAAAAAATCTATTCTTCATTCGAGCAAATAAATGTGTTTCATTTAAACTCAGTCTTCAAAATGAAACTATATGGAATACTTACAGGTGTCCGTTTATATTTTGACCCCTACCTACACTGTAAAAATTTACAGTAATTTTGTCATGGTAAATCAGGAATATTACATGTAATAACGTTGTGAATTTACCACAATAAATCATGTAAATGTTTTGTTTTACATGTTTTTTCTAGGATATTTAACATGGAAAAAGAAATTTCGGTAAAATTTATAGCTTTTTCATGTAAGTTTAAGATGTAACAAAAATTCAAAAGGAAAATACAGGAAAAAACATGTACAATTTTGTATTTACTCTCAAAATTTACTTAAAAGTGTAAAATTGGCATTTTTTTGGGGGTATTTAGTGCACTTTAAAAATAATTTTACTAGTGAACTATTAATTTTGCTGTAAACATATGAGGATCTTTTATATTCCTTTGTTCTTACTTGAATTTTCGGGTAAAACTATAGATATCATGGAAAATACGAAATTCATACGCCGCAATGGGATTGGTTATTGGATTATTTATCTGTGCGCGTAGGTAATTCTATTCCTTTGTCGAACTTATTATTGGCTCAATGATATCATGTACGTCACAAACAATCGTAGGTTTCGCGTAAGCGTGTTCATTCTTGATCCCTGGTTGAGCGATTCAGTATGACCTATTAGGTGCTATAAAAGAATTAGGTAAGTTGCTTGCTCTCTTTATAAAAATACATATGAAAATTACTTCAGTGTTCGGTAAATATAGAGTTCATATAAATATTACATACGAATTTTACAGTACAATCTTTGAAAAACACATCAGCATGTGAAATTTACTAGATGGTAGAAATTTTACCTTATGAAGCAAATTTACCTGTAAAATTGTATGCAACTGTGTTACCAATGATTTTACATGTAATTTTACTGCAACTTTTTTACAGTGTACATGCGTGTCCACGCAAATAAACCAAATTTCAGGCTTTATTATTTAAAATACTGTTTATAATTCAATAATATGATAACGTACTTTAAAAGAAACTAAAATATGTTGTTAAATATGTACATAATAATAACAATATAATATGTAATGTGTATTGTCTTACTTAAACAGAAGGAATACGGGCATTATAAAATATTAATCAAAACTGAGGTGCGTTCCATTTAATTACGGTTACTTTTCGTCAAAAAGCATGTACTTAAGAAGAAAATAGTCTTCTGGCAAAACAGCACCCTACTTTCAATTAAAATAAACACTTTTCTGAGAAAAGGTATTCTTTTCATTGAACATGATAAAAACCAAAAATTATAAAACTTTTCATTTAATGCACTCTCTTTTCTCAGTGTAGCTGCTAACGTAAAGAAGAAGTTTTATAAATCACTAATTTGTACTTACGTGGTCGCTAACCTCAAAAATGAAACCGTTACATTTTAAATGCTGGTATACACGTTACCCTTCACTGCTTGGGCATGCGCAGAGAATCTACTCGGCATAGCTTCTGTTTAAATAGAAGCGGGAAATTCTAGCTGCAACAAGTATGCAGTCTGGTTTAGAAAAGTATAATGTAAATCAAGCTCAATGTACCTCAAAAAGTCCGCCTTTGGACATTCTACACTAAGAAAAATGCTGGCGGTGATATCAATAATCTGCATTCATTGAGTGAATTTTTATTGACAGAACGAAATGTGTCATTGGTATGATAGGATGTTATTTACAATATTTGATTAAGTTACAACAAGATACATTAGTGAAATAAAGTAGTTTTTATTATTATAATAAATCACACATTAGTCCATGGATAATACTTGTTATGATACCCATATTTCCATACGTTCAATAAATAATTTTGTAAATAATATAAATATGAACGAATATATTATATTGTTATTTCTACGTACAATTTTTATAAAATTATTCGCGATATGAACGCAATAAAGTATTAAATGATACCTCCTTCGTTAGTTCAATGGTTTGCAATTTATTGCAAAAACGAACAGGTACCATACATTAATGCAAGGCGTACGGCAGTGATTGAATTATCGACTTACGCTTATGGTCGTTTAGCGTGTGGAAAAACTGGCTGCGATTCACGGAAACCCATGAATCGCTGACACAAGTAGCTTTAATACTATGCATATAATGGTTCTCTATGGAAATAGCAAGTAAGTCTAGCTCTGGAAGTCGCGAATGCAAGTCTAATCTAGTACTTCATGTAGTTTGTGCCTTTGGTGAAGAAAACAAATATATTTTTTTTAAATTATACATACACTGTTGAAAATTTGAACACATTTTTGACTAATTTAATAGTCAGGAGAGGTCCACACTCTTTTCGTGTTATTTTGTCGAGAACTATAGAAGTTTAAATTTGACGAGCAGAGATAGTCAAGTATTGTCTATTGCTAAGGGGGTATTTTGTCCAACTGACACGTGGAACTATAAAATACTTCTAGTCACATTTTATTTGATCTAGACTAGACAAATTTACTAGCTGTTCAACTAAATGAATGCGATCTATTGGGTGTTTTAACACCATTTTCTAAACATAACGTCTTTTTAATATGCAACTCCTATTTCTTAGTGCTAAAATATTCTCTCTTTAAGACGTTTTCTCAATTATAAATATGCAAAACCACTCATTCACAAGTTTTGGTTTTAACTAAACGTACCAATTTTAAAATGATTTTTTGAGAACCATTATAAAATTAAGTGAATGTTTATGCTATTTGATTCAAGTTTAAACTAATTGCATAAATAGATGTTCCCAATACATCTTTAAGATGTTGACATTTTTTATGCCCACTGGAATTAACGTTTAGTAACACAAGGTTAGACTTTGCAAGTCAGTCACATTTGGTGGTTTGTTTGGATATGTTAATACGGAGAATCAAACACGAAAACAGATACACGTGCAATGCAGGTGGTGCGTATAATGCAATACCGTATTAGATTAGGTAGGGTTTCTATATTTCTATCCGAGGGAAGAATTCTGATTGGTTGACGCTTCTGAATGTCTAGAAGAATAGTCAATCCTCATATCTGAACAAAGAATTCACACGAAATTCTAGTAATTTCTGTTCTATTAAATACGCGTAGTCAACTCGTCTGGCAAAGTTTGTAAAGATCAACACTGAAATGTTTGACTAGCGCAAAATTAACGCCAACACCGTAATATATTCAACAGTGTATGGTATAATAATTAATAGATAACAAAGGTATATAAAGATATACCCTACACTTCAATCCCTTTCGCTTCTTCTGGTATGAGGGCATGCAGCATCGACAAGCAGCGACAAGGTCACCGCGATGTCGTGAACCTTGTAAATTTAAATATTTATGCACTGTTAAAATTCTGGTAGCACAGCGCGGCGCACGGGCAGGCAGGCAGGCAGGCATCAGGCATATTTTAAATTGGACGCGGTCCCAGCAGAAAGAAGAACATATTTCGACTGTCTTATTAATTCGGATGTGTGGCAGCCGTGGATCGGTCCAGTATATGTATGGTAATAACGAATATATTACGCTTATCTGTGACAGCGGAGCCTTCCCGCTTTTGGATAAGATTCTTTTTGTTTGCTCGTCGCCGCTATAACTATACTGTTATAGCTATATACCATATTGAAGGAGGGAACAGAAATATTATCGACAGATATATTGGGAGTTAGTCTGGGAGATCGGGTGATGAAGCTTTGTTTATTTTCAATAATTATATGTTCTTTTATTTCAAATAATATTATTTTTAGTGTAAATAATGTTTTAATTGAAAGAAATATAAATTTAAATATATAGCGTCAAAGATATATTTCTATATATTTCTTTCTCTTATCTTCTTTTTTTCTTAATGCACATATACTTTCTTTTGTTATTATAATGAGTAAATCATATTTAAAATAGGTAGATATTATACATTATTTTACGAATTAGACGCTTTCATTTAAGACCTGTACGAGAATATACAGGGTGTATCAGATATAGAGGTAATTATAATAATATGTAGCAGCTGTAATCATATACAATCAAAAAGTCTTAATGCACAGGGGGTCTATCTATAAGCATTAACGAGAAAAAAAATATTTTATAAATGCCGTGGGCTAGAGCCGCACCTGTGCCCAACCCAAATGCTGTCCCCAGTATACCCCCACATACCACTATCATTCAGCCATTACCGCTGTTAGTTTTGTGTGGATCGCCGCTTGGAGTGCAAGCCACTTCGAACATTTTATTTAAATTCTTCCCGTTCGAAAAAACGATCCTTTTCAGGACCATCACGATTTCATATAAAGGAAATCGAAGCTTGATGCATCGGCAAAAGCGCGGGAATGTATAGATTCATTTTCGCGCGACGTCATAGTAAAAAGACGTGTTTGCAAATTTTCTGTATCTACATTTATTTCTGTGTAATTCGATTCAATTTATTTTGCGTTATATGATTAAATAAATCCAAAAGAAATAACTCAGATTCATGTGGTACCGTTTATTAACAACTAACTTTTTTGTAACTACTGAAGTCGCATATCCGGTGAAACTCGAACGTCTTATCAGGATATTAAAAATAATACTTTGTAGACTTACGTAGAATGCTCTTAACAAAAAAGGAATGTTTATTTTATAAAAAGAAGAAATTTAAAATGCCTCAGTTTTGCTATTTTTACAAGGGCCTTTATTCATTCAAAATGACGTTAAATGAACTTACGGCATACCATTAAGAATAATACTAAATGAGTGCAATGTATTTATACATAATACCACGTTTAGCGGGTGCTTAACATGACGTTTCCTTGCATCAGGCCCGGACTAAAGATTTTTTGGCTCTAAATTTGACTTTTTTTATTCTTTAATAATGAAATCCGGTTTCGGTGGGTTTGTGCTTTATATGTCGTGTAGTTAACACCCAAGGAAAATTTACTTTTTTATTTGATACACCCTGTATAAACTTAATACAACATCAATAATAGATATATCTAAGAGCGCCGCCAACCGCCAATACGTTAGGCATTCCGAAATACACAGCTCTTGGACGCTTTGCATTGAATAAAAAAAGCTGTTGACAGCTATTGCGTAATTTGTACACAAGCAAACAGGGAACTTTAACCACTTAAAATTACGCAAAATTTGCATTCCACCTTATTTGAGGGAACTGATAAGTACCTTATAACAGGCGTATTTTTTGGACAAAGGTACATCAAAATATGGTGTGAATCTAATGAAATATAGGGTATTTTTACGTTTTGGGGAAAAATTACTCTAGTGCGTGGTAATTTTTACTGTGCATGGGACTTTTCCCAGCAGCAGATGTAAGCATGTTACCATTATTCAAGGATTAATTCTTTCACTTCTCTTTTCCGCCCCAGCCCAATCTTCCTCCGTTGGAGCTGAGCAATTAGGATTATCCCACGCACTCTAAAAGGAGTTGCAGTAAAATGACATGTAAAACCGTTGGTAACAAAGTTGCCTACAATTTTACAGGTAAATTTGCTTCATAAAGTAAAATTTCTACCATCTAGTAAATTTCACATGCTGATGTGTTTTTCAAAGATTGTACTGTAAAATTCGTATGTAATATTTATATGAACTCTATATTTATCGAACACTGAAGTAATTTTCATATGTATTTTTATAAAGAGAGCAAGCAACTTACCTAATTCTCTTATAGCACCTAATAGGTCATACTGAATCGCTCAACCAGGAATCAAGAATGAACACGCTTACGCGAAACCCACGATTGTTTGTGACGTACATGATATTATTGAGCCAATAATAAGTTCGACAAATGAATAGAATTACCTATTACGCGCACAGATAAATAATCCAATAACCAATCACATTGCGGCATATGAATTTCGTATTTTCCATGATATCTATAGTTTTACCCGAAAATTCAAGTAAAAACAAATAAATATAAAAGATCCTCACATTTTTACAGCGAAATTAATAGTTCTTACTAGTGAACTATTAATTTCGCTGTAAAAATGTGAGGATCTTTTATATTTATTTGTTTTTACTTGAATTACTTTTAAAGTGCACTAAAGCCGCCCCTGACCACAACGCCTCCTTCTTGTGTTTCCCACAAACAAATTTATAGGCTTCCCAGTCCTCCACAGATCTGGTTGATTTAGCTCTATTAAAGAGCTTTCAAAGTTTGGTTCTCATCTTAGAAAGATCTCGACTCCACCATGGAGCCTTACTTCTTTCCGATGTGACCCTAAGGGGACATGTGCGCTCAAAAGCACCTACAACCGATGCCTTCACCCCAGCTGCTAGCTGATGGAGGTCACCGATCTGCAGACCATCCCTTTGGCGCAGTCCTTGAAGGCTAGCAGACAGACAGAACACTCGTGTGGTCGATCTGAAAACAGATCCACCTGTGATCTGACATTGATGCCTCTTCACACATCCGCCAGTCTAGTATGTGACTTGAGATACTCACCGACGCCAAAGCAATATCAATTACTGTTTGGTATTGTGAGGTGACGAATGTGGGCTTGCATCCTCTGTGAAGTATACCGAGGTTAGTAGAGGAGATAAACTCGCTCAGGGGCCTATCTCTATGATTTATATCATGACTGCCCCACGCTACATAATAAGCATTGGGGTCATAGCCAATAACTAAATGTTTGTTACTTCTATCACACACACACACAGAAAAATAAAGTAGTCAATTTTCAAATTTAGACACATTACTCCAGTGATATTTTGCGAATCTTTATATAGTCTCAGGAGTACCGCGACTGGGGTCAAAGATTAATAATAATAAAGTTTATATTCTTACCAAGTTATTTACAAAATCATGCATTTCATTGCATTTGCAATTAAATTATCTACAATGTACTACCTAAGAATAAATTAATTAAAGTAGGGTCAGGTACAACTTATTCTCGATACATGACATATATACGCAACGGATACATAATTCCTTAAAATTACCCAGCCATAAATAATATAAAATTTCGGCAATTTCACCGACATCAGAACAGGCCTCTTAACGGCCTTAATTTTCCTCAATATATCATCCGCAGAGTATTTTCTGTTTTGCCAAACATCTGTTCCGCCTAATATCGATATTAAATAACGACAATCACTACGTGACACGCTCACGTGAAGGAGAAAGATCGATGCTTCTCTTACCTCTACCCTGGACGTTATCGATTGACAGGCGCTGGATATATTGGCATAGGGAATTTGCATAAGTGCTGTTAACGGGCCCGTAATTACAGCAACTATACAACGGGGAAGCGGGCCCGGAGCTCTCCTAAGAACGTGGCTTCAAGAAACGGATGAAAAAATACGTGGTAAAACACGAGACTGACAAGCGGAGTTGGTATATGCAAGTTGTATAAATAGGGTCTTGTCAATTTGGTTAATTTGGGTCTCGTGCCGTCATTATGGCTGGCACACCTTACGCTTATTTCCATTGCTAATGATTCTGTATCAAATATAATATATATGCGTGATGCCATCCAAAAGATTTTTCATCGGCTCTTGATGTCAAGTGTATACAGAAGATTAATTCGTATATGACTTGAAATTTAGCAGCTGTCAAATTTAGCTGTTTAATGGTTATTTGTATCACTAGGCCAGAAACTACAGTTCGTAGTTGTATCATAAACCGTACTCATGTTGGCAAAAGGGTTTCTGGCAATTTGGGTAACACTATATAACGACTATTTTTGAAATTTATGGAATATATGTACCTACTATAAATACTACATGATATTCCGTCAATAACTGTTTAACTGACAAGACATGGATGTGCAAAGTAAATAATTTAGGCATAAATGAATTTGAATAGACTTTATAGACAATGGAAATAAATAGGATAGCATAGTGATATAAATTACGTTATAGGAAAATCATGCCACTAAATGATAAGTTGATAACCAACAAATAATACCGCAGACAATTGTTGTATCCTACATATGTAAATGATTACCTACTAGTAAGTATTTTACCTACTCGCATTGTTGGGTAAGGTACTCGCCGAGTATTAACAGAATACATTTTTATTTACTTGCGAGGTGTCGAGTACATTTATAACGTATGGATTTTGTTTCAGTCAATAAGTTCTGCTTCAAACTACGTATCGCTAACAAGTACCTATTTAAATATTGAAAGAAAAATGTGTTTGTGATACACTGTCTTAGAGCTAGTTATAACAATTCATCTTAAAAAAAGCAAATGGGGATTCGAAAAACACTAAGAAAATGATATATTTATACGTAAATGAAAGTGTACCTATAAGACCTTACATAAACTGATACGAGAAGCGCAATTTAATGTAAATTTAAAGTTCAAAATTATTGATATGCTGAAAATAAAAAAAAAATATTGTGTATAAATTTAAGGTCTTAAAATATGTTGAAGTATGAAGCAGGCTATAGCAAATTTTAAAAATAAAACATTAAGTTGACGTCTAAATTTATATAACAATATTATTTTTCAATATTGTAGCAGACGTATATACACAAAAACATTATAAAATTTAGTAAAATACTTACATAAAGATAGATATACAAGAAATAAAACTGCCTTTTAATCGATTACGATGGTTAACCGGGTCACTTCTCCTCAATAAAAATTGGGTTTAAGAATATTTAATATTTATTAATTATAGTAATAAAGGGAAGTATTATTCTAGGATGACATTGCAAATTAATAACTATAATATTTCAAATCAAAATGAACTACCATTCTTATCTCATATCTTTTTAGGATAAAAATTATGAAAATGAAATAATAAATACAATAAGGGAGTTAAAATGTTTTAAGTAACAAAAAACCAGCCTTTTGCTTAGGTAAATAAATAAAGAAAATAAAAATTGTGTGTTCCCATTCTTTGTAAGAAATACGTCCGCTTATACTTAATATCCATTATATTTTACCCTACGCTCTTCGCTTAAATCACTCATGTGCTCTGTATTGTGTTATGCTTTCGTCGATATAAAATCGCAGAAAACACCTGAATAATTTTGCGTTAGGTGTGAAAATGTAAACAAGTGACTCATGTATGTACACTGTAAAAAAATTACAGTAATTTTGCCATGGTAAATCAGGAATATTACATGTAATAACGTTGTGAATTTACCACAATAAATCATATAAATTTTGTTGTTTGTACATGTTTTTTTCTAGGATATTTAACATGGAAAAAGAAATTTCGGTAAAATTTATAGCTTTTTCATGTAAGTTTAAGATGTAACAAAAATTCAAAATGAAAATACAGGAAAAAACATGTACAATTTTGTATTTACTATCAAAATTTACTTAAAAGTGTAAAATTGACATTTTTTGGGGTATTTAGTGCACTTTAAAAGTAATTTTACTAGTGAACTATTAATTTTGCTGTAAAAATATGAGGATCTTTTATATTTATTTGTTTTTACTTGAATTTTCGGGTAAAACTATAGATATCATGGAAAATACGAAATTCATACGCCGCAATGTGATTGGTTATTGGATTATTTATCTGTGCGCGTAGAGATAACTAATTCTATTCGTTTGTCGAATTATATTAGCTCAATGATATCATGTACGTCACAAACAATCGTAGGTTTCGCGTAAGCGTGTTCATTCTTGATCCCTGGTTGAGCGATTCAGTATGACCTATTCGTGCTATAAAGAATTAGGTAAGTTGCTTGCTCTTTTTATAAAAATACATATGAAAATTACTTCAGGTGTTGGTAAATATAGAGTTCATATAATATACATACGAAATTTTACAGTACATTTTTGAAAACACATCAGCATGTGAAATTTACTAAATGTAGAAATTTACCTTCTGAAAGCAAATTTATTTGTAAAATTGTAGGCAACTTTGTTACCAACGATTTTACATGTAATTTTACTGCAACTTTTTTTTACAGTGTACGTGCCGAAGGAAATACGTCAGTATTTATATTTAGGTAGATAAGTATTCCCGATAAGAACGTATTTTTCATTTTAAAATGACTAAATTTTGACTAAATTTGTCTACATTAAATTTTTTATGTCGGTATTATTTTAGTTAGCAATAAACGAGATGATAAGAAATTGCTGCTAGCTGAAGAGGAGGGGAGGGATAGTTAGCCGGAGATTATCTATGTATCCACCACTGAATATTGTCACGACGAGTCGCCACTGTCTGAAGTTAAATCCACAGCGACAATTTTTTTTTTAGGTTATAAATAATCAAGTCCTACTTGAAGCTTCCGTAGGAATTGTTTTTTTTTGTTCGTGGTATTACTCAAATATATACAGTCGAAGGTACTATAACTTAAAACATTGCAAATACATTAACTACGTTATAAATAACTCTATATCATTGTGAAAATCTTGTTTTGTTTCGTTCACTATGCATGAAGTATAGTAGAGGGATACGTAATTAAGTACATGTAAAACAACTTTTTTAATTAGAACCACACGTCCATCTAAATGATATTGACACATCCTGGCCTGTCTAAGGCATACATATACGTATACCTACAATTCGTATTAAATAACAGATGATACGCATGCACAGTTCGCTCGGAAAAAAAAACTCGAGCAAGCGTCGAAAGTTATTAATATTCATCATAACCGGGCATATAAAATAGTGCTAACCCACGCACGATACGTTTTATAAAAGTTTACTACCAAGTATACGATTACACAGTTGAAAATTTTGTGTGAAATTTCACGAAAACATTGTGTGCCATTCGGACGACACAAAATTTTGTGTAAAATTTAACACACCCGAATTGTGTATACATGTCACACCAACTTTGTGTTATTTCTTTAACACAATTTTTGTAACAGTTTTTCACATTTATGCTTCATAAAAAGCATAAACTTTGTGCGACTCTTTGACGAATTTCTGTGAGAATTTCACCAAAACTTATGGTCAATATATAGTGCACTACATATTAATATTTTTCTTAGTTTTTTGGTCAAATAATAAACAAAATTATAATTAATGTATACGTTTCGGTTGTTAATAAATATTTTTCTAATACATTATCATAAAAATTGTAAAAAATATGACAAAAGAACCTACTTTGTTTGATACAATTTTGTTAGCAAAAAGTCAAGAAAAATGTTAATATGCATTACTTTTTATCGAGACAAAAGAATTCAAAGATATATAGTGCAGTGTGAGTGAACATCTAACATCACAATTTAAAGGGCGTTTCACAAGATGGATAGTATGTTTACGAATAAAATAAATATTTCTTTTATAAAGATTTATTTTTATTATGAACGTTCATAAAAACTTATAAATTTATTATGTAAACCAAAATATCAGGCGTGAGTAAGTACATACACTGTTGAAAATTTTAACACTTTTTTGACTATTTTAATAGTCAGGAGAGGTCCACACTCTTTTCGTGTTATTTTGTCAAGAACTATAGAAGTTTAAATTTGACGAGCAAAGATAGTCAAGTATTGTCTATTGCTAAGGGGTTATTTTGTCCAACTGACAGGTGGAATTATAAAATACTTCTAGTCACATTTTATTTGATCTAGACTAGACAAATTTACTAGCTGTTTAACTAAATGAATGCGATCTATTGGGTGTTTTAACACCATCTTCTAAACACAACGTCTTTTTAATATGCAACTCCTAGTTCTTAGTGCTATAATACTCTCTCTTTAAGACGTTTTCTCAATTATAAATATGCAAAACCACTCATTCACAAGTTTCGGTTTCAACTAAACGTACCAATTTTAAAATGATTTTTTGAGAACCATTATAAAATTAAGTCAATGTTTATGCTATTTGATTCAAGTCTAAACTAATTGCCTAAATATATGTTCCCAATACATCTTTAAGATGTTGAATTTTTTTTATGCCCACTGGAATTAACGTTTAATAACACGAGGTTACACTTTGCAAGTCAGTCACATTTGGTGGTTTGTTTGGATATGTTAATACGGAGAATCAAACTCGAAAACAGATACACGTGCAATGCAGGTGGTGCGTATAATGCAATACTGTATTAGAATAGGTGGGGTTTCTATATTTTTATCCGAGGAAAAAATTCTGATTGGTTGACGCTTCTGAATGTCTAGAAACATAGTCAATCCTCATATCTGAACAAAGAATTCACACGAAATTCTAGTCATTTCTGTTCTATTAAATACGCGTAGTCAACTCGTCTGGCAAAGTTTGTAAAAATCAACACTAAAATATTTGACTAGCGCAAAATTAACGCCAACACCGTAATATTTTCAACAGTGTACGAATTGTCATATTTTAACAAATTTTAACGTGTTGTCTATTTTATTATGTGCATTGTGTTGTTTTATTTAAACTGTTTTATTTAATGTTAATTACATCTGCTATATATGACGTAGCTTCTGATTGCTTTAGCAACCCATCACTAGTAGTCATACATTTTCCAGATGAAAAAAGTTTAATGTAAATTAAGATTTATACCAAATATACGATTAATAATATTAAAAAAAATAATGTTGCATTTCGCGTGTTTTATTGTTAAATATAAAAGTTAGAAAACTGGAATTGAATCATCCTAAGAAATAAGATATTGTGGTAATAATGCATATTTGAATCTCTATAGTAATATGCTTTTAGACGTAATAATAATAATAATAATAATAATAATCCTTTATTTCCCAAAAAGAAGTTTACAAAACTTATGGAATAAAGTCAAAAATGAGAAAATAATTATAACTTGAAACTAACTAAATGACTATTACTACTAAACTAATGAATTATTAAAGTACTCTTCCAGGCTATAGTATGGTGTACTTATCAAATATCTTTTTAATTCAATCTTAAATCTATAAAGTGTTAAACCCCTCACCACAAACTGCACTAAACTGGACGTACGTTTCAATAGCAAAGCTATCATCATCAGCAGAAACACTGAACTCCAGTTCGAAACGTACGTCCAGTTTAGTGCAGTTTGTGGTGAGGGGTTTGGGAGAAGTTTGCAGCGTTTCCAGCACCACAGTTTGGAGTATTTTTGTCATATAAAGTGTTAAATTGCACATTGCGCGAGGGAGTTTATTATAAACTTTAATCCCCATGCAAAGTATACTGTTAGATGTTAGACTTAGTCTATGAATGGGTAAATGTATATCTACATTACGCATGCCATAAGCATGCACAGCATTATTGTCCTGCAAGAACTTCTGTTTATTTTTATGAATGTATAAAGATATTTCTAGTATATACAGAGATACCACCGTAAGTAGTTGGAGATCTATGAAAAGAGGCCTGCATGACGTTCTCTGAGAAACTGCCACCATGGCTCGGATAGCACTTTTTTGAGAGATCAAAATTTTGGTTATGGCGGACTAGAGCCCCATACCAACAAACGTATCTTAACGCGACTCAATATCAGCCAGATAAATTATTCTTAATACATTTAAATGTATCATCTGTTTTAAATGACGCAGTTTATATATTGATGACGAAATTTTGGAATTCAAATCATCAATGTGAACATGCCATTTTAGGTCCGATGAAAAATGTATACCTAAAGTTTTAATGGTTTCCTTGCCAATAGTGGGGGCCAATTGAGGCATAACACAAGTCGTTCGATTAAATGCTACATATTTTGTTTTAGTCGCGTTTAGACACAGCTTGTTGGAACTGAACCAGGTGTCTAACATGTTTAACGCACAGTCGGTTTTTGCTTGTATATTATTAACGTCATCGTTTACCAATACAGTGGTATCATCTGCATATATCACCATTTTATAATCTTTCAAGAAAGTGATCCAAACTAAAGCAAAAAATCTTAATAAATGCCAAAAAAAAAATAGCCAAGTCTATATACAAGCATCGGTTTCACCAGCTTATCCGATTATAGCCTTTGTGAAACCAATTGACCGGATCAATAGTATTCCCTTAATTTTATACTTGTTATTTACATATATTAAAAAAAAAGTCTTCTCTCTCTCATTTGTTGCTTTTTCCTTATTATCTCTTTATAACAATATTTTATTAGATTAGCTTCTATAATTAGCGTCTATAATAGAATGTGTGCTTTGTATTAAAGGGATTAGCCATGTAATCTTAACTTCTTAATAAGGAAAATCCAATTAATGCGGCGTGTTTTTTATTCTTCACCCATAAATTCTACATGCTAACTAGATACATCTATATACATACTCACATACCTACATATAGCTACTTGTAATATCCAGATATAAAATTATAAATTACCTATACGCTACTTGCAGCAGCGAAAATATGAATAGGTATGCAAGCAAGCAAAAGTTCGCTATTAGAAGAAGGAAGTCGTTAATTGTTACAAATAACCTCAACTCACTTATCAGCAAATTAAATCTTTGATATACGCAGATCTCTAATATGTGCTTAATATGAACCGGACATATCATGAATTTTCTAGATATGTTGGCAAGTAATGCTAATTAAATCCAATGCAATCAGGAACTGTACCTGTATAGATATATACATAATATATTATAACGAGCCATCCAGCAAAATTATAATTAGAGTATAGATTATACGTAAATGTTTTGGGTTAGAACTTTAACCCCTTTCACATTAATATTTTATAATCAATAATAATTCAATCTGAACGTTTGTGTCAAATCTTTCAAAACATTAAATTAAATAGAGTGGTAAATAATATTGAACACAAAGCAGAACGCAAAAATTATGTTACTTCAGTATACATCAGGTGTGAAAGCAAATGGTGAGTGGCAATATTCAATTTTAGATTTCAGAATGCATGATTTTCATGAAGAACATCCTAAATTAGTGTTTGACTGCACTGAAAAATTGATATATTTAAACCAACCAAATATACAACGTGTGTATAAATTGTCGCAAAAGCTGCACGTAGCGACATACTTCGTTCGTTTCTGAATCGAAAATCTAAATGGTAAAATATTGTACTGTGCTTCATAAGTCTTCACGAGGTTCTTGAAGTTCGGTTTTTTAGTTCCTTAATAAGCGTTTGTGTTCGTTATTTGTCGGTATAGACAGCTGTAATCTTGAATTTAGACGATTTCTTATTCCTGTTTTTTTCGTAAACAGTTTCTTTTTGATTTTAGAGCCTTATTTCAACATTTCTTCATAAACATCCTCTCATGAAAAACACATTTGGCAACATTGTAGGACAATGACTTTGTATTCTAATTTAATTTCAATCAAAACCATTACTGTCAAATTTTGACATTAATCTGAAGTGTCAATTTTATGCAAGCTCTGCTCTTTTCGTGATTACTCGTATTCTTTTGATTAGTTTTTCTGTTTCAGTGTTTTATCGTTCTCGTATTATTGTTTCGTTTATTTACAATGGTTTTTACATTTAATGAATATGCCGATATGTATATGGTATACGGTTTTTGTAATGGAAATGCTACCATGGCAGAACAGGAATATTGCGTACGTTTTCCACACCGGAGACATCCTACTGGAAACGTATTTCGACGGCTGGACCAACGTCTACGTGAAACTGGTTCGTTTAAGAAAAGAAATGCCAACGCTGGTCGACCTAGACAACGGCGTACATTACAACTGGAAGAGGAAATTCTAGACTCAGTACATGAAGATCCCTCCGTCAGTACTCGACAGTGGCGTCCACATTCAATATCCGCAGTAATAAGACGTTCATTTGGTTCTACGTGAAACCTCTCTTTATCCATACCATATAACTAGGTGCAGCCGCTCTATGAAACGATAACATACACCGTTTAAACTTTTGTCATAGTATCTTAAATAGGATTCAAGAAGATGGCGACTTTTTAAGAGGTGTTCTTTGGACCGACGAGTCTATGTTTACCAGAGATGGTGTACACAATACCCGTAATTTTCAGCATTGGGCAGGTGAAAATCCTCATGCATTTCGGGAATACGGTCACCAAAGAAAGTTTTCAATTAATGTTTGGCTGGGTATAATAAATCACCGTGTCGTTGGGTCAATCTATCTGCCAAATCGACTTGATGCCAACGAGTATTTAAATGTATTAGAACAAGTTATTGACGAGATGCTATTGAATATACGCCGTAACATGTTTTACATGCATGATGGAGCTCCGGCTCATTTTTTTCGTAATGTGAGAGAGTGGTTGGATGAACACTTCCCTAACAGGTGGATTGGTCGCGGTGGTCCTATCTTATGGCCTGCAAGGTCTCCCGACCTAAATCCTTTAGACTTTTTTGTTTGGGGTTTCATAAAGGTGAAAGTTTACGCAACACCTCCACAAGACGCTGACGAAGTTATAGGATGAATTAACGCGGCAGTATTAGAAATTACACCGGAAAGGCTTGAACAAGTAATACAGACAATACCTCGTAGATTGCAAATGTGTTTACAAACAGACGGATATCAATTTGAACATATGCGTAGGTAATAGGGTCGCTAATTTATTACAAGAGATGCGTTCGAAAAATCAAAACTACTAATTCGGCTTTAATAAAGCTTTCTTATTGCTTTTCCCTATGTATCATTTGTGTTATCCAATTTGTTATTTGTAATTCTGGTCTGTCAATTTTGACAAGTATTGTAACTACCATTGCGGTAGTATGCGACTACAGTGTTGCCAAATGTATGTTACTTTCAAGTGGCTCCTGAAGACGCATAAAGCATAGTACCATATTTTACCATTTAGATTTTAGATTCAGAAACGAAGGAAATTTATACACACGTTGTATTTTGTTAAGTATATTTTCCTTGAAACAAACATGCCCTCTGTTGTTTCAAATATATGCAAAAAATGTACACGATTGACTGAAACAAAATATATGGTTAGAAAGTTTAATGTATTCAAACAAATTACTTAGTTCAGTATGGTCTTAACACAATAATATAAATATAGTTCAACTTGGTAAACATGTTGGATTGGTTCAATTACTTTCATATTGTTGAGATAACATCGGTACTCTGTTAACTCAAACAAATATGTTACTTCGGGGGAATAACTATATATTTGGGCAAAATATGTAGTTGGTTGGGGGCCAATCAAATGGCGAGTGGAAAGCCACCTGTGTCTTATATCACCCCATCACATGATTCTAACATGTAGGAAGAAAATAATTGGTATAAAAAGCGATCATATTATTATGTTACTTCTAGTTTATTAATTTAACAAACCCATTAATTTCACTGAAACAGTAATTACACACAAACAATTTGAATATAAATGCATCACTTCCTATATAAGCAGGAAGATGATGCATTTATATTGAGAATAACATTTATTCAGTTTTCCAAACCCGTGAATTTGTTAGATAAAACAATTTTTTAGTTCAAATGTAATCAATATATTAAAATCATTATGAACACATAATATTTTCACCACAAAAATAATTACTTTAGATTTGAATAAATAGATTTTCCCAACTGGAAACTGTGATATTTATGCCTTAATAATTTATGTACATTTGATAGAAGTAGGTATATAAAATTATTTGAAGTATTGCCATTATTTGCTTCCAGAATGTAAGTATATTGAACTGATAATACTTACCTGCTTAATCTAAGCATTTCTACTATTCAAGGGTAATAATTACCTACTAATTTTGTGTCTGTAATACCAAAAAACCTCGGTACACTGTAAAAAATTACAGTAATTTTGCCATGGTAAATCAGGAATATTACATGTAATACACGTTGTGAATTTACCACAATAAATCATGTAAATTTTGTTTTACATGTTTTTTCTGGGATATTTAACATGGAAAAAGAAATTTCGGTAAAATTTATAGCTTTTTCATGTAAGTTTAAGATGTAACAAAAATTCAAAAGGAAAATACAGGAAAAAAACATGTACAATTTTGTACTTACTCTCAAAATTTACTTAAAAATGTAAAATTGACATTTTTTTGGGGTATTTAGTGCACTTTAAAAGTAATTTTACTAGTGAACTATTAATTTTGCTATAAAAATATGAGGATCTTTTATATTTTACTTGTTTTTACTTGAATTTTCGGGTAAAACTATAGATATCATGGAAAATACGAAATCCATACGCCGCAATGTGATTGGTTATTGGATTATTTATCTGTGCGCGTAGTTGTCTATTCGTTTGTCGAACTTATTATTGGCTCAATGATATCATGTACGTCACAAACAATCGTAGGTTTTGCGTAAGCGTGTTCATTCTTGATCCCTGGTTGAGCGATTCAGTATGACTTGTTAGGTGCTATAAAAGAATTAGGTAAGTTGTTTGCTCTCTTTATAAAAATACATATGAAAATTACTTCAGTGTTAGGTAAATATAGATTTCATATAAATATTACATACGAATTTTACAGTACAATCTTTGAAAAACACATCAGCATGTGAAATTTACTAGATGGTAGAAATTTTACCTTATGAAGCAAATTTACCTGTAAAATTGTAGGCAACTTTGTTACCAACGATTTTACATGTAATTTTACTGCAACGTTTTTTACAGTGTATATGCAAAACCCCCTAAACCCCCGTAAAGAAAGAAGGAACCAATGACAGATAAGTTTTAGTGCAATAAATGGTGGGGTAAAATTCGTTTCAAATGTTTCAAATATTATGGTAATTTCAATCAATTTGATATTTCATGTTTTCAGTACAAAACATTTAATAATTCTATATAGTAATTCATTATATCAAAGGTATGAGGGATTTTATTTTGAATATACAGACTTTCTCACTATGATTGCATAGATTTATTCCTTACAACAATAACAATGTTCATTTGGAGGAAGTATACTTCAATGTAAATATTTATACTATTTGCTCTAAGACTACATTGTGTTTTCAGAGAATTTACTCTTATGTTCTAACCAACAAGATTTAGTTCATTTAAATATACATATATTAAGTTTGGATTTCTTAATAAATAAAAATATTCAGATTGATAATAGATTTTTTGTGTGTGTGTATGTAGCAATTTTGCTAAATTTAATATACTGAAATTTATAAAGAATTACATTATGATAGGTGATGCGTTTTACATATAACATAGGATCTAAATTCTAACTAAAGAAAAGCAGTCTTTTTTTGCATTTTTTTAACGAATCCACCAAAAAGGATATTTCGTAGTAAGATGTTTTTCTTAGTATAGAAGAAAATATATGTAAATTTTGTTATCTAAAGAAGTGTTTTTCAATTCAAATTTCAAAGGTATTTAATTTAAATGAAGACACGAAAAATGTTTTTTTTTGTTTGGTTAGAAATATATAATACGTGATGTGTATTATAAACAAACACTTGCTTATTAAAAAAATAATTTTGTTGATATAAAAAAGATCCTTTTCATCGGTGTTAATTTGTGGTATATCTTTTTTTCTGCAGATTACACCACCTTACATTAAATCAAAGCAATATTAATTTTCTTTTTTTTTATGATTAAAATTCCAAAGAGAAAAAAAATTAATAAAAGAAATAAACTCGACAAAAAGAAAAAAGGAGAATACGATTTTTAATTATCCTACTCACCCCGCAAGCCACCGCCTCCCCTCCCCTCAATCCTCAACCTACATCCCCAGGACAGAAAAAGCGAAACAAACCAAAACCCAACTCCCTTCTCCTCCCATTTCAACCTCACTTCACATTTACCCGTCTAAAACTGTCAAGTTGGTCCCGTCCTCGACTCTTCTTTTTATCTTCCCTCTGCCATTGTTTCTATATCGACAACTCTGCCAACCAACGACGTGAGCCTTCACAGAAAAAAAGGGAAAAAAAACTGGCGACTGAACCTAAAAAAAAAAAAAAAATCTCGCAGCTGCTCATAGAGGCGTGGCCTATTTACACAATTGCGCAAGCGTTCATGTAGGCGGAGTTAATCTGCGACGCCTCCTGTTGCTATTGGTCGATGCTCCTTGGTTACCGCCGGCGACCAATCAAAACGCACGCTGTTTAAAGTGGTAGGGGTGGAATTTTGACGTGTTGCGTTTAAGTTGGAAGGCGATAGGAATTGAAAAAAGGGAAATTGGCCGATGGTGGCCGAAGAACGTTCGGAGTATAGAAATTAATTACCTGGTAAGGCCGATATTTCGCAGCGAGGGACTCTGTATTCTGATTACTGACTGACACGGGCACGGTTTTGGGTGGTGGTTTTAGTTAATTACACCCTGCGAGGCACTACTTAATGCTGATTGCTTTTTAATAAAAATGCTCCCGCCTGGTTGGTGCTGTGTACCTAATTTCGTGTTTCGTCGCAAATTAGTTTTGGGAATTTTGTATCTAATGAAGTTGGTGATGGAAAATATATATATACAGAGGGTGGATTCGTCTAGCTCTGATTTTCGTTCTTTTTTGTCGGTTGGTAAAATAGAGAATGCATGACGACTTAATATAAGTATGCAGGGTGATTCTCAATATATGCGACAAACTTTTGATCATAAAAGTTTATAAGAACATATGTCCAAAATCGCTTAGTTCTAAAGTTGTACAATATTTAATAGTAAGTTAACATAATTAATGTTTTTATTATAAGTTATAATACAAAATACATCTAATAAAACAAAATTAACTTATACTAACTGCTGAAAATGACCGCGCCCAACTGCAATACAAGCTTCTATCCTCCGTCGTATTGACTGGCGAGTCCGTTCTAAAATACCAGGGGTATTTCGAATTATTTGAAAATCTGCGATAATACGATTTCTCAGTTCATCGACATTTTCAATGGGAGTCGTATAAACTAATGATTTAAGGTGACCCCAGAGAAAAAACTCCAAAGAATTCAAGTCTGGAGACCGAGGAGGTCACGGTTGTGGACCTCCCCGTCCTATCCACCGATCTGGATACGTATTGTCCAAAAACTCACGAGCAACTAAACTAAAATGCGCTGGAGCGCCGTCGTGCATAAAATACATTTGTAATCTTAATTACAACGGAACTTCTTCCAGCAGTAGGGGTATAACTCTTCAAGAAAATTGCGGTATACCTCGCCATTTAACCGCATCGGTAAAAAATGTGGACCTATCAAGTGATCTCCAACAATTCGGACTCACACATTGACAGAGAATTGATGTTGATGACGGGCATTCACTAGTTCGTGCGGATTTTCTTCGGCCCATATATGATTATTATGAAAATTAATAATCGCGTTTCTAGAGAAAGTAGCCTCGTCGGTGAAGAATATTTGAGCCAAATAGTCAGGATTTTGTGCGATTTTGTGTTGCATCCATTGACAAAAAGCCACTCTTTGCGGAAAATCTGCCGGCAAAAGTGCCTGCACCCGTTAAATGTGATATGGATACAACTTACAACAGTTGATCTTTCCATATTCTCCAAACTGTGGCCTGACTAATGTTTAAAGCAAACGCAATTTTTCTGGTGCTTTTAGTAGGATGTTCCTCAATTTCATTTAGTACCATTTCTTCAAGTTGTGGAGTTCTTACTATAGATGGGTGCCCGTTATCAGTCGTCCGTTTTTTTTTTAAATTTCCCGATTCACTAAGACGTTGGTGAAGACGGGCAAATATTGAATGATGCGGGATGATACGGTTCGGGTATCGTTCTCATAATACGTCTAGCAGCACGGAATTTCCATGTGCAAGACCGTAAACGAAATGCATATCACACATCTCAGCATTCGTGTAATTCATTTTAGAAAACAGGAACTGGCAATAAACTGAATGAATACTCTGACAACTATTGACAAATATTGAAATGACAAATAAACAATTCCCTCTCAACACAATAGTTTTTGAAGAACCAACTGTGATATTATATCGTGTTAGTCATAGTTCATAATTTATTATTAAACATTCAATAACTTTAAAACCAAACCGTTTTGGACATATACTCATATGAACTTTTATGATCAAAATAACCACAGGAATCAGCTCTTAAAGGTTGTCGCATATATTGAGAATCACCCTGTATATACAGAGGGTGGATTCGTCTAGCTCTGATTTTCGCTCTTTTTTGTCGGTTGGTAAAATAGAGAATGCATGACGACTTAATATAAGTATACACAGAGGCAAAGGTACTAAATTTGTTTCCAGTTTCGACATCAACTTAGGGTATTTAGGAATGTGATCGTATATTTCTTATTTAATTATTGTTAAGTATAAGTTCTAGATTGGGAAATTTAATTTAATATGTTTTACTTAAGATAAAAAGGTATCAAATCTAATCTTTTACCTCGAAAAGATGATAAATTAAAAGATTGTAAGTATAGAAAAGCCTTTTACTACTATATACAGGCTGATTCAAATTAAGTGCGCACCATTGTTATCTCTGTTATTATTGATTCTAGAAAGTAGATTAAATTATAGGGTTTTTAACGCTGATTAATATGCAATATACGAAAAAACAATTGCATGGCGTATTTCCGAGAAATTTTTAAATTTATATTTTTTTAAATTGCACGCCCTGTATATTGTTAAAAAAAAAATGGAAGATATTTTAATTTGTGATGCAAAAGTTTTAATACAATATTGTCTCAAAACGAATAAATAAAGAAGTTATGGTGGTTTTTAATTGATGCCAAAGTAATGTAAAATTTATAGTAGGCTTCTTTCACTTTAAGTGAAAAAAAAAAATAGTATGTTGTTTGAAACTGAAAATCTTTTACACGTTTAATTATTAAAAAAAAGTTGGTTATTTCATTTTTGTGTTGTGTTCTTTACTTCTAATTGTTATCATTACATTATTATCATTAGTAGCTTGAACAGTTTTCGTTATATTTAGTTCTAAGTATGAGATAATGTCTCACCATGATATTTTTTCATTTGGAAAAATGCGATATGCTGGAAGCATACATTGTATGCGGCAAAAATTCAATAAGGACTGTCGAATATTATGCAGAACAGTATCCTTTACGACAGCAGTCGGATCGACGTTACTTTCGAAAACTTTACAGAGAATTTAGGCAACACGATTGCTCATTTAAGAATTAAAGAACAAAGAAAAATATCATTATCAACGAGGAGGTAGAAATTGCAGTGTTAGCATATTTTGAAGCCCGCATCGCGAATTTTCCATTAGAGATGCTACTAAGCAATTAGGTTTAAGTTACGCGTCAGTTCAGAGAATTTAAAAAAAAAGCATAAGTATATCCCATTTAAGTACCGAACCTCGCAAACATTACAACCAGGAGATTCGAACAGGAGGTTGGCTTTCTGTGAATGGTTTATTAATATTTGTGATGAAAATTTTAATAGAGCACAATGTATCTTATGGAGTTACGAAACAAATTTCTCCAATAGAGGAATGTTTAATAAGAAGAATGAACACTACTGGTCGCAAGAAAATTTATTAATAATGCGTCCACAAGCTGCACAAGTTCGATTTAGTTTTAATATTTGATGCGGATTAATTGGTTCAACAGTCGTTGGTTCAGTGATTTATAATGGTACATTGACAGGAGAGAGATATCTGGAATTTATTCGTACCGTTCTAGAGGATTTCCTTGATAACACCAATTTCCTGATGCGCCAAAAATTTTTGTACTTTCAGCAGGACGGTACTTCGGCACACAACTGCTGCATGGTTCACAAGTATCTGGACATCATCTTTGCCGATAAGTGGATTGGTACAAATGAGCTAATTATAGATGGCTAGCACGCTCTCTTGACCTTTCACCTTTAGACTTTTTTCTTTGGGAATATTTAAAAGATCAGATATACAGAACTTGGTACAACAACGTGAACGAATTGCAAAATAAAGTTAGGGAGGTTTTCCGCCAATTGGATGGAAGGACAGAGTGTACTCAAGCGGATACGAAAATGTATTGAGAATGAAGGTGATGCCTTTGAGCAGTATTTATAAATTATGGATTTACTTTTTCCTTTTCAATTTAATTTCAACGACAATTTACAATTACAAAGGTAATTATCTTGAAATAACACCTAACTCAACACCTATTGTTTTCTGAGTGCATTGATTAAATATGGATATATACTTTGACTGAGCCGGCAGTACGACTGAGAAGGAAGGGTGCATCATTGCCAATCTTGAAAGTCAAGCAGCAATATGCGGTACTGTGTTTTGGTTGGGTCACCATTCGAACAACACTTCTCAGTGGCTCGCTGTGTTCCGGCATCTAGCCAAGGGCCTTCATCAAGGCCTGCAGTGCTGAGTTATTATTATATACTTTGACTGAAAAAGACGAATTTCTTAAGTCAACATTCAAAAGATCATTGAATGAATGAGTGAATTTCAGTGATTTGAGGATATTTAAATTAAAAAAATTGGTTGAGTGAACCAATTATTAATTGAATCAGCAAATCTTTTCTCGGTACACATGTTTCGGCATCAATGCGCATCCTCAGATCTTCTTTCCTACAGGAAGTTGTTAAAAAAATTCAAAAAAATGTATGACATTCCATTTACGTAAATATAAGTTTATTCCAGATAAGCACTGTTCCCCAATTATGCTAATAACCGCAATTGGCTTCTCTTCCTCATAAAGAGATGATCATCACGCTTAACTCCGTCAGCCCATTTGACCGAAACATCGTAAAAACTTGCGGTCGGCTACCGGGGTGTGCCGGTTAACAGTATTCCAGCTTAAGCCGGCCATTATCGACGCATTTAATCTAGCTCGCGTACCGTTCGGTATTAAGAGTGAAACACAATCCTTATCTCAACAGGAGGCGGTGGTCCTTCTAGTTAAACGGTTGTTTTGTATCTAAAAGCGACGATAATAGGGACTTACCTTACCTCGGATTCTTATATATAGAGAATTGGCAATGTTTCCGTGCAAGGTATATACCTACTTACGAATTGTGATGACGATATTAATCCAGATATTGACTTACATTGATTTGATGTTTTTGATTTTTGATTCCCTGCATCAATAGCAGGCGAATGAGCAGGACTCTTTCACTCCAATAATAAAAGTGCAGATGTTGTTACATATACAGGGTGTATCAAAATAAAAAGTAAATTTTGCTTGGGTGTTAACTACACGACATATAATAAAGCACATACCCACCGAAACCGGATTTCATCATTAAGAATAAAAAAAGTAAAATTTAGAGCCAAAAATTTTTTAGTCCGGGCCTGATGCAAAGAAACGTCATGTTAAGCACCCGCTAAACGTGGTATTATGCATTGCACTCATTTAGTATTATTCTTAATGGTATGCCGTAAGTTCATTTAACGTCATTCTGAATAAATAAAAGGCCCTTGTAAAAATAGCAAAATTGAGGCATTTTAAATTTCTTCTTTTATAAAATAAACATTCCTTTTTTGTTAAGAGCATTCTACGTAAGTCTACAAAGTATTATTTTTAATATCCTGATAAAACGTTCGAGTTTCACCGGATATGCGACTTCAGTAGTTACACAAAACGTAAATATTTTTCTTTTGCTTTGTCGAATCGAAAGTTAGTTGTTAATAAACGGTACCTCATGAATCTGAGTTATTTCTTTTGGATTTATTTAATCATATAACGCAAAATGAATTGAATCGAATTACACATAAATAAATGTAGATACAGAAAATTGCCAAACACGCCTTTTTACTATGATATCGCGCGAAAATAAATCTATACATTCCCGCGCTTTTGCCGATGCTTCAAGCTTCGATTTTCTTTATATGAAATCGTGATGGTCCAGAAAATGATCGTTTTTTCGAGACGGGAAGAATTTAAATAAAATGTTCGAAGTGGCTTGCACTTCAAGCGGCGATCCACACAAAACTAACAGCGGTAATGGCTGAATGATAGTGGTATGTGGGGGTATACTCGGGACAGCATTTAGGTTGGGCACAGGTGCGGCTCTAGCCCACGGCATTTATAAAATATTTTTTTTCTCGTTAATGCTTATAGATAGACCCCCTGTGCATTAAGACTTTTTAATTGTATATGATTACAGCTGCTACATATTATTATATTTACCTCTATATCTGATACACCCTGTATATTCATTTGTATGTATATTTGTTCGACCTCACGAACAGCATTTTCCTGCAACTGACAAGCTAAGGCGTTTGCCCAGAGCAGAAGAACTTCGGTTAGAGTGAGATTTGCGGCATCATTGAAAGATAATCCAACTTCACGCATGTTGTTAACGAACATTGGATGAGGTAGAAGCCCTTATTAGTAGTTGAAAACTTTAGGGTTTCAAGCAAAAACAAACGATATACTAACAGATTTCAACCGGCCAAGTTAGTGTGAATTTTAATACTAACTTTGTTCTTCTACAACTTATTTTTATATATAGTCTTAGTCTATGGCAGGAAAATAAGTAAATATGATGTTGAAGAAGAAGAATGAAGAAGAAATTAGTGCAAGGAATAGAATAAAATAAACGGGCGATTATATTCTGTGACATTGAAAGTGTTTACACCTACACTGAGAGAAATATCCTTTTCATTTAAAAGGAATTGCATTAAACCAAAAGTTTCTGCGTTTTCTATATTAGCCAACATGATTTGGTGTTTCCTTGAAAATGAATATAATTTTAAATTCACGCATTTCTTCGGAAATAATATATTTTTCGTTGAAACAGTTTATTCTTTTAAGTGAAACATATTGATAGTTGATTCAAATCCTCTTATTTGAACTTGAAAACTATGCAGGTTGCAGAAAACCGTAAGCATGTTTGATTCAGAAGTTTTTTCCTTTTCTTATAACATTTATTCATTTTAAACTTAAGCGTAAACACAACAAAATGCCGTGATCATTTTCAATCGAAATGAAAATGAATTATCTCCAAAAACCCATGCACTAAGGAAAGTTGTAAATCCTAGTAGTATTGGAGAAGTTGGTCGCAGTGACCATCCTCCTAAGCACTCTAGTGTGCCGTTAAAGAAGATCGTCCTTTCAATGGCGATGACTCCTATCAGATGTTCATCTGATAAATATACCAGATTAGTATCGATCGTAATTTCCAGGCTATTTTGTGCGAAATATTATTTGTTACTGGAATGAAATAAGAGATGCGCCATCTATGCGACAATTTCTCTACTACACATAAGTATATCTGCTCATCTGCTGTACTATATGGGGAGAAAACTGCTATACGAAAATAAAATGCGATATTTATTTTTACTTCCTTGTAAATATTTAGTTAAATTAATAAATACTGCGCTAGCTTTAAATAAATCTACTAACCAAATTTTTGTTTGATTGAATACAAGAATATTTTTAATATTCCTAAATCAAGTAATAATTTAGTAACTGTAACCAAATGCAGGAAAAGCGGTTGAACACAACAAGATCGTTTTTCCCGTGTATAACAGTTTTAAAACCGTCAAACACTATATACTGCTGTAAAGTCCATTGGCTTATAAGTAAATCAGTATTAACTGAAGAGATTCCAATCCATCTCTGAAATTTCTTTAACCTCGCGCGAAAAATATTCACTTTTTGTTCATTATTGTTTGTGTATCTGAGAGTTATGCACGTGGGAACATGAATAAAACTAAAATACTTCCGCGTGGAAAAGCACTCAGCTTGAATACAGGTGCTTGCATTTTCCTTTAAAAGGCAAAAGTTTTAAATCAATGTATACATGCGTGTCCACGCAAATAAACCAAAACGTACGGCCTTTTTATTTAAAATAGTGTTTATAATTCAATAATATGATAATTCATTTCAATAATACTTAAAAGAAACTAAAATATGTTGTTAAATATGTACATAATAATAACAATATAATATGTAATGTGTATTGTCTTACTTAAACAGAAGTTATACAAACATTATAAAATATTAATCAAAACTAAGGTGCATTCCATTTAATTACGGTTACTTTTCGTCGAAAAGCATGTATACTTAAGAACAAAATAGTCTTCCGGCAAAACAGCACGCTACTTTCAATTAAAATAAACACTTTTCTGAGATAAGGTAGTCTTTTCGTTGAATATGATTAAAACCAAAAGTTATAAAACTTTAAATTTAATACAATCTATTTTCTCAGTGTAGACGGGTCTGTCAGCTTTGATTGTTGATAGAAATTGTTACAAAAATATCGTCGTTTTTATATATTTTTTCAAATGGCCAACATCCCTTAACACGTCTGTCGAATAAAATTTGAAATTAAAGGTGACGAAGGATGTCCAAAATACATAAAAGTCTATGGCGAACCGTGCACTTATTGTTAGTTGGAATGGTTAGGAATATTATCACTGATAAAAAGGCTCGTATTTAAAACACAATCATATTCTTGAGTTAATACATATTTCTTTCAATGAAAAAAATCGTGTTGACTAAAAGAAATATGTATTAACTGAAAGAAATGATTTTTTTTTTAAATACGAGCAAAGAAATATTTTTTTGATTTAAAGAAACCTTTTTATTTGTGAAGGGCATTGTAATTTTGTAAGAATATTGGGTTTTACACTTTTTGCAATGCTCTGTGAACTGACTTTATTTACAGAACGCAATTGTATTATATTTTGAGTTAATTTTACCGAAAAAAATCTATTGCTAACTCACACCGGATTATGATAAATGCAAGAACAAATTAAAAAAATTAAGATAATCAAATTAAAGGTATACATGCTGGCTTCAAATCACAAAAAGCAAAATTTATTTAAGTTTAATTATCTCAATTTCGCAAAAAGCTACCGAATAAATCGTGCTGTAAAGTGCATTGATATACATACCTACGTGTCCGCCATATTGCTTTTCCGCATGCCCTTAAGAATGAACTGTTTTAACAAAAAAAATCTATTATTTCCGAAGAAATGCATAGGTTTAAAATTATATTCCTTTTCAAGGTAAAACATCAAATCATTTTGGTCATATAAAAAAGGCAAAAAACTTTTGATTTAATGCGATTGTTTTTAAATAAAAAGGATACTTGTGTATCAATCTTTAATTAACTATAATAGGCAAATTATCATTTCCACAAGATTCTGAGCCAAATATAACAATTAACGTTAATAGTAAAAGAAGCCAAATCATCCTCAACTTTCGATTTAATCATGCCATTAAGATAATCCCCCCTTTTTTCTATACAAAGTAGCGCCATAAAATTTATATGCCTGCGTATTCAATTCCATAATTACAATCCTCTTAAACTACAGTTAACCGCCATAAATTCATTACAACCCCGTCGCAGAGGATTGAATCAATAGTTTATACATTTACGGATACATTATTTCCACAGAAAATTTGCCTGACAACCTTCTGCACTTACCTAGTCGTTATCTGGAAATATACAACGGTAATTATGTTTAGGAGGGACACTTTCTGTGTGTCTGATTCACAATCGCACAGCGCCACCCGCCGCGTCCGGTGAAACGAGGGAATGCCCATCGTTTAGGGTACATACCGATTGTTGACAATACCGCAAGGCACAATGCAGGTAATTATACGGTTTAAAAGACCAGTAGATGGGTACGTTTGAAGTTTGTGAAATTAGCGCTTCCAAGAGATGTTACGGGTGTTGTATGTACAGCTTCCCCCATAAAAAAGTTAACAATCTGAATGGCGATTTTGATTATATATTCTCAGGTTGAACTATACATATAAACTGTGTTTATTGGAGGTAATTTTATTCATACCAGCCGAAGAGTAGCTCGCATACGTAATGTTTACTCGTATTTGATAAATTCATATTTTATATCCGCTATTCATTTAGTAAATTGTCTATGAAAGTTCTTTTGACGACCTTGATTTATTATTATTAGTTTTCAAATAAGGGTATCCATTCATTTTAAGGCTCAAAAAGTTTGCGGCAAAAACCACAAAGGGAAGCATTTGTGTTGTTATCTGATATTCGCCTGTTATAACGTATGTATAAACATATTTTTCATTGAAACTCACATAACTGAAATACTTACAGTTACGAACAAATGTCATACGCATATTCTTTCATAATAAAATTAATAAAACATTTCAATTAAAATTTTGCATAACTTTAATTTTTTTTATTACCTCTCAATACTTCCTAAATATAGTTAGCTTTTCATTGCTTTTTTACAACATAATAGTGAAAAATAAATTGGAATTAACTTTTGTCTGCGATGGTATATCTCGACACTAATAATAGGTCTCTCTTATATTTTTAATAGTAGAAAAATTAGAACACTGAATAGTTGAAATGAAAGCAGTAGGTGTTGCAGAAATCAAGGCATCCTTATAAATCTGATGATGCCATCGGTAAATATGGAGACAATTTTGTGTTTCAGCACGATAACTGTCCCGTGCAGAAATAGCAAATTGTGCAAGAATGGATACGTTCTGCAAACATTTATTTAACAAGTATTGACCTAGCCTCTAAATAGTCCGGACTTAAGTCCTATTGAAAATGTTTGAGATGCATTAAAGCAGAATATACATATACTTATACATATATTATATAAAGACTTCATTCCATAAAATGCAGATAAACTATGAGAAACTTCTAGGAAGTAATCGAAAATAATGGGGACTGGAGACATTGGATACTTTAAGATTGAAGAAATGAATTTATGCAAATGTTATAATTAGATAAAACAATAAAATAAATTTATAGTGAGAACATTTTGTTATTACGGTATCACATGATACATTACTAGCAAAGTATATGTCCTTGCGTTCACTATTGAAAACTATATATTTTATTTATATTCAAATTCACTTATTGCTAAATGTTACAATTAATAAATTACGAAAATGAAAGAAAGACACTTGTCTATCCACTACATTCCATACTGACCGTAAATATGCGAAATAAGGTATTTTAATAAATCAATAAGAACATTCAGAAACAGAAAATCTATTTTACCAAGTAATACATAGAAATATTATTTCAACGCCTGCTTATTTATGTCTTAATAACAAAAACTAAATTATAAAAACAAGAAATCCTGTGTCGAATAAATACACAATAAATCATACATAACATTTGTTTACATCGATAAGGCGCAGTCGTAGTCAAAGGTGTAGTCCATCCTAAATGCGTTCGCCGCATACATTTTCGCGTAGGTCGTTAACTTTTTTTTGGTAGGAGCTGTACGTAGGATCTTCGAAGGCAGGTAAAAATTATGTTAGCGGGTTAGCAGGTGAGGGCAGAGGGGTTGTGTAAATAATGAAATTTACGATTCTATACGTTCGAAGAACAACCTTTATTTAAGAGTAAATTGAAATTAGAATATTCTTTTAATAACCTGGTTTTAAATCTCTTGAGTAAACATAATTAAACAAAAGGTCTTTTTCGGTAAGAATTCTTTTTAATTTCCACAAAGATTTTAGAATGATAAGACTTACAAGTATTGCAGTGTGCATGCATTCGCTAAAAGAAGAACTAATATGCTTAAACAACAGTTATGCCGTTCTTTTTGTTATATACCTAATAATAAATACTTTAATTTGATATCTAGGGAAGGAAATTTATGCTGTTGTTATGGCGATTTTTACTGTGATCGAGTTTTTCTGTTTTGATTCATTTGTGATTTGTTAGTTTGTCCATTAATTGTTTTTTATTATTGTTTATTGTGTATGTTCTTTACATGTTTATACGTAAAATCGCCTGTTGCAGCACGGAAGCAAATTGAAAAAGATGTAATTAAGCATCGAAACGTTTTTGTAAAAGTTTTTTTTTAAATGCTTTAAATGCTCAGGAAAATACCTGATATATATGTATAAATTGTAATGAGAATTTCACGTCATTTCTATTGTCCATATGCGGCTTGTATTTTTACCAATATAAGGAGGTAATATTCCACGAAATATGTATTCTTCTCCACCATTAAGCAAATTTTCCCAAGTGGGAGAAAATTACCTAATTTTACGATTTCCCTACACTGTTGAAAATTTTAACACTTTTTTGACTAATTTAATAGTCAGGAGAGGTCCACACTGTTTTCGTGTTATTTTGTCGAGAACTATAGAAGTTTAAATTTGACGAACAAAGATAGTCAAGTATTGTCTATTGCTAAGGGGTTATTTTGTCCAACTAACACGTGGAATTATGATATACTTCTAGTCACATTTTATTTGATCTAGACTAGACAAATTTACTAGCTGTTTAACTAAATGAATGCGAGCTATTGGATGATTTAACATCGTTTTCCAAACACAACGTCTTTTTAATATGCAACTCCTATTTCTTAGTGCTATAATATTCTCTCTTTAAGACGTTTTCTCAATTACAAATATACAGAACCACTCATTCAAAAGTTTTGGTTTCAACTAAACATACTAATTTTAAAATGATTTTTTGAGAACCATTATAAAATTAAGTGAATGTTTATGCTATTTGATTCAAATCTGAACTAATTACGTAAATAGATGTTCCCAATACATCTTTAAGATGTTGACATTTTTTATGCCCACTGGAATTAACGTTTAATAACACAAGGTTACACTTTGCAGGTCAGTCACATTTGGTGGTTTGTTTGGATATGTTAATACGCAGAAACAAACTCGAAAACAGATACACGTGCAATGCAGGTGGTGCGTATAATGCAATACCGTATTAGATTAGGTGGGTTTCTATATTTCTATCCGAGGGAAAAATTTTAATTGGTTGATGGGTCTGAATGTCTAAAGAAAATAGTAAATCCTCATATCTGAACAAAGAATTCACACCAAATTCTAGTAATTTCTGTTCTACTAAACACATGTAGTGAATTCGTCTGGCAAAGTTTGTAAAAATCAACACTAAAATATTTGACTAGCACAAAATTAACGCCAACACCGTAATATTTTCAACAGTGTAAACTCCACAAAAAAGATGTCCCACTTAGGCCAATAGTTTCATGCATCCAAAGTCCTTTTTATAATATATCAAAATATCTTGCCAATTCAGTTTCAAATATAATTAATAATAACGAATATTTTTTAAAAAACTCATTTGAGTTAAAAAAAAATTATTGACAGTACAGAAATAAAAAATAATGAAAAATTAATTTCCCTTGTGTAGTCTCTATGTACACCAATATTCCAGTTGATTATGCTTTAAAGATTATAAGAAAAAATTGGAGAAAACTCCAACCACATTCCGAATTACCATTCGATGAATTTTTGAACGCACTTGAGCTCACTTTGTCAACAACCTATTTCTCCCTTCAAAATAAATTTTACAAATATATGGCTTTGGAGTGGACTCACCCATATCTAGCACAATAGCCCAATTAGCTCTTGAAGATCTCGAAAGACATGTAATTACTAATTTTGATTTTAAACCAACGTTTTATAAAAGATATGTAGACGATTGTTTAGCTTGTATTCCGGAAGACAAGATCACAAAATTTCATCAGTTGTTCAACGAATTTCATCCGAAATTACAATTTAAGCCCGAAATAGAAAAAAATCACGGTTTAAACTACTTAGATCTTACTTTGATTCGAGAAAATAATAAAATTTTGGCAAAATTATATCATAAACTAATCGTTATTTAAATTTGCATTCTGCCCAACCTTTTGTTTACAAAAAAAAATTATGTCTGCCTTAACCAATAGAGCCATTGTATTAACCAATCCAAAATATAGAAAAGTTTATTATTTATTTATTATTAAACACAGTAAAAATTAATTTACAAAAAAAATAACTATCCTTTAGCGTTAATTCAAAAAACCATTAAAAATAAAATACATCAACACTATAACACCAAACAAGTCATTAAAATAACAAACACAAATCCAAAAACCTTTAAATATGTTAGCATCCCATATGTTCTGCAATTATCCGAAAAACTTAACAAAATACTTAACCCGCATAATATAAAACTTGCACATAAAAACACAATAATTTGAAATTTGGTTTTTCAAAATTAAAAGACGGTATTCCATTACAAAACCAAAGTCATGTAGTATACAAAATCCCCTACAACAATTGTGATGGTGTGTATATAGGACAAACGTCACAACAACTCCACAATAGAATAAAAGATCACAAATATCAGAATAATCTTACTGCATTAAAAAACACATATTAAACACTGGTCTTATTTTCAATTTTAATAGTACAACAATTTTAAATAAAGAAAGCAATTATAAAGCGCGATGCATATTAGAAATGATTCAAATAACAAACATAAAAACTCAATAAATGATAAAACAGAAATGGAAAGTTTATCTAAAATTTATGCATTCATCATTTAAATATCACTTTTCGCCGTTAGTATAAATGTAAATTTAAAAAAACAGTAAAAAAAGCCCATAACTGAGCTCGCCTTGCGTGTTGTTTTGGATGTAAACTTTGGTACTTTGAATTCAGTATGTTACACAGACAAGTTAGTAATGCACTTGACAAATAACTTTGTTATTAATTTAAAAAAAAAAGATGTAAATTTTAATGTTATATTTTTAAAATGTTTGTGTTGTGTCGTTAAATGTGTGTAAGTATAGACTCATCTATAAAATTTAAAATTTAAACTGTTATCAATTATATAAAAAAATTGAATTGTAGAGTGTAAAAGGCATTTTCTGAAGAAGACAATAAAAATTTTATCGAAACGTCAAAAAAGAATGATTTAATTGGTAAATTTTTCATTAAATTGTAAAAAAGCCGCTACCTCAAGAAAGAAAAATATATTTTACCTAATTTATCGAAGTATTTTTCCATCAAAATCGATTTACCGGGCAAAGTTACACTAGTTTGTGGTAATCTGCGGTTTACACTCTTTTTTATGCAATTTTACCTTATATTTTATATGTTTTTTTCACGCAGCAGTGATGTAAATCTACCATCTGAAAAAATTCTGGAGAGTAGTTTGAGATGTAAAGAGATCATGCATTGCGTTATGAATAAAAATTATTTTTATTATTGTTATCTCAACGGAAATTGATAGGAAACACTAGAAATATATTATTTTCAAATGCTCTGTATATTTTTACATCACGTGATGTAGAATTGAATCTTCTATCGAAAAGCTGTTATGTATTTTTTTGAGTGTACCTTTTAACTTTAATGGTTGTGTTTGGATTGATATTAAGCATAAGATCAAACAAAAAATAACTTTTGTCTCTTTTTTGTCGCAGTAAATATATCAATCTGCCTCATTTCCTCTTACTTCGCAATTTGAATTACCAAATATCATCAATCACAACAAACACATGCATTAAAAGAACACGCACATTACGCATCAGGTTCGGATGTAATCAATTGACTACACTTGAATCTCGCATGCGGTATATATAGCATTCAAAACGAGTCACCGCATATTGGATTATAAACGCCAAATCTCTAATAAAATAACCCGATAATAGAGAGATACATGTAAATCTGTACGATTATCCTTCTTACCAACTCCGATTATAGCGTCTAATCTACTTTTGCCGGTGTGCCGCCGTTAAAGGGCCGCGTTAAACTATGTATAATGCATCAGAATCTATCTCTTTTGCTCTTCATGATGAGATTAATTTCAATTTTGCATCGGAACGGAAACATCTTCAATTATATTA
This sequence comes from Protaetia brevitarsis, assembly GCA_004143645.1. Classification (NCBI taxonomy): domain Eukaryota; kingdom Metazoa; phylum Arthropoda; class Insecta; order Coleoptera; family Scarabaeidae; genus Protaetia; species Protaetia brevitarsis. The sequence continues at coordinate 892,160 of RXPK01000213.1, forward strand.
TGATGTATAATTAATTATATTGTGTATTATGGTATTGTTTGTATGTATTGTGTTATTTTATATTGATATTGTTATTAATTAATTGTTTATTTAAATTATCTAACATCCATCGATCATGATTTTTTAAGTGATTGAGTACTGAATCGATAATGGAAAAGTTATTTAAAATCAAGTGTATTACTCAAAAATTATTTTAAGGTAGGTATATGGGGTATTCACTAATTATTATTATTTTTTTTCACTAAATCGGCTCTTGATCAATTGTAGATAGAAAATATATATAAAAAAATATAGCTTGTTTAGAGTTACTTTATAGAGAGGAAGGATGAAATTATATTTTTAATAGTAAAAAATTAGAACACTGAATAGTTGAAATGAAGGCAGTAGGTGTTGCAGAAATCAAGGCATTCTTATAAATCTGATGATGCCATCGGTAAATATGGGGACAATTTTGTATTTCAGCACGATAACTGTCCCGTGCAGAAATCGCAAATTGTGCAAGAATGGATACGTTCCGCAAACATTTATTTAACAAGTATTGACCTGAACTCTAAATAGTCCGGACTTAAGTCCTATTGAAAATGTTTGAACTGCATTAAAGCAGAATATACAGTGTGTTAAAAAAAGGTTGTCGGATATTTTACCCAATTGTAGTATTGGTGGAAATAAACCAAAAAGTCTTAGTCAACATGGGTCCGCAATTCAACTGTTTTTGACATATAGTAGATTGCATATTGTTTTAGTAGGATAAAAATGTTCAAAGAAATTCTGATCGCAATGTAAATTAAACAAATGTTTATTTAAAGTAAAATTAAAGAAATTGTTCTTCATGTCCACCGTTCATTTCTAAGCATGCTTCACACCTTCTTATGAAAGATCGACGCAATCTTTCGAAAATTCCTGGTGTTCTCCGAATTTCCTCGCAACAATTTACGATTCGTTGCCTGAGTTCTTCCAAATTGTTTACAGATCGTGCGTACACTAATTGTTTTAGATGCCCCAAACATAGAAGTCTAGAGGTGTCAGGTGAGGGGACCTAGGAGGCCATGCAGTTGGTCCACCCCGTCCTATCCATCTCTCGTTGTAATCTTGATTTAAGAAATTTCTAACTACGATGGAAAAATGCGCAGGAGCTCCATCGTGCATAAACCACATATTTAATCTGTTAAAAAGTGGCACGTCTTCCAACAAAACGGGTAATTCATTTCTTAAAAAATCCAAGTATACTTGTCCCGTTAAACGATTAGGGAGAAATACTGGACCAATTAAACAGTCTCGAAAAATACCAAGCGAAACATTTAGCGAAAAACGGTTTTGGTGATGCAGTTCAACAACAGCATGGGGATTTTCATCTGCCCAGACGTGATTGTTATGAAAATTTAATATTCCGTCTCTTGTAAACCCAGCCTCGTCACTAAATAAAATCTGAGTCGCAAAATTAGGAGTTTCTGCAGCTTTCGTAAAACCCAATGACAAAAAACCCCACGTGCATCATAATCGAGAGGAGCAAGAACTTGCACGCGTTGAATGTGGTAGGGATAGAGCTGCTGTTCCCGCAGAATTCTCCAAATGAGTAGGTGACTGACGTTCAGTTCTGCGACAAGTCTTCGGGTGCTAATATTTGGGTTATCTTCTACCCGTCTCAAAATATCTAATTCTACTGCGGGAGAAGAAACTGATCTATGTCTACCAGAACCACCATTAATTTTAAATGAACCAGTTTCGGACAGCCGGATATGAAGTCTTGAGAAAATCTTATCACTCGGTAACAACCGATTTGGAAATTCTTCGGCATACATACGCCGTGCTTCAGTGACATTACCATTCGCACGACCGTACATAAAATGCATATCGGCCATTTCTGCATTTGTGTACTTATGCATAATTTGAGAACAAAAAAAAATTGACGCAAATGATAAATAATCTGATGACAGATGTCTGACAGAACTAATTTTAAGTCACAATCAGTTGTTTGGCAAGCGGAACTATTATCAAAACCGAAAAATGTTTTTTTTTTATTTTAATATGCAATCGACTATATGTCAAAAACAGTTGAATTGCGGACCCATGTTGACTAAGACTTTTTTGTTTATTACCACCAGTACTATAATTGGGTAAAATATCCGACAACCTTTTTTTAACACACTGTATATTTATACATATATAAAGACTTCATTCCAGAAAATGCAGATAAATTATGAGAAACTTCTATAGGAGTAATCGAAAATAATGGGGAGTGGAGACATTGGATGCTTCAAGATTGAAGAAATGAATTTATGCAAATGTTATAATTAGATAAAACAATAAAATAAATTTATAGTGAGAACATTTTGTTATTGCAGTATCACATGTGTATATGTATGATGCGTTACTAGCAAAGTATGTCCTTGCATTTACTATTGAAAACTACATATTTTATTTATATTCAAATTCACTTATTGCTAAATGTTACCATTAAAAAATTACGAAAACGAAAGAAAGAAACTTGTCTATCCACTATATTCCATATTGGCCGTATATATGCGAAATAAGGTATTCTAATAAATCAATAAGAACTTTCAGAAACATAAAATCTATTTTCCCAAGGATTACATAAAAATATTATTTCAACCCGTGCTTGTTTATGTCTTAATAACAAAAACTAAATTATAAAAACAAGAAATCCTGTTTCGGATAAATACACAACCAATCATTCATTACATCTGTTTACACCGATAAGCCGCAGTCGTAGTAAAAGCTATAGTCCATCCTAAATGCGCTCGACACATACATTTTCGCGTAGGTCGTTAACTTTTTTTTGGTAGGAGCTGTACACAGTTGCTATAAAATTTTATACTCCATATGGAGATTCAAACTATTTTTAGATACATTACTTATAAATAGGTATACCTATATCAAAATAAAATATAATATCACATTATTCCTCATTAATTTCACATCCACAATTTCCGAGTATATACTCATTATTATGCAGATGTATGATTAATATCACATGCTAGCATCAAAAGGAAAGAGATTGCTTCAGCATATTGGCTTAAACATATATGCAATAAATAATAAATGTGCCATTGTATACAGGTGATTAATAACATATTAATGGTATAAGCCGCAATCTCATTTATAACTTTCCGCCCTGGTACAATACAAGCAATTAAAAAATAATTAAGTTCTGCTCATATTTCTGTGTTTATACAGTTGTTTAAACAGATTATGTAATTAAAACGGAGAATTGAAACAAACTTCTGTTTAAGCGATACACAATATTTAGGTACCTGCAGTTTAAGTTTTTGCACTGTGATTGCCAGGGAATTAATTCATACCTCGTAATATTTAGTCAGCATTACAATTATAAGAAGCAAATCTTAGAACATTTGATTGCAATTCTGATAATATATGCTAATAAGTTTAGTAAATTGGTATATAATTACACGTATTGTACGGTTTGTAAGGGCTTATATCAATAGATATTATAATTTGTCATATATTCATTAATTATTATGAAGCTATTACATAGTTCTATCTTGTTATCTATAAACAGATGTTTCTGTATATATAAGGGCATTATTTTGATTGACTTTACACCATTTTTTTTGTGTTTACAAAATTATGTTAAAGGACATGTGTATCTACAGCACGAATAACTATTTTAGTTTCTTCAAGTGTTAATTTTGATATTCCTTCATAAAAAAATATCCTATTTTTTTCTCTATTATATTTTTTGAGAAATTTCATGATGGAAAAATTTACTTATTCTTTATTTTGTATCAATGTGTTAGTTTTGAAAGCTCTGGCACAAACTTGTTTTTTTTTTTTCAATCTCTACTGTTCTGACTCAATTTTGATCTATTTCAATATTCTAATAATTTATATAAATTTTATCCTTTTTGTCAATATCTATATGGCCAAAGTCACCACTCTAATTTCTTTTTATTATCAATTATTGCTTTATGCAAATGTTATATTTATTACGAACTTTACGTGTATTTCTTCATATAATTACAGCATAAAATATATAAAAAAAAGGTTAGCGAGCTGACAACACTCTTGTAAAGAAGCAGTGATAATTTTATTTTTAAAATTTTATTTATAACCAGTTGCATACATTGGCAATCATAAACACATTGATTTGCCAAGATGTGAAATAGTATATTTCACACCAAGTGAGGAAAGTGCTCTATTGCGGACCACGAGCAAATATTACAAACCGAACCGTAAGTAAGGTTTGTAATGGTTGTAAACGGGAATCCTTTAAACATTTAGAAAAAAGATGTTGTGATTTTTATTTAAAAAAATCAAAAATGCGCAACCTTTATTTTTTTATGTATCTAGTATAAAGACTAAAAAAAATTGAATTTATGTTATACAAGACCAGGGGTGAAAAAATTTTTTTTAACCCCCTAACCAGCCCATGCGTGCGCCACTGTTCTTTTTCCAACTTAAAATGTGCGGCTGCTAACAAGGAACGATTTGACCCGATCACGAAATCTTTTCTCGTTTCTGAAATCTTGTCGAAAAATGTGTTTTTGGGGAAAACTTTGAGATCCAGTTACACCCTCTAAAAGTAAATATGAAACGCTGAAAAAATACGAAAAAATATTTTTCGACGTTCTTTCATTCCTACCAAATTTTATCAAAGTCGGAGAGATGAACTTGGATGCATTTCTTTATCAGTATTAGGTATTGTACCATTTCGTGAAACTATATTTTAGACATTTCAACTTCAAAGAACGAACGAAATTATTAAAAGAAGAATTATACATTTAATTCGTTTTCTGTGTAAGCACTTTTAAAAATTGTAGTTTTCTTGATAAAATACAGTATCTACTTATATTATAGGTATATTAGGTACGCACTTTGTATTCTAATAACATTACAAAATATACTTTTACAGGTACTTGCACTATAAACTCCGATTTATTAGCTACTAATACATGTTTACTACATTATCGGCCATAGAAAATTATCCCCATAAAATAGTATTTAACGTGTCGTTTTATGTCGCATTAACCTAATCTATTGACAAGATAATCACGATTTAATCGAAGTGACTTATAAACTCGAAGCGATTTGATTTATTGCGACAAATTTCTAATTGAAATACAGCATATCCTGACGACGAAGATGTTCAGTTTATAAGATGGCGTCCAAAGCAACTTTCCTTTTTATTAGCGTCTTACAAACTCTATTTCATGATATTAATATTTCAGTTAATTAATTGTTGCAAGTTTTTATTACATGTAAGTGATACGAATCCATGTGCTGTACATGAATATTTAATTGTAAATGGCAGTCATCTTGTAATAATCGAAATAAATTTTATTTCATTTTTCTAGATAGCTTTTTTATTATTATATCAATTTTAATCAAATGCGGCGAAAAATCGTAGAGAAATATTTGAATTAAATCTTGGAAGAGGTTTCTTGTTGTCCAATGAATAACATTTGTCTGGCGCTATTTTTTATATATTTATGTGTCAATTTGTTATTTTATCTGTTTATGAATTGATAATCTGACTTGTCTGTCCTATATATGATATATATGATTTCAAGATTAATAAAATATTTACTTATTGTTATTTATGGATAAATTATAAATATATTTATTGGAAAACGTTCCTTTTAATAAATTTTAAAGATCCTTAAAGATGTCCACATTTTTAATACATTGAAAACAAAATAATATTTCGTTGGTGGTCCCGCTAACATAAATGGTGTACTGTCAAACTAACAAAATGTTGTCAACATATTTTTTTTTTTTTCATTTATTGTGAACCTTTTATTTTGTTCCATTTGATTACAGATATTGTTATAACAAAAAGATTTATCATGATTTTTTTTCGTAGCTGGTAATGTAATTTTTTTCTTTCGTGAGTTGGCGGCTTATATTTTAACTTTAGGTGCTTTATTTTTTGCCATGATTTTTAATAATACGATAAAATTGTGTTTTATGTTTTGAGAATTTTTTTATTGTTTTCTTCAGAAACTAATAATTTTTTAAATACATATATTTACAATAAATGATTATATTTATTTCACATCACAAACATTTGTATATATTTTTAAAACTAAATATTTTTTAATACATGATTTTAAATATTATTTTTGTTAATAATTTATATATTGTCAACATTTTATATTTGTAATTTCAAAAAAAATATTTTGCTCATAAAAAATATACTTATTCACTCGACCCAACATGAGTTGTTTATATATAAACGTGATTTTGGTGATTTTTATTTTCATGGTGTTGTTTATTGTTTTCAGAAATATTAATTCATAAATTTTAAAGATTGTTGAAGATGTCGATGAATTAGATTAGATTAGATCTTTATTCAGTAAAATACAAAATTGTGTTGAATATGTCATTAAATATTTTTACAAACACTTAAACACCACTATTATGTAATCATGCAGAAGTAATAATCAAAGTAAAAACAATTACAAAAAAAGACAGCGCAATTACTGATAGCAAAGATGTAGATAAGAAAATTTATAATAAATTATAAATATAGATGCTTACTGTAAATCGTTTCTTTTAATATTTTGCTGGTGGTCCCGCTAACAAATAGTATAACCTGTCAAACTAAGAAAATATTGTCAACATTCTTTTTTTTCCTCAGTTATTGTGGCTTTATATTTTGTTCAATTTGATTGTACCTATATATTGTTAAAATAATAACATTTATGGAATTTTTTTCCTAGCTGGTAATGTACTTTTAATTTTTTCCTTTCGTAAGTTAACGGCTTATATTTTTGCTTTATTTTTATTTATTTTATTTTTTTTTGGGAGAATTCATGATGATTACAATAAAATTGTGTTTTAGTTTTGATAATTTTTTATTCTTTTCTTCAGAAACATTATTTATTTTTTAAATATATTTATAATGGATAATTATTATATTTATTTTACGTCACAAAGTTTTTAAAACTAAATGTTTAGTAATACATGATTTTAAATGTTATTTTAGTTAATAATTTATCAATAATTATTTTTTTCTTTTTTTGGGTGTAAAGTATTAGGAATATAAGAATTTTATGGTACATTTTTAAAAGTTATTTACAATTATTTTAATTTAATTAATATAAATTATTAAATTTATATTTTGTTCAATTTGATTGTACCTATATATTGTTAAAATAATAACATTTATGATGAAATCTTTTTCGTAAGCGGTAATGCAATTATAATTTTTTTCCTTTCATAACTTAACGGCTTATATTTTAGCTTTATTTTTTTTGAGAATTCATAATAATTACAATAAAATTGTGTTTTAGGTTTTGACAATATTTTATTCTTTTCTTCAGAAACATTATTTATTTTTTAAATATATTATAATGGATAATTATATTTATTTTACGTCACAAAGTTTTTAAAACTAAATGTTTAGTAATACATGATTTTAAATGTATTTTTGTTAATAACTTATCAATAATTATTTTTTTCCTTTTTTGGGTATACAGTATTAGGAATATAAGAATTTTATGATACATTTTTAAAAGTTATTTACAATTATTTTAATTTAATTAATATAAATTATTAAATTTATATTTTGTTCAATTCGATTATACTTAGATATTGTTAAAATAATAACATTTATGATGAAATCTTTTTCGTAACCGGTAATGCAATTATAATTTTTTTCCTTTCATAACTTAACGGCTTATATTTTAGCTTTATTTTTTTTGGAGAATTCATAATAATTACAATAAAATTGTGTTTTAGGTTTTGACAATATTTTATTCTTTTCTTCAGAAACATTATTTATTTTTTAAATATATTTATAATGGATAATTATTGTATTTATTTTACGTCACAAAGTTTTTAAAACTAAATGTTTAGTAATACATGATTTTAAATGTTATTTTTGTTAATAATTTATCAATAATTATTTTTTTTCTTTTTTTGGGTATACAGTATTAGGAATATAAGAATTTTATGATAATTTTTTTAGTTATTTACAATTATTTTAATTTAATTAATATATAAATTATTAAATTACATTATTTTCCTATGTTATATTATTTGAGGTATTCCTAATACCTGGTATGCATTCATTTATTTTTTATATAGGTGTTTTTAATTCATTCACATTTTTTTAATGCAATTGTGACTATTTAACATGTAATAGGTACCCATAGACAATACATAACGCGTGCACACAATTTAAAGGAATCACAAAGATATTGTATATTCTGTATTTTACGTCTTTCAGACTTCTTAAAATTCTACACTGAAAAAACCGATTTATTTGATAATAATATTTTGTTTAAGTTAACTAAATATTGAGTTAAATATGGGCTAACAAATATTTGGTTAATTCAACCAAATTATTTGTTCATTTAAACCTTTATTTATTTGAAATAAATTGAACTAAATTTTCATGATAACATTTGTTTGAAATTATTTTATTGTCCTCAACGAATTGATTTTTTCGTGTATGTGTAATATCTAACATTGTTTTACTTATTTTGTTTACAATATTATAAGTGTTTTAATTTGAATAATTTTCATTCTTGATGATGATAGCTTTAAAAAAATAAAGCTAGAGAAGAATGAAAATTATTCAAATTAAAACACTTATAATATTGTAAACAAAATAAGTAAAACAATGTTAGATATTACACATACACGGAAAATCATTTAGTTTTAAAAATATATAAGGTTTAAAATGTTTGTGACGGTAAATTAAATATAATTATCCATTGTAAATTTATTAAAAAAATAAGGATGTGTTTCTACAGAAGACAATAAAAATTGTCGAAACGTAAAATAGGATTTTTTTGCATTATTATAAATTCTCGCAAAAAATAAAAATAAAGTTAAAACATAAGCCGCTATCTCACGAAAGGAAAAAATAAAAACAATAACATTGTTTCAACAACATTGATTTTGATTAACGGAATCTATTTTCCTTTCTCAGTGTATGAATTCACTAAACAATACATTTCAACTATAATAGCAAAAATATTTAGATTAACTCATTACCTTACCTCCCATAAATATAAATTAAAATGGTTTTAATTACATTAAGAGTTATCTTTTTTGCTTAAATGTTTGTTATTTTTTATGTACTGGCCTATTATACACTTGAGTGTAAATACTTGACTTAAGGGCTTTTCATCTACTATGTTAATACCTTCATTCAATACAAAATAACATACTTAACAACAGGTATCACTTAATAACTTAGTAATCCTTATAAAATAAATCCCCGCTTATCCAAGTTGTAAGCGCATCAAAGTTACCATCGTAACGTCTAAGTCAAGAGACCACGCATCAAAAAAGGGGTTGAAGATGTATACGTCCTTCATCGACCAATATACATATATACAACACGACAAACAGGCCCTTTAAACCTATAGCGGGACAAGGACGAATCTTTGCCAAAAACCCACATAGTCTCACGCCCAACCAACCCGGTAACAATCACCTAATGGTCCCTTAGGCGGTCCCCCTACCCCCACCCCGTCAAACCCCCTGCTTCTCTCCTTCTTTAACCAAAGCGTATGGATTGATTGGCTATCTTGCTTATCGAGGTACACAGTAACTAAACGATAAATAGCCCTGTTAGGATGATCAGTATTAGTTCCTAAAGCGAAGGTAATGCTACACCTTGAGTTTTTAATCGTTGGCTCGTGTAAATAAATCGCTCAATTAAAGCAATTCTTAAGCACTTCAATCGAGATTAAACTTAATATAAGGGACGTTCGTGCAATATTTCATTTAAAATTTAACTGACATTAACTAGTCGGCTTTCGTGAGTGTATAAGCAAACGGGACAGTGTATTATCTATTATTTATTTAAAAGTATAGTTTTTGGGAAGGTAAAGATATAAACAAAGTTCTTAGTGCAGTGTTTTGCCGTGATAGGATATTTTCTGTCGATTTGTGCTGTATCGGAAAGATTATTTTAACTAGAATAGAAACTAAAATATTTTTCGAGCATTAATTTGAACAATTTGCTATTGTGTTGTGTACCAGTGAGTGTTTGCATTGAAGGTGATCGTTTTATTCTGGAAAAAAAATGGTTTATCCAATGCATGAATTAACACCTAACAACATGCAACAGCAACGACAAAGTAAGTAATGAATTTATTATTTAATATTATTATATATAATTTAATAATTAATATTGTGATTATTTTATAATCATTGTTTGACAGAACGTTTAAGAGAATTTGTTATATTTTTAAAAAAACTAATGTCATAACTCAACATCCGACCATTTGAAGGTTATGTTTAAATCAGCTGTCAATGAATACTTTAATAATACGAGATTTGTCCACAAATATGTTTAATTATTATTTCAAATATAATGATGGCAGGATAAATATTTATAATTTTTTTAAACTAATGTCATAACTCAACAGCCGACCATTTGAGGTTATGTTTAAATCAGCTGTCAATGAATACTTTAATAATAGGAGATTTGTCCACAAATATTTTTAATTATTATTTCAAATATAATGATGGCAGGATAAATATTTATTAATTTTTTAAACTAATGTCATAACTCAACAGCCGACCATTTGAGGTTATGTTTAAATCAGCTGTCAATGAATACTTTAATAATAGGAGATTTGTCCACAAATATTTTTAATTATTATTTCAAATATAATGATGGCAGGATAAATATTGATAATTTTTTAAACTAATGTCATAACTCAACATCCCACCATTTGAGGTTATGTTTAAATCAGCTGTCAATGAATACTTTAATAATAGGAGATTTGTCCACAAATATTTTTAATTATTATTTCAAATATAACGATGGGAGGATAAATATTTATAATTTTTTAAACTAATGTCATAACTCAACAGCCAGCCATTTGAGGTTATGTTTAAATCAGCTGTCAATGAATACTTTAATAATAGGAGATTTGTCCACAAATATTTTTAATTATTATTTCAAATATAATAATGGCAGGATAAATATTTACGAACGCGATTTATGGTGTCTCACTGTAAATAGATTACATACTTCAGTTTGGCATATAATATCCCATTTTTCTATATTTTTATCTTCGTAATTAATAAGTATAGTGAATAGTTTTAGTAAATATCGTAACATAACCTAAATAGTTATCTGTTTAATGAGAAGTGATTATATTTGACAACAGCGCAATATCTAATGTCATTTTCAGTCAATCACGTGTGTAGTTGCCTCCACTATAAACTTTTATATGTAAATCATCATGTATTTTATTGTTGAAACTATGGTGTTATAAGCATTAGCGTACCTACGAATATTTTTTATTGTAATAAATAATACAGTTAACTCTCTCTATATCAAATTCTCATGTAGTATTCCAATTTGTTCAAATTAGGAAGAGTTTTAATTAAAGGGAATGAGTCAAAAATGATATATTAAGTTCTAATATATGCGTGTAATAAAGAGCAAAAGTAGAATCTTATACTTCAAATGTAATTATAAACAAAATAATTACTGAGGTTTAAAAAAGTCCGAAATTTTCTTTTATTTTAATTAATATTGTGCTATAGATTTGTTGTTTAAAGTATGCCTCTACTACCTACCTAAACGAAGATAATGCTAGAAAACTTTAAATGCAAAACATTAAAGTTGTCGTAAAACATAATAGGTTTCTTCGAACATGTAGTTCGCGAACGGTTCATGATCATGTGAACCAATCAGACAACGCATTCCAGTTCGCGAGAACTTCAATCTGTTCTCTGATTGGATGAAATCCAATCTAAATGATCGAATTTCTTGGTATAAGTACGTAGCATTTTCGCATAACATAAGCATACAAAGTTCGTCCATTGTAATCACTAAAAGGGAAAAAAAAGATCAAGTTAATATGTACCATTACCATCAATCATAATGTCTAGTCTTTGGCATATCTCCAGAGCTCGGTCAGAGTCTAAAATTCAATGAAAGTATTAAATTTTATAGTTTTAAAATTTCCGATTATTTATGTTGCTTTTTTATGTTATTTATAAAGCTGTGGTGAAATAATATTAAACAGCAAATAATCTTCTAGCGTATTAAAACATGCGTTATATTCCCCATTTGATAATGCGGCGTATAATGAACATTAAATATCAAGTTAATATGTACCATTACCATCAATCATAATGTCTAGTCGTTGGCATATCTCCAGAGCTCGGTCACAGTCTAAAATTTAATACTTTAAATTCTATAGTTTTAAAATTTCCGATTATTTATGTTGCTTTTTTATGTTATTCATAAACCGGTGGTGATATAATATTAAAGAGACAATAATCGCTGGTGTATTAAAACACGCGTTGTATTCCCCATTTGATAACGCCGCGTATACATTCAATATTTAATTCATCAAGTATTGATCTAATTTTCTTTATTAAAAACTGCGAATTTTTGTCAGATGCATTGATAAACAAAATGCAAAACTTTCAAAGTAAATATTCCAGTCAATAAATGAAAGGTTTTTTTTATTCCTAGTATTTCTCCTGTATATAATCTGAAGCAATTTTTAATCCTTAGAAAAAACTTTATAATTATTTTTGAGTACCTGCATAAGACCTTTGTTATACATTATTTTTACTGGCTAGAATAAGTTTAACATATTATACGGTAGACTGTGACAAGGCACTGGTTATACGGCAAATGCTGCACATTATGATTGATGGTAATCGTACATATTAACTTAATTTAAAAATATTTTGAGTAAAAGTTATTTGCAGGAAAGCACGGGCTATGGCTTAAAATGATTTTAATATATACAAGGTATTATATGTAACATTATACAAGTTTCTTGTATCATCAAATCAAAATTTGATATCCGCCTATTAATTTTTACACTAAATGGAGCATTCCGAAGTGTGGAATACGAAAATCACATCTGCAATTTGACAACTTTAATGGCAAAAGGAAGATATATGGCCGATTTTAGCCCTAATTTTTAGATAAAAATGTTTCAACCGTGTTAGAAGAAAAAAATATACCAGTTTTACTTGAAAATTTTAATTCATTTTATCCATGATTAAAATTTACAATTGAAATTGAAGAAAACAATAGCATTAACTTTTTAGACCTCAAACTGATTAAAAATGATAACAAAATTCCAACTAAATGGTATACTAAACCAACATGACATTATCTAAATTTTAAGTCTTCACAACCTTTATTTCATAAAGTTAGTGTTATTATTAGTTTAGCTGACAGAGCAATAAAATTAACAAGCCCAGTTTTTCGATCAGATACTATTAGCAAAGCAAAAAATATTCTAGAACAAAATAATTATCCAAATTCTCTTATGAACAAAATTTTCAAACAAAGAATTTTTCTTTTTTATAATAAATCAACAAAAAATATAAATAATAGGGAAACAATTACAAAATTTATAAAAATTCCTCATGTTAAACATTTATCCGAAAAAATAAATCAAATTTTCAAACCATATAATTACAAAATTGCCTATCAAAACACAAACAAACTACAAAACCAAATCCATTCAAAATTAAAATTGGAAAAAGTAAAAAGCATCACACATAGTTTATAAAATAGACTGTCAAAACTGTAATGGTGTATATATTGGTGAAACCATGCAATATTTGGAAAATAGAATAAAAGGACACGAATACAATAAAAATCTTACAGCTTTAAACAACATAAATCATACCTTTGATTTCAACAACATAACAATTTTAGACAAAGAACAAAATTTAAAAAACCCGTAATATACTTGAAATAATTCAAATTTTTAAACATAAAAATGCAGTTAATGATAAAACCGACATACAATAATTCACAAAATTATATAACTTAATTTTATAGCTAAATACAATATTTTTAAAGATCTATTTAATTATAAAATTCGAAAAAAATAATAATAATAAACATCCTATTTTAAAACGCAATCTTTAAATAATACATAATGATAAATTTAAAATCCTAGCAAACAAAACAATTTGTCAATTATTAAACAAAAAAATTTATTTATAATTTACACTTTTTGATTTTATATCTTTATAGGTACCGTAAAGTGGGGCAATTCCGATCAGTTTTATGTACTATTTCTGAGCTGCAATTATTATTATTGATCGAAAAAAATTATATATAATCATACATCTTTTAGCTACACATACCATCATGTATATTAACCTAAGGTATTAAAACACTATTTTTTTTTAATACATCAAGCGTGATCGGTTTTGCCCCATAATAGGGGGCAATTCCAATCACCCATCTATTTTCTTATAAAAACCGATTTGAAAGCTACACGAGGTAAATCCAATAACAATGTATTATAGAAATGGCAAACAGATAAATAATGGCATAAACTATAATAATTCAATAAACTAAAACTAAAACAAAATTTCATTCAACGCGCTTCCCTCTTAGTTCAAAAACGTAGCTTCCCCTTCTATGACCAGCTAGGTAATTTGGTTTTTGGAAATTTCCTAAATTTCGTCAACTTGGAGAAATACAAGTCATCTTTTCTCTTCCTTAGAAACCACCGGTTCTTTAAAGTATTCTGAAGTAATAATAATAATTATTATTATTATTATTATTATTATAATTCATGCCTTCGCATCCCCAAACAGCTTTCGCCAATTACAGGGCAATGAATATGGCACCCCATTATTTTCTGATGCTTTCATAATGGATGAAGTGCTCTATTTTACTGTCCTGATAGCGCTTTGGAGCTATTTGGGGTTATATTGCTGTCTCCCGCCAGGCCATACTTTTTTTTTTTTTATAGTTTCTCACCATAATTTTCAATAAAACCAACGTAGAAACATGAGTATGTCATATTTCTACGTTGTTCTATGAGCATGTTCTTTGTTCTTTTACTTTTCAAACTGATCGGTTTTACCCCATGAGGTGTTAATTTTTCCCTTACTCTCTTGTTATTCCAACACTTTCATAAAGTCTAAAAAAGAAACGGTGAAGAATGAATGATAATTGATTCTTTTCACCTTATCCCTTTTCGAAAATTCGCTTAGTCCTAGTGGGATTCCCCAATAGTAGTTTGTTTCCGTCTGTATGAAATATTACTCGTTGTCATTCCATCGGAAATTATTTTTTTAACACAGGAAACTTTAATGCAATACTTAAAAAGCCAGTTAGTTCTTATCCGTTCCATAGATGCCAGACTAAATAATTGCCGTAAAATCAGGATTGATCGATTTTACCCCATGCGATTGAATTTGCCCCACTCTACGGTACTTGAAAAAGCTTTGATATAAAGCGAGACGTTGTAGTCATTGATATTCATTTTCATATTTGTGACCTGAAAACCAAGAAAAGAAGAAATTAAAGAAAATGTTTCAATACTCCTCCATTGGATTTTTTCGAAGTTTCTCACATGACCAAAATCTCTTGAATTTTACATTATAGGGATTATTCCGAAACTTGGAATACGAAAATCGCATCGAAAATTTGATATCTTTAACAGTGAAAAAGACGTGGGGCCATTATTGTACTAAATTTCCAGTTTATAGATATTTCGAAAGGGAATATAACCTTGAACATTTTAAAACAACAAATATACAGTATGTTCCAGTTAAAATAATCATTTTTTAGACATCAAAATAGATAATTTTGTTTAATATTGAATTCTAATGAAAATGAGTTTGCTGACATCACAATTAAGGCCCGTAATACTAAAATAGCAGAGAGTCAAACTGTGCCATTAATTCTACCTTTCTTCAAAGAAATACACAAACTTGTACCAGAGGAATGAAGTTCAATCCAAAGGAATGACGCAAATAATTAAATAAAATGCTTCTCGTGTATATTTCATCGAGTAAAGTTTGTATTTATTTCTCTTAATTATTTTTTTGTCCTTTTTTTTTAGCTCAACCCGGAACAAGCACGCCCACGAATTCGCAAAACCAAACGAATCACAATCGACTTCCCGTCACGTTACAAGATGTCGATCTCCTCAATCACATTCCTACTACATTGGCACAGCAATTGCCTATTGGGGCTAGCTGCAGTGGAGAGGTCAACGTATTAAATGGTCAGTTTCCGATCTTTGGCGACGTAAATAGCAGTAATCTTAATTCACAATATGGATATTGTTGTATGTATACATATGAATAGTATTTAGTATATAAAATGCTAAAAATAAAAATCCTGGATCTGAGTGCATGCTGTCAGAAAGGGATTTGAAATGCTTACTAACAAAGGTAACGTAAGTACCCAACTAACATTTGTTTTATGCGACTTTTGCTACTAGCTTAGTCCCTCAAAACTCTTCAAATACAACATAAGGAAACCTATATTATTATATTTAAATTTTTAGACATAATTCAATTTAGGTACATTGTTTTTTTTTGTCATTGTTTGCTGCATGCTTAATGTTTAGAAAAGAAGTAGTAAATCTTCCTTTATAGTTTGTTTTCATTTAGCCCCACTAACTAAAAAGGTATTGTATATGTATATACAATTCTTTGACAATTCCTTTTTATGCCTGCGGAATCGAAGCCTTTTTCTTTTGATAGTTTTGACGGTTAGTTACTATGGTGAAGCAATTGCCATGGCCTACTAAAAATCCATACTATTATTTTTAATAATCCTAGATGAATGACATTCAATTTCGTTCTTTTATCAACATTTTATCAGTGGCGGCTCGTGAGCTATGAAAGAGGCTGGGCATAAAATAAGAACTTGCTTATTTTTTTTGTACATAAAATTCATTCTCCCATTTTTCAAGCTGAAAAAGACGTTACGACTTTTCAATTTTACGCTGTCCAACATAGGATAGATTAGATTAGACCTTTTCAGATCTATTGTGATCCCGTTTTTCTTAGAGGACGCTCTCTAATTTTGCCCTCTTAATTAGGCCTATCATCTTTGAGAGCGGCTTCTTTATGTAGCTACTAGCTGTGGGGTTCTCCTCCCCCATTATTAGAAACCTTGTCTTCGCCAGGCCTTCACACTGGCACAGCATATGAACTGGTGTTTCTTCCTCCTCTTGGCAGTATCTGCAGGTTGCATCATCTGCCAGGCCTATGTTGTACATATGCCTATTCAGTCTACAATGACCAGTCAACAGACCTACAATCATTTTGACAGTCTTCCTGTTTTTATTCAGTAGATCTCTCGTGAATTCAGGCCTCTGCTCCTTTAGGAACTCTTTTGCCTGTCTTTGTCCCGGTGATTTTTGCCACCACTCTATTATATGTACTGTGATGTTACTTTCTCTCAGGGTGAATCAGTTTTTGTGAATCCGGTTGTCTAAAACATGCGTTTGATTCCACAATTATCAATATCCAAAATTTTGAAATAATAATAAAAAAAAATATGAATTAATGTTGAATATTTATAATTTAAATATGATTTATACTATTTTATTTACAATTTCTTGACAAAACCCTATTTCAATCCCTACTAGCTCAAATTTTATATATGGCGTGTGTATGTAAATAGATAAATTTTGTAATAAAATAAAAAAAAAAATTTTGCGATTTGGTTGTGCCGAAAGAGGGTCGGGCTCAAACGAATGGCCTTGACGAACCTCGCCTGGCCAGCTCGTCCACTGCCCCAACATAGGATAAGATTTCACAGTTTTTTTATACGTTTAATAATTAATTTAAATTAATCTCAGTGTTTTTGCTGAAATTTTTATGCAACTTATATAATGTATTTTTATTTTAAATTGGGCTGTTTTGTTTATGTATTGTTTGATATTATTGCTACCACCTTACTCTAATTTTGTTCTACTCATGATGAAATAAATTTATTTCGAAAGTTCTAGAGACAAAGAAAAGGAGTTTTTTGATTCTTGCTTGTATCAATCTCCGGAATATTGACACATACTTGTCCCAATGTCTAACTGTTCACGTATCAAAGTAAATCATATTTCATTATTTTTGACTGTTCTATGTAATATTGCAAAAGGTATTTGTATTTTAACTGTAACTTTTGTAAATTAAATAATAATTTTGTGGGCCGAAGAAAGCAGTGGTTCATTAAGTGTCTCTCGAAACGTAGCTGAATGTAATGTAAGAAATGTAGACTTCAGTATTGCTCAAAGTTGCCGTTTTTTTTTAATTAAATTTCCGTTATATATTAATTAATATAATTTGAAATAAAGTGATCATATATTAAAAAAATATATATTTATTTACGGTTAACTGTTGGAATTTACAGCAAAGTAATGTTTAGTGAACAAAACTCTATCTACATGCATTATTTAGAATTAAATAAGGCTCCTTTCGACCTAAACCAATCAATATGCCTTTGTTTTAGTTTAGTTTCCGAGATATCGCTGATATTCTCTCTTATACAGCTAGTGAAAGACCCTGTATATGACATCTTTCTTTCCCTTTCTCTAACGGGGAAAATATTATTTGGACGGTACACGCCATTTTTCTTTGTTAACGTTTCAGTAAATATTTCCAAACAAATTTACGATTCTAAAAATGAAACTTGCGGTCGAATCAAACGCTTCCTACCTCTCCTATTCTTTTCTTTGTCATCAGCTTGTCACTCAACGCCTTTTATGGAAACGGAGCTCGAAACAGAACTTCGTTTAAGTACATAAATGAAAATTCTCTGTACAATGCTTTACCTGTAAAATTTCTTGTTATTTTTGCGGTTCATCGACCGTTTTCCCGGTATGCAGTGTAGCCGTTATCCCATTTGGTGAATGTGGCTGTGTCCCTTTTTCATCTCTGTCCTTCTAAAACGGATGCACGATGGTTCTTTTTCGGGAAGATACAAGGGTATTAAGTCAGCGACTGTTAGTTGGTCTCTTGGCTAAAGTAATGAACGTCATGCTGGTTAATCTTACGGATTTGCCAGGGATGGTAAACATTTCTAGCAACCGTTTATGCGTTCATATTGTCCGCTGATAGTGAATTAAATGTAGTCTGCAATATTTATTTCGGCCTTACTTTTATTTGTTAATAAACTACTAAAACAAATTTAAAACTTTTTTTTAAATTTTTTCTTGTATTACCCTTATCAAAAAAGTTTTTAACTTTATATCGAAATGAATTGTGAAAGATATGTAAGCCTTTTTATATTAGTGTATGCTAGGTTTCTTTAGGAAAGCATATTTTCAGAATATTCATATTTGGATGGCAAATTGTTAATGTAAACAATTCTTTTCCAAACTGATATAATACTATTTAATCAAAAATATTTCATTAGAATAGCTAAAATGTCACTTTATCGGCTTAATACAATAAAATAGTGACGAGATGTCACTTTGTTGTACGAGGATAAGAAAATACACTTTACCGGAATCAACTACCTATCACTCTAAAGTGACACAAAGCCGTTATAGGTTAATTGATTAATTAATATTATCTCCATTTAAATAAAAAACAATTTAGAATTAGTATAATGAATTTGCATTTTATATAGGGTGTCCACGGATCCAGTAGACAAATAGGTATGGTGGACGAAAGATTTTTGAATTGGAATTTAATATTTGGGAAACAATTTGTAATAATTAAATATTGAATGTATCTCAGTTAATAGTTAACAATAATTGTTATTAATGCAAAGATTGAAAGTTTTTTATAGTAGCAAATAAACAAATTAATGTATTTCCGTGTATTTCTGCTAATAACTGCAATGATTAAGAGGATTTTTGATAAAATCCATATTTGTCAATTTTCGTTTTAGATAAACTACTATTTGCATTCAGAGTACACCAATATGTTACTAAGAAAAAACACTTACAGCAAAAAGTTATGCAAATTTTCAGACTGATTGACCTACTTTGATGATCATGATTAGTTTTTCCGTCTATTAACTCCATCATTATTATCACAGAAGGTCGATCAGTCTAAAAAATTGCATAACTGTATAATTTTTTGCCCTAACGAGTTTCCCTTAGTAACATATTAGCGTACTGTAAACGCAGATAGTAAAACACGCTGAAACAAAATTGACAAACAATGGATTTTATCAAAGTATAACTTGATGACTCTGAAAATTTGCATACCGTCATAGCTTTTCATTCTGCACAACATTTCTTAGTAACATTCTGGCATACTTTGACACAGACACTTTGTCCGAAATGGAAGCAGTTTTGACGTGGCTGCGATTTTAAAAACTCGACAGCAAGCGACAAAAATGTTTCAGCCCAAGCAGACTTATTTCCCAAATATTAAATTCCATTTCAAGAATTTTTCATCCATCATACCTATTGTTAACTCAATCAGTTAAAAGTCACCCAAACATTTTAAAATTGTAAAGGACAAAGATAGACATTTTGGTTGTAGTTATCTATTAATATAAATGTTATTTCATCGCGAAATATCCCACAAAACTGCGTTATTTTTAAGGGGACAATCGCGATTCTTATTTTTATTGTTAATAATTAAAATAAGCGAATTTTATTTCAATATTTCAGTAATAGAAGGAAGCTTCAGTAAGTGTAACATTTAAGTTTTAATCAACATAAAATAATAAAATATACTTTGACGATTCCAGTTTCTGTCCAAACACAAAAATCTTTCTGAGACGCTTTTTAAGTGATTTGTTAATTTTTAAATCATTATTTCTCGCCAAGTGTTCAGAAGAAGAATTAGTGCCCGATGGTACATTAATGGGTTACATAGGAACCCGTTTTATACTTCAAAATTTTTGTTTTTCATTTTATATAATATAATTCTAGAATTATACATATTTCATTGAAATATGTAATTAAAATATAATCGTCATATGCTAAAGCTATTTTTAGTAACATAGTCCGTAAGTAGAATAGCTACGAGAGTTTTGGTTCAAAATCTCATATAAAACAGCATTGGTGTCTGAAATTACATTTTAACCACTATATACTGTTGCGATGTATCGGCTACCCAGTTTAGTCATAAGAAATAGCCGTTGCCTCACAACGTTTAACATTTAAGGTTGTCATTCCATTTCCTTATGATTTAAGAACCCGACTGTTATAATATGTTAACGTGCATGTTTTGTGAATTCCAAAATTTTCCGTGTATGGAATAGAATACGTCCTCTCTTGCCGTTGTTGTGAAAAAAAAAAAATTATTTAAAATATTTTAACAGAACCATTTTTAACTTCTTCTTTAATTCTTTTACCTAATAATTTATAATCCTTTATTTGATTTAAGTTAAGTAATATGAAATAAGTTAAACAAACTTGTCCAAAACGAAAAACTGAAAAAAAAAACATTTTCGTTTATGAAACTCCGATAGGTACATACATATATCTCTAAGGGGAAATAATAACCTGAATAACAGTTTATTTGAATATTACCTTGGCTTTAGATTGTTTTTAACGTACTTGCTGATATTTTTAGCGTATGTTTATTCCTGTACTTACTTTCTTTTTCCTTATCTTTCTCTTCTATCTTTAGAATTAGATTTATTTTAATACTATAACCCGTTTAAATTATCACACAAAAATAAGACAATAAATTAGAAACTAAATCAAAATAAGCATGTGGGTAGGAAAAATTCTAATTTCAAAGTATTTATTTTTTTTCCCCTTTAAAAAATAGTCCATTATTCTAAATCTAATTTCTTTTTTTCAGTGAATTCGAACGGTAAGGAAACGACATATCCAGTGACCACAACAATAACCACAGCAACAAATTCCCCTACAGCCAGTGACGGTTTACAATCAGAAAATGCCGGACGCGCATCTTGGCCACGAGCCGACCAACCATCAGGATCATCTCAACTGATGCAAACGCCGTCAGCAGCGAGGACCAGCGAGTTGGCATCCGCACCCACATATTATCCTGATTATTATCTCGATAATCAATACTGTACTAGCAATTTTTTTTTTCGTTGAAAAAAGAATCGTTCATGAGTATCTAACACTTTAAACTAAATGTATAATAATCTCCAAATTGTTCGAAATAAAGTTAATAAATGCTGATGGATACAATATTGTTAAATACTTTTGAACGATAGTGTATACACTTAATACTTAGAAATTAAGATTTATTTTATTTATAATATCCCTGTTTGGTTTTAAATCATGAGAACGATATTTCTTAGTATATTTCCACATCTTTTTAACCTAAAAACTGTTAAATCCGGTAAAAAAGAACGTATGGAGTCAAGAAATAACTAATTCTACAGTATGCCTCAAATTGTTTTGGACGATTTCAACAAAACACTTTTTTTTAACGGAATAAAGATTATATGATTAAAATACTGAGAACTGGTTTTATAATACGTGGTATTATGATTATTATATTTTAATAAATAATAATTTATCCATAAATATTGATTATTACCTAAAGTATCTCTGATCTCATCTTTGATATAATACCATTTATTGCTATATTTCCAATGCATATTACTTTTATCTTCATCAGCATATGTATATTTTTTTGTTCCTAATAAGTCCTTCTTCATTTGTTACAGTGAATCAAAACGGTAGACGAAGGAGAACTTCTCCTACGGAGGGAGAAACAAGCAGCGCAGCCCTGCTCGCACAGATGAACATGGCCGGTTACCTGGCGGGTAACAGGCCGACGGGGCCCCACGGCCACTTCCCCACGCACCCCAGCCTGAGTCCGGGCCTGGGCTCCGGGCTGGCGGGCATGCCGATGCCGGGATTGGGTCACTTCGGTTTGGGACACTCGTTGGATCCGGTGCCCTTCTCGCAAGGTAAATTTTATGCTCCACAATTCAATTTTATTAGTTTTTTTTTTCATCACACATGAATTTCTTCATTTATTTTTTTTTATTCCGGAAATAATAGTGGATTTTAATACATTTTGATTGGTTTGATTTACAAAATGTCGAAAAGAAAATCCCTCATTTCTAACTGTCAAAAATAGAGTTGTATGAATCAACGGGAAATGAAACCTTAACGTTACATTACATTCGATACGATTTGGCAATGTGCTAATAGTAATACAGGGTGTATCTGATATAGAGGTAAATATAATAATATGTAGCAGCTGTAATCATATACAATCAAAAAGTCTTAATGCACAGGGGGTCTATCTGTAAGCATTAACGAGAAAAAAAATATTTTATAAATGCCGTGGGCTAGAGCCGCACCTGTGTCGAACCTAAATGCTGTCCCACGTATACCTCCACATACCACTATCATTCAGCCATTACCGCTGTTAGTTTTGTGTGGATCGCCGCTTGGAGTGCAAGCCACTTCGAACATTTTATTTATATTCTTCCCGTCTCGAAAAAAACGATCCTTTTCAGGACCATCATGATTGCATATAAAGAAAATCGAAGCTTGATGCATCGGCAAAAGCGGGGGGAATGTATAGATTCATTTTCACGCGATTTCATAGTAAAAAGGCGTGTTTGCAAATTTTCTGTATCTACATTTATTTCTGTGTAATTCGATTCAATTCATTTTGCGTTATTTGATTAAATAAATCCAAAAGAAATAACTCAGATTCATGTGGTACCGTTTATTAACAACTAACTCTCGAATCGACAAAGCAAAAGAAAAATATTTACGTTTTTTGTAACTACTGAAGTCATATATCCGGTGAAACTAGAACGTCTTATCAGGATATTAAAAATAATACTTTGTAGACTTACGTAGAATGCTGTTAACAAATAAGGAATGTTTATTTTATAAAAAGAAGAAATTTAAAATGCCTCAGTTTTGCTATTTTTACAAGGGCCTTTATTTATTCAGAATGACGTTAAATGAACTTACGGCATACCATTAAGAATAATACTAAATGAGTGCAATGTATTTATACATAACACCACGTTTAGCGGGTGCTTAACATGACGTTTCCTTGCATGAGGCCCGGATTAAAGAATTTTTGGCTCTAAATTTTACTTATTTTTATTCTTTAATGTTGAAATCCGGTTTCGATGGGTTTGTGTTTTATATGTCGTGTAGTTAACACCCAAGCAAAATTTACTTTTTTAATTGATACACCTGTATATGGAAAGTCGCATTCAAAATGATACAATTCCATACCGGCATATAAATACATAACGGTTGGCACAGCAGTTCACATTGCCCTACATTAGATAATAATTGAACTTGACCTATTAGTTAACATATTTACAAATTAAATCCATCTAATCTATTTACAAACTACTTTGTTAACATCTAATAATAAATTTTTAATATTCCTATGTGCGTCCATACGTTACATTGTATTAGAACAGAAACAGAATCTATAGCGGAAGAATTCGTGGGGTATGGTGCATCTTTTTGCAAGTTTTTCTCTTTGTGGTGTGTAGATTTAATGAAATATATTTCATTATTAATTATGTTACTTATTTCACAATTCAATACTTACTTATTTAAATATTAGCTTTATTCATAATTTATATATGAATCAATATAAATAAATAAATATATGTGTTAATGCATCTGAAAGGAACACAAAAACGAGTTGTTGGAAGGAAAATAGATTAAAGTTTAATTAAATATTATTTTGAATTGATCTAATTTCATTTTATTTGACCCTACGGCTAGGTGAATAGATATTAGATACAGATGGAAAAAATACACCACAAACAGAATGGGGTTCCGCAAGGAACGTTATTGGGGTCATTACTTTTTCTTCTTTATGTTAATGATCTACCTGGTATGACAGATCACTTGAACAATTCCAATATAAATGAAACCGAAGTGTTTTAATTGCAGAGACGTAGTTTTACAAGCAATGCTTAAATATTCGAACATATTTGCCGTTCCTATCAACAGCACGATTACTTTTTATTAAGTTGAAAAAAGATTTAATATGTTAAGGTAAATAGACAAGTGGATATACAGTGGTGTTAGAAAATTAAAAATCTATTAATAAGATATTTTAAAGGGGTGTTGAAATTAATAAAGCTGATATAGGTGAAGTGTTGAAACAAGTTACAGGATGGAGTAATATATTTTGGATAGGTTTTCAGTGTCAGATCTGTCGTATAGTTGTCAAAACGTTAGAAGAATGTTTTATTTTATTTTATTGTATAAGCCGCTACAACCAAAGAAAAAAGAAATTAAATTACATAATACAATATATAACATTTAGTAATAATAAGAACAAGCAAGACATTACATTAGTGATGGAAAAGTAATATTTCAGATATATTAATTATAAAACTAAAAAAAAAATTAGTCCCTATTTAAATCGTTATTGCGATTACTGGAACTGGAATAAATCATATCAAAAAGATTGTATGTTAAAATTCATTGAATGTGGTTAGTAAAAGTGTATATAAAGAAAACGCCCTTATATTTATAAAAAAGTGTTTAATATATTTTAAGACATGTTCTGGCTGTGATGACACACCATTCTCAGGTATATGATTAAAAAGTCAAATATAGACTTTCAAAGGAAAACATGATAAATAAAAATACGGATATAGAACCAAGACTTGTCTTATCACAGCCGAGACATGTAGTCCTAAAATATATTACACATTTTTTGAGAATGTAATGATTTTTTTCTTCATATGCACTTTCATATTAAAGATGTTGATAAAAACTTGATTTAGAACTAAAAATGCTGCAAGATCTCTTGACTTGACAGTTTTAGATTATTTTATTTGCCCATATTTAAAGAATACTATCTTTTAAGACCAGACATCACACAATCGAATATTATTCGCAATATTATTACAGATTCTTGTGCCGACATAACTCAACAGCTTCCTCGTAAAGGGTTTTGAGAATATAAAGCGTATATAGAGTTCGACTGTGTCTTAAAAATAATGGACAACATTTTCACCATCACCTTTAGTACTATTATCTGTTTAACTTATAATAAATATTTTTCTCCATATTTTTTGCCCACATTTCGGTGTCATACAAACTGTGATTACAAAATATGCACAATAAAAGCTCTATCTATCTATTAATTCTTATATAACATTTTGAAAATAATATTTACTTACATGCGCGCCTTCTTTAAATACAAATCTTAATAATATAATGTGTTTGTTATATCCATATTATGTGTATTTCAACCTTTCACTTGCAATTTCATTTGTAATTTAGTGTATTAATTAAATTGTGGCAATTAATTTAGACGTATGATGAGTTCTCACAAGTGCTAAAGCTTTAGAAGAAAATAAAAACACCGATAACACGGCTCTAAACGACTTGTAAGTGTTTACGAAAATCTTCTCAACATTATTATTTAATTAGAGACGATAAATCGCCAATAAAATCGCGAAAATTACACCAAACCAAAAACTTTACAATCGAAACGCATTCCTTTCTGAAAGAGGCGTTTCTATCGTGGCGTAATTCTCTCCGAAACGACATCTCACATTATTTATAACGCATCCTATCGTCCTCTGCGTATATATTTTCGGTACATTCGTCCGTTGTTACATCCTTCCAATTTAACAGAAGGAGACGAGAGGCTCGCCGTTAGCGGTAATAAGACCGTTTTTCAGTCTTCTCCGTCCGTGGAAGTGCTATGTCAGTTGCCGGTCCTGAGCCGATTATCGGGGTGGCGGGTGGTGAGATTCCCCCGCGTTGCCATGGCTACAGACCGACTGAATATTCCGCACCGCGGTAACTAGAGAGGCACGCAACACCGGCACCGGCCTGAAAATACATCGGCTGCGCTGTTTTCTTGTGGGGAAACGGGTTTCAGTGTAGTGCTTTCGGTAGCGTCTAGATGGAGCCTTTAGTCGTGTACACTATAATACGGGTGGCTATAACGGAGTTGAATTCGATGCTGAGCAGAGCGTTGGAAGGCATTAAAGAATCGAATAAACAAGTTGTATGAATTGTTTTTTGCACGTCCGTCCAGAAACGCTGGTTTTGTATTACGGATTAATAAATAGGTCGGCTAAAAAGTCGCTAAAACTTGGCATCATTACACAGTAATAGAAATTTTATTAAAATTAATAAAAATTTAATAATAATAGCGTTTATTCACCATGGAATCATATAGATATCGCTTTTATCAAACAGTAAATAATAAATATAATAATATACATAGTATCATAAACATAAAGAAACATATGTTTCGAAATAGAAAAGCTTCTTTCATGATCCACAGATGTAATTGATGGATTTTTTAACTTTGCAATACATTCTAAACTAAAATTAAAGTCGAAATCGTTTACTGTTTCACCTTCCAAAATTTTCTTAACTTTCATCAATTTCAAATACCCCGCATTTTTATTTATCACTTTTTTAAATTTATCGTATATAGAATTACCTATTGTGCCCTTAACCTTCTTACATGACTTATCAAATTCGTCTACTATTTCGCCTGATTCCGAGAGCGACATCCCTTGCGTTTCTAGTTTACGAATGGAACTTGAAACAAAGCTATAATTTGACTTAATATACAAAAGGTTTTGTAGCAATTCTGTTGATGTTACTATCTTTTTTACAGTTTTCTAGAGCAATGCAGTCAGCAGTGATTTCAAGAATTACATTTTTTATTCCTTCGAAATTATCGGCGAAAAAAATGCAACCTCTAACCATGTACCCTATCTTGTAATAATCGGTTCAGGAGGCAACTTAACACCGGGAAGTCGCTCCTTATAAAATTGGATTCGTAAAGGTGCTTTTAAAAATCCTTTTTTGACATTGCTAATTAAATCATTAATCAAAGGGAATTGATTCCTAATGTCTTCGGCTACACGATTGACCCCATGAGCTAAACAAGTGGTATGAATAATGTTCCTATAAAAAATTTAAAATTTTGCGCGGCTTTTATCATGTATGGTGCAGCGTCGGACAACATTAGTAAAAATTTTTTCACAAGGTATACTTCCAGGTAAAAAGAAAATTGATAAACCTTCTTGAACGAATTGGGCAATTGTCACATTATTTGTTTTTTCAGGTTCTTTACAATAAATTAAATATGATTTACCTACAATATCTTCACGAAGAATTCCTATTAACAAATGGGCAATATAACGGCCACACTTATCCGTACTTTCATCTACCATGATATAAATAAAATTATTCCCTACCAATTGTTGAATTTCTGCTATCGTTTGCTGGTAACAAGATGTGACATAATTTTTTCGTAAGGTACTTTCGTCAGGTATATTATGTTTGCAATATTTTTGCAGAAATGATTTCAAATTAACATTGTTTAATCTTGCTAATGGTATGTTAGACGAAATTAATGCGTTACACAGATCCGTATTATATTCTTCTTGTTCTGAGTTTGGTGAAGTTGATGCTACACATTGACGTATAGATTGCTGCACACATGCGGATCGCTTTAGTTTTTCACATTTTCCAATATGTGATGGAGTTTTAGCGTGTTGATCAATCAGGTATTTTCTCTCAGAAGACACCTACAACAACAATTGTCATTTTATATATCAAAAGTTAAAGAATTTAAAAACAAAGCTTTTAGTAAAATTAAACTTACCAGTTTACTGCAAGCTCGACAAAATATTTTGTCGTCATCCTTTACCAGTTCAGGATATGGCTTAATCCATAAAGAAATGTTGTTCGCTATACGCATTGTGTGTGCGCACAGTATTTAAAAACGTAACACAATTACATGCTGTTTCGCTCAAAGATATTCAATGAATGAATAGTTTATTTGGGAATTAATAATAATAAAACGTATTTACCACATCCCTTCTGCTAGGCGAAATTAAACAGGTGCAGTTCTTGGAAAAAGGTATTAGAGAAACCAATGTAAAAGATTTATCGTTCTGAGAATTGTCGGTTGTCGATCTACATTAGGAATTACTAGGAATTTTTACTAATAGAAAGGATAAGAAAAAGCTTAAATAAGCAATATACGCAACTACTGTAAAAATATGCATAGAAATGCATAAATATGCAATATATGCAATCACTAATTAGCGCTAATTAACTTCAATTAGTGTAATACGTCTACATATAGACTATAATTAAAGATATGCAAAAAGTAAAATACATGCATTTTGCATATAATCCGGTCTGTATACATCAC
This sequence comes from Protaetia brevitarsis, assembly GCA_004143645.1. NCBI lineage: Eukaryota > Metazoa > Arthropoda > Insecta > Coleoptera > Scarabaeidae > Protaetia > Protaetia brevitarsis. The sequence goes on from RXPK01000213.1 coordinate 920,951, forward strand.
CATCTCCACGGGGTGTCATAAGAATTCCGATATACTATAAAAACAATTTTCTAAAAAAACAATTATAATTTGACAGCTCTTCTAAATTGCGACATACTCAAAATCTTATTTTCCGCTGGCCGACAGTTTATTGAGTACTCTAAAGCAGACATATCTTGCAATCTTTTCATAAACTGTTGTTTTGTGGACAGGCGTAGAATAATCATCACTATTTCTCGTGGTTTATGCATTTAATATGCTTATTGAAAAAATTGTATTTTTTTTTGCATACATGGCGCATTCATATAGAAATAGCGATCATTATACTATTGGCTTTAAATATAGGCCTACAAGAGTCAGTTCTTCGCATGTAAAACATTGTGAGATGATTGAGCCCAAAATAAGATGCCATACCTGAGCCTTAAACAAATATGGGCGTGATAAAATATTAATAATGTATCAATGTTGACACAACCTCTCAGTTTAGACAAGGTATAATTTAGTGAACACAGGTTTAAATAAAAATCTACGTAACAACCAAGAACAATAGAGAGATTGTTGCACCGTTTAAACGCACTAAAAGAGATCTATCCACGACTCACCTTGATGCAGTGAATATTAAAAGCGTAATTTTACTATTATTAACTTCCAACCCATTTCACTTACACCACACAGACATAATGTCTGAATACATATTTCCAGTATGATTATCGTGATATCCACCTCATTATTGCCCGAGATAACTACCATGGTGTCGTCAGCGTACTGATATAAATCTCTCTCAGGGAAATAGTAACACAGATCATTGACAAAAAGAATAAATTAAAGTGGGCCCAAAGTAGATCCTTGCGGTACACCTTGTCGGATATCACTAGAAGAAGAGCACATATTCTGACCACAATCACGACCAACTGAAACAACCTCCGTTTTAAATACGATTCTATCCACTCTCCGTTTACAAATCTTTTTGTTTTAAAAAGTCTATCAAGAAAAATGTTAGTTTAACAACTACGCAAAAATGTGACTAAAAACTTTGTATAGAACTATCGACAAAAATGATAATCAATTTTTTAGGCATCAAAACACATAGTTTTGTTAATGTTTTAAAATTTTACTGCAAATAAGTTTGCTGACACCAGTTTGGGCGTGTAATACCAAAATAGCAGAGGATTAAACTGTGTTATTAATTTTACTTTTTTTCAAAGAAATACAAAAACTTGTACCAGAGGAATGACACAAATACCTTTTTTCCTAAACATTTATTGAAATTCCTTTGGAAAATTTAGTTTATTATTCAAAAAAAAGTTACCAAAACACAAGGGATAGTATCCTTGTTCAAAAACTGGAATATCTTTTATGAAAGTATAAAATATTACATCCCTTCAAGAAGAAATTGCAGGAGATGGAAAATATCTACAATAAAAAGTTTGTAAGCTAAAACGCAACAATCCAGAGCAATGACAAACTTAGCGGTTACAAAAATAAGTTACACCATTTTTCTAGAAATACTTTCATCTCTTCGTTACGTATATTTAGTTTTAAATTCTTCTTGGTGTTCACAAATTCAATCTCGTTCGTGTTCTATTGTCATCCAGAAACATTTACGATAGCCCTAACAGCGAAATATTGAAATCCACACCGACTAATCGCACGCTCTTCAATCACGGCAACCGTAGGGGACCTCGAGCAGGTCCCTGCGGAATTCCAACAGCTCTTATTAGATTCCCACATCGTACATTTGTTATATAACCAAAGAAACGGTAGTATCAGATTTCTCTATTATCCCTATAGTCATTTACTAGGACTATTAACGCCATCTTAACATCGTGGGTCTACTGCTTGCATTCTGAATTCACTAGTCTGTCCTTTATCGGAAATCTTTTGGGAGATACATGTAAGTATATACATATGTAAACGATTGGCTCATTCGGAGGTTGTTTTAAATGATATTATAAACGTGATTTTCTTAGTATATGCGTTTTGCGATGTGGAATATTGTAATGTCGGGAGAATGTATGCAGGAAAGCGATATGGTTGTTAAGTTATACTCGCATATCGAACGTTACTATATAGTATATCTAATGTAGGAGGGAAGCCTTTGGTCTCGGTGTTGTCTGGCGTATTTCTGGGGCTTCTATTATATATATTCTCGCCTATGGATTTTTCCGAATGACCGCTATTTAGATTCACCCTTAGTTTGAAGTAGACTGTTCTGTTTTTGTGTTAAGGATTGACTCAAATAATTAAATCTGGTCTAAATATTTTTAAGCTAACATCTTTCATGAGTTCCCTGATTTTTGACCTCACATATATTCTCTCTTTTATCTGATTTTTTTTTTAAATTTATTTATTACATAAAGAAAACCTTTATCACATTTTCCCGTAGCTGTCGCGAAATTTTAAATGGACTCATTATATTCAAAAAGATCAGCAGCTATAAACTGTAACTTGTATAATGTAATAACTACAGACATACCATTAACCATCAAAAAAAAAATTAATATGTATTAGTAATAGTAGTCCTCAAAAAGTCATGCTATATAACACCCCAAAACTCCTAAAATTGTTTCGTGATAAAGCAAAAATCACAACAAAAACAGTTTTTCAGTATCAATCGACTATTTCCAACAACGCAAGATATAATTAATATCAAAAATCAATCAGAAATACTTTATAAAACTTCTTGTTCTAACTGTGATTTAATTACGTAGATCAGATTTCTTGTACCTACTTTATGTTCAAGAATAATATCACGCAAAAGTGATTGTCGTAACAAAAACAAAATTCTTTCATCGGCTCTCACACAACATTATAACTCCACTAAACATATTTGAAATGGTACAATATTGGATATAGAACAAAATTACAACAAACGTCTTTTTTGGTAACGTTCTACAGTCAAAAAATCGCAAATACTGTAAGATTCAAAATGATTGTCGTTTTCCGGAAAAAAAATATCTATACTTATTACCATTTTAATGAGTGAAGTTAGCTACATACAATAAATCAATTTTCTTGACATTTAGTGACATTAGTGTTCCTGTTGTAATTTTCCTTCGTTTATAACTAACAGCTTCTTGCGGGTTTCGCCGTGTGTCAAAACTTTCGCTCGACGTTTCGCTGTTCATACTGACAGCTTCTTCAGGATAACTGAACTGTTCAGCGAAAGTCTTGACACACGGCGAAACCCGCAAGAAGCTGTTAGTTATAGTTACACCGGCCGTGAAAGCCTACGCAGTGTTTCCTTCGTTTATTTATCTTAACTTTTTTCAAATTGTTTTATATTTACATTTAATATCACGAACAATAGTATAGTAACACTGACTTAGTTCAAACCTTCATTACAAACACGCGGCATATACCTACACCCTGCTACTATCTATGGGAGCGAAATTGACAATCTTTTTTAATCTCACCGTAGTAGGAACAAAAAAACTGATACCACTAACCACAACAAAATTAGAAATTTAAACAATTTTTTCTAAAAATATAGTACTATTTTCTTTTTGCAAATTTTCATCATTTTTATTTATTTATTTCAGTGGCTTTTGAAATTTGTGAAATAATTAGTGTATTTTATATTAACTTTATATATTCATGAATTTGAAACTTTTTGATAGTCCTATACAAGTTTCCAACAACGACCTCTATCAATTATTTTACAACATAGTTTCTCTTGTATCATTTAATTATGTACTTTTCATTCATATAACCAGTAACATGTTACTTTTGAATACTCAAGTATTTTTTTCTAAAAAAATATTAGTATAGTATATATAGTATAATAAGCAATTTAGTATTAAGGTCACCTACCTTTTGAAGACATGCCCGTTAGTGATTTCGACAATGGAATGATCGTAACAATCGATTATCACTCATTGGAAGAAGATGGTTGTAGGTTATTTTCTTTTTAGGTCCTCATTTTCTTTTTTGTGCATAAATTCTTTCCCAATTCTTAATATAATGCCCTTTTTTTAGGTGCTCATTTCCTTTTGTTATAAGCATATACGCTAGTTACAATCATCAATCGATTATCATTCATGCAAATCGTTCATAATCGATTATTATTCATATAAATCATTCATAATTCAAACGTCATAATCGGATTGTCGAATGATACTTAATAATCGAATAATGCCTGTTTCGTCATTCGACTATGCCCATCACTAATGCCGGTAAAATAGGTAAAGTTGTTCGATTTTCTGTTGGGACTATGTTTGTTTTTTCAACGAATATTTGATCACTAAAATTTTTGAAGATGGTTTTCATGAAATAAAGGTGTTTAGGATGTAAATTTTAACTAAGGCAGGTTGCAGTTGAGTTAGTTTCTCGTTTATCACACTGTATTTCGCATGTTGCAACTTATCCGTTAGTTTCTATTTAATCTTAATTGAAGAAAATTCAATTTTAACGCAAAATGTGCAATATTGACTTCATAACAACAATTGGGGGTATTTTAGTACCTATATTTGTTAACTTCTAAGATGATGTTGGCGCTAACTGACTACTAAATCAGCATTGGATAAAAAACAAAAAATCTTCACGTGTAATAGAGATCACCAGACCTGACATGCCTAGATTATTATTATTTTTGGGGAAGGGTGAAAGATAGAATATTGTTTATCAAAATCGTCCGCAAAGTGGGGAAAAAACTGAAGATAAGAATAAAGCAAACGTGTAGATCCATAAGCAGAAAATAGCTAGTTCGAGTTCATAAGAACTTTAAGGGCAGAATAGAGCGATGCATAGAAAAAGGCGGTAGACATTTTGAATAATTTATTTTTATTTAGTTATTTTACATTAAGTTCAACAATTTTTTATGATTATTGTAATCTTTATTTTTTTTTAATGTAAGTACCATCCTTTTATCTGGCATCTCTAAATTATTAAGTATCATCTACTCCCTTCCACATAAGCAATAAATGTAAAATATCTTTCATAATACTCCTATCAGCCACAACATTATAACCATGGATCAACAATGGGAAAATTAGATCTTAATGATGAAGTAAAGTGACTTTGCTTTGATGATTGTCAAATTTACTTGTCATTTTCATAGCCCACTGCAAGAAATGTACTAAAATTTTCATAGTCTGGTAAATAATGGTTGATATCTTGAAAACGACTAGGAATGGGTATAGGCATCCTTTATACCTATCGACGGAGAATTTATTTCTGCATTGAATGGTATAATTAGGAATATAATGTTACATTTGAAAGAAAATAAATTTTCTAAGGTTAAATGTATCCGAATTGACAATCGATTTATGAACACTCTGCATACAATTTAGTGGTTCTTTTGACAAAATTTGGTACGGACAACCATTTTTCTTGGATACTAGTAAAATGACATCATTATCTTTAATGGTTTGCAATATATGGTACGTTTTCGAAAGAGATGCAAATGTCAAAATTTTGACAAAATCGTAAATATCTCAAAAACGATTGAAGTTAGGGACAGAGAACATTAGTGAAAGTTGTATTCAAACAATCTGTAGAATTCATTGAGGTAAGAAAAAACATAGGATTTCATTTAAAATAAGAAAATTGCTATCCACTTCCGGTATAATGGAACGTTTCCGGAAGTTAAAAATATTTTCACGTAATTCTTTAGGTGGGGTTTTGTTGTTAAATTTTTTGTCACATTAGTCTAGCTGCAATAGATGGCGAGAAAAAGATAGTGGACGAGTGGTCTGAAACACCCTGTATATGTCATTGATATAAGTTAATAAAGCATTGAGCTATTCTTTAAATTAATCCTGTTCTAGCATTGTGCTATTTCGTAAACAGATGATATTAAACATAAATATCGAAAGCTTGGATTAAATTGGGGAAAATGGATACAGTAAGGTACTTTTACAAATTATTAATTTTCCATGAAAAGTTGTAAAAAATTGCATGACAGGCGATGAATTTATAATAAATTTCGATGTAAATTTACCACGACTTATTATAATGTATGACAAAGTTCATCGGTGAGCTAATCAGCCATACTATATTCTAAAAGCAAAGAAATTACGCGCACATTTTTTTTTGTTATAATTAAATTAAGAAAATTTAGAGAAGTCCCGTTTAAATTCTAAATGTTGTATACCTACTTATATATCACAAATACAGTGCCCCCAATGTATACAAACGCACACAACAGTGATATAATGTTTTATCGCGGGGCAACCCCTGCGTAAACTAATGAAATTCATGGTTAAAGTACCCCCAATAAAACGCGACTGATTCAATTTGGCACACCGAGCGCCCTCTCATCATTGGACAGCTGTGATTTCCCATGCAGAGAGAGTTACAATGTTGGCCGTCCCCTCCCGTGATTTCGCTTCCGAAATCAAACACCCTATATTTTATTCTGCGCCAATGCTTGACACTCTTCTACTCTAATATATGCTCCTCTGTATAGATATATATATTTTTTATAATTATTTTATGCCGAATAGAAAAATGTGACCCAGGAAAGCGCGATTGTTGTTCTGCTAAATTGCTTTGGGACGATTAAAACCTAAACATTGGGATGCGATTAACTTTATATTGGCACAAACATCCTCATGTGTGAGATAGAGGATTTAAGAGCTTTGTTAGACACGGTCACGTGGCCTTGTTGATTTATTCGATTTAAGTGAGTGATAATTTCAATGTTTGAAGATTATTGCAATTATTTAACTGCAAATATGATCTACTAAAACTTGACCTCATTTGCTTTAATATAAAAAAAATAAATATTGCAACGTGTGAGAAATTTTTTTTGTTCTTAAAATATTCCAATTTTTTTTTTTGGAGGATAGGTTGTGCATGTTTAGGCACCCCAGAATTTATTTTGATACACGTCACGTGACCACTAGTACGACGGTAAATTTAAAAAATATGCTATGCATTTCCAAAAAGTGAGGCTAGATGACACGATAGCGAAAAAAGTTATTTGAAAAAGTTGTTTAGAATTCAATTCTGGGGCAGTGTGCATTTTTTTTTTTTTGTGAAGATATAATCGGAATTTTTCCGAATATTGTTTAATTGAATTACATATTTCTAATGTTTTCGTTTTTAGCAGCTCAACAGCAGTATTATTTCTAAATCTGGTTGATACTCAAACAATTTTGTCAATTTTTGCATAATTAACACAGCGAAAACTGAAAAGTACGTTTTCGGTGTGACAATTGTTATTGCAAGGGACTGTATATAGTACTAATAAATGAAATTTCACAAACATATCCATTCTAAACCACTTAGCAAACATTATCTTTATTGAAAATTATAATACTTTTTTTTTGTTTTCTGCTGCATTAATGTGAAAACCGTTAGTCCAAAACTGGTAACACTACATGCGCCCACCGAAGGTATTAAAGACGATTTTGAAATTAAAGAACAACGAAAAATAAACAGTAGGTAAAATAAAAATAGTAGTAATTACTCATTTACTAGAAAATTAAAATAGCTTACTACATTATTTTGTTGTTTTTAATTTCAAAGCCTACTTATGTTAGAAGAAACAGAACGATATATGTGCCTAACAAGTTGTTCATTACTATTAGTTATTATTTAAATATTTTTGCTTAATAAGTATTCATATCATCAGCTAGAAGTACCTTATTATTAATCATTTACTTTTATTGAGTTTCATAGAAATTAAACTATTTTTATTTTACCTACTATTTATTATTCCTTGTTTGTTCTCTAATTTCAAAACCTACTTTAATGCCTTCGGTGCGCGTATGTAGTGTTATGAGTTATTACTGTTATTAGTTTTAGATTTACGGTTTCCACTTTAATGCAGAAAACAAAAAAGTGTTATAATTTTCAGTAAAAGTAATGTTTATTAAGTGGTTCAAAATAGAAATGGTTGTAAAATTTTATTCATTACTTCTAGTTACAGTCGCTTGCAACAACAACTGTCATACCGAAAACATACTTTTCAGTTTTCACTGTCTTAATTATGCAAAAATTGGCAAAATTGTTTGAGTATCAACCAGATTTCGTAATATTACTGTAATTGAGCTGCTAAAAACGAAAAAAGATTTTTATGTAATTCAATTAATTAAGATTTGGAAAAATGATTTTTAATTTTTTTTAAAGTATCTTCACAAGAATTTGTATACAGCCTGAAAATTCAATTCTAAGCAACTTTTTCAAATAACTTTTTTGGATATCATGTCGTCTAACCTCACTTTTTGAAGATTCACAATATATTTTTTTAAATTTACCACCATACTAGTGGTTACGTGACGTGTGTCATAATAGATTTTGAGGTTCCTAGACATGCACAACCTATCCCCCAAAAAAAGTTTAGTATATTTTAATAATAAAAAATGTTCCCATATGTTGTAATATTTATGCCGGTCACTTTATAATGATATTCCTACCTTCTTTTTCTCTTGTATTCTCTCCTAAAATAAAAGTTGGGCCACTTTTTCTCGAGACGAAACAATGCGTCAGTCAATGGGGAAAGACGGTAAAACGGCGTTAGAAGTGGCGAAACCTAAACAAGAGTGCGAAAGCCGTCAGTAGTGGCGCGTTGGAAAAACAAACACAGGAGCCTCCCTCAAATCCGGAGTAGACCCTGCAGCGCACGTCACACCACAACATGACAAATCGTTTCCGGAAATGTCGCTTTTGGCGATGCGAGATTTTATAAATAGGCGCGTTGACGTATAAAAAATTGTAGTTCTAGCTGAAGTACCTGCACGGGAAAAAAATTGTTGTCAAAAAACCGACAATTGTAGAACAGTTAACTACAATTTGTCGTGGGAATACGACTGGCTACAACTTATCTAAATTTCTATCACACGATTGTAGTTAACGGATTGTATTTGTATTAAATATTATAATAATTTGTTGTAAAAATTACTGAAAAATATATTCCAAGCGTTGACACAATAGTGTGTACATTTTAGTTACAGATATTGTACGAAAAATCACCTTATTAGGAAGTAAAATTTAATATAAATTTTCTTACTATTTACTACACTTCTGTGTGAAAACATACAACAGTATTGTTTCAGATAACACTACAATTTTGTAGTAAAGAGTAGTACTAGAGTACTATAAATAATATAATATTAAAATATAACAGTGTGATAAACATATGACATGTAAATATATTTTTTATACATTATGCGAAAAGAAAAACAAAAAACTTCAACAACACACCATTTAGCAATCAGCAAATCAGCAATAACTCGTGGTATGATGTGCAGGCGCATATGATATGACTCTGATTTGGTGACGTAAACTGTTGAGTTCAGAAGATACCTGTACAATTGAAAAGTATTCCTTGAACTTGGCCTCGGTTAGTTTTCGAACATCCAATACAAGAGAAGCTCCTTAATGTCATCTGAAGTTAAATTCAATTGAAGCATTCTTCATTTACTTCGTTATCTAAAACAAAAATGAGTTAAAATTAGATAACACGAATGTGTTCTCTATCATAAGCAATTGGAAATAGCGTAGAAATTATACTCTTAGTTATTATTAAGAAGTATTGTTAGTAAAATTTGATATACACCCAGCAAGATACAGCCACCAGTAAAAATATTTACTTATGGTTGGATTAAATTAAATTTATATCGTTTTCAGTTAAGATAAATATGTTTACAACAGTATTAACCCAACACAATCCGTTTGATGTTTTGGTGTAAGAAAACTCAGATGCTTAACTTTAACCGGTATATCGAGCATTTTGACTGCTATCGCATAGTTAATATCTGTGGATGTTGTTTGCAGAAAAGAGTTGAAGTTGAGTTAAATATTTGATTTCTTAAATTTTGAAACCTAATTTATTCATATCACATTCTATATTCTAAACTTAAGCACTCTTATAGTTTGAATTAAATAAAACATCTTTCATTCATTGTGTGGAACGACAATCTATTTATTTTTGGCAACATTATCTTAGATACTAAAGTGATACTATTTAACTAGTGAAATAACAGTTGGTTTCATAATTTAGCTTGTAATTTTGCAAGAAGTATAACACACAATAAGTAATTTAAATGATTTGGGTATATCCATTTTACTGCAATACATACACAAAAACAAAAAACCTTAAAATAGGAACCTCTAACCAACAAAGCAACGAGAATGCACAAATCAAATTATGGCGGCTGGTTTCCCTCTATACAGGCAAATTTTGGTTTGGCGTCAAAAGTTTTGTGTCAAAAATTGCCACAATCTTGTCGTGTACGTCTCGACACAAACATTGTTGAAAAAAAAATGTCACAGTTGTGTGAAATTATACAAAAAAAGTTTAACCACAATTTTAAAGTATTATTTGCGAAAACAACATGTAATAATTGACAAAAATTTGTGATAAGGTTACATAATTATGCTAATTACTGCCACAATATTTTCTCTACAGTATTGTTATTTTTTTCCAAGAGATTTTTTTTCCGTGTAGTTCTAGCTGGAGTACCTGGCTTGGGGAAACGCGTTATTTAAAAAGCTTCGTGCGCCAAACGTATTTTTTTTTGGCATTCGCATTATTTTCTTCAAGTGAAAATTGCTTAAAATATTGAAACACGAAAACAGAAAATATTTTTGATTGCGAAATGTCAGAAAGAAAAACACGTTACTATATTTAAAATGAAAGCATAAAAAAAGAAAAAAAAACTAGACGCTCATCTCTTCTCTGACAGTCCATTAAACGAGGTAAAGATCCCGATAGCCCCTGAACTGCGCGTCGTCTTATTACAACCCCACGAGATTCCAGACTCGCTGCTCGTCCGACAGCGATGGCAACGAACGGCCCACTCAACTTTCCCGTTGAATGACAAGCCGGTCTGTCCCGATATAATCCGCTTTAGCTGGCTGCGACCGTACAGATAAAAGAACTACCGTCATGCGTTGGTGAGCTACCCACCTTGGTGGCGACCTCCCGACGGCTTTCGCTATACGCCGATGGCACGATCTCCATTAAGCGAACCGGATGACATAGCTTGGTCATTTTTTTTCGAGTAAAATCGATTCGGCGCTTTACTAGTAAATTAATAAATAAAGGGTAACTGTTGATGTTACAGCGATTCATAATGACGGATTTAAATCACTGTGGATAACGTAAAATGGCCGGCAATAATTTCCTAATTAATAGATATTTTCACTTACCTAATTCATTCGGTCTTCAGTTTGATAATTGGAACTCACTGCTGTGTACAGATTGACTTGAAAAAACAAAATGAAATATTAAAAATGAAAAATTAAATTAGCCAGCTCAACGGATAAAAATTTAAAAGGGCGCAAAAGAACAAATAAACTCGGAGTTACCCTCGCGAATTAAAACTTGAATCTAATCACGAGAAGTAAAAAGTGGGTGAAAGAAATCTGACTTTCTTAAATACCCCAAAAATTGAAAAGGTTTAATTAAAAATAAAAGAACAGAATTTTTGAATGACGTTAAATAACAAACAGAATTTATTATATAAAAAAAAAGAAAAAAGTTAATTACAATTTGCAGAAAAAAAAACCGTGAACAGAGGGTTCTGGTCAAAATCAAAAACTGCATTAGATTCTAAATTACAATAGGACAATGCTATTTTCTATATCAAAGCAAAAAACAAATAAGTTCAGGAAGATATTTTTTTTTCAATACAATCCACGTGGTTTCAAATTAAAATAAAATAAATCCGTGGAACACTAAACCTTTACAAAATTGAAAACTAAAAGCAAGCACAAAGCTTCTATTCACCCAACCCGAGGTAATAAATAAAATAAAAATGAAACAGTAAAACTAGAAAACCAAAAATGAACACTTTTAAAATTATAATGAGAGAAAAAAAAACTAAAATCTATCTTCCTGTACGAAATAATAAAAGATCTTACGTCTAAATTGTGTACACAACAATATAATAACAATTATTATATGGCGAGTTCCTTGATGGACAGAATAAAATTCAATATAAGCGAAACAAATCTTTAAATCAAAAGTATTAACAAAATGGCAGCAAATAATATAAAATTTACGTCTACTAACGCTTGCGTCTGCCAAGGAACTAGTTCTTACAAACACGACCGCTGTGTACAGCGAAGCCGCAACAGATCAGTCCGCCAACGGACAAAATCACCAAACATAATACCATAAACAATACCAGCGAACGTAAGATATATAAATGAATGAAATTAAATTTAAAACAACAGAACACTAAACTAAATAAATCAAACAATCAATTCATTAACTAAATCTTATAAAAAAAATAAAATCTAGATCTGTGAAAATTCCTTCGAAACATTGACAAAGGCTGATCGGAGTAAACATGACAAAATCTATGCAGCTTAAAAAAAAAAACTCTCGCGAAAACAAGGTGTCCGTCCACAGCAAAACTTTTGTTTGTTTGTTTTTTAGCCAATAATATATATATATATATATTTAGGAAGAATTAGTAGAAATTATGGCTTTAATGAAACTAAATTTTGTTCTCTCAGACCCATAGTTTCATGCATACAAAGTCCATTTTATAAACTTTTCTAAATTCCTAGCTGCCTCCATATCCAAAATAATAAATCAAAATAACTATTATATAAAAAAATTCTTTTGATTTGATCCCAATTTTAAATAATACAGTAATACATAATACATAGTAATGAAACATATTGTTCCTTTGATGTTGTATCTATGTGCACAAACATCTCAATAAACTTAGTTAAAAATATAATTACAAAAAAATGGCATGAATTAAAAAAATCATACCAGCTTACCACTAACTGAATTTTTAACTGCAGTTGAAACACGTTAACTTCTACATATTTTCAACATGAAAATTATTTTTATAAACAAACAAGAGGTTTAGCAATGGGAGCACCTATCTCTAGCGTAATAACACAACTATTTTCTTGAAAATTCAGTAATCAAACGACTAAATTATAATATAAAACTATACAAACGATATGTAGATGATTGCCTACTTATTTTACCCAAGAATAAAATAAATTACACATTAACACATATCACCAACAAATACAATTCACTTTAGAAGAAGAAAAAAAACAATAAACTCAATTACTTAGACGTTACAATTTTTAAAAACAACAACAAATTATTCACAACAGATTACAATAAAACTAATTCTTCAGGCAGATATCTCCATTATACTTCCACAGTACCAATAAATTATAAAAAAAAAATGTTGTCATAGCTTTAATCGATAGAGAATTAAAACTCGCAAGTCCTGAATACAGACCAAAAATATTAACAGAAATTAAAGACATTTTACAAAATAACAAATACCCCCAAAAATTTATCAATCAAATTTTTAAGCAACGTCTACATAAATTATACAATACAAAAACAATCAAAAAAGAAAAACAAACCAAATAATACCATAAAATTCATTGCAATTCCTTATGTCAAAAGTTTATCAGAAAAAAATCAATTCCATATTAAAACCCTACAATATTACTATAGTACATAAAAATAATAACAATTTAACATCTTGTTTTACTAAACTCAAAGCAAAAACTCAATTTGAAAAAAATTCCCATTTGATTTATTCCATTCCTTGTAGTAGTTGTGAGGGTATGTACATAGGACAAACAATACATAAAACATAGAATCCAAAACCATAAGTCGTCCACCCATAAAAAGGGTGACAAATCTGAAATCAAGAATTACAGGCCCATCGCCATACCAACGGCAATTACTAAAACTTTTATTAAAAATTAATAAATACGCGTCTAGTTAATTATTTAGAAAAGAAGAAGATAATTTCTAACCACCAGTTTGGTTTATTACCGGGAAAATCTACATTGGACGCCATGCATAATGTCATGGCTCACATTTACTTGGTGTATTTTTTGACTTGTCAAAGGCATTTGACACACTAAATTACGATATCCTTTTAAGTAAATTGTGGGCATATGGAATACGCGGTACCCCCCAGAGCTACTTTAAGTCGTACCTTACGAACCGAAAATCTTTCATTGCTGTTCACAGTCGTGCGAACGAGATTAGTAAACAATATCTTTCGCCTGCAATAGATATCACCTGCGGTGTGCCTCCAAGGTTCCATCCTAGGGCCAACGTTGTTTGTCATATATGTAAACGACTTGTGTTTGTCATTACCTGCATGTCCTTTTAGTCAATATGCTGATGATACCAGTTGTTGTATCGCTAATCCCAACGCTGATGTCGTTGCTCTCAGTGCGACAAAAACTATTTCAGATATGCGCTCCTGGTGTGAAGGTAACCGACTTTTACTAAACTCTGGAAAAACAAAATTAATACAGTTTCGCGCTGGTGTTGATGCTATTAGCAGTCTTTACGTTCGATGTGATGGCAGGTCGATCGCTGAGAGCAGGTCAGCGTTGTTTTTAGGATTGGAGATTGACTGTAAAATTTGAAGAGCATTGTTACACAATAGAAAAAAAAACCTTTGTGCGGCGTGCTATGGCCTCAGGAACTTGAAGACTGCAGTCGGTGTGGGCGCCTTGTGTATGTTTTACTTTTCATATGCTGAATCGCGATTACGATATACAATTGTTTTCTGGGGATCGGCGCCTTGGGCAAACAGATTGCTTATCCATTAAAAGCGCCTAATAAGATGCATGATAGGAGCATCGACTAGAGAATCATATCGACCATTATTTAAACAATTAAAAATCATGCCTCTGGGGTCACTGTACTTATATGAGCTTTTACTCTTTTACAAACGTCACGAAAGCCAATTTGTTAAAAATAAAGATATTTATAATCTTATGACAACACAATCAAGAAATCAACTAAGTGTACCAGCTCATAAAACATCACTATATGAACGTAGCCCATACTATAGGTGTGTAACTTGTTTTAATGCACTACCTGATGGTATAAGATCAGCCGGTTCTCTAAATGCATTTAAAAAATGTTAAAATCATTTATCTATGAGTATGTTTTTATACTATTGAGGAATTTATAACCGCAACAATTAAACTATAGGTGCAGTTCGATTTCGATTTCATAGAGGTTACTTGATGTCCATTATTTCCTCCTTCTCCCTTAAATGTAGGGTAACGTATGTGAATTGTGTTATATACTGACAATGTCTATGTTGTTTACAACCTATGACAAATAAATTATTATTATTATTATTATAATGTAATAGCTTTAAAACAACACGAAATTGAATACAATTATAAATTTAATTTTGGAAAAACAAAAATTCTAACTAAAGAAAAAAACTATCATACACGCAATATTTTAGAAATGATCTACATTAAAAAAGAAAAAAAAACAGCGTTAACTTTAGAACAGACACAGAAAATTTAGCTAAAATATACTCACATTTATTTTAGATCAAACTTTTATTATATTGACAAAAATATTATTGACAAAAATAAAAACAATTTTTCATGTTTATTTTTATTGTATGTTTATTTATCGATATTGTACCTTACATATTAACATACTTCTCAATATCTTATTTGAATGTTGTTTGTCCACACAAATGTATAAATTGTTATTTACCTGAAACTTTAATTTTAATATGTGTAAATTTGTTGACAATGTTTTTCATAAAAAAACTAAAATATGTTAAATGAAATATAACGAAATTAGATTTATATAAAAAACACATAAGTCTAGTAATGTAAGTATTAACTATATACAATTAAAATATAATGAATTAATTACAATTTCGTTTATAGGGAATAAATAAATAATTGAATAAAAAATATCACTTGAAGAAGACCATAAAGGGTCGAAACGTCGTAAAAATAAAATTTAGTTTCATTAAAGCCATAATTTCGACTAATTCTTCCTAAATTTATTCCCAAAACACTTGTTAGTTGGACCATCAAGTCTCATATAAGATAGAATTTTACGAATTTTATTACATAAATTGTGGCGGAAAATATTGGTCTTCAATATAAAGGATTTGTATTACAGGAATTGACTCATTTCCCTCTGGGCTTTTAGCGCACTAGAAATCCTATTACAAAATATATTTTAGTTAGATCCACAGGTGACCGTATTTTCTTTTGCTTACTTCGATTCTTTTCGTTCCAATTTTCGTGAGAAACAAAGACGCGATGCTGTCGTGTCGTTCTTTCTCGCTCCATCTCGTTACTATGCTACATGCGCATACACTTATTCATTCAGTAGACGAGTAAATGGTCGAATTGTGTTCTATGGTAAGAATCACAACTAGCTTCCAGCGTTTCCGACGCACTCAAGAGGAACGTCGTTCTCCACAGAAGCGACACAGTCGCATTGCCAGGGGCGCTTTCTCTACCCACCCTCATGGATGGGGTCTTGCGTAAACACACACAGCCCGACCGAAACCGCGTCGCGTCAGGTCCTTTTAATAACCTTCGACCGATTCACGGATACCCACGCGAAGAAAAATCGAACGCCGCAAGTGCGAAGTTTCACGCCGTCGGGTAGGCAAAACAAACAACTGAAGGGAGAAAGCGTGTATGTGTATGTGTGTGTGTCTGTGTGTGTAGTACAGGGTCGTATTTGAGGTTCGGGAGTCGCTGAAGTTTGCCTGTTGGTCTGTTTATCCAAGTGTAACCGGATACGAGTCTAAGCAATTACTGTTAGTTGATTTATTTACGAGTGGGCGTGCGATAAAAGCGCGAGGGTGCATCAGGCGCCGAAGAAAGAGATAGATGTTTTATATACAGGACGGTCTAAATTAGTTCGTTTCCAAGTATACCTCGTGATCCATTTATTGAAAATGGCTTGACCTCTCTGTCGATTAATTTTATGGGGTCAATTAAATACAAAGTGCCCTAACAGCCAGAAATATTACATAGATATTTTTAAAAATATATTTTATAAATATTTTTCGTGAGAGGTTTTTGAATATGTTTTTCATATTTTTTTCTAAATATAGATAAAATATTCAATTAAAATATTTATTCCATATTTTAAAATTAATATAAGCGCAATATTTTTTCTAAAATATTTGTAAAATATTATTTATATGAAACTTGAGATTTTTTTATGCAATCTATTTAATTTGTCAAAATGAACTAAAATTGTTCTTGGTTATTTAGAATGTATAACGTCGATAACGAAAAGTTGAAACATACATAGAGTTGTCTAAAAGGCACGAACTTGTTTTTTCACACTCACCATACAAGTTAATAATCAATAATTCTGGCATCTTTTAAGGCATACTGAAGGTTTATCAAATTAATCACTATTTTTTAATTGACGTGTTCTAAATAAAAAACAAACGTATTTATTATCATTTTATTTGAATAAGCCAATAAAAATGAAAAATACTCATTTTTAAGTCTAGCCTTGGCTGGTGCCAGGTACAATCCCATGGTTTTTTTCATATCTTCGGTAGTGGCGCTCTCATGGAGTTTCCTTGTGGCCTCTAAAACAATGCCAATTGTATTAGATCATACCATGAATAAAACCTCGTACAACATTATCAACACCTACTAATACATTTGGAGCATTTACAATAATTGGAGTGGTAGCTACATTCTAATACTTACGATACGTATTTTTACTTTATTTCATAATATTTGAAAACATTCTACGCACAAACAATAAAACAACACACACAACGTATTCTAACCTCTATTTGAGGTTATGACGCTTATCTACCGAGATGAATCTCTTAAGCAAATCAACTAGCAATTTATCTGGTAGATGCAGTACACATATGTTGCATAAAATTCCTACAATTATATTATTAAACGATTTCTGTACATAGCGATATTGAGCATTCCAATTACCTTATAAATGCCATGACATGTTCAAAGTTTTGCTTACCTCGTAGTCACCACAAAAACTAAAACACACTTCGCAACGATTAATTACACAGTTAACCCTAATCTGCCCTAATCGTATACTATTATAAACGATAACATGTAACGGACAAACGAATGAAAACGTTGATGATACGCACGTGCGCGTATGCATTCTATGTACCTAATCCATAGACGCATAAACAATACTAAATCATATAACACCGGCACCGTAATGAATAAAGGTATTGTGTTGACGTTCGCAACTTATAAATATTACAAATAATATAATACAAAACGCAGATATATTAATAGAAAAGTTACAGCGCTCAACTTAGATACTAATTAAATCATATTAGATATATATTATCTAATTTAATCTTTAAACTATCATTTTAAATAGGTACATACCTACTTAATATGTATGCATATTTTACCCATTTTATATTATTCGTCCTACGCACAAAATGTACAAAAGCAAAAATTCAATCTTTTTTTTGTATATGAAATAAATATTTACAGAAATACAAAGCAAAATATTCTTGCAGAGTTATGAAAAATATATTGAGAAAACATTTGCAATAAAATATTATTAATGCTACATAACATATATATTTTTTAAATGTTTTCCTAATATTTTCTATAATATATTTTATGCATATTATATTAATATAACTAATATTCAAGAAAGATTTAATATTTTTTAAATATTTATAAAATATGAAATAAATATGGTTGGTCACTGGGGTGTATATCGTAATATCCCAACAACATCTGAAAATATGGAGCAAAAGATAATACATGTTCAGAAATGACGGAAAATTTGTTATTTAAAGTCCATGATGATGATTTTTTGTGGGGTTCAATTAAACACAAAGTGTATCGTAATATCCCAACAACATCTAAAAATATGGAGTAAGAGATAATACATGTTCAGAAATTAGCGAAAACTTGTTATTTAAAGTCCATGATTCGTTTAGTGTATTGAAGTTGATGGTTAGCATTTTGAACATTTACTTGAATAAGTGTTTATTTTAAAAACATGAATAGCACCTACATATATGGTCTTTTATTTTCTAATATCTATCTTACGCTATTGCCAAATGTTTAACTGTCTTCAGGTACTAACTAACTAACAATAAGTATTAGTATTTATTAAGATTAGGTACTTTGCTATGTATCGGTTGCTGTTATACCGATGTCGTACGTCTTTCCTTAGTTCATAAATTGCACCTTTCGTATGACAAAGACAAAATGATGATGAACGTATTGCTGCGTACTGATTGAATTAAATGAAAAATGCAAAACTGATTTTAAAAATTAAAAAGAAAATAAATTTAGCTAGCTCAACAGAAAAGATTTTTAAATTGAACAAAAGAACTATTAATCTCAGAGTTACCCTCGCGAACTAAAACTTTAATCTAACCACGAAAAGTAAATTGTGAGTGAATGAAATCAGACTTTCTTAAATGACACGAAAAATTGTAAAGGTTTAAAATAAAATAAAAGAATAAAAGAACAGAATTTTCAACCCAATGACGCTAATTAACAATCAATTTATTTCAACAACTGGTTAAATTACAGCAGAAAAAAAACCTTGAACTGAAGGTTCTGGCCTAAAATAAAAACTGCACTTGACTCTAAAATTAAAATAGGACAATGCTATTTCCTATGCAAAGCAAAAGTTTTGTTTGTTCAGGAAGATTATCCAAAATACACAACCTTTGAATTTCAATCCACGTGGTTTCACAAATTAAAATAAACTAAGCGTGGACAATTACTAGAAATTTACAAAAAAAAACTAAATGCAAGAACAATGCTTCTACTCACCTAAATAAGGTGATTGATAAATAAAAATGAAACAGCAAAAATTAAATAACGGAAAACTAACTCTTTAAAATATAATGAGAGAAAAAAAACTAAAATAAATCTTCCTAAACAAAAAAATAATAATTGATCTTATATCTATAAAGTGCACACTTCAATATATTAACAATTATCACAATAAGAATTTCTTGGTTGACTAAATAAAAGAAAATTAATGCGAAATTTACAATATCGAAATGAAATATAAAATGGCAACAAGCATATACAAAAATACGTATACTCACATCAATAGTCGAACTAGGAAGTCCTTAACAAAACTCTACAATTGTTTTTCTTACAAAAATCCCTCTCTCAAAATCGTACAACGCAGACGTATAACATTTCAACGACATAATTCAATAGAATCCGCATTAAATCAACACTAGCGAACACTAGGACAAATTAATGAATGGAATAATTAAAAAAAAACTTAACACTAAATAATTAAATCATACAATTAACTCTTAAACTAAAATTATTCAAAACAACATAAACTTGTGAAAATTCTCAGTAAATCGAAAAACAGCTGTTTAAGCAAAGAAAGCAACTATAACAAACAAAATATGCAACTTAACAATACACTCAGTTATATGGGTTGTCTAACCACAGCAGTATGTCATATTTACTACTCCTCATTTTTATAGGCTATATATTCAAGTGAAGACGTGATGGATATGTGTGACAGATATCGACTCGATCAGCTGTTTTCCAACGCTCTTAAGTGTTACACACACATAAACATATTTGCCATACAATAAGGTTCACATCACATATATAAATTCAATAGAACACGCAGTTAGACATACACATTTAATTATTTTATAAAAATTTTATATTACCTCGACTTGTTTTGGTTTGTATTATCTTTACAACGCTTATGTAAGATTTAGTTATTATTATGTTAATATTAGAATTAAAATCTTTAAACTTTAAATAATCGTTGAATTTAAATATTAATTTTTGCATTTTATGTATTGTGGAGTACCTCAAGATGGCAGAAAGCCGAAACTAGTAGTATTATACAATAAAATATTGAATGGAATGGACATACAATTTCTTCTTTACTTTACCAAAAATAAAATACGTTAATTAAATATGGTGATAACCTCAACATATCGGATGACAGAAGATAAACCGATTTTACATCTCTGTGATCAACGGTTAATGATTTCAATGTCACGTAGTTTAAATTAATTTATGTATTTTAGGGCCGGTTTATTCATCTCTGAGTAAAGTGCCAAGTTGTGTACTTGACAGGATTAGCGCAACTAAACGTTATTACCTTTAGTAGCACTACTCGTCGAGTAAAATTTCCTTACTGGACAGATATTTTACTTGACAGCTCAAACACCGATTAAGATGTTACTTGACAGTTTGACATTTGTTAAGTCGTGTTTGAAGGTTAGAAAACAATTAGTTTGTTCGCGTCGCATGAACTATTTGCACTTTTATGCACTTTTTAGAACTTTTGTGTGCAAAAGTGTATAATAGTGCAAATAGTTCATGCGACGCGAACAAACTTAATATATGATGGCTTTTCTGAGTAAAAGATGGATATTTGAAGAATATGAGGGTCTATTTGTCAACGGAGAAATGGGAATTGTTAATCATATTAATCGGAATCGACGTACTTATATCACAGTAACAGATTTCGGAAGGATGCACAAGAGTACTGCCGCAAAAATTATAAGAAAAATTACCGTTGCATTAGCGTGTTTAAAAACAACGTTTATTCATTTGCCTGAAACGCCACGTGATAGAAATGAAATAATAAATAAATTTTTTGAAATGTCACGTTTTCCAAAAGTTTTGGGAGCCCTTGACGGCACACATGTGCGAATCCAATCGCCGGGTATAGCATAAATAAATTATAGAGTTATGTATACATAGTTACAACTTGTTTTACAGGTGGTGCAAATGCAGAAATGTACAGAAATAGAAAAGGTAATTTTTTTATTAATTTTCTATTAATGTGCAAGTGGTCTGTAATGCTTCTAATAAAATTATTGATATTGTTTCTTGTTGGCTTGGATCGGCACATGATAAAAACATTTTTTTTTAATTCACTTGTTAGGATGCGTTTTGAAGCTGGAGAAATGGGAAATGGACTACTTTTGCGTGATAGCGGTTATCTTATTAGAGAATATATCATAACACCTCTAAATAATCCAGTTACTGCTGCGGAGACTTCGTAAAATGAAGCCCAAATACGAACTAGAAATGTAGTAGAAAGGACGTTCAAAATTTGGAAAGGACGCAACGGTTTTCCATTCTTTCAGTAGGAATGAGATGTTGTGTCCTTTTAAATCAGGATATCATTATAGCAACAGCCATATTACACAATATTGCGTGTGAAAATAATGACATTATGTTTGATGTTGGAGAAAATGTAGATTTAGGTAATATTCGTGTTGGGCAACAATTATTTTAAGAGCCTTCTGTATTCTTGGAATGAGTTCGAAAGCACATTCTGTGGTAACCTTTCTCCAAGCTAACTCTTTCTCTTGGCATGTGCATGCATCAGTTTTTTTATTTTCAGTTACTGAAGCATGCTTTAGTATAGTTTCAACCAATCGATTTGTCTCCTCAAAGGTAAAATTTGACGATCTGTCACGTTTAGCAGCAGTTCGCTTCATAATGAAATCAAATTATAGATCCTGCAGTGAATATATGTAACTTCCTGTATGAATACAATTCAGACTTACCTTAAACAATACTATTCAAACTAAATTAACAATAAACTCGCGAATTCCTAAATAAAAATGTCAAAAATGACTTTGACGTTAATAAACGTCAAATTAAACACCGTAAACATGTGCTTTACATATATTTGCATACTATCTCTTTTTCACGTGTATAAATTGATTTTTCGTCTCTCTTACTGTCTTACCAGAAACAATACTACTGACATAAAAATGTTGACTTCCGTCAAGTAGGTACTTATCATTTAAAGTATCGTGAAAAGACACAAATATTTTACTAGTGACAAGTAAGTTTAATTGTCAAGTACGTACTTGGCACTTTAATTGGCGGTGAATAAACCGGGCCTTAAAGTATTTAAGTCAGCACTACCCAAAATTTTATATATCTTGCATTAATTAAAGAGATTAAGGGTAATTTTTATAATGTCACTTTAAAGTTTTAAAATTACTTTAATTTAAAGTTGTCATAAATAATACACAGACTTTTGTTAAAATGCTAAAGTGACATTTATTATGAAACCCGCCCTAAGACAGATTGTAACGTACACTGTAACAATTAAAATTCTTGAACTGTTTGAAATTAATATTTAGTTGACTATTATTAAAATTAATCATACGCAAATTTGTCTAAATAATAATAATCCAATAAAAATAAATCGTGGTGTAAACTTCAGTAGATTGTATGATAATAGTTATTTACATCAGAGTCCGCAGGTATGAATTCAGCCCCTTATAAATACCCGCCTTTCTTAATCGCTCGGTTCTAATCTAATTCCCGTTCCCGTAATTAAACCCTCAACCACTATATTATTCGCGTCTTTACGAAATTTAAGTTCCTTCAAACATAAATCTACTGATGGTAATATACCCGAAATGACGCACGCCGTGTCTGCCGAAATAGATGAATACGCGTTCGCGACTCTAACCCTTAACAATCGTTTTTACAACAATTACTTTTTGTTTTTTGTTTTATTTAACAAGCCCCCTCATACAGCGTTGCCAGTTCTATAACACCCCTTCGAGAAATATCAGCCGCGTTACTGTTTAAACCCCACGTGACTCTAATTTTATTACTCATTTCTCTAAGTGAACCTACTGACTGCATCAGTCCGTAATAAGTAGTGGTGACAGGGCAAAAAAAAAGATTTTGCATTTCCTCTTTTCTCAAATTTTAGCAAAGACTATGAATTAATGATTAATATTATATTTTTATATATTTTTTTTGTCATCATTATCATTTATATATTCCACATAAAGCTTCAGACAATTTGCTAGTGCATAATGCATAGTTTGTTCCTATTTTCCAGGTGTCAATCCGCGAAAACAGCGCAGGGAACGCACCACCTTCACCAGAGCTCAATTGGACATACTGGAGACCCTCTTCGCGAAAACCAGGTATCCAGACATCTTCATGAGGGAGGAAGTGGCGTTGAAGATCAACTTACCAGAATCCAGAGTACAAGTAAGTTTTTTATTTCCATTACATTTTACTATAAAAACTAATTTTACCAAACGTAATGGCGTCAAAGCGCGTCTTGGTGGCACCCCTCGATTTATTGTTGGAAATCATCAACCCTTCTTCCGCCTTCAAGATATCTACCCTACCATCCGTATTGTATAATATTCGTCATGGATATTATATATACAAAACATTTAATACGTGAAAAGCTTTGATATCTATTATTAGCAGGACGGGAACAGAAAACTCACAGAGTCGCAGACATCAGGCGGCCCGCAGTGCGGTGCCCTGATTGACAATGGGAACAGCTGTGCCTAGTCAAAAGGCTAACCAGGCTTCAAATTGAATCATTACCGCTAGGACGGCAAACATACCGCCCCTGGTGTTATGTTCGTTGTTAGATACGTATAGAAAGGCGTGTTATTCTCGGTGGAAAGTGCCTGCGTTTGTTTGCCGTTGGGTGCTCGCTGTTTAGATTTGTTTGTGATGGTGCGTGATGATGGGAATGTCAAAATTGAAACGCGTAATGCAATAAATGTATTAAATATGGGAATATTGGGAAGTCTGTGGAGCAAATTAGATGTACACAACGAGTGAATTGTCCCGTTAGAGCAGTACTATCCTATGTCCATATGTCTATAATGTACTTCCGTTAGATAGTTCCGTTTTAAAGGGACAAAATATTATGCTTTCAGAAAAGGTTTCAATCCAATCTAATCTGTCAGTAGTTTAATTAAAATTGATACAATCAAATAAAGCTTAACAATACAAATAACAATGTGAAAATGCGACAAAAGAGTATGTAAGTGTCCCTTGTCAAAATGAGAGTGCGTACCGGACTTAGAATATTTAATTCGTTACCAACGTAATATTTATGCAACGAAAGCTACACCTCATAAAAGTGAATCTATTTCTGAAAGCTCTTTATACTTTGCACCGGTGAGACTAAAAAATGAGATAAGCAAACCAGAGCTACTTGTTTGAGATAAAAACATTGGTGAAATTACATTTTAAGTTTATCTCACGGCTTTCAAGATATTAAAAAAAAATATTTTTATTCAGTTTCCATTATGTGATATAATTTTCTTGTTATTTAAAATTTTAAAAAAATATTTAGACGTTTTTCATTCAGCCTTTTATTTGGTATTTGAACAGGAAAACTACTTTTTAATAGTCCTTCAAAATGTTTGCTTATGACGTCATATTATTTCTTCTTAAATGAAAACCATAGTATATGTAGGCTATCTTATAATCGAATAACAATTTTTGCGGGCTCTACAAAAACATATAAGACTCTATGTTTATTCTAAATATTAAACAAGATATTGCGTTTTTCAATTTCTAATAGATTTCCAGCGTATCATGGATGCGACAGATCTACGGAAAAAATCAGCAGAGTGCCATGACAGCCAAACAAAATAATTGACATTTCGTCCGTAAAATAATAAGTTTCAACTTATTTTTTGAATATTGCCAGTAACATTATGCTTTCTATGCTTCGCTAATAAAGTAGTAGTGTGCCATGAGTGTTTAGAATTATGTCAAAACCTCTATCAATTTAGTTGTGTATTAAAGGCAAAAGCTCTAAGGCGTTTTCAATAACAATAATTTAGTCTTCTAAAAAATGCAAATGAACTAGAAATCAAACAAAACCAGTTGAATATGATTAAAAAGTAAAATTTTAATTATTCAAATCGTCGTCCGATATTTCCAATACATTTCTGACATCTTCTTTTTTTTATAACGCTTATGCTATTTGTTATATAAAGCGGTGTTAATTTTTAAAAAAGCATTATGCATTAAATTCTAAATAAATACACTCTACCAAGGCATTTTCATTTTGACGATATTTTCCTCTTTGTTAGGAAAAAAGAAAATCAGAAATACTGAACTTTTCACCACTTTAGAAATTTTACATGTGAGTATTCCAGACTGCATGAAAAAATCTTAGAAATGCTACCCAAATTTCGAAATTTAACTATGAATATTCCAGGTTACATGAAAAATTACTTATAGTTCTAAAAGTGAAATACCTGTACGGCTTTAGGGGGACAAAATTGTCCCAAAATCCTACAGGAATTTTACCAGAAATTTTTTTTTAGTGTGTAGTTCAAAACAACTTTATTATTCAATCTGTTCGATTTGAATATTCAATTCGAAATTAATTTGTGATATTATATTATATATCTATACACTCAGAAAAATACTTGTTAATTTAACCAAAACTTGTTTGGATCTACTATAATTTTTTGTTGTATATAGTCAAACATGCTCTTTTGTTGAATCCACAAAAAACATTTTGTTGCATTTTCTTGTTTAACTCAACAATTTTTTATTTTCAGTACATTTTGTTCAATTTAAAAATATTTTTTGTTCAATTTAAGCTATTAGTATAAATGGAACAACATTATGTTAATGTTTTACAAAATTTTATTGTTAATTCAACCACAATTTCCAAAAATAAAATTTTGTTTGATTTGAATATCTTTTTTTGAATAATTAAACAAGAATATAGTTAATCCAATCATATTTTTTCAAACAATTCATATTTGTTGAATTAATGCAAGTATTTTTCTGAGTGTACAGGCTGATTCAAATTAAGTGCCCACCATTGCTATCTCTGTTATTATTGATTCTAGAAAGTAGGTTAGATTGATAAGTATTAGGGTTTTTAACGCTGATTAATATGCAATATACGGAAAAAACAATTGAATAACGCATTTCCGAGAAATTTTGACATTTATATTTTTTTAAAATTAAACACCCTGTTAAAGAAAATGAAAGATATTTTAATTTATCATGCAAAAGTTTGTGAAAAAGTTCATTGAATAAATTTGCGGCAATGTAGGTAGCAAGTCGAATTGTTTGTGAGTCGCAGTGTAAATCTTTAGGAGCTGGACACATGAATTAAACGAGTCGTTTCAGTTTTGACAATTTTTTCCAATGCATCTTTGCAATAAATCACTGTAGAAAAAACTTCATAAGTCGGCCTAATAGCATCTTGATTTTTGCAAAAGAGGGTCATGTTTGAATGAAGCAAGCTCAATCTTGGCTTCTGCAATGCAGCCCAAATAGCTGCCTTCATTTTTTATGCAGAATCTGGATGTTGTCTAATTGCTAGTCCATAGTACACTACTGTTAAATTGTCAATAACTTTGTCAGTCAGTTTATCAGCGCCCTTTCCTCGGAGTCCACTCATTCTTTTTTGTACATCTTCAACGCATTCCCTTTTTTTTCTTGGACAGTAACATCTTCGTAGGGCTAAAAATCGCAATTTGCAAACACTGATTTAGAAAAAGTAATCGCAGAAATATACAGTACCACAAATACAGCCGCGGCCATAAATAGTGAACCTTTTAGTAATTCTAGGAAATACGGTTCTACGAAACTGTATTTATTTGTTACCTTTAATGGCTTTCTAAGAAATTTAGTGTAAGTAAGTGCATCTGCAATAAATTGATACATTTTGGTAGTTTTCTAAAGCGTGAGAAAGTGTGTTTTAAGCAAAAGAAATATTGTTAGATCAGTTTCTTCAAATGTGCGTTTTATTTCGGATCTAATTGCTTCGTATTATTGTAATATAAATAGCTATTCTGTCGTTTATTTGTGAGCGCGACTGTAGTGACATTTATAATCATTAAAGACAACTATAACTATAACAAACAATAAGTATAATATTTCGACCCGAGTAGCCCCGAGTCGAATATGGTATTGCATCTAATATGCTCCGTTTGTGTTTCAGTACACCCGCTCTTTTAATAAGCCCGTAGCGGCTTTAAACATGCGAATATTCCGAAACGCTTTAACCATGTATTTTAGATATTTGGAGCTTTCAAAAAATGCAAAAAACCAAAAATCGATTTTTCCAGTCAAATATATGTAAACCTCCCCTTAATTTGAATCAGCCTGTATACATATATTCCATTTTCCACTACAATAAATGTATACCTACGCCTTTGTGTCAATGCATCATATATATGTATGTATAGCCTCCGTACAACACTATAACAGCTATTGGAGGTATTATAGTACTGCCCTCGGCCATGTCGGTCCTACTCCGAAAAGCAAAAAATAATCCCTATCAATTTCCATTAGATTTGCCACGTACTGTTGCAACGCCGCGCCGTACCCTCGAAATACCCCGTACTTTCTCACTCTTTGTGCACGTTTATAATGCTGCTTTTATACTATACGCAGCACACGGGCTATATATATATATACATATATACAAGCTCGCCAACGATTCGGTACTAACTGGAGTTCCGCAGGG
Source organism: Protaetia brevitarsis (assembly GCA_004143645.1). NCBI lineage: Eukaryota > Metazoa > Arthropoda > Insecta > Coleoptera > Scarabaeidae > Protaetia > Protaetia brevitarsis. The sequence continues at coordinate 948,900 of RXPK01000213.1, forward strand.
GAGGTTTATAAAGCCGAAAGAGGCGGTCTGATTCTGAATCGGGGAACCCCACATAATCCCCGGGAGGAACTAATGGAAAAACTAACCCTCCCCTGCTTCCCTCTGTACGTACGAACATTGCGTGTGTTCGCCGTGCTTTTGTGGGTCCCAACAACCGTTGTTGTGTTACGTTTCCACTGAATAAAATATAACTGTTTCTATAGTTTGGGCGGGTGTACGTACCTACGGCTTAAACGTATCCATCTCTCTTTGAACGTATGCGTGGAGTTTAGTTGTGCAAATATGTCGTCAGTGTTGTTCGATTCGAGCGTGCTAATAATAAAATTAATTTGAAAGTAAAATCTTTTGGAAGAGTCAAAATGAAATGGCAGTATGTAATAGAAATTTAGTATCTATTTAGAGTTCTGTCGGGACAATAAAGTTAACCTTGAAACATATTCGTATTAGGAACGATGCTATCGTACATAGTCTTATTCTGTCCTGCATTGCTTTTGTTGTCTATGAGAACTAATTCGTAGTAAAAATACCGTCTGTTATAAACTTTGTTTATGTTTAAACTAAATACACTAAACTAAATACACTGCTGTTTTGATCTGCAACTAGTATCAAACTTCGTTGAACTACGATACGACATTTTGTGTATTCTCTAAGATTCACTATGGTTTTTGTGTTGTTACGTTGGTAACAAATTTGAATTCAAATTTACGTTGTTAAAACTGTGTAAAGTAAAATGCTAGAGAGGAAGGGAAGTATTCTGGTACAGCGTTAAGACCAAGGGACACCGTAGACAAGTGTCAATATTTCGGGAATTTATACCACCAGCAAGAATCAAGAAACTCCTTTTCTTTATCTCTAGAGCTTTCGAAATAAATTCATTTCATCATCATTAGTAGAACAAAATTAAAACGCTTTATAGACAAAGAAAAGGAGTTTTTTGATTTTTGCTGGTACACTGAGAAAAAAAAATTAATAATCATGAATAAAAATACAATTATCGTAAATAAAAAGTTCAGCTGGATAGGGGACAAAAGCACAGATTACTTAGCACTAGTAAAAAAGAGATCCTAAACACTGATACTAACAAGAAGCAATCTAAGTTACTTACGGTCTGCTTCATACTGGTAACTTATGAAGTTACTTATGATAATTAAACTGAAGTAGTTAAGCCAAAGAATATATGTAGTTGCAGTAAGCAAAGATTTACCCTTGTCAAGTAGTAGTAGTAGGTGTATTGCTGTGAGTGAACTATTCTATAACAGCTATCACACCTTCATAATTAATACAAGCTATTTAGATTACTTGTGATAAGAAAAGATATCATTATGCACGTTCACTAAATACCTGATATATAGAAGGTAATGGTTTGCTATAAATATACAATATACTTACCTTAAATTTGTTGTTTAACTATAGGTAGTGTAGGAAACGAGGAAGTTTAGTGAATATTTATTAAGTAGTTCACTGTGTACTCTGCGTGTGAATAACTGATAAAGTACAAAAAAAGTTCCGCAAATCTTCGATTATTTATGCAACCGCAACTATAAGTACTGCGTACCGAGCAATACGTAATTCAAAATTGTTTGCAAATAATTTTTAATTACTATTCAGTGTGCTGTAGCTTCGATTGCATTAATAATTGAAGATTAAATTCGCATTTATTTGCTAAAGATGGACCTATACTTATTACTTAAGATTAAAAATTAGTATTATTAGTATAGTTTATTTTTGTATGGACAAACACGCAGTGACTCCTGATATGAATGAAGATATTGTTTCACTTTAACAACAGTTTTTTTTTTAAAACAATTTAACAACGTAATGACTCACAAAATATATTCCTTAATAATGAAAAAATGAACAAAGCAATAATAAAAGATAAGGTAAATGGGATCCACCTTGAAACGTTATTTAGTTATTGAAATTATTTAAATCTAACCAAAGGACAAAGAGAAATATGGCTTTGAAGTTACAACTAATAACAACAAAGAAATAATATACCTAGGCGGTAAACTTGCGGTTTCTGATGGTTCTTTGTACTGGGCGTTGTCTCGGCGAGTTGATCCTCTGTCGGCGTACGTGGCGGTTATGTCCGGTGATAGCCTCGAAAACGGGTACTTCGTCGGGGTATCCCTAACTGCAGGTGGTATTTGGACTGTCACTCAGCTAGCGACGGCATCCACACTTTAACTTCACCAGCGTGCGCAGATATCATCACAATGATGGGGAATTCAAATATCCCACCACGTGGTTTAAAAATGTAATCTTGAAACATTCGATTGCTTATAGGCTCGGTACTTCTTCTTTCGCTGGGATTCTTTATACGGATGGGGCCTTGAGTTAACCCACCGGTATTTTAATATATTTGCGTTCCAACTGGCCTACAATGGCCGTACTCCTTGGCCACTCTTTTTCGACGACCTTTTCCCACGTCCGTAACTCTTACTTGACGCTAGCCCGCGCCTGCGCGCGTAGCTGTCTCGAGAACTATTTCATTACTCCGCCGCATTAACCAATCAGGAATAGTAAAACAATCACGGGGTGGCAGGAAAACTCAAATAAGTATATAGTTGTGGCAAGTTGTTACCTATTTAAGAAAATACATGAGTTTAATAGCGATCAGCATTGTTGTTGCTTCTACTAACCATGTGCTGTAGTTAGATACAGTACCAGTAGTCATAGTAAATACTTACCTTACCACAAATTTGTCAGGTACACTGTGTAATAGCCGTTAATAAAAGCACTATTTACAGTAACAACTTGCATTCAGGAAATTGGGTTTAGTTGCAGGTATTAATTAACGTGAATAGTTCCAAGTAAAACTTTATTTATTGTAAATAATTTTTTATCAAGTAAACACTTTCTCAGTGTATCAAACCCCAGAATATTGACACTTGTTCATCGTGTCCCTCGATCTTAAAATGCTAAAGACTTTGTTTGTTTGACTAGTTTGTCGTTTTATAGTGTAATAACATCTTTTAACGAAGATTTTCTTCTTTTGTCGTGTAGAAGATTCTTATATCGTTCTATATATAGATATATACATTTTATTTTATGTACTTGTAGAATATGTTTAACGTATTTGCTACTATAGGCCAGAAAACTTTGCCATTAAATGTTTAAAACATCATGACGATATGATTTACAGCTTCGTAATGTAATTTTAACGTAAATCTACTAACTACTTTATCTATAACTGTACCGACTTTGTATAAAATAAATAGTTTCTCTAAGAAAATCGTAAGTACTTGATATCATTTTTTTTTTTGTGTTAAGGTGATTTATTGGAATAAAAGATATTATTTTTAACTGTAATTTTCCAAATTGTAAAAATTGTATTTTCCTAAGAAATATTAATATTTTTCTTGGCAATATTATAATGGTAGAGACCTTTTTTCTATGAAACAGAAATATTCCTATAATATTCACGTAAAATACTTGTATTAAGGCAAAATTTCTAATATTTCGACATTTTTCTTAAGTTTTTATACATTTACACCAATTCAGCGCGGAAAGTTATCAAAAAAAAAGGAATTTTTACCAAGAAAAATGAACTAAATTTCTTCTACATCTTTCCGAATTAAAAAATATTTTATCGTCGTTTGTCCAATAAGACGCTGATGGTGTGCTCTTGGAAAGTCATCTCAACAGAGAGAGTCTATATTGATATAATAATAATAAATAATAATAATAATAATAAAATATTTTATTGGCAATATGATCTGCAAAAGCAAATATATGCCTTGTCAATAGTAATACACATATATATTGTATATTTACATCCAATAAGTTACATAACACAGTGTAAAAAAGTATAAGAAATGTGTAAAGGTATTTATAATACTAGGCATGGAACTCATCTACGCTATAATAGCATTTGTCCAATAGGTGCTTTCTCAGCTTTACTTTATGGTGTTAAATCTTCTTGTATCACCACTTTACTTTCTTTTCATCTGCTCCTGTTTCTAAGATTTTTTTTCTTTGTCATTCTACTAGTAAAACGAACCATAAACGAATCTAACACCATCTTCTTTAACTTAAAGATTATGTATAACATCAATATCCGTAATGTGTAAGTTAATATTTAATTTGCTATGGCATACGTCAACCAAAGACTTTACAGACATCCGCCTGCATTCTCCATCTTCACACCGATAAAATGTATTCCTAGACAACGATATATTCATATTTGAAGTTTTTCGGTAAAAAAAAATCTATAATGACTTCTCTTCTTTGTTCCAGGTATGGTTCAAGAATAGGAGAGCCAAGTGTCGGCAAAGCACCCAAAAGCCTTCTGCCTCCCGACCTTCCACGCCAGCTAAAGCTAAGCAAAGTAAACCGTCACCATCAGCTCCTGCAGCCGCCTTAGCCCCCACTACGAACCTTCCTACTACCTGTGCATCCGTATCGCCTCCAATGATAAGCATCAAGAAGGAATCCCCGCAAGTTTCTACCTATCGGAACAACGGCAATTTAACACCGATGGGTAGTAATGCCAGCAGTTCCATGACCACACCATCACCACCTATGACTCCTTCCAGTAACCCGCGTTAACTTACCAGTACGACACCTACAATTCCTTCAATTGGCACACGAACGGGCACAGTTCTTCCCCGCACTATTACGGGCAAGGGTATAATCCGGCTTATTACAGCCATCAGATGGATTATTTCAACCAGCAAGGCGTCCAGAACCAAATGACGATGGGGCATAATATGAACGGCGGCGCTTACCAAATGGCGCAAATGGCTGGATACCCTGGTATGATGCCCTCATCTCAAGCCGCACCAGAATCACCAGCTCCAACAGAACGCTCAGGGTGGCCAGACTGCTCAAAACCAGTCGCACCAACACAACCAAAATAGGCAGAACCACCAGAATTACAGCCCAGACCATCCGGACTGCAGTATGGATTACAACAATCACCAATCCTAGTTTTGCAACGAGCTCCTGGCATGATTGAAGACCGTAAGTCTTTTCAATATCGTCTCATCGAGTATACCGAGAAGAAACAATGAAACGCGGACATCTGAATAACTGTGACAATCCAGGTATTTTCTATTTTCGATTGTTTTCAAATATTTGCACATATCAAAAAAAAAAAAAAAATCATCATAGTGTTATAAGTAAAATGGAATCGCAAATGAGTCTCTTTCTTTTTTGGAAATATGTGCAAGAAGAAGGCCTAAAGATAAAATCGCATTCCCCTATTCGTGTTTACTTTTTTTGTAAATAAACGTCCATTTTCGATTGACTAAAGTGAAACAAATATCTGAATCTGTAAATATGTAAGTAATGCTTAGGATAATTTGAATAAAAACAAAAATCGAATCTATTGTGAATATGCAGCCATTTTACTGTAGGTTTTCGACTTAAGCGAAAATATATCTTGTGTAAATATAGTGATTGATAGGATAAGTCAAAGTTTTATATCAAAATCGAACAGAAAATAATCTAAAAAAAAATAAATAAAATGCGTGTGTTATTTTGAATAATTGTCAAAAATTTGTTCCATCAAAACCCCACTCAAAAAACAGAAAATTGTTTTAGAAACTCTGATTAAAATGAAATATTTTTTTTTTGTAATCAAATGACTCACTTCTTAACCTAGAACCCATGGACTATAAACAATTATATTGTCTTTTTAAATATTTAATTGAACAAAAGTATAATTTCTTTTGTTCAATTTTTTTTCAATTGTTCAAATTGTAGTGAAAAATGTTTTAAAACTTCTGATTAGTATAAAAATTTGTTATAAAAAAAAAAAATTGTCCACATCATCTAATTCTGAAAGGTTCTTGTGAATTAAAAATATTAATATTTTTCATTCTCAATTACACATTAATTAAAAAAAAAAATTAACCGGAAAGAAATATTATTATAGAAAATTTCTTTCTAATTTTAGAACCGCTGACTAGCGTAAGAATTTAGGGTTTCTTGTGATCATTAAGGTAACCAATATCCTACATATTTTCTAATGAGTTTGATAATATTAATATCTTTTAAAATAATACAAAAAAAATCATAAATTAAAAAAAAAATTAAAACTAAATTTAATAATTGTCAAAAAATTGTTTTATCAAAACCGACCCGAATAAAATTATTTTAGAAATTCTGGGATTGAAATTAATATTTTTTTTTAATTAAATGGCTCACATCTAATCGAAACCCATTATCTTTCTTTTCAAATATTTAATTAACAAAAATATATATATATATAATTGTAGCGAAAATATTTTAGAACCTTTGATTAATATAAAAATAATATTTTGTTGTGATAAAATAGCTCAAATCATGTAATACTAAGGCGATCTTAGTGAATGAAAAATATCAATATTTTCTATTCACAAATATAAATAAATTTCAAAATAATTGAACAATAAAGAAATATAATTACAGACAATTTCTTTTTAGTTTTAGAACTGGTAATTAACATAAGAATTTATGGTTTCTTGTGATGATAAATATATCCAAATATCCAATATATTTTTGATGAGTTTCATGACAATATCTTTTATAATATTTAAAAAAAAAATTATAAAATTGTTTAAAAATTATAAAATGTTTAAATTATAGTAAAAAGAAATGATTGATTCGAATCAGAATAAAAATAATACTTTGTTGTAATAAATTTGAATTATAAATATTTAATATTGTTTTCTAAATATATATATTTAAAGGAAAAATAAAAAATTGTCATAACCGTACTTAAATTATATTTTTGTTATGATAAATACCCACTTCATCACAAAAAGTATTTTTGACAGTATACATTTCAAATTATATAAAAAAAAAATAATTCTAAATAATATTTTGGAACCCCTGTTATATTGCCTAAAAAATAATCAACTTCAACGCAACTTTCAGCATATAATTTAATTAGAAAAAGAGAAATCGCAAGATTAATTGAAAATTTTTATTATGCAGCGGCCATAAAACAATTTCGAAAATTTGTGGGGCTAATAAAAATTTTCCATATTTCGATTCTTTGATAATTTACAATTTCACAGTTTATTTTTTGCAGTATTTTTTTTAGTGATAATGACACCCTGTAATATTTATGATTTTCTGTAAAAATATTTATTTTCAGATTTATATTTAAATTACGTTTAATTCATCATTCTATTGAAAAGAAAAAAAAAACTCGATAATATTTTTATAATCTAATATATACAGAGTGTTCGACATAAAGACAGATATTTCAGAATAATGACACTGCTGAGAGTCTTTGTAAAATAATTACTGTAGGTTATTAAGACATTATGTGATCAAATAAATTGTGGATGATATATAGCTTGCTTGAAATTCATTTATTTTTTTTTAAACTGTCAGTTTTCTTAATTGACAGATTGCACCTGTCAAAAAGAAACAAAAATCTACAATTTATTTCTAATATTACGCGATTTTTTCCTTCGAAAAAATACTTCGAATAATTTATTAAAAAAAAAAATGGATAAACTGTGAAGCAGAAAACTGTAAATAATTGATAATCAAGAAATAATAATTCATATACTTAGAAAAATGTTGATATGATATTATTAGTAGCATTTACGATTTTAAATGAAGCGAATTTTCGAATTGTAAAATGAGAAAAGAAATACTCAGGAAATATTTAGTATAACAAAAAAAAAGCGAAAGACAAAAACTTTTTATTTTTTAATTATATTTATATTTTTCTGTAACACCTGATTTACGTGTGTATTTTTTGTGTAATAATGAGTACAACCGATTTTTTTGTTTGTATAATAAGTATTATAAAATATATATATATCTATGTTTTTATATGATTTTTTTATGATATATACGAATAGATAATACATATGTAAAATTCACACTCAACAAAAGCCATCGATGTTTTAACAATGATGTATATTTGTTTGTGTAATATAATACATATTTTGTGTTCTTTTGGTACTAGAATTATTTTTTTGGGAAGTAAAAATATGTATAAAATATATAATTGCATATTAAACTTGTGTGTTTTCTTTATAACTCTGTTACTTTGATCTGATAACACCCTTCATGAATTCTTATTGAATTTATACACGAAAATAAAACAAAAAAATATGCTAGGTAAGTATACCAATCGAAGAGAATTTGTGAATTTAATAATTAATTAATATTAACTTGATTTTAGAGTAAAATCGTATGAATAAAGTTTGATAATGGCACTTAGTGGAATCAATATAAGTCTCAAAGTGAAATATCAAACAATATGCATTTGTGCCTGTTATAACTCTTATTTTCTTTAAAATATTACACAAGTTAATCAAGTGAGTTCATTTCAAAAAAATAATATGCGTGACTACATAAGTCCAAAATAAGTTTAACAAAGCCCAGATAGAGACAGTTTAATATACAGGGTGTATCAAATAAAAAAGTAAATTTGCGTGGGGATAACTACACGATATAAAGCACAACCACCGAAACCGGATTTCATCATAAGAATAAAAAAAAGTAAAATTTGAGCCAAAAATTCTTAGTTCTGGGCTGATGCAAGGAAACAATCATGTTAACACCGCTAAACGTGGTATTATGATAAATACATTCACTCATTTAGTATTATTCTAATGGTATTGCCGTAATTCATTTAACGTCATTCTGAATAAAAAAGGCTTGAAAAATAGCAAAACTGAAGTATTTTAAATTTCTTCTTTATAAAAATAAACATTCTTATTGTTAAGAGCTTTACGTAACGGTCTACAAAGATTATTTTTAATATCCTGATAAGACGTTCGAGTTTCACCGATAGTGCGATCAAGTAGTGACAAAAAACGTAAATATTTTTCTTTTGCTTTGTCGAATCAGAGTTAGTGTTAATACGACCACATGAATCTGAGTTATTTCTTTTGATTTATTAATCTATAACGCAAAATGAAGTGAATCGAATTAGACAAAATAATGTGTTTTATACAGAAAGATTGCAACCGCCCTTTTTACTATGATGTTCGCGCGAAAATGAATCTATACATTTGCCGCGCTTGGCGAGCATCAAGCTTTGATTTATTATATGAAATCATGATGGTCTGAAAAGGATCGTTTTTTCGAGAGGGGGAAGAATTTAAATTAAAATTTCGAACGGGCTTGCACCCAAGCGGCAATTCACACAAACACTAACACGAATGGTGAATGATAGGTTTGTGGGGGTATATACTCGGGACAGCTTAGGGTGGCACAGTGCGGCTCTAGCCCACGCATTTATAAAATATTTTTTTTCGTTAATGAATATAGATAATCCCTGTGATTAAAGATTTTGATGTATATGATTACAGCTGCTACATATTGATTTTATATTGACCTCGTATATCTGATTACACCCCTGTATAGTTAATAATATTATTAAATAGAATCCGCTAAGAAAATATATTTATTTATTAATATATATGTAGACAATAACTGATTTGTGTAAGTTCGCTCTAGTCCAAGTGGACGTAAAATAAGTAACAGCTGTATATACTGATTTATTGGATTGAATTCCTTTAAGGGTATCCGAAAAATTGATGGAAGTACGTCTAAATAAGTCCAAAAACAATAATAATTACAATACTAAATCATAAATCTTTTTTTTTTAATTAAATTAAAAACTTCCACTGCTGGTAACTTCCCTCACGTTTGTCCCTTTCCTTAACAGTCAAGATACTTCTGGCTAGTCAATAAGCTTCCACCCAATTCTCAGCAAAGACTAGCATCTTTCCTGCGAGATTTTTTGTTCATAACATTGATTTAGTGTGTTCCACCTCTGGCCTCTAGAGAATGTATGATTTATTGAGCTTCTTCACACTAAGGCAAAGAATGCGTTCGATATCTACATTCAGAAGAAAATGTTACCATGCTACCTTAAAGTCCAAATGACATAAAAAAACTTAATTCCAAAGAATACATTCTCTTAAATCACTTAAATGTGTTTTTTTTTTGTAAATAAATACAGGATAAAGTCCACATAAGTCCAAGAGATAAAATTGGAATCTCCAATATCTGCTTGGTCTTATTATTATGTGATTTTATTCAAATCGAAATTTTTTTAACCCTTTGTTCGGGAGTTTTTTTGCTGTACCCAGCTAAGTCTAAATGCACCATATTGTTTTTACTATCATTAATCCTCCCAGTTTCGACTGTAATTCGTGCGTGTATGTATCATATTATCCGATACTTTAATATCTAAAGTGTCAAATGTTGTATATACTACGTATCTACTCAGTTAGGCCAAATATATTGTGCGAGTGTAAAAAAACAACTCTCATAGCGCGAATTAGATTATAGTAGATTGAATCAGAAAAAATTGTCTCTATGATAAGTCCAAAGGTACACAAGACTTGTATAAGCATGAACTCCATATAAAACGTGTACTGACTAAACTGAAATACATTTTGAGAATTTATAATTGAATTGAAGAAGTAGAGTTTATACAAATTAAAATGTAAATTAATAAAATTAAAAAATAAACATACTTAATATTATAACATAATATAGTTTAATTAGGTATATTCGAAAGTAAATATCAGTAATTAGTAACATTTAAAGAAATTTTAGTTAGTTGCAGTGGATAATAATCCGATTACCATTAATTCATTCGTAACTTAAACATAGAATAACGATTATACAATATCCCTTTAAAGTGGATTGGATGGTTATCTATCATCTTTCATAGATAGCTAAACACCTACAATTTTCAGATTTATGTTTATTATATCATATTATATCGATTTTCAACATCTATGTGTGAAATATAATATTATTCTTCTATGTAATGCTTAATTAATTAATAATTAAATTAAGTTAACTACAGCTCCAGGAGGCACTTGGAGACACCATGGGCTCTCTGGAGATATTTAGGCTGGTCATGCTTTTGTTACATTCCCCAAGCTGGAGAGATACTGGGTTGGTTTCATTCGAAACCTGGTACATACTACCTTCTAAATCATTGTCTCACTTTTTGCTGAAATTATGGAAATTATACACCTTAATTACAGAAGGGAGTACTTCTGTTATACTCGGCATGACATAGCAGGGTAAAGTAGGAGAGGCTGCTCTGCATAGTTACAATGAGCACCTAGCTCAAGTTCCTGCACTATAGGTGCCCACAATAACTTAATGAATGAATGAAGTTAACTACAGTTCTACAATGCAATTAAATACATTCAAATGTTATGAATTACTCATATTTTAAATGCAATATTTGTATAATCTCTTATTCCTTACTTTAACGGAAAAAAATAAGGATAATTCAATTATTATCTACTAAAAGCAAAGGTTAAACAAATAACAATTATTTAAATTATTATCTAATGGAATCAATCAAAGTAGATTAAATGTTACTAATCGCTGATATTTATTCTCACATATATGTAATTAAACAATATTACCAACATTCTGTGTAAATTAAACTTTTTTCTGTACCTTTATTATCATTAATATATTTGAAAGAATAAGATAAAAAAAAACAGTATTTCAAATCTACCAAGTCTTATAAAAATTTGATTCAGATTAATTAAAATACGTTAACGTGTGTACTTTTTGTATTGTGATTAACTAATATAAGTCCAGTAAAAATAGATACTTATTAATTAATATAAATTAATTTTAATTCCAAATATAGCATTGTGTAATTTGTGCAATTGCACAGAGATAACATAATCAAATTAGGAGGAACACAGTACAGGTTTATTATTAGATAATAGATAATTATTTTGTTCCAAAAAAATCTTCATTTAATTTTGATATAACCAGTTAAACTATAAATTATTATTATTACATAAATTGAAGCAATTTGGATCTAAGTTCAAATGATATAATCTCAAAGTACAAACTATAAAGGAGATATATACTTTATTTATTCAAATGATCGCAAACTTAAAAGTATTTACACGGAGAAAAGTTTAACCACATTATTTTCAACACCATTCTTTTGATTAACATGACAACGGCTTCAACGTCTAATCTGCGTAAATTAAAATAATAATTGAAGATTGTAGCATACATTGAAACCGCGTTAATTAATCAAATACCAAGCTCAGACAAGGCACTATAACAGGGTAGCCCTATTATGCATGTATAATTTGTATACCTACATACCGAAGCTAAATCACGTATTTCACGGCTGCCAACTGCACGGCAGCGAATTACCAACATCGTGCATTTACTTATATTCATGCGCGAATCAAACGATTATTATGCACAGATGTCTGGCAATCAGATTAAAGATACTACAGGGAGGGATTTGCAAAAGTTATTTCAGTGGCAAACTAATGATAATATGGTTTCCTTACGACTATAATGTTGTCAGAACCGTCCGTAATTTAGGAAATATTTGGAGACAGTTTTTTAGATATTTAGCATAATGTAGCAACAGTTTAATATACAGGGTATTCTCATATATGCGACAACTTAAGCGCTGATCTAGGTTTTTTTATCAAAAGTTATAAACATACGTCCAAATCCTTAGTTCTAATTGTACAATGTTATAGTAAGTAACTAATTAAGTTTTATTATAATTAACAATATTAGTGAAACAAATTAACTTATACTAACTGTGAAAATGACCGCCCCACTGCAATACAAGCTTCTCCTCGTTGTATGACTGGCGAGTCCGTCGTAACCGAGTATTTCGAATTGTTTGAAAGCTGCGATAATACATTTCTCAGTTCATCGACATTTCAATGGGATCGTAAAATTAATGATTAAGGTGACCCCAGAGAAAGTCCAAAGCTTTAAGTCTGAGACGAGACCCGTTGTGACCTCCCGTCTATCACCGATGCTGGATACGTATTGTCCAAAAAACTCGCGAGCAACAAATAAAATGCCGTGGAGGCACCGATCATGCATAATCATTTGTATCTAGCAACGGACTTCTTCAGCAGTAATGTAGCTCCTCTTCAAGAAAATCGGTATACCCCTTTTCACAACATGAAACATTGAATTCCTACATGGATAAGAAATTAATTTTAACTAAGAATAACGTACACTGTTGGATTTACGGTGTGCGTTAATTTTGCGCTAGTCAAATATTTAGTGTTGATTTACAATCTTTGCCAGACGAATGACTCATTGTTTAGTTAGAACGAATTCTGAATTGGCTGGACTTCTTTTAGATATGAGAATTACTATTTTCTCTGAATGACGCATCAACCATCAGAATTTCTTCGATAGAAATATAGAACCCCACTAATCAATACAGTTTGCATTATCGCCCCGCTCATTGCACGGTATCTGTTTTCGGGTTTTTTCTGGTATAATATCAAACAACCACCAATGTGACTGCCTGCAAAGTGTAACCTTGTTTATAAACTTCAATTCCAGTGGCATAAAAATTTCTACATTTAAAGCTGTATTGGGACTTCTATTTACGCAATTAGTTTAGCTTGATCAAATCATAACTTCATTTAATTTTATATGTTCTCAAAATCACTTTATATAGCGTTTACTTAACCAAATTTTAAATTGTGGTTCTGTATTTTTAATTGAGAAAACGTCTTAAAGAGAGAAATTTATAAGCACTAAGAAATAGATTGCATATTAAAAAGCGTTGTGTTTAGAAAACGGTGTTAAATCATCCATAGATGCATTCATTAGTTAAACAGCTAGTAAATTTGTCTAGTTCTAGATCAAATAAAATGTGACTAGATATATATCATAATTCCACGTGTTAGTTGGACAAAATACCCTTACAATAGACATACTTAACTATCTTTGTTCGTCAAATTAAACTTCTATAGTTCTCGACAAAATAACACGAAAACAGTGTGGACCTCTACTGACTATTAAATTAGTCAAAAAAGTGTTAAAATTTTCAACAGTGTACCTAAATTAATGCAAAATAGAAAAAAATAGTATAGTAGATTCAAACTAGTACTTGTATTTTAATTATATAATAAATAATAAAACACTTGAGACTTCACTAATGCATCTAAACACATTTACCACCAAAACCCATCTAGTGGCAATTGGCCGTTAAAAAGTTACACCCCCAACAAAACTAAAAGCAAATGCATCGGACGCCAAAAGACAATATTTGATCTTCAATTAACCACTTCCCCTTTCACCTAAGGCTATCTATCCATCCATTCGGTTACACGTATATGCATTAATTTCTAGTAGTACCACTTTATGACGGCTCGGCCACGATGTTTGTCCAACTCATTCGGTGATAATCGTAGGGGCGGAGGCGACTAACACAAACAAATGAAACCCGCTGAGATCCACGTGTCCGTCTAATGAGCTGGTCACGTGGCCCTAGGAGTGCCATGACTGGCAACAGTGCGGTTTAAGGTTCCAAATCCATCGCGTCGTAGAGAAGTATAGCGTTTTGTACGTTTAGCAATCGATTTCTTATTCCGATTAAATTGGCGTAGTAATAGTTTTAGTTATACGGCTGGTTAGCTTTCAATGTATCTGTCAATTGCAAACAAAAAAATATTTATATCCAATGTAATATCTGTCAACTTGACATACGTCAATATACAGGGTGATTCTCAATATATGCGACAAACTTTAAGAACTGATTCCTGAGGTTATTTTGATCATAAAAGTTCGTATGAGTATATGTCCAAAACGGTTTGGTTTTAAAGTTATTGAATTTTAATAATAATTTGAACTATGACTAACACGATATAATATCACAGTTGTTTCTCAAAACTATTGTGTTAGAGGGAATTGTTTATTTGCATTTCAATATTTGTCAATAGTTGTCAGAGTATTCATTCAGTTTATTGCCAGTTTCTGTTTTCTAAAATGAATTACACCAATGCTGAGATGTGTGATATGCATTTCAGTTTACGGTCTTGCCAATGGAATTCGCCGTGCTGCTAGACGTCTTATGAAGAACGATACCCGAACCGTATCATCCCGCATCATTCAATATTTGCCCGTCTTCACCAACGTCTTATGAACGGAAAATTTAAAAAACGGACGACTGATAACGGAGCACCCATCTACAGTGAGAACTCCACAAGTTGAAGAAATGGTACTAAATGAAATTGAGGAATATCCTACTACATATCACCAGAAAATTGCGTTTCTTTAAATATTAGTCAGGCCACAGTTGGAGAATATTGAAAGATCAACTGTTGTATCCATATCACATTCAACGGGTGCAGGCATTTGCGGCAGATTTTCCGCAAGAGTAGCTTTTTGTCAATGGATGCAACACAAAATCGCATAGGATTCTTGTGACTATTTGGCTCAAATATTCTTCACCGACGAGGCTACTTTCTCTAGAAAGGCGATTATTAATTTTCATAATAATCACATATGGCCGAAGAAATCCGCACGAACTAGTGAATGCCGTCATCAATATCAATTCTCTGTGAATGTGTGGGCGAATTGTTGGAGATCACTTAATAGGTCACATTTTTTACCGATGCGGTTAAATGGCGAGGTATACCGCAATTTTCTTGAAGAGGAGCTAACCCTACTGCTGGAAGAAGTTCCGTTGCAATAAGATTACAATGTATTTTATGCATGACGGTGCTCCAGCGCATTTTAGTTTAGTTGCTCGCGAGTTTTGGACAATACGTATCCAGATCGGTGGATAGGACGGGGAGGTCCACAATCGTGTCTTCTCGGTCTCCAGACTTAAATTCTTTGGACTTCTTTTCTCTGGGGTCACCTAAATCATTAGTTTATCGACTCCCATTGAAAATGTCGATGAATGAGAAATCGTATTATCGCAGCTTTCCAACAATTCGAAATACCCTGGTATTTTAGAACGGACTCGCCAGTCAATACGACTGAGGATAGAAGCTTGTATTGAAGTTGTGGGCGGTCATTTTCAACAGTTAGTATAAGTTAATTTTGTTTTACTAATTATTTTGTTAATTTATAATAAAAACATTAATTATGTTAACTTACTATTAAACATTGTACAACTTTATAACTAAGCGATTTTGGACATATGTTCCTATGAACTTTTATGATCAAAATAACCCCAGGAATCAGCGCTTAAAGTTTGTCGCATATATTGAGAATCACACTGTATAATTTATATATAAGATACTGAAAAAAATATTAAGCTACCTTATCCGGGTTATGGCCTTTAAAAGAACGTTTTCTGTTTTTTCCAATACATACTCAAAATATCTAGAATTCCCTCCCAAAGTACCGCAGTACACATCACTAATACCTCTCCAAGCGTATATACGCACACATAAACCAACAGAAGCGTACATAGATCCTGCTCCTCTTTCCCGTCATTCTCCGGAAAATAATCCCCGTAAACGAAGCTGGGCAGAAACAACGGCGGTGCGCATTTCTGCCACTGCGAGGACGCGAAGAGGGATCCCTTCGCAGACCCGATTCCACTCGTTTTACATCGCCAATTATTTTTCGCCGACGCAAAACTCGTATTCCGACGGCCCAAAGCAAGCAGACAGCTTACGCCTCACAGCGGACGGCGTCGACAGATTATTTGAGCGACTGCATTGAGCCGCTTGCAACTGGGGATGCGAAGGGTAGGAATCGCTGTTGCCTCTCGCTGACGGTAGATTAGAGAGATGACGTCACTAAATAATAGATCGTTCTTTATTCGGATATATATATACAGGTGAGGTTGGTTCCAGTTGCGGAGTAGATAACTCTATTTTTTTTTGGTTAGAGTATGGCTTAGTTTAAATGAAGCAATAATTAATTTGCAGAGATTTTTATTTTAATCAAGCCATACTCCTACCAAAGAAATCACCAAAAGAAATCGTGAATATTAGCTAAATGAAGAAATAGATGTTTAGTGAACTTTATAGAGATAAGAAGAAAGGTATTTTTAGGTAGTTTTAGTAGTAGAAAACAGTGGCGGCTCGTGAGTTATGAAAGAGGGTGGGCACAAAATAAGAACTTGCCTATTTTTTGTACATAAAATCCATTCTCCTATTTTTCATGCTGGAAAAGACGTCCATGAGACTTTGTTGTAAAAATGCGTTCAGTCGATCTTCTGACATTGTGCTTCTCAGAGAAGTTTTAATGCGTTTGAGGGTGGAAAAACATCGTTCACATACTGCTGTCGACATGGGATTGTAAAATAATATCAACAGTTTATATATGTTTCCGTCAAACTTTTTTAAGTTATTGTGTGTTATGTGAAGACTAAAAGCGGCAAACACCACTACATCTACGTCACACATGTCCTCGCGCTCACTAAAAGTTCACTTTTTAATTTCACGCTGTCCAACATAGGATAAAATTTCACATTTTTATATACACATAATTAACCTACGCAAAATATGACGATTTTTACTTAATTTTATGTCGCAAATGAGGACTGTCTAACTATTCACGTATGTCCACTTTGCTTAGAACATTAAAATCCACGCATGCATTCATGTAAGAAACGAAATTTTCGTGTTTCTTTGCCTGCTCTGCGATATGCTTCAAATCATTTAACCCTTGTTTATTCCACGCACTGAGCTCTTTCTTAAAAATTAAGCAGATAAAACAAATAGTTTTTTGTAGTGAACATCCGCACATCCACTCATATTTTTATTAAATACTCTATTGTAAGTTCGAGTTTTACTTGTAGAAGTGTAGTTTATTTGAAGATCAGGAATAGGCCTTCCTTTCTCTTTCATTAAAAGTTTTTCTTCAAATGAGAGCGGGGTTACTTTTTAAGATTTTGCACTCAATTAATTTCCATCATTAATAATAAACGTCACTTCAAGCCTTTGAAATCACATATGCGCGGTACGCGTTGAAAACGATGCAGTCGCCACGAATGCAAGACGTTAACTGGGAACACGGCATTGCGTGCCCCGAAGTGACCGTATAAGCGCATATAGCGAAGATAAACAGAGCCATCCGATTCATACTCCAAATAGGTACATCGGAAAGGGTGCCCCGGAACATAGTTCGCTTCGCATATACGCTAGCGTCTGCGGTGCGGAAGGAAACTTTGATACCATCGTTATAAAAAATACGTAAAAAATAGTAAATAAATATGCACTGAATTACTTGCGAATTTCTTTCTGTGTTTATGTTGGTGGTTGGATGGGCACGTGCCCTTGTGCCCTTTAGTACCAGCCGCCACTGTAATTCGCAGAGATTTTTATTTTAATCAAAACATACTCCAACCAAAGAAATCATCAAAAGAAATCGTGAATATTAGCTGAAATGAAGAAATAAGATCAAGAATAGATGTTTAGTGAACTTTGTAGAGATAAGAAGAAAGGTATTTTTAGGTAGTTTTGGTAGTAGAAAACCTACTGGAAGAAATAACAAACCTTTTGTAAGGATAACATTTTTGGGCCTATTCAAACGAAAACTGTTGCGTAAAACGAATCGAAAACATAAAATAGATATAGCATATGCAGCAACAACAGTTTGTGTAAGAGTTTATCCATCATGGTGAAAAAGAACTAGGAACTTTCTTAAAAAGTCAAGAAATTAATAACTGGTAAATATACTTTTTGTGCCTCCGCCCAGAAACACTCATTTTGCAGTACTTCAAAGCGGCAAGAAAAAGGTAGTAATAATTGACAACTCAGTGACATTTCATCAATGCTGGATTGTTTGCCGAAGGGTCATGACTTACTTAGATATACCAAAGCAGAATGACATTTTAAAAAACTACATAAGCTACCTTCTTACCTTATCTTAAAAAGTATCCATTTTAGACGGGTAATGAATATGACTTTTTTTTTGTATTTTTATAAGGGCAGTTTGATGAGAAAGAGAAAAGTACCGTAGAGTGCAAATTCGATCGCATGGGGTAAAATCGATCAATCCTGATTTTACGGCAATTATTTAGTCTGGCATCTATGGAAAGGATAAGAAAGTTTTGCAACACAGTCATTTAATAAACTTTGTTTACAACATGGATAACTAACTGGCTTTTTAAGTATTGCATTAAAGATTCCTGTGTCAAAAAAATAATTTCCGATGGAATGACAACGAGTAATATTTCATACAGACGGAAACAAACTACTACTGGAGAATCTCACTAGCACTAAGTGAATTTCGAAATTGTTTCTTTAAATGTTTATTTTTTAGACTTTATGAAAGTGTTGGAATAACAAGAGAGTAAGGGGAAAATTAACACCTCATGGGGTACCTAATACCGATCAGTTTGAAAAGTAAAAGAACAAAGAACATGCTCATAGAACAACGTAGAAATATGACATACCATGTTTTACGTGGTTTTATTGAAATTATGGTGAGAAACTATAAAAAAAAAGTATGGCCTGGCGGGAAACAGCAATATAACCCCAAATACCTCCAAAGCGCTATCAGGACAGTAAAATAGAGCACTTCATCCCCTATGAAAGCATCAGAAAACAATGGAGTGCTATATTCATTACCTTGTAATTGGCGAAAGCTGTTGGGGGAAGCGAAGGCATGAATTATTATTATTATTATTTTTATTATTATTAATTATTATTATTATTACTTCAGAATACTTTAAAGAACCGGTAGTTTCTAAGGAAGAGAAAAGATGACTTTTGTATTTCTCCAAGTTGACGAAATTTAGAAAATTTCCAAAAACCAAATTATCTAGCTGTTGAAATTTTGTTTTAGTTTTAGTTTATTGAATTATTATAGTTTATGCCATTATTTATCTGTTTGCCATTTCTATAATGCATATTTTTTGTTATTTCCGTAAGTTTCCTTTTTTTAAATTCAAATTTTTGTTATTGGATTTACCTCGTGTAGCTTTCAAATCGGTTTTTAAGAAACTAAAAGGGTGATTGGAATTGCCCCTATTGGTGGCAAAACCGATCACGCTTGATGTATTAAAAAAAATAGTGTTTTATACAGTGGGTTAATATACATGATGGTATGTGTAGCTAAAAGATGTATGATAATATATAATTTTTTTCAATTTTTTTCGATCAATAATAATAATTGCAGCTCAGAAATAGTACATAAAACTGATCGGAATTGCCCAACTTTACGGTAGGTAGTTGTATTTAAAAAAAAAAGTGTTGACACTTTTTCAATTCAAAAGTTTAACTGTATTTTTTGGACACGCTGTATAATGTTTTCGAAAAAATCATTCGGTTTCGCATGCTACCCTATACGGTCAACAATTCTACAAATTTCCAATTTTCCAAGTTAAATACCCTTACAGTTATCGAAGTTCAGATGCACTCGTCCATCTGTCAAAAATTTTTAAAAAAATGCAAATATTTCAAATATGGTTGAAAATAACAACCTAGTTGTTTTAACAAACTTACTTTAAGATTTGAATTAGGAATTAAAAATGTAATAAATATATAGGGTGTTCCATTTAAATAACAAAGTTGAGTTAGCCACTTCCGGTACAACCGGATGCGCTAGATTATTAAAAATATTTTAGTTCAATAGTGCAGGTTGGCTTTAGTATACTGCGAAATTTTCAGAATTTTCCAATGTATACTCTTTCATACATCGATCGATGCAGTTCGTCGTGAGACACCCTGTGCATAAAATGGTGTTATTTTTCTTCGTAGAATTTAAAAATAGAATAATATATAGGGTGTTCTATTTAAAATAACGGAGTAAGTATGCGTATTTATACTTTTGGAATAGCCTGTATAGTCAAAAATATTTTTACGTTATGTAGTATTGAATTCTGTAAAATTTTTATATAAGACAATCTTTCCTAGAATCAAAAATAGAGGCGTAATCAAAGATCCAGTCTTGGATGGGATGCCATTATAGCACTTTTCATTTAGCATAATTTGCTGCGACGTCAACATTCCTATTTTCGAAACAAAGGCACAGTAGAAGTACTATCTTTAATTTTAAAGGATTTCCAACCTCGTGAAAGCTAAACTAAATGTAATGAATAAATGAAACAATCTTCCCCGCTGTTTAATTCATTATTACAATTTAATCTACGAAATCAAAGCCGTATAGGTAGGACATCGCACGCATCAGTACTTGGCTGATACAACCTAACTAACTGCTTGCGGTAATACACCCATACAATCAGAGCCTCGTAGGCACGGCAACCTTAATCGCCCGTCTCCTACCGTCTATTTGCTAAATTAAACTCTCCATCCTCCGTCACGTGAAACGCCGCCCATGGACTCACGCGCACAAAAGGACAACCGGAACTTACGGATCACGAAATTTAAAACCAAACAGTGCGCCACGGCGTGTACGATTTCAGAAATTAATCTGCGCCCGACAATAGGTCACGTGCGACGGCACGTGGCACTCCTCCCGCCCCCTCGGGAGATTTGGGGCTTATCAACGGTGGGACAATGACTGGTACGCACTGCACTATATGGAGAAAGATATAGGGATGCTCTGGGAACTGGCATGCGGAATATGGGAATAGGGAATTGATAAAGTAACAATGAAAATGTTTTTGTTAGGCGCTTCGCGCCGATGACAGAGAGTGGGAGATAGCGAGACGATTTGATGCAATCGTGGGGATTCTTGTGGTTATTAATTTGTCGAAATGAGGGCGTTGGAAGTGTGGTGATTGAGGAGTAGATGATATAACCCTAACAGCCAGAAATATTACACAGATATTTTTAAAAATATATTTTATAAATATTTTTCGTGAGAGGTTTTTGAATATATTTTTCATATTTTTTTCTAATATAGATAAAATATTAATTAAATATTTATTCCATATTTTAAATTAATGTAAGCGCTATATTTTTTCTAAATATTTATATGAAAAATGAAATTTTTTATGCAATCTATTTAATTGTCAAAATGAACTAAAATTGTTCTTGGTTATTTAGAATGTATAACGTCGATAACGAAAAGTTGAAACATACATAGAGTTGTCAAAAGGCAAGAAATTGTTTTTTCACACTCGCATACAAGTTAATAATCAATAATTCTGGCAATCTTTTAAGGCATACTGAGGTTTATCAATTATCACTATTTTTTAATTGAAGTTTTTCTAAATAAAAAACAAACGTATTTATTATCATTTTATTTGAATAAGCCAATAAAAATTAAAAATACTCATTTTTAAGTCTAGCCTTGGCTGGTGCCAGGTACAACCTATGGTTTTTTTCATATCTTCGGTTAGTGGGCGCTCTCATGGCGTCTCCTTATGGCTCTAAAACAATGCCAATTGTATTAGATCATACCATGAATAAACATCGTACAACATTATCAACACCTACTAATACATTTGGAGCATTAACAATAATTGGAGTGATAGCTACATTCTAATACTTACGATACTTATTTTTACTTTATTTCATAATATTTGAAAACATTCTACCGTACAAATAATAAAACAACACAACGTGTTCTAAACCTCTATTCGAGGTTATGATGCTTATCTACCGAGAGTGAATCTCTAAGCAAATTAAACTAGCAATTTATCCGGTAGATGTAGTACGATATTAGTGCATAAAATTCCTACAATTATATTATTAAACGATTTCTGTACATACCGATATTGAGCATTCCAATTATCTTATAAATGCCATGCATGTTCAAAGTTTTGCTTACCTCGTAGTCACACAAAAACTAAAACACACTCGCAACAATTATTACACAGTTAACCTAATCTGCCCTAATCGTATACTATTCATAAACTATAATATGCAATGGACAAACGAATGAAAACGTTGATGATACGCACGTGCGCGTATGCATTTTATGTACCTAATCATAGACGCATAAACATACTAAATCAATATAACACAGGACCGTAATGAATAGAGGTGTTGTGTTGACGTTCGCACTTACAAATATTACAAATAATATAATACAAAACGCAGATATATTAATAGAAAGTTAAGCGCTCAACTTAGATACTAATTAAATCATATTAGATATATATTATCTAATTTAATCTTTAAACTATCAATTTTAAATAAGTAATACTACTTAATGTGTATGCATTTTTTACCCATTTTATATTATTCGTCCTACGCACCAATGTAACAAGCAAAATTCTAATTTTTTTTTTTATATGAAATAAATATTTACAGAAATACAAAGAAAATATTCTTGCAGAGTTATGAAAATATATTGAGAAAACATTTGCAATAAATATTATTATCTACATAACATATATATTTTTTAAATGTTTTCCAAATATATTTTATGCATATTATATTAATATATTAGTTATATTAATATAATATGCATATCTTTGTATTCAAGAAAGATTTAATATTTTTTAAATATTTGTAAAATATGAAATAAATATAGTTGGTCACTGGGGAAGTGTATATATAAGAACAAAATCATTTTTCGGATTGTTACCGATAAAACTATTTTTTTTTTCGTATTTCTTTGTTCGAAACTGATATTAAAAAGTATTTCAAATGAAAGAGATTTTGTATTCCATCATTTCTTTAAATTACAGTAAATATGCTTGCTCTTCTTGAAAGAAATATCATTAAATCAAAAAAAAACATTCGCTTTTAAAATCCATAGATAGACGTTTTGTCCAAAAAAATACAAAAAATATGACGAATATGTCAGAATATAATATACAGGGTCAAATCAAAAAAAGATCTTAATAAGATTTGTTATAATGTAGGGGGATCACTGAATGGTGCCGGACTCGATCCCCCACCTTATCCCCACAGAGTGTAAGAGCATAGGAGTGTAAATAAAAAAACACAAAATCATGTTTGCTTGCTTCTCTTCTTTGTGTATTTTTTCTAGACGTTCGCAATCATGTTTTTTTTGCGATTACAGCGCAATCTGTTACGAATCGAAAAAAAGTTTCAAACAAAAACTACATACTTGATGGCGACATTATAACAAAACTTATTAAGATCTTTTTTTGATTTGATGCAGTGTTTTAGAGATATCCCGTTTTCTCAAGATAAAAAAACTCACCCAGTATAGTGGCTTATATAAATTAATGTTATTTTTCAACTTAAAATTTAAAAATGGAATAATATATAGGGTCTTACATTTAAAATAACAAAGTAAGTATGCGTTTTCCAACTTTTAGAATGCTCTGTACAGTCAAAAATATTTTTAGGTTATTTAGCATTGAATTCTGTAAAACTTCTATATATAAGCCTTTTTCCTAAAATCAAAAACAGACCTGTAATCAAAGATCTACTCTTCGGTGGGACACTGTGCATTCATTTACATCAATTAAGTAATATGTTGAAATATGTTGATTTCATATCATTTCATAATTATTAATGGCAGCTGATTAACTAAAGCAACAGTTAGGACAAATCACTAATTTCACCATCAAGGCGTTAATCCTTAAGTAATAGAGGATGGACTTTAATGATCCATAAATATCACATTAAAATATGTTGATTTCACGATTATTAATGACAGCTGATTAACTAAAACAATTTTAAATAAGGAATCAGATAATTATTGCCACAGGAGATGCACAATGAAACTATTTAATGGAATTTCCTTAAAAAATGTATTCTTACATGAGCGGTTATAGTAATTTCGCTAAATTGATTGGAAAACTCTAATATGTAAAGGATTACATGACAGGTAATGTATTTTTTACATAAGATCGGATGTATATTAACCACAACTTCTCACAGTGCATATTTTAGAATTAAGTTATTCACTTTTAAGAAACTTCTCCTATTTTATTTTTGACTGAACTCAATTTTAACTGATATTATTTTATTTTCATTTGGTTTTTTAATTTGCCCTGATGTTTTTAGAATAAAGTCAAATTTTGAGTATTTTTATTTTGCTTAATATTTAGATTGCGTATTTTTGAAATGCGAAATAAAAATCTATTTAAAAACATTTTATTTTTTGTTTGAGAGCGCAAATTTGATTTCAATTTAGAGACGCAATATAACCTCAATCCGCCTCTGTATGCGTATCTGCATGAAAGGATCAAACTTTACTTAACATCCCGAACATAACAGAATTTTTAATACGAATTCCAAGATACAATTCAAGCATCATTCCATTTCCCCTTTTTTTTCGTATATAATCTTGATAGCTAAAATTAGATAATTTACGATTGAAACGTTATTTTTTTAAGGCGACAATGCTCGTCATATCCAACTCCGGAAACCATAATTCAACCCAGGTAAGTCCGTTTAACATTCTCGACCTCTCAGACACAATTGTGGAAGTCACACATTTCACTTTTATATTTTATTATTACTTTTTTCTTAATATTTCGATATCGAGGTGTAAAAAGCCGTCTAGGACTGCACAAAGGAGTGGGTCACCTAGTCAGCGCAGCGGTTTAGCGTGAAATATACTGTAATAATAGATAACTTCTTTCACGGTAGAAATATAGGGAAGAGCAGCTTTATATACGTTACAAAATTTGTAACGCATTTAAAGCGATATTAATTTGGAAAAATAGGTCAGGAAGAAGAAGGACGTGCTCTCATTATTAACGTTGGCAGTTTTGCGTGCAGTGTGCCAAGTGTTAGAGGAACTCCCACATATTTCACTAGTAAGGACAGGTAAATCGCACTAGCTGACAGGCGTATAATTTTAGGGTGGCTGTGTCAAGGTTGGTGGTGTTTATTTGCTAATTTGTGAGGGTTGGACGTGAACAAAGTAGGAAGTAATAGAAGTCTTGTTAACTACAATACCATTGGAAATATATACGGTAGGTATATATTTCATTCAAAACGGAAATGTCATGTTTACAAATAAAAGATCAATTCAAATAGGAAGAAAACTAGATTTATTTCAATCTTATTACGCATAGGTTGACTTATAATGGGGCATGTTGTTTGTAAAGTTATATTTAGAATATTATATTTATATTTTTTTTTATTTAGAAAAATAAAACAGATTTAAATTTTAATAAACTATAGAATACAGTAACAATGTATAAATATTAAAACAGATCTAAAACTTATTATTTTTATAATATGTCTAACAATCCAAAAAATTATTTATTGTGAGTGTAGGAAACTTCCTTTATTTTTTGTCCAGTT
Source organism: Protaetia brevitarsis (assembly GCA_004143645.1). NCBI lineage: Eukaryota > Metazoa > Arthropoda > Insecta > Coleoptera > Scarabaeidae > Protaetia > Protaetia brevitarsis. Next base: position 974,693 of record RXPK01000213.1, read on the forward strand.
TGTTTTAGATGACGAAATAAATTCTCGAGTTAATGCCCTAATGTTGATTTAATTTAAAACATTATTGTAAAATTGTATAACTAACATTTCGATGGTTTCGTCTTTATTATAGTTTAGCGTTCAACAGTCTTGCGACCAAACTAAGGACATGTTAACTACAGTACTAAATATAAGTGTAAGTATGATTGAATGAATACATAACAATTGCAGTGGTTTTAAAAAATATTCTTTTCTTGACTAGCATACAGCGTGTATCCTGATCGACGCATGAATGGGTGAAAAAATCTAATAATTGAAATTTCATTTTCTGGAATTTGGCCCTGTTTGGAAAGAAAATAATTTGTGCCACACTTTTAATTTTGAAAAATCAAACATGTCATGAAAATTTACAAATAGGTAGTTTTTCTCACTAATAACGTGCCTCTTTTGTTGGAGGGACGGTAAAGTGATCGTAAAGAAAATTTGTAGGTACAGATTGATAAATTATGTAAGTATACCAAATGTAAACAAGATCGATTTACCCAATTGCGTATTAAATATGAATATAAAAAATAATAATTAAACTCAAAGAATTCACTTCGTCAAAATTAAAGTAACAATAAAACAAATATTTATTCATTGAATTCAAGATTTTGCGGTCCTGTAAAACAGGCACTTTATTAGTGGGAAGAATAAATTTTTTGTAAATTAAATATTGCATAATTTACTAATCTAAACAGCTTTTCTTAATAACATTTTGTCGTATCTTCTACAAGGATGGCACTTTATTATTGAGAAAAGCACCTTTTTGTAAATTTCAAAGACATTCTTAATTTTTTAAAACTAAACATATGGCACAAATTACTTTTTCTATTTCGCAAATACAATAAGCACTGTGTATAACGGTTTTTCCGGAAAACAGTATCACAAAGTTCCATTCTGTAACACTGTTTCTTCCACTTCGTGACACTGTTTGCGATGACATTTTATGTGAGGTGGTGGTGCGACTCGTGGTTTGACATTTCACATTTTTATATAAGCTTTCGCATGGATTTGCAAGAATTGCGTCACAAACATGGAAACGTTAAAATTTCCTGCAAGGATAAGAAATCCCATTTTTAATAATGAATAAACGTAAATTAATGCGAAATAAAGAAAATACTATAAAACACAGCATTGTATAATATTAGTACTTTGTAACTCGTATTAGAACACACGTGATTGTAACGTGTTTTAATATACTCTTCTAGAGAAGTTGGACTAAACCCCAGAAGATGAAATTTCAACTCAATAATTTTCATACTTTTTCACCTATGCATGCGTCGATCCGGGGACAACAGTATATTCTTTTTTGATAGTTGCTTTTTAGAAGGAAGTATATAACAACATTTCCCTTTATTCTAAAGCTTTTTTAAATTATAAAGTATAGATAAAAATATAAATTGCAAGAAATGATATTACAATAGATAGTTATGTTAACATAAATAATTTCAATGTCACATTTTACAATTTCTATTTTTATCTGTACCTTACCACTTGAAAAAGCTTGAAAATAAATCGAAACGTATTCTTATACTCTTCTTGATATTGAAATAATAACAGGTTTAATTCGTATTCCAAATTCCTTTTTATTTAATATATTTATTGCAACATGTTTCGGCTACATGCCATCTTCAGGCAATAAAACGTCAAGTTTGTTTTACATATAAGATTGATGTGTCAATATTTTTTGTGCATTAAGAGAAATTCTTACGAAATAAAAACTTTGAATCTGATTAACACTACATTAAAAAGACATAACGTTAATAAACTAAGAAAAAACAACACATTAAAACGCGTAATTTAAAAAACTTCAAACTATCACAAATTTAAAAACATATGGAAAACAACAAAAGTGCGTCCTTGGCTAGCATTCAGGCCATTTTGGTTTTGTTGTTTTCCATATGTTTTTAAATTTGTGATAGTTTGAAAGTTTTTAAATTACGCGTTTTAATGTGTTTGTCTTTTTCTTAGTTTATTAACGTTATGTCTTTTTAATGTAGTGTTAATCAGATTCAAAGTTTTTATTTCGTAAGAATTTCTCTTAATGCACAAAAAATATTGACACATCAATCTTATATGTAAAACAAACTTGACGTTTTATTGCCTGAAGATGGCATGTAGCCGAAACATGTTGCAATAAATATATTAAATAAAAAGGAATTTGGAATACGAATTAAACCTGTTATTATTTCAATATCAATACACATACACCAATTCCCTGGGACATTACAGATCATTATACTCTTCTATTTCATTATAAAGACCTAAAAACATTCAATGGAGGGGTAGCACATATTTTTTTTTTGTTAAAACCGCAAACAAAAAAGTCTAGTGGATTAAGACTAGGTGATCTAGCGGGCCATGATATTTGACCATCACGATCAGTTCGGAAATTGTTCATGCAGCCAGCACTTTCTAACATTAAAAGCATAGTGAGTGGGAGTTCCATTGTGCATGTACAGCATATTGGGTCGAACATTCAATAGCATGCTATCTACGACTTCTTCGAAAGCACTAAAGTCTTCATTAGCATTTAGACGATTCCGAAAGTAAATTGGTCCTATAACTGTATGGTTCGTTATGCCTAACCAAACGGTAACAAAAAAACCTTTTTGGTAACCATATTTACGAAATGAGTGTGGATTTTCCTGTCAGCTGAGTGACTGACCTTCAGGGCCGCTTTATTTGCCGCCCAACAAATATGGTCCCAGTATGTCATACTATCCAGGTGTACTTCTAGGTACCTCACACACTAGGATGACGTGATCGTCTCCGTATCGACCTTCAGTGGTATTCGCAGAGGAATCCTACGTTCAGTCAGCAATACAACGTCCATTTTTTTAGTGGCCAACTCCAACCTGCTTCTTTTACCAATAACAGTTAGATAAAAATGCATATTAACTAATTAATATTAATATTATTAATCTAAAATAGAAGATTTTTCAATTAAGATAAAAGGTTAACAAATTAACAAAAAATGTCACCACGTGCATATCTATACACTCTGTATATGATTTAAGAATGTACTTTTTTTAAATATAGCGGTATTTTGATAAATAAGTTAATTGAAAGTTAAAGCAAAGTTATTTAATTTTTCGTATAAAGGTTTCTATTTTTTACCAATAATAAGATCGTTCTGCCACATTTATGCAACGTTAAATTTCTTTGGCGTCAAAACGGATGTTATATTAAAGTTTAGAAATTTATAAAAAGACTGCTAAAACCTGAAAAAAAAATGCTACTTCTATTCGGAAACGAACGAGAAATGGAACAGCATCTACCTATAATACATCTCGTCTGCATTTTGTATATACTTCAACCTAGCTCGCCCTTTTCAGACATTCAGTTATCTAGCCATATCGATCGTGCTTTCCTTTTGTCTCTCACCGTATGTATCAGATTACTGTCACTGTAAAAAGCAAAACGTTGTTCCCGTACGAGCATGCAGCATTCGATTACTGTTAATGTTAACGCTACGAGTCAGACAGTCACTCTCACAGGTCACAGTTAAACGGTAGATCTAAACAGTAAAAAACAAACATTCATCTTCATTCCATAATTGTAACGAGCGCAACTTTTCAATGGCGGTTCCAGATAGGCGTCCCAGATAGCGCTGGCATAGCGAAGAAGAACTACCTACGACGAATAACAGAGGGCAGCACCGGGTCGAAGATTCGAGAATATTCTCCAGAATCTTCGAGGACGTTCTAGAAGGCCTCGAACAATCTGGACGTTCGCGCCAGCTATAAATACGCGTCGGGTTGGCAGGAGGCAGTCAATCGATACGAGTTCGATAGTGCGGTCGGGATTGAACTAGTACATGTAATATAAATATCGTTTACATAAATAAAGACATTAGTGGTTAAGTGATAGAGTTAATAAGCATTTTTAATAGATTTTAATTACCGTAATTGTGTTAATAGAATAAGTGAATTTAAATATATCGCCCGTGTGTTTTTTCTAAAACCCCGTCAACGTTTTAAGAACCGGAAAAACGTTACAATTGGTGTCAGGTGTGGGGTATTTGGCGATATATTAGTGGACTAATAGTGTTTAATTAGAAACAATGGCAGAGAAATACTGTAAATTAGTGGATTTGAAAGTGGTAGATCTCAAACGGGAATTAGAAGAAAGGGATGAAGATACGAGTGGAAGGAAGGCCGAGCTTCAGTCGAGATTACGAAGAGCAATAGAAGCAGCTGGTGAAGATCCTGAGACATATTTGTTTGAAGTGTCTGGTGGTAATGGCGAACTTCTAAAAGAACTTACAAAAAATTCTAGAAGACTAGAAGAGAAAGTTCTAGAAAATTCTCACAACATAGAAGAGAAAGTTATGGAAAATTCTCGCAATTTAGAAGAGAAAGTTCTAGAAAATTCTAGAAAACTGGAAGAAAAGATTGAAAACATGGACGAGAAGAATATAGAAAATTCTAGAAAACTAGAAGAGAAAGTGACAGAAAATTCTAGAAAATTGGAAGAAAAAATTATAGAAAATTCTCTTAATGTAAAACACGAATTAATGAACAGAATCGACGAAAAATCTAGAATGATTGAAGAATTGGACGATCGCATGAAGGTGCTAGAAGAACAAATTCATTGTGGAACCATACGAAACACGGAAGAAACTGGAAATTCTACCAATACGGGAAGCGCTCAGATGGAACCAAGAAATTCAGTGCCCATCTGTACGGTTCAAAATAAATGTGACCTGCCTACATTCGACGGGAAGACTCCCTTGGAAGACTATTTGACGCTGCTGGATACCACAGCTACGGTATATGGCTGGACGGAAGCTACCAAAGCAGCCATGTTATCAGTAGCTCTGCGCGGCGATGCTTTGAAGGTACTCCAGGTTATTCCTTCGACGGAACGACAAAATTACCAACGCTACTTAATCAATTGGAGATGCGTTTCGGTAATAAACATCTGCAGCAAGTATATCGCTCACAATTGAAAATCGCTGTCAGAGGTCGAACGAGACTCTACAGGAGTATGAAGCTGACGTCGTTCGTCTAATAAGAGTGCGTACCCAACGGTACCGGAAGATGTGTGCGAGAGTCTCGCTGTGGAAAAATTCCTGGATGGCCTGCTCGATAAGGATACTCAACAGGCAGTAAAGCTCGCTCGGCCGCAAACGTTGAACAGGCTTTAGCTCAAGCACTAGATTTTGAAGCCGTGAAGCAATCGTCAAAGGACCTGCTCGCGTCCGTGTTCTAGGGAGTCACGAGGAAGAAGAGCCATTAGAAGGAATTATGGCGAAATTAAACGAATTGATGACGAAAAATGAATCCGTGCAAACTAGGCAACCAGGAAGACGATGCTGGAATTGTGGAAGGATGGGGCACGTGTACGTAGTCGGTGTCCGACCCACGAAACCAAAGCCGACGGAAAACTAAAATGGGCCGACGGGAAGGGCGATCGTCGACCTATGTAGCTGATGCCCAGTAACACCAGTGGTTGTTGCTTCAGTGGGATGTAGACTAGCAGCCTCGTCGTGTATGGGCATGTAAATGGGAAACCGAGAGATTTACTGCTAGATATGGTGCAACAATGACAATTCTTCGGCCGGAAGCAGTGGGAAGGAAGAGCGGATATATCAACCAGGTGGACGCTACGTACGGCAACTGGGCAAACAGTCAACGTGTTGGGGGAGACGATGGCCCACTTCCGTATTGGTGATACTGCATTCCAGTATCGTGTAGTAGTTGCAGATATAGAACAAGACGTAATCCTCGGAATGGACATAATGACAGAATTTGGTTTCAAACTGGACTTGCAAGCAGGAGTGTTGAAGGTTGGCAAAGAAGAAGTTATTCTCAACCACAGCCAGAATATGTCGGCCTGCGTGGTATTGGCAGAAGAAGTAACTGTGGCGAGCCGCAGTGAAACCATTGTGGAAGCGAGCGTGAGTGAGACATCCCCAAAGGGCAAGTTTTAATGCTGGAACCAGGAGCGATTAGCGGTCAGGTCGTGGAATACTGGTCGCTAAGCAGTGATACAAGCTGGAGGGAACTGCCCGTCCGACTGATGAACGTCAATAGTTATCCAGTAAAGCTGAAGAGGGCGTACCTTTGGGAAGTTGTGCTAGTGTGTCGTCGATGTCAGCAAAGAGGATGGCGTAAACAACTCCAGATCCGCTTCCTAGATGGTTGAATAACTTCATTGACTTGTTTGCAAGGATTTAACAACAACAAACGCCATACCGTGAAACAGCTGCTTGGACGCTACCAAGATCTTTTCAAGCAGAAGACCGGAACACGAGGGCAGGACTAATGTTGTACGACATCGAATAGACACTGGAGATGCCCAGCCGATCCGCCAAGCCCCAGAAGATTGCCATTGGCGAAGCGAGCCGAAGCAGAACAAATTATACAGGATATGGAGCAGGATGGCGTAATTGAACCATCGAATAGTCCATGGGCTTCTCCAGTGGTTCTGGTGAAGAAGAAGGATGGTTCAACTAGTTCTGCGTGGATTATCGACAAAAAATAATGTAACCAAGAAGGACAGTTATCCTTTGCCCAGAATCGATGACACTTTAGATACCCTAGGTGGGTGTAAGGTATTTTCGACCCTCGACCTGAAGAGTGGTTATTGGCAGGTCGAAGTAGAGGCAAGGATAAGGAAAGACGGCGTTTACGATCGGGACAGGATTGTGGCAATTTAACGTCATGCCATTTGGGTTATGTAATGCTCCCGCGACGTTTGAAAGATTGATGGAAACGTACTGAGAGGACTATCCTGGGAAACTTGCTTGGTATACCTCGACGATATAATTGTCTTAGGAAAATCTTTTGAGGACCATTTGAAGAACTTGGAGCAAGTATTTCAGCGATTGAAAGGAGCGAAATTGAAGCTTAACCCCAAAAAGTGCAACCTGTTCCGGAAGCAAGTGCACTACCTCGGCCACGTAGTATCAGAGGATGGAGTGTCGGTTGACCCAGGGAAGATAGAAGCGGTCAAGTCTTGGCCGGTTCCGAAGGACAAGCATGAAATAAGAAGTTTTCTTGGGCTATGCACTTATTACCGACGATTCGTTCCTGGATTTGCTAACATCGCCAAGCTCTCACGAGACTAAACTGAAGAGGGCAGAGACTACGTCTGGGAGAAGAGCTGCCAGGATGCCTTTGAAGAATTGAAACAGACGCTGACCACTGCGCCCATCTTGAGCTATCCACAGGCTGAAGGAAAATTCATTTTGGATACTGATGCCAGCAACGTGGGCATCGGAGGCGTGTTGTCCCAAGTACAAGATGGCCACGAAAAAGTGCTCGGTTACTTCAGCAAAGTGCTGTCGAAACCGGAACGCAACTATTGTGTGACCAGGAGAGAGCTGTTGGCCGTAGTTAAGTCTATAGAGCACTTTCATAAATATCTCTATGGCAGGAAGTTCTTATTAAGAACCGACCATGCGGCATTGATGTGGTTGCTACGCTTCAAGAATCCGGAAGGCAGGTTGCAGATGGATAGAGCGCTTGAAGAGTATGACTTTGATTCGGAACATCGGCCTGGAACCAGTCATCGAAACGCTGACGCACTATCGAGGAGACCCTGTTCAAGGATTGTACGCACTGCTGTCGTGCGAAGAGAAAAATGAAGCAACCTGCTTGAGGACTACTGTCATAGATGATAGATGGACTGAAGACCAAATCGAGCTGACCAGGAGTCTGACGAAGTTTGAAGCGTGTGATGGAGTGGAAGATGCAAGAAGCGCGGCCTAACTGGGAAACGGTAGCACCATATTCGCGAGAGCTAAAATCGTATTGGGCTCAGTGGGGCTCTTTGGTAATGGAAATGGTTTCTCAGACGAGTGTTAAAGACGAAGCTGGGATCAATAGCAGACTTCAGATTGTGGTTCCGAAGGCAAGAATTCCCGAAGTTTTAAAACTTCTTCATGATGGAACATCGGGAGGGCATCTTGGAGTCCGGAAGACTATAGAGAAGGTCAGAGAGCGATTCTATTGGTTAATTGCAAGAATGACGTGAAAGACTGGTGCGGAGATGTACAACTTGCGCGCTGCCAATGGACCTTCCAAAGAAGAGGCCCCTATGAGGCAATACAACGTTGGCAGTCCGTTGAAAGGATTGCGATTGATATTGCCGGACCATTTCCACGACGGGAATTGGAAATAATAATCTTGTTGCAGTAGACTACTTCAGCAAATGGTGGAAGCTTACGCATTACCAAATCAGGAAGCTGTAACAGTGGCTGAGACTTTAGTTAAAGAACTTTTCAGTCGGTTTGGTGTGCCGCTTGAACTTCACTCCGACCAGGGACGGAATTTGAATCAGCAGTGTTTCAAGAGATGTGCAAAATATTGGGTATTCGCAAGACCCGAACAACTGCCTTGCACCCGCAATCAGATGGCATGGTGGAGCGCATGAACAGGACAGTTATCAGTATCTATCAAAGTTGTCGCAGACCACCAGCGAGATTGGGACCAGCAGCTACATCTATTCTTGCTGGCGTATAGAGCATCGGTCCACGAAACCACTGGCCAAAGTCCATCTAGTGTGCTTTTTGGACGAGAGCTGCGCTTACCATGCGATCTTAAGTTCGGCTTTAAACCAAATGAAGAAGTAGTTGGAGATGACTATGTTTCGAACTTGCGGAGGCGAATGGATGATATTCACGATCGGGTGAGGACCAATATCCATGAAGCAAGCGACCGCATGAAGGAACACTACGACATCAGAGCAAATGAAGGCGGATATCAGCCTGGAGACTGGTCTGGCTGTTCAATCCTCAGCGACGTCGAGGCTTCTCACCTAAGCTGCAACGATCGTGGACGGGCCTTACGAAGTAATAAGCGAATTAATGACGTCATCTATCGCATCAGAAAGAAACCCAATGGTAAAGCAAGAGTGGTGCATTTTAATCGCCTAGCTCCTTATCTTGGGACAATCAAGAGGACGAGCAGATGGTCGAGTTTGTAGACTCCCCGAAGAAGAACTCAGCTATGAGGAGTTTATGGACAAGTATGGGAATGGCCGCAAAGTGCGTCATGGTGTAACAACGGAGATTCGGAGGATTTGTTTTTGGCTCCTGAAGGGTGCGCGTTAGCACATTGTGTTGCCCAAGATTTAAGAATGGGCAGGGGATAGCTACCGTATTCAAGAAGAAATTTGGTGGTGTCCAAGATCTCCGAAGCCAGAACCTGAGGTGGGCAAGGCTCTGCACTTGTCAGGAAAGAAACGGCCTTTATTCTACTTGGTGACCAAAGAAGCCTCAGTTGGCAAGCCAACCTACCGGACGATGTGGACAGCCTGATAAGTTTAAGAGAGCAGCTGTTGGAGCTGGAGATCAATAAGATCAGGGTGCCAAAAATAGGCTGTGGATTGGATGGCTTGGACTGGAGGGTCGTAAGGAACATGCTCGAAGAAATTTTCCGATATACTGGAATAGAGTTCCTAGTATGCAGCTACAACCCGCGGTCAGCAGAAGGAGGCGACGAACGTAGCGTGCTATTTCTTCCGGACCGCGTCGTGTAAGAATGAGAGACTGTTCGTATCTTCATGGAGGGTGATAGTTCTGTTCCGGGACGGAACAGATCTAAGGAGGGAGCAGTGTAACGAGCGCCAACTTTTCAACTGGCGGTTCCGATAGGCGTCCCTAGATGGCGCTGGCATAGCGGAGAAGAACTACTACGACGAATAACAGAGGGCAGCACCGGGTCGAAGATTCGAAATATTCTCCAGAATCTTCGAGGACGTTCTAGAAGCCCTCGAACAATCTGGACGTTCGCGCCAGCTATAAATAACGCGTCGGGTTGGCCAGGAGGCAGTCAATCGATACGAGTTCGATAGTGCGGTCGGGATTGAACTAGTACATGTAATATAAATATCGTTTACATAAATAAAGACATTAGTGGTTAAGTGATAGAGTTAATAAGCATTTTTAATAGATTTTAATTACCGTAATTGTGTTAATAGAATAAGTGAATTTAAATATATCGCCCGTGTGTTTTTCTAAAACCCCGTCAACGTTTTAAGAACCGGAAAAACGTTACAATATGTGTATTTTACATACATAGCAATATAATCTGCTTAAAAATGTTACTACACAAATTTAAAGAAAAACGAAACAATATTTAAAAATGAAAATTTAAATTATATAAACTTAATTACTTTAATCTATGCATAAAATATTATGTTGGGAATAAAATAGTTATAAGTTGATTACAAATATGAATATATTTCATTTTCTTTTTACAAACTTAAATAATTAAGATTTATTTACAATTTTGAGAAAGCCAATGTTAACACTGGCAAAATTAATTTTCTATATTCAGATTTCTATTATTACAATTTCCAAAAAACCAAAATACATTAAAGAATTAATATTTTTCTTAGTAATATTACAATGTTATAGATTTTTTTCTAAGAAACAGAAATTTTCCATTAATATTCACGTAAAACATTTCGTACATTCCTTTTTGTTCTTTTTTTACGTTAATAATACAGGCATTAAGAAAACCTATAGGTACAGTTTCGTAAGACAAGTTTTATGGTGATTGATTTCAATGAATGAGGGGAACCTGCCTTAAGAAACATGCTTGTTATATTTTTTTTTTTTTGTAATGAAATAAAGAAACGATAACATAGGGAGTTATGTACCAGTTTGTAATGTTTATAAAATTTAAATCTGTTAATTGATCAAAATGAAAATGACATTCCTTTGAGAAATTCATTTTAAACATCAGTGAACTATTTACGCTATATATCTATTTGTTACAATACAACTGTCACATTGTGGCCGACCTAAATAAATGCGCCAAGTGTTTTGTGAAACGATGATTTAAAAAAAAACAGTGGTAATAAACAGCAATTAAAAATTAATAGGAATACCCCTCGTAGCCAAACTCTGCGTATTTATAACCTGGTACTCTGTATGGATAATAACCGTAGACATTCCCACTAAAATCATAATTCAAAAACAAAAAACGTTATTATTAAGTATTGTTTAAAATAATAACCATCTAAAACTTACGGTGGTCCATAATGACAGACATAGATCTCGGCAATATCATTGAATGATTTCTCGATAGGTGCGTCATTTTCATAAGCGACATATCCACAGCCAACGTATTTAGTATCAGCCCATATTACCTAAATGTGAATAGCATATCAATTTCTTCAGTATAATATAACGATATTGTTTATTAATCAATAAAAAGTCAAAGCTTGTTTATTCATTTCATAAAGCGCTGTAATTTGACGTTTTATATACGATTTGAACTGTAAGGCAATTTTTTAATTTTTTCTAAATATAACATATTGGGCGATTTTATACCGAATGAATTGAATGAAATCGATATACAGGGTGTATCAGATAAAGAGGTAAATATAATAATATGTAGCAGCTGTAATCATATATGATCAAAAAGTCTTAATGCACAGGGGGTCTATCTGTAAGCATTAACGAGAAAAAAAATATTTTATAAATGTCGTGGACTAGAGCCGCACCTGTGCCTAACCTAAATGCTGTCCCGAGTATACCCCCACATACCACCATCATTCAGCCATTACCGCTGTTAGTTTTGTGTGGATCGCCGCTTGGAGTGCAAGCCACTTCGAACATTTTATTTAAATTCTTCCCGTCTCGAAAAAACGGTCCTTTTCGAAGCTTGATGCATCGGCAAAAGCGCGGGAATGTATAGATTTATTTTCGCGCGACATCATAGTAAAAAGGCGTGTTTGCAAATTTTCTGTATCAACATTTATTTCTGTGTAATTCGATTCAATTCATTTTGCGTTATTTCATTAAATAAATCCAAAAGAAATAACTCAGATTCATGTGGTTTTTTAACAACGCTTATTAACAACTAACTCTCGATTCGACAAAGCAAAAGAAAAATATTTACGTTTTTTGTAACTACTGAAGTCGCATATCCGGTGAAACTCGAACGTCTTATCAGGATATTAAAAATAATACTTTGTAGACTTACGTAGAATGCTCTTAACAAATAAGGAATGTTTATTTTATAAAAAGAAAAAATTTAAAATGCCTCAGTTTTGCTATTTTTACAAGAGCCTTTATTTATTCAGAATGACGTTAAATGAATTACGGACATACCATTAAGAATAATACTAAATGAGTGCAATGTATTATAATAATACCACGTTTAGCGGGTGCTTAACATGATTGTTTCCTTGCATCAGGCCCGGACTAAAGGATTTTTGGCTCTAATTTACTTTTTTTTAATTTTTAAAGATGAAATCCGGTTTCGGCGGGTTGTGCTTTATATGTCGTGTAGTTAACACCCAAGCAAAATTTACTTTTTTATTTGATACACCCTGTATAAGCAATAAGGAGCAGATAATATTTTCTATTAGAAGCAATGTGCGTTTAAAGAATATATTTTTCTGTTCCGGCTAACATAATCAGTGTATTGCCTCTTGCTTTTAACGGTCTTCGAAGTTCGAAACCAATTTTTTGCTCAACAAAATTGTCGGTGATCCATATATGTGTACCACAATTGTTTCACATTGTTAAGAAATGTATTTTGTATGAACATGATATTTTTGACACAATTTTGCACAAAATTGCAGTTCGGATCAAACACCATTTATATTAAAGCTACAGTTTCGACCTAGGTCATCTTCAGGCGTAATGTCAATATAGGAAACATCGATATGATAATAAATTAAAACTTAAACACACATATTAAAAGCTATGTTTGAAATTGTAAAACGATCTACCTAGTTCTTTGAATTTTAACACAATATAAAAATATTACTATTAAATGATTTCTTTAAATTTGAATAAAATGTAAAATGTTTTATTTTAAATTTCTAAATATCGTTGCAAGAAGTACTAACTAACTATTCGGTAAGAATTATTTGATTTCTTCATACTTGCGTGTAATGCATAGTATCCTTGTCGTTTTTTATGCGTCCATAACGGTAAATTGTGTGTTCTATAAACCACATCTCAACAGCTCTTTTCCAATTCACGTCGTTAACATCGAAGACACTTTGCTCAGTTCTATACATGTTTTGACCAACGCTGTTCTTCCATCGAGCTGAAATAAGTAAAAAGAAATATCAAGTCGATTTTGTTAAAAGCAAAGGAACCAGATACAGAAAAGCATAGATGGAAATCAATATATTTTATTGCATTAACAAATCTTGTTTCTCTGTGTAAGTACAAGTAACTATCCCGTTTCTACGGAATTTCGTTGCAAATTTTGGGATAAATCGATGAATTTTTTTGGATTAAGGGATCAAAACCCATCAGCCAACAATGAAAATTAATTTTATGTATATTCACTCTAAAAAATGATGGTAAATTTACCTCACTGGTATGTGAAAAAACATGAAATATGAGGTAAAATTACACCCACTTGGGGAAATTTGCTTAATAGCAAGGAAAAATAACATATTTCGTGGAATATTACCCCTTATGTTGGTAAAAATACAATATGGACAATACAAGGGACATGAAATTCTGATTATATATTATATATATGCATCTGTTATTTGATTGGAACACAAAATGTTTAAAAATGTTTTTTTTTTAACATTGCATTACATTGTGTCGCTTGATCAAAAATTAAACCCGTTACGAGAATGCATTACATAGCCGTCGACTATACAACGCGCAAGCGTTTGAGATACGCAGTTTGAATGCAAGTGCGGCATCTACACTGATGGCTTCAACGCATAAATGTGAATGGTGTGTTTTTCATTTTGTCTTGCAAATAAAGATTGAGGTAAGTTCATTTTGCATTAATTATGTATTGAGATGACTACCATGTACTTAGCTATGACAGCACACATAAATAATAGACATACACCTGCGTATGGATATCTAATATGATATACTGGGAACTTAACTCAATAGCATTTGGCGGTATTGTTGCTACAAGATATGATACATTTATTTAAAGTTTTCAACGTGCAAGTGACACGCAGGAAATTACCGTATCAAACTTTTTAATTTAAAACAAGAGAAAGTCTTCTTTTTGAAAGAGTCAATTCTTTTTTTTCTCTCTTTCATTAAACATTTGGAAATATAAAACGACTAGTGTCTTGCCGTTATTGGAGGTTATGTTTTCGTTGTTAAGTGATGATACAAGTAAAGCAAGGAAGAGACTATTTTGGTTTTACTCTAGGATTTAATGACAAAAGTAAAGTAGGTATTAAGCACTTATACATGCAAATGTGCAAGACCGCAGGACGGCAAATTTGAGTTCAATAGTTAATCACAACATTATTTATGTATATACTAGTATTGCGCGAATCGCCACATATCAAAAAGCGGTTAATCGATTTTTAGTAAAAATCGGTTTTTAAAATCGATTTTCAAAACCAGTTTCAAACTAAAAACAATACGTATTACTTTTTTAAAAGTGCTATGTATTTTAAATTCGAAAAAACCTATTTAAGGCGCAATAATCTGCTTTTAAAAACCGGTTTTGATTTTGAAACAATTACAATTTTTAAAGACGATTAATCACTGCATCCAAACCCCGGTTTCACATAAAGAGGCTTCGATTCGCTGCACTATTATCTACATACAATATATTTTTAAATGCTAAATTTATTAAAAATTTTCAGGATAAATCTAAACTTGAAGAAATTGAGGTGAATACACCGTTGATAATATGCTTGGAAGACGGTATTAATAAAAATATATTTATTTCATATGTTTTTTACATTTATTTTTCCTTTTCTAGGAAATGTGAAGTCGCATTCTTTAATGGTAGAAACACAGTTATTAGACCCAACAGATTCATTTCGTTCTGCATTACAACAAATGATGGCGGCATATTTTAATTTTCATTTGCAGTACGCAAAAGAGGCTTCTAACACATTAGAAGTTCTTCTGAGGTATTTTTTTAAAAATATACCCTGAACGGGGCAACAAAAATAAAAAAGCTCCAAATCCAAGCTCAAATTGATAAGATTTTTTAATGTATTTTGTTAGTCAAAATTTATTTTATGGTTACATTCAACTAGATCTTTCTATTATGAATACAACCAATTCTTAGTAACTATTGGCTTTTCTTATCGACCTTTCTCCCAAAATGTTTACTCTTTAAAACATTGCTTATTGAATTTAAAAATTTATTTAAATTATTGTAAACTCTCTGTAATCCAACTAATTAATATATCTTTCAGAAATTATTAAAATTAAATCTAATATTATAAATGGTATATTTTGAATATTTAAGTGGAGAATCTGCATTAAGTTCTAAATGACATAAACATGTATTAGATAACTGAAACTTAATATTCTGGATGATAAAACAACCTAATAATCAATTATTTCTAATTTCTTTGTTGTTACTCTAATCTATACATAAAAAAAAAATGTGGTAAAATTACCCCAAAAATAGATGGCAACTGGGCTACCGCCTATTTTTGGGGTAAATTTACACCTATAGGGAATTTTTTACATACTGGTGGAATATTCCTTGAAGGTGTGGTAAATCTACCTGAAATTATTCCATTCCATTAGGGAATATTACTTTAGAGGTGAAATTTACCAGGGAAAATTACCACACTTTCAAGGAGTATTCCACAAGCATGTGAAAAATCCCCTATAGGTGTAAATTTACCCCAAAATAGGCGGTAGCCCAGTTGCCATCCTATTTTGGGGTAATTTACCACATTTTTTTTAGGGTGTTGGTAGCACTCGAATCAATACTTACAATCCACGAAAAATTTGTGCTTGAACAAGCAGTCATCTGCCACTTCTTGAGCCGATTTGGCTAGTTCATCGTCCCATGTCTACAAAATTCAATTTCCAAATCGTTTTATTAAAAAAAAAAAAAAGATTGATACGGCTTCTACGACCAAATATCGTAAAACATTTTGCACACCCACCACATTTTTTATATCAATTCCTCTAGGTTGTCCAGGTAACCTTCCGCGTCTGATGACCTCACGATAGAAATTGTGCCTATCCACAATTACATTTTTCATCCCGTTTGTAACCTTATTAAATGTAATGGATAGGTCCTTTCGAAGAGGATGAGTGCAAAACTTCTCGCCACTCGTCGAATCTGTCGAAGCGATTATCAGAATAACGGAAAACGCGAATATTGTGATCGAGCCCAATTTAGAGCGTTGATGAATTTTCGTGCGGCCAAATATTTTCTGACGACTAAAGCTGTACACTCGAAAATTTATGTAGGTTATGTAATTGATTATAATTACGTACCTAATTTAGTCGAAATTCGTCAGCTGGTGTTTGAGATCAGATAAGAATCTATTTTTGGAAAATTTTAGTGTAAATGTTACATATACTTGTGAAACCTGAACTTTCAAGGTTTCGTAAGATATTTTATTATTAATACTTACACCACAAATAACTTAATAGCCCTTTTGGTAGCTTCTACAACTGGTTGCAGGTAAATAAATTGTTATTGTGTTACTGGGCAAAAATTCTCTCAGAAAAATCAATCGAATATGTAAAGAAGGAATTTTATATTTTAATTTCCTATTAAAAAAAATGTTTTAGTCGTTTGTTGAAACAATATCTTTAATTCTAATTCTATAATTTTTTTTTCTTCAGTGGGCGAATGTAACCTGAAGAATGTCGCAGCTACTGCCTACCAGGTCGATGGAGGCGGAGGTGGGACATAAGACCATCTCGGTTAGTACGACCAGAGGATGCCCACAGGGGGGAGTTACATCCCCACTTATGTGGAGCCTAATAGTAGACGAACTCTTATGCGGACTGACTAGGCATACCTTGTCAAGGGTATGCTGATGATATTGTCATATACGCAAGAGGTAAATTTGAGAATACCCTCTGTGACATAGTTCAAAGAGGAATGAACTTCACGAGAAGATGGTGTCAATCGATGGGACTCAATGACAACCCCACTAAGACAACCCTAGTAGCATTTACCAGGAAAAGAAAATCTAATCTTAAAATCATAAAACTGGATGGGCAAAATATAGATTGCAGAACGGAGGTTAAATATCTAGGCCTTATCCTAGACAATAAACTTCTATGGAACAAACATGAACTTGAAGTAACCAACAAGGCCAAAAGAGCTCTGATGGTGTGCAGAAACTTTGCAGGGAAAAATTGGGGATGCAACCCAAAAATACTGCTTTGGATGTATACAGCGATAGTGAGACCGATCATCACTTATGCCTCAGTAGCATGGAACAAAAGAACTAATCTGGCCACCGCGAGAATTAACCTCTCGAAAGTACAAAGATTAGCATGTGTATGCATAACGGGGGCTATGAGAACCTGCCCAACAGCAGCTATCGAAGTAGTATTGGATCTTACCCCCTCCATATTGTAGTAGAGGGTGCGGCAAAAAGAACCACACTCAGAATGGTCAAGGAAGGAATGATTAGGCATAGGCTTCAATCTCCTGACGGTGATCAAACTTGGGATATGCCCCGGGATGATATGTTAATAAAATTCAGCTTTGTGAAGTAATTCATCCTAAAGCTGAGTAACAGGAGCGAGTGGGATCATAACACCATCTTGAACTTGAATAGAAATGCCATCAAATGGTATACTGATGGCTCTAAAACGGCAAAGGGAACTGGAATAGGAATATATGGGCTTGGAACCACATATTTCGAAAGCTTGGGAAAATATCCAAGTATATTTCAGGCAGAAATACACGCTATTGAAAGATGTGTCCAGTTTAATATAGATAGAAATTATCGGAAGCAGGAGATTATCATCATGTCTGATAGTCAAGCAGCCATCAGGGCGCTGAGTTCATATGAAATCAGTTCCAAGATGGTCTGGGAATGCCTAGGGAAATTAAATGAGCTAGGCAAAAGAAATGAAGTAACCCTCCTGTGGGTTCCGGGGTTTTGTAGGGCCTGAACCCTTTTGCGGGTTAAGTAGCAGTACAATACTGAAGAAACTAAAAACAGAAATGGAGCAGAGAAAATCCAGTTACTGGGGAAATCTCCAGGGAATGGGGCCAAGTAAAATTCTTCTGGGAACTTATAACCAGAAGAGGTTTACAGATTGCATCAACCTGAGTAAGAACAATGTTCGCATATTAACAAAAATACTTTCAGGCCACTGTAGACTGAAAGGACACCTGAGTAAGCTTGGATTGGAAAAGGAATCTGAATGTAGATTTTGTGGGGAACAGGATGAAACACCCAACCATCTCCTCTCAAACTGCGTAGCACTGTGCAACTCGAGGGCGTTGCACCTGGGAGCATGTGAAATCGAAGAGGAAGACTTACCTAGACTGGGGCCCTCTGACATCCTACACTTTCTGAATGGAATAGGATTGGAAGGCCAGCTGTAAAGCAGCAAGAATAGGGGACACAACAGATCTTTTAGGTCGCAGTGTAACACCACCCTTCTATCTACATACATACATACAACCTGAAGAAGGCAACTTGATCAGAAAGAAGGAATTAATATTTGAAATAGAAAATTATAAATTATTAAGAAACTATAACAGATAGGTATAGTAAGCATTAATAGGATCTTAAAGACCGTTAAAATTAGAATCTAAATAAGGTAATAAATACAGCGTGTTCCATTCAAAATAAGAAAGTTACTTGTCTTTAATGATAGCGAAAATTAAAAGTATGTTTTTATCCAGCCCGTATAATTTTTTGCATTTTTTTTAATTTATTATCAAGTTTAATGCTTTAGTTAAAAAATAAATACAGTTTAAAATATCTAGCTTAAATATGCATGACAGGCATGCCTCTTCAATTTTGGTCTAGATTTTGTAAACGAGTTGAGTTAGACATAAGAAACCTAACACCAGCTTGTCTTTATTTAGTCTGTACTATCAAATCAAATATGTCATAATGTACAGGAAGTTCCATTTAATTTTTCACAACTTTGGTGTTGTGTAACTTTTCTTTGAGTCATCCTGTATACTTAAAAATAATTTTGAAATGTGCTCCTTCTGAACCTATATAACCCTTAACAACAAAAAAATGAAAATATGTTACCACTTTTCGTATATAAACCGGCGCGAATGTGGTAGCCCACCCTGTATAGTATTTATTATTCATAACATTTTTATATCATACACTGATAAGAAAAACGAAATTGTTAATTAGACAAACCAATAAACCTTCACGCACAAAAAAAATGTACTTAACTAGCTATAATAACTTCCTTTTGATACGATATCATCACATAATTACTAATAAGGCTTCATTACCTTTAATTGACTACCGTACGTTAATTAACGTTATTGGCTTAATGATTCAAATCGAATTCACGAATTAATTGGCAACAACTGATAAGCACACAATAGGAACATGATTACTGGTTGAATTTCAAAGGATGCTTTTACGAATACGAAATATATATACCTATAACTACTACTAACAAGGAGAGCCCGCTAAATGTGAAGCTCAATTTTTCATCTTGGTTTTGTCAGTTGATAATGGCGCCTCCTTGGAGTACTTTTGTAAAATATTATCCATAGATGACTAAACGCTAATTTAAAGTTCAATATAGTTTTACATGTCGCATAAGTACCTAAATATCCAACTAGCTTACAAATCCATAATTGGTGTGCCTTCTTATTGCTTTATTATTACTATTAATAATAACGTATATTTATCCAAACGACCAAGAGTACAAGAAAATTCAGAACAAGTACCTGCATGTAATATAGGATAAGTCAACGAATCTAAGCCAAAAATGATAATACAAAACAACAATTAATACTAGAGCTTTAGGCATTATAAAATAAAACTGATATGAAAATTAGGATGATTCAAAATACTCATTCAAGGAATAATAGCACTTATTAACTAAAAAATCTTTTAGTGCATTTTTAAAAGAATTAATATTATTGAGTAACTTAATTTCAGGTTTTAATGAATTATATTTATACCAACATGAAGAGGATTCCTTTCGTAATACCTTTATTTAATACCTTTATTTCAACAATTAGGGGATTAAATATAATACAAATACAAATACAACGCAACCACCTATCCCCCCAAAAAGCAGAAACAGAACAAAACTAAATGTAAAAAAACTAGACAGGCATATTGTGCCAGCTAGACAATATTAACTAAACTAAATTATTATAGTTTGTGACAAAAAATCATTCACCGAATAAGGTTCTAAATTACAAATCAGATTATGAACATTTTTTTTGAAGGATGCGAATATTGCATCGGTCTTTATTTCTTGTGGAAGTGCATTAAAAAAATTGATGCAATTATAGGCTACACCTTTCTCCTTTTTTGTTAATCTGTGTGATGGTATATAGTAATCAGTTCGAAATCTTGTTTCGTATTCGTGTTGCTTTCGTCTTTTCAAAAGTTGTTTGTTTTAAAAATAAAAATTAACACTCTTGTATATATATTCGTCACTGTTAATAGGTTTTTGTTTTTGAATATTGTCCAACAAGATGCATTGAAGGAAAGTCCGAAAATTGTTCGTACCGCTCTTTTTTGAAGGAACAAATCTTCTGCATATGGGGAGAGGAGCCCCATATTGGAATGTGCCGTACCTCACAGCCGATATCACGTAGGCATGATATACTAATTATCAGAGTTTGCCGATTTGTCACTGACCTTAATATTCTTAGCGCATAGCATGCATTCCAAGCCTACCACAAGGTTATCAAATATGGTTATTCCATCCCATTTTATCATTATAGTGATACCCGAACTTTGCAATATCTATAACAGTGGAATGTTATCTAAAGAAAGTGATATTTTATTCAGGTGTTTCAATAGTATCATTCAATTTGTAAAGGATAGCTTTGGTTTTCTAGTATTTACTATCACTTCCTTATTTTTTAACCACTGGAAGGGCATTACTATATAGTAAAGAACCCGATTCTTGAAGAGTTATAAAATCACTGCCCTAGAACAACAATTCGTATCATCTGCCAAAATTCACTATTTCATGGTCGGCAACAACATTTAAACAGATATCATTTATGAGTATTAAAAATAATAAAGGTCCTAAAACGCTTCCTTGTGGTACACCTATAACAGTATCCGTCCACTCCGAGTATCGTAGACTTTAGTTAAAAATGAAAATAATGCAATGTAAGTAGATTTTCCTTGGACCATGCTGAGCTTGATGTATTATATTGCATTTTATTAAGAAATTGAATATACGGTTAAAGACAATCTTCTCGAAAACTTTGGATATAGTACATACATATTCTTTTCAAATTAAAAATTACCATGAAAATGAAGATTTAATTTACACAGGCTGTTGGTAATATTCTTTAACTAGCTGTATGTGAAAGTAAATATCAGTAATTAGTAACATTAAATTTAATTTGGTTAATTAATTCCGCTAAAGTAAATAATAAGAGATAAGATTAAGATATAACTACAAGAACTATTCTAGAACTTGAAATTATGTAATATACTATTCTTTGTGTGTTTTATTTTTTTTTTTATTTTTAAATTAACGTAAAATAAAATGTTTGTTATTAATAAATAGGTAATTGTCTGCATCATGCCATGCAAAAATTTAAATATTTTTTTAAATAAAGTTAAAGACGGGCAAAATAGTTCTTAGAGATACGAAGGCCTGAATTTAAGTCCTACTCATGGCCAAAGACAAAAAGATTGTTAAACTACTTCAACTAAATAAACGTGTGCATAGTATAGGCCTAATAGTTGACTAAATGCAAATTCTACCAAGATGAAGAACTTATAGTAGAACCCCTATGCCACTGCCAGTCCAATGGGTTGGCACGGACAAGGTTTCTTTTACTGACAATGAGCCACATAGGATAAGGCAGGTCATAATAGATCTGAAAAGATCATGATTAAATCTTTATGGAAATCTAAATCCTAATTTAATCTGAGGGCCCATAAAAAAAGATTTTTTTAAATATTTTATTTCTTAAAAACTAAACCTCTTTATGTTACATGATGCAGGCATTATTTTTGTATTTACTAAAAGTATCTGATTTTTTTTAACGTGCTTAAATACCTCAAAAAACCTTTTGAAATTCTGAAGCTGTAGAAAACTCAACATAAATTAAAAATAAATGAAAAAAAATTTAATGTTTTTTTTAGTGAGAGGTTGGTACGAAGCAGTCTGCTATTTTGTGGCAACAAACAACCCTTAGCAGTTCGTATCAGCTAAACCCAGGTAACAACATCAGCTAACCTGAATGCATGCAATAATTTGAAGAGCAAAAATTATGGGACTAAAACAAAGACATAAGGTTTGTTTGTTGGTGCTACACTTTCTAACTAGTTTGTGTTTAAAGCAGAATAGAAGATTCGCTCTGAGAAAAATAAAACATGCACCACTATCGAACAAACCTACAGAACATCGACATTAACGGAAGTATCTTATTGAACAGTGCAAAAATTCGTTTTTAAACATCTAACCAGAAGTAGCAGTAGTATGTTGTAGTCGCAAAATAACAGTTTTAACACGTCACTAGAATTTACACTGTACATTTATATGCACTGTCAAAATTTAACATTCCATATTCATAAATGTATCTCCACACTGAGGAATAGAAAATGCACGCCAGGCATATAAAATAAATATCCGGTCAAACATAAAGGACGACAAAGAGTGCAGGGGAGCCCTTGTATACGGCCCGTTCAAATCTCTTCTTCCCCTTCGGCACCATTATACAGACGTCACCAACTTACGGGGTCAAAAGCCTGAAATTTATTACTTTTATATTAGGCGGTAGGAGGGCATATACGAATGATATGCTTTCGGATTCGTACGAGGGCCGTTGTGTGGTGTATTTTTTTACAAGCGGGATCGTTTCCTGTCTGCGCGGAACAATAAATTAGGTAAAATAGAATAAAGTTGGTATATAGGATGGGTGCATTGATGTAAATCAGGAATTTTGGAATTTTTATTGGTGATCAAAACGTTTTAATTACAACAAATAATTTAGTAAACAATTTCTGTAATAGCTATGCTTGTCGTAGTATAAGTGGGTATACTGGATATTACGTAAATCTGTGTAGATGTAAGATATAAAATCACCTTACAGTATCACAAGTTGTATATCCGAGAAAAGTATGAGACTTAAAATGAATATTTCTAATACACTGCCTGCAATTAAAAAGATGCCACCATTAAATTGTTGGAAAATTTACTAGAATTTATATAATTTGTTCAACTCTTTTTTTGTTGGCAATGTGACAGTTTTATATCAAAAATGAAACGATAATATTTGCAAGAAATTTTATTAACATGTAATACGAAAGGAAATTAATAATGTGTTTGGCGACTTCGTAGCTGAAGTACACTCCTCTACACGCCTAGGCATCGACAAAATGAGATGGTCGATATCTGCTAAGCCACTTGAACTTGCAAAATGGACACTCTCCTTCCCATGATATCCCACACACGTTCAATGGGGTTTAAATCCAATGAACCGAGTGGCCACGCCAGAACATTAACGCCTGCTTCTTGGAGAAACTCTATCACACACTCACATTGTTTATGTACTAAAACAGGTGTACCTCAAGGTAGTGTTCTGGGACCTCTCCTGTACCTTTTGTATGTAAATGATTTAGTAAGACCTGATACCATTTTGTTTGCCGATGGTACGTCAGTTCTTGTTAGTACAGAAAATGTTAAAAATTTGGGCGCTGCAGCTAGTGATTCTGTAACGAGTCTATTTACATATTTTAAAATAATGATCTACACTTAAATTTAACAAAACGATATGTGTAGAATTTAAACCTACAAAAAGGGATAGAATTGCTTCTCATTTAGTAAAAATAGATAAAACTAGCATTGCTCAGGTTGAGAATACAAAATTTTTAGGATTAATAATTGACAGCAATCTAAACTTTAATAAACACATAAATTTATTATGTAAAAAATTGGCTCCAATCTGTTTTGTATTGAGTAGGTTGAGGGGTGTAGTAGATGCCTCTATATTAAAAATGTACTATTTTTCGCATTTTCATGCAATAATTTCATATGCAATAACTGCATGGGGAGCCAGTAGTAATTCTATAAGGGTTTTTCGCTTACAGAAAAGAGCAATTCGTATGATGAAAGGTGTTACTCCTAGAACTAGTTGCAGAGACATTTTTATAGAAATGGGTATAATGACTGTACCATGTATAGTTATTTGGAATTTACTGGTTTATGCAAAACAGAATGTAAAAAATTGGAACAGACTTGATACACAGTTTTATGAAACACGTAATGCGCATATATTTGAAATTCCAAAACACCGTCTTAAGTTTAGTGAAAAATGCCCAAAGTATCTAGCAATAAAAGCATATAACAAATTACCAATTACATATAAAACACTTAAATTCACTACATTTAAGGAGCAAACAAAACGTATGTTGAATCGGAAGTGCTACTACTCACTAGATGAATATTTTAATGACAAAGATATTTAGTTGGCTTATATTCATTTGTGACGAGTATTTTAATACCATTTTTTTTTATGTGGTGTACTGTCCCATCTACATTTTTTACATTTTTACATTGTTTATTTTAATCTATTAATATATTATATATAATTGAAATATTTATATTTAATATATAAGTTTATACATGTATTCATGAATGACAATGTCGATACCAATTGTAATTGGTCATGACAATAAACTATTATTATTATTATTATTATTATTATTATTATTATAGTTCCACGAGCAATATGGGAACGTGCGTTGTCTTGTTAAAAAAGACGTATGGACGGCCATCTAGATAAGGTAATAAAGTAGTTTGTGGGATATCATCAATCAATCAACCATAAGAACAGCGCACATTGCAGGTAGGATCACCTTCTGAGAAGCCCTGGAAAAAGAGAGCCTAGGTGATCATATCTACATTAGCCTTGACGTAGTGAGAAAAATATAAACACCCTTAGTACAGAGAAATGACCAACGATGGAACATACGGAAACTGGATAAATTAAAACTTCGACAAGCTTCGCATGGGATGGCCGATGAAAATAAGCTGACGGCTTTAGGGTTCTCGCCCTTGCGCAGATCTGGGCAGACAGCTGCATGCCAAGGAAAAGAGAAACCCTTAAGAGGCAACCAATGCACTGGTGGAACGACGAGATTGTAGAAATTAGGAAGGAGTGTAATTAGAAAAAGAAGACAATATACTAGGTACGCAACTGTGGGATGATTACAGCAGCACCAAAAAGTAACTGAGAAATACCATCAAAAAAGCTAAGAGACAATGTTAGCAATCTCTATGGGATGACATCGATAGAGACATCTGGTGAAATGGATACAAAATTGTTATGAAGCGTGTCTTAGGCTGTCCACCGAGACCGCAGTTGACTATGTAAGAATCGAAAGACATAATACAGACTTTGTTTCCCGTACACAAATGGGTGACATTCCAAAGGCAAAGTAATAGCGATTTCGAATTTTTTTTATCCAAGGCGAAGCTGCAAGCAGCACTGGAAAAAATCAAAACCGGCAAAGCAACTGGGGCAGGAAACCACCTCTTCGAGGTAGTAAAGTTGCTTGCCCAGGAGATACCAGACTACATGCTTTCAGTATAGAAGGTATAGAAAAAGGCAAAACTAGTTCTATTAAAGAAGTGCTCGAAAAAGGATGAGAGTCTTAGCTGATATAGACCGATCTGCCTTTTGGATGCGGAAGGGAAGTTCTATGAGCAGTTGTTGGTCAGAAGACTGAAGGAAGCACTCCAGCGTACGGGAGACCTAGCCCAGAGTCAATTCAGGTTTAGAGAGGGTCGGCAGACCGTGGATGCAATTGAAGAAAATTAGAAATCAGAATTTGTATAAAATTCTTTGCCGGCAACTACAAAAACTTAACTCTGGGCGGCATCTTTGTCGGGCACCGTAAAGGGTATTATCTTTCGAGACGATAGTTCATTGCGTCGCGGATTACGATGGCTTTGCATTTAAAGTAGATATGTTAGAATTACTTCTACGAATTCCTTTTACCAACCGCGGTCATAATTTTTTGAAGTAATTGTGCATGTCTGCGAATTGCAAACTTTTGAACTGCGTCCAAAGCTTCGCAAATCGTTGTCTGTTAACATTTTTGTACAGGTGGAGCTATAGTTTCTGTAGACCCCATTTTCTTTACAATGCTTCAAATGATTG
The DNA here is from genome assembly GCA_004143645.1 of Protaetia brevitarsis. Classification (NCBI taxonomy): domain Eukaryota; kingdom Metazoa; phylum Arthropoda; class Insecta; order Coleoptera; family Scarabaeidae; genus Protaetia; species Protaetia brevitarsis. The sequence goes on from RXPK01000213.1 coordinate 1,000,717, forward strand.
ATGTGCCCAAGTCCTAGCTGCTTGGAGATTAGCTTGATAGCTACCGATTTGGAATTAATCGAGAATTTTTTAATGGACTTGCGGATTGGCCATCATGCTGCCCATCAGTGTCTTTTTCCGTTATACCAGATAATTATATAATAGCCCTATAATGGTACGATAAATATAATTTATCAAGATTAAAAAAAAAAAAAAAATCATTCTGTTATATATATGAGAAGATAGATGGCGTGGTAGATATCCGTAGAGGATAGCGTCAATGATGGCGTTGATGTAAGTGGTATGTTACAGAAGAGAGTCTAAATAAATAAGTAAACAAACTCAAAGTATTATTATTAAATATTATTAAACAAAGATTACAGTAAATAAAACACATTCTCATCATTTATTCCTGCTGGATGTAACACTTCTGACGTCACGCATGACTTAGATAATTAAATGTTGAACTGGCGCTTGATGTTGGTAATTATTATCAAACACGTCACTTTTCGCCCAAGAGAAACACTTTTCTTCCAGTGATGACGTATTTTTCAACCTCATTCAAATTAAAAATAGCAATATTACTATTATTATTGCGAATAATACTTACTGAAGCCCCCACGCGAATTAGAGATAAAGGTAGTGGCAAAAATATATTTTTTCCTGTTTAAGAACACTTTATTTAGATTTCGACGAAACATTTTACATTTAAAATAAGTGTAAACACATATAATTACTTATAAATATTTTTTTTATAAAACAATACATTTCTCAGATAAGCAACTTTTTTTTTGAGAACATAATATAATTGGCAGCATTATGTGCTTTAACACATTAATCAGTGCCAAAGTATCTTCCGATCAGCGTCTACTGTCGGCAAGTTGATACGGGTATCTTGCCATGACGTTACCGCTGAAAAATTTTAATAAATTAAATCAAACGCGTGTGTATTTTCAAAAAGATTACTCACGGAGGACCATAATGGCAAACATATAATTCTGCGACATCATTCAGGGTTTCTCGTTCGTTTTCGTACGAGGCAAAACCGCAACCCACTAACTCACTGTTATGCCAAATTAACTGAAATGTATGTTTGAAGGTGCATAATTAGATTATATAATCAGACGTGTAAAATATGCAGTACTTCCTAATTGATTTATTATTTACTACAATCATTTCTATGACCGATTTCGGTTTTAGAAAGACTTTACTTGTAATAGTCAGAAGATCTTTAATTTAGAAAACTACATAAGTGGAAAGATTTTGGGGCGAACCTTCTCCGATGTCTTTCACTTCTCGTTGATCGGAGAAGGTTCGCCTGCGACGATCACAACGCCTTATATAGCTTTAGTTTTCGAATCTGTATTAATTAGGACGCACATACTACATATTTCATACTTCATCTCACTCAAATATGTTTAAAGGTCGAAATATTAAAATTAAAGCAATTTCATCAATTCACCTGAGTATAATGACCAGTTGCGTGATAACTCAAATTGATACGCCCATATTTATATAAAGTATGTTCCAAGAACCACATTTCAATAGCCCTGGTCCAATTTCCGTTGTTAGGTTCGAAAATTGTTTGCTCCGTACGATATATATTCTGCCCAACTTTATATCTCCAGCGACCTTTAAATTATTTATACATACAGGGTGACGCATTAGTGCGTGAAAGCTCGATATATCTGACATCTTAAAAATTATCCAAAAAAATCAAAGAAAAGGTATGGCTATTCTTAAGCTTTATATTTTAAAGTTAGGTACATATATACAGGGTGTTTTATAACGTTGTGTCCCACCTAACTTATATTTTTTTAAATGGAATGTTATACTTTTTGTGTTTATAATTTCTGCTTATTTTTGCGAGCCTCCTCATATAACTACCCATCAATTACAGTTCACAGATGCACTATTCAGTTGAAGAATTAACAGATATAATTTGGGTATCGAGTATTTGAGTTCGAAAAATTGCGTTCTTGCAATAAGAGTTTATGAAGCGAGATATGAAGACAGCCGAAAAAAGTAACGGTAACAACACGAGAAGATACAATGGAAAGACTAAGAAAGCTTCTTTTATCAATAACGCACAGCATGTAACTTGTTAATTAACAAATTTTCAAAAAACAAAACCAAACTTTCTTTTTTAATTTGGAATAACTACTATAGCCAAAAGAGTTAGATATAGGGAATGGTCAACAAAAATAAAAGATCCGATAAATATCTGTCGAAACATTATAAAAAAATATAGAATATTCCATTTAAGCTTAATGAGCAAATTAAAGAACCAAGTTTTTGACTCACCTTGTATACAAAGAATATGTCTTTTGTTAAATTCTCAAACCAGCGAAAATAGAAGACATAGACAAACCATTTAATGGTGCGAGAAGACGGTAAAATATGTTTTCCTCCCCAGAACTATCCTTCTTAACCCAGCTGAACTTACACATAACTTTTTAAACACTCGGAATATATATGGCAAACCCTATACGAAGAGGCTTGCAAAAGTAATCAGAAATTAAAAAAGCAAAAAAAAGTATAGCATTCCGTTTAAAAAAAAAATACGTTAGGTTTGGCACGACGTTATAAAACAGCCTGTATATATGTACCAAATTTTAAAATATGAAGCTTAAGAATACCTATACCTTTTCTTAAGATTTCTTTTTGACAACTTTTATAATGTCAGATATATCGAGCTTCCACTAAACTAAAATTTTGATTTTTCCGTATTCTACGCTATTTATCTATTCTTGGTTTTGTGGATGTTTAACATGAAATTAATATTGCAACTTGGTATAAATTTATTGACGTTTTGTTGCTATTAACAGCAACTTCTTCAGAAATATTAAAATTAGAAAACAATTAGTAATTAGCTTAATAGTACTTAAATTGTTACAAGAAAATTGAATAAGGAACGATATATTGATATGATATCCTTGAGGATGGATTTATCAATAGCAAAATACTACCATTCAAGCAAAAATCAACAATCGAAACAAGAAAAACTTTTCTTAAATTTTATTCTTCTACTCCATGTCCAAGTCATGAAATAAAATACTGAAATTTTAAATAAAATTCAAATTTTCTAATCATATATTAGGATATGTTATAATGCTTATCCTTAAATTTATGTATTATGTCTAAGTGTTTATTTTCATCTGTTCGATTCAGTTTAAAGTATATAAAGCTGTTTTTATTTTACAGTTTCTCGAAAAAGTTTTTAAACACAAGTATTATACAAGGTTAAAGTAATGATATTTAAAATTTTTAATTATTAAATATACGAAAGACTTGTCTTTTGTCGAAATGTCTATAATTTTTCGTAAATAAAGTTATAAAGTAATTTCATAAAGTCTTTCGTATATATATTTAAAGATTTAAAAATTTAAATATCATTTATTAAATCTTGTATATACAACTTTGATGAACTGCGAATAAAAATAACTTTATATTTTTTAAACTGCACCGACTAACAGATGAAAATAAACACTTAACCATGAATTATAAATTTTAACGAACGCTTATAACATATGACTAGCAAAATAAATTTTATTTAATTTTTTTTTATGGACTAGAAGAATAAAATTTAAGGTAAGTTTTTTTTATTTGGATTGTTAGTTTTTGATTTAATAGTAGTAATTTGAAATTGATAAATCCACCTCCAGGATATAATTTCAATATATTCTTCCTTATTGTAATTTAAAAAAAAAAAATCTCGTTTTATGTTATCGTAATTTAAGTATTATCAAGCTAACTAGTACTAATTCTTTTATAGTTCAATATTTCTGAAGAAGTTGTTGTTAACAACGTCAATAAATAAGTTGGTATATTAATTTCATTTCAAAAACCCACAAAACCAAGAATAGAGGAATAATATATATAGAGTGTCAACGGATGAAGTTGACAATAAGGTGTGATGGACGAAAAATTTTTGAATTGGAATTCTTGATCTGAAACTTTTTTATAGTTTACTTTCGATTTTTTGTAATTCAGTAGGCCTTTGCAGCTACATCAAAACTGTTTTCGTTTCAAGCAAAGCACCTTTTCCGTTGGCAGTATGACAGAACGTTACTAAAAAGTTCTGACGGTATGAAAATTTTCAGTCACACGAAAACTTTTTGGTAAAAAACGATTTTGGGGTAATTTTGTGGCCCTAAAACCGTACAGGTATTTTACTTTTAGAAATAATATAAATAAAAAGTTATAAATAATTTTTCGAAATCATCAAGTCATTTCTGCCTACGTCTGACTTGAACCAGAACATTCTAAGTTAAGGGATGCAGCGCCTTGCATATTTCTTTATCATTTGAAAATTACTATATTTATGATTTTAATTTTCCAAATTGTATGAAATTTTAAGTTTTTCCTAAGAGATATTAATATTTTTCTTGGTAATATAACAATGTTAGAGATTTTTTTTTCGTAAAATATTTGTATAATGAAAAAATTTCTAACATTTCTACATTTTTTTTAAGTTTAAAAATTATCAAAAAGAGTGATTTTTACCCAACAAAAATTACCTAATTTTTTTATTGTACATTGGCCTACTTTGACGAAATATTGTTTGCCAATTTCGTTTCAAGTACAGTACTATTTGCGTTCACAGTACGCCAATCTATCACTAATTGTAAGAAAAACTGGTTAAGGTAAAAAATTATGCAAATTTTTAAACCTGATCACTTTAATAATAATGAAGTTAATATAATAGGCGCAAAAAAAACTAATGATGATTATATCAAAGTAGGCCAATCAGTATGGAAATTTACATAATTCTGTAGCTTTCTGCTCTAAACATTTTTTCTTAGTAACATATTGCCATACTGTGAATGCGAACAGTACTTTACCCGAAACAAAATTGACAAATAATAGATTTTATCAAAATAGCCTCTGAAAATTTACATACCCTCATAATTTATATTATATGCAAAGTGCATATATTTTATCTTTTGCATATCTTTAATTATAGTCTATATGTAGACGTATTACACTAATTGAAGTTAATTAGCGCTAATTAGTGATTGCATATATTGCATATTTAGGCATTTCTATGCATATTTTTACAAAAGTTGCATATATTGCATATTTAAGCTTTTTCTTATCCTTTCTGTTAATAAAAATTCCTAGTAATTCCTAATGTAAATCGACAACCGACAATTCTCAGAACGATAAATCTTTTACATTGGTTTCTCTAATACTTTTTTCCAAGAACTGCACGTGTTTAATTTCGCCTAGCAGAAGGGATGTGGTAAATACGTTTTATTATTATTAATTCCCAAATAAACTATTCATTCATTGAATATCTTTGAGCGAAACAGCATGTAATTGTGTTACGTTTTTAAATACTGTGCGTACATACAATGAGTATAGCGAACAAATTTCTTTATGGATTAAGTCATATCCTGAACTGGTAAAGGATGGCGACAAAATATTTTGTCGAGCCTGCAGTAAACTGGTAAGTTTAATTTACTAAAAGCTTTACAATTGTTTTTAAATTCTTTAACTTTTGATATAAAATGAAAATTGTTGTTGTAGGTGTCTTCTGAGAGAAAATACCTGATTGATCAACACGCTAAAACTCCATCACATATTGGAAAATGTGAAAAACTAAAGCGATCCGCATGTGTGCAGCAATCTATACGTCAATGTGTAGCATCAGCTTCACGAAACTCAGAACAAGAAGAATGTAATACGGATCTGTGTAACGCATTAATTTCGTCTCACATACCATTAGCAAGATCAAACAATGTTAATTTGAAATCATGTCTGCAAAAATATTGCAAACATAATATACCTGACGAAAGTCCCTTACGAAAAAAATATGTCATCTTGTTACCAGCAAACAATAGCATAAATTCAACAATTGCTAGGGAATAATTTTATTTATATCATGGTAGATGAAAGTACGGATAAGTGTGGCCGTTATATTGCCCATTTGTTAATAGGAATTCTTCATGAAGATATTGTAGATAAATCATATTTAATTTATTGTAAAGAACTTCAAAAAACAAATAATGTGATAATTGCCCAATTCGTTCAACAAGGTTTATCAAATTTCTTTTTACCTGGAAGTATACCTTGTGAAAAAGTTTAATGTTGTTCTAATGTTGTCCAACGCTGCACCATACATGATAAAAGCCGCGCAAAATTTCAAATATTTTTATAGTAACATTATTCATACCACTTGTTTAGCTCATGGGTTCAATCGTGTAGCCGAAGACATTAGGAATCAATTCCCTTTGATTAATGATTTAATTAGCAATGTCAAAAAAGTATTTTTAAAAGCACCTTTACGAATCCAATTTTATAAGGAGCGACTTCCCGGTGTTAAGTTGCCTCCTGAACCGATTATTACGAGATGGGGTACATGGTTAGAGGCTGCAATTTTTTTCGCCGATAATTTTGAAGGAATAAAAAATGTAATTCTTGAAATCATTGCTGACTGCATTGCTCTAGAAAACTGTAAAAAGATAGTAACATCAACAGAATTGCGTTAACAAAACCTTTTGTATATTAAGTCAAATTATAGCTTTGTTTCAAGTTCCATTCGTAAACTAGAAACGCAAGGAATGTCGCTCTCGGAATCAGTCGAAATAGTAGACGAATTTGATATGCTATGTAAGAAGGTTAAGGGTACAATAGGTAATTCTATATACGATAAATTTAAAAAAGTGATAAATAAAAATGCGGGGTATTTGAAATTGAAGAAAGTTAAGAAAATTTTGGAAGGTGAAACAGTAAACGATTTCGACTTTAATTTTAGTTTAGAATGTATTGCAAAGTTAAAAAATGCACCAATTACATCTGTGGATGTTGAAAGAAGCTTTTCTATTTCGAAACATATGTATTCTGATAGAAGACAAAATTTTCTTTTACACAATTTTGAAAAACATTTAATTATAAATTGTTTTAGAAATATGTTATGAAAAAATTTTGTGCAATAAAATTAATGTTTAAATTTCTGCCCTTATTTATTTTATGTAAAAATTTTGCATATTGTCATAATTTTTTTGCATGTATACCCCAGGTTTATGGATATTTTCTCAAAAATCGATGCATATATATGCGCATATATTCCAGTTTTTCTTTGCATATAATCCGGTCTCTAGTCATAACTTTTCATTCCGGACACCATTTCTTTGTAACATTTTAGCATACTGTGAACGGAAAAGGTGCTTCATTTGAAACGAAAAGATTTTTGACCTACTAGATTTTAAAAACTCGAAAGCAAATAATAAATAAGTTTTAGATCAAGTAAAACTTATTTCCCAAATATTAAATTTCAATTCAAAAATTTTTTGTCCATCATACCTGTTCTCAACTCCATCCGTGAACACACTGTATAATATAATACACTGAGCTAAAGCATTGAATACCATCTTTGACGGAAACATGTTTAAATTTGCAAGTTTCAGCCACTATTTGTGCAGTGCGAGCAAGTTCATCGTCCCATTTCTGAAAAAAAAAACCGAAATTTAATTTTAATCTACGCACCAAAACACACACAAACAAAAAACTTCATTCGGAATTACCAGAGGCTTGATGTTCACTCCTCGAGGTTGTCCAGGAACGCTACCATCCATGATGGCTTGGCGATACTTGTTGTGTCTCGCCACTATCACTTCAGCTTCTTTAGGAGTCACTCCGGTTTCTGAAAATCGGAGATTCGTTGTCAATTAGCCAGATAATAATTAACGAAAGAAATCACCGAAAATCTCCAAATCGTCACATTCCGGCTTGACATTGTGTATTAGCGCTACCACGGCGAGAATTGCCAAAGTTAACTTGGCCAAAAACATCTTGCCAGGTCGAGATTTAACCGGGCGAACTATAATTGAGGTACTGATGTTGGAAATATCATTTTAGCGGTTTAATAGACGCAATTCTAATTTCGGCAATGCTTCCGCTAATTGTGCTAATTAGATTTGGCGTTTGTAGTAGTTGATTGTGTAAAGGTGATAAAATTAGTTAATTAATGTGGAGTTGCCTAAATTACAATTATTAATTGGTTGAATTGAAGGACGTTCATAATAAAATACCGAGGTCATCTTAAAAGTTTTGCACAAAAAAATCAATGTATCTTGTTAGTCTACCAAATATCGGTGGTAATATTGTTTCTGCTAATCATACACGAATGATATTAAATTTCTTTCTATTTTCAAAAAAACATGTTTTGAGTTTTGTATTTTATGATCCGATACTAATGTATGCTTACTAATTTGCGACTTGATTTAGTTATATTGCGTTTATATATTAAAGCTGACTAAAAAATAATGGATGAGTCGTCACAAATGTTTCGTATGAATTGAAAAGACTTTATTTAATATTTAATTTAGCATAAGCTAAGCAAATGTTCAGGACTATACTGGACACCTGTATACAGGGTGATTCTCAATACATGCGACAAACTGTAAGAACTGATTCCTGAGGTTATTTTGATCATAAAAGTTCATATGAGTATATGTCCAAAACGGTTTGGTTTTAAAGTTATTGAATGTTTAATAATAAATTATGAACTATGACTAACACGATATAATATCACAGTTAGTTCTTCAAAAACTATTGTATTGAGAGGGAATTGTTTATTAGTCAATAGTTGTCAGAGTATTCATTCAGTTTATTGCCAGTTTCTGTTTTCCAAAATGAATTACACGAATGCTGAGATGTGTGATATGCATTTCGTTTACGGTCTTGCCAATGGAAATTCGCGAGCTTGTAGACGTCTTTACGAAGAACGATACCCGAACCGTATCATCCCGCATCATTCAATACTTGCCCGTCTTCACCAACGTCTTAGTGAAACGGGAAATTTAAAAAAAAACGACGACTGATAACGGGCACCCATCTACAGTGAGAACTCCACAAGTTGAAGAAATGGTACTAAATAAAATTGAGGAACATCCTACTATAAGCACCAGAAAAATGGCGTTTGCTTTAAACATTAGTCAACATTAGTTTCGAGAATATTGAAACATCAACTGTTGTATCCATATCTCATTCAACGGGTGCAGGCACTTTTGCCGACAGATTTTCCGCAAAGAGTGGCTTTTTGTCAATGGATGCAACACAAAATCGCACAAAATATATTTGGCTCAAATATTCTTCACCGACGAGGCTACTTTCTCTAGAAACGCGATTATTAATTTTCATAATAATCACATATGGGCCGAAGAAAATCCGCTCGAACTAGTGAATGCCCGTCATCAACATCAATTCTCTGTCAATGTGTGGGCCGGAATTGTTGGAGATCACTTGTTAGGTCCACATTTTTTAACGATTCGGTTAAATGGCGAGGTATACCGCAATTTTCTTGAAGAGGAGCTACCACTACTGCTGGAAGAAGTTCCGTTGCAATTAAGATTACAAATGTATTTTTATGCATGACGGTGCTCCAGCGCATTTTAGTTTAGTTGCTCGCGAGTTTTTGGACAATACGTATCTAGATTGGTGGATAGGACGGGGAGGTCCACAACCGTGGCCTCCTCGGTCTCCAGATTTAAATTCTTTGGACTTTTTTCTTTGGGGTCACCTTAAATCATACAACTCCCATTGAAAATGACGATGAACTGAGAAATCGTATTATCAGCTTTTCAAACAATTCGAAATACCCCTGATATTTTAGAACGGACTCGCCAGTCAATACGATGGAGGATAGAAGCTTGTATTGCAGTTGGGGGCGGTCATTTTCATCAGTTAGTATAAGTTAATTTTGTTTTACTAATTATTTTGTTTATTTATAATAAAAACATTAATTATGTTAACTTACTATTAAACATTGTACAACTTTAGAACTAAGCGATTTTGGACATATGTTCTTATGAACTTTTATGATCAAATTAACCCCAGGAATCAGCGCTTAAAGTTTGTCGCATATATTGAAAATCATCCTGTATAGTAGCTCATATAAAATTATGTTAATTTTCTTCGTAGAATTTAAAAATGAAATAACATAACATAGAGTGTTCCATTTAAAATAACGGAATAAGTATGCGTTTTCCTACTTTTGAAACAGCCTATATAGTCAGAAATATTTTTAAGTTATGCAGCATTAAATTTTGTAAAACTTTTCTATATGAGACTTTTCCTAAAATCAAAAATAGAACTACAATCAAAGCCTTCGGTGAAACACCTGTACACAATATTTGTAAAAATACAATACAAAAGAATTATGTGGATGTGACTTCAACAGATGAATTGGTGCGCATTGCTACGTTCAGAAAATGACATATTTTAAATTAATCAAATTTTGTTCATTTTAACTATATTATGAGGTTAAATACAGTCAAAGCAGCAGATTGCGTTAAAAATGTTTTTTTAAGGTTAGATTAAATAAACATTTAAAAACAAAAACAAAAAACGAAGAAGTATCATATATTATCTTAATACCATTTGTTTTGCTGTATTAAATAGCAAAATCATGTTAAGCCAAACGAGGAATTGTTTTTCAATCAATTATATTACATTGTTACAGCAAATTAAACAAAGAGGTGACACCTGGTAAAATCGAACCAGGAGATGTCATGATATTTTGTTTTCACCAGCTCATATATTAATACCTGTAAAACCTGTAAAATTATATCTAAGACTAAATATTAAATACACTAACAAAAACAATAACGCCTATCCGACAATAATCTTTTTGCAACGCCACCAATTGTCCCGTGCATTGGTAGCTGAGCGCCAGAATAAGACTTGATGAAAGAGTCGCCGTTTTAATGATCACAGATCCTAAAACATGTTTACCCAGTAAATAAACCAGATTAATATTTGATAACCGGGTCTGTCGTGCTATTTATGCTGAATATGCAATACTGTTGGAGTAAAACGAGTGAGGCGCAGTCTTTGCAATTTCTATGTTATATACAGGCGTCCCACGGAACTGACTCATTATTTTTTTTTTTTTAGAATTTCTAGAAGGAATTTGATTTTGAAGCTTGCAGAATAGTCATGACTGATTATGCTCTATTTTTTAAAAAAAATATATTTTCAACTTTCTAGCACTTTATTGCGGAATACAGGGTGTTGATATCAACTCTCATATTTTAAATAGAATATTCCTGGAGGTTAGGAGTACCTATCGGGCGCGATAGGGGAAAGGCCATCTTGTCGGGGTTCACTCAAGACGAGATGATTAGTGGCGGCTATAAGTTCGTCCTCTCTGCTTAAAACCGGAGCAGGATGAATGAAGACCGTTGCCGTGTGAACCACTCCCCCATCGCCTGAGCTGTCGTGTCGTGACTAAAGGCTTGCACAGGGTTCTACAACGATGCCAGTTGTTGCTTCCGGCTACCGAAAGCCTAACTATTAAACCAAGTCCCGAAAGGGATGGGGGGTCTTGGCTTAACTGCATAGACCGAGAGGAGACAACCTCAACAAAACCTAAATCCTAAGATTGCGAACTAGGCTGATGGGATGCTTGACTGGATAGAAGACCAGTCTACTAGTCCAACCTTGGGGCACCTGGCGCATCCCTCTGCATGCGGGGCTCTGTGGAGGTGGACATTTTCTTCCCTAGCTACTCGTGGGATCAACCATGGAGGAAGGACGTTTATTAGCAGGACGACACCGATAATAAACAGGAATCGGAGCAGGACCTCCATAAGAAGTCTTCCACTTCCAAAGTGAGAGTACCTCACAAGGAAGGAACAAAGGGAGGAGCAAAACGATTGGAGCAGACTGGGGAACAAGATGGCATCCATCCCCTCTTAAATTGCGTAACACTGTGCAACTCAAGGACGTTGCACCTGGGAGCACAAGAAATTTAAGAGGGAGACTTACCTAACTTGGGGCCTTTTGATATCATACACTTTCTGAAAGGAATAGGATTGCAAGGCCAGCTGTAAAACAGTAAGAACAGGGAACACAATAGATCTTTCAGGTCGCAGTGTAATATCACCCTTGCATATAATATATAGATATCTATATATATTATATAATATATATATATATATATATATATATATTATATTGTATATATTATATATATATATATATATATATACTGCTATGATATCTAAGGTATGGAATCTATTTGAAAATCAATTAGAACAGGTTTCAAAACTACATGAACAAGTAATTCAAAAGTGAGGCGTGTACTCAGTTGCCTATTTTACAGGCGAATTATGAATTTGTTAAAGATAGTTATTTAAAATGAACAACATTAGCATTAGATGCTAAATATTGCCTTTATGTAATGTAAACTGTATTTTATGTTAATTCAAACTGAGCTGGTATCTTGTTTATGTATTGTTATATTTTGCTCGGAGAGATTTTTCTTTCCTCGGGATGTTTTGTTTTTAACGTTTGGCGTATTCCCCTCAAACTAGAGAAAATAACGGTATTTTAATGTCGGTTAGCTTTATCTTTCAAAATTCAGGTTGGTCGACCTGTGTGATAACAATCGAAGGCTGTTGACCGTTGAATATGATTTGAATTCTCATTCTGTTGGTGGGTACCAGACACGACGGTTGTCTTAATCTTCCTATAACGTTTTTATGCCACAATTTTAAAAAAAAATTATCAAAGTTCCAAGAAGTATTACCTAAAAAAGTATCGATACAACTCCTGTTTATATAATCTTTATCGAATACCTGCATTTTGCCAAGAAAATATCCTATAAAAATATCCTACGAAGATCTCCTGACCAGATTGCCTCTCCATGCCATTGACCGAGACCATTAGAAACTACATTCCAGTACCAGAGTTTGCCAAGCGTCGTGTCCTTTTCAAGTTAGTATTCCTTAGAATCACCTCACCTAAAACAGAGAGGAATTACTTCAATTTCCATTCAAATTTAAACAGAAACTTATATTTTTATAATTTATTTCACCATACGATAATTTGGGGTTAAATTTATATTCAACCGCCATTTAGTTTAGTTATTTTAGAAATTTTTATATGTTAGGGTTGTAAATAAATATCACTGAGTTTGATCTGTGATAAAATAGCTATCTTTAACAAATATCGATAATCATAAATAATCGTTTGCTTTAAAATTTTAGTATTTGCCGTTTATTGGTAGATGGCGCCGTTATTTATTTGAATTTTATTTTATTATATGATGTTTCCATAACCTCACTTTAGTCTTTAAAAATGCCAGGAGGTCTTATATAGTATTTTACTGATTCCAATTTACATACCTTGTGATCATAGAGTCTCAATTGATGATGAAACATAGCATTTGGGTAAATAAATAAAGATTTAAGCTTGTTTTGATTTGAAACGTTGTTTTTATTTGTACAGCAAGTGTTTTACATCGATTTTCGGTAATTACTTATTTCAAATTTTAATAAACCGAGGAGGGGCTTTGAGGGTAGAACTGCCTATTCGTTAATAAGCGTCCGGAGTACGATTCTGACAGACGATCTGGTTCCCTTTGAAGCGTCCCGTGCCACCTAGCAGGTAGGAAATCACATTTCACAGTTTGCTTTCACTTATTAGAGAGGTCGCTGGGTGTATTGAAACCACTATTTAATTTATTTGATTTTATTGAAAAAAAAAATAAAAAAAAAAAAATAAATCGTAAACGGACAAGCTAAATAAAAATAATATAAATTGAATATAATAATTAATTTGTATAGAATTTAAAAAAAAAGAAAAAAAAATTGAAATTCCGGGCATTGTGTTCTGAAAAACAGAGCAATACACATACATTAAATAGAATGTTACAATTTTTATCGATCTAATGAATGTACGGAATGATTTGCAACTACTTCCTATTTGAGTTCCCTGTGCCTAAATTCAACCGTTTTTAAGATATTTGCAATTTTGTAGAATTTTTGACATTTGCACTGGTTTAGAATAAAATTAAATAGTTAATGGAGCATTAGATACTTAACGGTTCTACTAATGTCGATCTCAATAAAAGGACGTATGCATTCAGTGTTTTAGTACACATACATGTAACTTGGTACTGATCTGGCGCGCAGACGAAAGTAGACCACTCTAATTATGACTGTTACTACATGCAATCGGCATTAATGCATCTTGTATTCATTTTTACATTCCTGGATATGTAATCCTATAATTACATGACCAATCACTTATATCCTATATGTATATGCCACGCTTTTGGTCGATAAATGTATTTTTATGTTGTTTATAACTTGTAAATACTTTTGCTTTTTCAGATAACCTTACCATTATTACACACTAATAGCTACTTCCCAATTGTTATGGTCATCACTACAGATAGACAAAGACATGATGACAGATCCGTATAAGGTCTTAAATTCCCAACCTAGTAAACAGTCAATGGTCTGAGTCTCTGGGGACTTATCTGCGCAAGGGATATTGAATTATGTGGCAGATGGTAAACATGACTGGGAATAGATAATCTCTAGAGTAAATATTTTCATTACTAGTAGGAGAATGAGCAATTATGGTCAAAGTAATAATATATTTATCGATGTGGTAAAGCAAGCGTTGTGCAATGCATATTAGCAATAAAGTTTTTAACCCCGCAACATTGAGATAATATATATTTGAAAAGGAAACAACACAGAACAAAAATAAAAAACATTTCAAGACAATTATTAATTAACAAAGAGCAAAATGAACGACTTATTGTTAGTGGAAGCATGGTTACAGCATACATTTGACGGATTAGCACTGCCAGTACGTTATGTATGTTTGTATGTCCCCGATAATGTACTCCGTTGCGTTGAATGCAGACTGGCACATTTGTGGAACATGGAGAGGCTTTTTTGGCGATAGAAATTTGCTTTATCTAGCTGGAGCTATTGTAGTATAGCTCTATTCGGGAAACAGATACAAGGAGGACTGTGTTCTATGTGTTTCCCGGTACGTGACTTAAATTTTCGAAGCTGATTTGATGTGGTATGCGGTTCGACCCATTTCCGCACAATGCTAGGTCATTATTTACTTACTTGCTAGCGTTTTACTAACTATTAATAGAATTTATTATTGGTTGCGCGTTAAAAAAAAATGTGTTTAAGGATGAACTATCTTGTATGTCTGATTACTTGTTTTTCGTTTTCGAAATTTAATGTGAAAAATATTATATTATATTATAACCCGCGCTGAGAGAGGAAAATGCAAAACAGTTTTGTCGATATTTAAATGTAGCTCATTATTCTCGAACCAAGTTGAAAACTTATTCAACATAGTTTATGCTAATTCAATCACATTGCTCCTAGATGTATCATATGCTAAATAACTTATATCGTCTGCATACATTACAATAGTGTTATGTAAAGATAAATTGGGAAGATCGTATACAAAAACAATAAACAACAGAGGACCTGTAATAGAACCCTGCGGAACACCTCTTTTAAAATTTAGGGAATTCGATATTATACCTTTTACCTCTACTATTTGTATTAATTCTCTGTACTTTTTACAGTTATTTTAAAATATTTTGACAAAACTATTTACAAAAAAAATTAGAGTCACCGAGAGAAAAAAAGGTTTTGTATTAACTAATAAAATGGTGTATTGAACACTTTTTTCTTTTTCAATATGAGCAATGATATTTTAGTGTTAACGCAATACGTAAAAAAATGTTAAATTGGGTTAGTTAACTGAATAATAATAAATGTTATAAGAAACAGACTACGCGTGATTCTTTGAACATGTACTTAATTTTCCATTAACAATTTCTACGTGCTAATTGAATAATACAACAACATTATCCCAACACAGTTACTTGTTGTAGACACACGAAGTAATAATTGTCTCTATAATTTTATAATATTGGTTTAGCACTATAAAATGTTGATTCAAAACTTATATTGTTTCATTTAACCTACCTGTAGTATTCATCGAATAACTATTTGCATGTAATTCAACACCTTTAGATGGTTATACGAAAAAGATTTTCTTGTTAGTGGAACCATTTTCGATTTTGCTTAAAATCACGTTACTCATCGGGCGAGTTTTTAATTTCATCGATGGATCCATCGATTACTGTATCATTAATCTATTAAACAGAGATATACTGTAATCGATGGATCTATCGATGAAATTAAAAATCCGCCCGCACATTCAGCAATTAGTCCATTGATAGCAACGCATAGCTATATATTGCCTAATTAGGAAGACTATATATAGTAAGTAATAGAAGAAAAACATTTACGGCATTATATACTAACCTTATATTAGCTTAATAACATAACTAAAAAATTATAAAGGTTTTATTCATACATTTGAAAGGAAAGTACAATTTAACGTTTCATAATAAATCATTCATAACAACATTTAACCAAAATTCGTTATCAGCATTTACCGATTTCGTAGTACTACCCACCAAATAATCATTATTTTCAACGGAATTGGTTTTTATCATATTAATCGATTTACTTAAACAATTAGAGGCAAAATGATTTTTACGATTACATTTATCACATATTTTACTATAAGCTGGACAATTGTTTTGCGCATGCGTAAAATTACAACGTGTACACCGACCTGTTCTAGAATTGTTCGAATCCGTTACAAACAATCTTATTTGAATTTGCCGGACACCTCTTTCCAATGATCTTCTATCCTTGTGCGGCCCTTGGGTGAAACATGTCTTCTGTCTTGCTTCTGCATCCGGCTGTCGATCGATGTGTTTTCCAGAGTCATTTCAATATTATTTAAAATTTCTCGAACTTCCTTTCCTATGCAGTGTAATAGCGTCGCTGCTTGTATTTCGGCTGTTTTCCCACTGCAACCACTCGCGGTAGAATATAATTCCCAATCTTCTTTGAATTGCCTCCAATTTTTTGCTAGGTCGCCCTCCATTTTCATCTTCTCGGGTTGAGATATATTCTCCATTTTGTTTTGTTCCTTTCTGACACTTTTTTTTTATAATTTGTTGGACTTTTTCTTCCTTTCACTGATTTTTTTCTGTATTTTGTTTGTTTTTTATTCAGACTGTGCCATGTTATATGTATATATACTGCGCGATGGGTTTTGATTACCTTCATTATTCAATATTAATGTTACAGAAACTTACAAGCATAAGTCTTATTGCTACGGAGGTTGGATACTGACTGACTATACGCATGTGCGATCACCTATATGTAATAGTATTAGATATTACATTTCATTGAGTTAACACCGATAGTAAATATTTAAAGAACCCCTTTTTCAAATGTCAAATCGACAATTTGTGGGATTAAACCAACAAGATAAAATATTGGTTACGCTTGAACACTATAATCTTGTTAAATTAACTCTAAAGTGTGCAACAATATAAATATGTTTAAACACACAAAAAAAAAATAATATTATATTATCTATATCAAGTTCTCTTTTATTCTAATTACAAATCTTTCACTTACCGACGCAAGAAAATCTCTTCCCAGTAAGAAACGCCGACAGAAACAATCAGATCTGTCCTCGATTTTAGCGGGTAATTGTGCGAAAGATTTTTTCCGCATTCGGCAATTTGAATGTCGCTGATTTTAAAGCCGGAGACGGACGAATGATGAAATCACACGGCCTGTTAAAAGTACTCTTTGATCTTAGGGATTGTCCCGCATAGTCTGATGGCTATGCGGCAAATTTAATTACCTATACGTGTGTACCCTTGCTACATATGGATGGTGCGCCATCGATATTATGACGGGTATGCATTTTTTAACGAAATGGAATTTATATTTTTTGTCCTGTATTTCCGAAATTGGATAATTGGTGAACTGGCCATTTAGTGTTGTACACTGAGAAAAGAGATTCCTTTAAATGAAAAGTTTTATAACTTTTGGTTTTCAAAAAAAAATATGATACCTTTTCGCAGAAAAGTGTTTATTTTAGTTGAAAGTAGCGTGCTGTTTCACCAGAAAACTACTTTTTCTTAAGTAATTACTTACTTTTGTACGAAAGGTAACTGCAATTAAATGGATACAACCTTGTTTTGGTTAATTAATATTTTATAATATTAATCTGTATAACTTCTGTTTAAGTTAAACCTATACACATTCATTCACATATTATATTGTTATTATTAGAGACCGGATTATATGCAAAGTGCATATATTTTATTTTTTGCATATCTTTAATTATAGTCTTAATGTAGACGTATTACACTAATTGAAGTTAATTAGCGCTAATTAGTGATTGCGTATATTGCATATTTAAGCTTTTTCTTATCCTTTCTATTAGTAAAAATTCCTAGTAATTCCTAATGTAGATCGACAACCGACAATTCTCAGAACGATAAATCTTTTACATTGGTTTCTCTAATACTTTTTTCCAAGAACTGCACGTGTTTAATTTCGCCTAGCAAAAGGGATGTGGTAAATACGTTTTATTATTATTATTAATTCCCAAATAAACTATTCATTCATTGAATATCTTTGAGCGAAACAGCATGTAATTGTGTTACGTTTTTAAATACTGTGCGTACATACAATGAGTATAGCGAACAAAATTTCTTTATGGATTAAACCACATCCTGAACTGGTAAAGGATGGCGACAAAATATTTTGTCGAGTCTGCAGTAAACTGGTAAGTTTAATTTTACTGAAAGCTTTACAATTGTTTTTAAATTCTTTAACTTTTGATATAAAATGACAATTGTTGTTGTAAGTGTCTTCTGAGAGAAAATACCTGATTGATTAACACGCTAAAACTCCATCACATATTGGAAAATGTGAAAAACTAAAGCGATCCGCATGTGTGCAGCAATCTATACGTCAATGTGTAGCATCAACTTCACGAAACTCAGAACAAGAAGAATATAATACGGATCTGTGTAACGCATTAATTTCGTCTAACATACCATTAGCAAGATTAAACAATGTTATTTGACATCATTTTCGCCCAAAATATTGCAAACATAATATACCTGACGAAAGTACCTTACGAAAAAATTATGTCACATCTTGTTTACCAGCAAACAATAGCAGAAATTCAACAATTGATAGGGAATAATTTTATTTATATCATGATAGATGAAAGTACGGATAAGTGTGGGCGTTATATTGCCCATTTGTTAATAGGAATTCTTCATGAAGATATTGTAGGTAAATCATATTTAATTTATTGTAAAGAACTTCAAAAAACAAATAATGTGACAATTGCCCAATGCGTTCAAGAAGGGTTTATCAAATTTCTTTTTACCTGGAAGTATACCTTGTGAAAAAATTTTACTAATGTTGTCCGACGCTGCACTATACATGATAAAAGCCGCGCAAAATTTAATTTTTTTTTATAGTAACATTATTCATACCACTTGTTTAGCTTATGGGTTCAATCGTGTAGCCGAAGACATTAGGAATCAATTCCCTTTGATTAATGATTTAATTAGTAATGTCAAAAAGTATTTTTAAAAGCACCTTTACGAGTCCAATTTTATAAGGAGCGACTTCCCGGTATTAAGTTGCCTCCTGAATCGATTATTACGAGATGGGGTACATGGTTAGAGGGTGCAATTTTTTTCGCCGATAATTTTGAAGGAATAAAAAATGTAATTCTTGAAATCACTACTGACTGCATTGCTCTAGAAAACTATAAAAAGATAGTAACATCAACAGAATTGCTACAAAACCTTTTGTATATTAAGTCAAATTATAGCTTTGTTTCAAGTTCCATTCGTAAACTAGAAACGCAAAAGGGATGTAGCTCTCGGAATCAGTCGAAATAGTAGACTAATTTGATATGCTATGTAAGAAGGTTAAGGGTACAATAGGTAATTCTATATACGATAAATTTAAACAAATGATAAATAAAAATGCGGGATATTTGGAATTGAAGAAAGTTAAGAAAATTTTGGAAGATGAAACAGTAAACGATTTCGACTTTAATTTTAGTTTAGAATGTATAGCAAAGTTAAAAAATGCACCAATTACATCTGTGAATGTTGAAAGAAACATTTCGAAACATATTAATATTCTGATAAAAGACAAAACTTTCTTTTACTCAATTTTGAAAAACATTTGATTATAGTATGAAAAAATTTTGTGCAATAAAATTAATGTTTAAATTTCTGCTCTCATTTATTTTATGTAAAAATTTTGCATATTGTCGCAATTTTTTTGCATATATGCCCGAGGTTTATGCATATTTTTTCAAAAATCGATGCATATATATTTCAGTTTTTCTTTGCATATAATCCGATCTCTAGTTATTATTATATATACATTAAACAACATATTCTAGTTTCTTTTAAGTACATTATCATATTATTAAATTACAAAACAGTATTTGTAAATAAAAACCCCGACGTTTTGGTTATTATTCGCGGAATATATTGATTTAAAACTTTTGACTTTTAGCGAGAAATGCAAGCGTCTGCATTCAAGATGAGTGCATTTTTTCACACGCAATTTTTAATTATTTTAGTTTCATTCGTGCTCCAACTGCACAAGTCTCAGATTTTTTTCGGGTATCTCTTCCTTAAATTTGACTACGGGACACCCTGTATACATACTTTATCAATTCTAATCAAAACTCGATACAATTTTGAAAGTCACCATCTCGACCATTTCTCATATCCGTCTCTAAGTGTGCGGTCCTCCGCGGGCATCCCTAGGGATCCATCCAACAAGAGCGGACCTGATTA
Source organism: Protaetia brevitarsis (assembly GCA_004143645.1). Taxonomy (NCBI): domain Eukaryota; kingdom Metazoa; phylum Arthropoda; class Insecta; order Coleoptera; family Scarabaeidae; genus Protaetia; species Protaetia brevitarsis. The sequence continues at coordinate 1,021,202 of RXPK01000213.1, forward strand.
CCGTGTCCACTAATCTTAACACAGCACGCTACCGCCCCCTATAACATGTAACATTGCCGCACGACAGCGACTACACAACAAATCCACCTCTTTGCTTCCAACCTACGTAAGGCAGCACCAAGATGTACTCCCTGCAGAGAGAGCTTAACCGCCTTATCTTCGATGCATATGTTCGTCTCCCGTCCTAGCTATCCGTAGGCGTATCTCGGGTAAGTTTGTCGCAGTAATAGACAGACCATGAGGTGGCGTGATTATTGGAAATACTCTCTCTTAAATATCTTATTCTATTTAATCGATCTATTATAAGGGTCTTAATTCATTATTAATAACATTGGATTCAAACTAGAACCGTGAGGGATTCCCCGTCGAAAAAAAACTTTGATAAAACTTGTTGCAAAGACTTTCTGAATTATAAGATTAAAAAAAAAATAATGTACACTCGTGTCACTCTATTTAGTTGCAGTTTATTATTAATTGTCAATAACAATAAATTCAAATAAGAATCGCAAAATAGCTTGAGAAGAATTTCAACGAAAAATGTTGGAATAAGTGCTAAAAAAGTATAAAATTCATCTATCCTCCTTTGTCTTTTGATTTAATTTTACTTTTGTTAATAATAAACAACAATGGACTCGCGTAAGGACCGTGTAGTACCACTAGGAGAATACACAGATAAAAAGCATTCTCAAAATCAAAAAAATATTATTTTGCCCCTATTTAAAAGAACCATTTTTTTCAGTTAATAGATATTTCTTTTAGTCAACACGCATTTTTTTCATTGAAATAATATCATTATCAATTGAAAGAAATATGTATTAACTGAAGTAAATGGTTCTTTTAAGTAGTGGCAAAGAAATATTGCTTTGATTTAAAGAATTCTATTTCTCTGTGTATTAATAAAGAAATTTATAAAATCAAACTACGAGATTAATTAATTGAATACGGTCAACAACAATGGACTCGCGTAAGGACCATGTAGTACCACTAGGAGAATACACAGATAAAAAGGATTCTTAAAATCAAAGCACTATTTCTTTGCTCCTATTTAGAAGAACCATTTTTTTCAGTTAATAGATATTTCTTTTAGTCAATACGCATTTCTTTCATTGAAATAATATCATTATCAATTGAAAGAAATATGTATTAACTGAAGAAAATGGTTCTTTTAAATAGTGACAAAGAAATATTGCTTTGATTTAAAGAATCCTATTTCTCTGTGTATTAATAAAGGAATTTATAAAATCAAACTACGAGATAAATTAATTGACTATGTTTATTAATTCATATTTATTGTTTGTTTTTAATGAGCTGGGTAAAACGCATTTATATGCTTCTCAGGTACTTTCATTCATCATCATTATAAAAAAAAATGGTTATCACGATTGACTGAAGCAAGATTCGAATCCGCGGCATGTAGTAATAGTCGAAATACTAAACGATGCCTAGAGAAACTTGACTATCACAGTCTGATCTAATATTGTAAACGATATCAGGTCTATGCAAGTACCACAGAAAAAAATTAACAACAAAAGTGTAGGAGCATTCGTTTAGAGTTAAACTATAAGATTTTGAAAAAATACAAAGTCAATATTCATATATGCATATAATAAACCACAATGAGCCCAAGAGAAAGACGTGCGGTATTCCCAGGAGGATCTTAGTAAAGTAAATATTTTGAGAGCATTTTTGTTAGATTATACTCACATACAAGATTATAAAAAAAATTAAAAATCATCAGCTTGTTTGTCTTCCTTTAATTGATGTTTACTGATTACAAAGAATAATGGTGTCAAGAAAAATTGTAAAGAAACTTCTGATACAAATTACGGGTATTTTCGTTGAGTTAAACTAAAATATAACGCTCTAATCTACTAAATACGCTCCTATTTGGATTCAATGCATTTATATTTATTAATTTAAGAATAAAGGACTCAAAGAAGAATCATGGAGTACTCCCAATAGTGTATTAGCAAAAAAAAGAATGCATTTTTTTTAAAGTTGAACCAAAAAATTGAAAAAAAAAATATAAAATTGATACACTCTTACCTACGTGATTTTATTTAATTGATGATTATTGATTATAAAGAACAATCAACTCAAGCAAGAACCATGAAGAACTTCCAGTAAGATTTTGGCAAAACATATAACATTGTTATGGAGTTAAAAATATAAAATTAGTATCTATAAACTAATAACTTTGTTATTCAGTTGAAATATTTCGATTATAAAGAACAACGGATTCATAAGGAAATTAAACAAAAAATGTTGCAAAAATGTTGTGCTAGTATTAAACAAAAATGTTTTCCAAAAAACTATATATTCAATATATTCCAACAGTATATAGTTGATGTTTATTGATTATAAAGAACAATGAACCCAAGCAAGAACCATGAAGTATCCCTAGTGGGATTTTAGCAAAAAGATTTGTGGCTTACATGGACTTTTATATTTAATTACAATTTGTTTATTATATAAAAAATTAAGGGTTTAACCAAGAACCGTAAAGTACCCCCACCTAAGAAAACTTTAATGACAGAAATGTGGTAGAAACATTCTTCCAGTATTAAACAAGGTTTTGCAAAAAAAAAATACATAATCCATACATCTTGGCGCTACATAGCGATGTTTATTGATTGTAAAAACAGCGGATTCAAGTAAGGGTCATGAAGTAAAACCACAGCATTAAAGAATATCGAATCTATGTGCGCCTTTTTGCCATAATCTAGCTAATTTTTGTTAATTATAAAAAACAATGGACTCAAGCATGCGCAATAAAGGATTCCTATGGGAATTTAAACACAAAATTTTCTAGATGCATTTTCATGAAGTTTCTATTATAAGATTTCATAAAGATACTTAATTAACGTACACTTGGTTTTTCTATAAAGAAAAAAAATTCAAAATCTTCCCAAACAGCAATATTGCGGTACACGCTGAGCACATCCACCAAAGCGATTTCCACCCCAAGCTTGTCTTCTGTGCCGACGGCAATGTAATTTCATATAGGAATCTGGTCAGAAGCCCAGGGGCATTTACCCTCTTTTAACGGCATATTAGTAGGTGATTAGGTTTCAGATTGGGGGCCAAATTTTCGCGTGTTCTTTATTCGGGGATGATTCGACGGACGTCGGGCGAGACTAGGGGAGGGGGTGGTTTCGGAAGGTTTATCCGAGAAGGCGAGTGATTAAAATTCATTTCCCTCATTGCCACGGGTATGCGGGGGAATAAGGGTGGACATATTGCGGTAATGATTAAATGTAGTTTACATTGAAATAGATTTTTACGTGATTGGGGTTGTACAAGCGTGCACAAGCTTCATTTGCAGTACCCTATTTTCTCTTTTTTTTTGTATAATTAAACTGAAAATATTGCCACATCAATTATGTGACTTCGACACGACAACATAAAACTAAGAAATTAAAAGCTACACTGAGAAAAATGGGCTAAGTAAAGTGTTTCCTTGATAAAAAAAATTATTTACAATAGATAAAATTTTACTTGGAACTATTCTCGTTAATTAATACCTGCAACTAAACCCAGTTTCCTGAATGCAAGTTGTTACTGTAAATAGTGCTTTTATTAACGGCTATTACACAGCGTACCTGACAAATTTGTGGTAAGTAACGTATCACTTATGACTACTGGTACTGTATCTAACTACAGCACATGGTTAGTAGAAGTAACAACAATGCTGATCGCTATTAAACTCATGTATTTTCTTAAATAGGTAACAACTTGCCACAACTATGATTATGTGAGTTTTGCTGCCACCCCGTGATTGTTTTACTTTTCCTGATTGGCTAGTGCAGCGGAGTAATGAAATAGTCCCCGAGACAGCTACGCGCGCATGCGCGTGTTAGCGTCAAGTAAGAGTTACGGACGTGGGAAAAGGTAGTCGAAAAAGGGTGGCCAAGGAGTACGATAATTGTAGGCCAGTTGGAACGTAAATATATTAAAAATACCGGGTGGGTTAACTCAAGGGCCCACCCGTATAAAGAATCACAGCGAAAGAAGAAGTGCCGAGCCTATAAGCAATCGGATGTTTCAAGATTGCAGTTTTAAACCACGCGGTGGGATATTTGAATTCCCCATCATTGTGATGATATCTGTGCCCGCTGGTGAAGTTAAAGTGTGGATGCCGTCGCTAGCTGAGTGATAGTCCAAGTGCCACCTGCAGTTAGGGTTACCCCGACGAAGTAGCCGTTTTCGAGGCGATCACCGGACATAACCGCCACGTACGCCGACAGAGGATCAACTCGCCGAGACAACGCCCAATGCAAAGAACCAACAGAAACCGCAAGTTTACCGCCTAGGTATATTATTTCTTTGTTTGTTATTAGTTGTAACTTCAAAGCCATATTTCTCTTTGTCCTTTATTTAGATTTCAATAATTTCAATAACTAAATAACGTTTCAAAAGAGCCCCATTTACCTTATCTTTTATTATTGCTTTGTTAATTTTTTCATTATTAAGGAGTATATTTTATGAGTCATTACGTTGTAAATTGTTCAAAAAAAACTGTTGTTAAAGTGAAACCAATATCTTTCATTCATATCAGGTAGACACTGTGTTTGTCCTACACAAAATAAAACTATTACTAATAATACTGCTTTTTTTTCTTAAGTAATAAGTATTATGTACCATCTTTAGGAAAATAAATGCGAATTTAAACTTCAATTATTAATGCAATCGAACCTACAGCACACTGAATAGTAATTAAAAATTATTTGCAAACAATTTTGAATTACGCATTGCTCGGTACGCAATACCTATAGTTGTGGTTGCATAAATAACCGAAGATTTGTGGAACTTCTATATATCAGGTATTTAGTGAACGTGCATTAATGATATTCTTTTCTTATCACAAGTAATCTAAATAGCTTGTATTAATTATGAAGGTGTGATAGCCGTTATAGGATAGTTCACTCACAGCAATACACCTACTACTTGACAAGGGCAAATCTTTGCTTACTCCAACTACATATATTCTTAGGCTTAACTACTTCAGTTTAATTATCTTAAGCAACTCCATAAGTTACCGGTATGAAGCAGACCGTAAGTAACTTAGATTGCTTCTTGTTAGTATCAGTGTTTAGGATATCTTTTTTACTAGTGCTAAGTAATCTGTGCTTTGTCCCCTATTCAGCTGAACTTTTTACTTACGATAATTATATTTTTATTTATGATTATTAATTTTTTTCTCAGTGTATAGAAACAATGAAAGTATCCCAAGTTTCATCTTCTATTTTTGATAAAAGTGAGTACACATTATATGATATGATATGCTAGTATTTTTTTATCGGCTTAGTTTTAGTATATGATGGGTGTAAACAACCCCTCAAAGTTATCCCGATTTCTAAAAATTTTAATATAGCTTTTAAACGATGACAGATAGAGAAAACCTTCCATTGTGGCCTTATACCATATCAAAAGGGCTTTCAAAACATGCAGGGTCATTCCGGGAGCCCATCCATTGAAAGTTCTTGACTTTGCAATGATATCTCCCCTTTGAAACTGCAAGGCGTAGTCTTGAGAAAGATTGTATGTGAAAATTAACAAACAGTAATACGGAATGACTAAATAAGCAAAATTCAAACACGAAACGCACGGCTCTGTAGAACATATGTCAATTTTGACAGCAAAATTTGAGGAGACGCTGTATTACTAATTTCATTGCAATGATTAGATGAAAATATTGATTTGCGCATCGCGAAAAGTAGTGTAGGATCAGGACAATCATTCTCGATCTCAGTGTACCACATTTAGAAATTAATGAAAACATAGTTATGGAGACAAACCTATGTACTGGGACACCCATGTATAAAAACATTGTAATTTTGTTAAAGGGAGAAATGAGATTCCTTAAACCAAAAAAAAAAAAAACTTCTTTCTCTAGCTATTCAAAACAATAATTTCTTTTAGTTAAAAACTATACCTAAAATAACATCAATTGCATGTTCCCTTGTCAACAACCAATTAAACTAATTGAGGAAGCTGTTATCCCTCTCACTCTTTGATATATTTCTGCATATTATGCAAATTATAAATAGAGTATTGCGTATAGAATCTCTGCATAACCAAACAAAATGTTGATTTATAAGCTTGTGTTGCTCTTGGCAATATCTTCGTTCTTCGAAGTTGCACACCCACTCTATTTAGATTGCAACAGCTTGGATTTAGAGGTTTATGGTAAGTTGCCATCCCTTTCACGTATTATTTCATCAATTTAGCCTTTTTTTTCGTGTGTATAGAGACTGGAGTTTCTGAAAAGGATATCAAGACCATACTGAAAGCGCATAATACCCTTAGGCAAGTTATAATGGATGGTGACATGGAGGGTCAACCAAAAGGGATTGATTTGAAGTACTTGGTATATGGCATTTAAATTCAAAAGTAATTGCATTTTATTCGTGTTTTTTTTTCTTTTCTGAGCAGCAATGGGACGATGCTTTAGCGAAATCCGCGCAGAAAGTGGCCGATACTTGCGTCTATCAACATCAATCAGTGCGTGATGGTAAGTTGCTTTAAAATCCTCCAAATATACATTTTTCATTCAATCTAAATTTCATCATCAGAACGCTGGAGGTTACCAGTTGGACAAAACATCGGTAGAAGTTTCAAAACACAATTTACGATTGACAGTGCTGATTGGGCCAAGATAATAGCGAAGTGGATTGGGGAAAGCTCAAGATACACTTATGGGAAAATAGGCCCAAATTATCAGAAAACTGGACATTATACACAGGTATTTTTTTATGGATTTAAAAATGCCCGAGTTATTTTGACAACCAGTCAATTAGTTTTTGATCTCATCAACTGTGAACACAGCATTATCTGTTAGCCAATGTCGCAGTGCTAATAGAGACCTTGGTCTCCAACTGACTTCTATTTTCATCACTATTTGTACCCTAATTTAAATAACTATATTCACAGGTTGTTTGGGCCGATAGTGAATATATTGGGTGTGGATTCAACTCCCACGAAAACGCTCAAGATTCTGAGAAAAGCGTAGAGGAAATCTATGTTTGTCACTATGGGCCTAGGTTTGTATGGTACAAAATGCTTTGGAAGACGCGTTTTAATCGATTTTATTTTATGTTTTTAGAGGAAATATGTTGTGGAAATATCCTTATAGGATTACCAGAAGAATAAAATTAGATCAGAGATCCCAATCGAATATTAATTCACTTATAGTTTGTTTTTTGTTCACGATGGTGTATCATATTTTAACTCAATTTTATTATACATGAATATGTAAAAGTTTTACAATAATAAAATATTCTTTGCATTACGTTGAAACGATTCCACTTTTTTATATATATAAATTCCAGTAAGTTTGAAAAAAAAATCAGATAGTTACGATGTTTGTTAAGTAAAGTCTTTCAATATGTCCATAAAAGTTTTGATATCAAGAGGAAACTTTCAGAAATATTTTTTTCTAGAATCTTAAGTTATCTGATCTGTGGTTGGTGATTCGTTGTTATAAAAAGTTATAAAACAATCTGAAATGATAAAAGCATGCTCGTTTCGATGTTTTTTAAGACATATACATTAAATCAACATTAGGCACCTCATTCGTTTATCATTTGGTTATTTTCTGTAGTTTAATGTTTAATATAATATATAAGTATACTTACAAAAATGTCAAATTTAATCCTTGAGATAAATAATATGTATTTAAAATCTGTACTATAAAAAATAGTGAAATATAAAGTATACTCTAAAGAAGGCACACAAATAAAAAAATATTAATTCCTTTATATTTTATTTTTTGAATGACTACATTTATCAGATCAGATTAGTCAGCATTCAATAAAAATATAATCCTTCGTACGTTGAGAAAAGAATACCTTTTCTCAGAAAATTGTTTATTTTAATTGAAAGTAGCGTGCTGTTTTGCCGGAAGACTATTCTCATCTTAAGTACATGCTTTTCGATGAAAAGTAACAGTAATTAAATGGAATGCACCTTAGTTTTGATTAATATTAATGTCTTTATAACTTCTGTTTAAGTAAGGCAATACGCATTACATATTATATTGTTATTATTATGTACATATTTTAGTTTCTTTTAAGTACGTTATCATATTACTGAATTACAAACAGTATTTTAAATAAAAAAGCCGGACGTTTTGGTTTATTTGCGTGGACACGCATACATTGATTTAAAACTTTTGCCTTTTAACGGAAAATGCAAGCACCTGTATTCAAGCTGAGTGCATTTTTACGCGGAAGACGTAATTAGATTAGACATTGAAAATAAAAAAAAAAAAAAACAGGCAAGTGTAAGTAACAATATACCCACTTACTAATTTTATGGGAGATTTTATGTTTAATTTTATTTTAAACTTTCTTGAGATTGAGAACCGCTGTAATGCCCTAGAATAGAGAATATAGAAAAGAAACTGACAAAAACTTTTGATTAGTTAGTCAGAAAGAGAAGGAATCAAAAAATTCTCAACAAAAAAACCAAAAAATTGAAAGAAAGGTCGTGTAGAAATTAAAAGAAAATAAGAATGAAAACAAGATGGATAACGAAAAGCTACGCAAAGAAAAGCGAGATTAATGTTCATTTGCAAAACACCCCACTCTTCCTACCTGCTTTTGTCAACAAGTGCAATTTCAATTCTCTCATTTTATAGTTTATTGTGTGGATTTTATTTATCTCTCGAAAAAAGTTGATTTAGCATGTGTGATTTGTGCTCTGGAGTTTTTTAAGATTTTTAAAAGTTGAAAATCGTTTTTCTTAAAGAGTAAGTAAATGTCTCATTTTTTAATATTTAAAAATGATAATATATAAGAACAACAGTTCACGTATTTAAATTAATAGCAATTTTGAATACACCACATTATGAGAGAACTTTAATGCATCATTGTTAAATAAATTAAATATTTTGTTATACTTCACACATAAAAAGGATTTCTTCAGTTAAGTAAATATATTTCTTTAAAAAGTTTTACTTCTTTCAAATATATCTGTATTTGAAATAAGAAATTATTCTTGTATAGAAACAAATATTTTAATTGGTTGTAATCGATAATATTTTTGGTTATAAGGCTTGTTTTAAGAAAAATATATTTTCTCCAAGAAACAAATTTTTCGATCTAAGAAATAAAAGAGGCAACGAAAGAGTGGATCAGATATTTTAATTTAGAAAATAAATTCTTTTATTAGGGATTTTAATATTTGAGGTAAATCTTACAAGTACTTATGTTAAGGTGAAAATTCGTTTTAAAATATATGTCATTTTTTGCGGTGGAGTGAATTTGGCTACGTGATACTCGAACGATTACCAATAATGCAGTAGTTGTGCATCGAAGATAGAAATGTGAATTACGGTGGTGCTAAATACGTTAAATTGTATAGTATATAATAGTAGGAAGTCCGTAAGTAATTCAAGGTTTAACTGCTTTATTTTTAAACTGCAGAGCCGTACTTAAGCTTCTTGATAATGAAACTTTTTGAAAGGTAATTATCTTTTGCTAATTTATAGAATTACTTAACGTATATTTAATTACAGATTTAAAATTTGCCTACCAATTCTTAATTCCCCTGCATTTACTGCCTCTAACGAGGCTGTAAAATGTCGAAAAAATTGGCAAATTGACATTGGAAACACCAGCTTTGGAAGCAAAACAGCATTTTTTATCCATGCGAAGATGTGTTTTGCTTTTATAAATCAACATATCCTGTCTAATTTCCTGATTTAAGTAGTCTTAAGTTTTCTTGGTCTGCAACAAACCTTTAAAAAGTAATAATTAGAAGAGTATAGAATGTTTGCTAGCCATAAGCTGTATAAATTAATAAATAAATAATGATAATTATGTTGTTTAATTGAGGTGAAAAATAAAAACAACATGGCCCTAGATTCTAATCCTTAGTTGCATTAACATGTTGGTAAAAATACACCAACTATTATAGCACATCTTCTTATCTACTATTTATTGTGAAGTATATGTGTTGATTGTAAAATAATGTATCTCTTCAGATACCCGAAGATTTTGACATGTTAATAAAGGAGCAACAAGTGACTGCCGATATTAGGAAGAACAGCTGAAGATTAAAGTGTAATTAAAGGATCCAGAGAATTCGATTGCACGTTGCGGAAAATTAGAAAATGTATAGTTTCTTTGTGAGGTTATATAACGTTGTATAACGCTAAAATTATAAATAAAAAATAAATTTATGTTCCGAATAGCTTTTTTTGCTTTTTTTTAAATATAAATGATGTTATAATAGTAGTAACATTATTATTATGGCAAGTAAAGAAATGTAAAAACAATCTGAAAAGAAGACTTTCACTTGAACTAAATATATTTTGAAAGAAGATTGTGGTTTTATTTACAAGGCTGCTATATTTTCTAAAATTGTTTTTTATATATAAAAATTTACACAATACCAAATAGAAACTAATAGAGACGTATACTAGTATCCATTTGGTGTTAGTGGCAGGTTTTATATACATATAAAAAAATACATTTTAGAAAACAGCAATATTATTGTAAATAAAACTACAATCTTCTTTCAAAATAACAAATATTTAGTTCAAGTAAAAGTCTTCTTTTCTCAACCAAAGCTAATCTCTTGAATTAAAGTGTATTTCTTCTTTAGAGTAAAATTCAAATTTCTTTGCAAGAAAAGAAAGCTTCATTCAATGAAAAATATTCTTGTATTAAGATATCTACATGCCTAGGCTGAGACTGCAATGTTTCAACTAATAGTAACTTTTATTTAATTCAATGAAAGATTTTCTTGGATCAAGATATTTTTTTCTTAAAAATTAAATAAACATTATTTTTGTTCCAAGAATATATTTATTTGCGTATATATGAAACAATGATGTTCTTAACTTAAGTAAAATTTCTTTAAATTGCACATTTCTTTTTATGTGTGTTCTTACAACTGTTTAAAATAATTAAATACAAATATTTATTACAAAATTCTAATATTATGCCTTAAGATTGTGTAAAATATGTATTATTCTAGCTTCTCTAACTTCTAACCCTAATTTCTTGGGTAATCCTCATTAATGTGACATAGAAAAAAAATTACCGGTAATTTACCGGTATTTTCATTTACCGAATTACCGGTAAATGAAAAAATCGGTAAATTTACAATCACTATTCACAACCAAGAAATAATCACAGCGTCTCCGTATCAAAAGACTCCAACCAAAGAAACGCACGAAAATGTCAAACAAAAAAAAAAAAATTGCAGTCGAGAGAATCGATCTCTGGGATTACAAGCGGGAACGATATTCAAATAACGGGCGATCCTCCAAGTGAACTTGACTCGGACTCCCCCAAATCGATATACGCATCTCTCTCGCGCTCATCCACCACCGAGATACGCAGCAGCCGAATTGATCCGAGCCGCCCGCGATTCGCATTGGCCGACGTCGATTGTTACAGGACTGCGCGCGCGCCACTCCGCGGTAGGCGTTATAAAACAAAGGTGGGCGTGTATACGCGACCGAAAAAGAACTAAAATCCTAATAATAAGCGCGGGGGGGGCGCGCGCGCGCGACGGGGTAAACTTCTATAGCATCTTCCAGTGTTTATTTCGATAGCCGTCGATTCTGGAACACGTGTAACCGAGTTGGAAACGCTTGATTATCGAAAAAATTTCTTTTTTCTTTCTTTTCCGTAACTCCGATGGTACATACAGTTAAATGGTCGTTAATGCTATATATACGGTAAGGGCAAACAGGGTTCTGAGAAGCAGTATTATATAGAGGGAAAGTGGAATAGATATATGCTGAGTATCTTGCTTTGTGTCTGGATTTGGGAGCGCGAAAATGTAGGAGCGAAGGTCGTCTGGGTAGGAGGGGGAAGGGCACTTCGTCGTTCGTTTGTTTATCTAAGCAGATTATTGGAGATTATGCTGTTCGTTCGCATTTTTAGATCGGCTGTATTATGCCGCTATATTATTCTTAAGTGATCAATTAGGTATTTGTCCTGCCCTCTTGGTAATATGCCCTGGTAACTAGATAATAATATCCTGTTGATTTTATTTACTGTAGTCGAAGCGATGAGAAAAAAAAAGACAAATTATAAGCACATTCACTCACAGAAAAATACGTGCATTGGGTTAACAAAATGTTTTCTGTTATTTTATTTTAGTTGAACCAAATACACACTGAGAAGAATATTTAATAATCATAAATAAAAATATAATTATCGTAAGTAAAAAGTTCAGCTGAATAGGGGACAAGAGCACAGATTACTTAGCACTAGTAAAAAAGAGATCCTAAACACTGATACTAACAACAAGCAATCTAAGTTACTTACGGTCTGCTTCATACCGGTAACTTATGAAGTTACTGAGGATAATTGAACTGAAGTAGTTAAGTCAAAGAATATTTGCCCATATGTCAAGTAGTAGGTGTATTGTGTGTTGTCACAATACAACAATAAAAATGCGTATTTTAGACTTCCTCTTGATATCAAAACTTTTACGGACATATTGAAAAACTTTACTTAACAAACATCGTAACTATCTGATTTTTTTGTTTTCAAACTTATTGGAATTTATATATAAAAAAGTGGAATCGTTTCAACATAATGCAAAGAATATTTTATTATTATAAGACTTTTACATATGCATGTATAATAAAATTGGTTAAAATATGATACACCATCGTGAGCAAAAAACAAACTAAACCAAGTGAATTAATATTCGATTGGGATCTCTGATCTAATTTTATTCTTCTGGGCAATCCTATAAGGGTATTTCCACATCATATTGCATCTAAAAGCATAAAAAAAAATCGATTAAAACGCGTCTTCCAATGCATTTTGTAGCATACAAACCTAGGCCCATAGTGACAAACATAGATTTCCTCTACGCTTTTCTCAGAATCTTGAGCGTTTTCGTGGGAGTTGAAACCACATCCAATATATTCACTATCGGCCCAAATAACTTGTGGAATATAGTTATTTACATGAGGGTACAAATAATGATAAAAATAGAAGTCAAAGGCCTCCAAGGCCTGATGTATAGCACTATTACTGCGACATTAGCTAACAGATAATACTGTGTTCACAGTTGATGAGGGCAAAAAACAAATTTATTGGTTGCCAAAGTAACTCGGGCACTTTAAATCCATCAAAACATTACTTGAGTATAATGCCCAGTTTTCTGATAATTTGGGCCTATTTTCCCATAAGTGTATCTTGAGCTTTCCCCAATCCACTTCGCTATTTGATTCGCTGACTCGCTAGACGCAAGTATCGGCCACTTCTTGCGCGGATTTCGCTAAGGCATCGTCCCATTGCTGCTCAAAAAAATGAATTGAATTGAAATGCCATATACCAAGTACTTCAAATCGATCCCTTTTGGTTGACCCTCCATATCACCATCCATTATAACTTGTCTAGGGCATTATGCGCTTTCAATATGGTCTTGATATCTTTTTCAGAAACTCCAGTCTCTATATACACGAAAAAAAGGCTAAATTGATGAAATAATACGTGAAAGGGGGTGGCAACTTACCATAAACACCTCTAATCCAAGCTGTTGCAATATAACTGGAGTAAGTGTGCAACTTCGAAGAACGAAGATCTTGCCAAGAGTAACACAAGCTTATAAATCAACATCTTGTTTGGTTATGCAGATAGTTTTTTTTTGGTTTAAGGAATCTCATTTCTTCCTATAACAAAATTACAATGTTTTTATACACGCCTTGCAGTTTCAAAATCGAGATATCATTGCACAGTCAAGAACTTTTAATGGATGGGTTCCTGAATCACCCTGCATGTTTTGAAGGTCCTTTTGATATAGTATAAGGCCACAGTGGAAGGTTTTTTTTTTCTATCTGTCATCGTTTAAAAACTATATTAAAATTTTCAAAAATCAGGATGACTTTGAGGGGCGTTTACACCCATCATATACTAAAATTGAGCCGATAAAGAAATACTAGCATATCCACTAATGTGTGCTCACTTTTATCAAAAATAGAAGATGAAATTTGAGATACTTTCATTGTCTCTATACACTGAGAAAAAAAAATTAATAATCATCAATAAAAATACAATTATCATAAGTAAAAAATTCAGCTGGATAGGGGATAAAAGCACAGATTACTTAGCACTAGTAAAAAAGAGATCCTAAACACTAATACTAATAGCAAGCAATCCAAGTTACTTGCGGTCTGCTTCATACTGGTAACTTATGAAGTTACTTATGATAATTAAACTGAAGTAGTTAAGCCAAAGAATATATGTAGTTGCAGTAAGCAAAGATTTGCCCTTGTCAAGTAGTAGATGTATTGCTGTGACTGAACTATTCTATAACAGCTATCACACCTTCATAATTAATACAAGCTATTTAGATTACTTATGATAAGGAAAGAGTATCATTAATGCACGTTCACTAAATACCTGATATATAGAAGGTAATGGTTTGTTATAAATATACAATATACTTACCTTAAATTTGTTGTTCAACTGTAGGTAGTGTAGGAAACGAGGAAGTTTAGCGAATAATTATTAAGTAGCTTACTGTGTACTCTGTGTGAATAACTGATAAAAAACAATAAAAAAAGTTCCGCAAATCTTCGATTATTTATGCAACCGCAACTATAAGTACTGCGTACCGAGCAACGCGTAATTCAAAATTGTTTGCAAATAATTTTTATTTACTATTCAGTGTGCTGTAGCTTCGATTGCATGAATAATTAAAGATTAAATTCGCATTTATTTTGCTAAAGATGGTATAATACTTATTACTTAAGAAAAAAAAGCAGTATTATTAGTAATAGTTTTATTTTGTATAGGACAACCACAATGACACCTTATATGAATGAAGGATATTGGTTTCACATTAACAACAGTTTTTTTTTAAACAATTTACAACGTAATGACTCATAAAATATATTCTTTAATATTGAAAAAATGAACAAAGCAATAATAAAAGATAAGGTCCCCTTGAAGCGTTATTTAGTTATTGAAATTATTGAAATCTAAACAAAGGACAAAGAGAAATATGGCTTTGAAGTTACAACTAATAAAAACAAAGAAATAATATACCTAGGCGGTAACTTGCGTTTCTGTTGGTTCTTTGCACTGGCGTTGTCTCGGCGAGTTGATCCTCTATCGGCGTACGTGGCGGTTATGTCCGGTGATCGCCTCGAAAACGGCTACTTCGTCGGGGTACCCCTAACTGCAGGTGGCACTTGGACTGTCACTCAACTAACGACGGCATCCACACTTTAACTTCACCAGCGGGCGCAGATATCATCACAATGATGGGGAATTCAAATATCCCACCACGTGGTTTAAAACTGCAATCTTGAAACATCCGATTGCTTATAGTATCGGTACTTCTTCTTTCGCTGGGATTCTTTATACGGATGGGGCATTGAGTTAACCCACCCGGTATTTTTAATATATTTGCGTTCCAACTGGCCTACAATGGCCCTACTCCTTGGCCATCCTTTTTCGACGATCTATTCCCACGTCCGTAACTCTTAGTTGAGGCTAGCCCTAGACTATTTCATTACTCCGCCGCATTAGCCAATCAGGAATAGTAAAATAATCACGGGGTGGCAGCAAAACTCAAATAATCATAGTTGTGGCAAGTTGTTACCTATTTAAGAAAATAAATGAGTGTAATTGCGATCAGCATTGTTGTTACTTCTACTAACCATGTGCTGTAGTTAGATACAGTATCAGTAGTCATAAGTAATACGTTACTTACCACAAATTAGTCATTGATATTGAAATAATCAAGGTTTAACCTTGACGTTTAAATGTAAATTCATTTTGTAATTTGATAACCAAACAATTTTTCATCTTATAGTTGCCTGAAGATGGTATGTAGCCGAAACATGTTGCAATAAATATATTGAATAAAAAGGAGTTGGAATACGAATTTAACCTGTTATTATTTCAATATCAATACACATACACCAATTCCCTGGGACATTACAGAACAAATTAGTCAGGTACGCTGTGTAATAGCCGTTAATAAAAGCACTATTCACAGTAACAACTTGCATTCAGGAAACTGAGTTCAGTTGCAGGTATTGATTAACGAGAATAGTTCCAAGTAAAACTGTATCTATTGTAAATAATTTTTTATTTACTTAGTCCATTTTTCTCAGTGTAAGAAATTTTGTACCCTTCCAAAACAAAAAATTCTCATGTAATTATATAAATAAAGAAATGTAAAACATAAAACTTTCATTTACAATCGTCACACACAACATGGATACCAAAAGTATTTCTAATCTAAAACATTATACCTTATAGCTCGCATGTACTGAAGTATTGATTGATATCACATTACTTCTTTATCGATTAAAGAATCCTATTTCATGTTCATCATGGAAAGTATGCCAGTATGTGCACACATATTTAAACGAACTAGCTTGTTTGTCTACACTAAGAAATTTTTTCATTCAGAGCAATATATTTTACCTGGAGGAAATTAATAATTAAATATGAATAACTTAATTTTAGAAATGTTAAGCTGCTTCATGCCTTTATGACATCTAATTACGCCACACACACACACGTTTTCTTCGTTAGAAATACGCGACTTTTCGAATGAATTACCTACAGATGAGCAACGAAAATAATGCTTAAAAATACATTAGGCGTTTCTTCAATGCAAATGCTAGTCTTCAATCTACCGTCCTTCGCGTTCGACAACAATGGAAACCTCAAACATCACCGCAGATCAATATATTACATATTTATTATTACCATATCCCAGAAGGTAAATCACCTGCTGTTTCCACCGTTGAATAGAGTTACATGCGTCGTTTATAAATTGATGTAGAACTCCGTCTCTATGGGTGAGCAATCGATTCCGAACGTGCTATAATATACGGCCTAGCAGGATGACTAGACAGATTCCGCAAGTTCGAAGAGGTGAACGTCACTGTGGATGTCGTATGTCGTTTGCCAGTCATAACAAAGTCGTTAGGGCTACTACTACCAGCTATTGCTCAATCTCATATATGTAGGTACATACAAAGCTTGCTGCAGACTTCTGACGCTTTGTTGTTTAGGATTTTTTTTGAATCTTTCAGCTTTAATCGTTCTATTATGCAATCAACAGTTAGCAAAATCAAAAGGCGGCTGTCCAGAAATTAGTGCTTTTACAAATAAAAGAGAATCTTCACTGTTCCTCTTCTTCTTCTTCATTCATTTACTACTAACGTTTTCGAGGTACTTCGCAATAATATTTCTATACTATCTTATTTAGAATTGGAATTGAAATATTCTGGAATAGATTTGCGAAAAAGGCTGAAGAAAAGTGCTCAGAGAAAAGGACTTGTTTCAATCTGTTGGTCTTTCGGCTAAAACGGCTGTCAGAAGAATTGAGGATATCACAACACGCTTATTAATAATAATAATAATAATAATATATTTATTTATTTATTTCCTACAGGCGGAAGCCCAAATACAGGAAAGTTACATAATTAAATCTTAATCTTAGCGAATACAAAACTATAAATTAAACAAATAGACTATAAATTAACAATAACTTCTCTTATTTTACCAAAAGTGTCGTAATGTATGTTACATAAATGCGAATATCGTTGTAATTATTAACATAGTGACTACCGGAGACTTAACTAAGACATTAGTTCTGTTCATTACAATAAAAACATACATTGGTAACGGTTTCAAACCTTGGAACAGAAAATTAATTTTATTCAAAAGCCAGGAGCTATCTAGATTATTATTTAACAAGCCAAATAAAAATTTTATATTTTGTATTATCCGTCTCTTTTGTAATGACACAAAGTTAAATCTTGATAGCATAATGTTATAATCTAGTCTCTGTTCTGGATAAGCACCATCAATTTTGTAAAATAAGTATTTTAAAAATCTCTCTGATTGCCTCAATGTTATTTATATGTATCTGATAGATCGGGTACCAAACCAAGGATGCATATTCAAGTTTTGATCTAACAAATGTAAAGTAAAGAAGGGATAAACATCTTACATTTTCAAAATCGCGACAGTTTCTGCATATAAAACCATACATTCGATAAGCAGCTGCAACTATGAAATTTATGTGATTGACGAAAGAGAATTTACTATCAAAGACAACACCCAAATCTTTAACAACAGTTTCACATCGATTGAGATCTTCATTATTCAAGCAGTAGGAGTAGTTAATACAATTCATTTTTCTTGTGTAAGTGACAACTTTACATTTATCGATGTTGAGGTTTAAATGGTTGCGAGCACACCACTCACTTACAGCCTGTAAATCGTTTTGCAAGCTGACACAGTCTGTCATAGATGTAATTTCTTTGTATATTTTTAAATCGTCAGCAAATATCAAATGTTCGCAATTAGTGACATCGGCAATATCATTTATAAATAATAAAAATAACACTGGCCCAAGGTTCGATCCTTGTGGTAAGCCAGAAGATGGTTGAAACGTCTCAGATCGTACATGCAAATATTCCACAAACTGTTCTCTTCCATGTAGATAGGCTTCAAATAGGTGATGGTCAAAAACCGATAATCCGCAATTTCCACAAGAGCACATAATGGTCAACTTGATCAAATGCTTTCTGAAAGTCGATATATAATGGAGAATGCAGAAAAATTTCAAGTGATTTTCTATATCATTACTGATACTGCCCAAGTATTTTTGGTTTGTGAAAAGTTTCCAGTAAGTAAATGCATGATTCGTCAAACACCTCTATCTATTTTGCATTATTGAACCAATTATGACAGTGGTTAACTTTACTGGTTCTCAGTGAGTTAATCATCACCAGTTTCGTGAGTTTTTATTACAGATCGAATATACAGGGTGTTCGGTAAATATGTGGCAACAATTCAAGGGGTTATTCCCTGGTTTATTCTAAGAATATTTTGACCTATGATGATTTTTGAAAAACCCTTTTGTTTCAAAGATACACGGCGAACAAAATTTGCGACAACCATATGCGATATTCGTTGAAATTATTAATGTAAATAAAAGTATGATGTACGCCAATGAGTTTATCAAGTACAAAAAATTGTTTACAATGCGTTGTTATTTTTTCGATCTGTATCACATGAAACGGCTGTTTTATCTAGCAGTGGATTTCATTTGAATACGTCTCATCGGTCGCATTTGTTTAGATTGAGTGACGTTTGGCTGTTTGACGTGTCTTTAATAGTTAGTGAAATCCTCTATCATGATGTATACGAACGCCGAGATGACTGACATGCATTTCATGTATGGACTTGCTGATGGCAACTCATTAGAAGCTATATAGACGATTGTACATTCAACGATTTCCTGTCCGTAATGTCATCGACATGTTCATCGACGTCTTGGTGAAACAGGCTCAATGAAACGAAGTGGAGGGCCAAGAAGATCAATGACTGCAAGAACGGCACAAATGGAACAGAATGTGCTGGAGATGGTAGAGGAAGATCCTGGTAGTTCTACGCGAAAAATTGCAAATACTTTGAATGTAAGTCAGTTTGGAAAATTCTTAAGGACAATTTGTTCTATCCATACCACATTCAACGCGTTCAGGCACTACTACCTGCTGATTTTCTTCCACGTATTGCATTATGTCAATGGATATTGCAAACATTAGTTCGCCTGTTCCTGACACAGATTCTTTTTACCGATGAAGCCAGTTTCTCAAGAAATGCAATAAGAAATTTTCATAATAACCATGTGTGGGCAGATGAAAATCCGCATGAGGTATTTGAAGATCGCTTTCAACATCCGTTCTTGTTGAATGTTTGGGTTGGAATTGTGGGTGACTATCTAATTGGACCGGTATTTCTACCAGCAAGACTTACTGGCGTGGTGTACCGCAACTTTTTGGAAGCAACGCCTGAGTTTCTGGAGGATGTACTATACACGACAAGAATTGCAATGTGGTTTATGCACGATGGTGCTCCACCACATTTCAGTTTGGTTGCTCGTAATTTTTTAACAGCAACATACGGAGATCGCTGAATTGGTCTGATCTGCTCGATCCCCAGACTTAAACCTCCTAGATTATTTCTTCTGGGGATCCTGAAGTCAATAGTTTACGCTACTCCAGTGTAGAATTTGGACGATTTGCGAAATCGGATAATTGCTGGGTGTAACTCAATTAGAAACGACCCTGGTGTGTTTGAAAGAATTCGACAGTCAATGACGAGAAGATTGAATGCTTGAAAAAAAGGGATTTTTCAAAATCATCATACACTGTAAAAAAAGTTGCAGTAAAATTACATGTAAAATTGTTGGTAACAAAGTGCCTACATTTTTACAGGCAAATTTGCTTCATAAGGTAAAATTTCTACCATCTAGTAACCATCTGTACCATCTGTTTTTCAAAGATTGTACTGTAAAATTCGTATGTAATATTTATATGAACTCTATATTTACCGAACACTGAAGTAATTTTCATATGTATTTTTATAAAGAGAGCAAGCAACTTACCTAATTCTTTTATAGCACCTAATAGGTCATACTGAATCGCTCAACCAGGGATCAAGAATGAACACGCTTACGCGAAACCTACGATTATTTGTGACGTACATGATATCATTGAGCCAATAATAATATAATATAATAATAATCGACAAACGACTAAAATTACCTACGCGCACAGATAAATAATCCAATAACCAACCACATTGCGGCGTATGAATTTCGTAATTTCCATGATATCTATAGTTTTACCCGAAAATTCAAGTAAAAACAAATAAATATAAAATCCTCATATTTTTACAGCAAATTAATAGTTCACTAGTAAAATTACTTTTAAAGTGCACTAAATACCCCAAAAAATGTAGTCAATTTACACTTTTAAGTAAATTTGAGAGTAAATACAAAATTGTATATGTTTTTTTCCTGTATTTTCTTTTGAATTTTTGTTACATCTTAAACTTACATGAAAAAGTTATAAATTTTACCGAAATTTCTTTTGCCATGTTAAATATCCTAGAAAAAACATGTAAAACAAAATTATATATATATGTATATATATATATAATCATATTACCCTTATACCATTAAGGTGTCGGGTCTACATTTATTTTTCGAACACAAATTGCTTCCATTTCTTTCTATCTCTTTCTATCTAGGATTGTTGCTTCTTGCCATGTTTTTCCCCTAGCTCGTAGTATTCTTCCAATTGCGTCATTCCAGGTCTGCTTCGGTCTTCCTCTTTTTCTTTTGACTTGTATTCTTGCTTCGTACGCTTTCTTCACTTGTCTGTTACTGTCCATTCGTTGTATATGTCCCCACCAACTCAGTTGTCCTTCTTCAATAAATTCCAAAATTGGTTGTATCCCTAATTCTGCCCGTATTTGTATGTTTCTAATTCTATCTTTCCGGGTTACGCCAACCACTCGTCTCAAATATTTCATTTCGGCAGCTTGTATTTTACTGTTTTTGTTTGTTTGTAAGGGCCCAAGACTCACATCCATAAGTTAAAACTGACCGATATATTGTGTTAAAAATCTTTATTTTTGTTTGCTTAGAAATTTCTTTTTTATTTATAAATTTTTGGTTCATTGCGTAGTATAACTTGATTGTTTTGTCAATTCTCTCATTTATTTCTGCTTCTTGTTTTCCTGTTTCTTCCAATGTTACTCCTAGATATTTAAATTCCTCAGCTTGCTCTATTTTAGTATTATTTATTTCAATTTTAGTAACGTAAAACAAAATTTACATGATTTATTGTGGTAAATTCACAACGTTATTACATGTAATATTCCTGATTTACCATGGCAAAATTGCTGTAATTTTTTACAGTGTACTGTCGCACATCTTGTTCGCCCTGTATCTTCGAAAGTACAGGGGCGGCTTTTGTTGTTTATAATAGGGGTATTGAAGATACATAATCAACAGTTTAAATTAGGGTCATTGCAATATTTTTCAGGCAGAATTAGTTGCAATAAATCAGGCAGTAGTTTATAGTAGGCGCGAATGGGAATTAATGCGGGGCGTGAGAATTATAACAGATAGCTTATCTGTATTAGAGGCGTTAGGGAATTTAAAAAATCCGACCGATTTGTTGTTAGATACTTGGGATATGTTGCGCGAGGGGATATAAAACTTTTTTGGACTAGGGCTCATGTAGGTACAATCGGTAATGAGAGGGCGGATCAATTAGCGAAAGAGGCGGTATCTAGGGGCTAATTTCGGCTAGTGTAGTTAAAAAAGCGTTTAGGGATAAACTTGATAATGACTGGCAGAGTAGGTGGGATAATACCTTAAATGGGAGGTGGACTAGGAAATTTATCGGTAGCGTTACACGTTTTAGGGAAATGAGGGTTAATTTATCGTATCAGGCGGTAGAATTAATAACAGGTCACGGTAATTTAAATCATTTTTATGTAGAATTTTTAGGTTAATGATTCGCTTTGTGAGTGTGGTGGGGTAGATACAGCGGGGCATGTTTATTTCAATGTCACTCACTGATGAGTGGCGGTCGCGTACGGAGGTTAGGGCATGAGCTAGGGGGTTAAATTGGCCGCGACGCGAAACAGATATTAGAGATAATGAATCGATCGAATGGTGGGAATTTTTTAGTAATGTTGCTAAAGAATAGATAGGCTACGGCAGAATATTTAGATAGTTAGTAGGGTAGCACGCTTATAAATGAATATTTTATGCTCTTTAGTGGTCGGAATTGATGTTAAAACTATAATATTTAAAATATAATATTTATTTAATTACTCTTGTTAGAATAATTAGGATTAAGTTACTATTAAGTATTAAATAGGTACTGCTGTTGTTTTGTTTGTTTTTTAGGTCATCATCTTTCCTGTTCAACTTCTGAATGCGTGAAAAGGGAGCAACTACGCGAGAACGGCAAGGCTGTCGAATTTGAGGAGACGTGGAGGCTGCTTCTTCGGCACTCAGAAGGATAATAATAATTTGTGGCTATCAGTAATAAGGTCTGGGACTTCTTCCCAGATCCTCCCAGAGTAAGGTTTTTGCCATGGTTTTCACTTACTCCGTGGCCATTGATTTTATATAAGTATATTATATATAATCAGTGTCCTTGGCGAATGCTGGGAGATAACGAAAATCGTTCCATGGGCGCATTTAATAATAACTGATAGCTGACTGATTTACAGTAGACTCGCGATTATGTGAACTAATCACATTTTACATTTTTTTTATCATTTTTCAAAAGTAATATTCGTATGGTCGCGAGGCTACTGTATTATATTTTTGTTATTAAAAATCATAGGGAAGTTATTTAGTTAGAGTAGGATCATTTCAATTGTTATGGAACCCATATAGTACTTAGAATAGGTAGCCTCGTGTAGTACCTTTTCAGGTGGAGCACGGGGTTAGGATGATTTGTAATAATTTAGTTTTCATAAATAAAGTGTATCTTCGAAAAAAAGGGGTTTTTCAAAAATCATCATAGAGTAAAATATTCTTAGAATAGGCCAAGGAATAACCCCTTGAATTTTCGCCGCATGTTTACCTAACACCCTGTATAATTAAACAACCGTTCGATAGTACAATAGTGGACAAGTATTATTGAGATTTTTAGAACTCATAGAACTTAATAGAATCTTCATAATGAGAAAAATAATTATTCTTCTTGTTTTTTATACCCCCTCAACTGAACTTTGACTCGCCTCTTCAAATTATTTTAAATAAAAAGATACCTTTGTTGAAGTCTTACGAAAAATATCTCACAATTCCTTTTCTTTGATCAACACTGAGGAAAATTTTAGACATGATATCAATAATCTACATTTATTGAGTGAATTTGCATCGACAGAACGAAATGTGTCATTGTTATGATAAAATATTATCTGTGATCTTTGATTAAGTAATATTAAGACTCATTGCAGGAATTTTTGAACAGTTTACAACGCGAACCTATTTCCAAGTTTCAGATTCAGTGCCGACACAAGCATCAGGTACAATACTATTTTCCCTTTCGATCCATTCCGATTCTATAATAGCGACCCACCTCCGCTTAGGCCGGTAGTCGCTCTCGAAAGCGACGCCAGGACGACGACGACGCCGCGCCGGCCAACGCGAACCCGAACATTGCCGAACGTCGTTCGCGGGGCGGCGCTCGATCCGTAGCGGCGTCGGCGGCACGTCTGGGCGTGGCCGAGCGCCTCCGGACGAAAAGTTAGGATCAATTCTACTTATTTAATACAGCTTTCGGTATTAGGAGCGTGTATATAGTTAGGAATCCACTGTAAACCGATTTGCGCTAAACTCTCCCGGTTTTATCTACGCTAAGTACCCGGGCTTAACTCGTATTGTGTGACTAAGTGAACAAATATACGGTCGACGCGTTCCTGAACGAGTGATACGCACACACATACACAAGCGCAAGCCAGACATTCATACACACGGACTTATTATTATTATTATTATATATAAGAGTGCAAGAGTGTACGTGAAGAAGTTCAAGTTTAGCGTATAATACGCACTGATTTAGTAATAACTATATTAGGGGGAATACATCTAACGTTATATAACTGAAAAGATTGAAAATCACGCCGCGATTATCGGAATATATAAACAAGAAACACTCGTTGGTAGCGTGTAAACTAATAGTGCGAAATCGCAGTAAAAGTTAGTGAATTTTGTAACGATGTTTTAAAATCTCCATATACATACAATCAGCGGAGCTTTCGCCGGATGCAAACGGTGTTCGACAGATCGTCTTCGGCCAACCAGATTGAATAGGTTCCCTTGAACGTCCCTGGAACTCTGCTTGTTTCAGCGTTCGACACAATATAGGATATAATCTGCTAAAATAGGCAAGTTTTGGTTTATAAATAATACATAATATTTTTGTCATGATGGAAATCGAAAATTCTTGTTGCGAGAAGTAAGCATGTAAATGACGCGACGCTACGTGCTGATTTGCAAATTTTGTTTTTATTTACATATCAAATAATATCCTCTCATTACACACAGAGAAGTAATTTCTAGAATCAAGTGAGAATTTCTTAACTGAAGTACCTCTCGTTCTTATATATAAGCAAATGAATAATTTCTTGGACGAAGAAAATTATTTTCTCAATATCTCAAGAAATTAATTCCTTGTTAGATAGAGTTGCCAAACGTCCGTATTTTCTACGGACAGTCCGTATTTTGTAAGCCTTGTCCGTAGATTATAAACTGTCCGTAGTTTGTACGTATTTCTGCAAGACGTCCGTATTTTTTTTCTAGTTTCCAATTTGTCGTACTCAAGTCGTACTTTTGTCATTTTATATTATTTTAGCATTCAAACTTTCGTATGCTGTGCGTTAACATTGCATTTCCAGTAGCATCATGTCTGAAGAGATATACCATGTGATTCAAAATGATTGTCGTAAGAAAAAAACTGTTTTCCGGAAAAATTATCTATACTTATTACCAATTTAATGAGCGAAGTTCGCTACATACAAATTTCATACATTAAATGAATTTTCTTGACATTTAGCGACATTGGCGTGCGTGTTGTAGTATCTTTCGATTATTTATCTTATAATTTTTTTCAAATCGTTTATATTTACATCTAATATCACCAACAATAGTATTTCTGAATACTGTTAGAAAAATAAGGGAATTATCTGTGGTAATAGCTCAACAAACAGGTAAAAAATCAATATTAAGATTATGTGAAATAGTTTATTACATTTTATAATTTTATAGGCTTATCATACACTTCAGCGCAATGAGCTGTCAAAAGAAAGTTACATTTTCATCCCTATAAAGTTTCTACGGTACAGGAATTATTACCATTAGATCACGATAGGCGATTGCAATATTATCTGGTCTGCAGAAAATCCACACGAATATCGAGAAACGCAATTGCATCCCGTAAAAGTTGGAGTTTGGTTAGCTATGTTCAGGCAACGAATAATAGGGCTAATTTTCTTCGAGGAAACTGTAACAGCCCAACATTACCAAGAGATGTTGGAATTGTTTATTGCAGAGTTACAAGAAAATGAGCTTGAAGCAGGTTATTTTTTAGCACGATAATGCTCCAGCACATACTGCTCGACAAACCTGCCAATATCTTCAACAGTTTTTTGCTGACAGGTTCGTTAGAGCACAAAGATGGCCACTAAGATCACCTGATCTAACCCCATTAGATTACTTCATGTTCGGCTACCAATTAGTACTGAATTGTAAAATCATAATTTAGTAAAGTTAAATTAATTACATTTCATTTTTACAAGCAGAAACACCAATCCATAGTCGTTTATATAATGCGAGTTCAAATATAGGTTACGTTTTCCTTATTTATGACAGATCCGTTAACTTTCTTATGTTCCAACACTGACTTAGTTCAAACCTTCATTACAAACACGCGGCATATACCTACACCCTGTTACTATCTATAGGAGCGGATTTGACAATCATTTTGAATCTCTGTGTATATCTATATTTTTATATAATAATATTAATAATTAAACAGTATGTCTCAAGTGAATATTGAAGAACATTTCACGGAAATGTTAATTGATATGGTGCACTGTCCGTTTTTTGCTTTTGAAAATATGGCAACCCTATTATTGAAATTTAATGTCCTTAGACAAAGGAAAGCTGGTTACTTGAAACAAATAACTGGTTTCAAGAATATTATGTATTTAATTCGAACTTATGAGAACTTTGAATTGAGAAAAAATAAATTTGATATAAAGCAGGCCTCTCCTTAAAATAAATGCAAAGCGAGCTTAATATTAGTTTGTCGTTTTCTAGTGGTAAACATCTAATACCTTTAAATCAAACGTTTTTATTTTATTTACTTAAACATGAAAACGGTACTTACTTGAACTTAAAGATTCCTTTCTTTAAATCAAGAAACAAAAATGGTGTTTTTATTCTTAAGGTTATCGCACATTAGCCCGTCACAGCACGGCACGGTGCGCCCCATGACAGAACCAATAGCATTGCGCTGAGCTATGTATGCTGGTATAATGGGCGCTTGTTCATTCATTTGCATTGCTTTAATTCTATCCGTTTTTTTTTTGACGGGGCGCACCGTGCTGTTTTGTGATGGACTAATGTGCGATAACCTTTACTCTAGTACTGTTGGTTGCAAAAAACTGATTAAAGTTTCGTCAAAAATAACTGATTATTCTGAAAAAGCCAGCAGCATGACGATATGTTACTCAATTGTTTTATGTCAATTATAATTTTAATTATGGCTGACAGAAGACCCTATGAAGGATTAGTTGCTTGATAATAATTTTAGTTGGCTAAATATACATATTTGTATCTTACTTATAAATACGTTGTTTTCTTACATAGGTTTGTATTGTTACATGTAACACACATACTTTAAGGTAAAAACTCGAAATAAATTACAAGTATACACAGTTAACATATTAATAAAATTAGTTTATTTAAATTTTATTTTGTGAATTGTTAAATCAATGTGACAAACAGATTTAGGTAACACACAGGGTAAATATTATCGAAATACTGCGAAATATCTAATACCGAAATGCAAACTCGATTATACTGGATAAAACCAAGTTTCAGCGTATATCAACCCCTCCACATTCCATCTTTTTTTTCTATTCTAAATACAAGAAACTTATGTTACTTGCGTCAAGGAAATATCACTCGATATTAGAAAAATCGTAAGAGAGAGAATTATTCCTTATAAAAATTATATGTACTTGTTTTAAGAGAGATAACATTTGCCACAAATAAATTTTGTTTTGATATTAGTAAAATTTCAGGAAAATAATTTATTATATTTAAGGACACCTATTAACTCGGATCTAATAAATTCTCTAAAATAAAGAAAATACTATCTTACATTTAGTAAAAATGTGTAAGAACACAGATGTACTTGACAATAGAAAACGTTTTTCTGTGTGTAGTTATATGAATTCATAAGCAATGGTTCACTAAAACTTTATTCTATTATTTACTTATTTTTGAGATTATGACACCATTAGCTGTTCGATTGCAACTATAAATATCACCAGGAGAATATCCAAAATATGACTTCCGATTGCCCGAAAATAGACGTCAACTATCTAATTTATTTTACATTTTTAAATTCTACGACCATAAATACGTCAGTCTTTATTACCTATTCTATTTTTGAGTTATGTAAGATTTTCTTTTTTTTTGGTAATAATCATTGTATCATTCATAATAATAATAATAATAATAATAATAATAATAATAATAATAGAACTTTATTCAGAGAGCCAAACATTAATTGGATTGAAGCGTCAATTTTACGTCTCTAATTTAGTACAATATTTGTACGTGTCAATACATTGATAAAAAAAAAACCGAAAACAAGACAGAATACATGAAAACATACGTGATTATCATAAAAATCTACATACTAAGATATTCATTAACATTGTAAAAGGCATGCAATGACAATTAGTCCCTAACTTTTTCCTTAATATCCTTCCATATCTTGATTAATGCTGCAAATACACTGAGAAAATAGATTGCATTAATGAAAAGTTTTGGTTTTTATCATGTACAACGAAAAGAATATCTTTTCTCAGAAAAGTGTTTATTTTAATTGAAAGTAGCGTGCTGTTTTGCCTGAAGATTATCTTCTTCTTAAGTATATGCTTTTCGACGAAAAGTAACCGCAATTAAATGGAATGCACCTTAGTTTTGATTAATATTCTATAATGTCTTTATAACTTCTGTTTAAGTAAGACAATACACATTATACATATATTATATTGTTATTATTATGTACATATTTAACAATATATTTTGGTTTCTTTTAAATATTATTGAATTATAAACAGTATTTTAAATAGAAAAGCCGGACGTTTTGGTTTATTTGCGTAGACACGCATGTATACATTGATTTATAACTTTTCCTTTTAACGGAAAATGCAAGCACCTGTATTCAAGCTGAGTGCTTCTTTACGCGAAAGTATTTTAGTTTTATTCATGTTCCCACGTGCATAAGTCTCAAATACACAAACAATAATGAACACAAGTGAATATTTTTCGCGCGAGGTTAAAGAAATTTCAGAGATAATTGGAACTTTTCAGTTAATGCTGATTTACTTATAAACCAAGGCACTTTATAGCAGTATATAGTGTTTAAAGGTTTTAAAACTGTTTTAACACGGGAAAAACGATTGTGTTGTTTTCAACCATCTTTCATGCATTTGGTTATAGTTATTAAATTATTACTTGAGTTAGGGATATTAAAAATATTGATGTATTCAATCAAACAAATAATTTGGTTAGTAGATTTATTTGAAGCTAGCGCAGTATTTATTAATTTAACTAAATATTTACATGGAAGTAAAATTAAATATCTCATTTTATTTTCGTATAGCAGTATTCTCCCCATATAGTACAGCAGATGAGTATATATACTTATGTGTAGTAGAGAAATTGTCGCATAGATGGCGCATCTCCTATTTCATTCCAGTAACAGATAATACTTCACACAAAATAGGCTGGGAACTACGATCGTAACACTCTTAATCTCTAACCAGATCAACATCTGATAGGAGTCATCGCCATTGAAAAGATGATTTTTTTTAACGGCACAGTAGAGTGCTTAGGAGGATGGTCACTGCGCTAACTTCTCCAACACTACTATGATTTACAACATTCTAACGGCAAATCCCTCCTTAGTACATGAATTTTTGGAGATAATTCATTTTCATTTCGATTAAAAATGATCACGGCATTTTGTTGTGTTTACGGTTAAGTCTAAAATGAATAAATGTTATCAAAAGAAAGAAAAAACCTCTTGAATCAAAATGCTTACGGTTTTCTGCCAATCTGCATATTTTTCAAGTTCAAAATAAAGAGGACGACTTCAATCAACTATTAATACCTTTCACTTAAAAGAATAAACTGTTTCAACAAAAAATATATTATTTCCGTAGAAATGCGTGAATTTAAAATTATATTCCTTTTCAAGGAAACACAAAATCATGTTGGCCATATAGAAAACACAAAAACTTTTTGTTTAATGCAATTCCTTTTAAATGTAAAGGATATTTCTGTCAGTGTAGAGATATTACTCTAAGAAACGGTACGCACACTTGACATTCTAACGTACAGGGTGTTCAAAACCGAGAAACAAAGATATTATTGTTAAACAAAGATTGTTTAACAAAAAGTCGCTCATATCTCAAAATCTATTAAAGATAGGTCTAGAAAATGCTGATATAGAATGATAGGGGATAGTATTTACTTCCTAATGTCGAATTAAAATACAGAGTGCTCTATTTATAAAAAATAAATATTTTTTGCATTCAAAAATATGTCACTTTGTTTCTCAGTTTGTTCTCACCCTGTATATCCTGTATGTAAGAATGTGAGGTGTATTTATCTGGGAATATGCTACTTTATTTATCTTTTCACATTTGCCTTTAGTTCTTGCAAATTTCTTTTTGGAGTAGGAATAACGATGCATGTTTAGGGAATAGATCTTCAGTCAGAAAATAGAAATCTACGAAATTTCCGAAACAATCGCTCTGAATTAATAAACTATATCTATATTACTATCCTACAGTCCTCGTTATACAGGGTGTATCCGATATAGAGATAAATATAATAATATGTAGCAGCTATAATCATTTACGATCAAAAAGTCTTAATGCACAGGGAGTCTATCTGTAAGCATTAACGAGAAAAAAAATATTTTATAAATGCCGTGGGCTAGAGTCGCACCTGTGCCCAACCTAAATGCTGTCCCGAATATACCCCCACATACCACTATCATTCAGCCAATACCGCTGTTAGTTTTGTGTGGATCGGCGCTTGGAGTGCAAACCACTTCAAACATTTTATTTAAATTCTTCCCGTCTCGAAAAAAAAAAACGATCCTTTTTAGGACCATCATGATTTCATATAAAGAAAATTGAAGCTTGATGCGTCGGCAAAAGCGCAGGAATGTATAGATTCATTTTCGCGCGATATCATAATAAAAAGGCGTGTTTGCAAATTTTCTGTATCTAAATTTATTTCTGTGTAATTCGATTCAATTTATTTTGCGTTATTTGATTAAATAAATCCAAAAGAAATAACTCAGATTTATGTGGTACCGTTTATTAACAACTAACTCTCGATTCGACAAAGCGAAAGAAATATATTTACGTTTTTTGTAACTACTGAAGTCGCATATTCGGTGAAACTCGAACGTCTTATTAGGATATTAAAAACAATACTTTGTAGACTTACATAGAATGCTTTTAATAAAAAAGGAATGTTTATTTTAAAAAAATTAAGAAATTTAAAATGCCTCAGTTTTGCTATTTTTACAATGGCCTTTATTTATTCAGAATCACGTTAAATGAACTTACGGCATACCATTAAGAATAATACTAAATGAGTGCAATGTATTTATACATAATACCACGTTTAGCGGGTGCTTAACATGGCGTTTCCTTGCATCAGGCCCGGACTAAATAATTTTTGGCTCTAAATTTTACTTTTTTTTATTCTTTAATGATGAAATCCGGTTTCGGTGGGTTTGTGCTTTATATGTCGTGTAGTTAACACACAAGCAAAATTTACTTTTTTATTTGATACACCCTGTATATTTGTACATAACGTGCATACATAACAAAACACTCTCTGATGATTTTATTGATTCACTTACCACGTTATCGAACATTTTCCGAAGCGTATACCTTCGAATACAAAAAGACCTCTGATCCGGCTTAGACTGCGCCAAGAAAGAAGTGGAAATACTCCCAGTTTTAAGACGATTAGACCGCTAGGTAAATCCACACGAATCCGGTAAAGAGCATTATCATTATATCATTATGATTTGCCCGTTTTACGTGTCTGTGCATGTATATACGTCTGTGCAAAGCTTTGCCGACTCTACCACCGTTGGGTTGTGATGTGTCTGCCACAGCAGAAGTTAGAACGATGTGGGTAGTGACGGATGATTGTCGGGCAGTTCCTGATGTTGATTACGCGAAAATAGTTGGCAGTGCTGATAGACAGTTTTCGTCGATGAGGAGTTTTTTATCGTGAATTTTGATGATGTGGGTGCCTCTGATAATTGTGCCTCTTTTTGAAAAAGTGGATCTCAGAAGCTGCTGCGATGCATAATGAGTCGCGGCAGTATTGCAGCTTTACATCAAAAAGGTAACGATATTATAATAGTTACAATTCTATAGGAGTTGTCAAGAACCTAAAGCAAATAACTGACTACGCAGGAAAAAAAAATGTTCGTACACAGAACAACATTTTGTAATAAAAAAACATACTGTATTTACTTCAGTTGTAATCTAATAGCTAATGTTAATATACTTAAAATTTTACTAACGAAAATGTAATGCACTCTGAGAAAAAAAATGTGCAAAATCAAACGCAAAAATTGGATTGTACCTATATAAACAACAATAAAATGGGTGAATACAACATAAAAAGTGTTAATTCAGTACTAGGTTGTGTTAAACTAACCTTACTTCAACACTACGTTGTTTGTGCTGTATTAATGTAAACTTCACCTAAACCCCTCACCACAAACTGCACTAAACTGGACGTACGTTTCGATAGCAAAGCTATCATCATCAGCAGAAACACTGAACTAAATATATTACCCTAAAACTACCCAAATTATACCTACAAAAAGGTCATGGTACAATGATCACGTTCATGGCTGACTGCCGGTCATGGCTTAACTAGTCACTAATCCAACTCCGTCTAATCTACTACTTAATAAACCCGTAAAAGACAAGAATTTAATGGTCCTAAATCTGAATTCATTAAAATATGTTTGTTTTTATATATTTTCATACCCTCATAACAATTTAACTAACTTTATATTGTCAACTTTATGGTTTTCTTCAAGCATATGTAGGGCTACACTAGATTTGTCAAACCTCCTAAATTTAAGATGAGCCAAATGCTCCTTGTAACGCGTTTAATTTGATCTTTTAGTTTGCCCAATATATACATGATCACAATCTTTACAAGATATTTTATAAATACCTGATTTGTCCAAATTATCTACTTGATCTTTAGGGTTACCTAAAATATTTTTAAGACTATTATTTGAAGTAGTAACTATGTCAAGATTGAATTTAGAGAAAAAAATTTGTAGACCTTTCGTGTAACTTGGATAAAATGGTAATTCAACATATTTCTTATTTTTCTTGTCACTAATTTCTAAAGTACTCGCATTTTTTAATTCTTATTTTGTTTTTATGTTTTCTAATGGTATTATACACAACGTTTTCGGAGAACCCATTAAATGCAGCGATTTTACTAATTTCTTTAAGTTCTTTATTATATCGTTCTGTAGATAGAGGAAAATTAAGTAAGCGATGTACCAAAAAGTTAATAGCTACTAGTTTGTTTTGCTGTATTAACCTAGTTTACTGTTTATTTACAACACAATATCTTATTATCATATTCTGCTCCAAAAATTGGCTTGATGACTCTGACAGTTCGCTTTATGCGGTCTGTCCGATCTAGTAGTAGGTAGGTTCTAGTCTAGCGCAGAAATAAATTCGGCAATACTTTGAATGTAAGTCATTGGACAGTTTGGAAAATTCTTAAGGACAATTTGTTGTATCCATATACCACATTCAACGCGTTCAGGCACTACTACCTGCTGATTTTCTTCCACGTATTGCATTATGTCAATGGATATTGCAAACATTAGTTCACATCCTTCTATTCCTGACACAGATTCTTTTTACCGATGAGGCCAGTTTCTCAAGAAATGCAATAAGGAATTTTCATAATAACCATGTGTGGGCAGATGGAAAATCCGCATGAAGGCTGTTTGAAGATCGTTTTCAACATCAGTTTCTCGTTGATTGTTCGGGTTGGAATTGTGGGTGACTATCTAAATTGGACCCGTATTTCTACCAGGAAGACTTACTGGCGTGGTGTACCGCAACTTTTTCGAAGCAACGCTGCCTGAGTTCCGGGAGGATGTACCATACGCGACAACAATTGCAATGTGGTTTATGCACGATGGCGCACCACCACATTTCGGTTTGGTTGCTCGTAATTTTTTAACAACAACATATGGAGATCTCTGGATTGGTCGAGATGGGCCACACGCCTGACCTGCTCGATCTCCAGACTTAACACCCATAGATTATTTCCTCTGGGGATCTCTGGAAGTCAATAGTTTACACTACTCCAGTGGGAGAATTTGAACGATTTGCGAAATCGGATAAAATTGCTGGGTGTAACTCAATTAGAAACGACCCTGGTGTGTTTGAAAGAGTTCGACAGTCAATGACGAGAAGATTGAATGCTTGTATCCAGACTGAAGGAAGCCATTTCGAACGTTTATTGTAGATTGAGCAACTTTACATGTACTTACTGTTTGATAATAAAATGTTGTTGCTTCGCAAATCTTGTTCGCCCTGTATCTTCGAAAACAAAGGGTTTTAACAAATCATCTTAGGACAAATATTCTTAAATAAGCCAAGAATAATCCCTTAATTTGACGGCATGTTTACCAAACACCCGTATATAGAAAAAGCAAACACTTTTGGTTTGATGCCATGCCCTTTTAATAAAAAGGGAACCTACAGCAGTGTAGTGTAAAAAAATTTTGTTAGCATCTCCACTCTTGCTAACTTACCCGATATTTTAATCTAATACGCTCTCTTATGTTAGATTATTTCTACCGCATTTTAACCAACTGGTGCGGCACGCAACTCGATGTTTAGAAACTCATTTCGCCCAATCATTTATATTCATTACGCTTCTGGAATCCGATATGTGACACTTGTAAACCAACAGAGGCGTGAACAAAATCCGTACATGTATAATACTAGAGACTAGTACCGCCAACGATATAAACCTTATTGCTTGCGGGTATATAACCACATAGAACGCGGCGCGCAGAAAAACTTGGCAGTCCCTTGAAATTTTATATAAGAATCGCTAAGACCCATCCTAACTATAGAAATAAGAGTC
This sequence comes from Protaetia brevitarsis, assembly GCA_004143645.1. NCBI lineage: Eukaryota > Metazoa > Arthropoda > Insecta > Coleoptera > Scarabaeidae > Protaetia > Protaetia brevitarsis. The sequence goes on from RXPK01000213.1 coordinate 1,056,023, forward strand.
CCGCACCAGTATTAGTAACAAGGATGACGATAAACCCCCATCACTGGCTGCTGGGGAGCAAGACGTGTTTGGTAGTGGGCGAGATGAACACAATAGTCGAGGTACTTGTACGCATGTTCGTCTAGCTTTTGGACACTTGAAGAGAACTAATAAACTCGTGGACTGCGGTATAAACCGCGAAAATGAGCACGATGCCACTCGAATTGCGAAGACGGGGCAAATGTGTAATTTAAGTGTGTATTGGTGGGGCCTTTGTGTTCGTTAAATTGCATTTCGGATATTTGAATGCTATTGATGGCGTCATACAGTGTTGAGATATTAAAATTTCTTGTTGATAAATATTTGAGGCAAGTGAAAAATTTTGTTATAAAGGGAACTGGTATAAAAAATTATTAAACTAACAGCTTCTTCCGGTTCGCCGTTGTGTCAAAACTTTCGCCGACGTTTTCGCTGTTTATACTGACAGCTTCTTCATGGATAACTGAACCGATTCTCCATGGTCCGACATTCTTCTTATATACGCCCCTGGTGCATTCCAACGTGTATTTCCGCCTCCATTACCCCTTGACCGGTTCGTAGGTAGACTCTTCCACGTGTTGCTAAGGTGGTACCCTTCTTCTCTGTTAACGGTTTTATTCTTCTCTATTTCTATGGGCTTCCCTGATGAGTCTTTTCCCGTAGTTCTTGGTGGTAGTTATTACTTTTACATTTTGAAATCCATGTCCCCGGTTGTCGTGCATGTGTTTCTGCCACCGGCTGGATTGCTCGGTCCTTTCTTGCGTTCCTCTCATGTTCTCTTTTACTCTTTGATTTGATGGCTTCTTCTGATCTTGGTACGATACCCTTCTGTGCGCCCCTTGGGTCTCTTATCCTTTGCGGTCGGTGATTACTGCTTGGATCGACGTTGCAGTCCGAAGCGTACTTTGTACTTACGTATTCTTCAAAATTCGGCCTACTTTTCGGTGACTCCTGCTATGTTAGGTAAACACGTCATCCCCCCTTCGTGGTTCTGTAGTTGTCTCCAGTGTCGTCTTCTTCTTAGTGGTCTCTCCTTATGTCGATGTCAGTGTAACCATTCTTCCTTTAGTGCTTTCTCCAAATGTATCTTAATGTCTTCTTCTGCATCGGATGATGGTGAGATCTTGCATGCAGATATCTATCGGTGTGCGTCTTCTTTCTAAATACTGCGTGCTGTAGCATTCCCTCTTTTGTTTTCTTAACCATAACATCCAGAAAAGGGAGATTTCCATTTTTTCTTTCTCCATGGTAACTTGATGGCTGGGTGGCTGTTGAATTTATGTGTTCCAAGAAGTCCACGTCGAGCGAAAGTTTTGACACACGGCGAAACCCGCAAGAAGCTGTTAGTTATAGTTTACACCGGCGTGAAAGCTTACGCAGTGGTAAAAAAATTTATTCGGAATTTCTAATCTGAACTTCTTGAACCGTTCAAATAATATTTTTGTTTAGTTTTAGAAAACGAAAGAGTTCTTCGGCAAATATCTGCACACCCTGTTAATACAGGTGAGTTTTTTTTATCTGGAAGACAACGGACATTATCTCTAAACACACTGCTTCAAATCAAAAAAGATCTTAATAAGATTTGTTATAAATGTAGTGGGGCTCACTGAATGGTGCCGAACTCGATCCCTCACCTCAACCCCCCCCTCAGAGTGGAGGGGGAACTTTTGCAATCTTAAATGGGAACCCCATATTGTATTGCAGATTCGGATTCTACGCCATCAAGTATGTAGTTTTGTTTGAAACTTTTTTGTCGATTCGTAACAGATTGCGCTGGTAATCGCAAAAAAAAAAATGATTGCGGAACGTCTAGAAAAAATACACGAAAAAGAGAAGCAAGCAAACATGATTTTGTATTTTTTTATTTTAACATTAAATAACATTTCAAAAAGCCATTCAACAACGAAGAACTTTACTTTATCATACCCATTCAGAAAATGTGTTCGAAAATGTGCCCTTCCACTTCGATACATTTATTTATTCGCAATTGGAATGATTGCACACAACTGTGAGAAGTGTTTCCGGCGTAATCCTTGAACAAGCGTTGGTTATTCGCTCAATCATGTTTTCCCTCGTGGTTGGCACTTCTGTATAAACTTCAGACTTTAAGTGGCCCAACAAAAAGAAGTCAGGGGAAGTAAGATCTGGCGACCTTGCAGGCCAACACACTGGACCACCTCTTCCGTTCCATCGACGATTGTAGTCTCGATCTAATACTTCTCGTGCTATTCTTGAATAATGTGCTGGACAACCGTCATGTTGGAACCACATTGTTTGTCGTACGTCCAAGGGAAGGCCTTCGAGTAACAGTGGAAGTTCGTTTTGTTTCGATATTTTTGTTTCCATCGATGAAATATGGACCAATAAGCTTATTGCCAATTATTCCACACCAAACATTTACGTTCCAAGGATGTTGATGTTCAACTTGGCGTAACCAATGGGGATTTTCGAGACTCCAGTAATGCATGTTGTGCCGATTTAGCGTACCGTGATTTGTGAATGTCGCCTCGTCAGAAAATAATACTCGAGCAAAGAAATTGGGATTATCTTGTATCCGTTGAAGCGCTCATTGACAAAATCGCATTCGATTTTGAAAATCATCGCCATGAAGTTCTTGATGCATGGAAACACTAAATGGATAATATTTCCTAGGCTTCAATATTTGGCAGATAGTGGACTGAGAAATTCCTGATTCGCGAGCTTTTTCTCGAGTACTAATGTGCGGATTATTAGCTACTGCAGCTAATACCGCGATTTCATTATTTTCTCCAGCAATTGTTTTTCAGCGATTACGTTTTCTTGGCTGTACAGTTCCTTCGCTAGAGAACTGTTGAACGACTCGGTAAAAAGAAGCGCGCGATCGTACCTTGTCGGGAAAACGTTGTGAATAAAGATTAACAGCATCATCGATATTCCTACCACTTTCTCTATAGATGTAAATCATTTCAATTCTCTCTTGTAATGTTATAGCCTCCATTACTGTTCAATTATTCAACACTAACTAATTTGTATTGGATTAATAATTAATAATCTAAATGGGGATCGGACAATGTGTAAGTATTCACAGCTTGTCAAGTACTGAATGAAGTACGGTTTTGTATCGTTGAATAGCATTCCAATTGCGAATAAATAAATGTATCGAAGTGAAGGGGCACAGTTTCGAATACATGGCTTTTTGAAATGTTATTTAATGTTAAAATAAAAAAAAACACAAAATCATGTTTGCTTGCTTCTCTTTTTTGTGTATTTTTTTAGACGTTCACAATCATGTTTTTTTTTTGCGATTACAGCGCAATCTGTTACGAATCGAAAAAAAAGTTTCAAACAAAAACTACATACTTGATGGCGTAGAATTCTAATCTGCAATACAAAATGGGGGTTTCCATTTAAGATTTCAAAATTGTCCCCCCTCCCACTCTGGGGGGGGTGAGGTGGAGGATCGAGTTCGGCACCATTCAGTGAGCCCCCTACATTATAACAAATTTTATTAAGATCTTTTTTTGATTAGATGCAGTGTTTTAGATATACTCTGTTATCTCAAGAAAAAAAAAACTCACCCAGTAGATATGTATAATACAGTCCTAGAACGCGAGGAAATGTCGTAAATTAGAACGAATGTCTTTTAATTCACACGTCAGAAAGCTGTAACAAACTGCGACAGCCCCCTCTCGTAAATAATCTCCGAAACTACACGCAACACGGCCGTCAACTATAGCAAAAGCGAGCTTTAAAAAAAAACCTTTTAAACTCGCTCAGAACAATGGGAGTGCATAGCACATATCTAGATATATACATAGATATGTAGGGACCAGGAAGCCGTTTATCTAAACGTCAAAACAAAAGCGTTTAAAATCGTTAATTTTACGTAACACGACGTATAAGAGAAGACATGCCCTTTTTCATACGTGACAATGGTTGCTTTAACATCGTTTTGTTCTCTTCATTAGTTTTGTTTTCTATATCTTACCTCCGTACTTGCTCGCTTAGTTTTATTGTTTTTTTTTTTTTGGGTTTTTTATAGTTTTATTTTTTCTTCTTCTGTCTCTCTTGCAGTCGAGGACGCAGCAGGGAAGCAGTCGGTGTATTCAGAGGCAACTGTCGAACAGTAAGCAGCTTAAAATTACGCCGTATAATGAACTGGTGTCTGCTTTAATTTTCGTGAGCGACAAATTTCTAAGTGACAACTCTGATAAGTTGTAATGACAATGTGAATTTAACTGTGTTATTGTGTGCAAATTTTGAGACAATGAATTTATTCAAATACTTTTAATTGTAGTAAATATTCTTTTTTTTTACACTCATGCGTACACACTAAAATTTTATCGGTAAAATTCCCGTACGAATTTTGGGGCAATTTTGTGCCAGCTAAAACCGTAGATTGTGCTGTGGTCTGGCACCCCGGGTTTCGGAAATTTAAATGTGTATTTTTATTTATTCCTAATCAGCCTTGTCAAAACAATGTTAGAGTTTCCACTGTTCTTATTTTTGCTAAGAATTTTGATTTAATTATTAGGATCATTTTATTTGGACAGTTGTATATATTTAATTTCATTTATTTGTACATTTTGCGTACTCCTGTATTGTATAGTTTATTTGCTAGTTTTTCCTTAGCGTTGGGCTGTGCGTTGAACGCACGAGTTTGTAAATTTCACATATTTGCGATGTTACCTTAGAGGCCAGGGGAGTTACCAGATAGACGAGCCCGCGTTTAGATGTGGTTAGTTTTTGGTTACCGTTAATGGTAATCCTTTTCAGTTAAGATGTAGTTCGTTGTTGTATTTAAAATCGTCTATCTAGTAATTCGGGTTAATTTGTATTTCTGTATTTGTGCACATTACATGTAAGGCTTTTTAATTATATTCGTTTTAGAAGTAAGCGCGTTTAGAGTTTAAATTTTCCGTTTTTTTTTGTAGTCATAATTAATTTTATTTTATCACCTCGGGGTAGGTGAAGTGAAGCTGTGAGCTTGTTTTATATTTCATTGTTAATTTTGCTTGTTTCTTTACGTCATTTGAATTAAAATTTTAGTTTGCTTTGAATTTTTAAAACCACGTGGATTTTTTGTGGTATAGAAAGTCCTTCTAGAACGAATTCACCATTTTGTTTGCTAAAGGATTTGCATTGTCCTTTCTTAATTTGTAGAATCTTATGCAGGTTTGTTTTATGCCAGAATCTTATATTCATGGTTTTAATTTCCCCTGTAAATTGTATCAAATGTTTTTTTTTCTTTTTTTTTTTAAATAAATTTAATGATTGTGAATATCATTTTAAAAATCACTAGTTCTTTTATTTTGAATCTGCCCATTTCAATTTTGGAATTTTAATGAAAGTCATTTTTGCAACAGCCCACTATTAATTTTAAAGAATTTTCTCTGAGATTAAGAATCTCTGGCGCCCTTTTAAATTCATTTTTGCTGAGCTAGCTAAATTAATTTTGTCATTTTTAATTTCTCTTTACTTATATGCATGGACCATCAGTTCACAGCAATACGTAATTACTTTTAGAAGTAATATTTCATTCAATACTATTAAAGACACGTCAAACAGCCAAACGTCACTCAATCTAAACAAATGCGATCGATGAGACGTATTCAAATGAAATCCACTACTAGATAAAACAGCCGTTTCATGTGATCGATATCGAGAAAATAACAACGTATTGTAAACATTTTTTTTGCACTTGATAAATTCATTGGCGTACACCATACTTTTATTTACATTAATAATTTCAACGAATATCGAATATGGTTGTCGCAAATTTTGTTCACCCTGTATCTTCGAAACAAAGTGAAAGAATTCGAAATTCCATCCTGTATAATGCGAGAATTTAAATTCATTTTATTAATACGTAGTTGATAGGTACCGTGGCATTTGCTGAGTAGCGTCTACCTAACAGGAAACAATAATCTATTTTCGTTTAAAGACTCGCGTAATTAAAATAATATGGTATTACTTTGTATGTTATCTGCCTCTTTGTTTATTGTATGTTACATTTGCCGTTCAGCAATTTCCACGTTCCTCTCAAGTAGGACGTCTGAAAGTCAGAAAAATAACGCCTTCGGTCATACTTGCGCCCTCCTGTAAAGAGAAGCGAAACTAGTTATCGGGTCGAAATGACGTCACAATCAAAGCTTATAAAAACCCTTAACATAGCTGTTTTCAATTAATTAATTCGTGGTCTTCGTTATAGCTAAAGTAAAAGCACGCGTCTCTAATTTCGTATCGGGCGTTTCCAAATCTTAAAATTAAAACTTCTCATCTTAGTTTTTGCCATCAAAATACGCTTAAAATTCGCGAACAGGAAGCAAAAGCTTTGCTCGAGAGGTGTTTAGTGATTTTGTGTTAAATACGTTTAAATTCCCCCTTTTCTTGGCTTAAATTTTTATGAGTGTTGTGTAAAGTTTTGTGCCTTAAAATTTGGATTACGAGATTAATTATTTTTTTTTCCCACATCGGCCGGTAAGATGTTCAAAATTTCTGCTTAAAACTAACCAAAGCAATTACGTGAAAACCGTAACTCGTTCGCTATCTCTCTCTCTCCCTTAATAAATAAATAATTTGTAAGTAAGAATTACTAGAATTTAAGTTAATCAACATTTAAGTTAAGTTAAGTAAAGCCTAACAAATTCATCTAAATATTTGTGTCTTGTTTTGTCTTTTGCTTGTTATTTTATTAAATTCGTAGATTGTTAGTTTAACTTAGTTGTCACAAAATTTATTCATTATATTAGTATAAAAAGCAACCATTCTCTTATTTCGCCATACTAAACTTGAAAAAAGTTATTTGATACCCATAGAAAGGGGTTGGAGAGGAAGTTATCATCGGTAAGAGAAAGCCGACGAGGTGGGTAAATCAGCAATCTTTAGGCTAACTAACGGCCCTGCTTCTAGACTAACTAACGGCCCTGCTTCGACTGTCGGAGGAAAACACCGTTGGGAAACAACGTTGGCTAAAATTACTAAAACCATTCGCTACCGAACAAAAAGTTTGTCTCTCAGCAGTGGCTCGCCGGTCAAAAGAGCAGGAGGGGTTGTCTGCGAGACGGAATTTGGCTTGTCTTATTTGAATTTGGGCTGGCCATCCCCAAAAGTTTCCAGACAAGAAAACCCGGTTCCGTTACAAAAGGAGTTTTTCAAAAATCATCATAAGACAAAATATTCTTAAAATAAGCCAAGGAATAACCCCTTGAATTTTTGCCGGATGTTTACCTAACACCCTATTTATGTGGCCGACATGATTTGATATTACCTTCAAAAGGAATAGAATTTTAAACCTATGCATTTCTTCGAAAATAATGTATTCTTTGTCCGAGCAGTTCATTCTCAAAACTAAGGTGCATTCCATTTATTTACAGTTATTTTTGGTACAAAAGCATGCTGTACTTAAGAAGGAAAAAACAGTTTTCTAGTAAAACTACACGCTACTTTCAAATAAAATAAACACTTTTTCGCGAAACGGTATCCTTTTCGTTTAACATGATAAAAACCAAAGTATTAACAAAAAATAAAACTTTTCATTTAATGCAATCTCATTTCTGTGTATAGACCACTACTAAAAATTAATGTAAACATAATTACCGAGAATTTGAGCATCCTATATTAAATCCCATATTAAATCTGATTAGGAAAAAAATAAAGTAAAAATGAGTTCCGCAAGGTTCAGTACTGGGACCGTTGTTGTTTTTGTCTTATATTAACAATATTACAAATTGCAACCGCAATTTTAGCAGTAGGCAGAAGTAAGTAGAGATGAAATAAGAGTAATAAAATTGTTGAGTCCCTGATACGCTATTAACGTATCGTTTTAAAATTAATTATTTTCACGCGCTCTTACCATCTTCATAAAATCATAAAAATTGCATCACTGGTTGATATTCCAAACGGCTCCCGAGCAAAAAAGATGTGCACATATCTTGTAAATTCTATGGCGCTCTCTGAATGTTACAATTCTAAAAAGCCCACAAATGTAACTTCCGAACTATACCTTTTCCAATCCTAATCAACGCATTCGGGCGAAAGCACTCATCGCACCAGATGTGACGTGTATACGATCCATCTTTCTAGTAGATGCTTTCGCGTGGAAATTGCACATAAAAGCGGTCAAAGTCGAGTGCGTAATTTGGGAAAAAAGTACCGACAACCACTTGAAAAGGCATTCAATTTTTTTTTTTTGGATCGTATCGTATTATTTGCGCAGTACTTAATTAGATTTGTATGTGCTGTTAACAGGAACTCCTCTTGATTTGAGCGGCGTGGAAAGTAATTTAGCGTAAACGTATAGATAGTTCACATGTTATGGCATTTTAAGGTTAAGAGTAGAAGATTTACGCAGGTAGAAAATTTTCTGTGAAAATCATAATATAGAAATGGCGAGGTTTCTATGAACCGAGGTAAAATTTATATGTTAAATGTAACAGCCAAAACAATTATTATTATTATTAAATTATTTGATTGCAAATATATATTACTTTTTAATATTGGTTTTTTTTTGCAGGTTGGATAGTAGATGTGGCCAAACAGCCTTACAGCTGGGTAAGTATTCCTAGTAATTAATAATATATAGCTAAAAGAACGCGTAATATTTAAATATATATTGTAGTAATATTAATATTTAGTCATTCAAATTATTGAACTTAACTGTAATGTCACCGGACTGTTTGACACTCACAGGTTATGTTACGGTGACTACACTGTTGAAAATTTTAACACTTTTTTGACTAATTTAATAGTCAGGAGAGGACCACACTCTTTTCGTGTTATTTTGTCGAGAACTATAGAAGTTTAAATTTGACGAGCAAAGATAGTCAAGTATTGTCTATTGCTAAGGGGTTATTTTGTCCAACTGACACGTGGAATTATAAAATACTTCTAGTCACATTTTATTTGATCTAGACTAGACAAATTTACTAGCTGTTTAACTAAATGAATGCGATCTATTGGGTGTTTTAACACCATTTTCTAAACGACGTTTTTTTTTAATATGCAACTCTTATTTCTTAGTGCTATAATATTCTCTCTTTAAGACGTTTTCTCAATTATAAATATGCAAAACCACTCATTCACAAGTTTTGGTTTCAACTAAACGTACCAATTTTAAATGATTTTTTGAGAACCATTATAAAATTAAGTGAATGTTTATGCTATTTGATTCAAGTCTAAACTAATTGCGTAAATAGATGTTCCCAATACATCTTTAAGATGTTGAAATTTTTTATGTCCACTGGAATTAACGTTTAATAACACGAGGTTACACTTTGCAAGTCAGTCACATTTGGTGGTTTGTTTGGATATGTTAATACGGAGAATCAGACACGAAAACAGATACACGTGCAATGCAGGTGGTGCGTATAATGCAATACTGTATTAGAATAGGTGGGGTTTCTATATTTCTATCCGAGGGAAAAATTCTGATTGGTTGACGCTTCTGAATGTCTAGAAAAATGGTCAATCCTCATATCTGAACAAAGAATTCACACGAAATTCTAGTCATTTCTGTTCTATTAAATACGCGTAGTCAACTCGTCTGGCAAAGTTTGGAAAAATCAACATTAAAATATTTGACTAGCGCAAAATTAACGCCAACACCGTAATATTTTCAACAGTGTAATCACACATATGATTTTACTGTAAACATTATTTAAGCACTTCCTAGTATAACAATTTTTGTTTCATAGAACATATTTTTTACTTAAGGTTACCTTGGATGAGGAAAATCTAGGATACCTACCTTAGGAAAAAAGTACTTCATACAAATTTAGGTATTTGACACATGTTTGTCGTTTTCGGTATCATTAATGATTTATTAAATTAATTAATGGGATGCACGTGGGAATTAATGGCAGATATAGAGGACTTTTTGGATTACATCGATATAATATACAGGGTATTCCACGTACGTGGTTCATTAAAAGTTTATGATGTTCTATTACTTACATATATTTGAGATTTTCGCACCATTATCTGCTCGATTGGGACTATAAATGTGAAATACTTTAACCAAAATATCACTTCCGGTTGACCGGAAATGGATGTGAAGTTTGTTATTTGAAATAGAATGATATAATTTTCTATTAATTTTTGGATTCTACTACCATAAATACGTCTTCATTAGCTATTCCTATAGCTACATTTTGCCGTTTTTTAGTTATTTAAGTTTTTCTTTTTTTAGTCATACTTAATCACTGCATCATTGAAAAATTAATATCTCGGTTAATACTGCAAGTAGAGATTCCAAATTTGCTATGTTATGAATGTAGATAAGTATTACACATTTATATTTCCAATCGAACAGATAATGATGCCAAAATCTCAAATATAAGTAAATAATAGAACATCATAAACTTTTTATGAACCGCTTACGTGGAATACCCTGTATAATAATAATAATAATAATAGATAACCGAAACGATACATCTGGGATGCACAAAATCCTATAAGCTGTTTTAGTAATGCAGAATTTAGACAGCGATATTGTTTTTCTGAAGAAAATATTCCATAGGTACATTTTATTGCCGCTTGTTAATAAGCGATTAGAGAAATTAGGAAAACCTGGTTTACCCATATCATTACTTCTTGTATTATTAACCTGGTTGCGCCATTTTGCCACTGATTTACAGTTTCAAGGTATGTAAGTTAATTTTTAGGTCTTATAATATTATACTACCTAACACACAATAATTTGATACACGCAGATTTGAGGTTTATACACATGATTCAAAAGCTGTAACAATTGCAATTACTTGCTGAAAAAGACAACACGTTTTGTATGTACAATTTACAACAGCAAATTTTAAGGTGAAATTGGAAAAATCTTTTGAAATTGAAAAAGATTCTTTGGTCTTAATGTGCAAATAACAGCAGATTCAAATTTAAAAATATTTTATATTATGACCTATATATTCAGTCTACACAAATTTCTAACCGTACTGAGTCAAACCAGTAACTACTATAATCACAAACCAGTCGTAAACTGTCAACAAATTTAGAACACGCACCATTAACTAGAAATACGAAAGTAATATGTGAAGCTGTAATTGTCAAGTGATATGCGGATTGATTTTATAGCAATGTCATATAATAGAACTCTATTCATCAATTCTATAGAAAGCATCCGCCTCCGAGAATAGCCGAAGCGAATCGAAGTTGTAACTATGAAAAAGAAAATTGTTCAAGTGGTAAGGCGTTCTTAGCCTTAAGTCATACCTTTCCGTAAGATTTTACAATCACCAAGAATATGGGAGCGAGTCATTCAAATTATTGGATTTAACTGTAATGTCACCGGACTGTTTGACAGTTACACATTAGGTGTTTTTGTAAATATAAATCGCGATTATGATTATGTGTGCGATTATAAATCACATCGTTGGAAAAGTATGAATCTAAATCGCGTAAGGTAAGCTCTTCTGTGTAAAAAACATCTTGGGATTAGTTTATAGTTGTACTACTATTCACGTAGTTACTATTTTAGGGAAAAAAATGTATAAATAAGCTTTAACAATGGTATATCCTCTAAAAGCAATCGATGAAAACTGAACTCATCAGTCATCTGTTCATCGACGCTATCCAGCGTTCTAGTGTTTTTTTTTTCAAGGAATGGTACGTCGATCAATTTTATTTTGTTTACTAATCGGTAAGTGAGAGATTTTCTTTAAAATAACAATTTAAAATGAAATTAATTCTGTGAAGATCTAATTTTGCATTTCGAACGAGTTTTCTTAGTTTATACAAAATGCGTTATAACATAATATTAAGGAAAAGTATACCTTAAGGAAGAACTATGAATATGACGGTAAATATTAAAAAATAGATATTTCAATAAACAACTTTGCGTTTCTATACATCTAGATTTTTTAAATTTAACATAAAATATACACATATAAAGTTATAAAATATACAGTCAGGGAATATTAATATATTGCGTTATGAATTTAACTAATATAAAATATATTCTTTGAAGTAAAAGAAGTATTTGCTTTTGTTATTACGTTGATAACTGCCAAATAAAACAAAAAAATAATTTAAAATACACACTCTTTACAATACTTTAGAGTTAAGATAGATGCATATCTATAAATTATGTATATTTTACTACACAATCTAATATACTCTTAATGACAACTTTCAATCATTTCACACTACAAACATCTAAACAACCGAATTGCTCAAATCTATCGATCGAAACTGTTGGCCCTTGGTTATTTATCCTCTTCACGCTGCATCTTCTCTTTCCCGTACGTACGAAAACAATAAAGCGTTTCAGGCACGCGTGAAGCTAATAGAGTTGTCTAGTCCGCACTGGAACGGCCCCTGAAAGCGGCTATCCCGGGGGTTGCGACCCCGTACACATCCCTTATCTGGCGAACCGCACTCCCTGCCTCAATGACCATCAACAACCCTGTTAGGTGTACTGCCGCTGGTACTCGGCGATAACACGAGCCCCAGGAATCCTGAGGATGGCGATGCTGGAGGGGTAGAAACACTCGGGAGGGTAGAAGACGCTATAGTACACGACATAATCTAGTATATTTAGGCGTATATTTAACTATTAGTAGATTCGAGCAGCAAGTAGATACACTTATGAGGAGTTTTTTAAACGAATAAAGAAATTAATTATTTACGAATTAAAAAAAAAAACAAAAAATCCTCCAAAAAAAAATAAAGGATATAGTTTGTTTACTTACTGCATATGAATCCCTATTGACTATAAATTACAACCCTCTACGATAATAGCGAAACGTAATTTTAATTTTAAATTGCTTGTAATACGCAATAAAATTGCCTTAGTTAATCAGCTGTCATTAATAATTAGCAAATCAGCTTATTTCAATCCTAGTAGCAAAATTTAAATTTTTCATAATTATTTTTAGTAACTTAAACAGAAAGACATCAAAGTAACTAATAATTTAATACAAAATCATTGGTAATTTCGTGTTTCAATGTTGAAGTTACTAAAAATAATTGCGGGAAATTTAAATTTTGCTACTAGGGTATGTATTATAGGTTATTTCATGGATTATTAAAGCTAATCGTCCATTGCTTAATCAAGGATGAACGCATTAGTTATGAAATTGGTCCTAAATGTGACCTTAGTTAATCAGCTGTTATTAATAATTTATGAAATCAACATTTTTTTTTTTAAACTTTTGTCAATCAAACAAAAAAATTGGTGGTGCTCAGGGAAATTCTTGTCAATTAAATCTGGCTTTATCTGGCTGCCGTAAGCATGGTAAACGCTATTTAGTAGCGATTATAATATACAGCAGTAAGCAAAGGACTTCAGACAAAATTCTGCGAGGGAGCTCAAAGTTTTTACACTACGCCACTGGTAATACCTATTTACCTATTTTATGAATCTCTTGGGATGGATGGATAAACACCAAAAAACTGGTCGAAACATCGCTAAACATGTATATCCCTAGGTGTCGAAAAAATAAGTTGGTCAATTAACCTCTTTTCACTTATTATTTAATTACAAAAAGGACGTTTGTCAGCTAAAATATATTTTTTTAAGTGGCATATTCAGAACTAACTATTTCTAATTCTTCTAAATTTTTACTGGCAGAATTTAATTTTGCTTATTAGTTGAAATATACTTATTTGACCTTTGCAATTTATAATTTCGGAAATGCCTTTCTTCACTTTTTATAGGGCTTTGTTGGTTGTACTTTGAGTATTTGGGCTCCATGTAAGTCTTTGATCAAACTCTACCTCAGGGTATGTCAGCTATATGACATGTAGAATGCTCTTACTCCCTATCACTGGTTGTAAGCCTTCTGGCGTTCTTTATGTGACACATGACAACCTGTGTTTTCTGAGCATTGACTGATAGTCGCTCTTGTTTCCAACATTTGCCAACCATATTTAGAGCGGTGTGCATACGGTCCACCAGAACCTTTGGAAACCGCCGTCTTCATTCCTTTAGTTAGGGTGAGCATAGGTTACGTGCCCCCGACTATAGGTAGTCTGGGCACTTAAGCTGGGTGCTCATTGTACCGTCCCTATTAAATCTCTTGCTTCCACTCGAGCAGTTTGGTGTTCTCTATAAAGCCCAGTGGAAACTTGAGAACCCTCGAGGGCTCCAATTAATCCTTCCTGAAATAAAAATTGCCCCCTAACGACTATTGAAAAGCCAGCATATCCCGACAGTTGAAGCTCTTACCGGTCAGCTTCCGGATTTGATTTTCCACTAGGCTCACCCACAGCAAGGAAGATCATTTTCCGCCCTGTGGGCATCCCCCTCACGCGTCCACGCCGATTGTGGATGTAATTATCCTTCTTTCCAAGCTGGCTCTTATCCACTGCAAAACCTTTGATAATTAAAATTGTAGCAACATTACTAAAAGCTCCCTCAATAAAAAAGAAAGTCATTAGGGCTTTCTCTTTGTCTTCTATTGACTTTGTAATTAGTCTGTTGAGATCGTCTAATGGGACCTCCATAACTGTTCTCAGTTGGTAGGCATATTGCCTATCATTGAGTGGCTGTACTCTCAATGCGGTATCTCTTATGTGCTTACACTAACCTTACAAGATCCTTGAGTAAAAAATAGGATAGGCTTATTTGTCTGTGTGACTTTGGCGTTTGATCGGATAATTTATCTATACTACCCTCACCTTCTGCCATACATTTTTGTGAGATTTGGCATCAGTACCTCTCTTCCCTTTTATAGAGTGAGGCAGGATATATTTCATCCGTGCCCGTACATTCTAAAGGCGAAAATCTGTTTAGCGCCGACTTGACTCTCATGGACCTCGTGATTTTTTGTAAAACAAGAATAGAAGAAAAACTTTATTTATTTTTAAGTTAGCTCTGTTAACTGACAACTTTGGCAGTCATATCTTCAAGATTTATTATGTAGATATATAAAAACTATACAAGGTATTCCACGTAACTGGTTCATTAAAAGTTTATGATGTTCTATTATTTACTTATATTTGAAATTTTGGCACCATTATCTGTTCGATTGGAACTATAAATGCAAAATACCTTAAGCAAAATATCACTTAACAAAAAGTCGCTCATATCTCAAAATCTAATAAAGATAGGTATAGGGAATGCTCATATAAAGCGATAGGGGATAGTATTTACTTCCTAATTCCGAATTAAAATACAGGGTGTTCTATTTAAAAAAATTGAGTTTTCTGCATTTGAAAATATGTCACTTTGTTCCTCAGTTTTGAACACCCTGTATGTTAGAATGTAAAGTGTGCTTACCGTTTCTTAGAGTTATATCTACATTCATAACATAGCAAATTTGGAGTCTCTACTTGCAGTATTAACCGAGATATTAATTTCTCAATGATGCAATGATTATGACTAAAAAAAAAGAAAAACTTAAATAACTCAAAAACGGCAACATGTAGCTATAGGAATAGCTAATGAAAACTGACGTATTGATAGTTGTAGAATCCAAAAATGAATAAAAAATTATATCATTCTATTTAAAATAACAAAGTTGACATCAATTTCCGGTCAACCAGAAGTGATATTATTTTGTTAAGGTATTTTACGTTTATAGTTCCAATCGAACAGATACTGGTGCCAAAATCTCAAATATAAGTAAATAATAGAACATCATAAACTTTTAATGAACCAATTGCGTGGAATACCCTGTATATATTAACTTTATTTTTGTATTTTTTTTTTAATTATTTCTGTACCAATGCCATCCCTAATTGTCATTTCAAAAACAATTTTCCTTATTTAGATCATCGCCAAATTAAAAGGAATTCTTCATGATGCATTTAATTTACCAACAGATACATGAATAACATACGATCTACATCCTTTGCCTTGCATCGCAAAAATTACACTCGCTGACACAAAAAAAAAACTCGATTAATCTTAAAAAGGGAATCCTAGTACAGCTTTCCACTTTCTAATTGGGAAATTCACTTTAGCAAATGAGGGCACATCAAAGCAGCATCGACGGCGCCCGCCAATTAGCGGAAATGAACGTTATTAAGCCTATCAGCGATCAAGCGACCACCTTATTAGGTCCGCACTATACGCATACGGTAGCCGAAGAGGGTGGCAATCGAGTTAGCCGTGACACGATCATCCTCTCTTGATAAAGTTAATGATGCACCATTAGCTATTGCCTTGGGTAATTCGCCCTAACAGAGATTTTCGATATAACTCGACCCTGTTTTAACCTAGTGCGAGGAATATCCGCTAGAGGGCTCCTCCTATTGTCTACCGACGAGGTACCTAAATCGTATGTTTGCATAAATAAGAGATAGGCAAAGATGATAGGAGGTATTTACAGATGGATTTGCAGTTTGTGTTGATTGTACTTTGCCAAGCCGATACGGCGTATTATTAGTTGATTCACTTAATTGGCGTGCGTTCGTTAAGGGACAAGATGATAGATTAGACTTTGGGTATTATTGATAATGAAAGAAATA
The DNA here is from genome assembly GCA_004143645.1 of Protaetia brevitarsis. Classification (NCBI taxonomy): domain Eukaryota; kingdom Metazoa; phylum Arthropoda; class Insecta; order Coleoptera; family Scarabaeidae; genus Protaetia; species Protaetia brevitarsis. Next base: position 1,072,445 of record RXPK01000213.1, read on the forward strand.
GAAAGGATTATGATTTCATACTAGATATAAATACATCTGTTTTTGGCAAGGGATTATAAAGAAATATTCAAAGCATTTCAAGACTAACAATGAGTTCATGAAATTATTTTGATGCGCAATTTAAGCAATAGATTCTCCTAGTGGTACTTATAAAGTACCTGAACAGTTGCCAGTTGCCATCACCATAGCAAGATCTATGCAAACAATCTTAACTACAGGCCAAATCATGAATGTTTGTAGTTACGTCATATTTGCTTATGACGTATGCAGCGTCTGAAACAAATTCAGGCACACCAACATCGTTTACAATGAACTGTACGAAATGACAATTGTCAAATTTAATGAGGTTATACGCAGTTTTAATAGATTTTCTTTTATAACTGAAAGGATTGGTTCAGTTTTTAGTCAACGTTGCGTTTTAACAACAATCATGAGTAATGCAACTAATAGGATTCCAAATAGTGAACTTTTCTATTGACGATGCTTTCGTGATCAGGCTAAGCTTATTATTAAATGTGTTCTCAATGAAATAATGTATTACCGCAATAATGTAGTTCTCATATCAAAAACCTATTTCCAAATCAAAATGTAGAAAATATTCAAGCAACATAATAGTATTTAGTTTAATATACGTTACCAATGATTAATTAAACGAAAGATGATGTTTTTATTTTATGTAGCAAACATAATTTCTATACAATGGTATATACAAAACATAATATTGCAGTAAATTAAATTAAAATATGTCAATATTGAAAGAAAAGAATAGTGCAATTAAAAATATATTTAATTTGTGTCTTCGCTCTCATCTTCTGATCCGCAATTAACTGTCAGAACAAAGTCATGTTTGCTTCAAATTCGTACCACTCTTTAATTATTTTCCCTGTGTGATTTATGCAATTTTGCCAGGTGTCTGGTATACAGCTGTCCAAACTTTCTTGCTACATTCCCAATACTTGTTTATCGCCATAACCATCCCGACCAATATGCTTATTATAATATCCTTTCGCATGTGCTCATATCAATTCGATAACATTGAAATGGTAGTGATACAGAGGAAGTCTTGAAACTTTATGCCCATGTGCTCGAAGTAATTCATCAATAACATAAACCTTAACCATAAATTACTTTACGAACATCCATTATATTTCTCTCTGACACATCACATGTTTTGGGCATCAATCGTGGCTTGTACAGGGCTGTTGAAGCACTCGATGAAGGAACAGCAGATGTAGCTTCCTTCTTGCGCTTTGTGTTGTAGATGATACCCACAGAAATACCCAAAGCATTCGCAACTCTACAATTTGTATGTAAATTTTAATTTAATAATAAGCAATTATAATTTACCTCATGGACCGCATCAACGGATATTAGAGGATTTCCATTTCGCTTTCCTCCTCGAAATACACTAGTAAACGACTGACCAACTCTTAGCAACAAGAACTAAGTCGTTTACCGGGCATCTTGAACTGTAACCTAAAAAAATGTTTTAAGTCTTTGTATGTTTCTTTAACACCTCTAACACTTACCACAAACTAAACGATTTACTTAGCTCTGAAAAGAACTTTTGGTAAAAGAAATAATAGAAGTAAATAAAAATTCAAAACCTAAAGAAGGGTCAATAAACAGTAAAAAGCAGATGTCAAATGTCAACGGAGCGGTAAAATGGGTTAAAATGGCGTGGTTGCATGCACTGAAGTAAACATTATGAAAGGTCTTATTTACGCATTACTCGACCGTATTCTATCTCACTTCAACTAGTTTGTTGATACTTAAAATATAATAATAAAATATGGACGTATAGCTTAAGTAGCTACGACTTATGTTATATACTTCTATCTCGCTTGTCTATATGAATGCTTCCAATTTTTTGAAACTACGCTTGTCTTTACTTTACCGACCTGTTAATGACGTAACTACAAACATTCATGATTTCGTCTGTAGGAAGTTAATTAAGCAACAACAATCTGGATATTGTCGGATAATTAACTTCTTTCAGATATCTTTAATGGAAGCACCAACCATTTAAACAAAAATATGGATTTTTTACGAGGATCATTTTCGGAATAATGACCACCAATACTTACTCGATGAATGGATTTATAGGATTTATAAGAAAATCCAAGTATCTACTTAGGTACACATTTTATTTTACTTTAAAAAACAATTTATAATAAACAAAAAAGTAGGAACCAAGAAAAAGTCATACATTAATGTCTCCTTCATCAGTTTGGTTGTTTGGCCCAAACGATTGATGAATTTCTCGTTTGAACATAAATGACTCGAGTCCATTATGAGACATGGTATACATCAATCTATTTTTAATGAATTTTATAGTCCAAAATGACCGCTTATAAGCTACTTGTAAAATCGACAAGGAAAGAATATATTATTAAGAATATACGCCAGCACCAGTGTGGAATACGCTCCTGTATATAGATTATACTTAGTATTACAGTTTTGACATTTTTTTGACTTCATACAGGTTTGGTTTTTTTTTTGAGCTTCCTTCATCTTCCTTTGTGTTTAGTTGTTCTTCAGAAGAGGCGTCTGTCTGCATCTGAATCTTCGTCATTAAATCCGGCATAATTTGTTGTGAAAGAATCTTAGATTGCTAATTTCATAGTCATTGAGTTTCCTGCAAAACTCGTTAGCTCTTCCTTTAATTTTGCAAGGGTTGCAGAAGAGTCAAAATTGATCAGTTTTTCTGACAGTATTTTCAAAAAAGTTCTCTGGTAGCTCACCTTTGGCGATTTCTTTAAAATTATATGAGTCCAGAACGCTCAAATCTTTTGCATAATTTACCGTTTTTTACGAATCTTTTGCTAATAGATTCTATTACAGTATTCATAATGACGTTGAAGAAGCCAATCCTAAATTTATCTTTCGGATTCAGTAGCATTTTATTAGAGGCTTTCTTATAAAAAAAATCTCTTCTTCCTTTTCGGTCGAGTTTTAGGCTGCAGTTCTTGAATAACAAATTCAAATTCTCTGTTTTTAAAAACCAGTTTAGCCCAATTTATAAATTTGCCTGTAGAAGCTTTGATTTAATTCTGTCATTTTCCTTTGAAGTTTTATTAAATTACTGAAAAAGTTGTCAACCATTGATTTACATTTCAACAAATCTAATCTTGCAGTCTGCGCGTACCTTTAATAGAAGGCCAGTTATTGAGAACAATTTAAGGAATATCTGCGCAATCAGGATATTTTCATATTTTAATAATTGTCCCTTGTAATTGGCAACTGTCGCTCTTGCGTCGGGTGTGATGTTTGTTGTATTTTCTATTGTATTAAGAAAATCAAGTCCACATACAATGCTTTATCGGGTTCATTGAAATTACCAAAAAAAAATATTTAACGCTGCTTCTTTTGACCACCAATAAGTTTCTCCTATCAATTGAAGCTTATTCGTTAATGTGATTCCTTGGAAAATACGGCTATACAGTTCAGTAACGTAAAAACAAAACGATGCTGCTTAGATGTGGAATTTAAATATATCCTAACAGACTGGGAGGGGAGACAACTTTGAAATCTTCAATGGGAACCCCCATTTTGTATTGCAGATTCGGATTCTACGCCATCAAGTATGTAATTTTTGTTTGAAACTTTTTTTTCGATTCGTAACAGATTGCGCAGTAATCGCAAAAAACATGATTGTGAACGTTTAGAAAAAAATACACAAAAAAGAGAAGCAAGCAAACATGACTTTGTGTTTTTTTTTTATTTTAACAAATTAATATTTCAAAAAGCCATGTGTTCGAAACTGTGCCCCTTCACTTCGATACATTTATTTATTCGCAATTGGAATGCTATTCAGCGATACAAAACCGTACTTTATTCAGTACTTGACAAGCTGTGAATACTTACACATTGTCCGATCCCCATTTAGATTATTAATTATTAATCTAATACAAATTAGTTAGTGTTGAATATTTGAACAGTAATGGTGGCTATAACATTACAAGAAAGAATTGAAATGCTTTACATCTATGAAGAAAGTGGTAGGAATATCGATAATGCTGTTAATCTTTATTCACAACGTTTTCCCGACAAGGTGTGATCGCGCGCTTCTTTTTGCCGAGTCGTTCAACAGTTCTCTAGCGAAGGAACTATACAGCCAAGAAAACGTAATCGCCGAAAAACAATTGCTGGAGAAAATAATGAAATCGCGGTATTAGCTGCAGTAGCTATTAATCTGCACATTAGCACTCGAGAAATAGCTCGCGGATCAGGAATTTCTCAGTCCACTATCCGCCAAATATTGAAGCGTAGGAAATATCATCCATTTAGAGTTTCCATGCATCAAGAACTTCATGGCGATGATTTTCAAAATCGAGTGCGATTTTGTCAATGGGCGCTTCAACGGATACAAGATAATTCCAATTTTTTTGGTCGAGTATTATTTTCCGACGAGGCGACATTCACAAATCACGGTACGGTAAATCGGTACAAAATGCATTACTGGAGTATCGAAAATCCCCATTGGTTGCGCCAAGTTGAACATCAAAATCCTTGGAACGTAAATGTTTGGTGTGGAATAATTGGCAATAAGCTTATTGATCCATATTTCATCGATGGCAACTTAAATGGTGAAAAATATCGAAACATCTTGCAGAACGAACTTCCACTGTTACTTGAAGACCTTCCCTTGGACGTACGACAAACAATGTGGTTCCAACATGACGGTTGTCCAGCACAGTATTCAAGAATAGCACGAGAAGTATTAGATCGAGCCTACAATCGTCGATGGATGGGAAGAGGTGGTCCAATGTCTTGGCCTGCAAGATCGCCAGATCTTACTTCCCCTGACTTCTTTTTGTGGGGCCACTTAAAGTCTGAAGTTTATACAGAAGTGCCAACCACGAGGGAAAACATGATTGAGCGAATCACCAACGCTTGTTCAAGGATTACGCCGGAAACACTTCTCAGTTGTGTGCATCAATCATTCTAATTGCGAATAAATAAATGTATCGGAGTGGAAGGGCACATTTTCGAACACATTTTCTGAAATGGGTATGATAAAGTAAAGTTCTTCGTTGTTGAATGGCTTTTTGAAATGTTATTTAATGTTAAAATAAAAAAACACAAAATCATGTTTGCTTGCTTCTCTTTTTTGTGTATTTTCTCTAGACGTTCACAATCATGTTTTTTTTTGTGATTACAACGCAATCTGTTACGAATCGAAAAAAAGTTTCAAACAAAAACTACGTACTTGATGGCGTAGAATCCGAATCTGCAATACAAAATAAGGGTTCCTATTTAAGATTTCAAAGTTGTCCCTCCTCCTACTCTGGTGGGGGGGATCGAGTTCGGCACCATTCAGTGAGCCCCCTACATTATAACAAATCTTATTAAGATCTTTTTTTGATTTGATGCAGTGTTTTAGAGATATTCCGTTGTCTCAAGATAAAAAAACTCACCTATATACCCTAACAGCCAGAAATATTTACATAGATATTTTTAAAAATATATTTTATAAATATTTTTCGTGAGAGGTTTTTGAATATATTTTTCATATTTTTTTCTAAATATAGATAAAATATTCAATTAAAATGTCTATTCCATATTTTAAAATTAATGTAAACGCAGTATTTTTTCTAAAATATTTGTAAAATATTATTTATATGAAAATTGAGATTTTTTAAGCAATCTATTTAATTTGTCAAAATGAACTAAAACTGTTCTTGGTTATTTAGAATGTATAACGTCGATAACGAAAAGTTGAAACATACATAGAGTTGTCTAAAAGGCAAGAACTTGTTTTTTTCACACTCACCATACAAGTTAATAATCAATTATTCTGGCATCTTTTTAAGGCATACTGAAGGTTTATCAAATTAATCACTATTTTTTAATTGAAGTGTTCTAAATAAAAAACAAACGTAATTATTATCATTTTATTTGAATAAGCCAATAAAAATGAAAAATGCTCATTTTTAAGTCTAGCCTTGGCTGGTGCCAAGTACAACCCTACGGCTTTTTTCATATCTTCGGTAGTGGCGCTCTCATGGCGTTTCCTTGTGGCCTCTAAAATAATGCCAATTGTATTAGATCATACCATGAATAAAACATCGTACAACATTATCAACACCTACTAATACATTTGGAGCATTTACAATAATTGGAGTGGTAGCTACATTCTAATACTTACGATACTTATTTTTACATTATTTCATAATATTTGAAAACATTCTACGTACAAACAATAAAACAACACAACGTACTCTAACCTGTATTTGAGGTTATGACGCTTATCTACCGAAATGAATCTCTTAAGCAAATCAACTAGCAATTTATCTGGTAGATGCAGTACATATATAATGCATAAAATTCCTACAATTATATTATTAAACGATTTCCGTACAGAGCGATATTGAGCATTCCAATTATCTTATAAATGCCATGACATGTTCAAAGTTTTGCTTACCTCGTAGTCACCACAAAAACTAAAACACACCCCGCAACAATTAATTACACAGTTAACCCTAATCTGCCCTAATCGTATACTATTATAAACTATAACATGTAACGGACAAACGAATGAAAACGTTGATGATACGCACGTGCGCGTATGCATTCTATGTACCTAATTCATAGACGCATAAACAATACTAAGTCATATAACACCGGCACCGTAATGAATAGAGGTGTTGTGTTGACGTTCGCAACTTACAAATATTACAAATAATATAATACAAAACGCAGATATATTAATAGAAAAGTTACAGCGCTCAACTTAGATACTAATTAAATCATATTAGATATATATTATCTAATTTAATCTTTAAACTATCATTTTAAATAGGTACAAACCTACTTAATATGTATGCATATTTTACCCATTTTATATTATTCGTCCTACGCACTAAATGTACAAAAGCAAAAATTCAATCTTTTTTTTTATATGAAATAAATATTTACAGAAATACAAAGCAAAATATTCTTACAGAGTTATGAAAAATATATTGAGAAAACATTTGCAATAAAATATTATTAATGCTACATAACATATATATTTTTTAAATGTTTTCCTAATATATTTTCTATAATATATTTTATGCATATTATATTAATATAACTAATATTCAAGAAAGATTTAATATTTTTTAAATATTTATAAAATATGAAATAAATATAGTCATGGTCACTGGGGTATGAACATATTATCAATTTGGAAATATTTTTTGTTTTCAACATGGAATTGCATCCAACAGAATTCAAAACAGAAAAAAAAAAAATACGAAAATAGGCTTTACAACAACAGTCACATCAACAGTAACCAGAAACCTTCACGAAACGACACTTACTTATCGATTGGTGTCCCATTATACCAAAGCATTCAATAAAATACCGACCTACATATTAGACTGCTTATAAAGTGAACATCGCAAGGCACAATCCCCGAATCCCCCTTCAGAATCGGAGCCACGGTATCCAGTTTCAATATGACACGTCGGTAACTGAATTCTCGTCCACGGTAACAATATTCCCGTTTGTCACCTAGACTGTCAACGGAAACACCTTCGTCACGATTGGGATTCCGAGGCGGCGCGGGTCAACAGGTCCTACTGGCTCCTCTATATATAATCTCAACTAGAGAGGAACGTCATACCTCGCCAGATTAAGACAGATTAGAATATATTAAAAAAGAAAATAAAAGAAACCGAAAAAAAAGAAGAAGAAGAACTATGGTGTATATATACATATATGCATGGTGGAATCCCGCTTAAGTTGTCCGAGATAGTTGCTGCGTAACTCTAAACCTTTTTCGCTTCGACTTCTAGCGTTCACCGTGTGACATCTTCGTCTCGCGCTAAAGAGAATTTAAACTTAGAGAGAGCTCCGAGTTTTAAAATCTGAAATTGTATTCATTTTCTGTCAACTATAAGGAGAGGTTATTGTCTATTCCGTAGAGCGGGCGCAGGTTCTCCTGCATATTAGCGGCTACCGGCTTTGAAATACCTCGGGAATTAATAAATTTGGATCCGTTGAAGTGAATAAAATTTCAATAAAACTGGCGCGGTAAGTCGACAGGAACTGTGTAATTGTTATTTTGTTTGTACGACTGCCATAACACAGAGACGGATACAAAAGAAACTGTGTTCTTGTATCCTATATCGGCGGAGAAAAAAGCTGTAACAAGAGCAATCATATCCTAATTTTGATTTTCATTTAAAAGTCAATTTGCGTTAAAAAAAATGATATGTGTCAATGCAAACATTTTATTTTTGGTTGATTTGAAACAAAAATTTTGTTCATTCAAATAATCTCATTTTGAATATTTTGGAAATTTTATTAATTACAAAATGGGGTTTGGAAACAAAATATGACTAAATTAGGTTCATATATTTATTAATAACTTCACAACAGTTATAAAGTATGAAATATGCAAGTACACTTTACAATAATAGTAGGTATTTAAAAGTAATGCGTACACAGTAAAAAAAATAATGTTAATACAACTCCAACTTTTAGTTCCCACAGGTCCACTCCTATATTTTATAAAATTTACACTGCGTCTATAGTTAAATATAACAATAATGTATTTGTTATACTTATTAAATGAATTAGTAAAATTTATTTAATTATTGCAAAGTTAATGAATGTTATTTATTAATTTCCTAATAAATGGTTGTGAAATTAATTAAATTTCTTCATTAATTTAATAATCATTATTCTAAAATTAACAATGTCTTTATTAATATGATAATAAATTATTGTAAAATTAACTAATGTTCATTATTAATTTAACATTAAAAATGTAGGTAAAAAATCAGTAGTTATTGTCGCCCCTTCCGAATCCTACAGCTCACAATTCTTCCTTACCAATTCAGGATAGATTTGACATGGCATCTAATTTAAATACTAATCATTAATTTTAGTTTTACTATTTTATTACTGTTTTTCCGCATATGTATTTACTAATTCATTATATAGGGAAATCTCTCTACAACGCACAGTCACGGGTCTGACGGAATTAATATAAATAACTAATTAATTCTACACTACAATCGATAAATTAGACAATCAGAACTGCTTTGCTATTCTCATTTACCCTATATACAAACAATATATGTAATTCATACAATATTTTGTACTTACCATTACAACTGATCCACAATACTAAAGAAAACAATGATCACACAATAAACTAAATAGTTGAAGCAGGCTCAATCACGTTGAATTAGAGATACGCCGAAGACATCTAAGGTATAATGGCGTTGTTGGTGCATTGGTGGTGGCATCAGCTTAAAAATGCGTGCACATGACAAATGACGTAATTGCAACGTATGTATACATACCTATCCATACCAATAGTAATGAATAATATAAAATGGTATAAATATGAATTGTTATGAAATTTATAATAATCGATAGTTTTCTATTAACAACTTTTCTTTATATCCTAAGTACAATAATAAATTAGACTCCGTTTGATTAACTTATAATCTATTATATGAACCTATGATACTATGATATTTTTAGAATTTAGCTCCTTGTTTTGTTTATGTTGTCCAAGTTGTATTACTGCACTTTGCGTGTATTCAACTTAATGTGATTTTTTGCAATTAGTGCCGTAACCATACCATTTATCCCACTAGTGCCGTAATAGGGTCTATTACAGCACTAGTTGCGTAATAGAAATGGAACATTTAAGCAGATTTATTTTAAGTTGGTCACATTGCAACAGAAATGGAGATGTCAATATGACATTTTGTAAGCAAGTTTGAGGTTATTATATTAAAATTCATTGTAAGATTTGATATTTTTAATTAATCTTTGAAATAGTACAACATTTATATTAACGTTTGAATTATCTTTCGAAGTGATAGTGATACCGTGTGCAGCAGAAACATTCTGTTGAAAATTATCGTTCTCTGCGATAGTGATATTGCTTCTGTTGGAGTACTCAAACTGTGAACCATTCCCAGAAGTTCCAGGTAGATTCACATTATTTTCCTGTGCAAACACATTTCCAACATCAATTTTATTTTTCATAGAAGAGGCAACGTAACCTTCAGCAAGAGCCGTGCTTTTCCAGCCACCTAATCGTTTTATAGTTAAAATATCACCTCCAGTATTTGCTATATGTGTCGCACTGGATCTTCTAAAACAATGTCCTGTATAAAGATGAGGATCTGGTAAATGAAGAAAACTGGCAATTTGTTTAGGAACATTTCCCATGGTGTTAATACCGATAGGGCTATTAATTAAGCAGCCATGACGATAAGTTAGAAAAAACGTTTGTGAGTAACTGTTTTAGGCCGCAGATTATTATATTTTTTTATAAGTTCGATGCAGTTTACATCAGTCACTGCGAACATTCTGGGTACATTGTTTTTTGTTTTAGGTATGTTGACTATAATGGAATCGGAATTGTATTGAAGATCTTCCACACATATATTAATTAATTCTTCTCGCCTACAGGCTCCATTATATCCTATTATCAAAATAACCTAGAATATAAAGAATTTACAAAAAAGTAACGAAATAAAATCAACACTAACCTTTATAGCTAAGTATATTTTATCATCGGCTTGTTTCAAAAATCTATGAATATCTTCTTCTTCTAAAATTTTAGATATTTTTGTTTGATAACCTTTAGATAGCCGTTTTAATAATGCTTGAAGTTTCATATATTTTGATATATCCACATTTCTATGTACATTTAAACAAGATCTTAACATCGAATAAATCGGCCATAATGATGACGAGTGCGGAGTGCATGAAAAAGTTGTAGAACTCATATTAAATATTATAATATAGTTACTTTAGTAATATAATATATAACAAATTTCAAAAATGTGTCAATTTTAAATTAACTTGTCAATTTAAATCTTGTACCAAACCAAGGTGACAACTGGTGACAACTGCCACAAAATTTCCCTAGATTATCAATTTTTTCTCGTTTTGCTTTTACAAAAAGAGAAATTTTAAAACTAATCGCAAAAAATAGCATAAAAGACACGTTTCATTTGACATTAAAGCACTCATTCAGTTAAGAAACTCGTGGCTACGCCACTCGTTTCTTAAACTCTGAATTCGTACTTTGAAACGTCAAAATGAAACTTGTCTTTTAATATACTATTACCACATCCCTTCTGCTAGGCGAAATTAAACACGTGCAGTTCTTGGAAAAAGGTATTAGAGAAACCAATGTAAAAGATTTATCGTTCTGAGAATTGTCGGTTGTCGATCTACATTAGGAATTTTTACTAATAGAAAGGATAAGAAAAAACTTAAATAAGCAATATATGCAATCACTAATTAGCGCTAATTAACTTCAATTAGTGTAATACGTCTACATATAGACTATAATTAAAGATATGCAAAAAATAAAATATATGCACTTTGCATATAATCCGATCTCTATTTATAACAATAATTCTACATAAAATTGCTTTCTTTGTCAAAAATTCCTTAAATTCACGATACACGATTATATTTACATATTTACAAAACCACATTAAAATGCAAAATCCAAAAAAAATTAAGTCCTTCTTTCACAATTTCTATATGTACCTATATACCTAACATAGATTTTTTTTTTCCTTTTTACTGCGAGTAAATAATATTTTCTATCTTCAGATCTTTTCCTATTCCAGATACAGCCCCGACGGAGACCTGTCATTTCCGGGATTTGGCAGTGCTTGCGGCGGAAGCTCCTCCAGCATGGCTTACCTCAAGTCCGCCCCGTATCCGGTTCCGGCGTTGGGACTGCACGGACTTCCGGTGGACACTTTGCACTCCTCCATGGGCTACCCAGGAGGTAAACTTACCAATAAAAATACTCCTCTAAAGACAACAGAAAGATTATTTATCGAAACCGGGTGGAATCGGAAAAATACACAATGCGATTCGTTCACAAACCGATAGATGGCGCTTCCTAACGCCGAAATACCTATCGCGGGATTATTATTTGACCGGTGTAGCGCGATTTTTGATTGCTAATTTTGGCCGATTCGTGGTCGGATCGATCGCTAACGAGAGCCCCCGATAAATATTTAACATTGTATTAAGCGTGCGTCGGCCAATAAGCGTCCGAATAAAATTATAAATTGTTATTAAATCGGCGTTTCGGATAAACCGATAAAATATCGCGCCGTCGTGACAGAAGCGCCCTCTAGCGGTGGACGTGGATGTTATTAATTGATTTATGAATAAAATGTTGACAAAAATACTCACAACCTTTGCTCACAACTCGCAACTGTGGCACTGATGATACTGCACACATTATAACACCTTAGCGCAATTTTTAAAGTGTTCTATCTATTGTAGTATCAGTTATATCTCACGGGTTTGCAATAGATATTTTTCATACGTGTAAATGTTAAATAAACTGATTATCTTGAGCAACTAAACTCAAAATTGCTCTCTATTAAATTTATACACCCACGAAGAATCAACAAACAACAAAGTCGTTTTTCTCAGTAGGTTAATACCATGTGATTCAAAATGATTGTCGTAAGAAAAAAACTGTTTTCCGGAAAAATTTATCTATACTTATTACCAATTTAATGAGCGAAGTTAGCTACATACAAATTTCATACATTAAATGAATTTTCTTGACATTTAGCGACATTGGCGTGCGTGTTGTAGTATCTTTCGATTATTTATCTTATAATTTTTTTTCAAATCGTTTATATTTACATCTAATATCACCAACAATAGTATTTTTGAATACTGTAAGAAAATAAGGGAATTTATCTGTGGTAATAGCTCAACAAACAGGTAAAAAATCAATATTAACATTAAGTTTATTACATTTTATAATTTTATAGGCTTATCATACACTTCAGCACAATGAGCTGTCAAAATAAAGTTACATTTTCATCCCCAAAAAGTTTCTACGGTACAGGAATTATTACCATTAGACCACCATAGGCGATTGGAATTGGTCATTGGTTTAATAACAATTTAAGGGACGATGACTTGCTAAACAAATCACTTTTCTCAGATGAAGCCTGGTTTTATCTAACAGACTATATCAATTTACAAAACTATTGTATCTGATCTGCAGAAAATCCACACGAATTATGACAAACGCAATTGCATCCCGTAAAAGTTGGAGTTTGGTTAGCTATGTCCAGGCAACGAATAACAGGGGCCCAATTTTCTTCGAGGAAACTGTAACAGCCCAACGTTAGCAACAGATGTTGGAATTGTTTATTGCAGAGTTACAAGAAAATGAGCTTGAAGCAGGTTATTTTCAGCACGATAATGCTCCAGCACATACTGCTCGACAAACCTGCCAACATCTTCAACAGTTTTTTGCTGACAGGTTCGTTAGAGCACAAAGATGGCCACCAAGATCGCCTGATCTAACCCCATTAGATTACTTCATGTTCGGTTATCTAAAAAATAGGATCTATAGAAACCGCATGCATACCATAGAAGAACTGAGAGATGCAGTTTTGTCACTTAATAATTATACTAATTGTATGTTATAATTTAAAGTAATAAATAAATTTAGTTAAATACCAGTTAGTACTGAATTGTAAAATCATAATTTAGTAAAGTTAAATTAATTACATTTCATTTTTACAAGCAGAAACACCAATCCATAGTCGTTTATATAATGCGAGTTCAAATATAGGTTACGTTTTCCTTATTTATGACAGATCCGTTTACTTTCTTATGTTCCAACACTGACTTAGTTCAAACCTTCATTACAAACACCCGGCATATACCTACCTACACCCTGTTACTATCTATAGGAGCGGAATTGACAATCATTTTGAATCTCTGTGTATATACACAGAGAAAAAGGATTCTTTAGATCAAAGGAATATTTCTTTGCCACTATTTAAACGAATCATTTTTTTTTCTGTCAATACATATATCTTTTAACTGAAAATGGTATATTAATCAATGAAAGAAATGCGTGTTAACTAAAATAAATATGAATTAACTAAAAGGAATGGTTCTGTCCCACATAGCCAAGTATAAATTGCCCACAATTATTCTTAGTAACTTCAACTTTGAAGCATAAAATTACCTACTAATTTGTGCTACATTAATAGTTATTTTAATGGGTTTACGTTGAAATCACTAAAAATAGTGGCGGGAAATTTAAATTTAGTTATTAGGGTTTAAATAGCAGCAAAGAAATATTTCTGTGATTTAAAGAATCTGTGTCGAAGACCTACTAATGGACATTTACGTTAACAGAACGTAAATTAATACCAAATTATTAACTTTAACTCATTATTCTTTTTTTGAGTATAACAATATCTTTGTAAAAAACGTTTCGATTCTTATGTGAATCATTTTCAAACCTATAAAAACATTTTTTGGTCTTAATTATAGTTAATATTTATATTTTTTTAAGTATCTTTTTTAACACATTTATGTTTTTAATTTTATTATGAAATCAACATCTTTCACGATGTAGGTCGCATTATGAATGCGCATAAAATGAAAATATTTAAATTTTAGTTTTCAAACATATAATAATCTTTGAAACACAAAATATTATGTATGAAAACACTGTAAAAAAAAATAAAAAAAGAACCCATATAAAAAAAATCCAAAAGTTAAAGCAAAAACAAACGCATAAATTAAAACAAGAAAATAATTTGCCAACAGTACAACCCAATTGGATACAAAATTTGACTAATATAGATATCCCGCATGATGTTACATTATTCCTTAGTCTAGGACCAAAATTTAGTTACTATAAAAAAGAAATACTAATAATGGAAATTATTGCTAGCATTGGAACAAATTTAAAGAATTTCGAAATTGAGACACAAAATGAAATTAGATGTAAATTAATAGATACACTTACTAATTTTAAAAATAAAAATTCAAATAAAATTCAACAAAAAATTAAAGAAACAACCATTATATCACGCAATAACTAAAACAAAATCGTTCTTAAAAAATCGTCCCAAAATTTGCATACTTAAGCAGACAAATCAAATAAAACAATATAAATTATAATTAAAAAAGTAAAATTCGTTTTACAAATACCAAATTGTTAAAACAAGTACACTGTAAAAAAAAAGTTGCAGTAAAATTACATGTAAAATCGTTGGTAACAAAGTTGCCTACAATTTTACAGGTAAATTTGCTTCATAAGGTAAAATTTCTACCATCTAGAAAATTTCACATGCTGATGTGTTTTTCAAAAATTGTACTGTAAAATTCGTATGTAATATTTATATGAACTCTATATTTACCGAACACTGAAGTAATTTTCATATGTATTTTTATAAAGAGAGCAAGCAACTTACCTAATTCTTTTATAGCACCTAATCATACTGAATCGCTCAACCAGGGGTCAAGAATGAACACGCTTACGCGAAACCTACGATTGTTTGTGACGTACATGATATCATTGAGCCAATAATAAGTTCGACAAAAACGATTAGAATTACCTACGCGCACAGATAAATAATCCAATAACCAATCACATTGCGGCGTATGAATTTCGTATTTTCCATGATATCTATAGTTTTACCCGAAAATTCAAGTAAAAACAAATAAATATAAAGATCCTCATATTTTTACAGCAAAATTAATAGTTCACTAGTAAAATTACTTTTAAAGTGCACTAAATACCCAAAAAAATGTCAATTTTACACTTTTAAGTAAATTTTGAGAGTAAATACAAAATTGTACATGTTTTTTTTCTGTATTTTCCTTTTGAATTTTTGTTACATCTTAAACTTACATGAAAAAGCTATAAATTTTACCGAAATTTCTTTTTCCATGTTAAATATCCTAGAAAGAACATGTAAAACAAAATTTATATGATTTATTGTGGTAAATTCATAACGTTATTACATGTAATATTCCTGATTTACCATAGCAAAATTACTATAATTTTTTACAGTGTAGGTAGTAAATTCACATTATTACATGTAATATTTCCAATTTATCATAGTAAAATTATTGTGCTTTTTACAGTGATATAAATACCTGTTTTATACATTTATACTCTCTTGCATATTTAAACAAAAATACCAAATATTAAATTTATTTATACATTAATGCATAATACCACACAAACGACGGACTAATACGGCCCCAATGAAATCCGAACCCCGCAAAACCGGTAACCTATTATTTTTTAATTAATACATATATTATTTGCCCGTACGCGTTAATTCAAATCGCATAATTTAAAATAATTGACCCAAATCTCCCGGATATTAGCGCGCAATATAAATAATTTCCATTGCAAATATCCAATATTCAAATCCGCGATGAAATGCGTCGCGCGCGGCTCGTATTTAACCGCGTAAATGCATTTTATGGGATGGAATTAGAGTGGTAATCATGCGTCTGTGCAAGCGGAACCGCGTTTTGTACGTAATATAGGTATACGCATCACCATATACGAATGGAATGAATTTTGCCTTCCCAAAAACCTTTTTTTGGGTAGCTTTTAGTCTAAATTAAAAAGATCGCTTCGTTTTGTTAGAATTTTGCCACTGATAAAACAATCGAAATAGGGGTAAATCTAATACACTGCAATATATTTCGAACAGAGAATAGTTTTGCTATACTATGAGATTCAAAATGATTGTCGATTGCCGTTGTTTTCCGGAAAAATTTATCTATACTTATTACTAATTTAATGAGCAAAGTTAGCTACATACAAATTTCATACATTAAATGAATTTTCTTGACATTTAGTCACATTGGCGTTCGTGTTGTAGTATCTTTCGATTATTTATCTTATAATTTTTTTCAAATCGTTTATATTTACATCTAATATCACCAACAATAGTATTTCTGAATACTGTAAGAAAATAAGGGAATTTATCTGTGGTAATTAGCTTAACAAACAGGTAAAAAATCAATATTAACATTAAGTGAAATAGTTTATTACATTTTATAATTTTATAGGCTTACACTATACACTTCAGCGCAATGAGCTGTCAAAAGAAAGTTACATTTTCATCCCTATAAAGTTTCTACGGTACAGGAATTATTACCATTAGATCACGATAGGCGATTGGAATATTATCATTGGTTTAATAACAATTTAAGGGACGATGACTTGCTAAACAAATCATTTTTCTCGGATGAAGCCTGGTTTTATCTAACAGACTATATCAATTTACAAAATCTATCTGGTCTGCAGAAAATCCACACGAATTTCGAGAAACGCAATTGCATCCCGTAAAAGTTGGAGTTAGGTTAGCTATGTCCAGACAACGAATAATAGGACCAATTTTCTTCGAGAAAACTGTGACAGCCCAACGTCACCAACAGATGTTGGAATTGTTTATTGCAGTGTTACAAGAAAATGAGCTTGAAGCAAGTTATTTTCAGCACGATAATGCTCCAGCACATACTGCTCGACAAACCTGCCAATATCTTCAACAGTTTTTTGCTGACAGGGTCGTTAGAGCACAAAGATGACCACCAAGATCGCCTGATCTAACCCCATTAGATTACTTCATGTTTGGCTATCTAAAAAATAGGATCTATAAAAACCGCATGCATACCATAGAACAACTGTGAGATGCAGTTTTGTCACTTAATAATTATACTAATTGTATGTTATAATTTAAAGTAATAAATAAATTTAGTTAAACACCAGTTAGTACTGAATTATAAAATCATAATGTAGTAAAGTTAAATTAATTACATTTCATTTTTACAATCAGAAACACCAATCCATAGTCGTTTATATAATGCGAGTTCAAATATAGGTTACGTTTTCCTTATTTATGACAGATCCGTTTACTTTCTTATGTTCCAACACTGACTTAGTTCAAACCTTCATTAAAAACACGCGGCATATACCGACACCCTGTTATTATCTATAGGAGCGGAATTGACAATCATTTTGAATCTCTGTGTACTTCAGTAATCATGGAATCATATTCCCTATATTTTTTTAGATTGGTCACATTGTGTCAATAACTAATGTGACAGAAAGAGGTTATGCTTCAATGAACTGTTAACGCTGTCAATACATATGTTAACACTGCGTAGGCTTTCACGGCCGGTGTAACTATAACTAACAGCTTCTTGCGGGTTTCGCCGTGTGTCAAAACTTTCGCTCGACGTTTCGCTGTTCATACTGACAGCTTCTTCAGCTGAGTTCAGTTCAGTTATCCTGAAGAAGCTATAAGTTTTGATACACGGCGAAACCCGCAAGAAGCTGTTAGTTATAATACATATCTTATTTTAATATTCTTTATCAAATATTATTATGTTAGTGCTTTTTATTTACTGGATGACAAGAATATAGCAGTAATACTGAACTTATGATTGTCGTTTTGCTATTGAAACGTGTGTAAAAAGGTGTTTTTGAAGTATTATAAGTGCCATAGTGTTGGGTATTTCTGTTAAAGAATAATCGTATGAATTTTCTAAAAAGGAACTAATAACTGATTTGGAGCTAATTTAAAAAAAAATGCAGGTAACCAGAGAAAGCAGCGCAGGGAACGCACCACATTCACCAGGGCCCAATTGGACGTCCTTGAATCGTTATTCGCTAAGACTAGGTATCCGGACATTTTCATGAGGGAAGAAGTGGCGTTAAAGATCAATCTGCCCGAATCTAGAGTACAGGTGAGTCATTTGCCGAATCATATTCAGTGACACCATAAACCTATCCTATCTATAAACCATCCTCAAAGACATTTTTAGTGGCTTGTATAACAGTCAGACTTGATACTCTTTCATTTTGTTACGATAATGGAAGCCAATAACTTATTTCTTTTTAATTACATAGTAAATGTAAAAATATTTATTGATTTAAGTTTCACTGATGATATTATTCAAGTCAGGGATGGTAATAGACTCTTTATTTATGAAAACTAAATTATTACAAATCATCCCAACCCCGTGCTCCACCTAAAAAAGGTACTACACGAGGCTACCTATTCTAAGTACTATATGGGTTCCGTAACAATTGAAATGTTCCTACTCTAACTAGATAATTTCCCTATGATTCTTAATAACAGAAATATAATACAGCAGCCTCGCGACCATATGAATACTATTTTTGTGAAATGATAAAATATGTAAACTGTGATTAATTCACATAATCGCGAGTCTACTGTAAATCGGTCAGCTATCAGTTATTATTAAATGCGCCCATGGAGCGACTTTCGTTATCTCCCAGCATTCGCCAAGGACACTGATTATATATAATATACTTATATAAAATCAATGGCCACGGAGTAAGGTAAAACCATGGCAAAAACCTTACTCTGGGAGTATCTGGGAAGAAGTCCCAGGCCTTATTACTGATAGCCTCAAATTATTATTATCCTTCTGAGTGCTGAAGAAGCAACCTGCGCGTCTCCTTAAATTCCGACAGCCTTGCCGTCCTCGCGTATCTGCTCCCTTTTTCACACATTGGAAATTAAAACAGGAAAGATGACCTAAAAAAACAAACAAAACAACAACAGTACCTATTTTAATACTTAATAATAACTTGATCCTAATTATTCTAAGCAAGTGTAATTAAATAAAGATTTATATTTTAAATATTTGTAGTTTAACACTAATTCTGACCACTAAAGAGCATAAAATATTCATTCATAAACTTGCTACCCTACTAACTATCTAAATATCATGCCGTAACCTATCTAGTTCTTTAGCAACATTACTTAAAAAATCCGCAAGCGATTCTAACTAAATTACCTGGGCAACTTTTACGCTTTAATTGTACTATAATTTTTGGCCACCAGGCATTATCAAAAGCACCTTTACTATCTAACAATATAATCGCACTATATATTTTTTCTAACCTAACGGTTTTAACAAAATTTACAACCCTATCTATCGCATCTATAGTTGATTTATCCTTAGTAAATCCATATTGCCCTACATTCATAGCGTTTTGTGATCCCATAAAAAATTCTATTCTATTTATAATTACACAATCTAATGCCTTTCCCGATATAGACCAATAGTACATAACTACTTGGATCCGTCATATCAGTTTTACCTGGTTTAGGAATAACCTTAACAATTTGACGTCTGCAGCAAGCCGGAAAAATGCCTCTATCTAAACATTTATAAAACAGTTTCGCGATAAAATACGGTACTATCTCATAACCCTTAAAGCAATATCACTGTAATACCGTCTATACCCGGCGCTCTACGTGGATTCATCGACCTAAAAGCAGCCTCTATTTCAGAATCAGAAAAACCTAAATCATCTGCATCCCTAGATTCCCTACTCGCTAATTCCCTAATACGCTTATGCTTATGATGGTAGTAGACTGACTGCTGCGCTGTTGCTTGATTACAGTAGAGCTTTCGACACGTTTTAATCATGAAACTTTAATTGCAATAATGCATTTCAAAGATTGCAGTCAATCTGCCTTCCTGTCTGTCAAGGTATTCCGCAAGGATCCGTGTAGGGCCCTTTGTTGTTTTTTATGTATGCGTGTCAACTGCCTGCTGTAGTTTACGGCTAATTGTTTAGGGCATTTTCTTTGATGTGTTTTGTACTGTAACGAAAACGGGTTTTCCTATCTGGAGACTTTTGGGGATAGCCAGCCCAAATTCAAATAAGACAATGCCAAACTCCGTCTCACAGATAACCCACACCTGCTCTTTTGGCCGGCGAGCCACTGCTGGAAAACAAACTTTTTGTTCGGTAGCGAATGGTTTTAGTAATTTTAGCCAAATATGTTTCCCAACTGTGTTTTCCACCGTCAGTCGAAGCAGGGCCGTTAGTTAGCCTAAAGATTGTCGACTTACCCTTCTCGTCGGCTTTCTCTTTACTAGTCTGACTTCCTCTCGGGACTTCACTAAGGGTTCAAACTGAACTTCTTTTAGAATGACGAAATAAAAGGACGACTTATAATTTTTTTACAATTATATATTAAAGCTATATATATTATTATATAAGCTACACAATTAAATGGGTTAACAAGTGAACAACAAAAAAAAAGTAAACCAAAACACAATTATCTTAATGAATAATTTAACATACTAATTTATTGAGGGAGAGAGAGAGAGAGCGAACGAGTTACGATTTTCATGTATTTGCAATGGTTAGTTTTAAGCAGAATTTTTAAACATCTTACCGGCCGATGTGGGAAATTATGATTCTTCATGGAATCTAAACTTTAGGGCACAAAACACAGCACTCACAAAAATTTAAGCCAAGAAAGGGGGAAATTTACAGGAATTTTATCACTAATCAAAACGCTTCTCGAGAAGCTTTTGCTTCCTGTTCCCGAATTTTAAGCGAATTTTGATTACAAGATTTTGAAAAAGGGAAGTTTTAATTTAAGTTTTTGGAAACACTCGACGAAGGAGAACGCGTGCTTTTTCCTGAAGCTAGTTTGAAGGATCGCGGACTAATTGCTCCAAAACCGCTATGTTAAGGGTTTTTATAAACTTTGATTGTGACGTCATTTTGCACCGATAACTAGTTCGACCTCTCTTCACAGAAGGGCGCAAGTATGACCGAAGGCGTTATTTTTCTGACTTTCAGACGACCTATTTGATAGCGTAACGTGGAATGGCGACCGGTGTTTAGATAACATACATTGCACAAGGTAATAGATAACATACATTGGACAAAGTAAAGATAAACATACAAATATTGGCCATGTTATTTTAATTACGCTAGTCTTTAAACAAAGAATAGACTGTCGTCTCCGGCGAGGCAGCGCTTGCTTTTTTTTTAAATGCCACGGTGCTTATCAACTACGCAGTAAGAAAATGAATTTAAATTCTCGCATTATACAGGATGGAATTTCGAATTCTTACAGTACCAATGCTTGATATCAATCTTTTAGTATTACTTTTACTACAATCCATGTATTCTCACTAAACCAGAAATCAATTACAGTTAAAATTTCTCTCCCTTTATACAAACAAATCAAAAAAAAAAAGAAAGATGACTTGGACATGCCCATATAGTAAATAAATGAAAGAATAGTTTTGCCAAGCGCATACGTGCACGCACAATACCAAAAAAAGAAATAGAAAACACGACCTCTGACGCGCTCTAAACGTCCCCGTGCGGGGCGCGTCATTGTGTGAAAGCTGAAAATAAAAGATAATAAATCACCGACGGCGAAACAGGGAAGCGGCGCGCACTCCCGCCGCTTCTGTGAGTTCCCTGCTCCGGAAGAGAGACATTCCAGAAAGTGGATCCCATTTACCGCGTGAATGGTGGTTTCGGTGCGGGCCGGGAGCCGTTAGGTCTTCTTAAGGCCGGTCGAGCGGATGCACAGTCACGTATAGTTAGTTATTGGCACCCCCGCCCCTCGCGAAGAGTCAAGAGGGAACTGGCGGCTTGATGGATTCGATTGTTGAGGTCGTTCGACGTAGATCAATTAGGTTAACCAACAATCGCGTAATAATTGGGTTTTAAAGAGAATATATCTTTAACGAAACTGATACCGTGGTGTTTTGCACCCACAGACATAAATTCTTAAGGCCGACGCTGCACTTGAAGCAGCTTATATACATACAGGCCAAATCATGATGTTTGTAATTTACTCATATTTGTTATGACGTATGCAGCGTCTGAAACAAATTCAAGCACCAACATTGTTTGCAAATGAAACTGTACGAAATGACAATTGTCAAATTTAAATTGAGGTTATACGCAGTTTTAATAGATTTTCTTTATAACTGAAAGGATTGGTTCAGTTTTTAGTCAACGTTGCGTTTTAACAAACAATCATGAGTAATGCAACTAATAGGAATTCTAAATAGTAAAACTTTTCTATTGACAATGCTTTCGTGATCAGGTAAGCTTATTATTAAATGTGTTCTCAATGAAATAATGTATTACCGCAATAATGTACGCTCTCATATCAAAAACCTATTTCCAAATCAAAATGTAGAAACATTCAAGCAACATAAAAGTTTTAATTACCCAATGATTAATTAAACGAAAGATGATGTTTTATTTTATGTAGCAACATAATTTCTATACAATGGTAATAGAAAACATAATATTGCAGTAAATTAATCAAAAATATGTCATATGAAAGAAAAAAATAGTGAAATTAAAAAATATATGTAATTTGTATCTTCGCTCTCATCTTCTGATCCGCAATTAACTGTCAGAACAAAGTCTTCTATGCTTGGCTTCACGTTCGTACCTACTCTTCAATTATTTTCTTGATGTCGATTTACTGTCCAAACTTTCTTGCCACATGAACTTGTTTATCGCCATAACCATCCAGACCAATATCCTTATTATAATATCCTTTCGCATGTGCCCATATCAATTCGATAGCATTGAAAATCCCAGGATACGGAGGAACTCTTAAACATTATGTCCATGTTACTCGAAATAATTCATCAATAACATAAACCTTAACCATAAATTTACTATAACGCACATCCAATTTATTTCTCTCTGAGACATCAACTGTTTTGGGGCATCAATCGTGGCTTGTACAGGGCTGTCGAAGCACTCGATGAAAGAACAGCAGATGTAGCTTCCTTCTTGCGCCTTTGTGTCGTAGACGGTAACCCATAGGAAATGCCCCAAGCATTCGCAAACTCTCTACCAATTTGTATGTTAAGTTTTAATTTATAATAACCAATTATAAATTTACCTCATCGACCACATTTCAACGGATATTAAAGGACTTTCCATTTCGCTTTTCCTCCGAAATACACTAGTAAACGACTGACCAACTCTTGGAAACAAAACTAAGTCGTTACCGGGCATCTTGAACTATAAACCTAAAAAAATGTTTTAAGTCTTGTATGTTTCTTTAACACCTCTAAACGATTTACTTCACTATAGCCACTGAATATCTAACAACACCAGAACATCAACTTGGCTTGGCGGAAGGGTTCGCGCATTCTCAACGCGCAGCTTGATCCGCCATTAAATCGGGCGAGAACTGTGGTTCTGGCTATGTTCTGTCTCTTGCATTAGGGCACACGTCGTTGACTTCAAGTTTTAATTCGTATAGTTAATTTAAATAGTGTTATCAAGGTGCAAGTCTGATAAAATATGGAAAATAATGGAAAAGAAATAAAATTAATTGTAAAAAATAAGCGATATTCTTTCATTTTATCGTAGATATGTATCATATTTTCTCGAAAATTCCTGAACTTCTCGGCCCGAACCAGTGACATCAAGGTTCACGAAATTTTGCCCCATCAAGGGCGACCAACAGAGTTTGCATTCTGGATGCTTACGATATTCTGTAACTATAGCTATGAAAAGAACTTTTGGTAAAAGAAATAATAAGAAGTAAATAAAAACTTCAAACCTAAAAAAAGGGCAAATAAACAGTAAAAAGGAGCTGTCAAATGTCAACGGTGCGGTAAAATGGGTTTAAATTGCCGAGTTGCATGCCCTGTAGTTTGAACTTTTTAAAAGCCTCTTATTTACACATTACTCGACCGTAATCTTATTTCACTTCAACTAGTTTGGTTGATACTTAATTAAAAATATGGACGTATAGCTTAAGTAGACCTAAGACTTATGTTATATACTTCTATCGTCGCTTGTGTATATGAATGCTTCCAATTTTTGAAAACTACGCTTGTCTTTACTTTAGCCGACCAGTGTATGACGTAACTACAAACATTCATGATTTCGTCTTTATAATATTGAATCTCAGAAGGTCTTTAACTTTGTAATGTTTATAATTTTCGAATATACACTGTGTATCAACCAAATGGAATACATTGGATATAAATAAATGGTGCGTGTTCAAAGAAATACGTTGATTGGTATTTTTTAATTGTGTATTTTTTTCAACAGAAAACCTTTTATACATGGTGTGTTATGTAACAGTGGTCAATACCAACTTTCTTATTTTAAATACCACACCCTGTATATTACTTAATTTCTAGACATATTTCAATGTACAATTTCCTATACCTATCTTCAACTGTTTAAGGAAATATTAAGTATATTCAATTTTTTTTGCAAAAAAATAACATTTAAACAAAGAAAATTATTTGATTACGGAAATTCGCTACAACACACTCAAAAACTAATAAGTAATCTGTTTATTCTTGATATTGTAAAAAAAAAAACCTATTAATGTCAATGTAAGATGATGGCAACATCCCTAATCTTAAATAGAAATTCCTTCTAACATTAATCAACATCTCAGCCATCACCGATCTATCTCGCAAGCGTTATTCGTCTTCTTAAGTCAGCTAACTCGAGGGGTTTAGTTTTTTTATTAAAATAAATCAAATCAAATTTTTATTAACCCATTTTGCTATACCAAAAACATATAGATTGGGCAAATCACACATAAGAAAACAAAACTTAAAAATACACATATAACATACAACATTACACATTGTTAACACACAAGCGGGCATGTGCTTATTTGGTCATTTCAATATTTGTCGATAGTTGTCAGAGTATCCATTCAGTTTATTGCTAATTTCTGTTTTCTAAAATGAATTACACGAATGCTGAGATGTGTGATATACATTTCGTTTACGGTCTTGCCAAATGGAAATTCGCGTGCTGCTAGACGCCTTTATGAAGAACGATACCCGAACCTATCATCCCGCATCATCCAATATTTGCCCGTCTCATCACGTCTTTAGTGAAAACGGGAAATTTTAAAAAACGGACACCCATCTACAGTGAGAACTCTACAAGTGAAGAAATGTACTAAATGAAATCGAGGAACATCCTACTACAAGCACCAGAAAAATTGTGTTTGCTTTAAACATTAGTCAAGCCACAGTTTGGAGATATTGCAAGATCAACTGTTGTATCCATATCACATTCAACGAGTGCAGGCACTTTTGCCGGCAGATTTCCAGCAAAAAGTGGCTGTTTTGTCAATGGATGCAACACAAAATCGCATAAAATCCTGACTATTTGGCCTCAATATTCTTTACCGACGAGGCACTTCTCTAAAAATGCGATTATTAATTTCATAACAATCACATATGGGTCGAAGAAAATCCGCACGAACTAGTGAATGCCCGTCATCACATCAATTCTTTGTCAATGTGTGGGCCGGAATTGTTGGAGATCACTTGATAGGTCCACATTTTTTACCGATGGCGGTTAAAATGGCGAGGTATATCCGCAATTTTTCTTGAAGAGAGAGCTACCCCTACTGCTGGAAGAAGTCCCGTTGCAATTAAGATTAGAAATGTATTTTATGCATGATTGTGCTCCAGCGCATTTTAGTTTAGTTGCTCGCGAGTTTTGGACAATACGTATCCAAATCAATCGGTGGATAGGACGGGGAGGTCCACAACCGTGGCCTCTCCTCGTGTCCAGACTTAATTCGTTGGACTTTTTTCTCTGGGTCACCTTAAATAATTATTATACGACTCCCATTGAAAATGTCGATGAACTGAGAAAATCGTATTATCGCAAACTTTTCAAACAATTCGAAATGCCCCCTGGTATTTTAGAACGGACTCGCCAGTCAATACGACGGAGGATAAGAAAGCTTGTATTGCAGTTGGGGAACGGTCATTTCAACAGTAGCATAAAGTTAATTTTGTTTTTACTAATATATTTTGTTAATTTATAATAAACAACATAATTATGTTAACTTACTATTAAACATTGTACAACTTTAAAACTAAGCGATTTTGGACATATGTTCTTATGAACTTTTATGATCAAAATAACCCCAGGAATCAGCGCTTAAAGTTTGTCGCATATATTTAGAATCACCCTATATATTTTTTTTATGGTAAATTCATTGTTATTCTTTAATTTTATCGTATTACTTGTCTCAATTTTATTTCTACACATGCACCTAGACCTCCATACAGTCAAGAAATTTCTTTACATCCGACCTTAATTGAACCTCACGCGCGGTTCAGAGATGTGAGGCTTCCTCGAAGTGAAACACGAACTATATTATATGGTATTCGCGACCAGTCTTTCTATTGATTATTTGTTAGAGGAAACGCGATACACCCGTTCAATACATTCCAACACAAGAACAGGCTGATGGTGCGAGTTCAACTTTAAACTATATAGGTAGACGAGATATTCAAGTTATACTGAAAAAAGAATCCTGTGGATTTACTTTGATTTTTAGTTCGTTGAAAGCCAGCTTATAATGTAACATTTTTCATCATGACCTCACGTATGTTTGCGCTATGACGTCATTATCATTTTTTTTTAATTGAGAACCCCTATTTTTTTCTTCAATTTTTCATAGACCTCTTACCCACTTCGACGATGATAAAAAAAATTGATACCTTAGATAAAAATAATCCTTTGGAGAATAATAACGCATCACCTCTAAAAAATGAACATTTAATGCTAATGGAAAAAAATGTATATTAAAATTGAAAAACAAATAAAAGTTATCGCAACAGCTTAAACAACATCTGGAACAAACTTCTGTAACATCGAAAGCTATTCGCTGTTTAAGCTGTTCCAGGAACTATTGAATTTTTACAGGAGCTATTTGAGCTGCTCCAGGAGTTGCCCAAGCTGTTCCAGCAGCTGTTTAAGCTGCTCTGGGGGTTGTTTTAACTGTCCAGGAGCTTTTTAAGCTACTTCAGGGGTTATAGTTATAATAGATCTCACATACTCTGACATCATCATCGACCTCCCATGAAGTTGCATAGCAAATATCTACTTACACACATGAATTCACGAACTACGTGTTAATTAACCATTGAATTATCAAAATTATATCGACAAAAGTTTTTAAAAATAAAACACATCAACGACTATTCACGGTTTAAACAGTTAGGCCAATGGATGAATCCAAATTTATAACTTCAGTTCAAACAACAGCCTACCAATATGGCAGTTTGTTATTGTCTACATTCGTACCTACATAAATTAGTTTACTCATCCGTTTAATCTACATGATTTACTTGTTTTATTTATTTATTTTACGTATCTTATTAGTTTTAAAATACCCCTGCGGTTTTAAAAAGAATTAATGAACCTTGATAAGGTGGATTGTGTAAAAGGTAAGGTGGGTGGCCATAACATTAGCCCATTTACATACTTTGTTATATATTATGTTGTTAGGTTTAAGTGAAATAACAGTGAAAGCATCATGCTATTGTGCCATTCGCTCTTGTAAGATAAATTCTGATGTTAACGATGGTCGCAGTTTCTTTGAATTTCCGAATGAATCTATTATATACGATAGGACAAGAATTAAGAAAGTACATGGATAAGAAGAACTATTGTCGTTGTGCAGAGGTTCCTAGGTCACACTAAATCAATTTATTTGTTAGATACTCAATTTAAACTGTATCGTTATTTATCACAATAACTAACTTAATTCATTTTATGTTCACTTTTTAAAATAATGCGATTTTGATCTGAACTGCATTATATGTACTAGTATAAATTTAAATCCTCACATTTCACATTTATTCACATTATAGACAACTATATAAACAAATATTATTTAATCTGCGTCTGAAATTCTATCCACTTGTAAACCTCCGGACATCATTGTTGACAAACCAGTGCAGGGTCGGATGTTAGAAATTAAGCAATCGAATAAAAAGGAACAGTCTTTGTATTGCACAGAACGATATACTCATAACTGTTGAACCCTAATTATAAGTAGGTGTGTGTTCGTGTCAAAAAATAAAACCCTTTCCACCGAAGTCGTTGCAATTGCATTAATTTATTTGAGAAAGAACCACAACATATTTATTGCTGGAAAAATATTTTATACTATAAAAATATAAAGAAGGATTTGTTTCACAAAAAGAAAAGAATGTGAACTCAATTGTCGTAAAACATTTGCAAATATACATATTGCTGTGTACTGATGGTACCAGCATAAATGCAAAATGAATTTACAAAAAAAATGAAGAATTAAATGAACTAGCTCAGCGGTTAAAAATAAAGGCCGCATAAGAGTACTTAACCTCAGGGTTACTCTCACAATTAAACCCATCATGAAAAGTAAAATGTGGGCGTTTGAAAATTTTGACTTTCTCTAATTACTTCAAAAATTGAAATGGTTGATTCAAAAATAAAAGAACAGAAATTTCGAATGACGTTAACAATCATAAATTTTATTAAAAAAAAAAAAATTAATTACAATTACGCAGGAAAAATAAAACCTTATACAGAAAGTCCTGGTCGAAAACAAAACCCGCATGAATCTACAATTACAAAAGGACAATTCAAATCCTTTAACAAAGGAAAAAGGTAAATTTGTTCTAGAAGAAAATTCTTTTTTCACAAAAATCCACGTGGTTTCAAAATTAAACAAACTAAATTAATTTAAACGTGGACAAACAAGTAAAATTTACAAAAATTGAAATTTAATAACAAGCACAAAGCTTCTTTTCACCTACACCGTGGTAATTAACTATAAAATACAAATTTAAAACTAGAAAAACGGAAAAAATATACACTCTAAAAACTAAAATACCTTCTAGAACAATATAATAACTGATCTTACATCAATCGGTACACAAAAAATACAACAGCAATTAATTATTTAATGAGTTCCTAGATGGACGATTTAAGTCGAATAAACAGAACAAAACTTTAAATAAAAATGATTACCAAAATGGTATCAAAGAAACTAAAATAAAATGTCCTGACGCTCGTCAATCTGGTAACTGAGCGCCTCTAAGGGATAACAGTCGTATATATATATATCAACATCTGCGTGCTACAAAGTCGCACGAATCGCAAAGAAAATTCTAGAATATACATTGAATAAAATATACAATACTGGTGAACGCAATATGTACAACTGAATGAAATTAATATACACAATTGAACAATTAAATTAAATTTAACAATCAATTTTATTAACAAAATCTTGTCAAAATAAAATATTAAAATTGTGGAAACCCTTTCGTGACATTGATAAAGATAAATTGGCATGAACAAAAACACAAATTTGAATTTTCGAAATCCGGGGTGCCAGACCACAGCAATATGTATCACTCAATGAAACATTATTTTACTAGAATCGTGTTTTTTATCACTATAAGCTATTCAGAAATATTTGCAATAAAATTAGAACAAAAAGCGCATATATTTATTTATTTTTCTAATCTACTTCTTCCTACTTCCTTTAAAATATAATTTACTTCACACGTTTGAAAATTCCCGGCAACAGCTTTACAAGATGGCAGCTAGGCTTGAAAGTCATTCAGAACGCACTACAAAAGAACAAAAGATTTGGACTATTTATAATCTACAGAACTGCTCTAAAGTTTCTAATGTTTTTCTATACAGGTATAATGCAATAGTGGCATTAATTAGTGCAGTTTTTCAACGAATTTACTTCATACAAAATTGTTGCAGTAATGGATAAAACATTATTTTTTTTTCTGTATGGCATCATTGTAAAACTTTTACTATACAAGTCACCTTCAGAAGATATTAAAAGTAAACAATAAAATTAAATTAAAATTTATTTCTACATCACAGGGTTATCAACATACTTAAAAATTGCACGCAAATCCAAAAGAATTTAGCATCTAACAACAAGCAACTAAAAGAGCCTCTCGAAACGTTCGCAAATATCTTAGTGTTAGCCCTTGGTTGAATGATCCCAGCTTTCTCCTTCTGCAGGGCTTCCAACACGTGCCGATCGGCATGCAGTAAACTGGCGAAGACGAATCTATCCGCACATTTCACCGTATCGTAACGAATACCCAATAGACGATTGTCGCACACCAATGCGCTACCACAAGGCAGTCCGCAAATTGCCGCACTGGGTTTTGCGCACACTAGCACACCGCGAATTTGGCCAAGCGCCTCAGGACAATTACGTTTCAGTATCTTGACGGGATATTTGATAAATTTCATGGACTGATCCGACGCGTAAATGAAACATTCGGAGTGCCAGAGCATGTCTGTTCTTGTAGCTATGGGCACGGTTTTTGAGTTCGCCGGAAAAGGGTGCTTCATTTTCAGTAAGCACACTGACGGTTTATCTTCGTGGGGTTCGTTGCAGTACATGGGATCGACTAGGGATTTGGTGAGGGGATTGCCGCTGTCCAAAGTGGCCGTTACTGTGTACTTGTTGAGCGGGAAATCGCCCACGCATTGGAAGGATGTCAGTAACCATTCCGGTAAAATAGTGACCGCCGTTCCACCGGCTTTATTACCTTTGTCATCCAGGCGGGTAAGAGTCACCACGAATTCCGTTACTGGATCAGAAGACGCCTGTGCAGTTACTTGGGAGAGTACTGATAGATACACAATTATATGGGAGATGATGATTAACATGACATTGACAAGAATGACAGATAAGAAAAAATATGTACGCTCTATCCATTTTATGCTTTAACCTACGCCATCGATATGTCGTACGCATAAAGACAATCAGTTAATTTAATAGTAAAAATGTTAGTGTCAAATTTGTATTATATGTGAAATACGTTCACAGTTAACTTACAGCGTCTTGACACATAAATGACAATTAACAACCACGTCGCACAGTGATCCAGGGCCGGCAAAAAATCACATTTGACAAGTATGAAATCTAATGATATATTTGCCGTAAATAGTTAGTTAAATATTCAAACTTCATGAAAAATGCTATTTTGCAATATTTATTCGTAATAAACTATGCAATATCCCCGCTCAAAGTTGGCACAAGTAAAAATCCTGAAATAACCGCATATTTTTGTTAGAATTAGTAATTAAAGCAAGGTGGTTCGCGTTCCGAACGAAAAACGCACATACGGGTGTTGATAGAAAAGCGCCGGATTGCCCGTATAAATCCTCTAGTTGTTTTGACCGAGTAAGAAAAACACACCCGTGTATAAAAACTACATGCACCCGTAAATCACGTGGAATATTTCAATGCACGGTGATGACGCGTAAAGTCTGTCTATTTAGTGTTTTAACCAACGTCATTGATATGTCATACAAGTAAAGACAATCTTCTGATTTGAGTATTTGTTCAAGTATTACTATTGGAAAAAAGAAGCAAAGTTTCCGCTTGTCTCGCAGAAAAAGATACAAGGAGTAATTTCATAAATGTGACAGATAGAGATAGCCATATTACTGCATTGTTTAAAGTAAATATTTAAAATAGTGCATCGTTTCCGGTTTCTATCATGGCACCTGTCAGTTATCAAATCTAACCTATAGCGTCGTTAGTTTGTGTATTTGGTTTATTATTAGTTGTTTCTCGCCCGTTTTTTCGCTTTCTTTGTATATTTTTGCAAGAAAAATTGTTCTTTTTAGAGCACAGAGCCTTCTGTAAAGTTTTTAGTAGGTAAGTTATTTTGAATAAAGAGAAATGTATTAAACAATGACTAATGTTATTATATTATCAGAAAATGCCTGGAAAGCGTTGAATTCTAAGGCACAGGAGCTTGTGCTTAATGCTCTGGCATATTTCGAGAGGGAAAAAGAAAATGGGGGACCTTTATTACCTTTAAGTGCTGTTTACGAGGTAGATATTCTAATACACTCATAATTATGTTTATAAAGTATGTATTTTTGCAGAAAGTAAGCGAAGCACTTGGTGTGAGCAGACAGACTGTCTGGAATTTAAAAAAGAGAAAACTGCAAAATCCTGTTTCCTCACTTCATCCTGAAAAGAAACCACATATTAAGCCGAAAACAAGAGATCTACGAGAAACAACTAAAATGGAAGTGGTAAATACTATTTACAACATGTATCAGCAAAGTAACAGCAGTTATATAATTGGTTTATGATTTTGTTATAGAAGTATGATTTTAGGGAAACATGTTACTTTGCAAACTCTCAAGGATGAACTCAAAACCAAAGGCATCATTGAATTGTGCAAGCAATCCTTGAGCACTTTGTTAAAAGAAATTGGCTTCAAATATCGAAAAGAAGACAATAGGAGATCATTAATTGAGAAACATGATATTGCATTGTTGCGAAGTGTTTTTCTTAAAAAGTATATGGCTAATCTTAGCTCAAGTTCTGCCAAACAAGTAGTGTTTTTAGATGAGACTTGGATTTATTCCAAAGGCACTCAAATTAAGTCTTGGCAAGATGACACTGCTAAAAGTGTTCGAAAGCCTCAGGGTTACGATGGCAAACGTTTTATGATTGTTCATGCTGGAAGTGAACACGGTTTTATTAATGGCGCAAGCCTAATATTTGCATCTACCTCTAAAGCTGCGGACTACCATTCTGCAATGGATAGTAAAAAAATTTGAAGAATGGGTAACAAAACAACTAATCCCCAACTTACCACCAAATTCTCTTGTTGTCATGGATAATGCTCCCTACCATAGTGGTTGTCATCAATAAAATTCCAAATAGTTCGTCAAGAAACAAGATATCGCAGATTGGTTAAGGAACAATGGCATGAATTTCTCAAGTGAGTCAACTAAAATGGAATTGCTAGATATAGTTAGAAGGAATAAACTGAGAAAAGTAGCTATTGATGAACTTATAAATGTCATGGTCATGAAGTGCTGAGACTTCCTCCTTATCACTGCGATTTTAATGCAATAGAATTGATCTGGGCCTCAGCAAAACGATATTAAATCAAAATATGGTAGGGATGGTTATCGCGATCAAAAATATATTGAATATGTGGAATGAAGCACTACAACATTGCACACCAACACCTGGGAGAACTGTGTGAGGCACACAAATAATTTAATAAAAAGCTGTATGAACGGGAAAAAAAGTAGTGGAGATGGACATCGAGCCAATAATAATTGTTAATCCGAACGAATCCTCAAGTTCAGAAGAAGACACGGATAATTAATTGGAAAAAAAGGAACTGTTGTCGTGACATGATAAGTCTGATTTCGAGGCCTGAATTGGCCGAAATGCATTTGACGATGTAGGGTTCAATTTCAAGCAGCAATGGACGTCCTTGGGTGAATGTTCTGTTTTATGACTGATTGAAATTTTGAATCACTTATAACATAAATAATATAAATTCTGCGAAAAAAAATAGGTCTTTTATATTATTTCTATTCTTTTTA
Organism: Protaetia brevitarsis; assembly: GCA_004143645.1. Taxonomy (NCBI): domain Eukaryota; kingdom Metazoa; phylum Arthropoda; class Insecta; order Coleoptera; family Scarabaeidae; genus Protaetia; species Protaetia brevitarsis. Next base: position 1,106,253 of record RXPK01000213.1, read on the forward strand.
AGGAACTATTATTATTATTAAACTTTATTACTGTGTTAAATGTTTATTATTATACATACGAACAGAAATTCTACCAATTGGTGTCAACATCACTTGACATATTTGCCAGTTAGATGTGCTTAAATGAATAACAAATAAAAATAGAGTTTCTTCAAAATGAAAACCATTCAAAAAATTACAAATAAAAGAGCAACAAAAGAAATATATTTAGCAAATACAAAATAAAGCACTTGTTTTTAGCTGGTGTTTATGTATGTATAAGGTAAAATTGAACAGTGGCAATAGGATATATTATGTTACCACATACTTCTATTCTTGCATAGAATGGTCATCCACACACTAAATAGTTCGCATTTGTAACCAGCACCATTTACCTTAACTGGAATATTCGTTTTCAAACACTATATGAGTATTCGACACAAATTACGTATTTGAATATGTCCCTTGTTATTTCAATTTTCAACATGCGTAATTGGATTAAGATTGTTTTTAAAGGTGTTTCGTTGAAATTCATGGCAGATATTGCAATTGTTTGAAAATATATGATATCAGCAATAACATTTCCTCCAGTCTTAAGCATGTGGTTCTATAAAAAAATTAATGGGATCTCCGAATTCATATGTATGTGTAATATACTTACAAATTTGTAGGATTTGCTATACCTATTAGTAATACGGTTAAGCATTCGCATTACGGTATCTTTCTATAAACAGTATCTCACAAAGCAATCGTGTTCATCCCAAATTTCGATATCAGTAGGATGCCCACGATTAATTCTTGGTCTTCTAACACGCCAAAATGTTCAATTAATAACGTCTTCATCAGAAAATTCCAGTATATTCGTTAATATCAGAGTGACATCAGATGTCCAAACAATTATTTTAAGGTTATGTATTATGGTTATATTCAATTTGAGGGCGATATTAAAGTTTAAGCTTCGTACATAATCCGCTCAAAAATGAAACATTTTTTTTGTTCGGTTCAAGGTTCAACTAATGCTGTGACAGTAGTATAATATGGTTTGAACGTAAAATTCGAACGTAAACTCAAAATCGAATTTAAACCAATACTGAAAAACCGCGCATAAGATATCCTGTTTATACGGTTTTTAATTTGACTCCGAAGTATNACAACATAAAATTAAGAAGAAAACACTGAAAAATTCGAGAAAAGATTAACGGAAAATGAAAAACAAAAGGGGACACCACGAAAACTTGAATTTGATAAGCTCAGATTAAACGTAGAAAAGGGAAAAAAGTCGGAAATGCCAGAACTTGAAGAGAGATTAAAACAATAACAGCAAATCCAAAAAGAAATAGCAAATGAAATAAACAAGTATTTTGCAAACATAGGAAAGCAACTGGTAGAGAAACAATTAGCGAACACTACAAAAACCCCAATTACGACAAAAACAGGTGAAGTAAAAACACAATCTAAAAGATAACAAAGCACCAGGATTCGTCAAAGTTACAGAAAAATAATTAAACAGAATAGAAATAAAAACCTTTCGCCTATACTGACCAAATTAATCCAATGAACACTATAAAAAACTGGGTAATACCCACTAAGCTAAAAAAGGTCCACAAATAATACCTAATATAAAAAGGGAAACAAGCTATAATTACCCGAAATTATAAGCCATATGTTTACTATATCTTTTGAAAAAAAATACTGGGAAAGGAGTTATACAATTACAAATTAACGAATACTTGATGAAGAAAACAATAGAATACACACACGACAATACTCCTTTCAGAAAAAATCGAAGACATCAGCTGCAAATGATTTGTTAAATATGATAAAAATCAAAGTAGCAGAAAATAATACTATTGTTATGATCCTAATTGATATGAAAAAAAGGCGTTTTACACCATATGAAAACCAAAATTAATAGAAAAACTAGATAAATTGGGTATAAGAAACTACAGAGAACACTTAATACCAAAATATTTCAAACAGATCCAGACCACCAACACTAAATAACCTCTGAAAACGACAACTAACAGCAGGAATACGAATCCACAAGACGGAAACCTACCAGCCGATCTGTACTAACATACTAACAAAATGATATACAGGGTGTTAGGTAAACATGCGGCAAAAATTCAAGGAGTTATTCCTTGACTTATTCTAAAAATATTTTGTCCTATGATGATTTTTGAAAAACCCCTTTGTTTCGAAGATACACGGCGAACAAGATTTGCGACATTAACAATATTTTATTATCAATTACAATAATTCTATTATTTGAAGATCGTTTTCAACATCAATCCTCCTTGAATTTTTGGGTTTGAATTATGGGTGACTGGCGTGGTATATCGTAACTTTTTGGAAGCAACGCTATCTGAGGTTCTGGAGGATGTACCATACGCGACAAGAATTACAATTAGGTTTATGCACGATGGTGCTGCACCACCACATTTCAGTTTGGTTGCGCGTAATTTTTTAACAGCAACATACGGAGATAGCTGAGACATAAACTCCCTAGATTATTTCTTCTGGGGATCTCTGAAGTCAATAGTTTACCTTACTCCAGTGGAGAATTTGGACGATTTGCGAAATCGGATAATTGCTGGGTGTAACTCAATTAGAAACGATCCTGGTGTGTTTGAAAGAGTTCGACAGTCAATGACGAGAAGAATGGATGCTTGTATCCAGTCTGGAGGAAGCCATTTCGAACATTTATAGCAGATTGAACAACTTTATATGTACTTTTTGATAATAAAATGTTGTTACTGTCGCAAATCTTCTTCGCTATCTATCTTCGAAACAAAGGGGTTTTTTCAAAAACCATCATAGGACAAAATATTCTTAGAATAGGCCAAGGAATAACTCCTTGAATTTTTGCAGCATGTTTACCTAACACCCTGTATTTGCTACCAAAAAACATGGGAAAATTTATGCATACGCAGACGACATATGCCTAATCTATTCAAACCAAAACGATCAAAAATTGCAAGGAAACATAGACGAGGATATTACAAAAATAGAGGAATGGTGTTTCAATTACCTCATAACGATAAACGAAAGTAAAACAAAATATATAGTTTTTACAAAAGAACTTTCAATATCAGAGTAAAAAACCAAATCATTCAGGAAACCACCCAAACAAAATACCCAAGACTAACCATACAAAAAAAAAAACCTAAAATAGGACGGCCAAGTAACATGAGCCGTACTGTGGCCGTACTGAGAGATGACCATGGGAACAATGCGAATCATCACGTACAGCTAATAAGAAGAATACCAACTTGTTTTATTTTACATATAGTTTAATTCAGTCGTATTGTAGACACAGAATAGTTTGTTTCTTTTTGAAATTTGCGTTCAACAAAAGCTTTTGTTTTTAAAAATTCTTAACTCGAATTGAATCATTTATTTGCCACATCAAAGACCTAATAAAGAAAAACACCCTAACGATAGCGAACATAACCAAAATAAGAAGACTAAATACCTGAACATATGAAAAAATCATTACATATATTACATATTCTCTTTTCACATCCCGCATGAGCTATATGATAAATACATGGAGTGACACTACGAAAAGAAATATAGACAAGCTGCAAAGACAAAAAAATAAGCTTTTGAAAATACTATATGCACTAGACAAAAGAACACCCATACTAGAAATTTAGGAAAAAACGCGTGAACTATGTGTAAAACAACTAATTATTTTTAAAAAAATAATTTTAATACACAAGATGAAAAATTGATTAATAAAAACCAACACCAAACTAAAAAAACAATAGAGAAACACATAACCATAACACAAGAAGACTTGGAAGCTTGGATATAAAATTTATACATTCCTTCAGATTTATTTTTCCAAAAACGAAATAAACACGCGGTTGAATAAATTAGTACTTAATAAATTATAAAAAAAAAAATGATTCATTTCATTCATTCACTTTTCAGAAAATGAACACAGTATAATAATAATATCGAATTTTCTGTCGTCCGTTTTCAATTACACACACCAATCCTCTGGGACTTCATATATTAATAATAATATCGCCTAAAACCTAAATAAAAACAATTTCCCATAATAAATAATTCGTTTTTTGACATTCCTTAGTGAAATTAATTTCATGAAAATGTTCTGCTCTTCCAAATGATTTCTAAGAAGAATATTTCGTGATTGAAATCGTAGTAATTTTATATACACTTCAATTATATTCCACAGTTTTGATTAGATACATTGTCGCATGTTTTCGAGATGGTATTTTATACATTAATATCTCCCGTCTTGCAGCGTGATCCTGTCGGTATTTCTGCGCGAGACATTTAAACACTCGACCGATTATCCTTTAGCGGTAATCGCATTTCGTGCTCGAAATGTCGCCTCTAGCAGGTGTATCGAACAACCGAGCGCTGTTATTATTATTAGAGGAGATAGGCGAGTGCCCCCTATCTATCTTGTCCCCGCGCTTTTGCATTACGTGGGCACCGAGTGTGTCGCAAGTGACCGTTGTCGAAAAGGTAAACAAACCAGGGCCGATTATTAATCGCTAAAGATCGCCGGCGGAGCGAGGGAGCAAGAAAATTCGAAAGCGCCGTTCACAACTCACAAGATCTGCTGATAAAGGAGAAAAATAACATCGAACGTTGCACAAATCTCCATTTACGTATTATTATATTACATTTTTTACACCTGCGCTGATCCACACTGCCATTAATACGCTGTCGAATATATAAATAAATAATATTTTTCGAGCGTGGGTGTTTAATTTGAAACGTTTCAAAATTGAAAAACTAGAACGTCACGCCGTTTAAACCGTATTTGTATTATCGCCATCTGTCGTCGATACACACAGCAAATTCGGTAGCTCCTTCTGTGATCGTTATAATATAACTTATCAATTTATGGCATCTATCTGCGCGCCGGAGTGATCTCTCGCAGGCGACCCTGATAACCGCGCAGCGAATAACTTCTAATTAACTGTCTCGAGTCCATAGGCGATATCTACCTATACGGGTAGTGCTCACATACCTGGTATTGCACTTTCTCTTTTCTGCTTCGGTCGGGTACCTTCGCCACGGCAATGACGACATGAGAATAGCGCGACGTTGGGAGTGGATATTGGTGTGCAATCTATGCATCCATATTTTATGTCATTTAAAGCGTTGCTTAGGCGATTATAGATTATAATATTTTTCGTTTGGTTTTCCTCTGTTGGCAAATGTATTTCGCTATTTCTCAAAACTATTTAACATCTTAATTAAAGAGGGTACTGTGTATATCAAACTATTTCCCCTTTTGCCAAAACTATTCCCCTAATTGTCAAAACTATATCGCATTGTTAAGCCTTGTTCTGACTAGCAAACAATTTGCGCAAACATTTGCGGTAAGTATTTGCATCTCTGTTCACACTTGTGCAAAAAAATAAATGCAAATTGTTGCTGCAAGTGGATCGCACGACTTTCACGCAAATTTCTGTGGCCCTACTTACTGCAAAATATTGCGTAGCTATTCACATTGGCACATGTTTCTTGCATCAGTTTGATTTGAAACTTCTAACAGTTAAGTTGATATGTCGTTCGTGAAAGGAATAGCTGCTGCGGCAGTAATGCTTTTGTTAAACAGGAAAAGGAATAAAACAAGTAAAAATAAGAAAATGAAAATATGGGTAAGAGAATGGATACTTCAAAGAAACGAATTGGGTTTCCATAATAAACTTCTACAAGAACTGAGAAATGAAGATGCCCGCAGTTTTGTAAATTTCATGAGAATCATAGCAGAAGATGTCCGCGATGAGTTCAGAGATTATTTTCTACCTAGTGAAGAGGAAATTTACTGACAATACCAACACATTTAATTTACTTATTTACTAATTGTTTACAACCACCAACCTACCAGATTGTTTATAGTTGGTGAGCATTCTATGTTTGTAGAAATAAATTTTAATGATTCAAAAAATTCCCATTAACTGTCATAATTATCACTACTTCCCTATCCACTTTTTTTTCTTTTTAATACGTCGCACTTCCAACAGGAATTGTGTGCGTAGATTATGGATTTTTTTTTTGTATTTCATTTTCACAAATATTTAGCTCCTTTGATATCGTTTCAATAATGCTTTGTTTCCTATTGCGATTTTTGTAATCTACATTTGATACATCCAATAATTCTGGATTAGATTCATAAATTGCTATTAATTTTTGGACCAACTCATCTTTTGTCCACGCAAATTTGGCCATCTCGTGCAAACACTCTCTTGCGACTGACACATGCAATCGACCGTCGCAAGCATGCAATCAGTACGAGCAATCAAAAGTAATCCGTTCACACCTACGCAAGATATATTGCTGCAATAACTTGCACCAACAACATCTTTTTGCTGCAATACGTTTTTTGAGCAGTTCACACTTGCAAAAATGGTTTGCTGCAATCAATTTGCAGCAGAATGTTTGCTAGTCAGAACATAGCTTTATAAGAAGTATGAATGCTGAAAGAAGACAAAGAGGTACGTACTTTAATAATCAGAGGAATGGACGATGATAGTTCGCAAGTCTAGATGGGACGACAATTTAATGTTTTCCCGCACATTGTAAGAAAAATGTACAAGATTTAAAAAATTACGAACGAGATAAAAGCATCGTCCCAAAAAAATACTGAAGAGGGATAAGAAATAATCTGCAATTTAATTGATGAGGATTGCACTTTAGCACTTAACGAATGAAAGCCAAATTATTAGAACTAATCTCACATTTAGTGGTTAGCTTATCCACCATTGACAGAGCGACAAAGACATTTCAGTACCTACTCTGTAAAACGCGTTTCTTTTGCCAGAAAGGCGTAACGCACCAGATATTGTCCAAAATAAGTTTGATTATGCTGTTCTGTATAACAGAATAAGAGACAAAATATATTTTATTGTCGATTAAATATGTTATATTAATTTGTTATATTTATTCACCATTCAAGACAGACCTTACAATACATCAAACTTTGGATAATTCTTAACATCTTTGATTGAGCACTTAGCCGATGATGCATATTTTGTCATAGACAGTCTCCGATTTCATAAAATAGATAAAATTCAATAAGTGAACAAAACTTAAAGACATATACCAGTATTTCTGCTCCTATAAATTACTCCTATTTTACTGTTCATTTTATGGTGAATACACTAACGTACCATATTTTTATTTATCGACTTTCATTATTGAATGTGCCCAGTAACGTTGATAACCTTTAACAAAGAATTAACACTATTTTGGCTACGCCTAATATATTTATTAATGGTACAGTGATCTCCGAAACCGTAAGTAATACGCATTGGGTAAAATATAGAAAGATTTGCATATTATCTTAATCCAAATACGCTTTTGCCCATTTAAGGAAATGCATGGTTCACGAGACATTTGGAAAAAATAGAAATTCGCCAAAACCATTTCAGTTTTTAATTTCCTTTTCTCTTGGTCTTTAGGTCGTAAATATTAAAAACATGAATGAATGAGTACTACAACGTTTCGCTTTATTGCAAAGCTTTTTCAAGCATATAAATGTAAAAAGTGTAAACTATAAATAAAATATTTTTGTTCCTTAAAACATTTTATTTATACTTGAAAAAGCTTTGCAATAAAGCGAAACGTTGTAGTACTCATTCATGTTTTCAATATTTACGACCTAAAAACCATAGAAAAAGAAATTAAAAATTATATACATGGTCAAGAATTGAAGCTTTAAAACCTTTTCAGTGTTGTAACTCTTTTATTTGTAAAGATAGAAAAAAAAATGAATTGAATATGTTTTTGGGCAAATGAATGTCAAACAACGACATCTTCCTAAATTATTAATTTTGCTTAGAATTTTTGAATAAAAACCATGGTTAGCTATGATATATTCTAATAGTGCATTTCTTCTGCTTACAATCATGTAAGAGCACTTATTTTGATAAATTACAGCACCATAATAATAATAATAATGTATTTATTATTATGCTTAACAAAAATCATATTTTGGAATGGAAAGCGCGATATAAACAGTTCGTTCACTAGGGTGATTATAATTGGTTTGTCAGTGATTTAATTGCTATACAAATTCGAGAAACTTGATATTGTAACGTTTTTCTATTATTAAAACGCTGTCGGGGATTAGAAAAATAAACCAGCGATATATTTAAATTAACTTGATTTATTTACACGCTTAGAGTCTACTTCGGTAAGACTTAATACATATAAGAATCGGAAATCCTTACATTGATAAGGCATAGCATAGCCAACATTTGCCTACAGATTCCCACAACAGAATTCATAACAAAATAAAAACTATAAATCTTTAGAACGATCATAATTAAACGAAGCAGTTTAACGTGTCTCCTCCTACTTATAGTCGACCAGCCATCACTAATATACCCATCCGCAAGTCGACTGCGCGCACACTGTATATCAAGATCCTTATGCCTTAGCATAAGCACTTTATCAATGCTTTCCAAATGTATGAAAGCAATGAATTTATAATATCATCCATTGGCATTAGTGAGGATTTGGTGACATCATCTGAAGAATTCACAGCCATCCACTGCTGAGGTCTTCTCGCGTCGCGCTTATCGCATCTTTCCCAATCTCTCACCGCGTCTACATAACACACATACGTTCATATACGTATATTTCAGCGCTAAATTGAGTCGTTACCGCCGGTAATAAACCCAGATAAAATTAATGACACAATCGTCCAGTTAATTAGTCGAAATTGTTGCGTGGCGACGGAATTTTAAATCGATGTTGAGGATGTATACGTACGGCGGCGCATGGACGCGGCTAGCTCAGCTCGTCTCGATATCCTTCGGACCGCGCGCGCCTCTCTCGGCCGAGGATTAATGACCCACATTCGCGGGGCGATAAGCCGACCAGAGGATTCTGGAGGAGCTACGGTTTAAATTATGTGCCTGGGTAGGAGAAGATTTAGCGTGAGAATATAAGTGATCTTTTTGTATAATTGATGGATAAGTGTTAAAATATGTTCAATTATATCATTACAAGGAGTTTTGTGGACCGAAGCAGAACAAGAACTAAGAAGGCAATGCTTAAAATTAATTAATTACATTATTTTTTTTTAGATAAAACAACCAGATGATAAAGAAAACAACAGGTCTAGTTCCTCACAGATTCTTTAATTAAAAATTAAAAATAAGCCACCGGTTTCGTCCCTAAGAGGACAGCCTCAGGTCAGCTAAGAAGCAATCGAAGAAATAAGTTGTACACTCTGTGAAATACTATGTTTAATTTAAATTAAAATAACCCCAGTGACCAAATATATTTATTTCATATTTTATAAATATTTAAAAAATATTAAATCTTTCTTGAATATTAGTTATATTAATATAATATGCATAAAATATATATAGAAATATATTAGGAAAACATTTAAAAATATATATATGTTTATGTAGCATTAATAATATTTTATTGCAAATGTTTTCTCAATATATTTTTCATAACTCTGCAAGAATATTTGCTTTGTATTTCTGTAAATATTTTTTCATATAAAAAAAAAAAGATTGAAATTTTTGCCTTTGTACATTTGGTGCGTAGGACGAATAATATAAAATGGGTAAAATATGCATACATATTAAGTAGGTATGTACCTATTTAAAATGATAGTTTAAAGATTAAATTAGATAATATATATCTAATATAATTTAATTAGTACCTAAGTTGAACGCTGGAACTTTTCTATTAATATATCTGCGTTTTGTATTATATTATTTGTAATATTCGTAAGTTGTGAACGTCAACACAACACCTCTGTTCATTACAGTGCCGTGTTTATGATGGATTTAGTATTGTTTATGCGTCTATGGATTAGTACATAGAATGCATACGCGCACGTGCGTTTCATCAACGTTTTCATTCGTTTGTGTCCGTTACATGTTATAGTTTATAATAGTTATACGATTAGGGCAGATTCGAGTTAACTGTGTAATTAATTGTTGCGGGGTGTGTTTTAGTTTTTGTGGTGACTACGAGGTAAGCAAAACTTTGAACATGTCATGGCATTTATAAGATAATTGGAATGCTCAATATCGCTATGTACAGAAATCGTTTAATAATATAATTGTAGGAATTTGATGCATCATATATGTGCTGCATCTACCAGATAAATTGCTAGTTAATTTGCTTAAGAGATTCATCTCGGTAGATAAGCGTCATAACCTCAAATAGAGGTTAGAATACGTTGTGTTGTTTTATTGTTTGTACGTAGAATGTTTTCAAATATTATGAAATAAAGTAAAATAAGTATCGTAAGTATTGAATGTAGCTACCACTCCATTATTGTAAATGCTCCAAATGTATTAGTAAGGTGTTGATAATGTTGTACGATGTTTTATTCATGGTATGATCTAATACAATTGGCATTGTTTTAGAGGCCACGAGGAAACGCCATGAGAGCGCCACTACCGAAGATATGAGAAAAGCCATAGGGTTGTACCTGGCACCAGGCAAGGCTAGACTTAAAAATGAGTATTTTTCATTTTTATTGGCTTATTTAAATAAAATGATAATAAATACATTTGTGTTCTTTATTAGAACACTTCAATTAAAAAATAGTGATTAATTTGATAAACCTTCAGTATGCCTTAAAAAGATGCCAGAATTATTGATATATTAACTTTATGGTGAGTGTGAAAAAACAAGTTTCTTGCCTTTTAGACAACTCTATGTATGTTTCAACTTTTCGTTATCGACGTTATACATTCTAAATAACCAAGAACAATTTTAGTGCATTTTGACAAATTAAATAGATTGCATAAAAAATCTCAATTTTCATATAAATATTTTACAAATATATTAGAAAAAATATAGCGCTTACATTAATTTTAAAATATGGAATAAATATTTTAATTGAATATTTTATCTATATTTAGAAAAAAAATATGAAAAATATATTCAAAAATGTCTCACGTAAAATATTTATAAAATATATTTTTAAAAATATCTATGTAATATTTCTGGCTGTTAGGGAAGTTATTAAATTTGAAATTGGTATTTCACAAATTGTACAACCTATTTTTTCGATTGTTTCTTAGCTGGCCTGAGGATGTCCTCTTACGGACGAAACTGAGCGCGTGTTTTTAATTTTTGTAAGGAACTTAGATTCGTTGTTTCGTTTACCATCTGGTTGTAATTATGTACCCACACAGAGTCACAATAAATTATAAGATAGATAAAATATAATACGAATCGAATTAATCGATTCCATAACTGTGGAAATGCGGTGCTCAAGCAAAAACGCTCTCAGGCCACACATAAATTCTTTTATATACATATGTTTTTTTCTCTTTTAGACCGTTAATATAGCTTAGATTCTATTCTTTCGTTGGTTGATTTGGTCGGTTGAAATGAAGCTATGCGCTGAGAGAAGAAAATATGTTAAATTAACAAAGAAATTGAGATCCAACAAAAAAAATGGTTAAACACAGTCAAAAAAGAATATTTTTTAAAGTAAGAAAATCGAAATGTTAAAATAATTATGTAGATTTGGCAATATTTCTAGCATTGTTGCAACAATCAACATAATTTTATTTTAAACATTGAATATTTTTAGGCTAATAAGTGTTCGAAGTAAAATATACAACTACATTATGTTAAATCTACCGCAAGAATTAACTAAAATAAAAAGCAAAAGATGGTTAGGTTAAATAAACATTTAAAGTTATAATGAATAAATGTTATTTGTTATGTTAAAGTAATTTGCTGTATTAAACAAGGAAATATTGTTTTGCTTTTCAGTTAATAATTTTTTATTGTTAGAGTAAAAGTTACGACATTGTCCATTTATTTATTGAAAAATTAATATTTATTACAAAAATCAATAACACATACACATGTTGCTAAAAAATATCACCATGCAACTTAAATTCAGTAAATACGACAACATGTTGAAAGATAGAAAAGGATGTACTATATATAAGTTACAAAAGATAACAACACACACATATTGTTCATAAGAGTCTGTAGTGCAAAATTAAATGGAATCCACTATAGAATAGTTGTCATTCCAAGTTAGAAGAGATGCTTTTTAACGATGCCAAAGCCCATTACACTTGCCATTTCCTTGCTTTCTTCTCTAGCATTTTAGAAAGTCATCGTGCTACACAGACTGGGACGGCACAACACGTTCATGTCCCGTGGGTATTTGAAAGTTTCCCGCATCTGACCAGCGACGACGATATTTAGAGAAATAGGCACAATATAGTATATAATATTATAATAATATGTAAATTAGCGGCAATAAAATACGGATACTTATAATAATTTTATTATTATTATTAATATGCGCACGACGGTAAGGTGAGCGTGTTATTAATTGATTTTTTTTTATATATGTATATATAATATAGCGCGTTTTCAGCTGATGCTATTGTATATACAATATGCCGTTCTCCAGAGAGTGGTTTGTTAAGTTATCTTAATCGTTTATCTCGTTTTATATTCGACTGTGTATACGATTATAATTAATAGGAGAAATTCGACGATTTATCTAAGACAACACTTATTAAATGCTTTAGAGACTGTTGACGTCTAGTTTTTATTCACCGTCGCGAGCTTAGAGATTGAAAATAGGATTTTTAATGTTAATACAGTCGGTACATTGAGAAAAATCCAAATAAGTTATTCTTTTAGATAGTAGCAAAGAAATATTTATTGGGTCCTAAGAAAAAAGTATTTTAAACAAATAGTGATTTAGGTAGGAAATTTCTTACTTACTAAAATTATAGCTTTGACTTGAAAGAAACACTCATTTCGCAGTACTTCAAAGGGACGCCAGTCTTTTGCGAGTATTCGTACTGGTACAAACCGTACTCATATTCGCAAAACTATATTTTCTAGTCTAGTAATATAAATAAGTGTTGTTTGGAATAGTAAAGCATATTTGGTCGAATAACAACACAATTCATGAGAAATATTACCCACAGATAGAAGCTTTATTGTTATAACTTTTCTACTGGAGCTTTCCTATAGGAATTTCTCTGCTCCAAAAAGAACATTGTACTTATTAATGCCTACTACATCAGTGCACACGAAATATATAAATAGATGTAATCGTTGAGCAATAAAAGCTTAACGATTAGATGTTAACAATAAGTTCTGATTTATCCGCTCGCGTATACCACCGATCCCTTGTAAAGTGCTAAAACACTTGCGTAATTTCTAATAATGTTCTTTGTCTCTGTTTATATACTCGCGTATGGCATGTGTGTATCGGTTTTAAACTTATATAAAGCGTATAATATGAAGTATGTAGGTGTATTACAAAGCTACATAATAATATATATCGCAAGTGTTACGAGTGACCCACTAGAACTTTGATTACGGGCTATTGTTTATTTCTAAAAAAGGCTTTTTTTACCAAGAGTTTATAATGGGATCGATGTTGCACGATTTAAAACTACAGTGTAACCTTTATTTAATAGACACATGCGAGGAATTAAGTATAGAGCTTTATGGTGGCATTCTGTGCACACCTGTAGCGTCTATAAGGTTACCTATAAATCTGTAAGCAATCACATGCTTACATTTTTATAGATAATCTTACAGACGCTAGATGTATGCATAGAATCCGACCATTAGTAATATTAGATTTTTTATTACAATTCCTGTAAGTTAAATTTTCTTAGGAATATCTTAAACTTTATGTTATACATAATTCCTTATTTTTCATTATTTATATTTTGTTTATTTGTAGATTACAATTTAATAAATAATATAGTAATTACTAGATAGCACACATCTGTCAATCAAATTTTATTAAACTTTTAAATATTTTCTTCCTGGATCTCTGACTTTATTTTATTTTAATTTAAACAAAGAAGAACCTAAAGATGGCCCTTTTTGGCTGGAACATGTAGCTGTTATATACAGGGTGATTCTCAATAAATGCGACAAACTTTAAGCAGTGATTCCTGGGGTTATTTTGATCATAAAAGTTCATAAGAACGTATGTCCAAAATCGCTTAGTCCTAAAGTTGTACAATGTTTAATAGTAAGTTAACATAATTAATGTTTTTATTATAAATTAACAAAATAATTAATAAAACAAAATTAACTTATACTAACTGTTGAAAATGATCGCCCCCAACTGCAATACAAGCTTCTATCCTCCGTCGTATTGACTGGCGAGTCCGTTCTCAAATAGGGGTATTTCGAATTGTTTGAAAAGCTGCGATTATACGATTTCTCACTTCATCGACATGTTCAATGGGAGTCGTATGAACTAATGGTTCAAGGTGACCCCAGAGAAAAAAGTCCAAAGAATTTAAGTCTGGAGACCGAGAAGGCCACGGTTGTGGACCTCCCCGTCCTATCCACCGATCTGGATACGTATTGTCCAAAAACTCGCGAGCATCTAAACTAAAATGCGTTGGAGCACCGTCATGCATGAAATACATTTGTAATCTTAATTGCAACGGAACTTCTTCCAGCAGCAGTGGTAGCTCCTCTTCAATAAAATTGCGGTATACCTCGCCATTTAATCGCATCGGTAAAAAATGCGGACCTATCAAGTGATCTCCAACAATTCCGGCCCACACATTGACAGAGAATTGATGTTGATGACGGGCATTCACTAGTTCGTGCGGATTTTCTTCGGCCCATATGTGATTATTATGAAAATTAATAATCGCGCTTCTAGAGAAAGTAGCCTCGTCGGTGAAGAATATTTGAGCCAAATAGTCAGGATTTTGTGCGATTTTGTGTTGCATCCGTTGACAAAAAGCCACTCTTTGCGGAAAATCTGCCGGCAAAAATGCCTGCACCCGTTGAATGTGATATGGATACAACAGTTGATCTTTCAATATTCTCCAAACTGTGGCCTGACTAATGTTTAAACAAAACGCAATTTTTTCTGGTGCTTGTAGTAGGATGTTCCTCAATTTCATTTAGTACCATTTCTTCAACTTGTGGAGTTCTCACTGTAGGTGGGTGCCTGTTATCAGTCGTCCGTTTTTTTAAAATTTCCCGTTTCACTAAGACGTTGGTGAAGACGGGCAAATATTGAGTGATGCGGGATCATACGGTTCGGGTATCGTTCTTCATAAAAACATCTAGTAGCACGCGAATTTCCATGGGCAAGACCGTAAACGAAATGCATATCACACATCTCAGCATTCGTGTAATTCATTTTAGAAAACAGAAACTGGCAATAAACTGAATGAATACTCTGACAAATATTTAAATGACAAATAAACAATTCCCTCTCAACACAATAGTTTTTGAAGAACCAACTGTGATATTATATCGTGTTAGTCATAGTTCATAATTTATTATTACAGATTCAATAACTTTAAAACCAAACCGTTTTGGACATATACTCATATGAACTTTTATGATCAAAATAACCTCAGGAATCAACTCTTAAAGTTTGTCGCATATATTGAGAATCACCCTGTATAGTAATAAATCAGAATGGAAAGAACCCTATTTAATGACATTTGAATGTTTATGCATTTTCAAGCAGAAAGTATCCAACATATTCTGTTTAATTCGGCAAATGGCAACTCATCTAAAAAGCTTGCAAAGTTTTCACGCAACAGTTGATGGTAACTTGGGCTATTTAAGGTGCCAGCTATGAAAAATTTAAAGTTTTTCTAGTGTGGTGCCGCGGGCATACTCTCTCCAGCGCAATTCTAATTGTAAACCTGAGGAAGAATGCAGTAAAGAATTTACAATACCAAAATAATTATTAACTTCTTTTCTATTTTTTTCTGTCGTTTATATTAATTTATATATAATTTTTTAATGTTCTGTTGTTATTCTGGTATGTAATAAAAAATGATTAATCTTACAATCAGTGTTTTAATCCCAAGAGTGGTGTTTTGCCCTAAATATATTTCTTTTTCTTATACCCATAAAAGCGTGGAAACTAGTAACAATTATACCAACTAGTAATATTTATTTAGCCATTTAATTCGATATTTTATTGTTTTTTTTTTTTAATTGGAACTTGGATAATATTATCAACAACTATATACATGCATCATCTTCAACGGAATCCAATAATACCTGTAATTTATTCACATGAAATATTTGCAAATTTTACATTGCATCTTATTCAAAACAATAAAGATTGGATTCGCTGCTGTGTAGAGATTCCGATTTTTAAATTCAACCTACGAAAAAGCGCTGCAAGTTCGCCGACAACCTGTTCCGTCCGCCTCTCTTCCACGTCGTCGTCGGCAGACCGCGAGCGGCACTTGTTTCGAATTTCACTTGTCGCCAAGGCAAACCAAGCGATGCCCGAATCGCCCATCGTCATCCGCAATTCCCAAGGGAAAAACGGCGCACATCTTCGTTCTTCATTGTCTCCGACCAAGACAGTTTTAAGCGCCACACTTCACTTGCACAGCTATCCTGCTACCTGACACTATTTTCGGTGGTATTGCGTTATATTTTCAGCCGTTTGCGATATTATGTAAAAGCTATATCAAGCCGGGTCTAAACCGTCAGAACAATGTTTTACAATCTAGACAAGTTGCTGAACTGTTGCGGTTACTTTCTCTTCTGTCAGTTCGGAAATAAGGTCGCATATTCGGATTTCATTATTCAATACTTTTGAGATCGCCATTAATATATTATTCGTTTCTTTTGTTCGTGAAGTACCTATTAATATCTTTATGTATAGCACTAAAATGGCTATGTTTAATCAAGTTTTAACTTTTGAATGTTGCTACGTAAATATATACAAGATGTTAACGTCAAATCATATAAAGAAATAAAAAGGATTGAGTGTGTAATACCTCTATGTATATACACAGTAACTGACATACATTTAAAAAGATTAAATGGCATGTCTAAACAAGTTGTTTAAGGAGTTCTTTAAAAAGAGTTTATTTTTAAGACTATATGCATTTTTTATAAACAGACAATAGAAAGAAATTTAGAAAGTCATAATGAATTACATATTTCCGCATTTTCTTTTTTATAGCTTAACTACAATATAATCTATGTAATGAGTTTATGCTCAAAATATATTGCCAATTCTTACATTTAA
Organism: Protaetia brevitarsis; assembly: GCA_004143645.1. Taxonomy (NCBI): domain Eukaryota; kingdom Metazoa; phylum Arthropoda; class Insecta; order Coleoptera; family Scarabaeidae; genus Protaetia; species Protaetia brevitarsis. The sequence continues at coordinate 1,123,252 of RXPK01000213.1, forward strand.
TTAACGGAGCTAAAACAAAAAAAAAGGAATAGATTTCTACACAACTTGATTGACCTTGATATCCTCTAATGCCTATATATTTGCCTGCCATGTGTTGAATTTGATTATTTTAAATGTTAATATGTATTGAAAGATACACTTTCAGGTTATGCATCGTTTTGTTCTTCGAGTTTATAATAAATATAAAATTTAGGAATGTTTGAACCAATATATTAGATGTGGTTTAATTTTAAGTGACACGTAGAAGATGATAGTTCGAAGCCAGAGAATGAATGAAATGAATGCTCAAGGTTGCTTTTACGACATGAGCGGATACATTTCGCAGCAAGCAGCTTCGTTCACGGCATGGCTTTTATAATATTATATAATAGGTTATATTTTATTATTTGTTTTTCATTTTGATTTTTAAACAACTAACTTTTTGATAAAGAAAATAGAATTTTCATTACATCCAAGCACATTGCTATGCATTTATATCTGGTAAAGGTAATGTGAAAGATTTATTTCATGCACAAGCGCTTCATTCATGTAGTGAATGAAGTCGTACCAACGACTTTAAGCAGTACGAAGCGAACGATCTGCCGTGAATCGTATAATGAAAGTTTCTTTCCCAACACTACTAGAGACTGTTGATTTTGAAATATTTTTATCAAGGAATGTGCTATTAAAAATATTACATGCATCTTGTAAAGATATCTGCCTGCCTCAAAAACTAACCATCATTAACAAACTAATTCCTTCACGTTCTGTTAGTTCGCCCATAGCGAACAACTATTTTAGTATACAGAAACTAGTTGTCAGTATTGACTATTAGTTGTATAGAATAGAATATTTATACCCAGTGTTATTGGGTAAATATTCTATTCTATACCCAGATGTATATTACGAAAGGATGTCATAATAGCCAATGCTTTATTGGCTATATTTACACCCACCAAGCCATATACCATTGTAATTCTTGAAAAAGTGTCTATCCGAAAAATTCGAACATATGAAAAGGTACAGGATGATCCATCCCAAAAAAAAACTACCGATGACGTCATATTTCGAAACATGTGATAGCTGTCGAAAATCGAAGTATGTAATCGACTAGAATAAAAATACTGCAAACACTTCTCTATAAAGCTAATTTCTTTACTAGAACCTATAATTTGGCCAGAAATCAGGTAATAAAGAATTAAGTCACCTTAATCAATAAAAATTAAATTTAGGAAACAACTTGAAAAAACACTCTTGGAAGCTGTGGGTGCTAGAAAAATATGGTGTTTGCATCGTTTAATTCAGCACTTTAAATACTGCTAGCTTAGACAAAATTTCAGAAAGAGAAAAGTTTTATTTTGTCTACGCACCGATAGAATATGCCACCAGGCGAAACTCATTATATATTGTAGGAATCACCATACTAACAAGAGCAATGAAACGGGAATAACACTAGGAACGGAATCCAGTTGTTGCCTACCAGGCATCACAACATCTTCCGCGTGTATAAAACCGCTAATCACATCTCGGCTTTACATACATCACCTTAATTAAATGAAAAAGTTCAGTTTGGCGCCCTAGGAGGCCAACGTGTGAAACTCGCAAGCGACCGTAGCATAAAGCTGGCAATGCAGTCATTGATCTAACTCGGATAATTCACGGACTATCAGTCCCGCTAGATGACTCGTATAAACGACAACCAGACTGCGTATGATTGTGATTCCAAGAACGGCTTAGCATGACATAATGAGGCATCAGAGAGAAAATGCCTAAATACAATGAACAGATAGAATATGCTTCCAGGTGGAGCTCATGGTCTATTGTAGGAATTACCATACGGCTTAAGATATAATTAGCAATCAAAGTGGGTTTATACAGTTGGAGGAGCGCCGATGACGCCTGGTAGGCGAAAACTCGAGTTCGTTCCTAGTGTTGTTCCCCTTTCATTGCTCTTAAGCTAGTATGGTTATTCCTACAATAGACTATGAGCCCCGGCTGGTGGTATATTTTATCGATTCATTGTATTTAGCGATTTTTTCTTTGATTTGTCTAAGCAGCCTTATAACTAGGCCCGATACGAATAAAAATAATCTCAAATTGCAATCGAATATGTGCTCGCATCGTGTATAATTCGCTGATGATTCATAATGCGGTAAGTGTTTGTACGCGCTTTATAATTTTTTCCTTATAATTTATATTTAATGCTAGATGTGTATCGAATTTGCAATGTTTAGGTACTAATAACACATAAATAAAGACTCACCTTTAAAATGCAGTGTCCCGTCAGCTCGTTTTCCGCCACTGAGACGTTGTAGAAGCTCTGGTCGAAAATCGGCTCGTTATCGTTGACATCATGGATCGTTACGGACACAGTCGCCGATGAAGACAACGACGGAAAGCCATTGTCGGTCGCTATGACCGTCAACTTCGGCTCGGGATCCGTCTCACAGTCCACATGGGCACGAGTCGTCACCAAACCACTACGCGAATCAATTTGGAACCACGAATAATGCGTTCCGGGTATTTCCGCCAAACTATACGTTATCGCACTGTTATTTCCTTCATCTTTATCGGTCGCCAGGACTTGCACCACCGACGTACCGGGATCAGACACTTCCATGACGTTCGCATGGTAGACATCGCGTTCGAATTCGGGCGCGTTATCGTTGATATCGGTCACTTTGAGATTGATGGTTCTGGACGCGTGTAAGGGCGGAGTTCCAGTATCGGTCGCTACGACGTTCAACGTGTAATTCGGTTGAATTTCCCTGTCTAACGGCAAGGAGACGATCACTAAATAGATTATATTATCCCTAGTGGTCAGGCCGAAATGCCCATCACCTCCTGTTAAAGTCACGTTGATGTTAGAGTATTCCGCTTTGGAATCGGGATCGTTGACTGAGATTCTAGCCACGAATTCTCCGGGTTGAGCCGATTCTGATATTTTAGCTGTTGCATCGTCGCTTAGAAAGATAACATTGATAGTCGGTTGATTATCATTCACGTCTGTAACTTTAATCGAGACGAAAGCCGTCGTCTCAAGCGGTTGTAAGCCGTGATCCCGCGCAACTATAACTAATTCGTGCAATTCCTTCGTCTCAAAATCCAACGGTTTGTTCACGGTAATAAACCCGGTCGTGGAATCTATTTTAAACATATTATCCCTGTCGCTCTGTCTGCGATTGATCGAATATTCGACTTGCCCGTTCTCCCCTGCGTCGCTGTCAGTCGCGAATACTTGCAACACTGCCGTGCCAACCGTAGCGTTTTCCGGAACGGTTGCGAAGTACCGGCTTTGATTGAACACCGGTTGATTATCGTTAACATCCTGTATGGTGATATTAACCGTCATTTCTCCGCGTAAAGGCGGAGTGCCTCCATCTAGCGCTTCTATCACCAAACTGTACGACGCGACCGATTCCCTATCTAAAGTTCCGTTTATTTGCAAATCTAAATATAATACTCCATCGCGTTCCCGATGCGAAGACAATTTAAAAGCGTCATTGACATTCCCGGAAACTATTTGATATTGCTGCGTGTTATAAATATCCAAATCTAGATCCTTAGCGGGGAAGAGCGTCCTTTTTACGTCCAAGCGCGTGTTTTCCGGGAACTCTATGTTCATGACTTTAGTCGGGAATGTGGGGGCGTTATCATTCTCGTCTAGGACTTGGACGTGCACTTGTATATTGTCCCCGCCGCTCAGTAAAGCGACCACGGAGTAACTGGAGCGCGTTTCTCGGTCTAAAGGGGCTTTAGTCCTAATTTCTCCGGTCACGGCGTCGATGTCCAGGTCCGTATCGAAGCCGGGGGTGACGGGGACGATGTAATAGCGAGGTGCCCTGTCGGAGGACGGGATATCCTCGATGAATCCGATCCTGGTGCCGACGGGCACGCCCTCTGAGATTTCTAACTCGCGGACTTGTTCGCCCGACGAGGCGGAAGTCGCCAGGCACAGTAGGAGCAGTGCTAGGAGCGCACGCACTGCCATCTCTTGGTTTGGGTATTATCGTGGGGGAACAGACATCCTGGAATAGGAAAATTAAAAAAATAATCATATATATTCTGATGTATTGTATCACATAATTAATAACTACTAGTAATTGCAAAAAAAACCCTGGAATTAAAAGCCTAAATTAAGGCATATGTCTAATAAGGTTGTTTTAATTTAAAATCTTTAATTCCACGATTTTTATTACAATTGAAGATACGAGTGGATGAAGATGTTATGTCGCATTTTAAAATCTGTGTTTTTTGCAAGAATCAAGTTGTTCTGTGCCCATCTTTCACATAGCACCATCGAAAATTCCAGAAATTCAAGAACACTCGAATCTTGTGAATGTATGAAGGGGTTATGTTACACTACTTTAGAGAAAAATTACATAAAAAAACTTAATTTCTGAAAAAGTTTGATTTTGTAACATAACACCTTCATCCACTCGTGTCTTCAATTATTAATACTAATAATACGGCTACTATAAGGAAATAAAGAAACAACATTAATAACTTCGGCCCATAACAATTGTTGCGCAACGCTGGAAGATTCAAGTCTCCCATAGCGATAACTTGCTATGTGTTCCTTAAACCTGGTTCCGATCACGTGCTTTCTTTGTCCAATGTAAACATTATCACAGCCGTTAGCTACAATCGATTTTGTAAATGCCCGATCGTTCATTGAGATCGGGGTTATCTTTCGCGTTGCCTAAAAGATTTCTCACGTAAAGCAAATGTTCAAATTTTGTCCTTTCAAGATGTCGCCCGAGCCTTTTGGCAAACTTTTTGTTACATCTACAGAGAGTAACCGTTATACATTATAAATATAGGGGAAGGTGGGGCAAGATGAGGCCACGAGGCATGATGGGCACATCGTCTTATCTACAAAACGGCAGTAAGCATCTGTCAAATAATAGCAGTCCTAATATTGACAAGTGCTGTTTTATGTTTGTTGTAATGTAGGAAACTTTACTAGTCGTAATAACAAAGTTATTGCTGTTTGTGCGTGAACTTTGCAATTCCCAGAGTATCGTTATTATTTTGATGGTGAATTCAACGGCCAGTATCGGAAGCATAAGTAAATTATTTACAACTACACTTTTTTGTGCTTATTAATTGACATGTATTGCATGTATTTTGTATAGTGTGTTATTTGTTTATTTCAAATATTTAATATGTTATTATAACAACCAGAAAATGTCCCAAAGGGGCAAGATGGGGCTATTGGTATGGGGCAACATGGGGACATCATTATCTCACTCTTCAGTCTGGTTCGTTATGCCTGGATATGCCATTATGCTTTCTCGAAGACATAATGCCTATTTCTCCCGTTAGGGATAAAGTACAGGTTCAATCAAAGCGTAACAAGGGAAAGACAACAATCCTTACAAGCACTACGTATAAAAATATGCTACAAGAAAATAGAAGTCTGGAGAATCGCTAAGGTAACTAGAAGTGCTGACGGTTAAGGGAGTTAAAGGAAAAAAAATGACAAAGAAGAAAACAGAAGAGATCAAGAAGTCGAATTTTGTAAGGAAAGCAAAGAGATAGATTTTTAGAAAACGTCAAGGAAATAATCAAGTTCTTCTGTTGAGGAAAATGGCGCTCAATGTTAGTATTGTAAGGGGAAGTATTGATACAATGCCATCGATGGCGAGGTTGGGTACAAGGCTGTGCGAATAACGTGGATGAGTTCATCTTCTATTGTCTCAATTGTGAAGATTAAGTTTAATATTCTTATCGTTATTGTATTTTTTTTATTTTAAGTAGTTCCGCTCTAAAAAGTTTAAGCTTTGTTCCTGCATGTTTTTAAGAATATTTTAAGAATCTATTTTTTTTACCTATTATCTAGATTTATGGTACGACCCATTCTTAACTGGAACCCCATCTTGCCCCCATGGTGGGGCAAGATGGTGTATTTACACATTTCTTTTCAAAATTTTCTCACAACATCAAGAGTACCCATCGAAAAATTGTAAATACATCCATCAGCAGATAAATGTTTAAAGGTTACAACAAGCGTACTTAGAACCTTGTATATCAATTTAGAATCCTGATGCAGTGTTCTAAAGCTTAATGTTCTCATCTTGCCCCACCTTCCCCTACGTTGTTTAAATTACATTTGTTCTCGTTAAGTGGGCATTTTATATTGATTAGGAACTTAATACCGGCCTTTTTATGTTATCCTCAGTGATTTGAATCGGCCATTGTAAATGTATTTGTAGGTATTAGTTTCTTTTCTATAGATATCTATTTCTAATTTATTGTAGTTTCTCATCACTAAACTATCTTATATCTCTGTGTACGCGATTTCAATTATTGAATTGGTTGGAAAGGAAGAAAGTAAAGAACGTGGTCTATAACTTGCTATCATAATTAACCCAAAACGAGCAAACACGATTTATACCGTAAAGATGAATACGAAAAGTATTCTACGTTTAAATTGCAACCCGCAAAAATTAAAGAAGCCAGTAGTGAAGCAGGTACAGAAAGACGTCTGTCGGTCCCCTTTGCTTCAAATAAGCTGCTTCGAATCGACTCGCTTGAACAAATACAAAAAAAGGGGTGAACCGGGCACAGTCTCTTAACTATACATACAACAACGACCACGCACCGCGCATCGAAGAAAAGATAGAAAAGGAAAAGCAGAATGGATCCACCTCCCTCCGGCGTGCTCTCCTTAATTTCCCGTATCGGTCTACAGGTAATTTCATCCCTGGGTGAGCGCAGACGTTGCTATAGCCGGTGAGACTCGCCGACTTATGCCCAATATGCCCGCTCTCTACTACCCCAACCTGAAAACGTATTACACTTTGGACCGTCCGCGCATGGTTGATCCGGATCCGTGGAGAAATATTTGGTTCTGGTCTATATATATTATAATGCGTCTGTAATGATTTCTCATTTACGCGAATGCGCTTTGACGGGGAATCGCGAGTAGTATGAGAGAGCAACAAGTTGATTTTTAACCTTGAGAAAGAACTAAGATGCGTAAAGTATGTTAAATAGTTTTTATTTAAATAGTAAACCGCTTACAAATGGATATTAAATACCGTATTATGGGCAAACCTTGGAGAAATTTTTCTACGAGTTTGACTTTATCACATTTTGAATATATAGCAAATAATTGGAAAATTATCTCCAGCTAATGATAAGGTGAATCCTTTTTATTTCTCCTCAAAATAAGTAGGCAAAGGACAACAAGCACATTTGTTGTATCTTTTGATATATTAAATATTAGAAGGAAAGAACTATATATTTACAAAAAGGCGGTATATTCGCTTCGACCAACATTCCTATGCTTTAAATTACTATATTTAAATAAATTATAATAAAGGAAATGACGCAGCAGCACATCACATTTTTCTAAGTGAAAATGTTAATTTGGAAGATGGAAAGTGATCTTATATACTGCTGTAAATTAAGAAGCAAATTCTTTTTACGAGTAGATGAAAAATAAAGATACAAAAGGTATTTCTTATGTATTGAGTAGTCATTATGGAATAAATACATCATTTTATCACTTCCACGAGATTCGTAAATAGAATTTGTTAGGAAAGTGTTTTCGAACTTGATATTGTTTATTATAATTGATTCTTCTTCCTTTTAATACCTAATTTGGTCAAATATGAATGTTATCCTAACAGGATTATTAATGTCAAAAAATTTTAACCTTCATCAAATTTGACATTTGATATATAACACATTGACAGGTTCGTTTAAAAATATTAGTTTCTCCACGATCAGTAGTGATCCGATGATGTCCGATCACCTCGGAAATATGCTTTTAACAATAAAATTTTTTCTTGCAATGTCTACAATATTTAGTGGTGTAGTATTTCACAAACTACATAGTCAGACACGATTCGATTGGCTCAAAAAAATCCGAAACAGTTTTCTGACTGATTTCACAGTATATGATTGGCTCTGACTAATTTGTGATTCCTCTGCGAACACAGCTATTAAGTCAAAAACTGTCAGAAAAAAATTATATTGCTACTCACAAAATGACAAATGTCAAAGTGACATTAGAAATATAATTACTTGTCATAAAAGGTATAAAGCTGGTTTTACATTCGTCAATTTATTGATCAATTTTCTAGAACTTTGAAATTACCAATTTCTGTTTCTAAATTAGAACTGATTTCGTATTTACACCTATTCAATAAATTTTAGTTTTCTTTAGATCTTTAAACTTGATCAATTTCTTGTTCTTAAACAAGAACTTTTTATTGCATTACACCTATCATTGATTAATTGAACGTAATTAATGTAATATGTGAAGGGAGTTTAGATCCTTTTAGTGTTAACAGTTGTTATGGGAAACTGCTCTCTGTCACCATAGGAATTTTGTTGTGTCAGATTTCGTGTTGTGTTTTTGACTGGTTTTTGTGTTGATGTTTAGTTTGATGTCGAGATTCTTTTGTTTGTAATTTAGTTTATTGTATAGATTATAGCAAGATGTTCGTTTAAAATTGCTAAATATTGTTTAATGTTTCTGTATACTGATCAATTGAAGGGTATTGTGTTTACAAACTCATCAAGTAATAAGTTAAATTGTGTTTTTGTGTAGAATGGTAGCTTCAGAAATAAGAAATTTTGAAGGATCAGCAGAATGTGAATTTTCTAAAACTAGAGACCTTAAATTTAATTTATGAGCAAGTAAATAATGGATTTATAATTTTATTAAAAAACATTATTTCTTCTATTCGTATTTTCAAATTTAATTACTATTTATAACTAGAAAAAGGATATATATACAATATATATGTATATTTCTTATTATAAGTCTCGTTTTGTAAATGTTAGTAGTGGAAATTCGCTGGAATAGTTTTAGTAGACAGTCACTTATGTAATTCTTGTTCTCCCTATAATTTTCACTAACATTAAAGAGAAGACAACTCTTTTAGTCTTTTTCGTTTGCCATTTTGATCTCATTCTCCTCATTAGATGCAAATTTCGCAATTATTTTCGCAACAACCTACATGAAATATTAGCTACTTATCAGTTACAAAAATAATATATTTTGATTCGATTAGCTACAATTGTTTCCATTCAATATGAACGAAGTATATATAGAATTACTTCACAGGGTGAACAGACTTTTGGTCGCTGTCTACTACATACACATCTTTTTACAAAAAAAGTTTACTAAAATTTACTATAAAATTGAAGTTAAATTGACGCAATAAATAGAACATGTTTAATTCATTCAATTTCTAGGAACTTGGGCCAAGTTCATAATTGATCAATTATTGACAAGTGTAAAACCCCGAGGTATCAGCTTAAAATCGAAGAGAACTTGAACTAGAAATTGAGCTTGAAATTGGCAGATGTAAAAACCTAACTAACGTCAAGTCGCCTAAGTTCTAGAAATTGATCAATAAATTGACAAATGTAAAACCAGCTTAAGTATTATAATTACTCAATACCTACTGAGATGTAATTCATTTTGAAACAGTTTGTACAGCGAGCCAATTAATACATCGCACCGACTTGAACAGCTTAATGTTTAAATAGAAGATTTACATTTACATTTTACATAGTGATAGTGACAAAAAATAAACTTATTGGTGATTGTAACGAAATCTAGAAATCATGTATATTGCCTAACTTTAAAAAAGTTATCTGTAAATTTTGACACATACTTAAGAGAGTAAAAACGAAATAGAAGCCCTTACTAATTTACATTTGATTCAAATCATTTCTACATGTTCTCTTTTCATTTATACACCTAATTTATAAAATACGAATGTTGTGTTAACTGATTATTGAATTGTCAAAAAATTCTAACCTCATCAAATTTGACATTTGATATATGACATTGACAGTTCATTTAAAAAATTAAGTTTATACGCCTCAATTAATTCTCGAAAATGATTTAAGAGTTAAAAATATGGGAAATAGTCCCGCGTTCTCGTGAAGATTACGTTTTGAACGCAAAAAGTGTGACCACGCCGCCGCTAGCTGGGTCGACGACGACTCGCACTTTGGTTCGCGTACGGCCGGCGCGCACTCGCCCGCATTCTCGGTCGTTCCGTCGGGTATTTACCGCGAGTTACGTTTGGAAAAAAACAGGAATTTTAAGAGGCCGCGGGCTCCAAATTCAGGCACAAAAGGCCCGTGTCGACGGACCACACGGACCGGCCCCGAATATCTCCGCTATGCGGCTCGGGGTTTCATTGTAAATATCCGGTCGAGGTTTTGGATGCGCGAAGATGAGCGGATTAGCTAGAGGACGGGTGAGAGAGTGTAAATTGGTGTCTCGCCCGACAGTGCGAAGAGGACGTGTAAATATTTTTGCGATTTTCACGAATCATAACCCCAGTGACCAACTATATTTATTCATGTTTATAAATATTTAAAAATTATTAAATCTTTCTTGAATATTAGTTATATTTAATTATAATATGCATTAAATATATTATAGAAAATATATTAGGAAAAATTTACAAAATATATATGTTATGTTTAGCATTAATAATATTTTATTGCAAATGTTTTCTTTAATATATTTTTCATAAACTCTGCAAGAATATTTTGCTTTGTATTCTGTAAATATTATTTCATAAAAAAAAAAGATTGATTTTTTGTTTGTACATTTGGTGCGTAAGACGAATAATATAAAATGGGTTAAAATATGCATACATATTAAGTAGGTATATACCTAGTTAAAATTGATAGTTTAAGATTAAATTAGATAATATATAGGTATCGAATATGATATAATTAGTCTAAGTCGAGCGCTGTAACTTTTCTATTAATATATTGCGTTTGTGTATTAATTATGTGTATTTGTAAGTTTGCGAACGTCAACACACACCTCTATTCATTCCGGTCCGGTGGTATATGATTTAGTATTTTTTGCGTCTATGGATTAGTACATAGAATGCATACGCCACGTGCGTATCATCAACGTGTTCATTCGTTTGTCCGTTACATGTTTATAGTTTATAATAGTATACGATTGGGGCAGATTAGGGTTAACTGGTGTAATTAATTGTTGCGGGGTGTGTTTTAGTTTTTGGGTGACTAGGAGGTAAGCAAAACTTTGAACATTGTCGTGGCATTTATAAGATAATTGAATGCTCAATATCGGCTATGTTACAGACATCGTTTAATAAGTATAATTGTAGGATTTTATGCATCATATATGGTACTGCACTACCAGATAAATTGCTAGTTTGATTGCTTAAGCAGATTCATCTCGGTAGAGTAAGCGTCATAACCTCAAATAGAGGTTAGAATTACGTTGTGTTTGTTTTATGTTTGTATCGTTAGAATGTTTTCAAATTATGAAATAAAGTAAAAATAAGTATCGTAAGTATTAGAATGTAGCTACCACTCCATTATGTAAATGCTCCAAATGTATTAGTAGGTGTTGATAATGTTGTACGATGTTTTATTCATGGTATGATCTAATACAATTGGCATTGTTTTAGAGGTCACAAGGAAACGCCATGAGAGCGGCCACTACCGAAGATTATGAAAAAAGCCATAGGTTGTTGTACCTGGCACCAGCAAGGCTAGACGGTTAAAAATGAGTATTTTTCATTTTTTATTGGCTTATTCAAATAAAATGATAATAACACGTTTGTTTTTTATTATTTGAACACTTCAATTAAAAAAATTGTGATTAATTTGATAAACTTTCAGTATTGCCTTAAAAGATGCCAGAATTATTGATTATTAACTTGTGATGGTGAGTTGTTGAAAAACAAGTTCTTGCTTTTAGACAACGTATGTATGTTATCAACTTTTCGTTAGTCGTTATTACATTCTAAATAACCAAGAACAATTTTAGTTTCGATTTTGACAAATTAGAATAGATTGCATAAAAAAATCTCAATTTTCATATAAATATTTTAGAAAAAAATATAGCGCTTACATTAATTTTAAAATATGGAATAAATATTTTAATTGAATATTTTATCTATATTTAGAAAAAAAATATTGAAAAATATATTCAAAAACTCTCTCACGAAAAATATTTATAAAATATATTTTTTAAAACATTCTATGTGAATATTTCTGGCTGTTAGGGAACGCGGTCGTGAAACAATTTTTTTTTCTTTATATGTAAGACAACTTAAAGAAAGTGTTTTGGATACTACTTTAGTGCACAATAAAAAGATCCTTTTTCGATACCAAAATAGATCACCCATTAAATTATCTTTTTTTATTACCAACATAAATATGGAATATTCATTAGATTCTTCTCGAGACATTGACCTTAACATTCGATTTTAACACAAGCAAATCATTGGATAAACATGAACATTCGCCGACAAGGAAAGTAGAAGTTTTAATACTGCTGTTTTTTGATTAATACAGATCTTCCGATCCAGTCATATCTGTCTCATATAGCGTTTTATTTTCATTCCAACAAAATACTAAAATATTAAGGCATTTCGTACATTATGATGTGGTTTTTGAAGTCAAATTTTTAATTACCGCTTAATGCGCTGAAAGTGATATCGACCCAAAATAATATCTTTAAAAGATATATAGCTGAAGTATAACTTACGACTGATTGACATAACGAATGTAAAACGCACATAACATAAACAAACTTACAGACAAGATCAAAATTTAGTTTTACTTAGGTACTGCTAATTACACACTAATAAAATTATATTTTTTTAAATGCTGAGTTTTCATATACATATTTTTGTATTCAATAACATAATAATGTACTTAGAAACTAGATATTTCGTTTTTATAATGATATTAACAATTAAATTTTGCATGTATCTCTGAAATTTGTGTTTACAGAAAGACTGTTAACTTATTGCAGTAACCGAAATACAATAGAGCACCTTAAACTGAACAATTTTTCTTATAAAGAACAGGGAAACCTGAATACTAACTAAACTACAGTGTTTTAGAATGAATTACCCACTTGTGAAAACCACTATATTAAGTTCACTGTTCACAATTGTATTGCAATTGACTATTTTCGATAAATCAGAGTGCTTGATGAATCAGCGATTATTGTATTTACAATTACATATGGATGATTTTATGACACTATCGGATAGTGACTTCACTTGTCTTCTTACTCTTATGGGTCAATAAACAACACGTATATGCCACGAAGTAAACAATGCAATGAATTACGTGAACAAATTAACTTGTTGTAGAAGGGCTACGCTACAGTTTCATGGTTATCCCAATGATTCGTCGTGCACAAATTGTGTTGAAGCCAGGACATTTTGAATCTTTACTGTACTCTGTACCTAAGGCAAAATTAAATTTGCCACAATTATTCTTAGTAACTTCAACGAAAACATCAAAACATTAGTAATTCTATTACAAATCATTTTTGGTAATTTCGTGTCATGTTGTTAAAGTTACTAAAATAACTTGCGGGAATTTAAATTTGCTGCTAAGGGTTTAAAACGATTTTATAGCAGTTCTCTAAGTTTTTTTCTTTTTGTGTAGTTTTTCTGTCTTTGAGGATTTTTCCTACACATTTTTAATTAAAATTACTTCTTTTAAGCTCCCCTGAGTAGATTTTGTCAGTCAACATGCATAAGGTAACAATCACCTTGTTATATCTTTTCAATTTCAAAAATAGAATTGGCACATTCACGTTCTTTCTAGAGCTGAAGACTGAGAGATATGAAGATTATTTTCACATTTTTTTAGTTTGGTTTGAATGTAAGTCCTTCATTTAATCTTAAATGCCAAAAATGCAAAATATATCAAGCAAACCCTTACAGGATTAAAATAACATTAGTGATTAGGGTATTAATATGAAAGGCTAAATGATTAATGAACCATTTCTTTCTTTCAATCAGTTAACGGTAGTAGAAACAGTGAGCCAACGTGAATTTAAAACAATTGACAGATGATAGACTAGATTCCAATTGAATGCTAATGCATTTCTTGGCCCGCGTTTTGGAATGTATTTTTGCTATACGAGTATTGCTACACTGAAGAAAATCCTTTTCATTTAAAAGGAATTGCCATTAAACCAAAAGTTTTGCGTTTCTATATGACCATCTGATTGGCGTTTCCTTTGAAAGGAATATAATTTGAATTCGCGACTTCTTTCGGGAATAATATATTTTCGTTGAAGCAGTTTATTCTTTTTAAGTTAAAGATTTTATAGTTGATCAAGTCCTCTTTATTTTTGAACTTGAAAACTATGCAGATTGGCGAAAACCGAAGCATTTTAATTCAAGAGGTTTTTCTTTTTTTATAACATTTATTCATTTTAGACTTAAGAGTAGACACAACAAAATGCCGTGATCATTTTTTAATCGAATGAAATGAATTTTTTTTCCAAAAACCCATGCACTTAAGAAGATTTTGCGTTTAGAATGTTTGTAAATTCTAGTAGTATTGTGGGAATTGTCGCCAATACCATCCTAGCACTTTAGTGTGCCGTTTAAAGAAATCTCCTTTCAATGGCGATTACTCCTATCAGATGCTGTTCTAGTAAATATACCACATTAGTATTTTACGATTGTAGTTTACGGCTATTTTGTTCCGAAATGTTACTGTTACTGGGATGAAATAGGAGATGCGCCATCTATGCGACAATTTCTCTATTGCACAAGCATCTGTTGTACAATATGGGGAGAAACTGCTTTACGAAAATAAAATGCGATATTTATTTCTACTTCCATGTAATTATTAGTTAAATAACAAATATTGCGTATTTTCATATAAATTTATAACCAATTATTTATTTGATTGAATCAAGAGATTTTTATATTCATAAATCAAGTAATAATTTAGTAACTGTAACCACATGCATGAAAAAAATGGGTTGAAAACAACAGATCGTTTTTCGCGATTATTACCAGTTTAAAATCTTCACACACTATATACTACTGTAAATTTCCTTGTTTATAACTAAAGCAGCATTAACTGAAAAGATTCTAATTTTTCTTTGAAATTTTCTTTAACTCGCTGCGAAAAATATTCACTTGTGTTTATTGTTTTTGTGTTTCTGAGATTTTATGCACGGGGAACATTAAGAAACTAAAATACTTTCCCCTGAAAAAATCACCAGCTTAACTACAGATCTTGCATTGTCCGTTTAAAAGGCAAAAGTTTTAATCATGTATACATGTTGGTGCACGCAAAAAGCCAAAACCTCGGCTTTTTTATTTTAAATACATTTATGTCAATAATACTTAAAGAAACAAATATTGCATAATAATAACAATTATAATATTTAATGTGTATTGTCTTACTTTAAATAGAAGTTATAAGGGACATTTATAAAATATTAATCAAAACTAAGGTTGCATTCCATTTATTTACGGTTACTTTTCGTTCTTAAAAGCATGTCTTATGAAGAAATAGTCTTCCGGCAAAACCAGCACAGCTACTTTCAATTAAATAAACACTTTTCTGAAAAATAGTATTCTTTTCGTTGAATATGATAAAAACCAAAAGTATTAAACTTTCATTTAATACATCTTTTTCTCAGTGTGTAGACTTATTACATTAAACAGCCCTCTTCACTATTCGGNCACCCCCCCCGAACAGGCAGAATTGGTAACAATAGTAAAATAGAAAAAAAAAATAAAAGCAGATTCGTTCGATTTGAACCAACGACGAAACCTCGACTACATATAAAAAAAAATAGGCAACACATGCATATAATGTAAAGAAGGAACCAATAATTTGGGTTCGTTATATATAACATAACAGTACACAATAACTACAAAATAAATATGGTAAACAATAGTAAAACAAAAGCTAGCCTTATACATAGCTACCGACCCTCGTGTATAAAAAGTGACGTTCCAAGTTTTTTTTTTTCCATTTTGAATTGAATTTTATGAAATGTAATTATGTATTCGTAAGAGCCAAGCACTTGTAAGGAAGGAAATATCACAGCAATGTCTGCGTGAAGATGTGTTATATGTGAAATAAATTTTAAAACGTTTAGGTAATTTTTTTCGTGTTTATATTTCATCAGTTTTGGGTGCACCTTAGTGATATATTGTATTTTCTTAATATTATTATATACTTTTATTTTTATTCCATCGTTGTTACAATCGTGGGTGATATTTTTGTTGATTAAGTGTCTACATTGATTGAAAATTTTATTTATTTTTTTTTTACATTTTTTTTACAAACGATCAAAAAAGTAGTGATGATATTGGGCACAAAATTTATTAAAATTACAATATGAATTTTGGGCAGAACGTTATTACTTCAGAACAGAATTCACAAAATTCAATAAAATAAATCGAGTGATAACATAATGTAAATTTTTTTCACTTCTAAATTCTTACACTTAAACGCTAGTTATATATTCAGGTTTTGTCCTCTAGTATAGTTATTTTAAAACTGTTGACAGTATTAACAACGAAATGTCGATTTAAGGATCTTTGAAATGACAAAACCTGGAATGTGCTATTCCTAATTTTGCCCATGCAAGCTTATGTGACATTATATAAAACTTTTAAATGAAAAAGAATATCACAAATATTGAATATATGGAGTTCCTCAGATTTTTGTAAAGGAACACTCTTGTGTTATTAGAAAGATTGTTCTAAAGAGGTTCTAAAATTGTAATTAGAAGTGCTATTCAATGAACTTTGTAATTTTTTTTTTTACTTAATAAAGTTTTGCTATTTTTAATAAAGGAAATATCGTTTATTCATAAAAAAAATTAGACTCTTCCACGTATGAGTTAAAATATATTCACAAATTTGACATAATGTAGACAGGTCTTAGAACTTAACAACAAATATTTTTTAGGCGCTTTAATTATTTTAATAATTTATTTTTTTTACAATTTAATAGTCTTCAAAGGAATTTAAAAAAAAAATACAATCACGTTTTCGTATTTCATAACAAAATAAATCTTCCATAAAATTATTGTTTATTTAAATTTTTGATGTACGGCTGGATTAAATAATCGTATCAATACATATATAATACAGTCTCATTGTATGTGTAAAAATGGAACACCTTATAATGATTATGAAGACACATTATATTGCATTGATATTCTATAAAGAGATAAGCGTAATTAAAATACATATAATAATTACGATATATATTAAAATAAAATTATTAAAATACTATGTTATTGATGATATCAAATAATAAGGATCGATTTTTGAAGATTACTGCGGTATTGATTATTAGAAATAACGAATTATCATTATTATTAGTATGGTACATAATTTACTTGTATATTTATTAATTGATGTTGTTGTAGCATGTAAAAAAAAAATCTCAATAAAATGTTGAAATCTTAAACCTTGAAGTTTTAATTATTTCGCCTTTTATACATCTTGTGGTTTTTTGGTGAATTTTGTGATAGACATTCATTAGGCAAGTACTAGTACAGTGACTATATAAAGAAGACAAACCAAGCTTATGGGGAAAGTGTTGCGCTTAAAAACAGCAGTTTGGCGGTCAGATCCAGATGTCGCTAGTTCTCCACCGCCAAAAGTGGTGGGGTAGTCTGACTGTTTAGAGAGAATAAGAACCAGAATTTAAATTATATAAATTCTATAATAGTACGATTTACCAATAGGTGGTACTGATTCATAACGTATTTGAATGTAATGAAATTACTATGATGGTAATTATGGGATTTCAAGCACGGCAGGCGGCAACAATATTTTGAATATAAATAAGAAATAATAGTATATCTGTCATATGTCGTATACGAATCGGTAAGATATAATTTTTTAGTTCTATCTGTGAAGTTTATTAGTGTTAAGTTGTAAGTTTATTTTTATTGTTTGTACAAACTTTATTATTTATATTTTGCTAGAATACAGCAGAAATGTGCTATACTATATAATAATAATTTTATTTTATTGGTAACTGAATTTAGGAAACCAAAAAGACAATAAGGGCCGTTTGCACCAACGCGTTAAGCTTGGTTTAACTTTAACTGGCGCTTAGAATGTAAATGCAATACGTATTAAAAATGAAATATCACCGTCAAAGTGCCGCTTAAAATTAAACCACGCTTAACATGTTGGTGCAAACGGGCCTAAACAGAACATTCTTGGAACTCTTTGACGGCATATCGGCATATAGCTATCGGTTTTATGAAAGTGATTAATAATATTAAGATTTGATATCCGAGGTTTCTGCCAATGGAAGTTAAAACAAACTATTTATTTACTTAAATTAAATTTCACTTGAAATACGTTTACTTCCCCACTCTCAAAATATGAATATTTGTAATATTATCACAGAATGGGATAACAATCAGAAGTTTCACTCCCTAGCTGTCTCTTTGATCTTTTAATGGTTTTATATTGTGATCTCGGACACCATCTTTGCACGATAGACTTCAGGATCGCAATAACGACAATTTGTTTTCACCATGTCTGCACTAGATTTATTTGAAAAAATATTTTTTGGACTATTTACTATAAAAATTGTAGTAACATGTATGCGTTTAACACTTTTTCATTTTTTTTATGACCAAGAAATATTTAACCCTGAAATACTAACGCTTTTACGTACGTGATTACTAAACAGAAAATACACGTCGCTATTTGATGTACCTACCCCAGTAAACCAAATTCAAAAATTTCCCGCAAATATATTTAGTAACTTCAACTTAAAGGTATTGAAATAACTATTAATCTAATACAAAATCGTAGGTAATTTCATGCTTAAATGTTGAAGTTACTAAAAATAATTGCGGGAAATTTGAATTTGGTTTACTAGGACATTATAGTATTCCATTTCCATGATTCTAGGGTTACATAGAAAGTAAGAATACAGTGAAATTATTTTATTATTAAAAAAAAAGATGTTTACCATTGTTGGTTTGTCCCACATAGCCAAATTTAAATTGCCCGCAATTATTCTTAGTAACTTCAACGTTGAAACAAAAATTACCTACCATTTTGTACTACATTAACAGTTATTTTAACAGTTATTATATATGTTTACATGAAGTTACGTAAAATAGTGGCGGGAAATTTAATTTTGGCTATTATGGTAACGTGTAGTTCGTGCTATATAGTTTATATTTAAAATTAGAGGAATTTACAATGCTCTGCAGATTCTAATTAACTATCCTTGCATAATATAAATTTCTTTTATTAAGTGAAAAATAAATAAATGAATGATCATTCATAATTCAAACGTCATAAACAAATTATCGAATGATCGTCAATAATATGATGCCTTTTTCGTCATTCGATTACGTCCATCACAAGTACAGTAGAGAAGAGATAGCGGAATGTCGAGTAGGATATTAGAGACTATATAAGAAGTTATTTAATTAAGAGTTCACGTTATATATCAAAGTTGTATGCAACACACTGTCATAGCCAACTTTAAATTTCCCGCAATTATTCTTAGTAACTTCAACGTTGATACATAAAATTCCCCACCATTTTGTATTACATTAATAGTTATTTTAAAGCCTTTACGTTGAATTCATTAAAAATTGTGGCGGGAAATTTCAATTTCGCTATTAGGGAGACTAAGTTAACTTAGAGCCATTTTACACGTGCGAGATTTTTTACGTAAATCATACCAAAAATTACCTCGAAAATTTTGGTGAGAATTTTCCTAAGAGCCGTTTTACACGTACGAGAATTTTTACATAAATCATACCAAAAATTATCTCGAAAGTTTTGGTGAGAATTTTCGTAAGAATTTTTGTCGCGACACTTTCAGGTCGTTTTATGCAGGAATAAGGTTACTTCCATTTGCACTTGTAAGTTGTAACCTAAATCTAAACAATTAAGATTCATATTTTGCGAGTATATTGGTTAACTGCTATTTATTTAGGATTTCTATGATAACCATAATCAAATAACAATTTAATTTAACAAATGCGCCTGCTTATAACAACAAATATCGTGAAAATTCCGGTTAAAATTTATTCCTGTGTAAAACGATCTGAAAGTATCGCAACAAAAATTTTTACGAAAATTCTCACCAAAATTTTCGAGGTAATTTTTGGTATGACTTATGTAAAAATTCTCGTACGTGTAAAACGGCTCTTTCACATATGCTAACAAAAAGGCAACAAAATTATTAAACGTCACAATTTAATGTATATCGATGTGCTTTTGATGTTTCTTTTTATTTTACAAACTTAATGCTTTCCTGTGTTTACTTATAACGTAGACCTCCTTTTAATTAATCGCATTTGTGAAATCTCGCACATCTGTCATTGAAAGGAATGCCGATAAGAAAATACTTGTAGAACTATTATCTCGCCGTAAATAATATCGGGAAAACAGCCTTTGCTTTTTGGTTTTGAATGCTGTATTCGTTGATATTCGTATTACGTATTTATCTAGAAAAAATTTTCGATGCGATATTCGTTTTCTACGGGTCGAAATACTCCCTATAGGGTGCAATTGAACTGAATTGGACGTTATAAAAAACCTTGAAATAATCCAAAGGGGGGAGTATTGGAACATTTTTTCGTATTTTTTTGCAAAAAATCGCGAATATTGCGTTTTCCTTTAAAGTTATCGGATTTTCGATGCGATATTCGTTTTCTACGGGTCGAAATATTCCCAATAGGGTGCAATTGAACTGAATTGGACGTTATAAAGAAAATTTGAAATAATCCAAAGGGGGGGAGTATTGGAACATTTTTTTCGCAAAAAATCGCGAATATTTCGTTTCCCTTTAGAGTTATCGGATTTTCAATGCGATATTCGTTTTCTACGGGTCGAAATACTCCCTATAGGGTGCAATTGAACTGAATTGGACGTTATAAAAAACTTGAAATAATCCAAAGGGGGGAGTATTGGAATATTTTTTATATTTCGTTTCCCTTTAGAGTTATCCGATTTTCGATGCGATATTCGTTTTCTATGGGTCGAAATACTCCCTATAGGGTGCAATGGAAGTGAATTGGACGTTATAAAAAAACTTGAAACAAACCAAAGGGGGGAGTTGGAACATTTTTTCATATTTCGTTTCCCGTTTAAAACTTCTTAATTTTTTTAATAACCAAGAAATACTAACCCTTTTACATGCATGGTTACTAAACGGAAAATACCCGTCGCTATTTGATATACCTTAGTATTCCATTTCCATTATTCCAGGTTTACCTAGAAAGTAAGAATACAGTGGATTTATATTTATTATTGTTGGTTTGTTCCACATAGCCAACTTTAAATTGCCCGCAATTATTCTTAGTAACTTCAACGTTGAAACAAAATTAGCTACCATTTTGTACTACATTAACAGTTACTTTAATGCGTTTACATTAAAGTCACTTAAAATAGTGGCGGAAAATTTAAATTTGGTTATTAAGGTGTAGTTCGTAGTATGGGGTACTATATAGTTTATATTTAAAATTAGAGAAATTTACAATGTTCTGCAGATTCTAATTAGCTATTTATGCTTAATATATATTTCTTTTATTAATGGAAGTGAAAAATAAATAAATGAATGATTGATCATTCACATTTGTGCAAGCTCCCACATCTGTTATTGAAGGGAATTCCGAGAAGAAAATATACTCGTAGAACTATTATCTCGCCGTAAATAATATCGGAAAGACGGCCTTTGCTTTTTTTTGGTTTTAAATGTTGTATTCGTTGATATTCGTATCACGTATTTATCTAGAAAAAAAAAACAAAACAAGATGTCCTGTTAATTTCTACAAGTGATTTGCTTGGTACAACTATTTTTGAGTAAATTGCGCTGTCATAGTTAATACATGACAATAATAATCTGGTGTAGCTCCAATTTCAATTTGACATCCAAGCGAACATCTGTGGATAACTTTAAAATTAATTTGTTTTTAATAATAATAATAATAACCCATGCCTTAACATCCCCCAACAGCTTTCGCCAATTACAGGGGGCATCGGCGGCCATGAGTTATTATTATGGCTGCGCCCGTGGAGCGACTTAAGATGTCCGTCTCTCAGCATTCGCCAAGGAGTGAGCAAAATCACGAAAACCTCACTCTGAGAGCAGTCCGTCGGGGTCGAACCGAAGACCCCGCGACTGACAGCCGAGCGTGCAAGCCACTCGACCATCAGCCGGACATTTTATATGGACTCGCTTTGTCTTCTTGTATATAGTCACTGGACTGGTGCGTCCCTGAAGTTACCGTATATATCGATGTAAACCGATGTACTGAATAGTGAATAACTTAGAATAACTCACGGATAAGAAATACACATACTGCAACATAATATTTATTTACTAATGTAAACTATATTTGGAAAATTCCTTCACAGTTATTATTATAATTGCTGCTAATATTTCTGAATTCAAAATAGTAGTAAAATAGGGACGAATAAAACGCATTTTTCAATTAATTAAATTTATTCATAAAATCATCTAAAACTGTTCCCAAAGTTACTGTAAACAACATATCGAAGATCTATCCAGAGAATTTATAAGTAACATCGCCTACAGCAGAGAAACACCATTGTCGCATTTATTTCACCTTAAGCGTAATAACAACGAATTCTAGAGATCAACAGCTTTCAGACTCGACGAAGATAAAGTGGGCAGGTGTTCGTTTTCGTACGGTGTAAATTCCCTGATAGGTTTTATGGCATCCCGTTTCTCTTTCAACTTCTTCAATTCTAATTTTAATTTATCTAAAATAGCAAAATTTGGGGAATTTACTGCGGCCTTGCTCTGCAGCAACGTGATTTCTTGCTCTTCCAACTTCTTCTCTTTAAAAGTTTTGGCCGATCTGTTGCCGTACAAGCGCAGTAACGAACCCCATGAGGTAATGTGAGGATGGAGTGCCTACAATTTAAAACGATCGTTTATATGCCGTACGTTCACTAAGAAAATTCCTAAAGTAGCCAATAAAACAAAGGATAGATGGCGTTGTTGTGCGCATGTGAATTTGGGTTTATAGGTCAATAAAACAACCAAATCAGATGAATTGGTGTTTAATAATAACAATTGCAACATTTCGTCGTTAGTAACATCTTCATTCCATAGTACTTTAAGAAGGAATAAACATGGCAATTATCTGAAATGATTTTGTTTTCTTTTATATACACAATTATTAATTATATTTATCTTAGAAGCTTTACATAATTAAAATATTGATCAAAAGAGAACTTAATGCGTCATTTAAATTTTTTTGAAAAGTCTAACCATACAATTCAAAATATATAACGGTATAGAACATATGTGGGCAACAACCGGCCGCTGTAAGATTTGATCCGGCCCGCGAGACATTTTGAAAAACTCAATTAAAAAAAAATATTACACTACTTACTCATACTCACTCAAAATGAGGAAGATCGAGTGATATGGAGTTTGTCGCTTGCTCCTGCGGAATCAAGCGCCGAGTGGCGGCGATCCTCAAAGAGTGAGGCGGCAAACATCAAAGCCTTTGATGCTTGCCGCTTCACTGGCGGCGTAACAAAAGATTATAGCTTCTCAAATGTTCTACACTAGACGATTCTAGATCATTCCTTCATTTTGCCTATATAAGCGGGTGGATGGCCCGAAGTTTGGTTAGTGAGAATGAAGACCCATATAAGTTTAGTTCAGTTCTATTTGAGCTACCGAGGTGATAACTTCGACAAGCGATATCCTAGCGAACTGCTAGTACCGTCAATTTGCTTTGTGACTTTGTGTGCATCTTGAGTGCTTACTAATTATATTTTGTTATTAAGTTTATCGAACGAAAAGTAAACGAAAATGATGTATGATGGAAAGAAACGAAAAGTAGATGCAGAGGGTCGCCAGTTTCAAGAAAAATGGACTGAAGGATTCTTTTTTATCTTGCACAATGGTAAGCCTATTTCTTTGCTGTGTAATGAATCCATTTCAGTGATGAAAGAATTCAATATAAAGAGGCATTACTCAACTAAACATCCTATGCTGCACTCACTGACAGGACAAATAAGAAAAGACAAAATCCAGAAGCTTACTGCAAATTTGGAAAAAGAGCAGCAAATGTTTCATAAACAAAGAACACAACTTCATAATGTTGTGAAAGGTAGTTTTATAGTTAGTTCAAAATTGGCAAAGTCATTAAAACCATTTGCCGAAGGAGAATTTATCAAGGAGTGTATGTTAGAAGTTTGCAGTGTTTTGTGTACCGAAAAGAAAAATGAATTTGCAAAAATTAGTTTGTCAAGACGAACTGTTGCCCGACGTATAGAAATAATGGCTAATGATATAAAAACAACTTTGACTGACCGTATGGCTGGTTTTGAATCATTTTCCATAGCATTAGACGAGTGCACCGATTTGTCTGACACAGCTCAACTGGCTATATTTATTCGAGGTGTTGATAAAGAGTTCACTGTTACTGAGGATTTGCTTGCTTTACAGCCGCTAAAAGGAACCACTACAGGAGAGGACATTTTCAATGAAGTTGAAAAGGTATTCACAAGTTTTGGTTTGCCATAGTCGGCTTACGTAAAGGTTTCATCGGAATTTTGTATGAAAAAGCTACTGAATTAAATGTGCAAAAAGATGATTTGATAGTCCTTCATTGCATTATCCACCAACAGAACTTTTGTTCTGTGGTAGTAAAAACCATCAATTTTATTCGATCCCGAGGGCTTAACTATCGTGAGTTCAAGGCGTTTTTGGATGAAATATCAGCCGAATATGACGATGTAACATATTATTGTGAAGTCAGATGGCTAGGCAAAGGAAAAATGCTGAAACGGTTTTACCAGCTTAGAAATGAGATAGCAGATTTTATGCAAATAAAAGATAAACCAGTATCTGAATTGAGTGACCCAAAATGGATATGTGACTTAGCATTTCTGGTCGACCTTACAGGCCATTTGAATGATTTAAAATTGAAACTACAAAAACAAGGACAGTTAGTAAATGATTTGTACAGCCATCTGAAAGCGTTTCAAAATATAATCCGCTTGTGGGAGGCACAGTTGCTGTCTGGTAACAGTTACCATTTCACCACGCTCTCTGCGTATGAAAATACTGTTTATGCTCAATATGCTGAAGAACTCAAGTTACTGTCGGAGTAATTTTCGAACAGATTTAGCGATTTTAAAAACATGAAAGCTACTCATTCAACTACTCCAACAAAAAGTAATGTACAAAATGCTCCAATACACTTGGAGTTGATCGAGCTTCAAGAAAACTCACTCCTAAAATCTAAATTTGAAGACGTGGAGTTATGCGATTTCTACAAAAAAATCCCTCGAAGAAGACCATTTTCCGGGACTTTGGCAGTACTTATAAATGCGAACAGTCCTTTTCAATGATGAAAGTTAATAAATCAAAACATCGTACAAGGCTGACTGACGATAATTTGGAAAATTCTTTACGTCTTTGTGTCAGTGGAATTCATCCAAACATCGATGGATTAGTTTCCCAAATTCAAGCTCAAGGGTCTCATTGATTTCATTGTCGCTATTTAACTTTCGTAGTTTGTAATAATTCCAAATTTCACGATTTAATTATAATGTACCTATTTTTTTCATTTCATTTTCTTACTTTAATAAATTGCATTATAATAACATTGTCGTATTATTTTATGTCTGATATCTATCGCTAAAAATTATGAACACTACTTTAAAATGCACTACTTTTAAACGCGGCCCGCGAACGTATTTGCACACTAAAGTTTGGCCCACAACATGTCAAAGGTTGCCCATACTTGGTATAGAATATAATAATAGTCACTAACAGAACAATAAACATATACAGGGTGTTAGGTAAACATGCGGCAAAAATTCAAGGGGTTATTTCTTGGTTTATTCTAAGAATATTTTGTCCTATGATGATTTTTGAAGAACCCCTTTGTTTCGAAGATACAGGGCAAACAAAATTTGCGGCAACCATATTCGATATTCGTTGAAATTATTAATGTAAATAAAAGAATGGTGTACGCCAATGAGTTTATCAAGTACAAAAAATTGTTTACAATGCGTTGTTATTTTTTCGATCTCGATCACGTGAAACGGCTGTTTTATCTAGTAGTGGATTTCATTTGAATACGTCTCATCAGTCGCATTTGTTTAGATTGAGTGACGCTTGGCTGTTTGACGAGTCTTTAATAGTTAGTGAAATCCTCTATCATGATGTATACGAACGCCGAGATGACTGACATGCATTTCATGTATGGACTTGCTGGTGGCAACTCATTAGAAGCTAGACGATTGTACATTGAACGATTTCCTGCCCGTAATCTCCCCGACCGAAAAATCTTCGAAAAACATTCATCGATGTCTTCGTGAGACAGGCTCAATGAAACGAAGTGGAGGGTCAGGAAGATCAATGACTGCAAGAATAGTACAATTGGAACAGAATGTGCTGGAGATGTTAAAGATCCTGGTAGTTCTACGCGAAAAATTGCAAATACTTTGAATGTAAGTCATTGGACAGTTTGGATTCTTGGAATTCTTAAGGACAATTTGTTGTATCCATACCACATTTAACGTGTTCAGGAACTACTATCTGCTGATTTTCCTCCATATATTGCATTAAGTCAATGGATATTGCAAACATTAGTTCGCATCCCTCTATTCTTGACACAGATTCTTTTTACCGATGAAGCCAGTTTCCCAAGAAATGCAATAAGGAATTTTCATAATAACCATGTGTGGCAGATGAAAATCCGCATGAGGTATTTGAAGATCGTTTTCAACATCAGTTCTCGTTGAATGTTTAGGTAGGAATTGTGGGTGACTATCTAATTGGACCGGTATTTCTACCAGGAAGACTTATTGGCGTGGTGTACCGCAACTTTTTGGAAGCAACGCTGTCTGAGTTTCTGGAGGATGTACCATACGTGACAAGAATTGCAATTTGGTTTATGCACGATGGTGCACCATCGCATTTCAGTTTGGTTGCTCGTAATTTTTTTACAGCAACATACGGAGATCGCTGGATTGGTTGAGGTGGGCCGCACACATGACCTGTTCGTTCCCCAGACTTAAATCCCCTACATTATTTCTTTTGGGGATCTCTGAAGTCAATAGTTTACGCTACTCCAGCGGAGAATTTAGACGATTTGCGAAATCGGATAATTGCTGGGTGCAACTCAATTAGAAACGACCCTGGTGTGTTTGAAAGAGTTCGACAGTCAATGACGAGAAGATTGAACCCTTGTATCCAGGCTGGAGGAAGCCAGGGGTTTTTCAAAAATCATCATAGGACAAAATATTCTTAGAATAGGCCAAGGAATAACCATTTGACTTTTTGTCGCATGTTTACTCGCTCTATAAAGTGTCACTAAATCTGAAAATACGTATTGCACATTTCATAATCTATCGAAATACAAATTAAATATTAATTTCTTTTTTATTTATTATTTATTTATCTCAAAAATAATACGTTTCTAAATTCTCACGATTTTCTCCCACGAGGCTAACGATTTCAGCTTGATACGATCTGGCATCGTTGCTTGTAAATATGATTCGTTTTTAGAGTGAGATAACATGTTTTACGTAATAGGCCTTCTTATTTTTACGAAATTCATTCGGTCTTCGATTGATAATAGGAATCCACGTGTTCCCGAAATACATAAATGTTCCCAATTAATCAAATCTGATGTAGTGCAGAGTGATCGGATATTTACGTGTCTATTACTACACTCCTAGTGATATCTTTTAACGCTATGAAGATGTTTTTAACCACAGCGAAACGTTGCAATTGTTATTATTAAATACCAAATGATTTCTTTGGTTATTTTATTGACCTATAAACCCAAATTAACTATCATCTGTTTCATTAATAAATATAGTGATAAAAATTTTCTTGCAATTATGCGATATAGTGAATACCATAAGTTTTTGGTGTTTCCTTACCTGTAGAATTGCCTGAGAAGCTCTTTGTTTACCATCTCTCTTATTCTTACATATTACGGTGGCAGTATGTTTACCAACTGTCATTGTGAATTCGTTCTTTTGATGCTTTAAAGTGTGACCCTCGTAACTGATTTTCATTTCGCCTAGACCGAAGTTTCTTTGTAGGCACGTCAGTAAAATATCATGTGGAGACGGTTCTGTAGTTTTGGCACAAAATTCGGCTACCCTAGGATCTTCAATTTTGATTGTATCGAAAAACTGAAAAGAATTAGGAATTCATAAAAAAAAATGAAGAAATCTTAGAAGAAGGAATATTCTGCTATTTTATTCAATACACTAAAAACTACAGGTCGACAAATCGCTCGTGACAGTTGCGCAGCGGTAAAAAGGGCGGAGCTGAAGCATATACACTATCAACCGGCCATCGTATACGCTCCCACCACTCCAGTACAATATGCGCACGATTCACTACTGTCACGAGATTTTTGTTAGCCTATAAGTAATTTATATCTTACATATCGATAGTGTCAACCAAATATATTTATTAGTATCATCTACTATCAATATGTGTATTCAAATGCACTCAAATCATAAACCATAATGAAAATCTTAACACATGGAGAGTTGGGATATAAACGATTCTTCGATCGTAGTACAGCATCGAAACTTCAAGTGGCAATATCAAGTACTTTTGGTCTATAAATAAATACATAGCTCTACTAACAACAAGCTCTTTAACTTCCGCCAATACATTCATTTGCATGCAAATATCCTTGCTGACAGTCAGAATGACTTGTCTCGCTTTACTAGGATGAACATTCAGCTTATCACTTTTGTCAGTTATTATGTAGTTATATAAAACCATTCTTATGCTATAACGATTTTACAACACAAAAAATAGAACGAGAGGAAGTGATAAGAGAGCCAGCAAAAATACATGTGGAATAAGTAAAGAGAAATAATTAAACAAAACAAACGCATTGGTGGAATACAGAAATAAAAGAACAAGTAAAATTAAAGAAGCTGTGGAGGAAATATCTGGGAAGTGGCAAAGAAGATAATTACAAATAATACAAAGAGCAAAGAACGAAGGTTAAACAAACCATAAAAGAAGCAAAAAGGAAAAAGCTGGAAACAATGTGGACAACAAATTGAACAGAATTGTTTAACAGAAGAACAAGCAATTATGAGACGATGGAAACAATACTTTGAAGAATTGATAGGGCAACGACAAGACAGTAAAGAACATACGCAAAATATTAAACTAAATGCAGAAGAAGAAAGCGGAAACGTAGAGGAAATCACAATTGAACAAGTAACCGCAGCACTCCAAAAACTTAAATGCGGGAAAACGCCTGGATACGATGCCATAGCTCTAGAAATGTTAAAATGCATGGATACAAAGGGAATAGAAATGTTAGCCGAAATATACAAATCATGGAAGGAAGCAGAAATACCTAAAAATTGGGAAATAAGAGTGATTTTGCCCATACACAAAGGAGGAGACACAAAGAATTGCAATAATTACAGGGGTATTATGTAAATGTGTACGGCGCTGAAAGTATGTGAAATAATATTGGAACAAAGATTAAAAACAGAGATAGCGACAACACTGATAGAATCGCAGAGTGGGTTTAGAGAGGGACGAAGCGTGCAAGACTATATACTCACAGTCAAACAAATAATAGAAAAGCAATTAAACAGTAAAGCGAAAGTATACATGGCCTTTATGGACTTGGAAAAGGCATTTGATAAAGTCCAAAGATATAAGATATGGAAAAGTCTAGATAAAAGAGGGGTAAATCAAAAGCTAATAAGGGTCGTTAGAAGTTTATATAAAAAGAATAAAAATTACATAAGACACAAAAACATGGAATCAAGTGAGTATGTAGTAAACGAATGATTATGTCAAGGAGGTGAAATAAGCCCACTTCTATTTAATATATTCATGGACGACATTATAAGAGAAAACGTGCCAAACATTGCTATATTTACAATAGATTCATTCATTCATTCATTAAAGTTAGGGTGGGCACTTAATGTCCAGGCACTTGAGCTGGGTGCTCATTGTACCATCCCTATTAATTCTCTTATTTCCACTCGAGCAGCTTGGTGTTCTCTATAAAGCCCAGTATCTTGCCCAGTGGAAACTTAAGAACCTTCGAGGACTCCAATAGATCTCTCCCGAAATATTTCTGCCTGAGTACCTTCAGTTCCTCACATGTACAGATTACAAGAAAATGCATATCGGGTATAGAAATTTAAAAAGCGTTGCAATAGCAGAATGGGCGTATGCAGATGACATAGTAATTATGTCAGAAAAAGAAGAGGACTTGCAAAATAATTTAGAAACATGGAATGAAACACTAAAGAAGCATGGAATGAATAATACCGCAAAGACGAATATCATGGTAGTTACACAAGATCAACAGAGGGTGAATATTCAAATTGATAGAGTCCAGATAGAACAACTTGAACCAGTTCCGATAGTCTAGGATCATCATAGAGAACAACGTAGGCAAGATATCGACATATAAAGGTATGAACAAAACTAATAAGTTGTATCACAGCATTCAACATTAGTTCCTAAAAAAAAAAAAACGAAAATGGCAATATTTAATGTAATATATAAGTCGGTGCTCATATACGGAAGTAAATCCTGGTACTAACAAGAGACATGAAAACCAAAATCCAAGCTCTGGAAATGAAATATTTGAGAAAAGTTAAAGGAGTGACGTTGAGGGACAGAGTGAGAAATATAGATATCAGAGAAGAATTGAACTGCAAGGCGATTCTACGAACACACAGAAGAAAAGCAATTGAGATGGTGGGGACACTCGAAAAGAATGGGAAAAGAAATGCCGGTGAAATATATATAGGGGGCCAGGATACAAAGGAAAAGAATAGAGGTAGACTGAGGGAAGAATGGAACACAACAGTGGCAAATATAATAGAAAAGAAACGATAAACAATACAGGAGGCAGGTATACTTTAAGAAATAGAAAGAAATGGTCAAAGTGGGTGCACACGTGATAAGGGAAGAAATGGCCGACACCGAAAGGTAAAAGGGTGCAAAGGACCATATGCATAGAAATAGAATGTGTAAATTCCAAAGATACCTTATATCTGACGACACAAAAATATACAGGTTGTTTACTTTGAAGGTGAAGCGCTGAGACCGAAGCGGTCTTCATCAACACAACTGTTGGAACTTGCGCTCATAGAGCATTGATAAACTGTTCAAAGGTTTATTTTCCGTCCCGGAAAATCCTGACGGGTGCTCGTGGATCGGCAGTAGTAGATCGAGTGCCGACAGCCAAAACGAAAGACTGGAGGCTGCCCACAGAAATCACGAGACCCATGAGAAACAATGGGCAATGGCGTTAAGCAGATTTTCGCCTTTTAAATCTGCAGGGACGGATGGAATATTCTCTGCTTTACTGTAGAAGGAGATAGATGTACTGACGACACATCTCGTTAAAATCTTCAGAGTATGTATAGTCTGGAGATATGTTCCAATTGCATGGCAAGAGGTGAAGGTAGTATAACTACTAGGGATGAGTGCTCCGGATCGGACCTGTTCTTTCGGTGCTAGTCCGCTTATTGGAGTGGAAGTTCGCTTTTCGTAAAAGAGCGGGTTGCCAATCATCGACTCGATTGAATTAGATGGAGTCAGAGTGCCGGAGACGGAACTATTGCACCAGTGCACCCCCACCCGCATTGCTTCTAAACTTTAACCAGTTCACAGAATACCCTAAAACGTACCCCTAAAATACCCTATAAACCTATTCAGATTCAGTTTTCTGTGATTTGTAACCTGTCATGGAGTTTCTTTGTTTTGACTCTGGTTTGGTTTTTAAAAAACGTAAACTATTTGAAAAAGTGATGGAAAAATTGTAAAAAACAAGCAAATGGAAAATGTTAAGAAATAATTTAAGAAAATATTAAAAAGGGGGGTGAAGTTTGGAGAAACTAGGTAACTAACGTAACTTTGAACATTTGTTAAAATAAATTTTACGTTTCTTGCTTTTTTATAATTTAAATATGCTGCTTTATACTTTTACTATGAAGTATTCTAAGTTTTTAGTTTATTTTATTATTAACAATAGGTTTTTTAAATTTTGGCCTTAACCGATCCGAAGTTTCTAAAGTTCTGTATTATTCGCTTAACTGTGTTTGGTGACGGATTCTGCTTTTGAGGATACCGAGTAGCAAAGGTATCACATTGATTCCTTTATTAACACTAGAATTATTATTTACAATATTCGGGTTATTGAATCGGGCAAGAAAATTGGTTTGGTCGACAAAGCCGTTCTTGTTATCACTTTATTGCATTCTCCATAAATGATAAACAAATTTAACTAATCTTCGTATAATTTAACCGTGCCGGCATTGTTTATAATTGACAACTCAGTGACATTTCATCAATGCTGGATTGTTTGCCGAATGGTCATGACTTACATAGATATACCAAAGCAGGATGACATTTTTAAAAACTTATTTAATAAATGAACTTTGCCATATAAAAAACTGAACCAGTATGTTTATTAGAGTTAAAATTACTGATGCATCATCAAACCATGGTTGGCATTAATTTGTAAACGGGGTTACAGGTTTATTTATTTTTACTTTAATATTTGTTAATTGTTGAGAAAGAATCTTGAAAATAATAAATATTTAAATATTTTTTTTCTCTAAATTAACAGTTAAATTTTTTATTCGCATATCTATTGCGAATGCGAATATTCAAAAACATGCAATATTCGTTATATCACTAATACATACATACATTGTTGTTTTTATTATTATTATTATTATTATTATCTACATCACTAGTCAACAGCTGAACGATTACTTTAGGTTCTCTTCAAGAAAGAAAGAAGAATAGAGAAGAATGCACATACATATGGCACACTTTGTTCTTTTGAATTGCATCACACAATTGCATTAATCAATATTACATCTTCAGAATATTATTTTATTACTACAAAGCTCGTCTAGGAAATTATCCCAAGAACATACCGACAAATCTTGATCTTGAGCTTTGCTGGCACTTGAACCCCCGGTTTTTGAATCGACAGTTATTTTCGACCTCATTTCCGGTATTAATATTTCTAGCGTTGCTCTGGCCGCTTCGGATTTCGCTTGCTTTTTACTGGTCCCATATCCGAGGCCATATTGCATATCGTTGATGGAAACAGTGGCTGCATACGGAGTGGCCGCATTCTCTGTAAAACGAAATCGAGAAATACGTATAAGTTAAAAGGAAAAACAAAAAAATCGGGGATTAATTACTAACCCAACTCAGTAAATTTATAAGTCGGCTGTTTTTTCAAAGCATGCTGCACGTATTCGTGCAATATACAGACGTACGACTTTCCATTAGGGTTCATTATCCACTCTTTCTTCGAATTTTGCCCGTTGCAATCGCCATCGCCGTCTTGTATTGGGAATGTTATCAATTTAGTTCCTAGAAACGCGAACACATGCGAAATTTACTGCAGGTACAACACAAATTAAATATTAAATACCGTCAGGTAATGTAGGTCGTTGCAGATGCTTCTCTTGTCTTTTTTTCTTACTGTACTGTCGCCTCTCGGACCAAGACTTGAATCGCATAACTTTAATCGTTTTAAACTGGAATAATTTCTCGCAGTAATCCTTCAATTGTGACGGGCTCAGATTTTGCGTCTCTCCTATATTCTCTTTGATGGTCTCGATGCGGGCATTTGGCAAATCACTGGCGGGGTGGTTTTGTTTCTCCATTTCGGCATCCAGAGCTCGCTTGTAACTTAGGCAAGGTATGGCACTCAATGGCACCTCGTGTTTCTAAAAGTGCGGATGTAATTCGGTATGTTCCCGGTTAGAGTACAGAGCACACATTACTCATATACAGTGTGGTCCACTAAGTGTGCAACAAATGAGAATTCTCTTTATTAGTTGTACAATTGTAAAATAAATACTGCCAAACGTTGATGTATGCCTGATATCTAGATTGGACACATTTAGACTTAAAGTCAATTAGCTTGCAGGGCAGATCAAGCAATATAAAAATCGTATAAGAGTAAAGTACCCTCATTTCGAACATTACAGTAAAATGTTATTAAAATCAATTAATTTATAATTAAGAAAATGCACACAAATATAAAATCACGACCTGCTAGTTTAAAAAAGAAAAAAAAACCGTAAATTTTGTATTAACCCCTGTATAAAATTTGTATTTAATTATTTAACAATATTACTTGTTTAAACTAACTACAAGATCTCTTTTCAACAATTTCTTTCATATTAAATAGCAATTCATATACCGGGTGTTCAGCCTAAGATGCAACGGTCCATAGCGGATTTATTGTTTTTTTGGAAAAATCTTTCAAATAAATGTTGCCTCGAATCATATTCTACACATTTTAAAATTAGTTTCAGTAGTGCCAGACTTCCGGTTGTACCGAAGTAGATACTAACTTTATTATTTTAAATGAACACCCTGTATATTATCGTTCTTTTGGATTCCTTGTAAATTTAAATAACAATACGTTAGGCATACATTGGGGCTAAGTTATACCGTTTCCGAATTACATGACGTTTTCGAAAAAAATGACATTTTAATGTCTGCGGTGTTTGGAAATATTCCGAAAATACGAAAGGTAGAAAGATGCGGTTTTCAGTTTCGCTTAATCATGAAGCAGCACACGTCTTTTATTTTAAAATGTTTCGTTTAAATTACAGAATTATTAAATAGGGCTCTGTAATTTTCGAACTCTAAAATCATGGATAACTTGATTTTTTTAAATTGAATGGTATAGCAATTTTTACATAAATGGATGTAAAATTTAATTTTCTTTCGATTTTATACGAGTGTCATCGTGTCTGTCTCCAAAGGTTTTGGAGATATTCGGGATTGTTCAGTTTTTCATGATAGATACGTATTGCGAAGCACCGGCCACCTTCCACTCGCATTTCACCAGGCTTGGGACTGGCTGCAGTAATACAGGCATGCTTAAAAAGTGGCCAACAGAACACAATAGGACCACCGGAAACAAACAAAACTTGAAATTAAAAAGATGTAGAATTTACTGAAGCGCATTGGAAATGAACATAACGAAGATAAAAGGAAAGACAACATTACTGGTATATCCATAAATCAGAACATTTTTCGAACTACATTACTCTGTCGAATGAATGGCGTACATACACATCGAGCGTCTTGCTCGCAACAGGTTACACTTCAAATGTTAGTGCCGTCATTATAGAGAGAATTTGTCCAAATTGAATTAAAAGCTTTTGCAAACACTTTTGAACATTTCTAAGCATTTCTGGTGCGACTTCTTGAAACGCTTTTAAAATACGATGGCGCATATCATCAGGTGTTGTTGGTGGCGTCTCATAAACTTCATTTTTAATGAAACCCCATAAAAAGGAATCGCAGCTTGTAAGATATCGGAGGCATTTGTCATCTATCCTCCACGCCCAATCCAGCGGTCTGAAAAAGACACATCCAGAACTGACGAATTCGACAGTATTGGGAGATGGAGCACCATCGTGTTGGAACCACATCAGCTGACGAGTAGCTAACGGAATATTTTCTCACACAACGCCCAAATTATTCTGAAGAAACTCCATATAAACCCTACCCATCAGACGTTGGTCATGAAGGAACAGGCATATGATATGTTGTCCAATGATACCTGCCCACACGTTGACTGACCATCTGTATTGACTATGTGCTGCAATAAATCGATGGGATTTTGTGTGTCATAATAACGACAATTGTGACGATTCACAATCTATTTGTGAAGGTAGCTTCGTCCGAAAACATCACTTTCTCGAAAAAAATCGCAATGTTGTGTTTTTTTTTTTTGTAATTTCAAGTTTGTTTGTTTCCAGTGGTCTTATTGTATTCTGTTGGCCACTTTCTAAACATGCCAGTATAACTGCTGCCAGTTGCAAGCTGGTGAAATGCGGGGGAAGTGGCCGGCGCTTCGCAATACGTATCTGTCGTGAAAAAACTGAAAAGTCGCGAATATCTCCAAACCTTGGAGATAGACTGAATGACACTAGTGTAAAATCGAAAGAAATTAAATTTACATCAATTTATGTAAAATTGCATATACCATTCAATTTAAAAAATCAAGTTATCATGATTTTAGAGTTCGAAAATTACAGAGCCCTATTTAATAATTCTGTAATTTAAACACAAGAATTTAAAATAAAAGACGTGTGCTGTTTCATGATTAAGCGAAAACTGAAAACCGCATTTTTCTAACTTTCGTATTTCCGGAGATATTTCCAAACACCGCAGACATTGCAAATGTCATTTTTTTCGAAAACGTCATGTAATTCGGAAACGGTACAACTTAGCCCAGTGTAGCCTAACGTATTGTTATTTAAATTTAACAAGGGATCCAAAAGTACAATAATATACAGTGTTTCCATTTAAAATAATAAAGTTAGTCTCTACTTCCGGTACAACCGGAAGTCCGCCATTACTGAAACTAATTTTAAAATGTGTAGAATATGACTCGAGGCAACATTTATTTGAAACATTTTTCCAAAAAAAAACAATAATAAATCGGCTATGGACCGTTGCATTTTAGGCTAGACACCCATAATACAAAGCAAGCAAATGAGTACTACTGTCACACATACTGTAAATACAAAAAATTAGTTCAATCGATGCCACCCCATTCGAGATATTAGCATAAGGGTAAAAAATTAAATATATTTTCTCAGAAATTACTTAAGCTATCACGTTCAAAAAAATTATGTAAGTAAATACTGATTATGAGCATTCTATAAAAAAATCGAGGACTAATTCTATTCACTGAGTTCAAACGTTATGCATTATTCTTCCTTTTGGCGGGGAGAGGGGAGGGGGAAGGGGGGGGTTCTTTTTGAGTTTGGTTTAAGGTGCCAATTGGGCTTCATTGTTATA
The DNA here is from genome assembly GCA_004143645.1 of Protaetia brevitarsis. Lineage (NCBI taxonomy): Eukaryota > Metazoa > Arthropoda > Insecta > Coleoptera > Scarabaeidae > Protaetia > Protaetia brevitarsis. Next base: position 1,159,864 of record RXPK01000213.1, read on the forward strand.
TTAGACTGCATACATTTAAAGGAAAAAAGGAGAAAACAAGGTCTTGATCCTCACAAAATTTTAATGTATCGCACGACTGGTTTCGCTCAACCGGGCATCCTCAGATCAGCTACGGAAGTATCAATTTATGAGAGAGAGAGTAAAAATTATTAACAAATTAGTAATGTCACAGAATATCTAACAACCAGAACATCAACTTGGCTTGGCGGGAAGGGTTCGCGCATTCTCATCGCGCAGCTTGATCCGCCATTAAATCGGGCGAGAACTTGTGGTTCCGGCTATGTTCGCTCTTTGCATTAGGCACACGTCGCTGACTTGAAGTTTAATTCGTATGTTAATTTAAATAGTGTTATCAAGTGCAAGTCGATAAAATATGAAAATAATGGAAAAGAAAGTAAAATAATTGTAAAAATAAGGCGATATTCTTTCATTTTATCGTAGAATGTTTATCATATTCTCGAAATTACTTCAGTTAGGTCCTGTCAGGCACGGAATTTTATCGAAGCCGACTCTGACTTCCGCCCGAGACACTGACACCAAGGTCACGAATTTTGCCCACTCAGATCAAAAAGCCGACAAGAGTTTGCATTCTGGTTTTACGATATTCTGTGGTAATGTACAGTGTTAAAATTATTTTAATATAAATAGGGGATTTCATATATTAAATGTCACTTTAGCGCTTTAACTTAAAGTCTGTGTTTTATTTATGGAACTTTAATTTAAAGTAATTTTAAAGCTTTAAAGTGACATTATGAAACTCACTCTAAGAGAGATAAGCAAAAGTAAAAAATTATTTAGAAGATACTTACAATTTAAAATAGTTTTACACTTAATTTAAACAAACAACACTTTAAAATTATTTAACTTGATGTTGTCACTTCGCATTCAAAATATAAAATGATTCTGGAGTGAACTTTAAATAAAGAAAATTTCCAGAAAAATGCAGTACACTAGTGCCATCTATTATTGAAGAACTAAACATAAAGTAATGAAGTGCTGAAGGCATGGTAGAATAATTGAAAACCATATGTGTAAAGGGGTCATCTCTCGAGTAATACCTGGAACAGAGGAGTGGACTCGAAAACTAATTGCGAGTTTAAAGAAAGGTCTCTATTAGTGGGCTGTGTGAGCTTGCCTCAGTATTTCTAATAAGTTCTAATAAAGTTGTTGAGGTAGGTACCCTTTTTGGCGATATGTAATATTGCGAAATTGTGATCGAAGTTCATAATTTTTTACGTTTGCTTATCTCTCTTACTAATATATAAAATACTTTAACCCTGTACTTTACTAATTTGTTAATAATTTGTACACTCTCTCATAAATTGATACTTCTGTAGCTGACCTGAGGATGCTCGGCTAGAGCGAAATCGGTCGTGCGATACATTAAAGAATTTGTTGGCATCAAGACCTTGTTTTCTTCTTTTTTCTTAAATCCAACTCACCCAGAGTCAAATTATGGATTTTTATGTATACATTTACGTTTACTATATTTTTTTTCAGTTTTTTCTGTGTGGTAAAACATGTAAATAAAAAATAAAACCTCTCTAAATGATTTTGGTAGGACCAATTTGTTATTGGTTATTTTAGAGTTAAAATAATTATTCATTGGTCAACTTCAGGATTATTTCTATAAATGTTTCTTTATTATTGTTTGTTTATTTCACATACAGTTTCCTCAAGACTACGCCTTGATTTCCATTGAGAGGAACGTGTTCTTTTTGGCAGAAGTGCATTACACTGGACCACGATAAATTTATTTTGGAGGCGTACTTTCGAAATGGTGAGCGAGGAGGTAATGGGCAATGGAGATATTCAGCTGTACTTTGTGCTGAAGAATTCATAAATCAATTTGTCGAAGTGCAAATTGACAATGAAATTCTCCTTCAACAGATCAATCGGGTTGTTCACCGCTTCAGAGAAACTGGAAGTGTTTTGAAGGGAAAGGCACCAGGTCGCCCATCAGTTCACCGAAAATGTCGAAGACGTACGTGCTCGTTTGATCACAGCCTTGAAAGCCATTACGCCAGCTTGTACAACAACTGGTAGAAATACACATCCTAACGGTATTATATAAAGGTAATGTGATTTTTTTTGTAGGTTTATCTTATGGATCAGCTCAGAAAGCTTCATTATCATCCATATAAAATTTCTATCGTGCAGCAATTACTGCCACTAGATTTCGAAAAACGTATGGAATATTGCCATTGGTTTAATGCAAATCTAAGGAATGACACCGTTTTAAATCTTACTTTTTTCTGACGAAGCCTGGTTTAATTTAACAGGTGATGTAAATTCTCAAAATATTAGGATTTGGTCCACACAAAATCCTCATGTTATTCAGGAAACCGAATTGCATCCTGTAAAAATAGGGATATGGGTTGCAATGTCCAGGAGACGTGTAATATGACTGAGTATTCTTCGAGGATACAACAACAGCAGCCAGATATAGACTTATATCACATGAATTTGTGGAACAATTATCTGATGATGAATTACAGCTAGGCTATTTTCAAAATGACAATGCTACTGATCATACAGCAAGAGAAACAAGAGAGTATTTGGCAGCAATTTTTTGATCCAAGTTAATTGGCTTGAACGCTGGCCACCTAGATCACCCGAACTTACACCGCTTGACTTTTTTTTCTTTGGTCATCTAAAAAATAAAATTTATCCGAATCATTTACATAATATGGATCAATTGAAAGAAGCGATAAGAAATGAAATAGAGAATATTACAAATGAGCAATTAATAAATGTTTCTGAAAACATCAAGAAGAGGGTAGATGCTTGCATAAATAATGGTGGTTCTCACTTTAAACAGAGCATTTAAGCAGTGCAGGTATGTTAAAGAAACATGTTCCCAATTTTTTAATTTATATTATATTTTTGTTGTAGAGCGTGTGGCTATGAAAAGCATCCATCCATTATTATCCATTCAGTACCGCGTATAAATTACCAAGAATGTCTGATATAAGTTAAGACATGACATAAATGTGTATTTTTACAATATATGAGCCGTTAAAAGTCAGAGTAGTCTTTGTCAAAAAATAAGGTTTTGAAAATAAATACAGAGCTAGATTCTCCACATTCAAGTCTATTGCTTGACCAAGTTAAAAAAAAATATTCTTTTGGTATTTGTCATAAAACATCACCACTTTATTTTTGTGCCGTAACAAGTTACTGCTAGTGTTTAAGGACAAAATGGTACAAGTCCGACTTAGCCCATTATAGCTGTAAACGTATCAATGAGCATCAGCTTCAGATAGTGTATAGTTGTAAGAGTACCAATCAGCTGGTACTGCGATGAAATTAGAAATATGAGTTCTAGTGAATCAGAAGTAGAACCTTTAGTGCTAGTGGAAGCGAATACGAACAACAGCGGGAGATCAGAATCGTCGTTATCAGGTACTTCAATAAATTAGTATTTTAATGTGTATACAAAATATAACCTACAATTTGCTCTAGGTGATCAAGCCCAATCAAATTCAAAACGTATGGGAAGAAAACGTGTCAGAGAGCCTGAGAAACATATTAAGTCGATTCGGAAAAGAAAAAGAAATACAGGTGAAGAATATATTAGCACATCAAAAAAGATTATTCCTGCTAAAGTTTTTAATAACGTAAATTGTAATTGCAAGGAAACTTGCTTTAGAAGAATTACTGAAGGGGAGAGGAAATTAGCATTTGAGAATTTTTGGAAGATTTAGTAGTAGATTTTAGATTTGGAAGTATTTCTTGCAAACTTTTCAAATATCAATAGGTCGATTGGAAAGAGCCCTAAAACGTGCGTGTACCTAATCTCCAGGTGAAGATTTACGAGGAAAGCATGAACCTGTGAACAAGACATTCGAAGAAAAGGTGCAACATATCCGTGATCATATAAATAGTTTCCCTTCTTATCAGTCCCACTACACACGAAGTCATAATCCTAACAGAAAATACCTACATTCTAATTTAAACATAAGATTAATGTACAATCTTTACAAGGAGAAGCGTGTTGATGAAAACATGTCTTTTGTAACGGAAGCAGTTTATAGTAATATATTTCATCGTGATTTTAATCGGCACTTTCATGTGCCTTCAAAAGACACTTGTGCTAAGTGCGACTTGTTCAAAGCAAAAATAGATTGTGAAACCGATGAACAAAAGAAACACGGCTTGGCTTGAATACGGAACACATTTTGCATCTACGCAAAGCTGAAAAAGCAAGATCTAGCTTGACAAGCGACAGGTCTCTGTATATTTTGGATAAAGATGTTTATGGATTTACTTTCGATTTACAGAAGGCACTACCCTTCCAGTTTTGACATGTTCAGTTGCGTACTATAAAGAAACATGTATGTCTACAATTAGGGATACATGAACTACATGAAAAAGAAATGCATTTATGTACGTATGGGACGAAATAACTGCATCAGGAGGAACGCAGGAAATAGATCATGCATACGTAAACATATACTAGAACATGCAGGAAATGCAAAGCACATTATTTGCTTATAGTGATGCATGCGGTGTCAAAATCGCAATTTTAAGCAATGTTTGTTTGGTCTTAAACTTTTAGCGGATACTAATATTGAAGTAATTGATCATAAATTCATGGTTCCCGGAACATCTTATCTTCCCAATGACCACGATTTCGGCCAATAAAGCAATATGCTAAGAATCGATCATAATACGTCCCCAACGATTGGTATACATAATAAAAAAATGCAGATCAAAAAACTATTTACGATTTGTGAAATGAAGCAAAACCACTTTTTTTCGACAAAGCCATTGGAACAGTCTGTAACTCGTCGATATAAAATGAAGATAATGCTCCAGTATCCTGGCTAAAAATCCAATGGTTACATTTTGAAAAAAAATCATCCTTACAAGATATTTTACAAAATGACCCTTAACGAAGATTACCCGTTTGACGTAATTGATGTGCAACAAAACGACAAGGTGCACCTCGAAATTTGAAACATGTTGTGTTAACTCCGTAGTACGGTCCCCACTCTTATCAAGATAAAAAAAGAAGAATATGGAAGAACTTTTTCAGTTTATTCCTCCCGTTAATCGGAAATATTTTGTAAATATTATTGGAGATAGTAGTGTTGAGGATTATGGCCCTCTTGAATATGTTCAAGATGAATAAATATTATTTGTTTTGCTTAATTTTACAAATATTACGTCAATATTTTTTTTATTAATACAATAAAATCTGATGAGATATAAAAATTAAATGTTTGTATTTGCCAAACACCACGATACCAAGTGTATACTCTTTTCAATGATACGTTAAAATGCATAATGGTCTATGTCTTCAAACTGCAAAAAAATGGTAGAAAAATAAAAATAAGAAGTAATTACTGTTAACAGATATTTAAATTAATATGCATATTAAAATATTTTCGCAAACATAATTCGGACTTTTTCTCCAATAATTTTAGAAAAGACTTTAACTTTACACTTCCATATCTCAGAAAACATTTTTTTGACTTAGATCACTCTGGTTTTCAATGGCTCATATATTGTTTAAACCTTCTTTACCATTAATTAAACCTGGTTGTATTTGTTATCAGAAATATACTGTTTTAAAAAATATTTATTACGTTATTTTTGCCCGGGAGTTAGTTGAATGACTCATACCTTAGATGCAATTTTGGTGCACTACACTTGTTGTCCGGGTTAATATTAGTGAATATTAAGTTGCCTACGAACAATTAGACAAAAATCGCACAATGACCGCACGTTACTGTGTTTTATTAATTTCATTCGAAACGGTGGATGTAAATATTGATATAATCTAAGTGGAAAGTGGAGTAGGATCAGGGCAGTCTTATTCGATGTTACGGTAGTTATAACTGTGTTACTGTATCGACCTAAAACCCAAAGAAACTACAAGACTCACATAAATATGTAATGCAAAGTGAATATGTACATACATAGTATGTACACTAATATTGAGGCGCGATAATTTATATTTTTTCCAGATCCGAATCCGAAAACCGGATAGTGGATCATGATCCGAAAACCGGATAGTAGATCCGGATCCGAAAACCGGATAATGTATCCGGATCTTAATTTTATCGGATACCAACAGCACTAGTACTTACCAAATAAACCATGTGAATATGGCCCGAAGATAATGTGCTTAACTGATGCACGAAATCATTATTTCTGTAATGATTACGTTTACTGTGGAAAAAATTCTGATGGAATCGGCCTTACAGATCAAGAAAGAAAATACTCGAGTAGAAGATGGCGCCCACTGAAGATGTCGGGGCACTTGCGCTCTCATGTAAAAGGTGTAAATCTAAGTTAATTAATGGTGTAAAGTGTGTAAATTGTAATAGTTCTTTTCATGTAAGTTGCGCGAAGCGATCGGGTAAATTATCGGACGACGGTAGTTTCGTAGTTTGCTGTAATGACGATTTAAAAAACAGTTCGAACAGAACGGGCGATGGGATGGAGAATGGTGACATGTGTTTAGACAGTTTGGAACCACATGTTTTTGCATACATTTTAAAACAAAAAGATATTATAATTGAAGAGTTACGATCCCGGATTGTATTATTGAATTCTCATATCGAAACTTTAAATAAATTCATTAGCCCATGTAGTGTCGAACGTAGTTTAAACGTAAGAAAAGACAGCAAAGAATCACTGACAGAAGAAATATCGCAAAACGTCTTAGTGAAAGAAAAAGAAATCGCCGTCCCGACATATACGATAGAGCCTAAAATAAACGATAAAAAGGTAGATAGTAAACATTTATCAGCTGAAATTTTAAAAATACAAACACAGAGAAAATGTGACGAAATTATCAATTTCACGAAGGATTATGATAATCCAATTACCAAGGATGACCATTCTACCAAGATTAATCAGACTAATGAATGGAAAGAAGTGAAACATAAACGTGCTAAAAGGAATAGAATTGTCGGCAATAACAGTTAATCAGACATAAGTGGGGTACCTAAACGGGTGATGCTGCATGTATCCAGAGTGAATGTGGACGCTACAGCGGAGGACCTAGCGAAGATGCTTATTTCGTCTTTTCCGGAGGTGCAGTGTTTTCCCGTTACCGCCAAGCATCCCGGAATCTACGCTTCTTTCCGAGTGTCGATCTTTGATGAACATTTTAGAGCTGCTATGAATCCAAATTTATGGCCGCATGGTGCCTGCGTCAGTAAGTTTTTCAGAGGCAGCAACGGACGGACCACAAAAGTAAAATTTTAATCCTAATATTTTACTACTCAATGTACAAATCTTTGAATGACGCAAGTATTAATTGTTAGAGTCGATATCTGTGATTTAGATGTTAAGTTTATTTGTTTGACTGAGACACATTTTACCGCAGATTCTATCACTTCCAGGAATATACAGTTTTGTTCTGGGGAGCTCTTTCTGTAGAAGTAATTATCGTATGGGTGGGGTAGCTATTTACCACAGATATAACATTGATTGTTTTGAACTTGATTAAAAGAATATTGTATAGAGAAACATTTTGAAATATGTGGTATACATTCAATTCAATCGTAAGAAAACAATATTACTGCCTTGTATAGATCACCTGACGGCGCTTTAGATGTGTTTTTAATAGTTTATATAATGTTTTAGACAAATTATATGTTTTTAATGCTTAATATTATTGTGACGGAGACTTCAATGTTGATTCTTTTAATTCATACAACGTTACTCATTTTAATAATTTAGTTGATCTTTTTTTCTGGGTTTGGGATGCGTCCGGTTGTGGGGTGGCCGACCCGTTTAACGATCGTTCATGTACGATCATCGATCACATTTTTACTAATATTTCTCAGGTTGTAGTTTGCGTGACCGATAATGAATTTCTGACCACCGCACAGTATTTTGCGAAATCGATAGTGGAAACCGCGATGATTCATCGTGTGCCCACAGAAGATCTTTTAACAAAGATGCGATAGCTAAATTTAATTCGGCTTTGGCTAACGAATCGTGGCAAGCTGTTTATCGGTTGTGTGAAGTTAATGAGGCTTTTAATTGTTTTTTCGACATATTTCTACATAATTTCAATACTTATTTCCCTGTTAGAAAATATTTCGACAATAGTAAAAATAGGAGGAGTTGGATGAGCGATGAAGTCAGAATTTCGAGTGCAAACTTAAGGGATATATGTATTCTTAAAAATAATTATCCTGTTCTAAAAAAGGCATACAATAGTGCTAAATTACGACATAGGGCTCTGTTGGCTAACTCTAAAAAGAATTACTATCAAAACAAAATCATAAACTCAGATAACCCTATTAAAGCGTCGTGGAAGGCAATTTCTGAGCTTTCAGGTAAGTCAAAACCAACTGGAAATATTAGTTTATCTGTAGACCAGGTACTGCATGAAAATCCGGCCGAAGTGGCTGAACTATTTAATTATCATTTTGTTAATACGGCATTAGAAATTAAGAACAGTATCACACGCCCGGGTAACAATACGCAAGTAAATTCATACTGTAGCGAGTCAATCTTTCTTTCACCATTCGAGCCCGAGGAACTTATAAATTTATTAACACATAAATTAAAAAACAAAACCTCTTGCGGTTTTGACGAAATTCCAATGTTTTTAATTAAAAAGATCTTGGTTAATATTATACACCCAATGACCTACCTAGTAAATTTGTCGTTTTTAAGGGGAGAATTTCCTTTGAAGTTAAAAATAGGGAGAGTAGTCCCAATTTATAAAAAGAATGATCGTACTGATTTAAGTAATTACCGACCTGTTACGATAACGTGTTTTTTCAAAAATTTTGGAGTATTGCTTTCTTGACCGAGTATCACATTTCATTGACCGAAAAAATTTAATCACTGATAAGCAGCATGGTTTCCGCAATAATAAATCTACAGGTACGGCTCTTTTGTCGTTTTACGAAAAATTGTTGGAGTATTTGGAGGCTGGTGAGTGCCCTGTTGGGATATTTTGTGATCTCAGCAGGGCATTCGACTGCGTCGATCATTCATTACTACTACATAACTTTACAATTACGGTTTTAGGGGTCGCACACGAGTGGGTCTCTTCATTCTGAGGGATAGACAGCAGTATGTGAATATTAAGCATAATGTAAATGCTCTGTTAAGTCAATTAATTCCAGTGTCAAAGTAAATAATTGGGAGTCCTCAAGGTTCAGTGGTGGCCCAATCTTGTTTCTCCTTTTGTAAACGATTTGAATTATTGTTTAATGATGAATTTTTGGTGCTGTACGCGGACAATGTCTCTTTTCTTGTCTCTGCGGCTACAGACGACAATTTACGCGAGAGGTGTAATAAATCCTTGGGTTTGATGGTGGACTGGTGTGCGAACAACTTTTTATATATGAACGTAACTAAAACAATAACTATGAAATTTCATAATAGACAAAAGGTTGTGAGAGCTTGGATTTAATCCTGGGCGATCAGCAATTAACAAGTACAAATAACACAAAATTTTTGGGTTTAAATTTTGACGAATGTCTTACCTGGAAGACTCACTGCGATAATCTTAAAAATAAATTAAATTCTTTATGCTATATGTTTAGAAGTTTGAATAATGTTTTAACTTCGGACCAGATGTTGGCGCTCTACCACGCTCAGGTGGGCTCTAAATTGAACTATGGCCTATGTTTGTGGGGTCTCGCTACCTCGGCGCCGGACGTATTCCTGGTGCAGAAACGGATTATGCGCATTATTTCGGGGTTGTCTGTTCGACAGAGTTGTAGACAGGTTTTTAAACAGTACGGTGTTTTGGCGTTGACTTGCGCGTTTATTTTGAACGTGTTAATCTATATATTTCAGAACAAAAACAAATTTGCTAAAATAAACGATACACATGCAATCCCTACTAGGCGACATAACGATTTCTATATTCCCTTTTGTAAATATAATGTAACATTGAAGTCTCCCCGCTACATGGGGTCTCACAATTTTTAACGCGCTTCCAAACAATATAAAAATTATTGACGATTTTGTTCTATTTAAACGTACACTAAAATCATATTTGTTGGGTAACGCGTTTTATAGTTTAAATGAATATTTTAATTGTTAATTTTAATTTTATTTCGTTTTAATTTATAAGGTCCCATTCTCCCCCTACTTTTGACAATCCCTATACATATATATACATTTGTAATGTAATACAGGGAAATAAATAAAAATAAATATATTATTACTCAAAACCCACCCAGTCTGTTATTAGACTAACTAAACCTATTAAAAGAAAAAACAGCAACGTAACTGATAACAACTGGTTCACATCAATAGATTCGGCTGAAAAACGAAAAGAAGAGGGCGTAGCATATGTAGGAACGATAAAGAAAAATAAAAGAAACACCAAAACCTTTTTTGCCAAACAAAAATCGAACTGTTGGATCAACTTCATATGGTTTTACCCGAAATATAACACTAATTTCTAATGAACCAAAAATATAAATGAAGCGGTTATGTTGATAACGAAAATGCACCATCCAAAAGCCATTGATGAGGAGACTGGAAAACCCGAAATAATATCCTTTTACAATCTCACCAAGGGACTTGCCTTTATTTAGTCTGCACTATCAAAATATATCATAAGATACAGGGTGTTCCATTTAATTTTTTGGTGTGTAACTTTTCTTTGAGTCACCCTGTATACTTCAAAATACTTTTTAAATATGGCCTTTCTAAACCCGTGTAACATTTAACAAACAAAAAAATTAAAATATGCACCACGTTAATTTAAAACATCTTCAAGAGGCACTAAAAATATACAAGTTAAAATGAAACAATATAGAAAATCACATTAAGTAATTGCTTACAAAGTTGTAGGTTTAATGACAGCTGACAAAATGATAAATAGTTAAAACATTTAAATGCAAGTCAGGACCAGACATATTAACAAAAAAAAAATTGTTAGCAGTTATACATATAAAATAAATAGAAATTTTCTTTTTTAATGATGTAAAATATTGCAATAAATATTACTTAATTGATTTGTATCAGTTTTAAAATTAATAGCATTACTACAATTTTTTTATATTAACCATTTCCAAAAATAATCGATTTTTGTAATTAGGTTCTAATTCAAGTATGGAAATACCATCATAATTGAAACTATGTTTAAGATCTTGGACATGTAGAGATAAGGCACACGAACGTTTTCCGATACGACAATCACTCTTATGTTGAATTATTTCTGTTCTTTACAATTTGCGACGTCTGACCAATATAACAACCTTGACAATCGGTACAAGGAATACTATATACTACATCCTTTTGATTAAGAGTTGGAGTTTTTATATAGATATCCTTATGCACACCATTGTTTCGTCATAGTTTTGTTATGTATTTTTGACGTGTTCTATGCTTTATGTACCAAAGAACGAATAAAGTAACTAACTAACAAATAGTATTTAATAATTAAAATAAGAAAAATATTATATTTAGCAATTTTTGGAACGGAATACTTTGGCGGTCACCATGAATAAATAATAATTGTATTACGGTCCTTAAGGGTTAACTAATTGTACTGACAGTTGACAATATACAGTGTGGTCTACTAAGTGTGCAACAAATAGGAATTTTCTTTATTAGTTGCACAATGTTAACATCTAGACATCTAGACTGGGCACATCTAGACTGTCTTAAAGTCAATTAGCTTACACGGTCGACCAAGAAATTTGGCAATTTTCAGGGCAGTGATGCTCATTGTTATTTACTAAGAAAAAATGTATTCGTTATGCAAAGATTGCAAGCTTTTTACAGTAAGAAATTAAGAAATTAATGTATTTCTGCTAATAACTGTAATGTTTAAGAGCAATTTTTCCTAAGAAAGATCTAATATCGACATGGGTCGATGTATCGCTCGAATCTATATGGTCCTCTCTGGTAGAACGTTCGTCCGGTAAACGAGAGTGTGTAGGTTCGAATCCTGCGTGAGGAGAAATTTTTTTCTTGGGAAAAAATACTCTTAATCATTACAGTTATTTGTATTGTTACGTTTCTTTTTTTTTAGAAACCGCTCGATCAAATCGACTGCAAAACTTCAAAAATAGATTTTTTCCTTTTCAAATTCGTTTTTTTTTTTTGGCCCTGACAAATAAAATGTTGAAAAGTTTTCAGTGTTAATTAAACCTGATGCGCTTGTATACATGTAAAAAAAGAAAAGACAATACGTTAATTAACAGCTGAGAAAAAGGAACATAAAGAATACATTTTTTCCTAGTAAATAACAATTAGCACCGATCCTCTTAAGTGTCTAAGTGTGCTCAGTCTAAATGTCAAGCATTTGGCAGTATTTATTTTACAATTGCGCAACTAATAAAATAATATATAAATAAATAATTTGTTGCACACTTAGTGAACCACACTGTATAGTTTAGCTCTTGTGTCTCGCGTTTTCAATCTTTTATTATAATCTCCACATATTTCCATCATAAGAGATAAGGTCCTTACATAGAAAAACCTGCTATTGCAAAGGAGTAATCGGTATCACAAAAAAAAGGAATAAAAATTGAATTTCTCCTCTGAACAAATTTCACAATAAACCTACGTGAAAGAGTTACATATATTTAGAACGACTTTCATGTTGTTGAAAGGTATCAGTTTGTCGACTTTTTGCATTTCATTTGACCAGCAAATCCTTTTGTTCACAAATGTGTGGTCGAGTAGGGAGAAATTAAGTGAACCTTATATTTATTGTTGGAGTTTGTGATTTTGAAATGTTAAAATGTGTCATTGTTGCACTTGAAAATCGTTTGAAGCGTAAAAAATGGCTTTAACTCAAACAGATGCAGTCAGGGAAATAGTTTTAGTTCAAGATGACCTTAGCCAAGATTATGCTGCTCAGGTATTAGGTATTACTCCTTCAGCAATTCAGGACTGTTGTGCGATTTAATAAAACTGTTCAGTTTTGAGGAATAGGCTGGTATAAGTAGCGAAGCTCGCACTGGTTATGGTTGATGGAAATTCTATAACGGGTGCAAGATATATAGATACCATTTTAGAAGACCAAGTGGTTACTTTTTCTCCATTTATAGAGCCTAATTTCATTCTATCGACGATAACGCATATCCGTACAGCGTTCTAATCATCAACGAATATTTAATATTATAATATTTAATAAATTAAAAGCAAAATAATACAAAATGTTTTTTGTATAAGAGTGAAACAATATTGTAACTCAAAACAAGTGTATTAGAGGAAATTAAGCTTATAACTTGTCACCGAAGTTCTGAATAAGCAACAATAAAACTAAAAAGAAAGCACTTTTTGACTTTATTTTTACATTCATTGTAAGACAAGAACAAATCCTACTTGTTTTTGTCGTAAAATTCATTCTATAAGTTTTTATTAAAGTTAATCCCTTAAAATAGAACCTTTGATCCACGGTCACTATTAGGAATATAAAATCAAAAATAAATTTACAAAATACATACCCTTGCACTTCCAGGTCCCAAAAAATAAGGCTTAGATAAAGTACATACTCTCGTTGTCTTATGCAGATACAAATGCATGCCGCTATTGTGTGTAACTTGCACCCAACCTTCAGGCAATACTTCAAAGTGATTGTGACCCTTCTCTATTAAAATAACCTTTTCTTTTTGTTCAAATGGTTTCACTTCATCATCTGCAACAGATGACAACGACAGGTATTTCCTCGATAAGCTTTTATGCAATGAAAAGTGACAATTATTTCCATTTTCAAAGATCCGAACTAAGACAGAAAACTCTCACACCTATTCCTTGACAATACCTGAAATTGCTTCGGAGGCAGTGCGTTTTTTCTTCACGAGGGCTTCCTCAAGCATACGTTCGACTTCCTCATCAGGAATATCCGAGTCTGAATACTCGGAATGCTCGGACTCAGATTCGTTTTCGACCTCGTCCAATACGTGAAAACGCCTAATACTATTCGCGCTATTTCCATTATAAATACCGTTCCTGAAAGGGCATTGACTGCTGGTTTGGAACTGTTGGCTTTGGTTTTCTTCTTGGGTTTCGGTGATATCGGCGGATGCCGTGGATGCCTCCTCTATGTCCATTTTCTTCCGCTATCACCGATAGAAAGACGAGCGTAATAAGTGGCTTAGTTTCCCGGCGGCGACAAATTAAAATAACATTTCAACTTAATTATTTGCAAAATTGAAATGCTTTTTAGCTATCACCGCAGAAAACTTCCATTATGGATTCGTGAAATCCTGGAAACCGCGAAAAATGCCAAGTGGCATTTCAACAATTCGCGAATTATGGTGAAATTGGTGGAGGGGGCACGAACACATGTGGGTGGCAGCTGACAGTCGATAAAAAAAATCACTTCTTTTCCTACCGTTGCTTAAATATTTTTCTTTTGTCTATAGGTTTGTTCGCTGTGCGAATCAAAACTTAATTGGAAACTATTTCAGTTTTTCCAGTGCGCATGATTCAAAAAGGGATTGTAGTTTGAAATTAGTTTGGTAATTTGCTCTGCGAACACATCCAAAACCGACACTACTACCATCTGTATCCAGCAATTGGAATTTATATGTCAGCCGGCGGAGCACACGGCGCAGTGTATCTCTCTCGTTTAGTGCGCATGAGCGAATTTAAAATTCACAAGAAATCCGTGAACTTTCTGGATTAATCACAAACTGTCACTGACTACAATTTGATACTGTGCGAACACCAAATTTTAAATTACCAACGGTCGAAATACGAAATTGTTGCACTGCGAACGCACAGCTGTTATTGCGCATGCGTCGTTCAGTTGTGGATAGTTTCTGATTGCACAGCGAACAAACCTTATAAATGCTATATATAGGTCTTTCGAAAATTTTAATTGTTTTTTTTACAAAGCGTAAAACTTTTAATATGGAAAAATGAACGCTGACGACATTTAAAAGTAATTCGTATTACAGATCGCCCTATCCTTTAGTTGGTTAAAGTGTTGAGCAGATGGCGGAAGGATATTGAACTGGATTGAACAATCTTAACGTTTGTTCGTTGGTGCCAGTGTTCGTATATGAGAGGGAAATTCCCTTTTTAGAGGGAATTTTGAACGTTAGAGGGAAAAAGTTTTGTTTTAGAGGGAATTATTGGATAAAATATTATTATTGCATCAATAAAAATAAATTTAAATTTTTATTGTTTTTGTATTTTGTTTTTTATTTGTTTTAGTTAAAATGAATCTGTCATTGTATCAGTACATTTATTTTAATTTAGTAAGTATTTTATTAAAAAAAAGTTAATAAGTTTGTATTTGCCGCCAAAAGAGGGAATTGCAGTGTCAAAATGGACGACGGGAATTGCCGATCAAGGTATATACGAACACTGGTTGGTGCTAACCCTTCCTACACTGGCTCACAGTTAAAATAGGATAGAAGATCCATTCTTTCATATATCTGAGAAAGATAGAATATATAGTCATTAGTGTACTTGGTGTAACCCTAACGAACAAACCTTTACTTAAGCGGTCTAACCACACCTAACTAGTGTTGCCAACTTGGTGAATTTTCCACTAAATCTGGTGTATTGAAAGCACGTCTGGTGTACACAAATCATATTCTAGTGGCTAGTGAAAGGTTTAGTGGATATCCTTTAATTTTAGCAGTAAATCTAGTGAGGTCATTGAACACGAAGCCTAAATTATATATACATATATATGTAAATAAAAAATAAAAATACAAAATAAAATATGATTAAGATTTTATAAAACACGGTTACAGCAGCATAGTTGTACAGTGGAACCTCGTTAACCCGGATTATTTGGGACCAGCGCTGACCCAGGTTAACGAAAATCCGGGTTACACGGACATTAGGGTCAAAAAATAATAAAATAAGACAGTACCTAAAGAAAAATGACTTCATTTCGTAGATAAACAAATACACGCACAAAACAAACCGAACAATTATATTTTTAAACTAATTTTAAACAATAAGGACAATACTATTTGATACAACGCCCATTTCTATAAAAAAAAATATTCGTCAAAATTGATCCGGGTTCACGGGGTCCGACTTAACGAGGTTCCACTGTATATTGTTGTAAATTATTAATATTTGACGACTATCTAATAAGTGTTGTATTAAATTCATATATAATAGAGAAAATAAAATGTGTAACAGGATTTTAAAAGTAACATTGTGCGAATTATAATAAATAAAAAATTAAATAAAAGGTTATAGTAGAAAAACTATTAATTACATAAATATATAAAATATTTTTTTTTTGCTTTTCTTGAAATACTTTATAAAGTAATTCTTTTCCCATTTCTAGTGATTTTCTGGTGGAATTATAATCCTGATCTAGTGAAATATGTCTTCTGTTAATTGGCAACACTGCACCTAACCTCTAATCAAAGTTAAAATGTCACAATTACTACAACCTTGATTTAAAAGGAGTATAACATTAGCGAATTAAAACTGCATTTTTATAATTTAACATACCTTCAAGAATTCATAAGGAATTTTCTTGAAATGGCGGCGGAAGTAAAAGAGTTACTAAAATTTATGCATTTAGGTGCTCGACTGGATCTTAAAGCATATGCTGTATCCAATATTCTAGGTATATATACTTTGCATATATTTTTTTAAATTTTCTTCAACATTCCGCATCATTTTAGGATTAACAGGCACAAAGGATGGTGTTACAATTCTCACAGACAAATCCTCAATCACTAATATCACTTTTAATACTTTTACATGACAATAACGAAATAATATCAAAAGAAGCAGCTTTAAGTCTTGTAAACATCTCCGCACATGAAGAAGCTGTTCCTGTTTTACTAGACCTTGATTTGGAAGAAGAATCAAAGATTGTCATTCAGAGGAAACCACAAAATATCATAAAAACCGTCCTGGAATTTATTTTAAATAGAGACAGTCCAATTTCCGATCCTTGTTGTATGATTTTATCAAATTTATCGCGACCGTCAAGACAGATAGAAAAAATTATCGATCTCATAGAAAAAGGAGATTTCACATTTGATGTCTTAATTAATGCATTTACTAAAAATAAATATAATAACAAAGGGGCCAATTTACATTATTTGGGTCCAGTATTGTCAAATTTATCTCAAAGCATACGTGTCCGAAAATATATATTGGATCGAGATAAGTGCGTAATACAAAGATTATTACCTTTCACGGAGTATAAAGATTCTCAAATAAGGCGAGGTGGAATTGTTGGTGATACATTTTTTTCTATTGGATAGTTTATTGTGTATTTGAATATGTTGCTTGATTTAGGTACTCTTAGAAATTGTTGTTTTGATGTCGAACATCACAGTTGGCTGATGAGCGATAAAGTTGATATTTTACCGCGTCTTCTTTTTACCTTTAGCGGGTAATACAGAATATGATGAAGAAGATAATGATAAACTCCCTTTAGAGCTTCAATATTTACCAGAGGATAAGAAACATGAAGAAGATCCTGATATAAGGTATGGAATAATAATAATTTATACTAATATATTTATTTGAAATTATAGCCATTCTTATAAAATAAGATATTTTGTTTAAGTATCCTTTTTTTTTCTTTGTTCACTTCTCTCTCTCTCTCTCTCTGCCACCTACTTTCTCCATTATTCTACAAACTATTTCTAAAACTTTCATCTGATTTTATATTGCTGTATTGATTATAAACAAAAGACAAAGAGATTTTATTTAGCAGAAACATAACAGCGTGGAAAATTCATTGTAGGTGTATGCTACTAGAAGCTATTACTCAATTGTGTGCAAAAAGGGAAAACAGAGAATTGATCCGGAATAAGAATACATATATAATACTACGGGAGCTACATAAATGGGAAAAAGATCCTAAAGCATTACTTGCATGTGAAAATTTGGTGGATATATTAATTCGGTATGGAATATTATGATTTAAGAATGTTTGTATCAAATATTTCAATTTTGTTTGTTTATTTAGGACGGAAGAAGAAATTGGTAAAGATAATTTGAAAGAAGTTGAAATACCTGACGATTTAGAAGATAAATTTAATAAACTAAATGATGATGTTTTAAGTGAACCGCAATAAATTTATGATTTAATTGTAAATATTTTTTTTATTTATTATTTTCTCTTTGTACGTAGTTTCGAAAATAGGTGACGTTCAAAAAGTATCACTTTTGGGATATATGGGACTCGATTATAGTTAGTCCAGTTTAAGGAAAGCGGAAGCGTTATAAAAAATCACGCAACAAATACCACCATAGCAAAAATAGATACTTTACAGATTGCAGGCTCAACTTACGAACTAATAAATTATCTGAACACTTCTAAATTAGGCAATTAGATATATTAGAACTTTTATTTAAAAAAACATCAGAAGGTGTAGAAAAAAAAACGATTATTTGGGGTATTCTGTAAAAAGGACTCTAGTGTTGCAGAAATCGCCGGATATTAAAAACAGGTTAACCGATTTTTCCTAAAACCGATTTCGTTAGAACCGGTTAATCGGTTTTCAGTAAAAATTGGTTTTTAAAATCTGTTTTGAAGCGGTTACAATTTTTTTATATAGCGATATTTAATATTAATATAGCTGTTATGCAATTTTTAGAGGTATAACTGTAAAGTAGTAAATTATATTTAATGACCATTTGGCCGTTTTCAGAGCTAGTTAGTTTTTAACGTCTTCATTTTTAAAGTAGGTATGTATTTTAAATAAAAAAAATATATTGGTAATACCCGATAAAATGCCTGTTCTATATTGGCACATCCAATGTTAATTTATTCGCGATTATATCTGCAAACGGCATAATACGAATTTACAGTTACACCTCTCAAAATTAGGTATATGAAAATATGAATATTAAATATTGCTATATGGCACAATGAAAATAATTGTAACCGTTTTAAAACCGATTTCCAAAGCCGATTTAAAAACTGGTTACGGTTTTGTTTTGAAGGCGATTAACCGGTTTCGATTCGCAGCACTACACCATAGAGATACACTACACACACTCTTTAAATGTTGAAATTTGGCGCCATTTAAGGATCAGTGCAGCCAACGAGCCAACAGCATTTTATTTTAAGCATGGATCTATAATATAGTAGATGTATGTAGTATAATACATCTATGATTTTAAGAGCAAATTAACCAAAGAAACAAACTTAACCTATCTTAAATTTGTTGGTTTTCTTATTCCGTGTTATATCTTATAAATATAGACATAAAAATATGTATAGGCAAGGAATTAATACTTTAGTAAGATATTCGTTAACAAATTCAAGTGTTTTACGAAATACGGCAATTTCAATACAACACAGGGATATCAAACGTTGGGTTGCGCCTACATTACGTGAATTGCAAAGACGTAGAAATAAAGTGGGGCCGCCAGCACCAGAACCCAGATCTTCATATTTAGAATGGAACTACGACGCCGAAATATTTGCCTTTGGAAAAAGATTGAGTGAAAAATTTGACGAAGCAGTCCTGCGTAGAGCACTGACTCATCGATCTTACACTAAAAGTAAAGAAGATCAAGACGGCGTTCAAATCGAGGATAACTCTGAATTCGTTGAAAAGGGATATCATTTAATTAGGACTTACCTGAAGAATGAGTTTAAGAAAAGTTATCCAGATGTTTTAGCAAATGTTCTTCATGATCATTTAATGACAACAGAAATGCTTGCTCATGTTGCTGTACACATAGGATTAAAAGACATTGTGTTATGCAATGTAAGTACTTTAGATATGCTCATTTTTCATCTAATAGAACTCGCTAGGATTTTCCAGTTGAAGAAACGACTTTGGCCAACAGTTTTGCAGCGATTGTAGCAGCCGTAGAGTTATCATCAGGGAAAGATAATGCGGAAAAATTCATAAAGGATTTCCTTGTCGCACAATTAAATGGCAAGGACGTTTATGATCTATGGAAATTGGAAAATGCCTATGAATATTTAAAAGCGCTATTAAAAGATAAAAATATTGAACCCAGACTGTGTAATCAGAGTGGCATTAATAGTATCTTAAGTAATTATCAAGTTGGGTTGTATTCAAATAAACAATTAATAGGAATCGGTAATGTGTATTGATAAAAATAACCCTAATGATTATTGAAATTTTCTTCTTTTTTAGGATTTGGTGAAAATATTGATATTGCCAAACAGACAGCTGCTTTAGATGCCATACAAAGGATATACAATAAACATAATCCGACAAATTTATAAAAAATAAAAAAAGAATATATGTACTACATTTTTTTTTGTACATTTGCTGTATTGAAAACTTAAAAAAATACAAATTTTATAGTTAATGAATTATTATTTATCAAGTATAAATGCTTGTAAATAAAGAAGAATATTCTAAAATTTAAAATTAATATTAAATTAAGAATAATAATATACAGGTGTGTTCGAATATCTTCCTAGAGTTACTCTATGACGTCAATTTGACATAACCACTTGTGATTGGGCAGGTACTATCACGTCAAATTGACGTCATCGAGTATAATTGTATAGTACTATACGAAATGTCACCTAAAAACTTACTTTCTACTACTACCACTCACAATAATCGTGTTTCATTAGTATTTTGAACCTAAGCAGTGCTGCTGGTGGTGCTCGTGCTCATTTTATTCGATGAGAGGCGAACACCCAAAGTAAATTTCGCCGCCATTTTGTTTAGTAGCGTATAATATATGCTACGTGCGTTGACGATAAACAAACCGTTGCGGCAATTTCTATTTTATAATTTGGAGTACATATACATTTTTAAAATTTCGCGCGCAATGTACAAAACAAAATGGTAGATGGTCACCAAAAGCTGTAGCTAGAAAGCTACTTGAAACGTTAGTGACGCTATCTAGTTTTTCCTTTGATTATTCATTCCACATCAAGCAGGTCGTGACTCATTCATCTTATTCATTCAGTTCCCATCAGTGGCGTAAAGTACACTCCCGTAACTCTCATATGGCGAGGGGGCCCCCAACCATCTGAGAAGCTAGTCAGATATAATTGTTTTTACAGATATACATCACTAGGCAAGGGGCCCCAGATAAAATTCTGCGGGGGGCCTAAAGATTTTGCGCTACGCCACCGCCCAACATTAAGTATATATTATTATATTTTTTCTTTTTAAGTTTTCTATTTCACATCTTAGTGAACTAATTATTTACCTATCGCTCAATGTAATCATTATTCATCATCCGAATTATAATCGAGTGATGCATTTTCCATGCCAATCACTACTTAGTTCTATATTTAACCGTGTACCTCCCCGGAAGGCGCTGCTGTAATAACTATTCGAGTATTTCCAGTAACTTGGCTACCTTGACATTCCGTATTTTAACAAAAAATCCCTATGCCTATGATCCTTACCTGCGCCTGCGCCTTTGCCAAACACGCCAAGCTGTTTGGGGGATGTGATGGGATTTGATTGGTTCATTTAATTTAAAACCGTTTTAATATTTTTTCCGTTTTTTTTTTTGTAATAATAGAACCCGTTGAACGACTCAAGCTGTATTTAAATCTGATTTAGGTTAAGTGGGTTAAGTTAAAGTTAAACATTTTCACAAATGAGTGCAAAGAGATGCAAGTTAGTACAAAAACTTATTAAAGAAAGTGAAGCGATATGGACTCTACGAAGGAAGATATAAAACCACTTTTAATCCTGTTCGAACGGTTCTTGCCTGAATTTCCTGTAAAAAGAGATGATCTATTGAAATTCAACGCCTCTTTTGTTATACAATTCTACAGTCATTGGTTTAATAAGTTAACAAACTGCTGTCAACTACTTCTGGGAGAAGTTCTAGATAATTGCTCGCTTGAAATTGACAATGAAATCTCTCTATTTTTGTTCATACAGGATTTATTTCACAAGATTGGTCTTCCATACTTTTCTCTCTGTGACTTTTATCGACCCTCGAACCGTACAAGAACAACGATGAAAGTTTGTTTGAATTTTTTATTTTATATTGAAGAAATTCTACCAAAATCACAAGAACTAGTAAAATCCTTTAAACAGAAAGCAAATGAAATAAGATCAGCACAAGAAAGAATATGTGATAAAAAGAATAAAGTAAGCGAGGCAACCTATAGGATTGGTTTATTAATAGAACAGTTTGAAAAACTCGATAAGGAATATAATTTTGAAATTTCAATTGAAAATTCTTCAGAAGGTGATATTGAACTCGATAAGGATATTGAACAGTTACAAAAAGAATTTGAATCATTGTCAAGTGGTGCTTCATTACAAGAGCAACAATTGAGCAATCTGAATGAGGAAATCAGGAGACTGGAAGATCAGGTTGTAACGGATGATGTTGAAATGTGTAAGAAAAACTTGGAACAATTGGAAATAAAAATAAAAGATGATGAGTATTTGATTTCAAAAAATCAGCTGGTGGCACAAAAGTATGAAGAATTGATGGAGCATTTAAATCGTCTTACATTGTATGTTCAAAATATCGACACGTCTGCATTAGATCGTGTACAAGAAATTTTTAATTTAAAACAAAAGCTGAGAGAGATAGAATTTAATGAACAGGATATATTAGGGAAAAATAAGATTATAGAGATTAGAAATCAGAAAATTATTGAAGCAGACCTAGAATTTCAAAAAGAAATGATTGAAATGGAAGCTACACTATCAAACAAAAAAGAGATGTTGAAAGTGTTGGACGCACGATTACTTGAAGAAAAAACACCCAAAAAAACAACTTAATACCAGTTATCAACCGAACTGAAAAAAGTTGATGCAAGTGAAACAGAATTTTTAAAAACTACAAAAGGATCAAGACAAATTAGAATCTGAAATTAAATATGCTACCAACGAATTATAACAAGTCAGAATAAGATGACTTCTAAATTAATACCAATTTGCTTACCATTTGTGGCAGTCTTTTGAAAATTGAATTGTTATATATTTTTTAATTAGAAAACAATATTGCATTTATATTTATGTAGTTTCATTTACCCAGCTTTTAATTTTATTTGACTAGAATATTATTGGTAAAATTACTTTTTTAAGTCTCTGAATTTTTATAACTTGTATGAAACTTTTTCATTATACTTCATTTTGATTTAACATTAAAGTCAATGAAAAATCTATTTACTTTGAGTGGATAATGCACGAGGAATACTCACCGTTTTGTTTTTGTCTAATTTGAATATTTGAAAATTAGCAGCATTGTAGTCAGTTTCAAAGACTATGCCAACAGCGTTGTATAAAACTAGGGGATGGCCTCTCCAAAATTGGTAGGGAAATCTGATTAACAGTCAATGCTAAAATTCAAGAAGGTTTAAGGATAATAAAATGCAATAAATTGTTGTCCCTAAAGTATAATAATAATAAGTATAATCCTAAGAATTAATTTATTATATTTTAAAGGCATTTTAACTAAAATACTTTTGTAAACATTTTTATAAAAAAATATTAAATACCGACAATACCGGTGCAGACATGTAGAGAAAGGAGGAAACTGTAATCTTGACAGAAAGTTAGTTTATTTGTTAGTGCTACACTTTCTACACTGGCTTGTGATTAAAATAGGATAGAAGATTCACTCTTTACGTACCTGAGAAAGATCAAATATGTACCAGTGTAATTGATGTACACCAACGAACAAACCTAGGGATTCCTGTTGGATTCCAGCAACTGTTGTCAACTGTCAAAAATTCAAATTTTCGAATATACCCGGCGAAACTGAAACCACTGAAACTTTTATTTATGATTTAATTTGTTTGTACCGTAGAGAGTTATGTGTATTAAGTAATAAGTTGTTAGAAAACTTCTTTTACGGTTACAAGAATGTCTGTGACGGCTGCTTCATTGTTAGCCAGATTAGAAGAATTGAAGAAATGGCAAGAGAAACAACAGCTTAGACTAACGCAGCAGCAATTATCCCGAACGGAGTATTCAAATGTACTCTCTAATTACGACACGATTGAAGGTCTATCGGAATATGATTCCACTGTGGATTTAACAAATGGGAATTCGAAACTTGCACCTGGCATGTTCTTAAATGAGAAAAATACTGATACGAATCCTATTAACGTCAGCTCCCCTACGAATGCAAGTGTGCACAGGAAAGATTACACAGAAAATGCCCCAGTAAAGCATAATGAGAATGTTCTCATGAAATCTAAAAAGCCATTCCTTAAACGTGGAACTGGTCTAGTTAGGTTTAAGATGAACCCTGGCGATCAGAAGAGGCCATTCAATAAAATCATACAGAAAAAGAGTAATCTGAAAAAGTCTGCCAATATAAATATTTGTAATGAACAAACTTTAAATGAGCAAGAGGCAATTTCCGATATTACTCCTTTAAAAAGACCTGAAGTTAATATTAAAGCTGTGTGGTTTAAAGTCCAAGATGATGAGCAAGAAGTGAATGGAGAGAGTACATGTAAAGGTAGGTATGCCTTTGATTTCAGCAACATAACAATTTTAAACAAAGAACAAAATTTAAAAACACGTAATATACTTGAAATTATTCAAATTTATAAACATAAAAACGCAGTTATTGATAAAACCGACATACAATATTTCACAAAATTATATAATTTAATTTGATTAAACACAATATTTTTAAAGAACTATTTAATTACAAAATTCAAAAACAAATAATCAAAACATCTTATTTTAAAATGCAATCTTTAAATAAAACACAGGTAATGATATATTCAAAATCCTAGTAAACAAAACAGTTTGTCATTTATTAAACAAAACAATTTTATTTATAATTTACACTTTTTACATTTATTATATTTATGTACTTGAAAAAGCTTTGAAATGAAGCGAAACGTTGTAGTAGTCATTATCATGTTTTCAATATCTATGATCTAAAAACCAAGAAAAGAAGAAATTAAAAAAGTAAATAGGTTTTTAGGAATAACTAATTCAGTCCATTTATTTTGTTGTTTTAGATAATTCCGAAGATCTTGCTAAGAAAACGATACTTCAAATAAATGAATTAGCCGCACAAAATAATAGAATTCCGCAAAATACCAGCCCAACAAAAAATGATAAAAGCAATCATATCCAGATTTCGCCGCCTAAAATAATTGAAATCCCCCAAGCGAATCAGAAATTTATCGAAAAAATTCCTTCAGATCAAACGCTTTACGAACAACAACTTGAGCGTGAGTTGCTCATATTTGAAGCTCTCGAAGAGAAAGCTATGAATAGCAGTTTTTGTTCTACGAATTCTAGCGTTCTGCAAATTTTGTCGAGTACACCTAGTAAGATTAGAAATAGAAGTGGAGCGAAACGTTCTTTACAAGATAAATATGAAAAACAGTTTCATGTAGCAGATAATGTTATCGAAGAATTAGATGATCATAATAATATACCTCTCAATGAAGTTGAAAATGGTGATCCAGAGAAGACTATCTCTCAAGATGAACTCGACAAAATCAATTCCTTAGAAAGTTCCGTAACATCTGAGGATTTTCAAGAGAAGCGCGAGGAAAACTTAGACTTCAAGGACGATGTGCCTTGGTCCGATGTTAATACATACACCCGCGAAAACTCTAGTCTAAGTTCGGCAAGTTCGAGATGCGAGAGGAGTTTACAACTAGAAAGTACCTTAATTTCCGAGCAGGATAAAATCGAAAATAACCCTGCCAGTGTGAATGATAAGATAGAAGTTGACGAGGCCAGAGATATCCTCGCTAAGAAGTTGAAGGAACTGGATGATGAGATACAGAACTTTCGTAAGGAGAATGCCAAGTTGCAGAAGACAAAGTTCGAGTTGGAGAAGAATCAGCGTGAGTTTAAAAAGGAAAAGCAAGCTTTCGAAAAATACGTGTTGGAGGAGAAAATCAAGGTGGAATTTTATTTAGAGGATGAGAAGAAAAAATTGGCGAAGGAAAAGATGATTTTTGACAGGTGAGATTTTATTATAGCTTCATATTATGAAAATAAATCTGATGATATTTTATTATCATTGTTATTAAAGGTAAAAAACAAAGAAAATATAATTCACCAGTTTCACCAGTAGGGAATTTCTCTATAACTCGTAAATAGTGACAGATAGGGAAAAAGTTTTTTTATAGATTGTTGTAAGACTATATATTTTTCTATAACGCAAAATTATCGGGATATGTACAGGGTGTTTCGTAACCTCGGTACAGCTTTCAACTTTCTTCTTTAAATACAATACCCCCAATATTATTGCATTTATTACAAGCGCCAGTAAATTTTAAAAGCATAATATATAATATACTTTAGCGCTAAACTCATTAATTTCCAAGATATCTTTGATTTTTTAAAAAAATTGTCGGTGGTATGTTTATAGTTGTATTTTAATATACTGGGTGTTCGTTACTCAAGCGCAAACTTAGTCAACTTCTAATGGGTATATTTTAATTTTTTTTTATTAGAAAACCTGTATATGTTTACATCATTGAATTTCTATTAACAAGTGCTTTGATTTTTATTAAACATACTCTATGCCTATCTCTTTTATAGTTCGAGTTATTATACTTTTAATTAATTTTTTATTATTGCAATCATATTTGCAATCTTAGTAGGCGGTGATTGTAAAAATGAAAGTCAGAAAATAAATATTTAATATAAAATTATAAAAAACATCGAAAAATCAACAAACATTTTATCTAACCAACATCTGCAGTTAGATGTATTGAAATTCAGCGGAATTAACTACATTATGTGCAGAATGAGGTGGTGCTCCATCATGTTGAAACCACATTTACCTTCATATATCAAGAGGTACATGATCCAACAACTCTCTAAATTTATTGTCAAGAAAGTGTAGTTAATAAGGTCGTAAGATTACCATAAAAAAGTATGGCTCTAAAAGTTTGTTTCGAATGATACCTACCCATATGTTAACAGACCACTGCTACTGTTGATTTACTGTCCTGATAGCATGCGAATTAACTGTGTCATACTAATGGAAATTATGGCGGTTAATGTGATAATTCTTCTGGAAGGGCAGTTTCATCAGCAAATTGATGAAAAATCTTACTTCTAGCTCTGTTTTTGAGATATTTGCAATTTTGTTAATTTTTTGACGTTTGCACTGTTTCAAGTGAAATTAAATAGCTGATGAGGTATCAGATATTTAGTGGTTCTACTAATGTTGATGTAAGTACAAAGGCGTAGGTAGAAAGTTTTATGGCAATAATGACCGAATCACATACAGGCTGTCCGAAAACGCATCTCCAATGTAGATACCTTTAAACCAACAAAACTTTTTTCTTTCAAATGGAACATGGTATTTTTTACTATAGCATTGAATGCAGCGTAAAAGTCTACAACGATTGACATTAGGGTTTGGTATACCTATTTTTGTTAGTTTTTGAGGTATTAGCATTTATTGCCTAAAATATGACTAATTTCCAAGTTTCGAGTAAATAAAATATTTTTTTCCTAAAAACACTGTATATTATTTTTTAGAATGATGCGTTATCTTTTTTGCATAGTTTGGTTCCCATACCCGAGATATTTATCATTGGAAGTTTTCCAATTATTGGCAAATTTTATGTAATTGTAATTATAAAATATTAGTAATTATTTAGGATATCTACTTTAATTTCCCTTTGTTTTTTTTTTTTTTTGAGGTTTTTATTCATTGCAAATAAGTGTAGGTATCTAATCATTGTTACATTCTTCATGAATCCAGGAATAAGTCTAAATTGTTATTTGTATATGTAACTTTCAATGTTTTTCTTATTTCTTTCGATTTACAATATTTTACTTGTTAGAAGAAAATGTGTGAAGGAGTTGACAGCATTAGGACTTACTATAAAAGATATGACTTGTTAATACTGCATAGATTTATAACTGCGCAGTTTGGTAAATTACCAACAATGGATATCACTTGTTTGTTAGCACATCTCATGGCCTACTAATATCTAATAATTAATGTACGTTCTCCATAACTAAAAGACATTACTATTAGTAAGAAACTAGTGAACGTTAGATATCTGAAACATAAATATTTAGATAGGCTAGGCAAATAATGTACAGAGTGTTTTGTAGGAAAAAAAACTCATTTCATTTGGTTGAAATTTAGAATTTAGGCATATTTTTAGCAATTTTTTGCAAGAAATGCTAATACTTCCAAAACTATTAAGAATAGGTATACCAGACTCTAATATCAATCGATGTAGAATTTTGCTCTGCATTCAATGTTGTAGTAAAAAATACCATGTTCCATTTGAAACAAAAAGTTTTGTTAGCTTAAAGGTAGTCACATTGAAAGCGCGTTTTTGAACATCCTGCATGTGATTCAGTGATTATTGCTATAACACCTTCTAGCTACGTCCTTGTATTTACATCGACTTTAGTAGAACCACTAAATATCTGCTATCTCATGAAATATTTGATTTTATTTGAAAGAGTGTAAATGTCAAAAAATCAACGAAAATTAAAATATCTCAAAAACGGTCGAGTTTAGGGATAGGGAACCTTCACATAAACTAGTTGCAAATGACTCGCCAAATTCATTGGACCGATAAAAAGTATCATCATTCCATTTAAAATAAGAACGTTGATATCAACACCCTGTATACCGAAAGTGCTATAAAGTTGCAAAATATTATCCTTAAGTAGGTCACAGACGCTCTCTAATTTTGCCCCCTTAATTAGGCCTATCATCTTTGAGAGTAGCTTCTTTATGTAGCTACTAGCTGTGGGGTCTCTCCTCAATACTAGAAACCTTGTCCTCGCCAGGCCTTCACATTGGCACAGCACACGAAACACACAGGAAGAAACACCAGTTTTTCCTCCTCTTGGCAGTATCTGCAGGTTGTCATCTGCCAGGGCTATGTTGTACATATGCCTATTCAGTTTACCGTGACCAGTCAGCAGACCTACGATCATTTTGTTAATTCCTATTAACAAGTGCTTTTATTTTTATTAAGCATACTCTATGTCTAACCTGCCACCAATACATATTTATATATAAGGAGCCGCAAGGTCCACAGTATACAGACTTTTGCATAGTCAAGTACCGATAAGTAAATCGCACGGCGCTGACTATAACAAACTGTTAGACGAACTCAAGGAGGCACCCCTTTTAGGAGTGCCATGTGATGCCATGATTCAAAAATTTAACCTAGATAGAAAATAAAAGGTTATAGTACCAGATAAGGATTGGGAGACAGACACTCCGGTAAGAGCGGACTCAAACTGGTATACAGACGGTGGTAAATTCCCGTTACCGCAATTAAATCCTCAAACCCTATTTAATTTGCGTCCACACGAATTTTACGTTCCCTCAAATCTACTGCTAATATACCCGAAATAACGCACGCCTGCCGAAATAGATGAATACGCGTTCGTAGCCCTAATAGTTGACAATCTTTGCGGCCTCGTTAATTTTTTGTTTGTTTCTTTAATTTTACATGCGTCCGCCCATATCGCGCCCGCGTATAACATTGCCGGGAAATAGGTCTTCTGACACCCCTTTAATGAATTTGTTTATATATATATATATAATCACATGCCTCTATTACCTTTCGGTGTAGAGGTAATAATAATAAAATTAAATTATATTCTTTTGCTACATGTGTGTTTGATTTTAAGTCAAATGTACAAAGTCCTTCCATTCTTTTCTATTTCCCGCTAGTTTTCTTGCGTTTATCACCGTTTGTCCTCTTCTCATAATTGCCCCTGCTACCACTTTATCCCACGTTATCCTCTTCCTGGTCCCCTTTTGATCATAATCCTCGCCTCCATTACTTTTCTCGCTTGCCTGTCTGCCTCCATTCTCTGTACATGGCCCCACCAATTTAGTTGTTTCTCCTCTATATATTGTAAAATGGGCTCTACATCTAGTTCTTCCCTTATGTCCGTGTTCCTGATTCTGTCCCTACGTGTTATTCCCATAATGCCTCTCAAATATTTCATTTCTATGCTTTGTATTTTGCTTTTGAGTCTATTTGTGAGAACCCATGTTTCACTTCCATAGGTGAGTATAGGTCTGTATATTGTTCTGTATACCGTCATCTTAGTTTTGTAGCTTATTTCTTTTTTAAATATAAATGTTTTCTTCATTGAATGGTATAATTTGGCAGTTTTATTAATTCGTTCGGTAATATCTATGTCTTGATTTCCATTTCTTTCAATTGTAACTCCCAGATATTTATATTCAGAAACTTGTTGTATCTTTTCCTCATCAATATATATTCTTATCTGCTCTTCATTCCCTGCTGTTATCATCATTACCTTGGTCTTTTTCGTGTTAATTTTCATGTTGTATTTTGTCAGAACTGCATTCCATTCATTTATATTTTTCTGAAGTTTTTCTTCGCTACTAGCCATGATAACCAAATCATCAGCAAATATGCATTCTGTAATGTCTACTGGTGTCAAGTGTCTATAACCTATATTCAACTTTGTTAATTTCGACTTACATTCTTTCAATACTCCGTCAATCAATACGTTAAATAGTAATGGGCTTAATACACCTCCTTGTCTTAGTCCTCCTTTAGTATTAAACGTTTCGGACTTCCTATTTTTACTTATGACATAGTAAATGTTGTCATTGTACATATTTTTGATATTTATAATCAATTTATCATTCACTTTTCTTTGTTGTAAATATTTCCAAACCGTTCCTCTAGGAAGTCTAACGAACGCCTTTTCTAGATCTAGGAAGCCAAAACATGCTTTTGTCCGACTCAGTATAACCTTTTCTATTATCTGCTTTATTGTGAATATATGATCGTTTACACTTCTGCCTTTTCTAAATGCGCTTTGTGATTCCTCCATTGTGTTTCCAAAATCCTTTCATATGTTTTTGTTACTGTACTCAATAGTGTTAGTCCTCTGTAGTTATTGCAATCACGTGTATTTCCGTTTTTGTGTATTGGTACTATTAATCCTATATTCCAATCTTTTGGTACTTGTTCACCTTCCCATGACTTCTTGAATATTTTTAACATCAGTTCTATGCCATTTTCTCCTAGCGCTTTTAACATTTCTGAGGTTATCATGTCATATCCTGGAGCTTTTCCATTTTTTAAAATCCTTATAGCGTCAATTACTTCCTTTTCTGTTATAGGTTCCATGTGATCAACTTCATTTATTTCAGTAGTTCCAACGTTTTCAATAGGTGTATCATCATCATTCGTACTCTCCAATAACTCTTTAAAATACTGTCTCCACCTGTTCATTATCTCTCCGTCGTCTACAAGAAGTTCCCTTGTTTGTCTAGTATGTTTCCTTGTCTCGTCCCTGGTTCATTCCTAGCATTTTTTAATACTTTATAAAATAACTTTTGATTATCTTTTCTATTAAGTTCCATTTTTTCGCCAAACTTCTCCCAACTTCTCTGTTTCGCCTCTTTCACCATTTTTTTAACTTTGTTCCTTTGTTCCTTGTAGGCCTCATATTTAACCTTAGTGTTGCTTCCTAGATATTCTTTCCATTTATCCTTCTTTATTTTGATTTCTTTTTTGAGATCTTGATTCCACCAAGCTATCTGTTTTGATTTATTATTACCTTTCCTTTCTCCACACATTTCTTTTGCTGTTTCTAATATTATTTGTTTAAAACTTTTCCAAAGTTCTTCCAGATTTCTAGTTTCTACTTCCCCCAATTTCATTATTTTATCCTCTACACTATCCCTGTATTTTTCAGCTGTTTTGGATCCCTTAATTTATAACTTTCTTATTGTTCTGAATTCCACTTTCTTCTCTTTCTGCTTTCTTTCCATGTTTTTTACCTTCCTCTTGATCTTCCCAAGCACCATATAATGATCGGTATTTATTTCTGGCCCTCTCATTACTCTTATATCTTTTTTATTTTCTTTTTCAACGAGAATATAATCTATAACTGATAATTCATTATTTGGTCCCCTTCTTGTATATTTATGTATATGTCTGTGCTAGTCAAACGTATTTGCCACAATCAGGCCACTCATCATGCAGTATTCCATTAACCTAGTTCCATTATTGTTCTTCACTTCTTCGCCATATTTACCAACTACACCTGTATAGTTATCCACTCTTCCAACTCTTCCATTCATATCACCCGCTATTATTATTTTACCCTTGCTATTCTCTGTCACCTCGTTTAGTTTTTCCCAAAACTGATCTTTAATCTCAGCTTTTTCATCCTCGTTAGGTCCATAAGCAGATATTACTGTCCATATTTCTTCGTCCATTTTTATTTCTACTTGTAGGATTCGTTCCGTATGTGCTACCCATTTTCTTACGTTCTTAGTTAGCTTATTGTTAATCAAACATGCAACTCCCGCCGCAGCTCTTTTATCTATTGTCACTGCGCTGTATATTAACGTATGCCCATCACCAAGCGTCATCTCACCTTTTCCCTTTTTCTTTGTCTCTGTTACCGTCAATATATCCAATCCCATACTGTTAAATTCCATGCCTATTGAATGAATTTATATGAATTTGTTTATAACGGCCTAAATTCAATATTTTAGAAATTCTTACCCATTTTGTATTCTTATTATTTATACTATCCATAATGCGTTATATGCATTTTCTATTTCCAGATATGTTAAAGATGTTCATAACAAGACGACTAGAAAAGAAAGAGAGCAGATATCATCCCTAAAAGAGGAGATAGCGAACTTGAAAGAAGCCGCTAAACTCAAAGAAACCCGCAACGCTACAAGCCAAGCTCGCCTCAGAAACCAACTCAAATCATTCGAGAAAGAGAACGCGAATTTACGCGAGGAGTTGGAAAAGTTGAAGAAACAAAACGCCAAGCTGTTGACGAGTCAACAACTCGGCAAGAAATCCACCGATACCAAAATGCTGCACGAAATCAATAAGAATTTGTCGAAGCTCACTAAAGATGCGAAAGTTTCGGAGAAATTAAAGACTGTAGAGGATAGTTTGGGGAAAAAGAAAGACCTTGTGAGCGCGCTCGAAGCTGGTTCTCCAAAAAGTAGGACCATAGAAGCAAGCGAAGAAACGCAAAATTTCTTTTACGGGGCAGAATAAAAATGATAGCGGCTGTAATGAACAATGTGAATCCGGCACTGATAATTCTGACTCGTATAGGAATTACGATGCGTTTCTAAAGAAAGGCGGTGGCAGTTCGCGCCGTAGCCCTATTTCCGTAGAACATGCTTTAGACAATGAAGAAGGTGACACGAATCATCAAGATGAATACAGGGTCGTTGCAAGTTTGGAGAAAGATTATGAAATGATGTTCGGAAGAAATAACACCACTCTCAATGAACATAACAAAACGATAGATAACAATAAAAGTAAGTCAGTGAATGTAATAACTGTTTTAAGAAGACCTTTCTCTCAGACAGTGGCGTAGCTAAAGTTCTCAACGCCCGCGGATATCTGAAGATTTGGCTAAAAAAACTAAAAAGAAAACTGATTACAATAATAATAATTAGAGACCGGATTATATGCAAAGAAAATCTGGAATATATGCGCATATATATGCATCGATTTTTAAGAAAATATGCATAAACCTGGGGCATATATGCAAAAAAATTGCGACAATATGCAAAATTTTTACATAAAATAAATAAGAGCAGAAATTTAAACATTTACTTTATTGCCCAAAATTTTTTCACAACATATTTCTAAAACAATTTATAACTAAATATTTTTCAAAATTGTGTAAAAGAAAGTTTTGTCTTGTATCAGAATACATATGTTTCGAAATAGAAAAGCTTCTTTCAACATCCACAGATGTAATTGGTGCATTTTTTAACTTTGCAATACATTCTAAACTAAAATTAAAGTCGAAATCGTTTACTGTTTCACCTTCCAAAATTTTCTTAACTTTCTTCAATTTCAAATACCCCGCATTTTTATTTATCACTTTTTTAAATGTATCGTATATAGAATTACCTATTGTACCCTTAACCTTTTTACATACCATATCATATTCGTCTACTATTTCGACTGATTCCGAGAGCGACATCCCTTACGTTTCTAGTTTACGACTGGAACTTGAAACAAAGCTATAATTTGACTTAATATACAAAAGGTTTTGTAGAAATTCTGTTGATGTTACTATCTTTTTACAGTTTTGTAAAGCAATGCAGTCAGCAGTGATTTCGAGAATTACATTTTTTATTCCTTCAAAATTATCGGCGAAAAAAATTGCAGCCTCTAACCATGTACCCCATCTCGTAATAATCGGTTCAGGAGGCAACTTAACACCGGGAAGTCGCTCCTTATAAAATTGGATTCGTAAAGGTGCTTTTAAAAATACTTTTTTGACATTGCTAATTAAATCATTAATCAAAGGGAATTGATTCCTAATGTCTTGCTACACGATTGAACCCATGACCTAAACAAGTGGTATGAATAATGTTACTATAAAAAATGTTTAAATATTGCGCGACTTTTATCATGTATGGTGCAGCGTCGGACAACATTAGTAAGATTTTTTCACAAGGTATACCTCCAGGTAAAAAGAAATTTGATAAACTTTCTTGAACGAATTGGGCAATTGTCACATTATTTGTTTTTTGAAGTTCTTTACAATAAATTAAATATGATTTACCTACAATATGTCTGAAGAATTCCTATTAACAAATGGGCAATATAACGGCCACACTTATCCGTACTTTCATCTACCATGATATAAATAAAATTATTCCCTACCAATTGTTGAATTTCTGCTATTGTTTGCTGGTAACAAGATGTGACATAATTTTTTCGTAAGGTACTTTCGTCAGGTATATTATGTTTGCAATATTTTTGCAGAAATGATTTCAAATTAACATTGTTTAATCTTGCTAATGGTATGTTAGACGAAATTAATGCGTTACACAGATCCGTATTATATTCTTCTTGTTCTGAGTTTCGTGAAGTTGATACTACACATTGACGTATAGAGATTGCTGCACACATGCGGATCGCTTTAGTTTTTCACATTTTCCAGTATGTGATGGAGTTTTAGCGTGTTGATCAATCAGGTATTTTCTCTCAGAAGACACCTACAACAACAATTGTCATTTTATATCAAATGTTAAAGAATTTAAAAACAATTGTAAAGCTTTTAGTAAAATTAAACTTACCAGTTTACTGCAGGCTCGCAAAATATTTTGTCGCCAACCTTTACCAGTTCAGCATATGGTTTAATCCATAAAGAAATTTTGTTCACTATACTCATTGTATGTACGCAAAATATTTAAAAACGTGACACAATTACATGCTGTTTCGCTCAAAGATATTCAATGAATGAATAGTTTATTTGGAAATTAATAATAATAAAACGTATTTACCACATTCCTTCTGCTAGGCGAAATTAAACACATGCAGTTCTTGGAAAAGGTATTAGAGAAACCAATGTAAAAGATTTATGGTTCTGGGGGTTGTCGACGTACATTAGGAATTACTAGGAATTTTTACTAATAGAAAGGATAGAAAAGCTTTAAATATGCTATATATGCAACTTTTGTAAAAATATGCATAGAAATGCCTAAATATGCAATATATGCAATGACTAATTAGCGCTAATTAACTTCAATTAGTGTAATACGTCTACATATAGACTATAATTAAAGATATGCAAAAAATAATGCACTTTACATATAAGCCGGTCTCTAATAATAATAATAATAATAATAATAATAATAATAATAATAATAATAATAATAATAATAATAATATCAATTTATTGGTATCACATAGGTACATACATACATGTATATTATGAACATAAACGCCAAAAAGACTAAATCACTTCGGTAAAGTGCTCTTCCTTTAGCCTTAGTTCAAATTTTCATAGATTTGGCCAGAAGTATACTGGGTGAGTTTCTTATCTTGAGAAAGATCTTAATAAGATTTGTTATAATGCACGACTCACTGAATGGTGTCGAACTCGATCGCCTAGCTTCTCCCCCCTCCCCTCCCCTCCCTCCCCCAGAGTTGGAGGGAGGACAACTTTGAAATCTTAAATGGGAACCTCCACTTTGTATTGCAGATTCGGATTCTACGCCATCAAGTATGTATTTTTTGTTTGAAACTTTTTTCGATTCGCAACAGATTGCGCTGTAATCGCAAAAAACATGATTTTGTGTTTTTTATTTTTACATTAAATAACATTTCAAAAAGCCATAGATGTAAATGATTTCAATTTTCTCTTCTAATGTTATAACCTCCATTACTGTTCAAATTTTCAACACGTATTTGTATTGGATTAATAATTAATAATCTAAATGGGGATCGGACAATGTGTAAATATTCACAGCTTGTCAAGTACTGAATAAAGTACGGTTTTGTATGGCTTTTTGAAATATTAGTTTATGTTAAAATAAAATAAAAAACACAAAATCATGTTTGCTTGCTTCTCGTTTTTGTGTATTTTTTTGTAGACGTTCACAATCATGTTTTTTTTACGATTACAGCGCAATCTGTTACGAATCGAAAAAAAAGTTTCAGACAAAAACTATATACTTGATGGCGTAGAATCCGAATCTGCAATACAAAATGGGGGTCCCCATGTAAGACTTCAAAGTTGTCCCCCCACCCACTCTGAGGTGGGGGATCGAGTTCGGCACCATTCAGTCCCCTACATTATAACAAATCTTAGCAAGATCTTTTTTTGATTTAATGCAGTGTTTTAGAGTAGTCCGTTGTCTCAAGATAAAAAAGTCACCCTGTACACGGTGTGAAAATTCTCCATAGGAATGAACCATCAATTCATCTATGCTGTTACTTTGCCCCGCGTTGGGCGCCAAAATATATCGGTGTTACTTTACCAAAAACACTTACCAAACTTTGTAACCTAACAAATGTGATATAGGGTCCTGCAGATAAACACTGGTGTCCGATTGCTTATTTGCTATACAAGACCTTTCATTTAAACGCATGGTGAAACTAGTATATGTTGAGTTGTTGACGTTGTATTGTTTGTACTTTACCTATGCGTTCTGTTTTAATATAGCTCTAAACGAAGAAATTCTTAGTGACGGTTCGAAAGAGATAAAGTTCCCAAACGGCAATATTAAAAAAGTTTCAGCGGATGGGAATTACATCGCGTTGAAATATTATAACGGCGATATTAAAGAAACCAAACTCCTAGAAGGCACCATACGTTATTATTATGCCGAAAGCAACAGTTGGCAGACAACGACGGCAGATGGGACAGAGATATTAGAATTTCCTAAGTAAGTAACGAACTAAATCTAACTCTCTTTTTTTTACCCTTTCTTCTTCTTTCCCTACTCTTCTGGAATGTCGTATGTTCTGACATTCTGCTTACATGTCCTAACCATCTCGTTGCTGTCCTAGTGCCTGGTTCTACTTCCTGTTATATATTCTTCTTCCCTACCGATTTTTGCGTTCATATCTCCGATTAACCTTTTTACATTGTAGTTCGTTTCTTAGCTCCTTATTCTCTGCGGGTGAGTGTGCACTATTCACAGCTTCCTATACCTTCTTTGTAGTCTAAAATTCTATCTGATATCGCCTCTATTTTATTACTGCTTGCTTCAACTCGTCACTTATACAGTGAAGTCGTAAATGGTCGCCCCCCCCCCTCCCCGATAACTTTTGAATGGTATGAGATAGAGCAATGAAACAAAAACCAAGTGAAATTAGAGATAATTTGTGATTTTTTGCCTATAGAGATACACACATGGCTTCTGGTGTAAAATAGAGGGCGTAGCTATCTTTAAAATTTTAAATAGGAAGTAATTTCATTTAGAAGCTGATTTGGAAGATATTTCTATTACTTTTATGGCAATGCAAACAGTTTTACGATTTTCGAAATTTTTACCAACTTATCCAAGATTAATAATTGGAGTACTTACGTTACTTTTTCTATAGCCCTCGTATAAATATTGTGGTTTTATGTGACTTAGGAAGCGATTGCTGTAAAATATGACATATTTTAGAATATGACGTTTTTGCAAAATTTAGCAAAAGTGTCTTATCGTCAGTGTATGTGTATATGTTCGTGGTGTACTATGTTACAGATTTACTGTAATTACAGGTTTCTGTCACTATATCCAAAAAGCGAAATACGAGGGCTATAGAAAAAGTAACGTAGTACTCCAATTATTAATCTTGGATAAGTTGGTAAAAATTTTCGAAAATCGTAAAACTGTTTGCATTGCCATAAAAGTAATAGAAATATACTTCCAAATGAGCTTCTAAATGAAATTTACTTCCTATTTAAAATTTAAAGATAACTACGCCCTCTATTTTTACATCAGAAGCCATGTGTGTATCTCTACAGGCAAAAATCACAATTATCTTCTTAATTTCACTTGGTTTTTGTTTCATTGCTCTATCTCATACCATTCAAAAGTTATCAGGGGGGGGGACCATTTACGACCTCACTGTATAAGATCAACTCTAAAGTATCTTCCCTCTCTACCGCTATTGGAGAAATTGTATCCTTCTATTGTGTTTATTCCTACTTTTTTTGCTGCGTTTGTTGCAGTGCAGGTATCTACTTTGGATCTTTCCATTATTCCAATCAATTCTTTAATTGTACCTCCTTTAAGTTTCTTTCACTTTTTTGTTGCTATCTCTTCATGTGCAATCGTTCATTCCATGTCTCTATCTTCATTTTTCTTGGTATCTCTTTTTGTTTGTTATTTTCCCTTGTCCAATAATTTCGTTTAATGTCACTTGCCTTTTTCTTTGCCGTGTCTTTTTTGTCTAATTTGAGTAAGCTCTGGTCCTTTCTCATTGTCCGATTTTCTGCCAATGTCGTCATATCTTTTGCCCGCCCCGTTGTTTTTACTAGTCGTTCTCTATTACTCCCATTACCTCCTTATCCCATTCGTAGATTTCTCCGTTAATTACTATTTTCTTGTATCTTATTTTTACTACGTTCTGCCCTCGTGATACTTCTTAATTCTTTTCGGACGAATCTTTCCTCTACTGTCAAATCGTTGTCGATATATTTCTTTGTCCGTTTCAATCTACCTTTTGCTTTAATTATTTCCTGTTTTGCTTCGAATGTTTCCAGCTCAGCTTTTATTATTTGGATCCTTAATCTTTCTTTATTATGTTAGCTTTCTTAACTTTGATATTTACCTGTAGCTCGTTTCGTAAGAACTGTTCTATCCCTTCTTTTTTCAACTTCTCACGTACAGCTCCTCCCACAAAAAGGTTAACAATCTGAATCGCGATTTGGATTATATATTCTCAGGTTGAACTATACATCTACTACTGTGTTTATTCGAGGTAATTTTATTCAAGCCAGCCGAAGAGTAGCCCACATACGTAATGTTTACTCGTATTTGATAAATTCATATTTTATGTCCGCTATTCATTTGGTAAATTGTCTATGAAAGTTGTTTTGACGACCTTCATTTATTATTATTAGTTTTCAAATAAGGGTATCCGTTCAGTTTAAGGCGCAACAAGTTTGTGGCAAAAACTACAAAGAGAAACATTTGTGTTTATCTGATATTAGCCTCTTATAACGTATGTATCAACATATTTTTCATTGAAACCTCGCATAACTGAAATACATACAGTTACGGACAAAAGTCATACGCATATTCTTTCATAATAGAATTATTAAAACATTTCAATTAAAATTTTTGCATAACTTTAATTTTTTCCATTATCTCTCAATACTTCCTAAATAATTAGCTTTTCATTGCTTTTTTTACAACATACCTAATACTGAAAAATAAATTGGAATTAAGTCTTGTTTGCGATTGTGAAATCAAGACATTCTTATAAATCTGATGATGCCATCGGAAAATATGGGAACAATTTTGTGTTTCAGCATGATAACTGTTCCGTGCAGAAATCGCAAATTGTGCAAGAATGGATACGTTCCGCAAATTTCCAGTTACTGATGTTCGTTTGTAAATGTAGTGCCATTTTGAACTGTTCTGAATAGTCCAATCCTGCACTTGCTCTAGCGGAAGAGCAAGTTTGGGCAGTTTGAGGGTAATATAGGTTATGGCTATGGTTATGTTAAATTGTGAACATATGATTGTAATATTTTTAAGATTTACTTCGGGCATTATTAGTATAGCCACATAACAGGGCAAGACGTGTACTACTATCATATTGTTCAAGATATAAACAACTTACAAACATAAAACAATCGATCAGCTTAAGGTTAGGATACGTAGAAATACTGAATTACAACATTAAATCATGAAATGCATGTTCTTTTGTATCTATTTATTGTAGTTCTGTGCCCTTCAAATTCACCACCGTAATCACGTGACTTCAATTTCAGAGTACTCTAAAGCCACTCCATTTATGACAAACGAACAAAGCTAAGGTATTCTAATAAATCAATAAGAAGATTCAGAAACAGAAAATCTATTTTACCAAGGAATACATAAAAATATTATTTCAACGCGTGCTTGTTTTATGTCTTAATAACAAAAACTAAATTATAAAAACAAGAAATCTTGTGTCGGATAAATACACAACGAATCATACATAACATCTGTTTACTCCGATAAGCCATAGTTGTAGTAAATGCTATAGTCCATCTTAAATGCGCTCGCCACATACATTTTCGCGTAGGTCGTTAACTTTTTTTTGGTAGAAGCTGCACCCCCCCCCTCCCCCCTCCTATTATAATATTGTTCCTTTTATGTTTATCATCGTTTTCCTGTTTATCTTCTAATTTCTCGATTCTTTTTTTTCAATTGTTTTCTTTCTATCTCCCACTCTGCTTCCTTCCTACTCCATTCAAGTTTGCTCTCCTTCTAGTCAAGTCTTCAATTATCTGTCTCATCATTCGCTTCAATTCTTCCATCAGTTGTGTTTCTCCCTTTCTTTCTCTATTTCCTGGGTTTGTACTTCTTTCTTTTCTCTCTTTCCTTTTCTTTTCTGCATCCCTTTTCAATGTCTTTTTTTTTACTCTTACTACATATGTCGTGTAGTGTTTATTCTTTTCTGTTTCGCCACTATCTCTCCCGCGTTTCTTGTCAGCGTTCATTCGTCCCGATCAAGACCGGACAATGACTCAGCGTCGATCGCGCGGTGTACTGTAGCCCTACTCGATTCAAACAACAGCCCGCAAACGACCGCTGGCCGCGTCTAGCCGTGTCTTGTCCGCTTGTCTACCGATTCGCTATCCTCAAGTTGCACGTCACAACTTTGACCTACTTTTTTCGGTTTATCTTTATGGATATACTTTCGCAGCGATGGCAAAATTAGTTAAAATTGTTGTTATCACTTACTTCTGTTGTTATCTTCCTCTTTTTTTCCATTCAATCTATCACTCTAATCTCACACTCGCTGTTTTACTGTGTTGTTGTATAGAATCACTCGTAAATTCTCAATATTGGGTTTAATTTACGGAGCGACTCGATACACGTCTACAATTCACTAGCAGAACTAAATCTAACTCTTAAGCTACGGTCTATGTAAAGCAGAATCCGCATGCGGAAGACGCACTGCGCAGTCTGCATCTATTATTATGTGTAACTTATAATAGAAACGTTCTATGTACGACGTACTGCGCTTGCGGATGAGAGCAGTCCGCCTGCGCACATCTGTCGCAATGACCTTGGAGGCAACTGATCCGCACCCTACAGCGCACGAGCACGTTGCGAAATTGTAGTAGTATTATTGCGCACGTGCTTGAATGTGTTTATCTGCTCATCATTTAGAAAAATGGCAGCTGAAAAGACTAAAAACTATTGTAAACTTTCAAAGGAGCAGGACGAAATATTAATAGATAGTGTATCACACATCACACTACTCAGCACTATTTGATCCTATAAAGATAATAGTGTTCGGGAAAACATATAGTGTGAAATTGAGACAATAGTCAACAGAAGCGGTGAGTGTTATTTCCTGTAACTTTATTCTAAATCTAAATGTATAGTAAGTATATATAACATGTGGTAACTATGATAAGAAATACATTTGTTCTTTTATTACTACTCAGTTCGGTTTATTATATTTTCTTGCCAATGTACACTTCCATGTGCGCTACAAAAATATTCTTTAAATTCTTCTCGAGTTTGGAAAGCTTGTGAAGTTGCATTTCCTCTTACTCTAGTTAAAGGAAACATATTTTCGTTTGGAAGCACTGCATTATTATATTCTTCTTTAAATTGCGAACATTTTTGGAACTTCTTAACAAATTATGTAAGCATGCTGTAATTAACGTTTCAGCAGTTTCTGGTTTAACAGCAATTGGCGTGAAAAATACTCTGAAAATCTGCGCCATAATTCCAAAAGCATTTTCCACAGTTTTCCTAGCTCTACATAGCCTGTAATTGAAGATTCTTTTCTCTTTATCGGTTGTTTGATCTTTTGGATATGGTCTTAACAAATGTTTCGAAAGTGGAAAAGTTTCATCCGCTGCAATCACGTGCGACAAAACAGTATTACTTCCTGGCAAGTGTGCTTCTGCTGGTATACAGTACTTTTCACTCGACATAAATTTTCCCAAACTCAATTTTTTAAATATGCCACTGTCTCCTTCTTTACCATAAGATTCTACATCTATACATATGAAATTATACTTAGCATCAACTATTGCAAGCAGGACAATGGAGAAAAATGATTTATAGTTAAAATATAGTGATCCAGTGTTGTCAGGACATACTACACGACAATGTTTCCCATCAATTGCACCACAGCAATTAGGAAAATTCCATATTTCATTATAATCTTTAGCAACAGCCCGCATACTTTGTACTTTGGAAAGTGAATCAGAAATACGAGACGATCCTGAGGCTGTTTCAGAATCTATAATGGAGGAAACACATAATACTGCAAAGAGACCTGCTGAAGCAAGTATTTCTCAAAAAGAAATAAAAAAAAGTAAGAAAAGCGATCGCATCATTGAATTTATCGAAAAAAGAGGAGAGGAGAGAACACA
Source organism: Protaetia brevitarsis (assembly GCA_004143645.1). NCBI lineage: Eukaryota > Metazoa > Arthropoda > Insecta > Coleoptera > Scarabaeidae > Protaetia > Protaetia brevitarsis. Next base: position 1,202,505 of record RXPK01000213.1, read on the forward strand.
ACTGTTCCGACAATTGTTAAGTAAACCGGTTGCCGAGGAAACACACCCCATTAAAACTTTTTTTGACAGTATGGCTCAAACTGTCATGTCTTTCCCCCCCAGCTCTAGCGATTGAAGCGAAAGCTAGAGTTGGTCAATTATAATCGAATTGGAATATCGAACACTTGCCCAGTCACAATCAGCAGCAACAGAAAATACTTCTACACAAAGTCAACCACCTATACATAGTCCACTGTGTATGGACACTGATTTACAGTCCTGTAGTTCAGTAGTAAATCATGAAAATTATTTTAATTTGTAAGCTACTGTAATAAATGTTTGATAAAAATTGTTTATTTACTAATTTACTTACCTTAGAGTCAATGCTAGCTTTTCATATGCACTTATGGGTTGTTGCACGAAGTTATTTGGTTGTTTTTCAATTTCTGGGGTTATTAAATTTAACACTTCTTGAAACTGAGTTTGATTTAATCTAAAATATTCTTTAAACTTTATGTCATCATTATTTAAGTGATTTTGGATTAAAACATTGAAAATGCCCTCAATGTTTCTTTTTTTTAATAAGTTGCCACGGTAATCCCGATTATCTAATATTGACAATAACAATAACTTTTCATCATCTTCCTGTTCTTCAAAAAGCATGGCTGTCAATAACATATTTCTTTTCGCCATTTTAATAGTTGACTGTTCTAAACTACCCTAGCAACGATAATAAAAAATAAACTACAACAACAAACGGCATGCAATGCGCATTGTAAATGGACCACGGTTAATGCGCAATTCGGATGCGCTTTCAGCAGCGCGTCTTCCGCATGCGGATTCTGCTCTACATAGGCCGTAGCTTTACTTATATCAAATATTTTAGTGGTCAAATCGAAAAGAAATTGAAAGACGGAACCACTGAAATAAAATTTCCAAACGGTATTTTGAAAGTAACAAAACCGGACGGTTCGCAAATTATTTCTTATCCCGATAATACCACTGTCGATATCAATGCGAACGGTGAAAAGATTATATCCCTGCCAAATGGGCAGAAAGAAGTACATACATCGGAACATATGGTATAAAAACGTTCAGTTTGGTTTATTTTATTTTCTTTGATTTTTTCTTTTAATTTTTTTTAGAGGAGAGAATATCCTGATGGCACTGTTAAAATCCTTTACCCGGACGGTATACAAGAAACTCGATACAGTAATGAAGGATACGTATAAAAATAGAGACGCAATTTGGTTCTCGACTCGCATGATAATACTTGAAGTGCAGGTCGTTCAAATATGAAAATATGTTGACATTTATTAAAATATTATTATATATACATAATGATCTGTGATTGAATAATTCTTTAATGTTTTTATTACTACAAGAAGTGATTTGTAATATTATAAACATAATTATAATTTATAATAGGCAGAAAATAAAATATTTATTTTAATAATTTTCACATGCGAGTTATTTACTTAGGAATTTTTGAATAAAGAGACCATTTGAAACTATTTCCATAAAGAAATCAGTAGCTAAAAAAACTCAATCAAAGTTACAAGTTATTGGCGGCTGACTAGCCAATAACTTGTAACTTTGACTGAGTTTTCTTACGTACTGATTTCTTTATCAATAAAGTATTACTTACTTAATTTGGACATAACCATGCATCTTAAAGATTTATATCAACTTTTACCCTTGTGATGGTCGGCTGGTCCTGCATAGGGTCTGGACGGATGTCACGGGTTCGAATCTCGCTCCGATCAATTATAATAATATTTTTTCCGGTGTTATGATGACAATCAAGAGGAAGATTTTGCTCAGCAGGAGTACCTGACAAGCATACAAATGTTTATTGTGTCAAACTGGGTTTGACGTATTATGAAAGATCTTTTCACTGTTTTTAAATTAAGAATAGATTATCTGGAAGGCGGAAATTTAATAAATTATGAAACTTTGAGAATGTCCAAATAGGAAAAAAAAAATGCATTTAACACTCGCAACATATACCAAATTCACCCCAACATTTTGTTATGGCGTGTTTTTAATAAGCGAAGTCAAATTTGGAACATAATAAGACACTAAGACAGCTTTAATTCGATTACAAAATTTAGCTTTTGAGTAAGAATTGTGCCAGCTCAGAGCATGAGACTTAGAACCATAAGCACATAAAAGACATATGATTGAATAGATTATGTTTCTTATTGTATAAGAAAAGGCATTTACAAATAGTGGCAAATAATGATTAGACTAATGGCGGCTCCTCTTAAAGATCAACGGGGCCAAAAATACCGATAAATACACGTAAACACACACAGGTTTAAGTAGAGAACGGACTTTACGAATCCCATGATTTGACGCGACGAAACACCCTTTGTATTTATTTATGCAGACAAAGCGGCGAGCGGGGGGCCACATTCAGATCGGCTCCGATTTCAGACGGTTTGTGGGTCTCCACCAGCGGAAGAGGTCGAACTATACGCAAAAATTACATTGAAGTGGGGCCAGCAAGTCGATTGATCGAGTCACGCCATAGTTAGTATATGCATTCTCAGACGCGTCATCAGTATACGTCAGTGCTCGGCACTGTAGGGAAGGGTGTCTAAGATGGGCTATTGAACATAAAGATATATGTAGATGGCCGTCGCATATGGACTTCGGTTTAGATACTATTATATATTAGATAATTAATATTTATTAATTATAGTAACAAAGTAGTAGTAGTATTATTCTTCTTCATTTTATTTGTTTTTTCTTAAGGTTGTTAACTTGTCATTACAAGGGAAAATTCATTTTAGTATTTCATTTCTTCATTAAATTTCTATTTGATAAATTTTCATCTTACGTTCGCTATGGCCGTATTTATTCATTAATTTATTTTTTCTTATCGCCACGTGTAAGTATACTGCGCCTCCACGCCGCATGTTGAATCTGCTCACGCTTAAATCCCCATCTGCGTCGTCGGCCTATATAAACATTTATCGCGTTTGAGATAGATAGGTCAGCCGTCTATTCCTCCGCTCTTTCACAGCTGTAGATTGTAGCCGTCTTCGGAGTGGCGCGACATAGTTCACCGTCTTCTTCCACGTTTGCAGACCGAAGCCGCCCTTTGGAATGGTGCGGCGTAATCTTCCACCCCTTCGTCGGTTATGGGGTGCGATTTCCAATTTCAAAGTTTTTTTTTTGTTTCCGGTGGTCCTATTGTGTTCTGTTGGCCACTTTCTAAGCATGCCACTATTACTGCAGCTAGTCCCAAGCCTGGTGAAATGCGAGGGGAAGGTGGACGGCGCTTGGCAATACGTATCTATCTTGAAAAACTGAAAAATCGCGAATATCTCCAAAACCTTTGGAGATAGACACAATGACACTCGTATAAAATCGAAAGAAAATTCAATTTTACATCCATTTATGTAAAAATTGCTATACAATTCAATTTAAAAAAATCAAGTTATCTATGATTTTAGAGTTCGAAAATTACAAAGCCCTATTTAATAATTCTGTAATTTAATCGAAACAATTTTAAAATAAAAGACGTGTGTTGTTTCATGACTAAGCGAAAACTGAAAACCGCATCTTTCTAACTTTCGTATTTCCGAAGATATTTCCAAATATCGCAGACATTGCAAATGTCATTTTTTTCGAAAAACGTCATGTAATTCGGAAACGGTACAACTTAGCCCCAATGTATGCCTAACGTATTGTTATTTAAATTTAACAAGGGAATCCAAAAATACTATAATATACAGGGTGTTCCATTTAAAATAATAAAGTTAGTATCTACTTCCGGTACAACCGGAAGTCCGCCAGTACTGAAACTAATTTAATAAATAATAATAAATAATGTGTAGAATATGATTCGAGGCAACATTTATTTGAAACATTTTTCCAAAAAACAATAATAAATCGGCTATGGACCGTTGCATCTTAGGCTGGACACCCGGTATATTCAATATTTTGACAATCACCTGTTTTTACATAACTCCATATTCGTAAAAGTAAATGCTCATACTAAAAGCCATTCGTATTGCATTCTTCGCAAATTTACGTATACGAATGCATACGAACGTACGCATCTCATTCCAGAATACGGAATCTACAAAATCGTTCGCATATTGTACGATGCGTATACGCATATTGTTCGAGAATCGTACCCATGGTTCGTAGTTACCCCTCGGGCGTGGCGCGACGTAACCTCTCGTCGTCCACACGATTGGAGACCGTAGATGCCCTTCGGCAGTGGCGTGGCGCAAGCTTCCGCCCCTTCGTTCGGTTATAGACCGTGGTCGCCTGTCGGGTGTGGCACGACATAGCTTCCCGCTTTCCGCACGATTGCAGACTGTAGCCGCCATGCGGGCGTGGCGCAGCGTAATCTTCCGCTTTTCGCTTGGTTATAGTTCGTAGCCACCCTCGTGCGTGGCGTGACGTTACTTTCTACTCTTCGTACGATTGTAGAATGTAGCTGCCTAGGGCTTATTCAATACTTGCAAATACTAGCAATATATCGATACTTTTTCATTTGATACTGCTATTTATTGTATCGTAATAATAAATTCGATACCAAGTGAAATATCGATTGACAGACAGAAGTATCGAATGGTATCGAAGAAGGGAGATTGTTAGGCGACATGCATACGATATGCAGATTTCGCGAGCCGTTTGGAAGTATGTTTGGGTGTCTCATAGATGGCGCACGACGTTGACACCGTACGGTATCTAGGTACATACATAGTTAAACACCCTCAATGATATTTAACTGGTTGAATATAAAGAAATATTAATAAGGACAACATTCATATCTGTTAAAAGAATTGACTATCAGGTTAAATTTCATAAATCAATATTTCTGGCGGTTATTTTCATTTGCTTTTATAATATCTGAGCATAAAGCCTTAGGAAAATTTAGGAAATTTATAATTAAAAAATCTATGCACAAAAATTAAAAGTAAAATTTTGCAATAAGTTGAAATGTAATATAAATTAACTTGTTTTTTCATCTGTTTTATAGACGTAGTATCGAATGGATTTAAGTATGAGTACTTATAAGTTTCGATATTTTTAATTGAGTACTCAAATCAGTCAGCGACGCAGCCTCCCGCTCTTCGTACGAAAACAATTTTACATTTCTCGCTTATTATGTTTTACGAATTCTCTTCTACATGTGTTATTTACTGTTGACGAAATGAATTTATTTCGAAAGCTACAGAAACAGGTAAAAGATGTTTTCAACTGTCTCGTTTGGTATCAATGGTTGCAAAAAACAACATTGTTTATTACTAAATAAAACTTTATTCATTTATTTATTGTAGATCAACTTATTATAATCTTACACATTAATCTTGTTTAAAGTCTTCTTTATCTACCTTTCTGCAATTTCTTCTGTAAACAAAAAAGAAGGACAAAGTAGGGTAAATCGAATATGTGGTATAAATATTGTACTTACGGCCGTTGGTGGTTTAGGTTTTTGGTGGACCAACTGGCAAATATTCTTGGCGCCAAACAGACCATCACGGAAACACACGCAGTCAAAACCTTGCTCCCTCGATACTAAGGACTCGGCGATATTGTATGAAGTTACTTGAGAGAATAGTTTCTTGTTCTTGTTGAAGTTGTCCAAAACGAAGACATTTCCTCCAGACTATTTCGTATAAAATAATAATAATTAAAAACACTAAGTTAACAGAATAAATAGTGAAAAAGGTCTTACTTTAGCTGTATATTCTGAGCAGAAATCGTCGTAGCTCAGATCCTTTAGCAGGTCTGGTTTTCCTGCCGGTTTTGCCTTGGCATCGCTGAATGTGAAGACACCTTTGTCGTTGAAGCCGATCACGTTCTTCGTATTTTTGTCGTCTTTGACTTTGAAGTCGCAGCGGGCTCCCAATGGCGTGATCAAGTTCAAATGAATGCTAGGTTCTCGAACGAGAGTTGCTCGGAATTTCTGTAACTGTTAAAGCAGAACGCATTATATAGTGACGTTAGGGTTTAAAATCGGAACAGGGCAAGAATTTATTTAAATGTAATCGGGAATGCAGATAATTTATTTTATTATGGGTGAGTAACCATTTGGCAAGTAATGTTGCAGATATCCTAGTAATATTACATTATTTACTAGACAGCGATGTTAAGTAAAACTGTTACTGAAATTTTGCGGCAACATTAACTAAATGATAGAATATTGCAGGCCATTACAGTAACATTTCAATGTAATCAGGAAAAAATATTTAAAACAATGTTGCAAAAACAAAGACTTTGTTGTCAGAAATGTTGAGGTAATATTTAGTTGTTACATTTGCCATATTACAAGGTGAATCATTACAAGGAATGTTACAACATTTGCGCTTGTAACATTAACATATTTACATTTTATAAAGTGTAAGATAGGTACGTATACAGGGTATTCCACGTAACTGGTTCATTAAAAGTTTATGATGTTCTATTATTTACTTATATTTGAGATTTTGGCACCAGTATCTGTTCGATTGAAACTATAAATGTAAAATACCTTAACTAAAATATCACTTCCGGTTGACCGGAAATGGATGTCAACTTTCTTATTTTAAATAGCATGATATAATTTTTTATTCATTTTTGGATTCTACAACTATAAATACGTCAGTTTTCATTAGCTATTCCTATAGCTACATGTTGCGTTTTTGAGTTATTTAAGTTTTTCTTTTTTTTTAGTCATAATCATTGCATCATTGAGAAATTAATATCTCGGTTAATACTGCAAGTAGAGACTCCAAATTTGCTATGTTATGAATGTAGATATAACTCTAAGAAACGGTACGCACACTTTACATTCTAACATACAGGGTGTTCGAAACTGAGGAACAAAGTGACATATTTTCAAATGCAGAAAACTTTTTTTTTTAAATAGAACACCCTGTATTTTAATTCGGAATTAGGAAGTAAATATCATCCCTTATCGTTTTATATCAGCATTCCCTATACCTATCTTTAATAGATTTTGAGATATGAGCCACTTTTTATTAAACAGACTAAGTATTCTTTTTTTTTAAATAGAACACCATGTATTTTAATTCGGAATTAAGAAGTAAATATCATCCCCTATCACCTTATATCAGCATTCCTATACCTATCTTTAATAGATTGTTGAAGATATGAATGTCAATCATTGACTAACCCAAAAGTGTTGGATATCATGGTAATTCATTTTCGTACAACGCAATATTAATAGAAATGTCTATTCGAACAAGACATTCTGTATGGTTATTCAAAAATAATACATGAATTTGACGTGAATCTATTTCAGAGCCAGCTACAAACATTTAAAGATAGGGCTACTTAGTCTGTTTAACAAAAACTCGCTCATATCTCAAAATCTATTAAAGATAGGTATAGGGAATGCTCATATAAAATGATAGGGGATGATATTTACTTCCTAATTCCGAATTAAAATACAGGGTGTTCTATTTAAGAAAAATGAGTTTTCTGCATTTGAAAATATGTCACTTTGTTCCTCAGTTTTGAACACCCTGTATGTTAGAATGGAAAGTGTGCGTACCGTTTCTTAGGGTTATATCTACATTCATAACATAGCAAATTTGGAGTCTCTACTTGCAGTATTAACCGAGATATTAATTTCTGAATGATGCAATGATTATGACTAAAAAAAAAGAAAAACTTAAATAACTCAAAAACTGCAACATATAGCTATAGGAATAGTTAATGAAAACTGACGTATTTATAGGTGTAGAATCCAAAAAAGTATAAAAAATTATATCATTCTATTTAAAATAACAAAGTTGACATCCATTTCCGGTCAACCGGAAGTGATATTTTGGTTAAGATATTTTGCATTTATAGTTCCAATCGAACAGATAATGGTATCAAAATCTCAAATAGAAGTAAATAATAGAACATCATAAACTTTTAATGAACCAGTTACGTGGAATACACTGTATATGTTTCTGCAAAAGTAAATAATGGTGATGAAATTTTTTAACATTTTTTGTTGCCTATAATAATCATGTTAGTGGGGTTGTGGTTGCGCACTGCGCACTTGTAAAAGTTAGTATCGCTTGCCATCACAAGTTTTTTCGTACCGCGCATACACGAGTTGGCGTGAACCTGTGAACCCCACAGGTTCACGCCCACTCTTTCACAATATACGGTAATCGTGACTGGACAAGGCGTGGATAGGACCATCTTGCGATTGTGCGTCGCAATTGTTTTGATGAGAAAAAATTCCCGTCAATAATGAATCAACATTATCAGGTAAGTTTTATTTATAATGCTAAAGTAGGTATGTCGATCCTTTCAAATTCATCGAATATCTTTAAGACAGATATGTATTATGTATATCATAACCTGTATACATATGTTATAGTAAAACCTACCTGTTGTGGTATAAGGATGAGCAATGTCACGTAACGTCATTCTTAGAATTGATAGTAATTCTTGATCAAATATAAATTTTACAATAATTATAAACAGTGTTATATATAAAATATGCAGCTTATCCTCAATTTTCATATAAATAAAATAGTTTTTCTGATCTCTATTTTTGACGGCGTGTCTTTTCTTTTTAATTTCAGAGAGAATTGGAAGAAATATAGATACAGAATACGAAATAACTGTCATGAAATGGTTTCGTTATGCAAAGCTAAGATTTGATAGAAAAACAGCAAAATGTTCAAAGGAATAAAATGCATTCGGGGCGTTTTTCTTATGTGTTGTGGGTTTTTGTTTAGATTCTATTCATGTTAATTTATGTGCCCTATAATCTGTTTCCAATACTGAAGTTTATTAAAATGGAATTTAATGTACTTTTTTTTTAATCAATAAATGCCTTTATTGTCTTCTGTAAGCAGCATTTTACTTTTTAAAGTATTTATTAATGTATTTCGTTTACTTAAATAGCTATTTATAATATTATTCATAGTATTACTATTTAGTTTTTACATATGATGATTGACCATTATAATGTATCTGCAAAAATTACTACGAAAAAGACTTATAATGTTATATTATAAAAATGTCTTATCCATTATATTTTTCTGGCATTAATATTTAATGTTAATATTGTAATTTTATTAAGTGAAGATAAATTCCTATAAACAGAGAGGTCCGATCTATCGAGGGTAACATGAAATTATAATATTAACATTCAATTTTAATAAGACTGATTGAGATTCTGTTTTATTATTAATTAATATATAATATATATATATATATATATATATATATATATATATATTATTTACAATCCTACTATCGTTGGAGCGTCCGTACATTAACATTTTACATTGATTAGAGCGTCACCTACATAGAGCGTCCGTATACGGACGCTTATGCATGTTCCACGTAAAATTTGTCTGCCATCTCATAGTATCGAAATGACCGTTATTTTAAAATTCTGGTGGACGCTTTTTTGCCCACCAAATGGTCGAAAGTAATACGGCCACCGTATATCATTAGTTCACATAGTGGTTCCATGGTGGCGCTGCGAAAATCAAGACGTATATGTATTATACGATTGGTTTGTTCATTTTCTCGATTATCAAGCGTCCATTCGATTTGGCAACGGTGAGGTTTGAAATTCTATATTTATTTGAATTTCGTAAAATGAATCCGTTGTAGTGACTGTATAGTAAAATTTGAGGTAATTGTTTTGTAATATTTTACGAAGCAATATGTAAAACAGAAAATAATACTATATTTGATATAGTTAAGATTTCTTTCTTGAGTATCTGTAATCAGTGTTGAGCGTAATTGACTTCTTTTGTAATTCCGATTACTTGTAATCAGTAATCCGCTTTATGTTTAGTAATCTACAATTGCAAATCCCTAATTTGTAATACTAATAAGCCTGATTACAAATTTGTATATCGGAAACTTACTAGTGCAAGTCAATTTTTAACACGTTTTAGTTCAATTTTTATGTTGGTTAGCATTATAAATAAGTCATAAAGGTTATGTTCTATTTAATAATATTTATGCAAAATAAGATACTTTGTATCTCTTTTTACAAGGGGACGATTTTCACACAGGGTAGGGAAGGAGAACATTTTATGATGAAATATATTTTACAACGTCGGGAGGGAGGGAGTATTAAACATGTTTTAAATGGTTAAATTAATGTTTCTGAACACCGAGGCGGGGAAGTAGATGATATTCTTTAGTGATTAAGTTAATTGTTTTCACAACACCAATGAGGGGGGGAGGATTAAAAATGTTTTAAATGATGAATTTCTCTTTAAAAAAAGTCCCGTGGGTGGGGAGGGGATGAATTATTTTTCAAGTGATGAAACTATTGTTTTTTCAGAACACGGGAGAGACATGCTTTAAATGATTAAATTAATATCTTTTGACTTAATTAGCAAGTTAATTGTTTTCACAACACTGGTGAGGGAGGAAGGTTAAAAATGTTTTAAATTATTAAATTAAGGTTTTTTCAACACCGAGGTGGGGAAGGAGATGAGATTCTTTTAGTGATTAAGTTAATTGTTTTCACAACACCAATGAGGGAGGGAGGATTAAAAATGTGTTAAATGATGAATTTCTGTTTAAAAAAAGCACCGTGCGCGGGGAGGGGATGAATTATTTTTAAAGTGATGAAACTATTGTTTTTTCAGAACACGGGCGGGACATGCTTTAAATGATTAAATTAATATTTTTTGAATTAATTAGCAAGTTAATTGTTTTCACAACACTGGTGAGGGAGGAAGGTTAAAAATGTTTTAAACTATTAAATTAAGGTTTTTCAACACCGAGGTGGGGAAGGAGATGAGATTCTTTTAGTGATTAAGTTAATTGTTTTCACAACACCAATGAGGGGGAGGATTAAAAATGTTTTAAATGATGAATTTCTCTTTAAAAAAAGTCCCGTGGGTGGGGAGGGGATGAATTATTTTTCAAGTGATGAAACTATTGTTTTTTCAGAACACGGGAGAGACATGCTTTAAATGATTAAATTAATATTTTTTGACTTAATTAGCAAGTTAATTGTTTTCACAACACTGGTGAGGGAGGAAGGTTAAAAATGTTTTAAATTATTAAATTAAGGTTTTTTCAACACCGAGGTGGGGAAGGAGATGAGATTCTTTTAGTGATTAAGTTAATTGTTTTCACAACACCAATGAGGGAGGGAGGATTAAAAATGTTTTAAATGATGAATTTCTCTTTAAAAAAAGCACCGTGGGCGGGGAGGGGATGAATTATTTTTAAAGTAATGAAATTATTGTTTTTTTTTATAATACAGGAAAAACATGCTTTAAATAATTAAATTAACAGGATTTTTTAAACATCGTAATGGTGAAGGGGATGAAGTTTTTTAAGTGATTAAATTGCTTTGGCAATATTGATGAGCGAGGAAGGTTTAAAAGTGGTTTAAATGAAGAAATGAGTTTTTTCACACCGTGGAGGGGAAAGGGAGAGTGTATTAATTATTTTTAAAATAGTGATTATTTTTTTTGCAACGCAGGAAGGGAGGGAGGATTTTATTTTAAATATAATTCACACCCTCCACACCCACGGGAGCTTTTTAAAGAAAAATTAATAATTTGAAATATTTTTAATTCTACCTCCCTTGTTGGTAAAGTAAAGTAAAGTAAACTTTATTTCCAAAAGACCACAAAACTACTGGTGTTGTGAAAACAATTAATTTAATCACCCAAAAACTTCCATACGCTTTCCCACCTCGGTTGTTGGAAAAACCACTAAGTTAATCATTTGAAACATGTTTAATCCTATCTCCCTCCCGGTGATTAAAACAATTAATTTAATCACCCAAAAACTTCCATACGCTTCCCCACCTCGGTTGTTGGAAAAAACACTAAGTTAATCATTTAAAACATGTTTAATCCTATCTCCCTCCCGGTGATGCAAAAAAAAAATAATTTCACCATTTTAAAAATAATTAATCAACTCCCCCCTCCCCCTCCACGGTGTTCGAAACAAAACTGATTTTCTTATTTAAACCACTTTTAAACCTTTCTCCCTCATCAGAGTTGTGAAAGCAATTAAATAATCACTCGAAAAAATTTCATACGCTTCACCAACTCGGTGTTCGAAAGATATTAATTTAATCATTTAAGGGATGTCCCTTTCGATGTTATAAAAAAAAAATATTTCATCACTTTAAAAATAATTCATCCCCTCCCCACCCACGGAGCTTGTTTAAAGAAAAAATCATCATTTACATAATATCTACTACATAATAAAGATTGGTTGAAGATAAAGTTTTCGTGCAAAACCAATATGTCAAAAAACGTTAAAATGTTATTAAAACTAATATTGTTTCGTAGACCTTCATTAATCTTGTGTTTATTCCTTATATTTTAATTGAGATTTTAACGATTTTTAAGGAATTAGGTAATACGTATATATGTTCATCTGAAATTTATTTTTTGCGACGATCGTTTCGTTGTTTAACATGACAACTGTTTCAAGTAAAGCAATTTAAATTTTTATATAAACATTGAAATAATAATTACCTAATATAATTATAAAAACTATTTTTTTAATTTTAAATTCAACTTACACTACTATTTTCTATTATTATTTTTTCTTTCTCCTAACTATGACTACACATATTTTTATATTCCACACGAAACATTGTCAAATTAATTTTTTTTTAACAATCAGTGTTATATTAATTTAATTTGAAAACGTTCCGTATGGAATATAGAAATATATGTAGTCACAGTTATGAGAAAAAAATAATAGGAAATAGTAGTGGTGGGCACTATCGGTATTTTCAACTATCGATAGTACTATCGATAGTTAATTATCGATAGTTGGCTATCGATAATTATCGATAGTTAAATATAAAGTATTATAGATAGTTGACTATCGATAACTATCGATAGTTGACTTTCGATAACTACCGATAGTTGACTATCGATAACTATCGACAGTAAGTATTGATAACTATGGATAGTTGATTATCGATAATTATCGATAGTGCCCACAGTCTGAGGACATGTTATATCAGTAGAGAAATAATATGTCCTCAGAACTACATTGTATTTTGTTTCTTCCTATTTATTATTTGTGTATTTTTTATTGCATGCTAATGATTATTTATATATTTCGTTTCATGGTTTCATCAATACCAGCTATACTATAGATATTGCAAAAGAAAGAATTAGTTCCATCAGTGAATAGTTGATGACTGATAATCCAAACGTGTTTAATTAGCTCTTTATTCACACATTATTTATAAAAAAAATAACGCATTAAGACGGACGATGCTTGTAGTGTTTCTATTGAATTTGGGCATCCTTCTGCGTTGTAAACTAAATATAAATATTGACTATCGATAGTTATCGATAGTCAAAACTATCGATAGTTATCGATAGTTAACTATCGGTAGTTATCGATAGCCAACTATCGATAGTCAATTACCGATAGTTATCGATAGTCAAAACTATCGATAGTTATCGACAGTCAAAACTATCGATAGTTATCGACAGTCAAAACTATCGATAGTTATCGATAGTCAACTACGGATAGTTATCGATAGTCAAAACTATCGATAGTTATCGATAGTTAACTATCGGTAGTTATCGATAGTCAACTATCGATAGTTATCGATAGTCAACTACGGATAGTTATCGATAGTCAAAACTATCGATAGTTATCGATAGTTAACTATCGGTAGTTATCGATAGCCAACTATCGGTAGTTACCGATAGCCAACTATCGATAGTCAACTACCGATAGTTATCGAAAGCCAACTATCGATAGTCAACTATCGATAGTTATCGATAGTCAACTATCGATAGTTATAGACAGTCAACTATCGATAGTCAACTACCGATAGTTATCGAAAGCCAACTATCGATAGTCAACTATCGATAGTTATCGATAGTCAACTATCGATAGTTATAGACAGTCAACTATCGATAGTCAACTACCGATAGTTATCGAAAGCCAACTATCGATAGTCAACTATCGATAGTTATAGACAGTCAACTATCGATAGTCAACTACCGATAGTTATCGAAAGCCAACTATCGATAGTCAACTATCGATAGTTATCGATAGTCAACTATCGATAGTTATAGACAGTCAACTATCGATAGTCAACTACCGATAGTTATCGAAAGCCAACTATCGATAGTCAACTATCGATAGTTATCGATAGTCAACTATCGATAGTTATAGACAGTCAACTATCGATAGTCAACTACCGATAGTTATCGAAAGCCAACTATCGATAGTCAACTATCGATAGTTATAGTCAGTCAACTATCGATAGTCAACTACCGATAGTTATCGAAAGCCAACTATCGATAGTCAACTATCGATAGTTATCGATAGTCAACTATCGATAGTTATAGACAGTCAACTATCGATAGTCAACTACCGATAGTTATCGAAAGCCAACTATCGATAGTCAACTATCGATAGTTATAGACAGTCAACTATCGATAGTCAACTACCGATAGTTATCGAAAGCCAACTATCGATAGTCAACTACCGATAGTTATCGATAGTCAACTATCAATAGTTATCGATAGTCCACTATTGATAGTTATCGATAGTCAACTATCGATAGTTATCGATAGTCAACTATCGATAGTTATCGATAGTCAACTATCGATAGTTATCGATAGTCAACTATCGATAGTTATCGATAGTCAGCTATCGATAGTTATCGATAGCCAACTATCGATAGTTATCGATAGCCAACTATCGATAGTTATCGATAGCCAACTATCGATAGTTATCGATAGCCAACTACTATCGATAGTTATCGAAAGCCAACTATCGATAGTTATCGATAGCCAACTATCGATAGTTATCGATAGTCAAAACTATCGATAGTTATCGATAGTCAAAACTATCGATAGTCATCGATAGTCAATTATCGGTAGTTATCGATAGCCAACTATCGATAGTCATCGATAGTCAATTATCGGTAGTTATCGATAGCCAACTATCGATAGTCATCGATAGTCAATTATCGATAGTTATCGATAGCCAACTATCGATAGTCAACTATCGATAGCTATCGATAGTTATAGACAGTCAACTATCGATAGTCAACCACCGATAGTTATCGAAAGCCAACTATCGATAGTCAACTACCGATAGTTATCGATAGTCAACTATCAATAGTTATCGATAGTCCACTATTGATAGTTATCGATAGCCAACTATCGATAGTTATCGAAAGTCAAAACTATCGATAGTTATCGATAGTCAATTATCGGTAGTTATCGATAGCCAACTATCGATAGTCATCGATAGTCAATTATCGATAGTTATCGATAGCCAACTATCGATAGTCAGCTATCGATAGTCAACTATCGATAGTCAACCACCGATAGTTATCGAAAGCCAACTATCGATAGTCAACTACCGATAGTCAACTATCAATAGTTATCAATAGTTATCGATAGTTCACTATCGATAGTTATCGATAGTCAACTATCGATAGTCCAACTATCCATAGTTATCAATAGTCCACTATCGGTAGTTATAGATAGTCAACTATCGATAGTTATCGATAGCCAACTATCGATAGTTATCGATAGCCAACTATCGATAGTCAACTATCGATAGTTATCGATAGTCAACTATCGATAGTTATCAATAGTCAACTATCGATAGTTATCGATAGTCAACTATCGATAGTTATCGATAGCCAACTTCGATAGTTATCGATAGCTAGCTATCGATAGTTATCGATAGTCAAAACTATCGATAGTCAACTATCGATAGTTATCGATAGCCAACTATCGATAGTTATCGATAGCCAACTATTGATAGTCAACTATCGATAATCAACTACCGATAGTTATCGATAACCAACTATCGATAGTCAATTATCGATAGTCAACTATCGATAGTTATCGATAGCCAACTATCGATAGTCAACTACCGATAGTTATCCATAGTCAAAACTATCGATAGTCATCGATAGTCAACTATCGATAGTTATCGATAGTCAACTATCGATAGCCAAAACTATCGATAGTGAACTATCGATAGTTATTGATAGTCGCTATCGATAGTGCCCACCACTAGAAATTAGTAGTGGAAAGTATTGGAATTTAAATAAAAAACAATTTAGTTTTTTTGTAATTATATTAGGAATAATTAACTCAATGTTTACAAAAAATTAAGACAGCATTGCTTGAAAAAAGTGTTAGACAACGAAATGATCGTCGTAAGAAATAAATTTCAGATGAACATATAAACGTGTTAATTTAATTGACCTATAAATCCAGCCAGAATATATATGGATGAGTTTTTTATCTTGAGAAAACGGAATATCTCTAAAACACTGCATCAAATCAAAAAAAGATCTTAATAAGATTTGTTAATAAGATAATGTAGGGGGCTCACTGACAACTTTGAAATCTAAAATGGGAACCATTTTGGAAGTATGCAGATTCCGGATTCTACGAGGGGATCGAGTTCGGCACGATTCAGTGAGCTCCCTACATTATACCAAATCTTATTAGAATCTTTTTTTGATTTGATGCAGTGTTTTAAGAGATATTCGGTTGCCTCAAGATAAAAAAACTCACTCAGTAATAAATAATGCCTGTTTTGTCAAGAGCTATTTACTAAGTTACTTATTACATGCATAGTAAAGCATTCTTATTTTTGTGGTATCATATTTTTTAATAAAATTATATAACAAATATAAACATCACGCTAATATAAAAATACAGACACGGACGTATGATATTAACAAATGGCATAATGGGCTAAGTCTAAGTTTCAAAATTGACACTGCCAGACGCTCCAATAACTGGTTAGATGGATCAAGTATATATTTGGGCGCCTTGAAAATGTAAAAGAATGAAAATTGGTAGGAAAAAATACGGGCGCTTCATATACGACTTAATGTAAGGACGCTTCACTGTCGTGGAGTATCAATTTGTAAATTTTAATGATTAATATTTGTCGTTTTTCTGGTTAATTAACAGCTTTGTTGCAGATATGCCAATAATATATACGCAAAGAAATGGTCAATACATGAAATCCAGCAAGTGGGCGCATCTAAACAGGTTTTCCTGTACACGGACGCTCTAAAGATAAGAGAGATGTAAATATATATATTATATATATAATATATATATATATATATTTATATATATATATTATATATATATATATTTATAATATATATAATATATATATATATATAATATAACATGTTTCTTTGTATAATGCAGCAAGAATTTTGGAGTAAATAACAGGTCCTAATAGAAAATTAGTGTAGATATACTTTATAGAAACATTTAATTGCCACACTGTATCAATATTTCTCTTTAACATATGAGAAATGTTACGGAAGAACCATACTTCAACATTAATCGTCATGTTAAAGGAATGTTACTCGAAGACCTCGTATTAACATTACTGAGAAATATTGTTTCGTAATATCGCTTAGGCGGACATTAAACAGTCGTAGAAATGTTACTGCATGTGGTACATTGTATATATTTTTGTAACATTTCGCGTTACAAGGTAACATTTAGACGACGTTATAGTCATGTTATTTTGCCAAGTGGGTATAAATTGTAACTGGAAAATTAAAGTTCAAGCCTTTAAGAATGCATTAGAATTATGTGGAAGTAAATACAACTTATTAACTGTAGGTACGACTATGGGTTCATCTATATCTTTTGTAGTTGGAAATTTAGTAACGGAATTTTAAAAAAACTGAAAAATGCAAATTTAGTTTTTTTAAAGATATGTAGGCGACTGCATATTCGTCAGTTTCAGGAAATAAAGAGATTTATAAAAAATATCTTTGGTTTTAAAGAAATCTAATTTAGAAAGATTTCAATAACAGTTAAGTGCATATTTATTTTTTATAGGTGTTTTTTGATTATAATTTCAATGAAATAATTTTAACTTTGTATTGATGTAGCGTCATTATTATTTCTATATATATTTCTTCTTAGTTTTAGTTTAGCATATTTTTGTTTTTAGTAAATAAATAAATAAATATATGTATTTATTTATTTATTTGAGTCAGTTACACATAAATAGGTAATGGAAGCAATTGAAAAAATAAATCTAGGAAAATGCAGATTATTTAGGTTTTTCTGATTCTGAAATAGAGGTTGCTTTTAGGCTGATGAATCCATGAAAGGATGGTGTATAGGTACACCCACATAGGTATTATTGCTGATATTATGTTGAAGGCTTATGAACTGTATTTTTTTCGCGAAACTTTTTAATAGATATTTAGGTAAAGGCATTTTCTCTGCTTGCTGGAAACGTCCATTAGTTTTTGTTATTTTCACACCAAGTGAAAATTGATATGATGGATCTAAGTAGTCACAAGTCTATTAGTCTATTACTAGTTATCGGAAAGACGTTAGATAGCTTAATTATTAAATAGAATATATTTTTTTATGCGGTTACAAAACGCTATGAATGGATTTAGTTAGGGTAAATCAATTGTAGATGCGATAGATAGGGTTGTAAATTTTGTTGAAACTGCCAGGTTAGAAAAAAGTACATAAAACGATTACATTTTTAGGTATTAAAGAGGTTTTTGATATGTATGGTGCCCAAAATTATAGTATAATTAACGCGTAAACATGAACCAAGTAATTTAGTCAGAATCGGTTATCTTTTCAGATAAAGTCGTGATTGTTTAGGAACTGGGAATTAGTATTGCATGAGAAATTACTAAGGGTTGTCTGAAGGGTTCGCGTTCGGGAAATTTTATATGATAGTCTATTCGAAATGATTGTGAGATGGTTGCGTACGCGGACGATGCTATCCGTTATTAGTTAAAGTAGGGCAATACAGGGTGTATCAGATATAGAGGTAAATATAATAATATGTAGCAGCTGTAATAATATACAATCAAAAAGTCTTAATGCACAGGGGGTCTATCTGTAGGCATTAGCGAGAAATAAAATATTTTATAAATGCCGTGGGGTACAGCCGCACCTGTGCCCAACCTAAATGCTGTCCCTAGTATACCCCCACATACCACTATCATTCAGCCATTACCGCTGTTAGTTTTGTGTGGATCGCCGCTTGGAGTGCTAGCCACTTCGAACATTTTATTTAAATTCTTCCCGTCTTCAAAAAAACCATCCTTTTCAGGACCATCATGATTTCATATAAAGAAAATCGAAGCTTGATGCATCGGCAAAAGCGCGGGAATGTATAGATTCATTTTCGCGCGACATCATAGTAAAAAGGCGTGCTTGCAAATTTTCTGTATTACATTTATTTCTGTGTAATTCGTTCAATTCATTTTGCGTTATATGATTAAATAAATCCAAAAGAATAACTCAGATTCATGTGGTACCGTTTTTAACAACTAACTCTCGATTCGACAAAGTAAAAGAAAAATATTTACGTTTTTTGTAGCTACTGAAGTCGTATATCCGGAAAAACTCGAATGTCTTATCAGGATATTAAAACTAATACTTTGTAGACTTACGTAGCATGCTCTTAACAAAAAAGGAATTTTTATTTTATAAAAAGAAGAAATTTAAAATGCCTCAGTTTTGCTATTTTTACCAGGGCACACTGGCCGATTGGCCTTTATTTATTCAGAATGACGTTAAATGAACTCACGGCATACCATTAAGAATAATACTAAATGAGTGCAATGTATTTATACATAATACCACGTTTAGCGGGTGCTTAACGTGACATTTCCTTGCATCAGGCCCGGACTAAAGAATTTTTGGCTCTAACTTTTACTTTTTTTTATTCTTTAATGATGAAATCCGGTTTCGATGGGTTTGTGCTTAATATGTCGTGTAGTTAACACCCAAGCAAAATTTACTTTTTTATTTGATACACCCTGTATAATACGTTAAAGAATAGAGTTAATTAGGTTTTAGAAAATATTTGATATTGGAGGTAATAAATTAAATTTTAATGTCGATAAACAAGAGGCGATATTATTTGGCAAACTAAAAGAGGCAAAGAAAACTCTATTTAGAATAGTAGAGGGTAGAATTTATTACAAAGAATATATCAAGTATCACGGGGTTATTTTAGGCGATAAATTAAATTTTAAAGGGCATACTTAATTCGTTATCGTGAAAACTAGGGAAAAGAGTAATAAAATTACAGCATTAGCTAAAGTCACATAGGGTTGAAACGGTAACGAGGTATTATTTACAGGGCAGCCATAGAACCGGCAATGTTACAAGCCGGGACGATTTGGGCGGACGCGTGTAAAATTAAGAAGCAAAAAAATAATCGAAGCGTAAAGAGAAAGCGTTAACAGTTAGTGTCACGAACGCATATTCATCTATTTCGGCCGACGCGGCGTGCGTTATTTTGGGTGTATTACCAGTAGATTTATGTTTGAAGTTGAATCGTGCGAAAACTGGCCCTACTGAACCGCCTATGAATCAGTACCCCGAAACCGTCTCATCCAGACATCAACATCAGGGCACTAGGCTGTCTTTCATTCATCAAAACAGAAGAGAAGAAAATGTACACTCTACGTCCCCCATTCACCAGGTGTTCGTGGTGATTAGGAGTTCAGGCAAGTTACTTTTTAGCTATATACTCCCTTGTCAGCACTCCCTTCTTAGACATTATACTGCGTGCCATGTCTGCTGTATGTCTCCAGTCCTCCGCGGATCTTAACATAATTTCCACTATATTTTCCAAGGCCAGTACTATCCCGACTTCTTTATAAGTATATAAACGCACTTTCCGCCATTTGTGGCGATGAACCGTGTGCTCCACGGTATCTGTTTCTGCATAGACCAGACAGTTTTCGTTATCATCCTTTCCAAACCTTTTTGCATAACTTCTAAAACATCTGTGGCCCGTCAACCGAGTCAAAAAATAGTCCAGACTGCTATGCTTATATCAATATCAGATATCAGTTTCTTCGTCCACTGGGTTTATCCTCATTTTTGTTGCATCTGTTTTACCATATCTTGTGTTTCATCTGTTTTGCCTATTCTCTCGATTTTTGGCCCTCGTTTCGATGCATAAAATCCCTTTCAAACGCCAACAGGTCGATGGGCGTTTTTCCCCGTGATGATTTGCTAGGCAACCGTGAAGGCTGTGTGAAAGGCAGAGGATACCCTTAGCAAAGCCTTACGTTGGGTCTTTTCTAGGGTACACACGTTTTGTTTCTTACCCAAAGCCGTGTACCATACATGTGCTGCATAAAGCATGATGGAGTGCACAGCCTTACTTAGGACGAGTCTCTTGGCACTGCTGAGTCCACCGATGTTTGGCATAAGGCGAGTCAGGATTGTAACTTTTTCATTTGCTTTCCTAGAAATTCGCCTTATGTGTTTATTAAAGGTCAACCTATAGTCTAAGGTTATACCCAAATACTTTAGGCTCTTCTTAGGTGTTATTTTGGCTTTGCTTATGATGAAAAAGATATGATCTCTTTTCCTTTTTCCCTTAAGAATCATCGCCTCAGATTTCTCAGGCGTCAGGCTCAAATGATTTGCAGACACTCATGTCGCTATTCTACACAGGTCTTCGTTGACTGCGGTCATAAGGCCGTAGGTACTCATCGTTTGCGGTTTCTACCAATGCCAGGTCTTCTGCATAACCAATAGTTTCCCCAGTGCCAGCTAGTGTAATCTTCAAAATATAAATCTTTAATTTAATTACTATTAGAATGATTAGAATTAAATGATTGTCAAGTATTAGAGTAGGAACTGCTGTTGCTTTGTTTGTTTCTAGATCATTGCTTCTATCCTGTTCCAATTTCGAATTCATGAGGTGTGAAGAAGAAGCAGCTACCTGAAGACGACACGGCTGTCGGAATTAAGGGGACGTGCAGGCTGCCTCTTTAAAACTCAGAAGGATGTAATAATAATTTGCCGGTTATCAGTAACAAGGTTTGGGACTTCTTCCAGATCCTGCTCCCAGAGTAGGGTTTTTGCCATGGGTTTCCCTTACGCATGTAGTCGTTGCATGGGCGCAAATATAATAACAACTGATAGCTGATCCGACTTACAGTAGACTTGCAATTCTGTCAACTAATCACATTGTTGCTTGTTCACATATTTAAGTATTCACATAATTGCGAGGTTAAGTTGAAAATTGTCTGCAGAGTTTTTTTAGTAGCCAGTATTCAATACAAAACACCTTAACACTATTTTAAAGTGTTTTGTCTGCATACTCGTAAAGTCTTTATTTGTATTTTTTAAATTGATGGACGAAGTGGAAAGTGTATTTATTAATTAATTAAAAGACAAGCCATATATTGCACTAAGTTTTTTTGTTGTTGTTTTGTTGTTTTTTTTCTTTATTGCGAGCTTACTATTATATTTTTGTTATTAATAAACATAGAGAAATTATTTAGTTAGAGTAGGAACATTTCAATTGTTATAGCCTCGTGTAGTATCTTTAGGTGGAGCACGGGGTTTAAGTTGAATTGTAATTATTAGAGACCGGATTATATGCAAAGTGCATATCTTTAATTATAGTCTATATGTAGACGTATTACACTAACTGATGTTAATTAGCGCTAATTAGTGATTGCATATATTGCATATTTAAGCTTTTTCTTATTCTTTCTAATAGTAAAAATTCCTAGTATTCCTAATGTAGATCGACAACCAACAATTCTCAGAACGATAAATCTTTTACATTGGTTTCTCTTATACTTTTTTCCAAGAACTGCACGTGTTTAATTTCGCCTAGCAGAAGGATGTGTTAAATACGTTCTATTATTATTAATTCTCAAATAAACTATTCATTCATTGAATATCTTTGAGTGAAACAGTATGCAATTGTGTTACGTTTTTAAATACTGTGCGTATATACAATGAGTATAGCGAACAAAATTTCTTTATGGATTAAGCCATATCCTGAACTGGTACGATGGCGACAAAATATTTTGTCGAGCCTGCAGAACTGGTAAGTTTAATTTACTAAAGCTTTACAATTGTTTTAAATTCTTAAATTTTGATATAAATGAAATTGTTGTTGTAGGTGTCTTCTGAGAGAAATACCTGATTGATCAACGCGCTAAAACTCCATTACCTATTGGAAAATGTGAAAAACTAAAGCGATCCGCATGTGTGCAGCAATCTATACGCCAATCTGTAACATCAACTTCATGAAACTCAGAACAAGAAGAATATAATACGGATCTGTGTAACGCATTAATTTCGTCTAACATACCATTAGCAAGATTAAACAATGTAATTTGAATCATTCCTGCAATAATATTGCAAAATATATCTGACGAAAGTACCTTACGTAAAAAATTATGTACATCTTGTTACAGCAAACAATAGCAGAAATTCAACAATTGGTAGGGAATAATTTTATTTATATCATGGTAGATGAAAGTACGGATAAGTATGGCCGTTATATTGCTCATTTGTTAATAGGAATTCTTCATGAAGATATTGTAGGTAAATCATATTTAATTTATTGTAAAGAACTTCAAAAAAATAACTAATGTGGCAATTGCCCAATTCGTTCAAGAAGGTTTATCAAATTTCTTTTTACCTGGAAGTATACCTTGTGAAAAAATTTTACTAATGTTGTCCGACGCTGCACCATACATGATAAAAGCCGTTCAAAATTTAAAGATTTTTTATAGTAACATTATTCATTACCACTTGTTTAGCTCATGGGTTCAATCGTGGTAGCCGAAGACATTAGGAATCAATTCCCTTTGATTAATGAGTTTATTAGCAATGTTGCCTCTGAAAGCCTTGATTATTTTAAGATGGGGGGTACATGGTTAGCAATTTTTTCACCGATAATTTCGAAGGAATAAAAAAATCTAATTCTTGAAATCACTGCTGACTGCATTGCTCTAGAAAACTGTAAAAAGATAATAACAACAGAATTGCTACAAAACCTTTTGTATATTAAGTCAAATTATAGCTTTGTTTCAAGTTCCATTCGCAAACTAGAAACGCAAGGGATCTCGCTCTCGGAATCAGTCGAAATAGTAGACGAATTTGATATGGTATGTAAAAAGGTTAAGGGTACAATAGGTAATTCTATATACGATAAATTTAAAAAAGTGATAAATAAAAATGCGGGGTATTTGAAATTGAAGAAAGTTAAGAAAATTTGGAAGGTGAAACAGTAAACGATTTCGACTTTAATTTTAGTTTAGAATGTATTGCAAAGTTAAAAAAGGCACCAATTACATCTGTGGATGTTGAAAGAAGCTTTTCTACTTCGAAACATGTATTCTGATAGAAGACAAAACTTTCTTTTACACATTTTTGAAAAACATTAATTATAAATTGTTTTAGAAATATGTTGTGAAAAAATTGTGTGCAATAAAGTTAATGTGTTTAATTTCTGCTCTTATTTATTTTATGTAAAGAATTTTTGCATATTGTAGCAATTTTTTTGCATATATGCCCCAGGTTATGCGATATTCTTCCTCAAAAATCGATGCATATATAATGCGCATATATTCCAGTTTTCTTTGCATATAATTCCGGTTCTAGTAATATTCTTCATAAATATTTAAAAGTGTATACTGTATACATAAAATTTGAAATTTCCTATTTCTGATCGAACAGTAATGAAAAGCTAAGTTTATGTTTAACCGAAATCCTTTCAGAGACTTACCGAGTGGAACATTTCGCTTTTTCACAAGGAGCACTGGTCACAGCTATGATTTGCTTTGACGGCGTTCGTCTGAACGGATAGGAGGTCGCTTCCAAATAAGCCTGGCTTTGCGGATCCAAACTTGAAGGACCAAACATCAAACGTTAACGAAATCACAATCGTTTCACCACATATAGTGCCACTTACCGAGAACCAAGTCGCATTTCGTGCAAGTAATTCACGATCATGGAAAAATAAAGTTGAGCGTTTCGTGTCCGAAGTCTACGTTCCTCTTCGTCTTCGGGATCGCTGACTTTCACGTTCGGCATCCTACCCTTGAATGTCATTTTACCTCCGTTGGACGTGACGTGGGACGGCCAATCATCATGGGCACCGCCAAAGGTAAGTACGTGATATTCCACGTCCCTGAAAGAATGAGGGTTTTAGTAGTAGACGCGAAGCGACGGTTTTAAAATTTCTCTTCTTACTTGATTCCCCGCTCGGCCAGATCCTTGACGAGAGAGTTGCCAAGTCCTTGGATCAATTCCTTGTAAACTTGTTCGTTGTCCGTGCTAGCGTCGATGGCGAAGACGATATCGGCGGCATTTTGAGGTACTTTCACGCTGAACATGTCGTACAAATCGTGCTTGTCACACTTAACTGTAACGAAACTAATATATTGGCTCTGTTTCCGCAGGAAAAATATTCTTTTAACATGTGTGAATGCGCTCGAAGAAAATATGCTTATCGTCGCGCCGCACAGTGCGTAAAGCAATGGACAAAAATGTAAACAAATTAGTTTTTTGTTTACTAGTTGAACCATTCTGGCTTATTTGCAATTAGGTAGTGATATTATAACTGAACCTAAACATTAACATCGGAATAAAAAGGTAAGTAAAATCTATTCTATTCGAACTCAACTCTCCAGCAAAACACGTTAGATGCTTCAACAGGAATTGTTCGCTTTTTGTGGTAAGTTCTGATACTTTCTACTGTTATTAGTACTAATAAACAGCATTGCCAGTGGATTTTGAATTAATAAAAAGTATTGGAATTTTCCAAATTGTCTATTTCAAAATCCTTTAAAATTATTCGCAATTTTTTAAACTTAAAATGGCGTATCTCAAAAATGGTAAAACCGTCTCATGGATTTAAGGCTTAAAGTGTTTATTAGAGTGTCCTCTATACGGACATGAAGAAAAATCCTGCCCCAATTTGCTCTTTGTATAATAATAAATGTTTGTTTGAGAAAACTCCATTTTAATAACTATGGTTGTCTACACGAAGTGACAGACCACTTCCCTTCATGAAGAACCAAGGCATAACTACAACAGGTATAGTATACTCAGGTGTCTTACATTGCCCTGTGACGTCATCTGATCAATTGACGGCTGTATCATAGAAATACATTATCAAAATTTGACTATCAACTATCATGATGACCTCTGCGCTTCACCAGCAAAACAGCGTTTTCCTTTCGCACATACCCGTGAATTTCTGAAGTTGACAAATGAATAATGTCAACTAGGAGACAGTTTATATGAAGTTATGAGTCAAGTGAAATGGCGTTTTTCAGAAAATGTAAAAAACATATCATGAACTGTTTAATAAATAAGTGTTCTCTACATGAAAAAACAATGTTATGGGTTATCTACACTACACAGCAGGATACGAACATTCTTAGAATGTTTGCTGCATATTGCCTACAGACTACCTTTTAAAGCTTGGCGAGTCAGAGAACCGGAAAATAAGCAACTTTTTGAAAATGAAAAGAAAAGGATACACTTAGCTTTTAAAACACAAATAGGACTAATAGTTGACCGACCCAGGCAAGGATTTGGAAGTTCGAATGATGGAAACACTGCCAGACGATTTTTCGCTAATCCTAAACTTAGTGCGGAGATCACTGGGATTGACCACGAATTAATTATAAATTTTTCAAAAATTTTACGTGTGATTTCGTCGGGAAAAAATATTAATCTCGAAAAACTGAGTAAACTGACTGGTACTACATGCCCAGCAGTGTGCATAAACTTCTAATGCATGGGGTAGATATAATAAATTTCTTTAATTTGCCTATAGGACAGTTAAGTGAAGAAGCTTTAGGAGCTATGCATAAAATGTTTCCCAATAGATTAAACCATACACGGAAGAATTCAAGGGAAAATACGTGTATGGAATTTAATGAAAAACCTCCTTATTATGTCTGATCCTTATATTGGTTCTAAAAGACATGTGTTAAGAAACCAAAGAAAATGTCATCCCGATATCCAACAATTTTTTAATAAGCATGAATTTGATGGTAATGGCACTGATCATGAGATTATAGATTTAGGTTTCACTATGAGTTCCGAAGAATCAGACTAATAACATTTTACTTCTTTTTTGTTACATTTGTTTCTGATTAACTATTAATTTGAAGTTATTTTATAAAGACACATTAGACATTTCGTTTAGTTCCATTTAAGTCTCAGAATAATAATATGTTACTTTGATTTAAATATTTTTGTAGTTAAAAATTAATAAGAATATTATTTGTATACTTATACCTACAATAGTTTAATTTATAGTACACGTATTTGCTTATATTAGGACATCTGTATGTATATTTATGTGTGAGTTACTTTATTTTATTTGTATTATGTCCTTTTTGCTGTGTGGAATAACTCACTTCATTCTTATGTATTAAGCTACGAGTTACTCACGACAGACTCAGTTAGCCGGTGGACTCCGCTCTTTGCAATGAATAATTTATAGCTTAACTCACAAAAGTGAAGTAAGCAATTTCAGACAACAAAAAGAACAACACCTGACCACAGAAAATTTAAAACATCTGATAATTAGTTTGATTTTTGTCCATATTTCCCATAAGCTCGACGCACTGTGCGCCGGTTTGGTACTACAAGCGCACTAAAAGGTAGTATGTGCAAACTGAAAATAACGCTACACAAAAAAGTTATGTTACGGTTCATTGTTAAGGTGTGTATCACGGGATTCATTTCTCAGCAATCTGTTTTATACGATTTGTTCTCCCAACATTTTCTTCGACTTCTGATTTTAGAAATGGTGATTAGACAACATTATTTAAAACATATTTTTTAACTTACAACTTCGTTGCTTTGTTAAGATTAGTACCTACACAGCCCTTTAGGTAACATAGAACCATGCAGCTTTATTGCAGCGGCTAGTGATTTCTTATTATTTTGCCGCAATGAAGTGATAAATTGGTAGTGATGGGTTGCTATGAAGCAAACTGCTATTTTAATAACAACTATTCAATATCAAAGAAGCTGCTACTTTTGTATTAGTTTCCTGATGTAGCAGACAAGTTGCGAATGTTGTGAAATATACATGTATATTCGTAGCAGTAAAGCAGTGTATAAAATGTAGTGATGTATAAAACTGCTTCTTTATGTTAGCAGCTACAACCTGCTTCTGTAAGTGTTTCTAAATATGTTGTGTAAAGGCAATATCGTGATTCGTGCGTTGGTTTGGATCCGAGTCGCGCGTTCTCGAGCGTGCAAATTTTGTCGTATAGGGGTATTTAGATCGTCTTGATGACTTTGGGAGACGCAGAGGGGATTAATTTTTTTAATGATTAAATTAATTTTTTTTTTACAACGCCGGTGTGGAATGGAGGTAATAATAATCTAAATGAGTAAATTGATTTTTAATTTTTTGATACTTTATTAAATTCTTGCATTTTGTAGTTGTACTTCAGTGCTTATGTAATAAAAAAAAATTATTTTCATGTGATTATTAAATTAAAGAATTTAATTTTTGTCAAATAGATTTGAATAGCTTCTCTTATTATTAAAATCACATTGATATTGTAGTATATTTAGTGTATGTATGTTTGTATTTACCGCCTTTTTCTATTGATGTTGGTATTATGTTTTATGTATGAAGCCAGTAGACAACATGGCCGTAATAAAGAGGTGTTTCAAACAGTTTCAAGCCAGCGTGTTTCTTTTATAATTGATAATTCTTGTGCTGTCAATCGTGTAAATAGGGTAAAGGACCAGAAACTAGCCACAAACTGGCGACGAGGAAAAATTAGGTTCAGGGTGAACAGATTTTGAAATTTATAAAAGTATAACCGCAAATCAAGTAACCTACGTTTTATATAATGGCGTTGGCGGACACCACACAACATACACATATCGTAAGAGGCACGATAGGAGTTTTATCGGAGTATAGGATGGGAACCGATTGGAATACATACCAAGAGCGCTTAGAACAATATTTCCTAGCTAATTACTTTGAAGAGGATCGAAGAGTAGCGGTATTAGCGACAGTAATAGGGGACCAAGCATATGAAGTATTAAAAGGATTTTGCGATCCAGTGTTACCTAAAAACAAGTCTTATGAAGAATTATGTGTCGTTCTGAAAAAGCAATTTTCAAAAAAAGTGTCAGTATTTAAAGAAAGAATTGAATTCTATACAATTAAGCGGGGAGAAAATGAATTAGTTAAAGATTATTACGTTCGACTAAAAAATAAAGCTATAGAATGTCAGTTTGCCAATAGTTTGAATGATGTTTTAAGAGATAAATTCGTAACGGGATTGAGAACAGGACCGATACTTGACAGGGTGTGTGAAGAAGAGCATACATCTCAGTTAGAAGTAATCCTGGAAACAGCACTGAAGAAGGAGGCATCGATGGTAAGGGTCGAGACGCTAGATTCGGTGAACAAGTTAAGTGTGTCTAAAAGAAGAGTAGGCGCAGGAAAGAAGACATACGTAGGAGAAGCAAAAGAAGAACGAAAGGAAAGGAAGAAGAGTGACAATAAGTGTAACGGTTGTGGTGAAGGTATGCACGATTTTCGAAATTGTAAGTATAATAAGTATAAATGCAAGATATGTAAGAAGGTGGGACACCTTGCCAAAGTTTGTGGATTTAATACACATTACGTGGAAATGATAAATAGCTCTTCAGAGTCAAAGACAAGTAGTGAAAATAAAGAATTAAATTTTGTGGAAATGTATTTTACAACCTCGAGTAATAATAATTATATTAAACCTATGGAAGTTAAGATTTTAGTAAACAATAAACCGTTGGTAATGGAACTTGATTCTGGAGCTGGTATTTCCGTATTTCCGTATTGCCTGAGAGAATTTTCAAGACAAATTTTGACACTAAATTGTTAAAAAGTACCAATGTCCGTTTAAAATCATATAACGGTAGTATTATAACACCAGAAGGTGAGATTTTTGTGACTATGGAATATAACAAAACTAAGATAGATAATTGTAGATTACTTGTTATTAAAAACGGTTCAATTCCTTTAATTGGGCGAGATCTTATGAATGTATTTAATTTTAAAATAGAACATTCGGTAAGCTCTAACATAAACACAATCACAGCTGATTTAACTTTACCAGCGCTCTTACGGGAATATGAACATTTTTTTAAGGAAGAGTTAGGTACACTGTAAAAAATTACAGTAATTTTGCCATGGTAAATCAGGAATATTACATGTAATAACGTTGTGAATTTACCACAATAAATCATGTAAATTTTGTTTTACATGTTTTTTCTAGGATATTTAACATGGAAAAGAAATTTCGGTAAAATTTATAGCTTTTTCATGTAAGTTTAAGATGTAACAAAAATTCAAAAGGAAAATACAGGAAAAAACATGTAAAATTTTGTATTCACTCTCAAAATTTACTTAAAAGTGTAAAATTGTCATTTTTTTGGGGTATTTAGTGCACTTTAAAAGTAATTTTACTAGTGAATTATTATTTTTGCTGTAAAAATATAATATATATTTTATATTTATTTGTTTTTACTTGAATTTTCGGGAAAAACTATAGATATGGAAAATACGAAATTCATACGCCGCAATGTGATTGGATTATTTATCTGTGCGCGTAGGTAATTCTATTCGTTTGTCGAACTTATTATTGGCTCAATGATATCATGTACGTCACAAACAATCGTAGGTTTTGCGTAAGCGTGTTCATTCTTGATCCCTGGTTGAGCGATTCAGTATGATCTATTAGGTGTTATAAAAGAATTAGGTAAGTTGATTGCTCTCTTTATAAAAATACATATGAAAATTACTTCAGTGTTCGGTAAATATAGAGTTCATATAAATTTACATACGAATTTTACAGTACAATTTGAAAAACACATCAGCATGTGAAATTTTACTAGATGGTAGAAATTTTACCTTATGAAGCAAATTTACCTGTAAAATTGTAGGCAACTTTGTTACCAACGATTTTACATGTAATTTTACTGCAACTTTTTTTTACAGTGTAGATATATAGAGGAGAAAGTTGAGCTAAAGATAGATACAACAGTTAAACCTATATTTTGTCAACCGCGTCCTTACCTTTTGCGTTGAAAATGCAATTGATGAAGAATTAGATGAATTAGAAAAGAAAGGTGTAATAACTTTGATAGAAAACTCAGAATGGACAACGCCATTAGTGCCAGTTATTAAAGAAACAGGTAAGATTAGGCTCTGTGCGAATCACAAAATTACCATTAATAGATTTGTTCACGATATTAAGCACCCACTTCCAAGAATTGAGGAGCTCTTTACTGCTTTGCAGGGTGGTGAATATTTTACAAAATTAGATCTTACTAATGCATAATCAGTTAGAAGTTACGGAAGATACAAAAAAAATTATTGTGTTGGAGTACACATCGCGGAATTTATCAAATAAATAGACTTCCGTATGGTACAAAACCTGCATGTGCCATTTTTCATAAGACTATAGAAAATGTATTATTAGGAATACCTGGGGCAATGAATTTTTTAGATGATGTAGCCGTAACAGGTAGAGATAAGACCGAACTTAAAAAAATTAAAATTGGTTTTCGAAAGGTTATCTAGGGCCGGATTTAGACTAAATTTAAAGAAATGCCAATTTTTTTGAGCCACAAATAAAATATCTTAGGCATATTATAAGTAAAGAAGAAAATTATCGCATATATATAAAGATGGTTCGGAAAAACCAATTAGTTTCGCTTCTCGGGTTTTAAGTAAAAGCGGGCTTAAGTATTCTGTAATACACAAAGAAGCACTTGCTGTTTACTAGGGAGTGCGTAAATTTGATCAATATTTGATGAGTAATTAATGCACTGACACCACGTGATTTGAGCGATACTTTTACTAAAGTTAGTTTACAATTGATGCAATAAAGAAATAATACAAATGTATGCAGCAAATGTTTTGATAATAGCCAAAGAAACTTAATAACTTATCCTCTGAATTGCATTGTTCTCGAAATACCGTTACTATGCTTACAGATTATGTTACGATCACTACGATCGTGTATGGAATTGCAGTATTAATTTAAAAAATTTGGATCCGGAGATGACGTAGTAGTACTTACGGTATTCAGAAGGCACAAAGGTAGGTACAAATTTGAATAGCAAAGCCTGTGGCGTACGCATGCGCAATGGCAGATTCGGTGTTCGGTATATTAGCGGCTACGCCATGGTCGCAGGCTTGCCTGAAGTTGGTGGGATTCACGAACGGGAAGCAAGTGGACAATTCACAGTTCAAGCGAACAGCTTCGTGCAAGATTCGGCGTGGTGGTGGGTGTGGTGATCCGTAGTCTTGACGGCCGGACAGTTTGCGTGCATCTTGTAGGAATTTCCAAAATCGCTCTCTGACGCGGTGATCACTCCTTTCGGCGTGGTGTAATCGTCGTAAGGTTCCGCGTTGGCGTTACCTGCGCTCCGAAAACGGATCGTCACATGAAAACGACGACTTTAAACAAATATACTTCACCTAATAATCCGCGCAATTGCGCGTGATAGAATCCGGATACGCTGAACAAGCAAAGCGATAGGTCAGGCCTGCAGTAGATGTTAACTCCAACCTTCGATTTTAGATGTACTTGATCGTAAGTTCTGAACGCTTCGGTTTTCGTTCCTCTGACTGGGAATTCCGTAGCCGCTCCGTTGAAACTGACAGCGCCGCTCTTCTTCAAGGTGATAGTGTCGGACTTATCGACGAAGGTCAACTCTGACAAAGCGCCATTGGTGTAGAATCCAACGATCGAGAATTCGTTATTGACGACGTCCCTAGCGAGTAAATAGGAGCACTTTCCTGGGAATGTCAGGTGTTTGTTGTCGAAGGTGAAAATGTGTTGCCCTTGCACCACGATTGCGTACTCTGAAACGGATTTAGATTGTTGTTACAGCAATTAACTTCCTAAGGCGGACGACACATGGTTGTTGGTTATTAAAATAGGGATATAACGAAATATACAGGTTATCCCTCTCCTAATTGCACGCGTTTTTACTTGGAAACTAATTATGGCAAAAAGTTTTGAAAATCGATTTTTACTGAAAACCGGGTTTTGGAAAAAATCGTTTAATCGGTTTTTGATTTTGGCGATTTCCGCAGTTCAATTAGATATGCTATATAACACGTCGAATGGATATGCTATCTACGACGCTAGTCCGCTTGAATTTGTGACAAACATGCGCAACAGGGAACACAGTATTGGAAATACTATTTGTTCAAATGGTCATCGAATAGATCTCCACAAGGTATCTGCTACAAAGCTCAGGTACTTATCAATAACTTCAAAACAGGCAAATTGTTCCCATTTGTTGTTATATCTAGTATTACATGTATAAAAGTCTAAGTTTTTGGAAATTTTGTGTTGAATTGAGTAAATGTAGGAGAGAATTTCTAAAATATAAACACTTGGTAGAGGTAAAATTTTAACATAACAAAAAAAGGCCTACAAGATTCAAAAGATTTGATATTAGCAATACAGCGAATGATACGCTTTGGGCAATAAACACATCGGCAGAAAATGTCAAAGAACCCCAGAATATGATCCCATACAAAAGTTTAGAATTAACTTGGGCGAAATAGGAAGATTTAACATGTTAAATACTTAGAATGAATTTTAAGCTTTTGATTTGAAAGCAAACTTGATTGGATTCAGATATAATATAATTACAGTGCTCTACCCAAGTTAATATGCACGCCCAGATAATGCACAGACGACTTTTGAGCCATCTAGACGCCATCGACGTCAATATTTAACTTAACATCCGTCCGAGACCGAGCCGTACGAAAAACCATGAAATTCATCTTGGTAATAAGCAAGTGAATGCCATTGTTTGAAAACCACTGGCCTAATAAATCCAGCAAAGTTTGCAGGGTATCATCAGCATAAATTATCAATGAATTAATGAATCCATTTATAAATAATAAGAAAAGTATAGGGCCAGGGATCGCGCCCTGCGGAACCGCCATCTTAACAGGTACGTGGACTGAGTGAACTGATTTAACATTATGATTTGATCTAAAATTAATTCTAACAAATTGAGTCCTATTAGAAACAAAAGACACAAACCAATTGGTAACAGCCCTTCTTTCAAACAGTGGACTAGGTATGATTTATTAAAACCAGCATTTAAGGCACAGATAACACAAAGTAAAGAGAAGATTGAGCGAAATATAAAGTTATATGCTGTGAATGATAAAATTTTTGTAAAGAATTCAATCACAAAATTATGGGAAGTACGCAAAATTATGAAGATCTTAAGCCATAGTACGTATCTGGTTCAAGTAAACAATAACATTAGGTATGTACATGTCAGCAGTATACGGACCAATACCAGTGATGGAGAGAAGAGATTAAAGTTACTTTACCAGAAAATGTTAGAGCGTCTGAATACGTAGAAAAGAGTGAAGTATTGCAAGAGAGAAGTGAATGTAATTCTGAAAAAGAGACAAGACATAAAGAACTAAATAAGCCGGAAATCTGTAAGGAATCTGAAAACTAAATCAACCTCAAATTTCTAAAAAATCTGATTTGATTAAAACAAATCAACAATCTGTAATTCGCATTCGATCTGGAAGAAGTGTTAAACGTCCAGAAAGATTGAATTTGTAAATTCAATTTTTCTTAAAAGAAGGGAGGAAATGTTATATTATAATTCAGATATAATTTGTATATTAGTATCTGTCAATAAAAAAATAAAGTGTCATACTTTTGTCGATTCTTTTGCATTGTACCAGTTAATCCGTGAAATACACAACACAACTGTCCCGTCCAATAAAAAAATAAAGATTCTGTTTTGGGCTTATAAAAAAATAATTAGAGGTTTGACCTTCGCCAAGTGCACAATCCGCGTCTCTATCTCCGCTGTCAGCTAATGTGTCAAATTTTCAATTGTGACATTCTCTGACATTCACGTTGCGCACTGTCAAATGGAGAAATGCAATTTTTTTTTATATATGTAGTAAGAGTTTGAATGAGAATTGCCCTATACATGCCTTGTTGCATGTCCCTATAAAGGAAACATGTACTAATTGAAGAGAGAATTTAAAGATTTGCGTTATAAGATAGCAGTTCTGGTAATGAAAGTTTTCTTCATTATTTCCAAACTGTAATTTTGACACATACCCCATTTGACACTTCTATTTGACATTATACTGTAATACTCGCGATACTACTGAATCTACTGAATGACCAAACTAACCATTTAGAATAAACATTTACATAAAATCATTTATTAAAAACAATTACACTCAGAATGGTCAAGGAAGGAATGATTGGCATAGGCCTCAATCTCCTGACGGTGATCAAACCTGGATATGCCACGGGATGATATGTTAAAAAAATTCAACTTTGTGAAATTCAACATAAAGCTCAGTAACAGGAGCGAGTGGGATCATAACACCATCTTGAACTTGAATAGAAATGCCATCAAATGGTATACTGATGGCTTCAAAACGGCAGTGGGAACCGGAATAGGAATATATGGGCCAAGAACCACATATTTCGAAAGCTTGGGAAAATATCCAAGTATATTTCAGGCGGAAACACACGCTATTGAAAGATGTGTTCAGTTCAATATGGATATAAATTATCGAAAGCAGGAGATTATCATCATGTCTGGTAGTCAAGCAGCCATCAAGGCGCTGAGCTCATATGAAATCAGTCCCAAGATGGTTTGGGAATGCCTAGGTAAATTAAATGCGCTAGGCAAAAGGAATAAAGTTACCTTCCTGTGGGTTCCGGGTCACACAGGAATGAAAGGAAACGAAATAACGGATAATCTCGCAAAAAAGGGGCTGGAATGCCTTTTGTAGGGCCTGAACCCTTTTGCGGGTTAAGTAGCAGTACAATACTGAAGAAACTAAAATAGAAATGGAGCAGAGAAAATCCAGTTACTGGGAAAATCTCCAGGGAATGAGGCAAAGTAAAATTCTTCTGGGAATATTATAACCAGAAGGGGTTTACAGAATGCATCAACCTGAGTAAGAACAACGTTCGCATACTAACAGGAATACTTTCAGGCCATTGTAGACTGAAAGGACACCTGAGTAAGCTTGGATTGGAAAAGGAATCTGAATGTAGATTTTGTGGGGAACAGGATGAAACACCCATCCACCTCCTCTCAAACTGCGTAGCACTATGCAACTCGAGGGCGTTGCACCTGGGAGCATGTGAAATCGAAGAGGAAGACTTACCTAGACTGGGGCCCTCTGACATCCTACACTTTCTGAAAGGAATAGGATTGGAAGGCCAGCTGTAAAGCAGCAAGAATAGGGGACACAACAGATCTTTTAGGTCGCAGTGTAACATCACCCTTTTATTTACATACATTACATTCAAAATAATTAAGCTTGCACCCATTTTTTCTATAAAAAATTGAAAATTATACATGCAATTTTGATGATTTCAACAGATTGGCGAGGATAAGGTTTCTAGTACTGGGTATAGAGAACTTTACAGCTGATAGCTACATGAAGGAGCCACTCTCAAACATGATAGGCCTAATTAAACCGCCGAAATAGATCGCTTTCTAGGAAAAAGGGGATCACAATAGATATGAAAAAGTCACGGTGGAACAGGTCTGTGGGACACCCCAACCCTAATCTGATATAATCGTACACAACTTCCCAAAATTTCAAGTTTACGCATGGATTCATTCAAAAATTATAGGGGTGTATTTTCGTTCCACTATGTGTATCTCTTTTTAAGCTGTTCCTTCGTAAGGTGTAAGATCTATTACAATAAAAGTTTCTACAAAGGTGATAGGTGGAGCAAATGACAAAATTTAACTCACTTCTAATTGGCACGAAGAATTGTTTCGGATTGAACGTCGCGAACGATTGCAATTGTTCCCATTCTGGGATGTCTCCGTTGACGAGCCTTCTGATGAAGGATATTCTCGAAAGCACGGCCCCTGGTATGGTATCTAAAGCCTTCGATGGTATTGGGACCTGCAATTTTTACAACCGCGGTAAAAAAAAAAAACATGGCAACCGATGACGCGTTTAAAATACTCTTACATTCAATCCTTCCAAATCTACGTTAACCATATCATCTATAACTTCCTCCAGAGCATCCACTCCTGCATTGAATATTGCGGTAAGCTCCTCGACGTCATTGCAGTCTTGGTTGCGCATCTTCTTTTCGATATATGCTTCGAGGAGGTTTAAGAACTGGTTGCACTTCGGCAAGGAGTATTTTTGCCCTTCATTCCTGCATGTGTGCTTGAATGTGCAATATCTGCCTCTGTTGCTGCTGTGTCAGTAAAGATCTGTGTAAAAAAAGTGGAATTGTTTATTTAGTTAGTTGTGGCAGTGTTAGGGATGAACAGTAAATAATATAATACTAACGCCGCTGATATATTGTTGAATATCTGTTAACACTGGTAGAGTTTTCAATTCGTGTGCGATTCTTCCAAGCTCGGTTTGTAAAATTTTCTCCGAATTGCACGGTCACTTTTTGTACGAATGAGCAGATATCTGTAAAAACGAAATATATATATATATATTGATTGGAGCATTTCAAAGTGATTTTAGAAAGATTTATTAGTTCTTGTTTAATTAAAACATTTTATAAGCGTAATTGGTGTCAAGTATACCAGGAATCACATTGAAATATACCACGCAGGATACCTTAATGTTTGGACGACAAATTTTGGTAGGTAAAATCTGCGTTTCTAAGAAAAATTCTTGTTTGTGATCCCCAGATGAAATAATTTAATGGAATTTAATTCGGGGATCGTGGTAGCCGCGAATTAAATTTTCAAGACCCTATAGTTTTAAAATGAAAGATATATCTGCACGTATCTGAGAAACAAAGACTCTCAAGGGCAGGGCCGTTTCGTGCCGGATGTGCAAAGGGTGCGGTGCATACGGGCGCCTAACAGGTGTAGGAGCTAAATAGAGGCCCAAAATATATATAATAATGTAAAAATATACGCCATCATATTGGCTTCAACACCTGATGTAAATCATAAAGATCAGCATACTATGGTTGTAAGATGTATTTTGTTAAATACTGAAACCAAAATATTGGAAATTAGAGAGCACTTTTTAGATTGTGTCGAAATATCAGATTAGGTAGGATAAGAATTAGCAAATACCTTAATTAACTGTTTAAAAGCTTACGACATAGATATCAACAATTTAAGAGGGTAAAAATATGATAGGGTGTCATAACGGTTTGCAAAAAAAAGACTTCAAAAAAATACACAATTTAATTTAAATATAAATGATGAGGCTAATGGTAAGTCGTCTTTACAGAGAAATTGGTAAAATTTCTCTGGACTTACGGAAGAATTATGTTTTTTTTTCATCATCACCTAAACGATGGCAAGTACTAAAAAATAATTTCCTGCACCGCCATTAAAACCTCTTTCTAATACTACATGAGAATTCATCTTTTAACGATTAATATTGAAAAGCAATAGACTTATGTAAAGAAGAGGAAACTGTGCAATAAATCTAGACGAATAGTAACTAGGTCGCGAAGCGAAAATATAGATGACGTTACATTGCGCCAAATTGCGGATGCATATAAGGCGCACAATGAGAAACTGGTTAAGTTAATTGTCCGTGCAAAGAGGAAGTATTGGCAGGATTTATGTACGGAACTTGATAATAATGTTTGGAATGATGCATATAAAGTGATAGCAAACAGATCATCAACTGTCCCCGTATAGCTTGACGTAGAAAGCAAGAAAAATGTCATTATGGCTCTCTTTTCACTTGCTCGTGAGGAATAGAGAGGAAGAAATTGTAACTGAGGTACAGGAGTTCACGTTAGATGAGGTTTCGTTCTGCGGCCAGTAACTTGAGGAGTGCAGGGCACCTACAACTGATACCGCCCGAAGTACTCAAATTTAAGGCTGATGATTATTCAGATCTGGTATTGGCAATGAATGAACTGTTAAGAGCTCAAAGTTTCCCTATGGACTGAAAAACAAAAAGGGTAGTACTGATTCCTAAGGGTGGCCAAGTGAAAAGCCAAGAAGCTACATTGTTTCCGGAGACTTCAGATCAGATGGCTACCACAACAACAACAACAACAAAAACATTTAAATATTTGTTTGATTCCATATTTTATTCCAACTCATATATTCTGAAACGGAGTATCATTCATGGTTACTTTATATTTTCATAAATACTCGTGAGAGAACATTACCTTTAGTTACTTGGGAGAATAGAGCAGCAAGCTGTTGTAGTTCCTGTTGGTGGGCGTCGAAAAAGCTGGTGATTTGTCCAAGCAATCCGAAGCATAGATCCATGACACCTTGGAACAGGCTGATAGTCTTTTCTCCTACAGCAGTGATGATTTCCTTGATCTTGGGCAGGATGTCCTTCTCCATCATTTCGGCCAAATTCAGAGTTTGCTGGTGGATGGCTGCGATCAATTTCTCCAAGGTTTTGCTGATTGTGCTGATGATTTCCACTGTCGTTGTCGCTAACGCTGATATGATGTTATCTCTGAAATATATGAGAATAACGATTAATGGTGAAACTTTAAAAGTCAGGGGTACATGAAACGCATGGATGTATAGGGTGAGTCAACGATAGGGTTAGGTTCATTATCTTATCTATTTTGGGTTAGATGTAAAAGTTTTAGATAATGTTAAGGTGCACAGTTTTCAAATTATTTTTAAGTATATAGGTTTGGTCAGGGGAGGGGGAGGAGGGGGCGCTCTTAAAGAGCCATGGGGCTATGGTCCCACCATTGCAAATGACAAATTAATGATTAAGGAGCTTTATTTTCTGTAAAATAGTGATGAATATACTGCTGTAGTTTAGTTTACCCGCGTTACCGCTGAGTGTATTTTAAGTTGCATAGATTTTGTCTTGTTTACTCCGTTCAGCCATTTTCCAATTTACCGAGAGAATTTTCACAAATTTAGATTTTATTTTTGTATAAATTCAGTTTAATAGTTAATTGTATTGATTTATTTAATTAAGTGTTAAGTTTTTTTAAATTAATTCCATTCATTTATTTGTCTATTGGTTGAGTGTAGAGTTTTTGCGTTTTCTAGTAGATTTTGTGCGTTTGCGTTGTACGTTGGTTGTTGTAGAGTTTTGTCAGGCAGTTCCTTGGTCGACTGTTAAAGTGAGTACACGTATTTTTGTAAATCATTAGACGTTTTCGATTGCACATTGGTTTTAGCCAGGTATCATTCGGTTATAACCAATAGTATTCGATTGTGTTTTTCGTGACGTCACAGTTCCAACCTGGTTGAACCAATTGTAACCGGAGTCGGGACTTGGGTATTAAACGTTTTTAGCAATATACGTAACCTCTTCTTACTGTTTACAGCTGTTTGCAACGGGTGTCGATCCTAAGTTTTCATCAGTCGTAGAAAAAGTATTAAAAATGTTGCTTAAATTTATAATTAATAATATAAATGTTGAGTTTGAAGGAACTGATAGTATAGTTATAGATAATTTAATCCACGGTAAATATAAAGATATGTGTTTTACATTTATTCTTAATAAAATTTCATTTGCAGATGATAACTTTATGTATGAATTTTTTGAGGAGGCCATTAATAGCGGCAAATTAAAAAAATACGGCTTATGCGATATAGGAAACTTTTACAACTACACTACTAATTGAATAATCTTTTATGAGTGACATTCCATTAATATTAATTATTTTAATTAATATCGTCAACTGCGTTACTGAATATGTGCGTATTCTAAATCAGTAAAAAAATTGAAGTTTACCAGGAAACCCAGCGATTCCTGGCTACTGAAATACGTAGCTTCCTCTGACGTAGGCCAAATAATTATCTTACTTGATAGTTTTACAATACATTCTAATAGTTCATTTATTAATACACATGCTGTTGAATTTGCAACATTGAAGCGATCTGCAATAGACGCAATTGTTTCTCCTTTCGCTAAAAACCAAAGCGTCATCAAGAGACATTTTTCTAATGGTACTGCCATGTGTCCGCCTATATTTTTTCTTGTAAAATTTGAGTGTACTAGACGAACTAAGCACTGGAATGTATCGACTTGCATTCTAAAATGCATATAAAAATCATACGCCAGATATCTATTAACCCAAGTTTCGAAATAATCTGGTATTCTCTCAGGTCCTACTTTTTCGTATAAAGGAATAATTTTATATGCACAATTTTTTAAAATGACAGGCAAAACATTCAAACTGTTGTTTGGAGAATGTGTGATATCGTCCAACAGCCTAATGCAAGACGCAAATATTTCCTTTTCAGTAATTCTCTTATACATTTCGTAAAAAGAGGCTAGTGTAACGTTAGTATTTCGAAAATATAAAGTTCGGCTTTATATATAACCTACAACAGTTATAACCAAACCTGTATAACCGTTTACATTCGATCGGATAACTTGTTGTTAATACCCGGTTCTTACCTATCACGTCATGGTTCGAACTCATTGGTTAACCAGCTGTGTACAATCGAAAACGTTTATTGTTTGCCATTTTTTAGTTAATTTGATATTGACATTTGATTTCTGTGAATTTTTAGTCCATCAAGGAATTCATTTAATAATAATTGTTAATATATTGATGTGTGTACATTGTAGATATACGATCATTTATTATTTTTGTTCCCGAAGATATATTTTCAATTTAATTTTTCTCATTTTAGTTTAAAGAGTTAATTTTTCCGTTTTTCTATTTTGCTGATTCATTTTTTATTTTATCTATCACCTTGTTTGGGTGAGTAGAAGCATTGTGTTTGCTTTTAGTTTTTCATTCTTGTTATTTACTAGAAATTGCTCACGCTTAATTTAGTTTGTTTTAATTTGAAACCACGTGGACTGTATTGGTATATTTAGGATTATCTTCCTGAACAAACTAATCTTTTGCTTTGTATAGGAAACAGCATTGTCTTATTGTAGTTTAGAATCACGTGCAGTTTTTAATTTAGGCCAGAACCCTCGGTTCACGGTTTTTTTCTGCACAAATTGTAATTAACCCTTTTTGAATAAAATTTTGATTGTTAATTATCTTCGTTGGGTTAAAAATTCTGTATTTTTATTATTAAACCTTTTCAATTTTTCGGGTAATTAAGAAAGTCAGATTTCATTCACTCACAATTTACTTTTCGTGGTTAGATTCAAGTTTTAATTCGCGAGGGTAACTCTGAGGTTAATTGTTCTTTTGCGCCCTTTTAAAAAAAATTATCCGTTGAGCTAGCTAATTTAATTTCCTTCTTCATTTTAAAAATTCATTTTGTATTTTCAAATTCAGCCAGTACACAGCATTTAAGTACAGAACGAACGTTGCGATTCCCATGATTTGATTCGACCAAACGTGCTTTGTAGCTGTTTATGTAGACAAGCGGCGAACTGGGGCCATGTCTAGATTGGCTTCGACTTTTAGACGTTTGTAGAATACTGTGGCGTCCAAGATTTAAACACGTATATTTGCACCATTGCAAGCGCGGATAGAAAATTGGTACTATCGCAAGAGGCAAGTGTTTACATTATATTCCCGAAAAGTATATAGCCGTCATCCTTCCCTTTACTAGCAAGGAGCGTGGTGATTTTATTTCGTTAACGTACCAAGCATTGCTTGACGAAATAACACTTACATAGATTCCGAGAACTGCTTCAAACTCTCATCACTTATCAATTCCTCGCGAAGCTTTTTGAATTGATCCTCGTAATAGGACAGGATTGGTGTCATGTTCGGTTTGTTCGACTTCATGACGTCGCCGGTTTTTTTGAACTCCTCTTTGGCTTGCTCGAAGGTGGCGGTTAGGTGATCAGTTGACGCCTTCACGGTATTCTGACTGAGTTGACGGGCCGGATCGATCAGGTACTGGTTGATGTTATTCTTGTCGACCGCGTAGTCGGATTTTCCGAAATCCGCCTCGTCCAATTTGACGTAAGCGTGGACTAAGTCTATCTTCTTCCCTTGGTTTTGCATTTCCATCCTGAAGTCGGCGATGGAACCCGGTATTAAACCGCTGTTGATTAGGAGTTTTTGGTTCGGCGTGGCTGTTTTGGGAGAAAAAATCGTTATTAAATTTTGTTACAAAAAATCTATTTAGAACGAAAGAGCATAATATTTCACCG
Organism: Protaetia brevitarsis; assembly: GCA_004143645.1. Taxonomy (NCBI): domain Eukaryota; kingdom Metazoa; phylum Arthropoda; class Insecta; order Coleoptera; family Scarabaeidae; genus Protaetia; species Protaetia brevitarsis. The sequence goes on from RXPK01000213.1 coordinate 1,245,303, forward strand.
CTTAAGTAAGAGGCAAATGGAAGAAAGCGCTTATTAAAGATTTTACCAAAAATATATACAGGGTGCGGCAACAGTCTGTACCTATTAACTTAATTTAAAAATGTTTTAAGTAAAAGTTATTTGAGAAAGCACGAGTTATTTCTTAAAATTATTTTGATGTATACAGGGTGCTTAGTTCTTCGGTACGCTATGTAAGTTTCTTATTTTAAATGGAACACCCTATATATTGTTACATTTTCTGATTCCTAAGCGCAATATAAAGTGAATTTGTATAACAGACCATATGGTTTAAGTTAATTGTTTTCGAAATATTCAGCATTAAAGGAAAAAAAATGCATTTGCAATAATTTCTTAAAAAAAATATATCTCTTGTATTTGTAATTATTTTGTAATAATTCTGTGATATTATTGTGACAATATTTTAAGATGCTCAACCAATAGGAAAAAAATCTTCATTTTATAATACTGGGTGTTTCGAAATCGAACATGAACTTGAACATTTTGAACCAGTTGAAAATCATTTTTTTCAAATGTAACGCCTTGTATATTTTTGCGCCATTCCACGCAGATTAAAGACCCCTTTCGTTTCTATATAACACTTCCTATACCCAAAGTTAATAGTTTTTGAGTTATATTGTGTTTAGTGCTGAGCACAGGAATTTCTAAAATAAGTGTACTTAGTAGGATGTGACGAATAACAGAGAAATTGAGAATCTAGTTAAATGTTACATTATATCTTGCTGTCAAATCGTAACCAACTGATTATTTTACTCCATTTATTATTTAAAGAACAATTACGTTTCCCATATTATTATCGTTATCCGTTATTTATTTTTTGTTATTTATCTCGTGTTTTTTTGCTGTTTAAATTTAAGTTTGCTAGTTTTTTGAAATGAATTTTTTTAGAGAAGAATTAGTCAATATGATATTTATTATTGGAGAAGTCCAACGAAATTGTTTATTGGCAAGTTATTTATATAAAGTGAAATATCCTAATCGTAGGTGCCCTCAAGCAGGGGCGGCCCCTCTTAAAGAGCCATGGGGCCATGGCCCCACCATGGCAAATTACAAATTAATCATTAAGGACCTTTTATTTTCTGTAAAAATACCGATAAATATACGTACACACCCACACACACATTTAAGTACAGAACGAACGTTGCGATTTCCATGATTTGATGCGACCAACTGGGGCTACGTCTAAATCGGCCCCTGATTTCAGACGTTTGTTGGTATCCGAGAGGAGCTAGCGGAAGAGAGAGTGCTCACAGTATATGTAAAAACTACAGGGCCAGCCATTTCGTGACCCGCTGCCCGGTGGTTGATCGAGTCATCGCGTCAGTGCTCGGCACAGCCGCCGAAGATCGACTATTGAAACATGTGTAAAGAACCGTCGGCGTACGGATTTCGGTTTAGCACTTCCCCGCAATAAAAATTGGGTTCAAGAATATTTAATATTTAATATTTATTAATTACAATAATAAAGCCATTTGCTTAGGTAAACAAACAAAGAAAATAAAAATGGTGTTTCCTTGTTTTGTAAGAAATACGTGGAGTTGTGCATAAAATATCCATTATATTTTACTCGACGATCTTCGCTTAAATAATTCATGTGCTCTCTGTAGTTATGTTTTCGTCGATATAAAATAATAAAAACACCTGAATAATTTTGCATTAGTTAAGTTGGGAAAATGTAAACAAGTGACTCATGTATGTACGTGTAGTTTAAAGACTAAATATATGCAAGTTCGAAGGAAATACGTTAGTATTTATATTTAAGTAGATAACTATTCCCGATAAGAACTTAATGTAATTTTCATTTTAAAATGTCTTCTAAATTTATCTACATTAAATTTTTTGTATGAGTATTATTTTAGTTAGCAATAAACGAGGTAATAAATTACTGCCAGCTGAATTAAACTGATTCAAAACTTTGTAAAATTAACACAAAAAAGTGGAGGATGAGGGGAGAGGGGAAACTGGCCCCACCACTAGATCTAAGATCCATACCAAGAATATTATAGAAATATAAATTTTATCCTTACAAAGTACAATTATACCAGGAGTTGCTACCAGTGGTTCACTACAATCGTATGCAGTTTTATCAAAGGATATTAAACAATATAGACCGAAATTCAGATTTTTTAAAATAATATTCTTTGGACAGACGAAGCCATATTCCACAACAATGGCTATATAAATAGGCATAATTATCATTAGTACCTGGACGCAAATCCGCACTTAGTGTACGAAACCCGTCAAAATAGGTGGTCACTCAATGTTTGGGAAGGTATTATTGGTACTACTGTAGTACTACTGTAGACCACATCTTTTGATGGCCATTTAAATGGCGTTATATGCCCGAACATTTTTGTTAATGAAGTTTTATTAGAAGATGTACCACTTGATGTAAGAGTGAATATGTGGTATCAGCATGATGGAAGCTCAAGTCACAATAATGCGGCAACAAACCACCAACCAATAATTGGTTTGTTGCCGCAACAATTATTGTTCGATGAAATATATAGAGACAGGTGGATTAAAAGAAGGGGATCAATACATGCCAGCTGGATCTCCTGACCCGACATCTTTAGTTTTTTTTTTCTATGGGGTCACGTTAAGGAGATTGTCTACAAAGAGACCCCGACAACTCGAGATAATATGAGGAACCGAATTACTTCAGCGTTCGCGAAATAACGCGTGAAACACTTTTGCAAGTAAAGACTATGTGTTTGTATAAATATGAAGGCGGTTTTGAATAGCTTTTGTAACTTTGTAGGGCACTTTTATCTTCGTTTTAATATTTGTTACATACGGGATAAAGCTATTTGTTTTTTTTTTAATAAGATATAAGGAAAATTAATTACAACAATAACACATTCTGCTTCTAGCACAATAAGGCTAATGTGATTAATGCATTGTTGCAGTATAACTGAGAACCTATTAACTTTGAGTATAGGAAGTGTTATATGAACACAAAAGGGGTCTTTAATTTGCATCGAATGGTGTAGAAATATATAGGGTGTTACACGATTTTCAACTGTTTTAAAATGTTCAAATAACCTATATTTTTTAGTGCATTTTTAGGTTCTACTAGGAATTTTAAAACAAATTTTATAAAACATCTACTTATTTATCGGTTACTGTTCCGAAGTTATTTTGGTTTTTTGTAATAAAAGCTCCAAAAAAATACGATGCTATAAATGCGTATAAAGGCTATACCGTAAAAGATAGACATGTTTTATGTTGACTGTGGACGGTATGAGTCCTCTACTATTTAACCAGGGAATAAACAGTAATCAAAATTATACAGGGTGTCCCATAATCTAAGTGGTTTTTGGGGTAACTTCTTAGTACTAAAAGTATTTTTTTTTCAAATGGAACGCCCTGTATAGTTTTACACCATGTGATTGTAGAAACGCTTCTTTTAGAATTAGCGATTTTCAGAAAATGTAGTTCATACCGTATATACCGTAACTGACCGATTACAGAATGTTGCCGCACCCTGTATAGGGGTGACTGAGGCTGGCTGTGGCAGGGGTAGGTAGTTACAGGGGCAACTGCGGCTAAACAGAGAACGCTTAACAGCCAGTTTTATAAAATTCTATTTTTCTTTTAATCAAACACATTCTCGGCAATAATAATATTTACCTGCTTTATGTGCGAAGAATTTCAACGTGTTGTCATTCTTCACTTCCAGGTGGGACTTGAATTTATCAGATCCGATAACATTGACGTCCGTATCCAATGTGGTAACTCCCTTATCGTACTTGGGTTTAGCAGTAATTTCGTAGATCACCTTATTATAGACGACCAGTTTGGTGTGTATTATGTTCGGGTAGAATTTGCCGACGTAAGATATTCCGATGGGTTGGCCGTGATAAGTTGCTGTCCAACTGTACTTTATATCAGCAGCGTAAGCCTCGGGATTCAAATGTATGTGTTCTTCCTCTTCTATTTTATAGTGCAATGGCTTAAAAGAAAAAAAAAAAGATTAATTAGTACTGAATGTAGCGATGTGTTGCATGGAATGTAATCCAAATTGGAGTTAATGCTAAAAAAAACTGCTGCTTAAATCAATCCCAAATAGCACGAATATTCTGAGAATATTCTTACAAAGTACAAGTGGGATTAGCGTGAAAAGTTGCAAGCTGTGGATTGCATTCTGGGCGACTGGAAATGAGGACTTCAGCTGTAGGCGTATATACCCACGAGGCCGCAGCACAGATTGATTAACGTTCGGCGAATTGTCATAGCTCAGCCGGCTCAGTCAAGTAAAGTGAGTGTGATATTCTTTTTGTCGCTAGAGTTCGGTTTGCGGTTTGCGCAACCACCATAAATTATAATAGAAACAAAAATCTTTAGTTAATAAAATGAAGGAAATGGTAATTCTACATTCTCAAAATTATATGTTTTTGGTTTATTAGTTTTGGATACAGTAGACTCACGATTATCCGAATCCCGGTTTACCGAAACGCCGCTTTATCTGAAAGGAACGGAAATTTTGTATCCGCCGTTTTAACCGAAACAAGTCTAAATGAAATTTCCGATTATTCGAACTTTGCACCTGTACTTCTTAGAATTAATAAAAATCTGGTTTTTACCGGAATTAACTTCCGAATCACATTTCAGTTGTAACAGAAACGCATTTTAGGGTTTATTGGTTGTTTTAAATTGGCATCACCATGAGCAACACAATAACAGCCAAAAACGTATTGTTATTAGTAGAGACCGGATTATATGTAAAATGCATATATTTTATTTTTTGCATATCTTTAATTATAGTCTATATGTAAACGTATTACACTAATTGAAGTTAATTAGCGCTAATTAGTGATTGCATATATTTTGCATATTTAGGCATTTCTATGTATATTTTTACAAAAGTGGCATATATTGCATATTTAAGTTTTTTCTTATCCTTTCTATTAGTAAAAATTCCTAGTAATTCCTAATGTAGATCGACAACCGAAAATTCTCAGAACGATAAATCTTCTACATTGATTTCTCTAATACTTTTTTCCATGAACTGCACGTGTTTAATTTCGCCTAGCAGAAGGGATGTGGTAAATACGTTTTATTATTATTAATTCCCAAATAAACTATTCATTCATTGAATATCTTTGAGCGAAACAGCATGTACTTGTGTTACTTTTTAAATACTGTGTGTACATACAATGAGTGTAGCGAACAAAATTTCTTTATGGATTAAGCCATATCCTGAACTGGTAAAGGATGGCGACAAAATATTTTGTCGAGCCTGCAGTAAACTGGTAAGTTTAATTTTACTAAAAGCTTTACAATTGTTTTTAAATTCTTTAACTTTTGATATAAAATGACAATTGTTGTTGTAGGTGTCTTCTGAGAGAAAATACTGATTGGAACACGCTAAAAGTGCATCACATATTGGAAAATGTGAAAAACTAAAGCGATCCGCATGTGTGCAGCAATCTATACGTCAATGTGTAGTATCAACTTCACGAAACTCAGAACAAGAAGAATATAATACGGATCTGTGTAACGCATTAATTTCGTCTAACATACCATTAGCAAGATTAAACAATGTTAATTTGAATCATATCTGCAAAAATATTGCAAACATAATATACCTGACGAAAGTACCTTACGAAAAAAATTATGTCACATCTTGTTACCAGCAAACAATAGCAGAAATTCAACAATTGGTAGGGAATAATTTTATTTATATCATGGTAGATGAAAGTACGGATAAGTGTGGCCGTCATATTGTTAACAGAAATTCTTCATGAAGATATTGAAGGTAAATCATATTTAATTTATTGTAAAGAACTTTAAAAAACAAATAATGTGACAATTGCCAATTCGTTCAAGAAGTTTATCCAATTTCTTTTACCTGGAAGTATACCTTGTGAAAAATTTTACTAATGTTGTCCGACGCTGCATCATATATGATAAAAGCTGCCCAAAATTTTATTTTTTTTCATAGTAATATTATTCATACCACTTGTTTAGCTCATGGGTTCAATGGTGTAGTCGAAGACTTTAGGAATCATTTCCCTTTAATGATTTAATTAGCAATGTCAAAAAAGTATTTTTAAAAGCACTTTTACGAATCCAATTTTATAAGGAGCGGTGTTAAGCTGCCTCCTGAACCGATTATTACGAGATGGGTTATATTCGCCGATAATTTTGAAGGAATAAAAATTCTAATTCTTGAAATCACTGCTGACTGCATTGCTCTAGAAACTGTAAAAACATAGTAACATCAACAGAATTGCTACAAAACCTTTTGTATATTAAGTCAAATTATAGCTTTGTTTCAAGTTCCATTCGTAAACTAGAAACGCAAGTGATGTCGCTCTCGGAATCAGTCGAAATAGTAGACGAATTTGATATGCTATGTAAGAAGGTTAAGGGTACAATAGGTAATTCTATATACGATAAATTTAAAAAAGTGATAAATAAAAATGCGGGGTATTTAAAATTGAAGAAAGTTAAGAAAATTTTGGAAGGTGGAACAGTAAACGATTTCGACTTTAATTTTAGTTTAGAATGTATTGCAAAGTTAAAAAATGCACCAATTACACCTGTGGATGTTGAAAGAAGCTTTTCTATTTCGAAACATATGTATTCTGATAGAAAACAAAACTTTCTTTTACACAATTTTGAAAAACATTTAATTATAAATTGTTTTAGAAATATGTTGCCGAAAAATTTTGTGCAATAAAGTTAATGTTTAAATTTCTGCTCTTATTTATTTTATGTAAAAATTTTGCATATTGTTTTGCAGTTTTTCTTTGTATATAATCCGGTCTCTATTAATAACCAATTGTCTAAGCAAGTTACTCTGTCAAGACTATTTATGAAGTTTGTAAAAGTAATATTAAATCCAACATTACAATTACATTATTGAAAAGGAAATAATCATTGGATAACTAAAATCTATTCATGATTCTTTTCTATCATAATTATTTTTATATCGAAGCATCAGATAATGTAAACTATAAGCGTTTTTTCGCGACTTTTGAATCAATTTTACATTCACTAAAATATATACTTTGAAAATATTTTTTTGAAGTGTTAATTTATTTCTAATAAAGGAACAGAGATACACGTAGCAGCATAATCTTACTAAAACAATTTGAAGGGGTAAGAAGCAAAAGGAGACAAGCGTATTTTTACATGTAAATGAGTTACGTTTAGACTTGAAGGGTAGTCTTGAGTTCAGATTGTTTAGTGGCATAAATTTCTCCATCTCTTGCTTTCTTTGCAATTGTACCTTTTTAGTTCTTATCCTGTCATTACAAACTTATCGTCACACAAAAAAAAAAACGTCTTCCTCACTTCTAAACGTATTTTGCAGCGGTCTTGTATAGTGAATTCAAAATAAGAAGTACATATGTCGTCATCGTAATGTCGACGTAGAATAGAAATTACATTAAATACTTCTGTCAGCGTGACAGGAACACTCCTAAAGCTAGTATAATAGACTCTTTCGACGATTCCAGCGCTCAAAACGGTTATGACGACATATGTACTTCTCATTTTGGGTTCACTATACACTGGTTCGAAAACGCTTGAATCAGTTTAAATATTGACGTCACTACTACAAGCGTATTTGTCGCGAAATGACGACGTTTTGAAATACTACACAGCGCGTTCGTATCGCTGCATCGCGAAGAAACGCCTTATAAATTTCAGTGACAGAGCTCATAAACAATATCAAAAGAAAAAAAAGAAGAAAAAGTAGGTTTAAAAGTCAATCAAGTAAAATAAACACAGATTTTAAAAACCTAACAGTAGTAAAAGAACTACCTATTTGACGGTAAATAATATATTATTAAGCAGTAAATTACTTTTAGGTTCTATCTACCCTGAAAAAAATCCTTTTCCTTATAATTCGTTGTAGTGAAACTGTCTCAGTATATTAAATTAAGATATTGTAAATATTTCCCAATTTTTAAAATAGATTGGCACGTACCTGGAGGTCCAACGACCATTTTCCGATGGTTTTCACACCCTTATCTGGAATTAGCGAGGTTGCTTCTGAGTAGATGATCTTCTTATCGCTATTGGGAATGATATCCAGTACCACCTTCAAGTCGTAGTTCTTCTCAGCTAAAGTAACAAGACGATAGGATACACCCATAGGCTGAAACATAATGTAGATTATTGAAACGTGATCAGATTGAATGTGACAGCAGTGGCGCTAAAATCAGTATTTCGTCATTAGCTATGATAAACGCATCAGCAATAGATACCCAACAATAATAACTTTGAAATGAACACTAAAATGTTTGTAAAATGTTGTTTGATTATAACGTAGCCTAGCAGTTCCTAAACCTTTTTAACCACGCCACAGTTAAGCGAAATACCCTTTCTCTTGGACATCGTTCTTTTCGCTCTGACTGCTCCTACTTTTATAAACTTTGCACAGAAAACCGTTGGAAATAGTCATAGGGAAAGGCATAGCGAATCGATCATGTAATAATACCCAGGGTGTTACATTTGAAAAAACCAACTTTTTCAATTTTCAAAACGATGTAACTAACCATCAAATTTTTGACATCCCGTATGGGATAAATAAATTGTCAATGTGGATTTCGAAAGGAACATTCTTATGGTTTACACCCTAGAAGCGCTTACCACCAGTCTAAAATGGGTAAAACGCGCAGTATTGAAAATAAGGCTACACATTTCAAAATTTTCAAAAATNCCATCTATAAAATATTTTTACTAAGTGATATAGATATACAACCACGTATTCCTGGTGAAGAATAAAATGGTGAAATAAGTAAGAAAATACACAATATTCTGCATTATTCCGTAAAATAATGTAAAGATGATATTACTGTAAGCGTTTAATTGCAAAAAATAAATTATGAAATGTGTGCCGATACAATTAAAGTATATTACCCGCATTCATTAACGAATGCCTTGCGAGGTCTGTGCTGGAATAGTAACGCTTGTTCATTCACCCTGTTGGAATATTCCATTTTCCAATTGTTTTGCAATAAAAGGTAAAGCATATCTTGCATGTAATTGCAGCTGTTTGAGGAATTTCGTACCAAGTACGACCTTAAAGCAGAGTTGGTAGCATTTTAAAAGCATTGTACCGAGCATAGGTGCTAATATGAATGAATTTGTCGGCGAAAAGTGGCAAGTTTTTGTTGTCGTTCTTGGAGGTCGCCCTGCCACCAACGCATTAGCCCTAAATACGTCTATAGTTCAAGTGTTAAGGAAATGGGGCAACGAACGGATCTGATCAGATGAAGCTGGCCCTCCTTGAGTACAACTAATCTAAAAATTGAAAAATTCATCGAATAAATGGTACATAAATAAGTAATAAGTCCAAAGACCGGTGGAATACCTCAAAAAGGTGTACGGAGCAATTGTTTGGGAAATTCATGGGTTCCTTTGCAAATCCGAGAATAAATATAATGCCTTAAATAGACACTAGGTTTTTAAATTTTTATGCAAATAACTACCTAAGTAAAAGAAAACACTAATTGGAGTTTATGCATATGAAAACATTATTTAAATTAGTTGCAAAAAAGTAATTGCCAACAATACGCGTTTTTCCTTACTATCAAATTCTTTGTTCATTCCTCATGTAAATCTTCGCTAAGTTATATTTTAGTTATTTCATTATTTAGCTCTTCTGTGTCTGTATATTTCATTTCTTCATAATTTTTTTCTATTTTAATCACCAACTTCATGATTATGAACTGAGAAAAAAATGTTTACTCATTACTCGCTTTCAGGAAATACAATTAAAAATATACCAAAACTAATGCGCATCGTAACCAATACAGAAAAGAATATAAATATATTATTTCCACCATTTCCTAATATTTCCTTGACGTAAATCAAAATGCAATAAGAAAGTTAACGATGTTTCATAAAAATCCATTTGCAGATAATTCTTTAGGTCAGCCATGTCTATTCCATTAATAAAAAGATTCAAGTGCAACAATATGAATGAAAGTGCTGATTCATTTACTTAAACTGCGTAGGAAATTACATGTCGAAATTATAAATGATGCGCTTAAATGAGTCTCTTTAACACTGAAAGTGCTTTATATTCATTTGCTTTGTAGTAGCGCAAAAATTTTATTATTTTGCTTGATTTTGTTTTAATCTAAACAAAGAAATATTGTGTTATATTTTTTTCCTGAATAAACGAGATTTAAAAGATTTCGACAGAGGAAAGGGACAGAAAAGTAGAAAATTAGTACAAAAACAACAAACTTATTTGGCATTTCTTAACATTTGCGGGGAAAATTTAAAATAGTTAACTATACTAACGCATAAATCTATCTGAACTATAGTAAATTAAGGTGACTCTATTTAATTATAAGGGGCCTTTCCAGGAAATGTTACTTAAAAGTTGATGACTATTATTTAATTAAATTGAGAATTTGGATATAATGTGAAATACTTTAACCAAAAAATCACTTCGATTGACCGGAAATGAACTTATTTAATGATGTCTAATTTTTTTTATTTTTGGAGTTCGACTATAATACATACTCAGTCTCATAAGCTATTCCTATAGCTCACTGCCGTTATTGGTTATTTAAGTTTCTTTTTTTTTAGTCATAATCATTGCTATTGAGAATTAATATCTCGTTAATACTCCAGAGAGACTTCAAATTTGCTATAATATAAATTAGTATAACTCTAAGAAACACACACCCACACACAAGGGTTTAAAAACTGAAGAATAAAAGGAAATATCTTCAAATGCAGAAAACTAATTTTTTAAATAGAATACCTTGTATTTTAATTCAGTAAAATAGCATCCCCTATCATTTTAATAGCAGCATTCCCTATACTTATCTTAGTAAATTTTGTGATATGAGCGATGTTTTATTGAACAACTAACTACCCTATCTTTAAATTTACTTCTAAATTCGAGTTAAAATCAGGGTGTTCTATAAAAAAAAAAAAGTTTTCTGCATTTGAAGAATATGTCACTTTGTTCCTGTGAGGTTTTTTTTAAAAGGAATCGATAAAGCCTAACAAATTTAATTGCTTCTCAGCACTCACGCAGAGCCAAGGTTCCCTCTAATCATCCATTACGGCCTCCGAAAAAAAAAGCCGTAACTGACCAAGAGCGAAATCCGAACTCGCATCCCTCGCTCTAGTCAACACCCTGCAAGCATTCGAGTAATGGCAAAGCGCTGATCGTAAATAAGAAGATGATTAGTGTTATTAATATCCTATGTAAGAAAACCAAAAATGGCAAGAGAAATTAATGACGTGGAAGTATAAAATATTAAAAGTAAGCAAAGAATGGCAAGGTGGCAAGTTTTAAATCTATTTCCTTCTATAAACTTTTATGATGAATTGTTGAAGGAACACATATGTAAAACCTCTAAAATGTAGATTGTAGGCCCTGCACTGACAGAAACGGTTACTTGAATTAATGAAACGATATTTTTGAATGCGGTAACACAGTTTTAACACTGTAAATATCTAACGCCAATACTTTTTCCCACTTAACAAATTTTATTTGGAGCGCGAAAATTATTTAAAAAAATTTTAAAAATAAAAAAAAAAGTACGCCAATGTGACAAATCGGTAGACATGTCATGCGCTCTGACAATGAGTCAAGCTTTCCAATGCTATTGAAACTTGTCGTCCTAAAATACAAAGTACAAAAACTTTATTGTGATGTAATAAATTAATAATTAGGTAAAGGTATATGTGAAAAACAATAAGTAAAAATCAGAAGTTACAATTGTTGATAAACCCGTTTCCGTCTAATGACTTATTAAATTATACTCTTAAAAAGAAAAATTGAGAATATTAGGAGAAAACTCAGCAAGACAAGTAATTATAATATTGATTTAATTGGGAAATTCACGTGGTGTCGCGGACATACCCTTTCTCCCACTGCGGAGATTATTTTTTATAAAAACAAATTAGGAAGTGCAATTTACTTATTATTTTTCCAAAGATTTTATTCTTCTTGTAAACATCAAGCCAGAGATATCTGTGTATATATCCTTTTGTCACAACTTTTGCCGTAACCAGAAATCATCCAGAATAAAATTCAAAAATCACGAAAGAAAAAATAAAACACACACGGATCGCATCTCATATTGGCCACACATTTGCTGGCGCTATTTTCAGTATACACATACTAGGTATATGCATTTTGGCAATTAGCGCAAAAACACTTATTAAACTAATCCAATTAATTACTAATATTTATTTTTACGATTTATATAGACTGACTGGTCTCCATCCCCAAGTGTATTTATATTCGCGAAAAGTTCTATATGTTTTCTGCCGGCACAACGGGAAACCCCAAATTTCAAATTTAAAAATAAGTGCGCTCGCGCTGCAATATGCTAGTTTACCACTATATAAATGATATTCTGTTATTATACACAATGCGAGCAGAACAAAACTGTACACCAATATTATAATTAAAATATGCTTTCAATTATTGTGTATTTTATACCTCTAAAACAGTGGTCTCAAACCTGGGGTACACGAGTCCCGGGGGCTCGTAATGGATCACTAAGGGGTTCGTGAAAAGAAAATGCGTAATGGCAGAAATGATGAAGAAAAACAAAAAGCACCCGCACGAGTGAGAATTTTGAACAAGAAGTTCATAAAAGATAAAAATTACTCGCGTCAAATGCCGCAATAACGTATGGGCAGTGGAGAAGTAGTATGTGGAGAAGTTTGAGCTTAAGTTTGAGGTGCAGTTGTTTTCTCAAGATAAACCTTTTCACCTGTCATCCAACTTATATAACAGCGATGGACTGCCATGTTTGGCTTATTTATCTGACATTTTTCAACAAATCAATAACGTAAATTTGAGTTTACAGGAAAGTTCAATTCAAAGATTGAGTTTTGGAAATCTTGCATTCTTCAGGACCAGACCGAAGTGATCGAGACCGAATGCCTTTTCAAAAGAAAATGAATTGCACATATCTAGTAAAGTGCCAATATATCTGATACTTGAAAGGTATAAATATATTATTATTTTGGGAGATATTTTCCAAAGCTTGATGAAAGTATTAATTGGATTCAAAATCGTTTTTCTGAAGAGATTAGCACAGTTGGATGCCGCACAAAAGGAAAGTCTGATTGAAATTTCTGCTGAGTGCACATAAAAATCAGCTTGCAAGGAGAAACATCTCGTTAAATTTTGGTTGGACCTCAACAGTTAATATCAACGTTTATCTGACATGACAATGAAGGTTTCGTTGCCTTTCCCATCCACTGTATTGGTTGAAAGGGCTTTTTCATCCTACGCTTTCATCAAACACAAATACAGAAACAGGTTGGATGCTGCCCCAGAGATAAGACTGTATTAGGCTTCTTTCGAGCCCAACTTCAAAAATGTGTGCAACAAAGCAAGGATGTATGTATGTATGTAGGTAGGTAGAAGGGTGGTGTTACACTGCAACCTAAAAGATCTATTGTGTCCCCTGTTTTTTTGCTGTTTTACAGCTGGCCTTCCAATCCTATTCCTTTCAGAAAGTTTAGGATATCAGAAGTCCCCAGCTTAGGTAAGTCTCCCTCTTCGATTTCACGTGTTTCCAGGTGCAACGCCCTTGAGTTGCACAGTGCGACCCAATTTGAGAGGGAATCGTTGTAGAATCCTGTGCAAGTCCTTAGCCACGTCACAATAGCTTGGGCGAGGGTTCACGGCAACGGTCTTCATTCACCCTGCTCCGGTCTTAAGCAGAGAGGACGAACTTATAGCCGCCACTAACCATCTCGTCTTGAGTGAACCCTGACAAGATGGCCTTTCCCCTATCCACCAACAAAGCAAGGATAGGGCTCCCGCTAATGTGCAAAAAAAGAAGTGAGCAAAGTGTTTACAGTTTATAATTACAATTTTTTTTTATAAAAATAACAAAACTAATGGACAAGTTGATTTTAAAAATATTTTTAAGTTAAAAAGCTTTTAATAAGATTGTAGTGTTTAAAAATTGTTTCGCAGTTGGAGAAATAATAGATATTGTGAAGCTATAAGGGTTGTCTGTTTTACACAAACACATTATATTTTCAATATTGTGTGATCCAAGGATACAATTTATGAAAAGAATCTAGTAAGGGGTACGCATATAAGAAAAGGTTGGGAACCGCTGCTCTAAAAGATCCAATGAGGCAACAATAAGTGATATATAGCCTTCTACATGTTTTCGTTGCTTTGATTGAAAGATTGGGTGCAGCACGCGTCACAACCGCATGTTGCCTAGATTTTGCCTCAGTGGAATAGGGCTTTTAGTTGATACTATATTAAAATTTCAAATTACAAATTATTCGCTGCAATTTTATTATACGTAGCCTGTTTATGACGCATATGTGTACAATCTAGTTAATTTGAATCGCCATAAATGGTGCTATTAATACAATACCATGTTGTTTAACACAGTTTTTAATATGCTATCGATAATCTATATTGCTTCTTCGACATTAAAAAGTTTTATAAAGTGCAATCGTCACAGATTTATTTCTTGTTTACTTACTTTATACAAAATTTTTCTGTGGGAGCTGCGTTTTGGTCGCTGTGTCGTTAGTTCCTGAATTAATGTGTTTAAGTGTAATAAGTCATTACTTAATCACCAAACGATATTTATCGATGTGTGCACCTACGTATATTAAAGAAAGTTTACAAGACTGGTAATTATTCTCCTATAGGTATCACTTATAAAATTTACTCTACTCATCAGCTTGATAATATCAGTGCCTGTATGCTTTATGTAACAACACTTCCCTGACATGCCTAGATGTTTTTCTTCGATTCTTCATTGCGTCTGCTTTGGCTTTATGTGCTTCGATACAACTTTTCGCTGCTGCTTTCTTAGTGTGTTTAAGATCCTCTCTCGCAGAAGCTAATTGCTTGTTTAGTGAATCTGTGTGAGTCTTCATCATTTCCAAAATTTTTTGTTTCTCACACATATCTTCCTGAACCCCCTGTGATGCTTGCTGTGCGTTGGCTGCATTTGCTTGAGCAACTTCAAGGGTATTCGTTAACAGTTTCACTTCTGCTTCCGATTGCTGGGCAGTTTGTAATTGCCGCATTTTAAAAATACCTGCCCTTGCTGCAAACTATTAGCATCTTTCCGTTCTAGTTCCTCAGCGCTATGGAGTTCACTTTCTATTTGTTCTACAACGGTTTGCTTTCCGGCTACGGCGGCTTCGCAAGCTTCTGCTGCTTCCAAAGCTTTTTCCGCTAATTGTTGTTTAACCTGTTGTGATGCTGTTCGCCTGCGATCTGCTGAGCTTCGTGAGCAGCTGCCGCATCTACAGCGGCCTTTTGCGCAATACTAGTCGCTCTGGAGTTAGATTGCTCGACCGAAGGGTCGGTGCCATTCAATTCACAAACACCGTGTGTAGAAAATAATAAAATCGTTACTACAAGCCTTATTAAAAATATGTCCATGTAAGCACGATATAAGTATATAACATCGCATATATATTGAAGAAGATTACATTGTTAGTTATATTTGACAAGCATTAAGGATATGGACATAAATTACTTTTAACTTGACAGAAAGTTTGACATGTGTCACGACACAATATCTACAACCCTGAAAAGAAATATTTCTACTTTAGCATCGACAAGTCATAGTACCATATGATCAAATATTTCTATCCTCTAGTACGTCATGGAATTTTTCTTCTTTAAACTTAAGTTGGCAGTATAAATTTAAAAACCTGTAAGTTGACTTAATCTGTGGCATGTGTGTGGTGCAGGTTATGTTATACCGTTGACAGATTAGCCTTTAGCTCAGTAGCTAAAACGTTGAAAGCATTATCTTCTCCTTCGTTATAATACTTTTTTGGTCGTGGTTTGTCGAGGAATCCATAATTAATTAAGTTTGGTCTGCTAAATATTCTGCTATTGGGATGCTTTCTGTTTAGGTAGGGATTAAAATACAAATCAGCAATATCAGCGTCATTTTTATTTGATTCAATGTACTTAGCACTCTAATATATCATATTTTTTCAAATTGTCAAATTTTATTTCAAAACGTTCACACGGTTCTTAGACATATGCCTAATACGCTCACCACACATACACCGATGATAGAAGAAAACAACTATTTTTCCGCAGTGTTTTCCTTTGGCATTTTTAAATTGAAAACGTAAATAATTTATTAGTTCTTTTAAAGTTTATTAGATAACTGGTAGAAATCGACCCCATAAAGCCTTTTTTTTTTGAAAAGAGAAAAAGAAAAACACTCTCTCTATGTCATTGCCTACTACGACTTACTTTAAAAATAAAATAATTTCATGCTGCAGGCGAGAAATGAATGCATAAAGTATAAATCTAATTTAACTGGTCGATTCTATTCATAAAAGTGCCTTAAAACAGTACCTTCGTATCGTTAAAGACGAGCGAGTTATTAGGCATTCCGGAAAAGTGGAAAAAATCAATTTTGGCTATAACTCAAAAACAAAAGAATATAATCAATTTTAGTTTTCGTCATTGGGCATATTTCGGAAAAAGAGAACGAGACTTGGCTACTCGTTTTTTTTTCTATCTCTTACAGTTATCGAGATAAGTACCGTATTCTGACAAACAATTTGAAGCACTCCATGTAAGTACATAATTAGAGAGTAAAGTAATTTATTTATTTTTTTAAGTATTTAGAGTAAAGTGCTAATCTAGCTGATAGATTCTGCTTCCTTATCCGTGCCTTTTCGACACGAAACTAGACATGTATAGGACATTATTATTAATATGACACTGACATGACATAATAATATATAATCTACGCAAAAATTGAAAATGCGTCACTATTTTATAGTAAAAATAATGCAAATCAATATTAAGTATACCTTACACTTCCATTCTATTGCCAAAGTTTGGTCCACTATAGAAGTCCATCTACAAATAATAAGTTGTTTGCTAGTTATGGAATGGTATAGTATCTAATACTAAAATTTCAAAGCCATTTGATGTATCTCATATGCTTGGAAGTGTCGTTAAGTTTAGTTCTCTAGGGACAAATTGGAATATACAGAAACACATAGAGAAAGACTTATGCAGCAACATAACATAAATGAGAAGTTTGCGTGCGGTATACATTATACCTATTTTGTGGGTATTATTACAGACGAATTATACAAATTGGTGTGTGGCGATTCTAAATCCAGATAATTTAATCGGGCATAGCATTAAAAAGCATGAAAAGTAAACGTTATTTTTAGCTTAGTAATAATTCGTACTTAAGATAAAAAAGTATTCGCGGGCTATCAAAATGATTTTAAATAATGTTGGCTTTAATCCAAACAGAAAGATTGGTCATGTTTAGAGTACGAATACGATGAAAAAACGATACACGTTTGTAGTTGTTTCTACTTAAGTAAAAATTAAACTCCCTTGAACGATAGAGTAAACTAAAAAAAGCAAAACTGTCGCAACCTTTTATGTTTCAGTATAGTAGTGAGCGATTCGAATGAAAAAAGATTCCATAACGCTAAGTGAACACCCATTCGACTCTTATGACCGAATCGAATTCAGGAACGTTGTTGTAGCGAGCAGCAGGGGCCCCATCATTGCAGTTACAAATTAATCATTAAGAAGTTCTTATTTTCTGTAAAAAATACCGATAAATATACGTACACACACACACACACACACACACACACACACATTTAAGTACAGAACGAACGTTGCGATTCCCATGATTTGATGCGACCAAATGCGCTTTGTAGTTATTTTCACGTCTAGATTGGCCCCTGATTTCAGACGTTTGTAGGTATCTGCGCGGAGCTAGCGGAAAAGGGGGTGATTGCAGTATATGCAAAAATTACATTGAAGTGGGGCCAGCCGTTTCGTGGCCTACTGCCCGCTGATCTCTTTTCTACACTTACCGGCTTTCCATTCAGCATTTTTTAAGTACTATTTTCAGAAACACCAGATTTAAACAACCGTATCCTAACTGGTTTACTAATAGAATAATTCACCACAAGTACGATATCAATTATTCCCTGCTATAGTGGGAAACCTTTAGGAAGCACCCACGTGAAATTTTACGACCTTCCTTTAAATATCGTTTGTAATGGTTTTATTACCGGCTATTAGGTTAAATTATTTTTTTTTGTTTAATGGGCTTATTTCAGTGATGATTTCCATCGTAAATACTTTGTTGTCATGCTTACTTTATTGCAGATATGTTTGCTATTGTAAAAATTTCTGCAAATATTGAAAAAAATGAGTTTTTAAAACTTATACTAGTTATCCTAACTTCAATGACCGCTAGTGTAGTTATATGTATATTAAACTGAAGTGTCCAGGAAATATCATATAGAATATAGGCTATTGTAATACCACGCTGGTATATTACGAAGATATTACTACAATATTCACACACGATAAATAGTGTAATCTAATATCGACGTATGTTCGGTTAAAACGTTCGAATTCTCATCCTCTACTAACTTAATTGGTAAAGCGCTCGTCCGGCAAACGAGGGGATGTAGGTTCGAATCCTGCGTGAGGAAAAAAATTTTCTTGGAAAACATTCCTCCCAATTATTACAGTTAAAATCAGAAATTCATTAATTTGTTAATTTTTTACTGTAAAAAACTTGCAATCTTTGCATATTTGCCGTCCTGCCGGCCTTTTCAAGATTTAATATCGACGTATGTTCGGTTAAACGCTCGAATTCTCATCCTCTACTAGCTTAATTGGTAAAGCGCTCGTTCGACAAACGAAGGGATGTAGGCTCGAATCCTGCGTGAGGAGAAAAAATTTTCTTGGGAAAAATTCCTCCCATTTATTACAGTTAAAAGCAGAAATTTATTAATGTGTTAATATTACAGTTTGTTTGTAATGCTGAAGCGATGTTGACATATTTGCGTAATGTCGGATAAATGACAATATTTTTTATTCTTTTTGACTACACCTCACATATAAATAAATATAAATTGAACTGCTGAAATATGCACAAATAGAGATCTGATTTTCTTCATTCTTAATAGTGCAATTGATAGATCTATTGCATTATTGTATTGTATTTAGCAAGTCTCCTTTAAGCAGGTTATTCCTTTTAAATAGACTTAGTAGTTTGCGGAATAAGCCGTTTTCCAGCAGGTCTGTCGATTAGTTTATTGCCGTCAGCATAAATTGTGGCTGACAAGGGAACACCGGCGGGTGTCCCCCTCCGATTTCGATGAAACTTAACAGATCGAAAGAGTACCTTAAAATAAGAGACACGTATTTTTTTTTATCGGCGTATCCGCACGATTTTGGGGTACAGCCCCTCCAAAGTTTGGACGATTTTTCAATTTTTGCAAATATTTCCTAAATTATAACAGATATTAAATTTTCTTCTTAACATAATTTGCAGCATATTGCATGGCCCTAAGGGTGGCGTCGTCCGTATTAGCAAAAAGTTAATAACGGGGGACGGGGTACTCCGTAGCCCCCATTTTTTTACATTTTTTCTTTTTCTGTTCATCAAAAGAGGCCGATTTTACATAGAATTACGATGATGTATAACAAGTTAGAAAATTAATAATTGTAAAAATAGAAAAATAATAATAAGCTTCAAAATTAATAAACTTGTCTATTGATATAAATCAAAGAACTATAATAGAAATAAGTTTTTATCCTTAACATAATTTCCAGCATAATACATGGTCTCAAGGTAAGATATCTTCATAAAAAAGCTAATAACGGGGGACGGGGTACCCCATACCCCGCATTTTTTAATAATAAGTTTATTCATTATTCATCAAAAAAAGATCGCTTTTACATAGAAAACGGTGAAGTATAATAAATTTAGAATTATTAATATAATAAATAAACTCAAAATAAATATGTGTACGTGTCTATTGTGAGAATTTCGATATGCACTTATCTACGCATACGTGTGTTTAATTAATTATTCAGTCACTTCAGATATAATTGGTAATTTGCATTATAAATTAACGCGATAAAGGGATCTGGTGATTAATCATATTATTTATATAGATAAAAATAAATCCCGAATGCATAGTAATTACACAGAACGTTTAAGTGGTCACGTCTGTATTTAGGAAATAGGTATATAAGACGAGTATTCCAAATGAGAACATTAGAAGTCGTTTTTCGTGCAGTGTAGGTCATACCTATAGTTTCGCACAATGGCGGTCGTAAATATAGCAAATGTGTTGAACATGATACTTGCAACGTTTCAAGTTACTAACATCGCAACAATTCCTTTGACACCGCAAGAAAGTGAGTTGCATGATGCCCTGAAAAATATAATTGTATCTGCTCAACAAGACGCCATGTACTCCATTCACGATGTAACGGGATTAGAGTTTGAAGAATTAGCAGAACCACACGAAGCGCAATTTGTGGAAGAAACAGCAGAAGACGAAGAACACAACTATGAAGATATTGCATGTGTTCCTGAAGAAGGGGGTAGCGTTATAGACCTAGATTACAAAACTAGAGCTGTCGATTACTGGAAAAGTGGTAAATCCAAGCCACGTACTTTGGCAGGTGTCAAAAATCCTGTAGAGTTTTGTTTTAACAAAGATGCGCAGTCTACACCCTTGTGTAGTATTTGCAATAAACCAGCTATTGTGCGGTGTTCATTGTGCAAACAAAATCTGTGTTTTAAACACTTTTACACAGACTATCACTACTGTAATACTCACATAGCTTAATTACTGTATGTATATTAATCTTGTTCGCTATTGCAATACATATATACCAATAATCGCATTACAGTATGTCATGTATTTAAACATTTATAAGCATTATAATGTTTTTTTTTAATTCTGTTCTATTGTTTCCGAAATGTTATAATCGTTACAAACACATTAGTTATATTTATGCTCCATTGAATACTTACATTGTACACCTACATTGCACGAAAAACTTGAAATAAATTAAAAAATATACATGTATGTATTATTTAATCCTTCGTCCTGTGTAACAAATTTGTTCATATATATGCACTAAAGGATTATGGTATTCTAAGAATGAATAACATTTTATTAACGAAATATATAAAACGCAGTCACTAACTGCAATTGATAAAACGATTTATATTGCTACCACCGATAAAAGTTTCGTATAGTATATAATATAAGTTAGTAGGCATAGAAAGGTTTGACCATAACTTGTCGAGTAGATACAATCCTAAATTAAGAAATATTTAAGTACGGAGAGCAGCGAAGTAACGATAACAAATAATTGTTGTTAATGTACTATATTATTATTATTACAATTATTTTTATTATTAATCCTCCAAATATTGTTTTCTATGGTAAAAGCGATCTTTTTTGATGAATAATGAATAAACTTATTATTTAAAAAATGCGGGGGTATGGGTACCCCGTCCCCCGTTATTAGCTTTTTTATGAAGATATCTACCTTGAGACCATTGTATTATGCTTGGAAATTATGTTAAGGATAAAAAAACTTATTTCTGTTATAGTTCATTGATTTATATCAATAGACAAGTTTATTAATTTTGAAGCTTTTATATTATTTGTTCAATTTTTACAATATTAATTTTCTAAACTTGTTATACATCATGCTTATTCTATTGAAATCGGCCTTCTTTTGTGAATCAGGAAAGAAAAAATGTAAAAAAAAATTGTCCCCGTCCCCCGTTTTTTACTGTTTTGCGATATACGGATGGACGCCACTTAGGCCATGCAATATGCTGCCAAATTATGTTAAGAAGAAAATTTTAATCTGTTATAATTTAGGAAATATTTGCAAAAATTGAAAAAATCGTCCCAACTTTGAGGGGGCTGTACCCCAAAATCATGCGGATACGCCGATAAAAAGAAATACGTGTCTCTTATTTAAGTTACTCTTTCGATCTGTAGTTGTCATCGAAATTGGAGAGGACACCCGCCGGTTTCCCCTTGTTATATAGTATCTCAATCCGTGATTGCTATTAAACTCCATGTATTTTATAAATAGGTAGCAGTTCCACAACTATATTATTTGAGTTTGCTGACCTCCAGTGTTTTCGGCAGCATCCGATAGGTTTACCGCTTTTTCGCATAACCGTCATACTAGAGTCTCTGAATCACGACACCGATAACGTAGACGTATAAATCTCCGTACTATAAAGATGTTTGTATTAATATCCGATAAAGCTGTGGTAGAAGTTAGAAATGAAGAATTCTTCATCTTGGCGCTTCAACTCCACTATTACGGTTCAGACAGAAGTAACATACGTTGTCATTTTTGATGTGCACTTTCATTATGATAAACATTATTTACATGTATTTAAAAATTTAAAAGTACCGGCTTGTTGTATAAAGTTCCATCAATCAATAGAGTCTATTTATCCTTCTGAAGCTTTTGCTTGAAACGTTTTGGGTATTCGGTTTATTTACTTGTTTTGCTGTTATTATATAGCTAAACATACAATTAATTAATATTAGGCATCTGTTTGTCCCTACAAAATAAAATGATTACTATATACCTTTTTTTTTAAATAATCATTCCTTTATGTATCATCTTTAGCAAATTAAATGCGAATTTAAGCTCCACAAATCTTCGATTATTAATGCAATCGAAGCTACAGTACACTGAAATAATAATTAAAAATTGTTTGTAAACAATTCTGAGTTACCCATTGTTTCGTTTGCATAATAACGAAGATTGTGGAGCTTCATTAATTTCTTAAGGTGGTACTTCATAGTAATATGGAATGTTTGAAATTTTTACTAGTGCTAAGTACTTTGCTTCTGCCCCTATGACGAGATTCTATCCTGCATGGTCAGCCTAATTGTCACCCTTCAATGACATGTAGGCTATAACTTCTTCCCAAACACGAGCATTCAGCGCATCTAGACGGTTTGGAAAGTATTGTCCAAAACTATATGGTTTATTTTGCCTAATCAACCGTTAACAGAAAATGTTTTGTGACCATACTCACGAAATTGGCGCGGGCTTTAATCCACTCAATAGTGACAGTTATGATTATTAAAATCTCCATTTATATTGCATAAATTCAATCGGAGAAGGTTATCCTTTTCATAAAGAGCTCAATTTTCAGAAACTGATATGGTGTCGAATATGTCCTTTAAATTAGGATGAACGGTTTTGTGCTTGGAATTCAACGTAATTTGTTTGTTGTTTACTTTATCATGATTACTTGCGGTGTTCCAATTGTATAATGAAATACTCATATGATTTCATTTAATTGCTAGCGTGTGTGCGTATTATAATAATTAGAATGTATTCTTTATAATTATTTAAAGAAATAATTATTGAGGCCGTACTCCATTAAAAAAAAATCTTTAAAGTTTAGTTTTATAAGAATTTCTTAATATGGGTGTATAAAATAGTCTATCAGTCGAAAATCTTTGGAAACATATGAAAATCTTGCACACTTTGGAAATGTTACTCTTATTTAAAAAAAAAAATTATTCTTTCTTAACTTTTTTTTCTATTGCTTTATAATGTCAAATCGATTATATATTCGATTTTACATGAAAAGTGATTAATGTTTTGGCTTTGAACTTTAGTTTATGATGCTTCGACTTAGCGTAATATTTAAAATACGGACAAGAAGAACTTTTGTACATGAAATTGTTTTGAAAACACATTGTTGTATAAAATATTAGTAAATTAGTACTTTTTTTCTAGACATTTTTTCTTAGAAAGCTTGCTCTTCCTATTGCGATATAAGCAGGCTTCGTTTTTCAATATCCTTAGTTTAATAATATTATAGATATAACTAAACGAGCGCAACTGGCTCATATTTGTAAGGTAAAAAGATATGCAAACATTGAGGACATTTATTTATTATATAACTGAAATAAAAACAGTTTAAACTGATACTACATACAAAACTAAATCATTGCTTACACAAATAACAAGTTGATTGGGAAAATATTGTTGGGTTTTGCATCAATCTATTGTGTAACGGTTTGCTAATTTATGGGTATTTTGGCTTGTTTAACTTTCTTTTTGTTTTTTCTGAGGGAGCAATAAATTAGTTGCGAAACGTATTACAACGAATTTCATTTAATCCATACGCAACAATACCTTTCTTCAAATCCTCTAAGAAGTACAGCTGGCACTTGCAGGTAAACTATACAATTAAAGTCAATGACAACAGAAATATTAAAAAAATACATATGAACAGTTGGTTGAAATAAAATTTGAACGTAAACAAGAGAATTAAAGATCAGAATCCTTTGGCGGAAATTACAAAGGGTTAATTCTGGGAACGTAAATCGCTACGCAAGACGAAAAGGTTGTGGCATCTTCGTTGCGCACCGTAAAGGATATTATCAGTCGAGACGATAGTCCACTCTGTCACGGATTACGCATGACATTGCATTTATACACCTAGGTCATAATTTTTTGAGTTGATTGATTCGATAAATGAAAAATTCTTGTTAACCCAAAGAAAGAATCGCCCAAAAAACGTGTAAAGATGAATAAATAAGGTATATCTGCATTAAAATATTTAAGAAATTGCCACTGGAATTACGTGCGTTGGTTATGCTTCGCTAGAAGCAATAATTAAAAATATTCTGTTTCGGTCTTGTCACTGTAAACATAGCATTTATCTAGCAGCTGATCTACCGTAGGTTATCACGCGTGCGGTTGGTTTTTGGTTAACTGGTAGTCTGGTGAGTTTTTTAATTCGAGACAACGGAATATTTGTTATAATGTAGGGGGCTAACTGAATGGTGCCGAACTCGATCCCTCACCTCACCCCCCAGAATGGGAGGGGGGGCAGCTTTGAAATCTTAAATGGGCACCCCCATTGTGTATTACAGATTCGGATTCTACGCCATCAAGTATGTAGTTTTCAAATACTGTTCAAATATTCAACACTAACTAATTTGTATTGGATTAATAATTAATTAATCTAAATGGGGATCGGACAATGTGTAAGTATTCGCAGCTTGTCAAGTACTGAATAAAGTAACGTTTTGTATCGTTGAATAGGATTCCGATTGCGAATAAAAAAATGTATTCGAATGAAAGGGCACAGTTTCGAAACACATGGCTTTGTGAAATGTTAGTTATGTTAAAATAGAAAAAAACACAAGATCGTGTTTGCTTGCTTCTGTGTTTTGTGTATTTTTTCTAGACGTTCACAATCATGTTTTTTTGCGATTACTGCGCAATCTGTTACGAATCGAAAAAAGTTTCAAACAAAAACTGCATACTTGAATACAAATCTTATTAAGATCTTTTTTTGATTTGATGCAGTGTTTTAGAGATATTCTAAACTCACGCCAGTATAGTAGGATCTTTTTAATTGACATGCATAGTTATGTTCAAATTGAGGTAACATGTAATGATTAAAGAATCAATAGTAAGAAATTCAGCTAAAATGCCATCTTCAGCAGCACCTGCTGATTTTGACACGGCTCTGATGATGGCTATTTGGCCGAAACTAGTAATCCAATAATTTTTTACTATTAATTTTGTTGTTCTTTATCATTCTTTTAATTTAGTTTAAAATAACACATTTACCGGTATTTTTATTGTTGTTTTAATTTTATTTTGTTTTAATAGACTTGAGCGTGGATTGAGTTGTCAAAACACAGTAGCTCTAATTCATATCTGCTGATTAGTTACACTGGCGTATTAATTTTTAAACTAAATAAGATTTTCTAAATATTTTTCTCGGCCAAAAAATCCAATACAAATGTTGTGCATCGCCTTCGATTCGTGCGTGAAACTGAATTCTGACGTTGTAATGTAAACAACTGTTAGTGAGCATTTTTTTTTAGAGCACAGAGTATTTCAAAACTTGTGGATGATGTTGGTGTCTGTTTATCATCTATCTTAAATATAAATAAATATTATATTATAAATCTTATAGCTTATTTATTGAAAGAAGTAGTTTTTAATGTATTTTTGCTTTTTGACTTTTTCTTTAAGATGTATCTTGATATAAACAGCATCTTTTTGATTCTATGGTGAAAAAAGGATTGCATTTAATTTATCAAAAATATTCAGATCAGTCAACTCCCCACGGGTATATAAGTTTCAATCGCCCAAACAACTTCGTCCAGCTCAGTAATTTACCCAAAACAGACCAAGAGGATTACCGGCTCGGAATTGACCTCTAGTCCATTCGGTCAGCCGAATTAGTTTATGCCATTTGGTCGGACACTGCGGCCAAAGTTCTAATCCACGTCCCGCAGCGATCGACCACAGTCAGAACGCACTGCACACGTAGGTATCCCCTAATTAAGCAGATGGATAACGAATATCCACCTGGCCCACGGAATGCATAATACAGTGACCGATACGTGTACAATGTATAAGAGGACGTTTCATCTGCTCGTCGCCGTTCAATTAATCGTGATTCATAACACCCCCACGGGCCGCCTTCTCTCACGGGGGTTCCACAAGGTCAGTGCCGACGAGGCTCTGACTTGCAATATCCATTCACGCTAATCTGTCGGTAATATATTGACTTGCAGACGTCTAACACGCGCCTAATTCCGTGTTTGCTGATGTGGCTATGTGTGTGTGTCGCTTTCGGGTGTCGGGATATTAACAGATCGTATGTTGCGTATTAAGAAGGGGTGAGCGAGAAGCAAATAATGTTAAAAATACACGTAAAGAAGATTTAGTTAATCGATTTGTTCACTTTGAGACAATAAAAGTGTTTGTCGACTTGATCAATTTTATACACTTACATATTTTATTCGAAATACCTTAGTCAGATCATAACCCTCTTGATTAAATTATTTAACTAACAAATTTCTGCATACAAGAATATCACAAAGACTGTGTAATGTTCCCATTATCAACCGTATGAATTAAATAAAAATAAGAAAACAAAATATTATCTAAACATGCAACGTTATCTCTATAAAAAGGAGTATGTTTACAAGTACCATAATCCCTTATAAATCCTTTAAAATTAAATGGCGGATAGGGGCAACTTCTGGATTCAATAAGTTATTTTAGTGGTTTTTCGTACGAAGAGCGCACTTTCAGCCTTACGATTCCCGTAATATAAATAAAAGAAGAGTGAAAATATAATTTCAGTCGAGAAATACGCATGCTATTCTACTAGACGATTGTGTGTCATCAGATATATAATTCGATATACTATCTCCAATCTATTACTACACACAGAGAAGTAATTTCTAGAATCAAGTGAGAATTTCTCAACTGAAGTACCTCTCGTTCTTATATATAAGCTAATAAATAAATTCTTGGACGAAGAAAATTATTTTCTCAATATCCCAAGAAATTAATTCCTTGTTTGAAGAAATTTAATGTTCTTAGACAAAGGGTTACTTGAAACAAATAAAAAAAAAAAAACTGGTTTCAAGAATATTATGTATTTAATTCGAACTTATGAGAACTTTGAATTGAGAAAAAATAAATTTGATATAAAGCAGGCCTCTCCTTAAAATAAATGCAAAGCGAGCTTAATATTAGTTTGTCGTTTTCTAGTGGTAAACATCTAATACTTTTAAATCAAACGTTATTTTATTAAACATGAAAACGGTACTTATTTGAACTTAAGGATTCCTTTCTTTAAATCAAGAAACAAAAATGGTGTTTTTACTTTTAAAGTTATCGCACATTAGCCGGTCACAGCACGGCACGGTACGCCCCATCACAAAACCAATAGCATTGCGCTGAGCTATGTATGCTGGTATAATGGGCGCTTGTTTATTCATTTGTATTGCTTTAATTCTATCCGTTTTTTTGACGGGGCGCACCGTGCTGTTTTGTGACGGACTAATGTGCGATAACCTTTACTCTAATACTGTTGGTTGCAAAAAACTGATTAAAGATTCGTCAAAAATAACTGAACTGTTGGTTATTCTGAAAAAGCCAGCAGCATGACGAAATGTTACTCAATTGTTTGCAAACAGCAAGACCAAACCCAATATATTATTATAATTTTAATTATGCTGGCAGAGGACCCTATGCAGGATTAGTTGCTTAATAATAATTTTCGTTGGCTAAATATACATACTTGTATCTTACTTATAATATACGTTGTTTCTTACATAGGATATTTATTGTTACCATGTAACACCACATACTTTAAGGCAAAAACTCGAAATAAATTACAAGTATACATAGTTAATATTAATAAAATTAGTTTATTTAAATTTTATTTTGTGAATTGTTAAATCATAGATAAGGAAAAAAATACAAATCGAATAACTTTACAACTCAAAAGTATTTATTTAGATACTACATTTACAATATATTACATTATTATATTAGTATTTTATTGCGGTTTCTATCTCCGCGCCAATGCTACACCACTCAAAATGGCCTTTATATTGAAGCCGAATATAAAATTGTTCTTCAGATATATCTATTTATAAAAATATCCGTAACTATATATGTATATTTTTTTTTGTTTACTAGTATATAAACGCATTAATATTATAAGAATACTTGCCGTTATTCACACATATAAACAGGTGACAAACAGATTTAGGTAACGCACAGGGCAAATATAATCGAAATACTGCGAAATATCCTAATACGAAATGCAAACTTGATCATACTGGTAAAACCAAGTTTCAGCGTATATCAACCCTCCACATTCCAACTTTTTTTTCTATTCTAAATACAAGAAACTTATGTTACTTGCGTCAAGGAAATATCACTCAATATTAGAAAAATCGTAAGAGAGTGAATTATTCCTTATAAAAATTATATGTACTTGTTTTAAGAGAGATAACATTTGCCACAAATAAATTTTGTTTTGATATTAGTAAAATTTCAAGAAAATAATTTATTATATTTAAGGACACCTATTAACTCGGATCTAGTAAATTCTCTAAAATAAAGAAAATACTATCTTACATTTAGTAAAAATGTGTAAGAACACAGATGTACTTGACAATAGAAAACGTTTTTCTGTGTGTACAAAATGCTATCCTCACATCGACTTTTTCAATTTGAATCTATTCAGCGATGGCCTCATTCCGTACCGCTGCGAGGTGAGGGGAACGAATCACTAGACATGCGTAATTCACTTCAAGTGAAACCGATATTTGATTCATTTCGTTCATTTCTTAATAAGGCGTCGCTGGGTATTAGAGTACGGTCCTCAAGTTTTATAACGGTCAGTAAGTTTTGATAGCGGGCAGTAATTTTATAAAAAATTGAGTTTTATACGCCCGAGGAAAAATATATATAGTAAAACAATTTTACAGTGGCAATTTAGCAGAAGTTACATACGATTTATTTGAAGTATATTATCCTGAAAAATCAATTTCTAGCGCGACTATTATTCGTAATACGGTCCGACGTTTCTAAACAACGTTTACGTAAATAAATAACAAACATAAAAATGTCCTAGCGAAAAATGTCAGTGATATCGAAATTCAAGTTTGTGCGTTAGTGGATTTAAATCCTAGTATGACATCTACACAAATTGCTCGCGTATGCGGTATTAGTTCAACAACTGTTTTAAACCTTTTACATAAGAATAACTATCGGTCGTATAAAATTAGCACATTCCAAGAACTTTTGCCCGAAGATTATTACAGTCGCATGGAATTTTATGAATTAATGATTAATTAATAAATATTCCCAACATAAATAGTTTTTTCAATAATATATTATTTTCCGACGAATAATAACACTTTACTTACTATTATTAGTTTTTTTTTTGGAATCTATGTTTGTTACTTTATTTGATTATTGACTTTTAAAACTCCTTTTAAACTCCTCTGTCATTGAAATTTATATTTTATATTATTTGATGCCTCGATATAAAAATAAGTATGAACAGAAAAGAAGCATATAATAATTTTAGTTATCAAATGAGTACTGACTGTCTTATTCAGGCCCTGGCATTCACCAATAGCTTTCACTAATTACAGGGGGCATCGCCAGGTCATGAGTTATTATTACGCCTATGGCCGTGGAGCGACTTAAGCGCCTTTCAGCATTCGCCAAAGAGTGAAGAAAACCACGAAAACCTCACTATGAGAGCAATTCGTCGAGCTCGAACTGAGAACTCTGCGACTGATAGCCAAGCGTGCAAGCCACTAGACCATCAGCCGGGACATTATTATTTTCCTTTTCACTAATACAAATGTAATGTTAGATTTAATACTACTTTTACAAACTTCATAAATCGTGTTTACAATAACTCGCTTAGACAATTGATTGTTAATCTGTTATTCATATCATCAATAACGATATAACAGTGAAATCTAGCGAGAAAAAGAATGTCACCCTCTTTTTACTTCGGCTGCGCTATGACAATTCGTCGAACGCTAATAAATCTGTGCTGTGACCGAGTGCGTAGGTACGCCTATAGCTGGACTCCTTCCCATAGTCGCCCAGAATGCAATCCACAACTTGCAACTTTTTACCCTGTATATATGGTTTTGTGTGTGTCTGGGTTTTTAGGTGATTGTACATTCTTCAATAATTCAAGGTTTCCTATATCATTCAATCTTATGTCCGGTATCGTTATTATGTTGTGCAACGTTGGATGATTCAAGTCTTCCATAGCTATAATTTGCTATGTGTTCCTTGAACCTAGTTCCGATAGCCCGCTTTGTTTGTCCAATGTAAATCTACTAGCACACAGCAATTCTATCCTTTAAAAAATATAACCTGGACCTTTTGAAATACTGTAGAAACACAAGTTAACATTTTTTTGTCGGTTTTCTTTTGAAGTTAAAGTCTTGGCAGTTCTTACATAGCGTTATTATATTGAACTTTCTCTACACTCCATACAAAAATAATCATTGTAGATAGCTACCTCTTTAATTAAGTGCAATTCTCTGACAAACCTCGTTTTTAAGTTGTAATTAATGCCGACCATTTTGCGTTGTCCACGGTAATCTGAATCGGCCATTATAAATCTGTTTTTATTGGTTTCTTTTCTATAGATGTATATTTTCAATTTATTACTGTTTCTTATCGATTATCACTAAACTATATAGGAAAGCAGATTACCGATTCTTCTCGATAAATTTAATACTATCGAATTTTGAGTTTCCTTTTAAGACAAAATCTGCGGAGATTCTTTTAATGGTGTCGAAAATAGCGTAACATCTACTTATCTTAACCAAATATTGAATAAATTTATTTATGAGTAAATTCGGAACAGACTTGAAAAATACACTGAATATTTCCTTAGAATTTGGTTAAGAGTTGAATATTTATTCTTGCAACATTTTCATATATGGGAAATAAACTCTGTGTGGTCTGAACCTTATCTTTAGTTTACTTTCGTTTTTATAAAATCAAGCAGTTGAGCGAAAACTATTTTTGTTTCAGGTAAAGTACCTTTTCTATTAGCAGAAACGTTGTTTAAAATAAGAGGTTATGAAGTTATTTGCAAAATTTCAAAACAATCGGCCTCCTTTGATTTTTGTAATTTGGCCTTAGCCTCAAACCATGAAATGGTGTTTTTTTTTTTTTTAATTTTGGATGAAAAAATAAAACATGCCTTCTTCTCGGATAACGCCATCACTTTTTTGTTCTGAATAACCCTTTTTTTAGTAACATATTGGTCCATTGTGAACGAAGAAAGTATTTTACCCGAAGCAAAATTGACAAAATCAAAGTAGCTCGATCGTTCTGAAGTTTTACATGACAGAAAATATACTTCATTTGAAATTAAAATAGTTTTTGTTCAACTGCTGATTCTAAAAAGTCGCAAGTAAACTAAAGCAAAGTTTCAGACCAAACAGGGTTTATTTCCCAAATATGAAATTCCTACTTATTTTTTTTTTGTTTATTACCTCTATTGTGAACTCTATCCGGGGACACCCTATATATTGCTATACTATTTTTACATACCGGGTGTTTGTGTAAATTTTCTTGTTCCCATAACTTCTGAAATATTTGCGATAGAACGATTTCACTATTGACGTTTTTTTTTTTTACATATAATCAATCACCTTATTTTTTGTGATTTCTCGTTTAATTGGAAATGTATTTAATTTTGGAGTGATAAAATATACCCCTGAAGCTGTCAAAAGACTTGGCATATTGTTCAAACTGCAATTAAAAAAAATACGTTTTCCGACATATTTTTTCATTCTTATAAAGTGCTTTGAGATGTTTAAAATGATCATTTGTTACTATAAAAACAGAATATTTCTTATTTGGTTTTATCATATGCCTCGTTTGTTTGGCCAATGTAGGTACAAAATTTTTTGCATGACTTTTTTCTTTTTATTTCTGTTTGTGACGTCATTTCTTATGAAAATAGCTTTCAACCACTGTGTATTTCTTTTAGACCGGCACCGACGTGACAATATTATATACGCTTTAATTAGGTGCACGCAAAGAACTTAAATTAAAAATTCCGTTTATGAATTTTTAAACTGTTAAACGTACACGAAGCGGAAAATCAAAGTTGCCTAATTATTCGGTGTAGGTACAAACAAAGGGTAATGAATTGACGTACTGGTTAACTGAATTTCACAGTTTAATTGGTGCATTTATGCAGCCTCGCTGTAAATTACAGAATGCATTCGTTTGTTAGAGTAGTTGTTTGCTCGGAAATATGCAACGGCAACTTTTGCAATTTAACGGAATATTTGAGCAATATTTAATATAAAATATGTAGAATATTGCATTGTTGAGTTACTTGCAGGTATGTGCATTGTAGGCCTAATTGCCTAACAATACATTTGGTTTTGTTATTTATTCGTTATGAACATAATTGTAATAATGTATCTAATAAACGTTTGTGGCTTAGAAAAGATTAATAGATATTTAGTATCTTAGCTTAGTAGTAGCTTTAATATAGGTACAGTAGGCTATTAAAGTAAAGAAGGAAATTGAATTGTCAAGAAAGAATTGTGTGCAATTCTCATATTAACATTAACTAATGAACAAAAAAAATTCAAATAGTTTTTTTTTTATAACTTGCACTATATTCCTTATATAATGCAAATAATCATACCGTCACTTTTTTAAATCCACCCTGTTTTATGTCCATCCCTGCGATATGACAGCGCTTCCTTTCGGCTCTATATTATTTAGTGCCCCCCAGGGACTAAATGGAGCGAAGTCACTCCCTCTCCCTTGCCGTATAAAAAGCTGCGCTTCATTATACAGTCAAATGTTTGTATAAATGCTTAATGAAGAGTGATGATTTGATTTGTTCCCGTTTAATACGGATTTGGGCGGTGTAAAGCGTGGGTGTGAAACGTTCAAGCGTTTAATTGCAAAAGCAACGCAATACTGATAGATTCTATTGTATAAACACATACTTAGAATGTACTCAGGTTGCAAAGTAACACGATTCTGCGAATAAAAAAGTTAATGTACAAAATTTCAACCCACAAGCGCTGTGTAGTTTTACTATCTTTAAAACAATGGACGTTGAAATAAGGTTTTCATAGCAAAACAATATTATTTTTAGGCGACCTTGACTAAAAATTGCAATTTTTTTGTGCTTATTTTATTAGGTGCTATAAGGTGGTGCCATCTAATGATAGTTTTTTTTTTCTAAAGTTGCATTGTTTTAATTTTATTTGGTTTGTGAGAAGAATTGCCTATATTAAGGTCAACTTAGTTAATCTTATTTATCATTCAAATGTAAGTACACAGAGATTCAAAATGATTGTCAATTCCGCTCCTATAGATAGTAACAGGGTGTAGGTATATGCCGCGCGTTTGTAATGAAGGTTTGAACTAAGTCAGTGTTGGAACATAAGAAAGTAAACGGATCTGTCATAAATAAGGAAAACGTAACCTATATTTGAACTCGCATTATATAAACGACTATGGATTGGTGTTTCTGCTTGTAAAAATGAAATGTAATTAATTTAACTTTACTAAATTATGATTTTACAATTCAGTACTAACTGGTGTTTAACTAAATTTATTTATTACTTTAAATTATAACATACAATTAGTATAATTATTAAGTGACAAAACTGCATCTCTCAGTTCTTCTATGGTATGCATGCGGTTTCTATAGATCCTATTTTTTAGATAGCCGAAAATGAAGTAATCTAATGGGGTTAGATCAGGCGATCTTGGTGGCCATCTTTGTGCTCTAACGACCCTGTCAGCAAAAAACTGTTGGAGATAATGGCAGGTTTGTCGAACAGTATGTGCTGGAGCATTATCGTGCTGAAAATAACCTGCTTCAAGCTCATTTTCTTGTAACTCTGCAATAAACAATTCCAGCATCTGTTGGTAACGTTGGGCTGTGACAGTTTCCTCGAAGAAAATTGGCCTTATTATTCGTTGCCTGGACATAGCTAACCAAACTCCAACTTTTACGGGATGCAATTGCGTTTCTCGAAATTCGTGTGGATTTTCTGCAGACCAGATACAATAGTTTTGTAAATTGATATAGTCTGTTAGATAAAACCAGGCTTCATCCGAGAAAAATGATTTGTTTAGCAAGTCATCGTACCTTAAATTATTATTAAACCAATGACAATATTCCAATCGCTTATCGTGATCTAATGGTAATAATTCCTGTACTGTAGAAACTTTATAGGGATGAAAATGTAACTTTTTTTAGACAGCTCATTGCGCTGAAGTGTATGATAAACCTATAAAATTATAAAATGTAATAAACTATTTCACTTAATGTTAATATTGATTTTTTACCTGTTTGTTGAGCTATTACCACAGATAAATTCTCTTATTTTCTTACAGTATCCAGAAATGCTATTGTTGGTGATATTAGATGTAAATATAAACGATTTGAAAAAAATTATAAGATAAATAATCGAAAGATACTACAACACGCACGCCAATGTCGCTAAATGTCAAGAAAATTCATTTAATGTATGAAATTTGTATGTAGCTAACTTCGCTCATTAAATTGGTAATAAGTATAGATAAATTTTTCCGGAAAACAGTTTTTTTCTTACGACAATCATTTTGAATCACATGGTATACTAGACATTATAAAAAGAAGTAAATTGTTTACGGCATTGTTTTATAGAGAATGTCGGGTAAAAAAATTATTGCACCACGACCAAAAGGAGTTTTGTCGTCCTTGTCTGCTTTGAACTGCACTTTTTGACATTGGCGCACAAATAACTATTATCTATTAATTGCAAGTAAAGAGTCAAAATGTTACTTTTTACGCTTCTGTTGAGAACACTGCATTTTGCATTTTTTTAATTATTAATTATTATATATTATTATTTATTATTTCCATTACATATTAGAAGATTTTTCGGGTAATAAACTGTTAACAAGTTGTTGGGCAATCTAATTTATCATACCATCCATCTTATTATTCCGTATTACTTTCCACGCCCCTCAAAAAAAAATTTAAACACACGACCAAAAACCGTGCTCATACTTGCAAAATTATAGTTTCTGGCCTACTAGTACAAATAACTATTTTAGTAGCTATTTTTATCTATTGCGATTACTGTTTATCAACATCAACAGCTAATATCTACTTTAATTAAATTTTGTCTAATTGTTTTTTTGGACGAATAAAAAAAAATTAAGCTATTGCATTTATTACCAATTTGCGAGTTATTTACAAATCCAAATATTGATTTGAATCGTGGGTAATTCACGTCCGTGAAAACAAAATAGGTTGTTAACTCACAAATTCTCTAGTTTTCTTGTGAAGCGTAATATTGCTTCCGGTATAAACCTTAGATATTGTAGCCTGTGGGAAGCAAAAGGCAGGAATTGAGAAAGAATAATAATAATATTTTACGACATAATGCGTGGCCATGATCAGGGTTAGTGCGGTGATAAAAGTAATCGAAAGTCGTAAAGTGTAATCTCAGTCAGAAATACTCCTACTGTTCCTATCATACGGGGGATTTTATACAGAAATATTACAGTTAAACAGTACTCGGAATCATAATGGCAAAAGGGGTTGCATTAAGGTAAAATTACTTTTTATAATATTGCGCTGACAAAAAAAATAATTAAAATACATTTTAATAGAATATGTCTCAGTCACTTATTGATACTAAGTACAAACGTTTTGATGCTCTTCGGTAGAACAGCCTAATAGGTGAAAATGGGTACCTTTGAACATTTTCTAAGGCTACAATTTAAATTGCGAGGAGAAAATCTAGAAAAACGGTTAAGAAGATGCGGTTTGTTCTCACAATGCCTTTTCAATAGCTTCTGTTCCTCTCTTAATGACTTGAAAGTACTGATTCAATTGCTTTAATATTGCTTTCATTTTCTTCAGAAAGATATTATGAATAATTTGATATATATTTTATGTTTCGGGAAAACATAAAAGTTTTCTTCCGCAGTGCTACTTTGGAATAAAGTCATTTTTATGTTTCTTTTGCATGGGAACCAATGTATATTTTAAACGGTTCTTGTAGGATTTTTTTTCTTTTTTATTAAATAAAGTGAATATTGTCGTCGGAGGGTTTTTCAAAATTTGAGCTGAAACGCTTTTTATAACCAATCTAAAGTTAGGAAGATTTTTTTCGGAATTTTTAAACACACAACATTTCTTTCCTTTTTGATTCTTAATACTTTTAGAAAACTTCCTGCGGGAACATCCACTGGTCATTGCTTTTACTGCATAGAGAAAAAAGATTTGTCAAATCAACAAATAATTTTACTTCGCCAATGTTTGTATTTAAATATATTCAAACCACTCGAATGTTTAAATCAATTACGTAGTGTTAATTGCACAAATGTTGT
The DNA here is from genome assembly GCA_004143645.1 of Protaetia brevitarsis. NCBI lineage: Eukaryota > Metazoa > Arthropoda > Insecta > Coleoptera > Scarabaeidae > Protaetia > Protaetia brevitarsis. Next base: position 1,281,841 of record RXPK01000213.1, read on the forward strand.
TGACCCAATCTGCATGACAGTTCATTTAATAATCTTTTAAATGTTGCCTGAAGAAATTAAGCTTCTTAACTCAAAATTTAATATATTTAGCCATTGCACTCAGAAAGTGATACGGGCTGAATTAAGTGTTATTTGAAGATAATTATTTTTGTTGCATTAAATAGCAAAAGGTGAGCGTGTGGGCCACTGAATTGGTCTTCTCTTTCCAATCCAATTCTGATGAAACTGTGCGTCCACATACTGACTAACTATGTGCGAATTATGAGGCGGAGCACCGTCCTGTTGCCACCACATTGTTCATCTCTCGACCAAACGAATACCTTGAAGAAGAACTGGTAATGAATTTCTTAAGAATTCTGGTCCAATTAAGTGGCCATTGAATAAGCCATACCAAACATTGACGCTCCATATATTCTGAAAGTGTGTCTGCTGAACCCAGTGAGGATTCTCGATAGATCAGTAATGGCTGTTGTGTTGTTGACCACTCCGTTGCTATGGAAACGTGACTCGTCAGTCTATATAATTTTATTAAGGAATTCTGGGTCATTATCAAATTGCGCCAAGATTTGAGCTATAAAAGATGGTCTATTTTCAGGATCGTTGGGTCGCAAATCATGAAGTAAGTGCACTTTGTATGGATGGTACTTATTATTCTTAAAGATTCTATTGGCGAGTAAGTTTTACTGATTTCGATTTCTTCAGCAACATTTCTAATTGATGTATGTGGATTAACATGCACTGAAGCTAATGCGTTCACAGAATTTCCCTCATTTCTAATAGGTCGAATGCGCTGAACATTTTTCGCACTTGGGAAAGTAGCAGTGCGCAGTTTATGTTGGACATTTGAAAATGTGCGATAGCAAGGAGGCATTCGGTTCGGAAAACGTTCTCGATACGTATGTTCCACTTGTCTAGCATTTATTCGACAGTCGTTGTAGACAGTGTTGCCAACTTGGTGAATTTTCCACTAAATCTGGTGTATTGAAAGTACGCCTGATGTACATAAATCATATTCTAGTGGCTAGTGAAAAGTTTAGTGGATTTTCTTTAATTTTAGTAATATAACCAAGTAACGTCACTCTTGCCAAGATAAATTTCAGTCGCCATTTTATTTTGTACTGTATATGTATGTTATGTAAGTCTACTATTTCTATTCTGTGATATGGAATCTAGACAAGTCTTTTGTAATTTAGCTTTTAGTCTTCTTCGCGAATGTTAGAGTGTATTTACGTTTATATGGGAATGATTTTAATTCTAACATACACATACACTTTTAAAATTTCGCGCACAATGTACAAAACAAAATTGTAGAAGGTCACCAAAACCTTTCCCTTAAACTTACTTATAAAAACGTGAGTTATACTGCTTGGTTTTCCCATACTTTTAATACATACATACCTATATACATATAAATGTAAATAAATAAATTAAAGCATAAAATAAAATAATAAAATAAATAGGGATATGTATTATGAATTTTTAAAACACGGTTACAATTGTATAGTTTTATATTGTTCTAAATTATTAATATTTACTTTGTGCAATAGTTTTTTAAAACTAGCATTGTGCGAATTATAATAAAAAATGAAATAAATGGGATTTACAGTAAAAAAAACCATAAACAACTATTAATTACCTAAATATATACAATATTTTTTTTTTGATTTTCTCAAAATACTTTATAAAGTAATTCCTCTCCCAGTTCTAGTGATTTTCTGGTGAAATTATAATCCCGATCTAGTGAAATATGTCTTCCGTCAATTGGCAACACTGGTTGTAGATCAGCAGCATGTCTACATATTCATCAGGGGTGAAAAACGAGGCCATTTTCCTGGAATATAATTAATTTTATGAACACTAATCCAAACAAACAGTAACAGAATAACAGAATGATAGAAGAAGCTAAAACAAATAACTTAAAACACAAACAAATAACAACAACAACTTGAAACAGCGTTGACTATTTGACAGTTGGAAAAACGTGAGATTATAGTAGCATGTTATATTTCATGAGAGCGGCACACTTCAGTTTAGCATTTATGCTCTCAATGCATACATTTTTGGGAACTACTTTTGAGAACATTTCGTATAATAATATATATATATAATATAATAATATAATAAAAAAATACATATGACTGTATTTGTAAGCCTGGTAGCTACCGAAAACTTGCGAAAAAAATTAGCGGTGCAATTTAAAAAAAAATAAAGTGGGAGAGGGGGTTAAAGCGTTATATATATAACACTTCGTATAGGTGTTATAATGGCAGAATTTGATGTACAATGTCGTCTCATTTCCACTGGATTTTATTGCAACTTTTTGTCTCTATTAGTTTCCGAGTAAATGCGTGGCAAAATAGATGTGGGACATACTGTATAACACAAGACTTTCTATATTTCACAGTTTTTACAAATTAATTCTCTTTTTCCGCATTCATTTTGGCATTCCATACATATTATTATCGGATTACTAAAAACATTCCACGTTAAAAATCACATCACGGTTTACTTTAATCTAACAGATTATAAGCGCAAACAATGCGATCCATAAACGGAATACTCTTGTATATGCACTAGGTCAACGAATTCCCATATACCACCACCCTCGTAAAAGGATTTATCGGTTGAAAAATCACGCCGGACTGCAGAAGGTATTGTTTAAACGCCGAAGGGTACGTCTTCCTGATTCCGTGTCGGCGTTAGGGGTCGTGGCGGTGGTGTATGTATGTGCAGATCCGAACGAAGTTGCGTAAGGGCGACCCGGGAGAGGGACCGGCGATCATACATCAACCGCGCCCCATTAGGGATTAATGATGCCAACATCGCCGAAATTAACTCCCCGCAGGCTTACCGCCGCGGCAATAACGTTAACATATTAACCATTTGTTAGAATGGCAATATTGTTTGCCCTGGCCGCCTGAACGGCCCTAGTCGCCGCCTAACGCTTTTCATTATACCGAAGAACGGTGACCGTAGATCGTAAAAACGAACTTATTTATTATCTCGCTCGCACGGCTACCGGCGGCGTGTAATAAAATACAGGGGTGGCGGAATGTAGGTGCATATGTTTCTGTGGTTTTTCTTTGTATTAAGTAGTTTAACTTTAAAATCTAGTATCAGTGTAAACATTTCCATTCCGAGATCGATATATCAACGGTATCGGCCCTAAGTTGATGGTATGAGGTACGCCAGATGTAGAAGGAGAAATTCTATTTTTAACCTACATGACGTTGAGAAATACACCATTACTGGATGAAAAGTAGTTCTCTTTAGTAGAAAATGATTACTCCAACCTCTTGAGGTGGAAACAGAGGTCAATAATAAATCAATTCAACGTTTAAGTATCCACACTGATAGAAGTATCCTTTTTATTTAAAAGGAATTGCATTTAAACCAAAAGTTTTTGCGTTTTCTATATGGCCAACATGTTTTGGTGTTTCCTTGAAAAAGAATATAATTTTGCATCAACAAACACATTTCTTCGGAAATAACATATTTTTTCATTGAAGCAGTTCATTCTTTTTTAGTAAAATATATTGATAGTTGATTTTTATGCGGTTTTACAGAAAAGCGTAAGCACGACAAAATACTGTGGTCATTTTTGATTGAAATAAAAATGAATTATCTCAAAAAATCCATGCTCCCATATTCATCGTATATGAATTGGTATTTTCCTTAATATTTTTTCCTTCGGGAAGTAAAGTTGATCTCTAGCAAGACACGTGTAGATCAAATTCAAATATATCAATCAGAATATTTAATATATAACGTAAATTTTGACAGATGAAAGTTTGAATCGAGTACACATTGAAAGAACATATGTTTTTACAGTACTTTAAAAGTAAATTAAAAAAATTTGCATGAATTTAATGTAGTAAGAATTTTATATGTATTGTAATCTTTCAAACGGTTTTTCTTATGTTATATGTATCCTTACCTCTATTTTATGTTAATGTAAGATGATTCGTTAGTTTACAATAATTATCTCTTTTTATATTTAGTTTATATTTTATATTTTATAGTCCTATTTGCCTCTGTATAAACATTCTCATATTTTAAATATTCTATATTCTCCTCCTATTGATGTACTTAACGAACTTTTCGTTGGTTCCTTGCGAAGACAATCAAAGTCTATGACCGTTACGGAATCTTTAATTCGTTCATTCACTACCCAACCTTCGTAAGAGATGTATGTACACACTGTTGAAAATATTACGGTGTTGGCGTTAATTTTGCGCTAGTCAAATATTTTAGTGTTGATTTTTACAAACTTTGCCAGACGAATTGACTACATGTGTTTAGTAGAACAGAAATTACTAGAATTTGGTGTGAATTCTTTGTTCAGTTATGAGGATTTACTATTTTCTCTAGACATTCAGAAGCATCAACCAATCAGAATTTTTCCCTCGGATAGAAATATAGAAACCCCACCTAATCTAATACAGTATTGCATTATACGCACCACCTGCATTGCACGTGTATTGTTTTCGAGTTTGTTCTCGCGTATTAACATATCCAAACAAACCACCAAATGTGACTGACCTGCAAAGTGTAACAACGTGTTATTAAACGTTAATTCAGTGGGCACACAAAAATTCAACATCTTAGAGATGTATGGAAACGACTATTTACGTAATTAGTTCAGATTTGAATCAAATAGCATAACATTCACTTAATTTTATAATGGTTCTCAAAAAATCATTTTAAAATTGGTACGTTTAGTTGAAACCAAAACTTTTGAATGAGTGGTTCTGTATGTTTACAATGGAGAAAACGTCTTAAAGAGAGGATATTATAGCACTAAGAAATAGGAGTGCATATTAAAAGACGTTGTGTTTAGAAAACGGTGTTAAATCATCCAATAGATCGCATTCATTTAGTTACAGCTAGTAAATTTGTCTAGTCTAGATCAAATAAAATGTGACTAGAAGTATATCATAATTCCACGTGTTAGTTGGACGAAATAACCCCTTAGCAATAGACAATACTTGACTATCTTTGTTCGTCAAATTTAAACTTCTATAGTTCTCGACAAAATAACACGAAACCAGTGTGGACCTCTCCTGACTATTACATTAGTCAAAAAAGTGTTAAAATTTTCAACAGTGCATGTCTGAAATAATTTCTATCAATTTTAACGATATTTTTCAAATAACATTCAATTTATTCCAAACTCCAACCTATAAAATGGTTATTTAAAATAAACGTCCTTCTTATAAATATTCACTTACAAAATTATTCAAAACTAACTATTGGGTAATTTTTCCCCGAACGAGCCAAGCTTAAAAAAACGTATTATTTTGGTTTTTATCTAAATTCCAAAATACTTATGAGAATTTTTATTTTGATTTATTCGCCAAATTTAAGGTTAGAGATTTTGTATATACCCGTTGTCATCTTGTAATGATCTGAAAACTTTACTTAAGTTGCTAGGGATGATCAAAATAGGATTTTAATAATTAAACAGTGTATTATTTTTTTTATACCGAACTGCGAGCTATTTCTAAAGCATTACAATACATATTTGGTTCAACAGGTCATTAAGGCCCATGATTACTTTGCTTTCACAATTCTAGTCCATTTTTTATTCCCTACAGCACATTTCCAGTCCGATACCCTCAGTTTTTAAGTCTGCTGTCAGTGCGTCTAACTTCTGGTGTATCTGTATGCTGGTATACTGCTTACATACCTAAATACGGTGTCTGAGAACACTGGATATGAGGATATAAAGGCCAATATAATAGCCGACGAACTAGCCAAGGAGAGCTCTAAAAGGCACTTCTTGGGTCCAGAACCTGTATGTGGGATTACCAAGGATTCCGCAAGAATGGAGATCTGGACCTGGTTAGATAAAGAAAGTACAAAGAAATGGAGGTCGACTGAAGGGCAACTCCATACCAAAGCGCTAATAGGGTATGGGGATGCTAGATTCTATAATAACCTACTCAGGCGCAGCAAGAAAGAAGCTAAAACCATTACTGGGCTGGTAACTGGACACTGTCCCTTGAAAAAGCATCTATAGAACACCGGCTCAGTAAGCGAACTGTGGTGCAGAGATGCGAACTACAGGAGGAAGCGGGTTTACATGTAATCTGCACATGTGAGGAATTGAAGTTACTCAGGCAGAAATATTTCGGGAGAGATCTATTGGAGTTCCCGAAGGTTTTCAAGTTCCCACTGGGGAAGATACTGGGCTTTATAGAGAACACCAAGCTGCTCGAGTGGAAATAAGAGACTTAATAGGGATGGTACAATGAGCATCTAGCTCAATGAATGAAATGAATACCTAAACATCTCAACCCCTGCTTTGAGGCTACATGCTGAACTAGCTTGCTACTCCCTTATTTCACTATTCGTTTTTCTTCTCCAACCGCCTGCTTGTGTCTTCGTTCCCCAAATATACTCTTTAACATTTTTCTCTTCCACACGTTTATTTTGATTTCATTCGCTTTCGTTAACACCATATCAACCATTTATTACTGTTCTATATATTTCAATTTTTGCTGCTGTAGAAACTTCTTTTGACTCTAGTACTTTCTTTATGTACCCCATTATCTTGTTTCCCTTGTGCAATGTTTCTTTTTTAATATTCTTCATTCTTATTTGTAATCGTTACTTAAAATCAAAATTTTTGTAAAATAGACGTTTTATGAGGATTCCACTAAAATATAAGAAGTTAAGCTTTAGTGTTAGGACTTACTATAACCCTCTCAAAGGGAATTAAATAATGTTTTTCATAAAAAAAAAAAATAATTTACATGTGTAAATTTTCAAGCGTATGGCTAGCTAGGAAACTTCAGTTCCTGCGTCGATTGTATGAAAATCTCGGATTTTCTTGACGATCAGCCGCCTCATCACGGTAAAGTTCGTGTAAATTGAAACGATTTCGGAAGAAGCGAGTGCACGCAGTAACGGCTCCGTCATTCAATAACGGTTGGGGAAAACATGGGGCGCGCGCTTGCGCCCCACCGCTTAGCAGCGTGTAGCAGGTGGAAAAGCGCACCCCTACGTATACAAGGCGTCACTTCGGCCGGCATCACTGATGAATTTTTCACGCGAACTCTATGAAAATTTAAGCGAACCATGTTTGCCCGACGCTGAACGGAAAACTGGATTTTTCGATACAAAACAAAAGTTAAACGCTTTGGTTGCATGTCTGCTCATATATTGTTTAATAGTGTATTTATTCTGACGGAGTTTTTTTTAATAACGATAGCGGTAGAAGCGAATAAATTTAAATTTATTTATTTACTACAACCGTGATAAATATGCCTAAATGAAAACAAACGACGTCTTTTTTGAAGTAGCCATTTTTTTGGCTGCTCCACCGAACTGACTTATTAGAATTATTGAAATTTCTAGCAGAAATATAATCTTGAAGACCACAGAACAGTTATAGTTAGCTGTTCTTTTTTTAATAATAAATAAAGTCACAAAAGATTGGTGAAAATGTCTAAATTAGAATAAAGCAAACCCGCTTAAATTAAATAAAACAAGATTGGAAATCAAACTCGCGTATTTTTACTTTAGTTTAATTTTTTTTGTTATTTGAAGTCTCCGGAAACACTTCAGCCTTTTGGCTTTTTGTATTTAGTCTTCCATTTCTTTAACCCATTAAATTACACCAGCCATTCCAGAATCCTAGTACCCTGTACTAATCTGTACAGGTCTCTGACTGACTTGCCAAAAATTGCGTGTTTTTTTGCCTCCAGAACCTCGCATTCACATTCTTCAGTCTTCTTCTTTGCTGGTCCTTTAATAAAAGTCGTAATGAATTTGCCTGGTTATTTTATTTCAGTATACTTTATGTTTTCCTTTTTCCTGGATCACATCCGCTTGCTGTTGATTTAGAAGCTCTTCGGGATGACATTACTCAATTACTACCACTTTTAATCCTCAGTGGTCTGTCTTCCGCCTTGCACCTTGGGTTTCTGCTTCGTTTCCTTAGCGACCTAGTTTGCATCTTCCGCCTTGGATCTTTTAGAGTCACGGCGACGTGGTCTCTCCTCAGTTCCACATATCCTCCTCCATTTTCTTTTGCCTTCTCAGTTTCCTGATAGCCCGAGATTTTTTTGTTGTTGCTGAAGTCCGAACTTTTTTTACCTCCTGCTCCAACAATGTTTTCAGTAGTGTCACGGTCTTGTCTGGTATTTACCTTCAAGATAGTATCATCGGTTTCCGGAGTGCTGGTAGGAGAAGTTAACAGTTAACTGTGATCTATTTGCGAAAAATATATTCAGCATGTGCTATAATTCTGCTCTGTATTTTGAACAGAATGGTCTAATTGACGATCTGATGGTATTTTTTCCATTGTTTGTCCTATCTCTAAACTCAAACGTTTTTTAAATTATTTACAATTTTATTGAATTTTTGACATTTGTGCTTTTTCCAATAAAATTAAATATTTCTTGAGATATTAGGCATTAAGATGTTTTACTACATGTAGAAGGATATAGGTACTGAGTGTTGTAGCAATCATTACTGAATACTATACAAGATGTTTAAAAAACATGTCTTAACTACCGACACACTGAAATTATATTGTAAAACGTTATGTTATGGAATTTTTGCATTTACATAGTAGACTATGCATGAATATTCTTTCATAACTTCTGATTGAAATCTACATAGTAAATACTAATAATTGCAGAGGGTAATTTACATGGTAAAATTACACAATTTGCTAAGCAAATTTACATGGTACAATCTTAATGTTAATTCGCACTATAATATTGCGAAAGTAACTCTCCCTTCACATGCTAAACGACCTATAAACGACGAAAAGACGATTATGACAATAACAAACACTTTTACGGAAAAAAAAATTACAAACATTTAAACAAATTCTTGCGCGTTTTTAGGATTATGATAAAAATTTCTTTGTAAAAAGATTTGAAAACTATGGAAATTTACAAAAAACAACACCTTTTAGTGAATTCAGATCTAGGGCCATTAAAAGAAAAATTAAAATAGGAGAGATGATTGGTCAGCTATTAGTTGTTATTATGTTTGCACCTGTGCACAGTAAAAAGTAATAATAATAATAATCTTTATTGATTCAAAGTATCCAAAGATAATAGAATCAGTCATGTAAATTTTGCCCAAAAGAAAAACATAAAAGTAATTAAACAGTACTGTTTAAAAATAAAACCAAAAACAAACATTAGAATAAACAAAAGAAGAAAATATAAGTAAGAACATAACTACTACTACTGACAAACTGCACTTACATATTATAAAAAGCTTGTCTTAATTACAATAAAATTCTTCAACGGTGTAATAAGCTCTGGTTAATAAAGATCTTTCACTTGCTTTTTAAATATTCTGTTCGGTTGACTCTTGTATTTTGTTGCAAGTTTGTTATAAAGTTTCCTGCCCATATATTTTAAACCCTTATCCGGAACTTGTAGTTTAGATTTCGGCAAATGAAAATTGTCCGCTTGTCGAGTGTCATGATGATGCACGTTTTGGTTTGTGGTGTAACTGTCTTTGTTTTATGATAATAAGAGAGCTTCCAAGATATAGAGGCATGGCAAAGTCAGAATTCTTAAACATGTAAAAATTGGCTTGCATGAGTCCGTTGTTCGTATTCCAACAATCGCTCTTATTAACTGCTTTTGGGCAATAAACACTGCTGTCGCAGGCGACGATGAGCTCCATAGAAGTATGCCGTAGGTTAGTTAGGATTGTATCTCTGAATAATATAGGGATATCAAAGTTTCTAGCGGTAGGGAACTTTTTAAACTCCTAAAAAGATAGATTTTACTATGGAGTAAGCTAACTAATCTGTGGCAATGTTCATTCCACAGTAAGTTATCCTGTAAATAGTTTCCTAGAAACTTTGCCTTATGTTCTTGCTTTAACGGTGACTGCCGATGTTTATGTTGCACGTTGTATTATACAGCGTTGATAAGTATGAAATATCAAATAATTAGTTTTTTCTTGATTCAGACTTAATTTTTTTGCACAAAACCACTGATGAGAAGATTAATAGCATTGTTTGCAGTTGCTTCTACTTGATTAAATTATTTTCGGTAATCAGTAAAGTAGTGTCATCTGCATACATAAAACTAGAATATCGGATGCATATTATAAATATCATTGGTATAGAGATTAAAATTACTGGACCTAAAACTGAACCTTGTGGTACACCGTGCACAATAGGAAACAAGATGACTTATAGTTTTTAATATCTGTTTCATTTCTGTGACGTATGGTTACATATTGCACCCGTCCATGAAGGTACGAAATAATCCAATTCGCTGCATTGCCTCGTATACCATATTCATATAACTTGTTCTCTAAAATTGAATATTGCACACAATCGAAAGCTTTACTGAAGGTCACGAAGATAGTAATGAGTAGTTGTATTTACAGCAAATAACTTATATTCGTCATCATACCGTTTCAGGGTTTTTAAAGTAGGCTTGCTGTATTTGTTTGGTATGAGTTGTAAATTTACAAACATCAACGTAATCGAAAAAGTTTATTCTATAAATCGTCGTCCAAACTGCAAAACCTCGTATGAATGAATGTTTTAAGAAATTTTACAGCAGGCGCAAAAAATGGATTTAGAGAACAGGTGTGCAACATATACTCCTTATGGCGCGTTTCATCTACGTGGCAATGTACCATCTTTAACAAATTAAATGCGAATCCCCAGCTTCACAAATGTTCGTTTATTAATGCAATCAAAGCTACAGTACACTGAAATAGTAATAAAAAAATATTGCCAAATAATCCTGAATTACGCATTGCTCGGTACGCAGTGCTTGTAGGTTCGGTTGCATAAATAATCGAAGATTTGTGGACCTTTAATTCGCATTTAATTTGTTAAAGGTGGTGGATTGCAATAACGGCTTTTCTAACAATACGCAACATACGTCTTTGAGTTTTTATATGTATTTAGCACTCAAACGATTGGCTCGACGCTTTGGTGTTTAAATATTAATTTGCATAATTTTCAAGTCCCTGAATCAAGTATCAATATATTTCACCTAAGCAGAATGAACTGCTTCAACAGAAAATATATTGTTTCCGAAGAAATTCGTAGGTTTAAAAGTATATTTCTTTTCAAGGTAACATTACATCATGTTTGTTTAATGCAATTCCTATAAATTCAATAAAATGTATACTTACTCCTTCTGAATTTTTCACATAAAAATGCGTAAAATTGTAACTATTTCCAGTATAAAATTACAAATACCTATACAACAGATATGAAAATGTTCCTTCTGTACAATAAAGTAATGCTAAAATTAATTAAATTATTCATTAAATTAGAGCTTTTAGAATATCTAAGAAAATCAGTACTTAGCTGGCTTTAAGTTGGTAATAGTCATTTGCAATACCTGTCTGTCTACACTCTGAATCTACATGTCAAGTTTTATTGTAGATGACGATCACAGTACACGTATAATGCATTTAAGCTTGGCTCATTGTACCCATCCTGAAGTACGCTTTGAGTGACAAACAGGCCGGTAAGTCCTGCAACTCTGACCGTTGACCTGCAAAAACAGACTTTGGCACTCTCCTTCTGGCACTGAGGGATCGTCGCCATGCCCCCTCGGGAAGGTTTGACAGTGGTTATCCATCGTGTGCCGAGACGTGCTGTTGTTAAATAATCTAGAACCATTAGAGTCCCGGGCTGGACGCATTCGGTTCGACCCTACGAATAAATATCTCTCTCCGGAGAGATTTGCAGTCCCGGAATGCAATGCCGGAGTCCGTTCGACGTGATAGGAGTAAACAAATGGTGGAGGTTTTGCGTAGTCATTATTATTATCTTGTGTTTTATGTTGGGTCTTCGACGAGAATCTGGCAGCTGGATAACTGAAGAATGATTGGAAGTTTTAAAATTTTGAATATTTATAATAAATATTTCTGGTTAATGTTTGAAGTTTATCGTATCGCATCACCGCTAAGAGACGCTATCTAACTTATTTTCTTTTAAAAAGATCTGCTTTGCGGCCGTAAACCGAACGTCTTTGTTTCTATTCATGGGTTTTCTTTTCCTCAGTCTCATTTTAGTCAGTTTTCCATATAGTTACTGCAAAAAATTACTTATTTTTAGTGAAGTAATTAAGTTTTGGTGTGCTCTAATGATGCTGTAAACATCGTCAAAACGTTGCTATTTTTAAACATCGTTTTGTGTGAACTAGTTAGTAAATACCACTGATTTTTTTTGTTCTATTCCTCTAAACTAATGTTGTATTGCAACCTGCGATTTTTAATATATTTATTCGTTAATTCTTTTTTTAACTTTCCAAAGTCAGCTAGCAGTCAGATTTATTTGTTCTTTATCAACTTCTTCTTTGTCTTTCTCTGAATCTGGTAGATATTTTAAAATTCCAACCCTACAATACAACTTATAAATTCCTATTTTGCTTTACAAACAAAGGAAAATGGTATTGATGTCACTGACGCAAAAAAAAATAACATTTTTTAGAGAGCATATTTTGCAAAAATATAAATGATATATTTTGCGAATTAATCGATTTTTACGCTGGTTTTTACATCACGAACTAAATAACAACAAGAGTATTATTAGTCTAGAGGACCACGTACTTCCTACTTCATGGGTTCACTTTTCTTACTGTTTGCAAGTTTGTGTTTTGCATTAGTCGCCTGTTTTGAAAGTTACTATACGTTGTAATACGAAAATTTATTTAAGATACTTCTGGTGTTTCAATTTTTTTTGAAACCAAGGCCATCAGAATCAGAAAAGATCTATTCTTAAATAAATTGTTATAACTCAAAATTACACTATACGCGTATAGGCGATATATTTTTGAAAAGCAAAATTTATCGGCCTTCACAATGAATGATCAGTCTACAGATACAGCAAAAGAAAAAAGTTTCCGTGTAGCTTGGTAGTAAAGAACTAATATCCGGCGGTATCTACTGCCGCCAGTCAAAAAATACCTAAATTTTAATAAAGGCCGCTATTTACAACATATCCCGTAAAAATTGTGTTCATATTATATTTTTCTTTACTACCAAGCTACACGGAAACTTTTTTCTCTTGCTGTACCTATTATATTAAAAAAATAAAAACGACTTAAAACAGCTAACTTATGAAACGTTCTGTATGATTTAATTACATTTAAACCAGGGATCATAGCGTTAAAGATAGGTAATGTCCATATAAAACCTATACAAACGAGCGACCAGCTTTTACGTAGTTAATATTTGAGACGCATGTGGCGTGTTAGTCGATTTCAAGAGTAACTACGCGGCAAATTTAAAAACCTAGTTTTGGCTATTGGTTCGGCAAATTTACATAAAGTGCAGTATTATTATATTGTAAGGAATAATGATCTTTAATATAAACCGCAGCTTAATATTTATTAGTACCAAATAGAAACAACCAAGGTTTATAAAACTATTTTTATATTTACACATTCCAAAAAAAAACAAAAACATTTATACAGTCATACAAAGAAATTATATTAATTTATTCGTGGCAAATATTGTGCTTTGTCTGGGGATCGTAAACGTACTGCTACGTGTTTGCTGCTTCCGACTGTTTCAAGTTTTGGCTGCTTTACCTTTGAAAAAGATATATTCTGTAGTTGACTTGCACTCATCTCAGCAGCCCAAGCTGCATCACAATATCCTAAGAGCGTAGTTGTATAAAACAAACAATCCGCTGAAAAAAGATTAAAGTGCACACAATGACAAATACATGAAAATATAAAGATTAACACCATGGACACAAATAAAGCATAAAATGCATCATATGTCCAAATGATTGAAACTAATTGAAACGTTATCGGTAATATAGATCAATATTTTTCGCTAAATCGAGTCTTTCTCTTAAACCGCTTTACAGTTCGCAATTTTTTGTATTGCGTGGAATAGAATTGCGTGCAATACCAATAGCGCATGCGCATTCAATGGATTTCAATCAGCTGTGTGCTGATTGGTATTGCACGGAATAGAATATGTTCTAATATTTCATTGCGCGCAATTTTATTGCACGCAATACGAAAAATTGCGAACTGTAAAGCGGCCTTTAGTTAACATTTGAGGCTATAGATGATGCTACCATCGACACCGTCGCTATGTTTCCTTTCTTTCTTCTATGACCCCTGATTTAAACGTCATGGGGAGAGTTAGATCAAGGCTTAATTAAGCTATATTTAATGAATGCTTATTGCATTAACAACTCTGCGTTTAATTATTATCAGAACTAAAAAATGTTTCTAGGTTTTACAAGTTTTTTCGAAAATCAGATTTCATTATTAGTTGCACCCTAAGCAATACTATTATTAATAATAATTAATAAATTTTATTTCCATGTATTTATAATTGTAATCCTTAATAAACAAATTGCATTAAATACAGAAAAATTTACATATGTAAATTCTAGAATCAATAAAGCTTTTTTATCTAAATTAAATTGACAAAAAAAGTATAATTATGGAAAACGAAGGAATCACAAAAACGGTTTGAAATTACATTTTAAAAATAAGAACTGAAATGACCCTATATGACTCATATATTAAAAAAAGAAAGAATTCTCAGGCAATAAGCAGTATAATAAGGGGTGGTTCGGTTTATTTATTAAATAAAATACTTAATCTTGTATAATTCGCTCAATTCTAGATTCTACCAAGTACTAAAATTTTATTTTGTAGAAGGAAAAAATATTCCGTTAATAACCGCAATTATATTATTTTTTTTGCAAGCATTAGAACTATTGAAATTTGATCGTAAATTGTGGCAAAGCATTATCAAATTCTTTATTTGCCTACAGTGATTCTGCATTTATATTTGTTGAGGTTCAGTAATTGCAAAAGAGAGATATTTTTTAAATTACAAGTTTTATACATTTAGCATAAATATTATATTAATTGTACTCGTATACTCGTAATTTACGAGTGCACTAGTACTCGAAAAACACGAGTACGCGCGAATAGAAATACTCGTACAAAATGTACTCAATATATTTGGCCGACGTAGTTGTACCCGAAAATTTCGAGTATTTTTTCTCTGTACTTGGCGTAGTTCTGATTATTATAAATAGGAAAGATATCTGCATACTGTAGGGATCGCACTTTAAAAAGAAAAATTAAAGTTTATGTCTCTCTTAAAGACGCTTTAAGATACGCATTATAGCAGACCTGGGCATTACTCGAATAAAATTGCTCAAGATGATTATTTAAATAATGAATATATCTAGGTAATTTATTCAAAAGTAGAATTATTTAAAGATACATATTCAAAAAATATTCATATATCATCAACTATAGATAATTTTAAATTAGCTTACCAATAAGTAAAAGTTAACGCAAAATATATTAATGACGCCTTTATTCACTGCTGCAACGATTATTAAATAACTGACCAAAAATGCTCAAGTTCCTACACACTCAAACTACTCTTGGTTTACTGCACGAAGTATCTATTTTTATACTTTACATTTCTTTTATCAAAACTTACAAAATTTAAAATTTGATATTAATTAAAATTTATTGACCACGAATAATTAACTACAGATGAATTTATTTATTGCTAACGGATGAAGGTGAAAAATACTTTATCCCCTTCATCTCCGGAAAAAAAAAGGTAATAGTTAAGTTATATTTATCCGTTAATTTATCTAAATAAATTTTTGCCCAACTCTGAAGGTGGAAATCATTCAATAATGAAAAGAAAAATAAATGATGCAACATTAAGAAACTTGCTGCCTGGTTTAGGTGGAAACCGCATCACTGCATTAAATTAATGAAAACATTTTACGTAGATGACGGAAACCAATTTTCCTAGAAGATCCATAGATATCCATATGACGCGAAGTAAATATAATCTTTTTATTGGTTTATTTGATGGACGTGGTTATTTTAAATATAACTATATATTTTCTATGACACGCATATCCTATTCTGCTTGTTATTACAACTATTGTTATCAATCATGTAGACCTCGCTGGTTTATCACGTCAAATGTTGTTTAGCTACTGAATCAGTTGAAAATTTAATACGTGATAGTTAAAAATTGCAAACACATTAAAATACAAAGAGAAATTAACATTACAATACCTTATTATTGAAAATTATTTGCTCGCTTCAAAGCTATCTTAACTTGTCAAGCCCGTCTTTGTATTTATTCGCACTTCCAAAGTTATGAATTGCATTATTGAGATAATGATGCTCTGGCAATTCCCGTGGGAGCTCATGAATAATATGTCACCTCCTATAAACATATACAACGAAAATCGTAAATAATAAAAATGTGCACATCTCCTAAAAATAAACGCGGAGTGAGTATACGCTAGTTCTATGTAGTTTTCAAATGAGTCACACTAAATCTTGAATGTGTTCACGTAAATGTGATTTAAAAAAAGTGCTAAATTTTTCTACTATTATAAACCACACGTAACCTTATGCATTTACGCGTATAAATAAATTAATGAACGGTGAATTATTCATAAGATAACATCACAACCGAATGTCCACTAATGTAAAGTGCTTAAACATGGATTTCTGGTCGTTTCTTCTTTTACTACTGTGTGTACTGTTTCAACCTCTCTTTTTTTTTCCTCTCTGTTTCTGCCCGTATCCGTCCTGTTTCCAAATCCGAAACTCGTATTCTAGTCGCGTTGTTTGGTTTTTAGGGGGTAGTTTTCACATATATCTGTGGAATTCTGACTTCGTTTGGTGTATACGTAAGCGTGTGAGTTGGACATCCGCCAGTTTTACCCTTTTCGGGGTTTGGGAGCTTGCTGGCGGGCACATATCACTATTACCTTTGCGACAGAATATACACAATATACACAGATGCCTGTCTGCACTCTACGACAAGGTAAATAAATTAACAACCGTAAAATAGAAATTTATTGTCTTCAAATATTGTTTTTGTCGTATCTTTATTAAGAATCTTCGACAGTCGAATAGATAAAGTCTAGACTAGATGTCGCATTATGACATTTTTGAGGACTTTAGTAATTTATTGAAAATATAATCTAAAAAAACTTGTTCCAGTTCATTTTCAATTAATCTGATTATTTATTTTATTCTACAAATAAATTGTAAGTCTTCCCAAATTAATATAGACTCATAAAAAGGTAATCAGAGGTTATTTTACGAATGTTCTTAAAATAATGACCAAAAAGATTCGCGAGTCTAAACTTTTCTTAAATATTATCATAGTATATTATACTGTGGCATTAATTGATTAACACTGACAATTCATTTTATAGAAATTTGATATTACTTACTTGGTGATAGAATTCCCCTATCCTTTATCTGAGATTAGCCTGTATATTAAGAACAATATTGGTAGAACTGTTATAGAACTATTGGTAGCATTATTATCACATGTTATGAAATATTTTCAATTACATGGTTCTGGTTTCTTTAATTTAAACACCCTATCCCTAAAAGCAATCTAGGGGTTTTTTACCTTGTGATGCATTTGTAGAGCTGAGCCACCTTTATCGTGGTTATCCTTCGCATCATCTCTCACTTGAGGAGTGTCCACGCATCACTTACACGAATTGAGTTACACACGTTGATATAGAGTTCCGCACCTTGCCGTCAGAATTATTTCACTATGCAAAGATTTCCCAGCTCAAACTTTAGAAGCAAGTATATTTATTGCAAGGGTGATATTACACTGCGACCTAAAAGATCTATTGTGTCCCCTGTTCTTGCTGTTCTACAGCTGGCCTTTCAACCCTATTCCTTTCAGAAAGTGTAGGATATCAGAAGGCTCCAGGTTAGGTCTCTCTTCTATTTCACGTGCTCCCAGGTGCAATGCTCTTGAGTTGCACAGTGCTACGAAATTTGAGAGGGAATGGATGATATCCTGTTCCCCAATCTGCTCCAGTCGTTTTGTTTCTCCCTTTGTTTCTTCCTTGTGAAGTACTCTCACTTTGAAAGTGGAAGGTCCTGCTCCAATTCCGGTTTATTACCGGTGTCGTCCCGCTAATAAACGTCCTTCCTCCATGGTTAATCCCACGAGTATCTAGGGAGAAAAAGTCCACTCCACAAAGCCCCACCTGCAGAGGTAAGGCTAAATACAATGGGGTGCGCCAGGTGCCCCAAGGTCGGACTAGTGACTGGTCTCCTATCCAGTCACGCATCCCATCAGCTTAGTCCGCCACCTTAGGATTTAGGTTTTTGTTGAGGTTGTCTCCTCTCGGTCGTGCAGTTAGCAAGACCCCCGATCCCTTTCGGCCCCTGTTTAACAGTAGGGCTTTCGGTAGCCGAAAGCAACACTGGCATCGTTGTAGAACCCTGTGCAAGCCTTTAGCCACGACACGACAGCTTGGGCAAGGGGGAGTGGTTCACGGAATGGTCTTCATTCACCCTACTCCGGTTTTAAACAGAGAAGACGAACTTATAGCCGCCACGTAACCATCTCTCTTGAGTGGAACGCTGGACAGCATGCCTTTCCCCTATCCACCACTCCGGTGACGCGCCGGTAGGTACTCCCAACCCCCAGGCATGGACATGTTAAATTTTGCATGGAGACTCCCATTTATGCTGCCCTCCAAGTGTTTTGAAATCTCTCTCCTACTGCCCTTGCTTCCTAAATTCTCTCTTCCATTCTTCCAGCTTCCATCCATTGCATGCGTTTTAGCTTTTCAGTAGATTTTCCTCAACTGTTGTTTATCTAAAGTAAATAATTCATTGCTTAGTCTATCCGTTCTGTGTCATATCGTGGATTCTTCAGAGAAAAATTTAATTTATTTTTTTTCTTTGTTCTTTACCGTTATTCACGTTTTACTTGCAAAACTTAAAGGTCTGTTTGACCAGCTTTCACACTATTTCTATTCGAAAAAACTTATTTCTTCCTGACAAGAGTGTAGTTATCGCGTCAAGCATTTTTTTTCTATCCGTTCCATTCTTTCATTTATCCCCTGCTCTAAAGATACCTATCTGTGGCCTTGTTGTTATCTCCTTGTCTGCTATTTTCTCTCTCATAAAATTACCACTTCTCTTCACCAGTCAATTTATTTAAATATGCCTTAATATAACCTTAAAACGAATGTAATTTCATTTCGTACATGTCAATCCAAATTAAACAACATAGACTCTATTTCGGATGTACCTAAAGTTAACAACTTCAAAGTTCTTGGATCCTACCATTGATGAAATTCTGAGCTGGGTGGATCATCACTTCTTATCTAAAAAACTGAATAGTGTTATTTAATATGGAACCTAAAACATTGTTAAGTGGGAAATTTATCATTCTATCACGGTAAGGTGCACCTAGATTATTATACGGCATAGCGTTTTGGTGTCTGTCCGCGGAGTCAAAAGCGTCGATTTATACCATAAAGCGAATTATGCGCTGCTTGACTGGTGTTGCAGTAGGGAATCGTGCCATCCGTTCTTCAAACAATTTAAAATTTTAACACTTCCTAGTATCTAGTATCTACATATTAGACATCCTTTGTTGTACCTTCAACCATTAAAACGAATATTTGAGGAACAGTCATGTGCACAATTATGATTCTAGATAACAATAATACTATAAACTGTGGCACTGGTAATACTGCAACTTCCCCTAGTCCCCCACCACAAACTGCACTAAACTGGATGTATGTTGCGATAGCCATAGCTATCATGATAGCTCGAAACATATGCCAGTTTAGCAGTTAGTGGTGAGGGGTCTAGGAGACGTTTGCACTATGATACTGGAGGTAAAAATAATTAAGTTAGACCTATGAATACATTGCTATTAAACAATAAATAAAAACGGCTTATTTGAACAAGTTGTATTAGTTACTGGTTTATATCATTTTACTAAAAGGGACGTAAAGTAAAGTGATATAAACCAGTGACTAATACAACTTGCTAAATAAGCCGTTTTTTTATTTATTGTTGAATCAAATACAGAGCGATCCATACTTACACATTGCTATTAACTAGAAGAACGCCCGTTTCAATGAGAATCCGACTATTTAACGTGTTGCCAGCCCAGTTTAGGCAGGTTAATTTTAATAAATTTAAAAGTATCATCAAGAGAATTCTTGTGGGTAACAGTGTGTACTAAATTGATGAGTTTCTAGATGTATTGAGCATAACTTCATGTGGATTACCAATATCATTTTACCGTCGTCATCTAGCTAGGATTTTTAAAACTGGCTTTCACTGACTTCCTTATGCTAATCATGTTGCTTATCGAAATTCATTTTCTGAACAGAATAGTGCAGTAGCATCAGTAATCTATATTATATTTGAATATCGAAGATCAGCTGCATTAACTGAAATTGTTACATTAAAACAAGAGCTTATGACTAGAAAATATTTTGGCGTTTATACAGGCTTCATTTAATAATAATAATTTTTTTGTTAAGGTTTGGTTTCAAAACAGAAGAGCGAAATGGAAGAAGAGGAAGAAGACCACAAATGTCTTCAGAACCCCCGGAGCGTTACTTCCGTCACACGGTCTTCCGCCTTTTGGGGCAATGGGAGACGGGCTTTGTGGTTCCAGCATGTTCAGCACATCTGAATCTAGATGGGGCGTTGCTGGAATGACTACAGGTAAGGTTTTTTGACATTAAGTAGTATACCATTACAGATTTTCTTAATTTTTCTTTTCTGTTTATATCAGGTCTGGGACAACTGAGTCAGAGTGGAGTCTCAATGGGAGGCTTCGGCCAGTCCTTGGGCCAACTGAACCAAAGTTCCGGATTGAGTCCCGCGTTACCTATAAGCACCGCTGCGGCTAGTACGGTTTATCAGGCGCACTACGGCCTTAATTCACTAGGTAATGCAAAATTATATTTCTATCTTTAGTAATTTAGTTTTAATAGTTTCTCTAAATCAACAAAATATTTAGTAGTATGTGATTTGATTCCTTTTGTTGGTGTAACCATTATTTGTACACAAATATTTTTCAAAGATAATTTCCAAAACGTTTGCACAATATTTGAAGTTATCGCTAGTTTGTATACAAGCAAATAACTAATAAAGCAAGCTGATACAATTCATTTAAACAATGTGTGAAATATGAGTCCTCTACAGTACTTTTTAAATATGAGAAGTGCAAGGAAATAACGCGAAGAAGTTTACATTAATTAAATGTTATGAAGTATACAATTAATATAATAAAGTATTGCTTAAGAGCGATGTATAGCGTTTTTTGGATAGGCAAACGTTGTTATTACCATAAAAAATAAGTACTACCAATTACTCATAAAATAATTAAAGTATCATCGGTTTTAATTAAGAGTTTGTAGGTAAAATTATGTTTATTTAAAACACTTTTTGCGTGAACATACCTAGCACGAAGTTTTCATAGTTTTGAAAAAAAACCTTTACATTTATCTTTATTATTATTTGATATCGAAAAGTTCTTGAAATGTTAGTTTTAATTTTTTTTAAACTGAAATACAAGTTCAGTCTATCAAAAATGCGGAAATAAAAGTCATTTCCTCAATAAAAATTGTTGTGTAAGGTATTTTTTAATGACAGCATTGTTAAAGCACAACCAACAGCTTTATCATTTATATTATTTAGGGAAGTTTCACCACACGTCGGTGATCCTTTTGTTTTTGATGTTGCGTTTAATG
The DNA here is from genome assembly GCA_004143645.1 of Protaetia brevitarsis. Taxonomy (NCBI): domain Eukaryota; kingdom Metazoa; phylum Arthropoda; class Insecta; order Coleoptera; family Scarabaeidae; genus Protaetia; species Protaetia brevitarsis. The sequence continues at coordinate 1,303,373 of RXPK01000213.1, forward strand.
AAACTAGAGATATTATTCTTAATTTAAACAACTCACATTCTAAAGATGTGTATGGAGTTAACTCAAATTAATCAAAACCATTTATCACATTATTGTAATTCCTATAATCCTTGCGCCGAAGAGTCACGTATTTTACCATGTACAAGAGGGCTCACATGATATTTTAGACCTATTACAATTATCCTACACTTGCAAAATTTTGAGAAAGTTATTAAAGCACGGTTTATTAAATATCTCTCGGCACAGTACCGGCTTGGAGAGTCTCTATCAACCACAAACGCAATAAATGATCTAGTTTCCTTCATTGAGGATTTGAGGCTTTGAATCGAGGGAGTATAATTCAGGCTGTTTTTTTTGCGACCTTTCGAAGGCGTTCGACTGTGTCTTCTCCACCGTGTTATTAGATAAACTACATTATTATGGATTTTCGATCCAGGCGGTGAATCGAATTAGCTCCTATCCTTCTGACGGGATGCAATGTGTGGATGTGAACCACATGTCATTAAATTTTATAAACATTAACCATCTTGTACCGCAAGGGTCAGTTTTGGGGCCAGTTTTATTTGTAATATATATTAATGATATTTCAAGTTCCCTTGGTGTAAATTATTTTACATGCTGATGACACAAATCTGCTAGCTAGTGATAGGAATATTAATAGTCTTAGCTATAAAATGGCCTGGCTTTGAACGCGGAGAAAACTCATTTGCGTACTTTTGCTTTCCATTGCACTGGCGAGGTGGATGACGGACCAGTAGCTTTCCTAGGAATTTTATTAGACTCGAAATTATTATGGTAGCCTTATGAGGACAAGATCACCATGTACATTACTTGGTGTTGGGCAAGCTAGGAGAAGCGATTCTATCGCGACTAGATATACTCATGTCGTACACGTCATGAATGGGGAGTAGTGTTGGCCAGAGGTTTTCCGAGAGCCGATAAAACACGAGAATGTCTAATCGTTGTAGAAATTTAATCGCTTGCCATAACTTGCCCAACATTGAACGTAATTATGTCTACGTACTACCCATATGTTCAGTCGCACATGTATTATGGTATTGATGTTTGGAGGCTTTTGGAACATTCCGTATAGTCGAAAATATTTCTAGGTTATACAGCATTAAATTCTGTAAAATTATTGTATCAAAGATTTTTTCCTAAAATCAAAAATAGAGCTGCATGATTATGAGGAGGGCAGAGGACAGCCTGTGCAAACGATTTTCATCAAATCTTAAATAACCAATTATAATTTTGATATATATTCTATATACAACGTGTATAAATTGTCGCAAAAGCTATAGGCTGTCGCTGCGTATAGCTTTTGCTTCTTTGCTTTCTTCCTTCGTTTCTGAATCTAAAATCTAAATGGTAAAATATGGTACTATGCTACATGCGTCTTCAGGAGCCACTTGAAAGTAATATACATTTGGCAACACTGTAGTCGCATACTACCGTAATGGTAGTTACATACTTGTCAAAATTGACAGACCAGAATTACAAATGACAAATTGGATAACAAATGATACATAGGGAAAAGCTATAAGAAACTTTATTAAAACAGAATTAGTAGTTTTGATTTTTTGAACGTATTCTTGTAATAAATTAGCGACACTATTACCTACGCATATGTTCAAATTGATATCCGTCTCTTTGTAAACACATTTGCAATCTACGAGGTATTGTCTGTATTACTTGTTCAAGCCTTTCCGGTGTATTTCTAATATTGCCGCGTTAATTCGTCTATAACTTCGTCAGTGTCTTGTGGAGATGTTGCGTAAACTTTCACCTTTATGAACCCCAAACAAAAAGTCTAAAGGATTTAGGTCGGGAGGCCTTGCAGGCCATAAGAAAGGACCACCGCGACAATCCACCTGTTTGGAAAGTGTTCACCAACCACTCTCTACATTATGAGAAAATGTGCCGGAGCTCCATCATGCATGTAAAACATGTTACGGCGTATATTCAATGGCATCTCGTCAATAACTTCTTCTAATACATTTAAATACCCGTTGGCAGCAACTCGATTTGGCAGATAGATTGGCCAACGACACGTGATTTATTATACCCAGCCAAACATTAACTGAAAACTTTCTTTGGTGACCGTATTCCCGAAATGCATGAGGATTTTCATCTGCCCAATGGTGAAAATTATGGGTATTGAGTACACCATCTCTGGTAAACATAGACTCGTCGGTCCAAAGAACATCTCTTAAAAAGTCGCCATCTTCTTGAATCCTATTTAAGATACTATGACAAAAGTTTAAACGGTGTATGTTATCGTTTTCATAGAGCGGCTGCACCTTAGTTATATGGTATGGATAAAGAAGGTTTTCACGTAGAACCAAATGAACGGTCTTATTACTGCGGATATTGAATGTGGACGCCAACTGTCGAGTACTGAGGGAGGGATCTTCATGTACTGAGTCTAGAATTTCCTCTTCCAGTTGTAATGTACGCCGTTATCTAGGTCGACCAGCGTTGGCATTTCTTTTCTTAAACGAACCAGTTTCACGTAGACGTTGGTCCAGCCGTCGAAATACGTTTCCAGTAGGATGTTTCCGGTTTGGAAAACGTATGCGATATTCCTGTTCTGCCATGTTAGCATTTCCATTACAAAAACCGTATACCATATACATATCGGCATATTTATTAAATGTAAAAACCATTGTAAATAAACAAAACAATAATACGAGAACGATAAAAATACTGAAACAGAAAAACTAATCAAGAGAATACGAGTAATCGCGAAAAAGAGCAGAGCTTGCATAATAAAATTGAACACTTCAGATTAATGTCAAAATTTGACAGTAATGGTTTTGATTGAAATCAAATTAGAATACAAAGTCATTGTCCTACAATGTTGCCAAATGTGTTTTTCATGAGAGGATGCTTATGAAGAAATGTTGAAACAGGTTCTAAAATCAAAAAGAAACTGTTTACGAAAAAACAGGAATAAGAAATCGTCTAAATTCAAATTGCAGCTACTATACCGACAAATAACGAACACAAACGCTTATTAACAAACTAAAAACCGAACTTCAAGAACTTCGTGAAGACTTATAAAGCATTTTACATTTACAACAATATTTTACGATTTAGATTTTAGATTTTCGAGTCAGAAACGAAGTATGTCGCTACGTGTAGCTTTTGCGACAATTTATACACACGTTGTATTTACAAGTTTTCATTTTTTTTTTAATTTCCGTTTGGAATTGCCCGTTACCAGTTGTATCCGTTGTTATTTGCAAGGAACAGCGCCATGCGTTGATACTTGCCTATTAACCCTTTAAGTACCACTAGTAGAAATAATAGTTTTTGCCATTTGTTTTTTATTGATTATTGGTCTCAAGGGTATCTTAAATGAAAATAACAGTTTAAGTTTTATTTATCGGTTTTTGTTTATTAGAAAATAGCTGTCCTATATATATGACACTGGTGCAATATGTGTACATATACCATACACATATTTATTAAATAAAAAATATTATTTTGTATGATATGGTTCAAAGCATTCCACGCACAGTGTTACATCACATTTACTACAGTACGTTAGAGGGTTTTTTTTTGACATTTCGGGAATTGACATCTTCGCTGCTTATTTCTTCGCCTTATCCAATAGTTGTTTCCGTCGTATTTTATATCAGGAACTATGCTGTGTACGTTATGTTTTCTGATAACTCCCGTATATCCCAGTTTTGAATAATACGTCGCAACATTTCTTCTAAAATCTAAACAAGATAAAGAACCAGACCCGTGAATTTTTTTATACAAAATCCAGGCATTCGTAATTGCCATATCGATCATTCTAGTAATTAGAGGCCAATTTTTTGCCTCTAATTCGAATGGCGTACTTTCCTACCAACCAGTCGTGATGATCAACACCTCCCATGTGTTGATTGTACGTTTTGATTGAATTGGGTTGTGGAATGGAGATTCTTTGTTGTTGAGATTTACACCATCTTGAAGCTTTACCCAGTGGTTCAATGGTGTCAAAATTTGTGCTCATTGTAACACATTTCTTATCATGCCATTTTAAAATCAAAACCTCACCATTTCTATCAAATCTGTAATCATATGCACCACGATTTTTCTTGGAAAGTTCCTTTGTATTCATAAGTGGACACTTATCCGTCCTATTCTCACGCATAGTCCCTAATTGAGGCAAAGTTAATTTTAGTACACAATAACAATAGCACATGTTACCTGTAGCTCGAAATCCAATTGATTTTAAGTGAATGAGTATATCTCTATTCATAAGAAATTATCAAAAAATACAAAATGGTCGTTAGGATTCGGAATCCATTCAAAGATTTATGATGACTTGAGCACCTTGTAGTATACCGGAGTAGAGTTGACATCTTTGCCGGTATAAACAGAAAATTTATAGCAGTAGCCATCTGAACTACATAGTGACGATAATTTGTATCCAAAACGAATCGGCTTAGATTGAATAAACTGTTTCAGGCGATTATGTCCGTAATACTTTACAATCATTTCATCGATTGATAGGTGAGTAGAGAACACACCCCATTGTTGAAATGCTTCGTTCACTTTATTTATCAGTTTGCGAATTTTGTAGCATCTGCAACATAATATATATGCACAGTGAAAAGTATTTGAAAAGCCTATCTTTATTACCTGTCAGTTAATCGGGCTCATTATTATTGCAACAGTGAAAAACAGATTTAATTTTAAATACGCATTCCGAGACATGGCCTCCTTAACTATTTGTTGCCCAGTATAATTTTTCTGAAGGTAGAATATGGTAACCAGAAAACAGCAAGAACCCAACGAAAACTCGTAATTCGTTAGAAGTTAATGTAAAATCTTTAAAAAATTTTGTACATTTAGCATATCGTTCAGTTTCTACTTGTAACAAATCATAAACATCATCAGAAAAGAATTTTTCAAACAATTGCACCGGGGATAAATCATATATTTCTTCACTAACCTTCTTTATTTTCTCGTTTTCTGTTTGTGTAGTTCGTATTTCATTCGAATAGGATGGGTATGCTTTACACCAGCGCGAAGGAACATCAGTTAACTTTTTTGAACCCGCTCTTTTTGAAGAGCTTTTGCTAGGCTTTTGTTTCTGGATACCGTTTGGGTGCCGTTCGCTAGCTACATTAGGCCCTTGTAGTTGAATTTCTAAATTGCAGGGAACATCGCTAACTTCATATTCACCTGTTTATCATCATCTCCTTCATCACAATCACTCAAAACGTCGAGATCGGGGGCAAACCGCTATATCAACACTATCTGCCCTTTCTAGATCTCTAAAAAATTCTTCGTCTTCAAATAAGCTTCAATATCTTTTACACTTAAAACCACTTATTATCCATATTTCTCACAAAAAAGTAAGAAACGTTCAAAATGCTGACGCGATAGTTGAAAAGCTGTGTGTGTTATATGCACAATACGAAGGAAAAGTGTGACCGCCGAACTCACAAATCGGATATACTTAGTATATATCTGTATATGCATTAGACCAGTGTCCTATAAATATGACATCATAGTTTAGGCTCGAATATTCCTATTTATAAACAGAAATGAACTTCGAAAGATTATGTGCTTTTATAGACTAAACATTCCCTTTTTCATTATCGTGCCCATCAAAGACGTAAGTCTGTGACATTTTATATAAACAGGTAACGTGAGACGGGAGACAATCAACTGAAAATCCATTCTTACGTCATATTTTTTTAGTAATAATAAATAACTATTTCTAAAACTGAAAAAATGCATTTTAAAACTACAAACTATAAGCAGTAACACAATATTTGGAAAGATTAATTTCTATTGTATCTTCACATAGAAAAAAAAATATTATTTTAGCTGTACTATATATATGACACTGGTACGTAATGGGTTAAAATCCCTTGTAAATATAATTCCGATATTTATTTGCAGTCAGAGCTAGGCTTTTCTTTCCATCTATAAGAAGTATAGTTATCACATCTTCAAAAGTTGGAAGAATAATGAAAGATTCGGATTGAGATTGACGGCAATTGCATCAACAAACACTGATTTTATCAAAATTGCATAATGTACCAGTTCGTTGTAACAAAGTGGAAGTGGAAGATCATAAAGATTACTGCGCAAGATCTCTCAGGTCGTTGTTTACAAAATTACTATTAATTTAATCACTGACAAAGTTAATTTAAAATTCAAATTACCCAGTAGCACAAATAATTAGAAATTTTAATCACACACACACACAGAGAGGTATACGGATTAGCCTCTTTAACAAAAGATAACGATGACGAAATAACAAAAGCTCACCTCCCTCCTTTAGCATTTATTTAATTTATATCACGTACTCAGTCGTGTATACATACATACATACATGGAGTTTTCTTTCTGTACCTATTGTTATTGTATCGGTACTTGGAAGTTCACACAACAGCATATAGACGGAGGTGTGTATCTGTGGATCGCTAACTTCGTTACACATCTATCGGCGAACTTAATCTGTCATTGTAATATACGTGTCTCGAAAGGCCCGCATGTCCGTATCACAACGTAAACGTTGTAATGTTAAAGCATGTGTGTGGAGATACAATTAGAACCATTGGTGCGTATTTCGGTAGCGGTTAACTAGGTTGCCTCTCTAATCACTGCTAATTGTACCTTGTGCTGCCTCTTTCTGTCGTACAATCCTTTCTAAGCGTCTCCGACCGAGATGCTTGACCGTCTTCCTTTTCATATATACGTTCCTCTGTTCCCCTCCGCGAACAACCCGCCACTGGAATGCCGCACCGACTTGTTACTTTCGACCGGAGGTGTCAAAAGTAAATGTTGTAGGTTTGTTTGAGTTTCTTTTATATAGACGCTTGTTTCTGAGTCAGTTTTGGCTCCAGGCTGCCCACCGTTGCTTTTTTCCCCTTTTTCTCCTGCACTTCTTTTTTTCTCTCCGTCTTCTTTCCAACGCCATCATCCTAAGGTAAAAAAAAAAAATCTGTTAAAAGCACAACTGAACCGTGAAGGTAGACATATACTCATGATGTGTATTCCTAAATTTCCAAATAGAACATTCCGCTGCGCTGTTTTTCTGTAATTTACTATTTAAATACTGGATGGACGTCTGAGATTGAAACGCATTTAGGCGAAGAGACGAGAGAGGGAATGCGGGAAGAAAGGAGTAGCCTCAACGGGTTTATATTACATCACCGCATTATGTAGTGCATCGTTTTAACATGTAACCTTTAATGTACGAAGCGAAAGCCAACAAAAGAAGATATTAAAAATAATTAACACCTCGATGGAGTTTGGTATAGACGAGGAAGGCCAGAAAATTATCCGTGTTATAAATGTAATAGGCGAGGTGGAGATAATAGCGTCAGCTATGAACTATGAAGACATTGTCTGCGAACAAACAACACGTAGCTCTAATTTACGGAGGGTCGAATGATATTTCCGGCTATTCCTTATCAACTCATGCCGTGTAAGTAGATGTGAGAAAATTTTTCATCTCTGGACGGATAATATCTGTCGACTTTTATATGAGAATCCAAATAAATTAAAATTGATTGGTGGGCGAGTAGTGCCACCATTATAAAACGGCGAAAATCATCACAGATAAAAAGGGTTTCATCCGAAAATATGCTTTCATTTAAAGAAATAATTATTTTCTATATTAGGAAACAAATATTTGGTTTGACCAAATAATCAATTATTGACTATATTCGCGGGATATAAGTAGTATGATTTTTAAGGTTAATAAAGTATTCTTTCGATGTTTCAGCTCAAACGGATGCAAATTTCATGTCTTTAGGAATGTGCTTATTTGCTTAAAAGCAATATTAGTGATTCTTTATCTGGATCTTATACGGTCTACTTCCAAAACTGTTGATTGAACCATTTGACTCTTGGCTTTTTATATTTAGCCTTCCATAAATTATACCAGTCATCCTAGTATGTACCCTGCAGTAATATGCACAAGCCTCTGACTGGTTGATGGAAGTACTCCTCTGAGTTTATTTTTGACTTGCCAAAATTCCTCGTCTTCTATCTCCAGTGTTGATCCCAATTTTCTGTAGATATACAATGTCCTGTTACGATGCAAAGATAATCCTACTTGAAATGCAGTATTTTTTTAGCCTTCTTTTTTGATGAGTCCTTAATAAAAGTCTTACCATGATTTGTCTGGTTGTATTATTCCAGTGTTCTTTGTATTTCTCTTTGATCAACTCCTTGCTGCTCTCGTGTTATATTTTTAGACACTCAAAGAACAGATTCTTGGCGTATATATAAAGCGGATGATCTCTTTCTTCCTAACTCATGGGCTTTTTCGCTTGCTTCGATTGCCGAATGTTTGGGCACCTACAGAAAAGTGACTTTATTGCGGTCTATCATATTTATTCACTTCTCGAATGCATTTCCAAAGCAATCTTGATTGTGATTGTATGTTGAAATCCATGAATGTGGTACGTAGTCAATAATAAATAGAAGGAAAAAGTTCACTAAATATTTCACGTTCACATTCACTAAAATTTATAAAATATATTTAAGACAACATGTTTCGACCCACAAATACCATCTTCAGGTCTTAAAACGTCATATTACGAAATCTAAAAAGTAAAAAGTAAAAAATTTACATTTAAAAAAACACACGACAGAACAAAAGAAACAAACAAAAACAAAACAACAGATTAAAATTAAAATTAAAACTAATTGCGAGACAATTTGCAAGGATACGGAATCAAGTTTAAATCAATGAATCAAGTCTTGATTCCATATCTGTAGGCTACCCTTCGCAAAGCTTTGAGAGTAGCCTGGCTGTCGGAGATGACTTCTACCCTTCCATTCTTGCGCAGGCAGTTTGAGATGCCCTCAACACAAGTCTAAATGGCAATAATTTCAACCTGGAATGCTGTATCTCCCAGAGAAGCTGAAAACGGGCAAGACCTTATCCGCCTTTACTGTCTGTTCGATGTAGTTGAAGAAACCTTTGCATCCAATACATTTTGCTCTGTAAGCCCCTAGGGTTGCTTCAGATCACAACATCAACTGCAGCGGGGAAAGCCCAAGAATGGTCTTCATAGCAGCCGTCGGCATCGAGGATATGGCTCCCGTGATGCTTCTAGTCTTAATTCTTCGTCTTCTATTTCAGCACCAGCAAAGCACACAAACACATAAATTCAAATCTGTTACGAAAACAGAACGAAACAATCTAATAATGAATTATGAAAACATAAATTCTTTCTACAGTAAATGTATGACAAACAAGAAAATTAGATTGTATTTTTTTTTAATTTGATACAACATTGGGAGGCCGGGTTATTGATGTATCATTTCTTATGATGAATACATTCGATCAACTGTTGTGATAAACTATGAGATCCTGCACAAATTGCATATTGGACTTGCGTTAATTTATGTTTTAATTGATATCATCTGCATTATTGTTTAAGATGATATTGAAATGTAAAATTTGACAGCAGAACGCATGGATATCAATGCGTTGGCCCCGATTTGTAATCCGTTTGTATTTCTTCGAAAAAAACCAGCAGTTACTTCAGCAATTTATATTTATATGTATATAACTGTATTTGGAGAATGTGCGTATTTGCATTACTAGTAGACGTCTAGTAGGAATGTCAAAATGTATGATTATATATCTTGCACGCTTATGCTTGCACTTCAAACACAAGCAACATAACGGCTAAATTTTAAATGCCACTGCTAATTACAAATTATTTACGTTACTAATGCACTTCCATGAAAATTTGCATTAGTAACGACTTTTACATTTCAATTTTGGTGGTCAAATGATCAGGACATCTGATTAAAGCTAACAGGCTTTAAGAAGTAGAAAAATGAACATTTACAGAATGAAGAAAAGTATTAAGATACCACAATAGGACATAATCAACGCTAAAGAACACAAAAACAAAAATAATTCTCCTGAGCCTGAATGTTATGTCTAATACAGTGATTTGGATGATCTTGAAGGTTTGGATCCTTACCTGGAAATAACGTTTGGCCTAAGAGAACAGAATTAGTTGCGTTTTAAGATCAAGGGCGAGTTGGTTATTGGTTAAGCAATACGCGGTTCTGCATTAATTTTCATTTCTTACATTCCTGATTTCTTCATGTGTTTAAATGCAGAAGTATGAAGAAAAATGTATAATTACTGGCAATTTTATTGAATTCATATTTCTTTTTTTTTTCTCATGTTTTGTAAAAAGTTTGATCTCAACATAATGTAACAACAGTGGTAGCTACTCCTACATATGTGTACAGGGCGATTGAGATTAACTGACTGGCACACAAATGCATTATTTCAATTAGCACTATTTTAAAATTTTACTGTTTGTCCGTGAACTGTTAATGTGTTTGAACAGCGTTCATGTGTTATTTGTTAACTAACTGCATTTCATTGAAACGTGTGGCCAACAATGCTGCGTCCTGTTCGAACGAGATAGAGGGACATTAACGGACACTTTTTAGCGTAATAAGTACCTACAAATAACGCCATCGCTTGTATTGGGATTTCTGATTTTTAGACTCGCGTTAAAAAGCGAGGACCAGTGTCCTATCAGGACCTCTTTTCTTCTCAAATTGGTTTCTATCTTTTCACTTCGAAAGGGTTGCATGGGTGGCAGTAGATAACTGTTTGTTATAAGCTCCATTTAGAGGTTTTAATGTCTTAATATCTAAACCGGATGTTTCACTTTTCCCGCTATCATTTAAATAGCAAATTTATAAGCTCCAATTTTAATTTCGGTTACAATTAAACGATGTCATCACATATGAAATATTGACTAAAGCAATTAGAAAGCAACAAAATTTGATTAATGCTAAAAGAATACTGATAACGCAAATAGTTAATTAACAAATTAAATAGAGAAAAATACTACTTGTATACTACTAGTTCTGATCTTACGTTCTGCCATTACGCGTACAATACAAGCGTATAGTATGCAAGTATGTGTATCTTACGTCGACATATTAGGAATATTATGGTAATTAGTGCGTACTGTGTTTAAGCAAGGAGAGAAGCAATATTTATTGTCTGGGCAATAAAACACTCTGGAAAGTAAATGTTGGGACATTTGTTATGCAGCGATTCAGTTGTTCAAGCACCGTAAGTACACACGCCTAAAAAAAAGGAAAGTTATTTTCATTTTATTTGTATCAAGTGGCATACTTGGCTTTATTGACGAAGACTAAGCAAGAAACTGTGGTAAGCAGTTACAAAAACTAAAACTATTTCACTGCCAAAATAGTTTTGACTTTAACGGTTGCCAAAGTTCACAACTTTTTCTTTATTGGCAATAAATATGTAAACAGTTATAGACAATTATCCCATCTCCGTGGTTTATTTGAACCAATTAGCGGCAAATTTTGGTTTGTTTGCTTTATTATATAGGTTCTAAAAGATGCAATAAAAGGTTGATAATTGCTTAGGCATTTATGTTGCTTTTATGCCAAATTTTTTGACTGATTTTTTTTTTTTTGGATCACGAGTTCGGAACAGTTAAGCACTTCGATCATTCTAATCAATTATTTTTTATTTTAATTTAATGATTATAAAATGGTGAGTAATTGCAAAGACAAATTAATTACCCCTTTCATACATGTAAACGTTTCTCTGTGTGCAGTCGTGTACCTGAAGTAGTCGATATTTCGATTATGGTATCATCGTTTTTAATATAGTTTTTATTATTTTATTATATTTTAATTTACTCCAAGACTAGTTTCGACTAACTTCAGTTAGAATAATTTATACAAAGTCAATGCTTTATGTTTGCTTTTAGTACGGGAATTCTGAAACTAGAGGAGATGTAGGGACGACAATTTATGAGCTTAATTGAATAAGTTACTTACTTTCGGAAAAAAAGGCGTGGTTAACTAGATTTCTGGAAAAACATCTTTTTCTATTTTTTTCATTTGATGCTATATATAGCTATGGTTGCTTCAACTTTTACGATTTTGAATAATTCTATTTACTATTTCAGCCTGTATCCTTTATCAAACACTTCCTTAAGGTAAGATCATACACAGAAACTTTTATATTGCGGCTGCAAAAGTAGCATGACGTGTTCACACAGTGACCTAAAGTAGCGTGTAACGCGCAGTATTTTGTATTGCGGCTGCATAAAAAAGTTGCAAGTTTATAAAATACCTGCATACTAGTTCACACGTACTGCGCTGCTTTTATTTCAATTGATTCCGTCAGTTGATTTCCGCATCTAGTCAACGATGGGGTAGAGAAGTGAGAGAAGTCGCAGCTTCTGTAGCAATTGTATTGTTGTTAAGAAGCAGTAGCAATTGTATTGTTGGTGAGACTGGATTAGAAATCAAGAACATTCTGGTGTTGTTCACAATTTGTTGCATAAATTACCCCTAGGAGATGCGACGTTATATAAAAACTTTCTAGGAATGGTAACAGTGGATTTCGACCACCTTTTAGAAAAAGATATCGCCTTTAATAAAACAAAGAGATACCCTGATGAGACGAGCTATTACACCAGCTGAAGGAAGATATGCAACATCGGAAATATTTTAGGCTATGCGTTATTCTTAACCTGAAAGTTTAAAATTAATAAATAGTAAGAAATCTCGAAAACTTCGAATAACCGGGTTCCTCGGTATACCCTGTATAACTCCTACTTAACAGAAGGCATCATCTTCAAAGCAGTGAAAGCACTTCGACCGATGAGATTTTTCATGAAAAAAATTAATGAAACAAAGAGATACTCTGATAAGAGGAGCTATTACACCAGCTGAAGGTTTAGCAGTTGGCTACAAACTCACCGAATACTGGAAAGTCATCCTTTGTCTTAGCATTCGACAAAATTTCCAAACAACGATTTAATTAAACTGTTCTTCCAATTCAACACCGCGCGATTTCGAGTACTTAGGAAAAATGTGGATTTTTTTTCCACTTTAAAGTTCAGAAAATCGTGTTTACTGCGTGTGCATTACACAATTTTTTAATCTCTCGAACACGTTCAGCTGTAGCATATATTCCAAGAGGTAGTTTTGATAGAGGAAATGAAGATGGAAGCTAGCTGGCGTAATATGAAGCTACTACTCTGGAGCCATTGAGAAGAAATATGCCTAGAAATGCAGCCATAACTGCCAAAAATATTAGAATGTTTTTCTCGGCAAGGAGAGGTTCCTTGGCAATATAACTGTATTTAAAGCCATAAATATACTGATGAAAAGGATATTCGTAACGTTTGTTTAAATATAGATTAGAAATATATTTTTGCGTACATAAAATTCCCATTTTGTTTTATATAGCTGATAGTGACGTTTAAAAGCTCTTGAGTGTCACTACCAGATTTGATCCTTTCAATCATGCATGCATTCAATCATCAATGCAAACAGTTTGATGATACATACATTATGTGTAACCTTCATCGGGCAATAAAACGTCAATATTCGTTTTCTTCTAAAATGATGCGTCGAAAATTTTGGATACAATTAGTTTTAGCTGTTTTTAAAGAATTTTCTCAGTGTGTCCAAAAAAAATTTCGACGCATCATTTTAGAAGAAAACGAATATTTGACGTTTTATTGCCCGATGATGGTTAATTACCGATACATGTCGCAATAAGATATTAAGTAAAAAAAGGATTGGAACACGAATTTAGCTTTTGATTTAATTTAATTTCAATTTATGAATATTCTTCAGATTTATTGTCTTTTAACTTAAGGGAATATATAAATGCTAATTATCAGTATAAACTTACTAAATATAAAATAAGCAAGCACGAGCATGCAATATATACATACATATGAATGACACGATTGAAGTAGACCACATGACAAAATTAAACCTATAACAGAATTTACTTCATTTGCTACGCAAATACAATTGCTACATTTGCTACGTAGTAAAGACCATAAATGTAGCAAATGTAACAAATTAATTTTTTTCGTTACATTAACACCCCTGCTCACACTAGGCTACTTTTAAACTGCCCGTAGCACAAAAAAATATCGCATACAGCTATATTGCAGTTGCTACTTTAAAGGTTGCAGCAGAGTTCACACGTCGTGCAACTTAAACAGCGCAGTTTTTTATTTTGCTTCGCAGCAAAGGCTGCTGTGTGTGATCTTACCTTTATGCTGACTTATACGTACTGCTGTGTACTGATTGAATTCAAAAATAAAAATGCAAAACTGATTTTTACAAGAAAAAGAAAATTAAATTAGTTAGCTCAACGGAAAATTGTAAAGGTTTTAAAATAAAATAAAAGAACAGAATTTTCAACCTAAAGAAGATAATTAACAAACAAATTTATTATACAAAAGGGTTAAATTACAACTTGTGCAGAAAAAAACTCTGGCCTAAATTAAAAACTGCACTTGATTCTAAATTACAATAGGACAATGCTATTTCCTATACAAAGCAAACGTTTAGTTTGTTCAGGAAGATTCTTCAAAATCTTACAATTTCAATCCACGTGGTTTCCATATAAAACAAACTAAATTAAGCGTGGACATTTTCTAGTAAATTACTAAAAATAACTTAAAGCAAGAACAATGCTTCTACTCACCCAACCGAGGTGATTAAAAATTAAAAATGAATCAGCAAAATAGAAAACGGAAAAATTAACTCTTTAAACTATAAAATTTAATTTAAAATTTAAATTACAACTAAAATATATCTTCCTGCACAAAAATAATAAATAATCTTATATCTATAATGTGCACACATCAATATATTAACAATTATTGCTAAATGAATTCCTTGATGGACAAAAATTTTAAAGAAACGAAATGAAATTTACTATAATTAAAATGGATTACAAAATGACAACAATGATTTACAAAAATACGTTTACTCACGTTAGCAGTCGACCAAGGAACTGCTTGACAAAACTCTACAACGTAGTCGTGACTCAACGACAGACAACGCAACCGCACAATTCACCGACAAAATCTAGTAGAATAAGCAAAGAATCAACCTAGCAAACGCTAGACATTTAAATGAATGGAATTAAATAAAAAACCTTAACACTAAATAAATTAAATCAAATAATAAACTCTTTACCTTAATCTAAACAAAATAAAACTAAATTTGTGAAAATTCTCGGTACAATGGTTCAGTAGCTTTTAGCAAATCAAAATATGCAACACAAAATACACTCAGCAAACATGGGTTGCAAACCCATATCAGTACGAAATCGTCAATAAGGAAACATTCCATCATAACATACATCCGTCACTGTAATATTACTGTAGACTACAGTTACCAAACGTCGTTCATTACCATAACTAACATCAACCAGTCGAATTTTGAACGCTAAATGTATAAGTCGACGTATAGTTTTCTTATAAATGGATATTTATCAGATAGTTTATTTATTCAGTTATTGTTGACTTACTAAAATCAAAACCTTAATTTTGTTGTTAATATTGGCTCTAATCTTTTCTTTCTCCCAATAAAGTAAAATTGCAATATCCTGTAAAGGAAAAATTGATTGATTTAACTGGAGATCTTCAGCTTAAACACTACGCTACAATACAATAATCTCACAAAATATTTAATGCTTAAGTTTTTAGTAGCTGGAAATTTATAGATATTGAAAATATTATTAACTATAAATAGAAATATTTTTGTTTCGCCAATAATATGGTATGGTAGAGCTATATAAATATAAACAATGAAATAAATTAATGAATTATATTACAGAAACTGATACAACTCTATTTTATATCGTTGTCCTTTTCTTACAGGCGACACCATGATGACGTACTGCAATAATACCGGCGGTGGTGGCGGCAACGCGGGCGGAACAGGAAGTTCACCGCCCCCGCAGATTCCGTGTTCGAGCGCCGCCACTCCACCAGTGGCGACCGGCGGTTCGCCCAATGATCAGGAAGAGGACGTGTGGCGCGGTCACAGCATCGCAGCGCTGCGACGGCGGGCGTCCGAACTGAACGCCGCCATTCCTTCGTACTTGCAGATTAACTACGACACGCATAACAACGCGTCCGTTTATTAGTTATGTCCGTTTTTTGTTTGTTGTGTTTTTTTTTTATTATTATTTTTATTTTTAACATTTTTGTTTTATTGTTTCGGACGCAAAATTCCTCGTTCTAAAACTGTGCATACGTTCAAATGCTGCGCGTAAAGTTGGCTGTGTTCATGTATTTGACGAAATATTTTTATGCAGTGATTAAACTTCAAATAAAAATGATATTGTCCGGTGTTGAAATAGAAAATATGGACATGATGGTATACAAACTTATTGAAAGTTTTGAAAAAATAAATATCTTGGAATCTATTCCTGTAAACTAAAGTATTTTTGGGTATTATATATCATTGAATTCTTTACAGTAAACATTATACTATCGTTTTAGTTTGAGAAATAACTTCACAAAAAAATTAATCTTTTTTAAGAGTCATTATAGATTCATGTTTCTAAAAGCAGTCCCCATATTTCCATCCATGGTAAATTAACTGCTTGTTAGAGTTTACTATTCAGCCAATTATAATCTAATTATAAATGCAAAAATCAGGGGATTAGTAGATTTTTCTTAATTATTTAATAGAAAAAACGGAAAAACAACATTTACTGTCCTTTCCGTGATGTTTTAAACCTAGAAGATGAAACTTGTTATAATTATACTTGCATAAAAAAAGCTTACGTGAAAGTATTTATTATTATTTTTTACAAATAAATGACTTTGTGTGTGTGACATGATATTGTTTTATTCAGTTATTAAATAACACATGAACATTTGTAAATGTTTGTTTGTAATAACGCAATACATGTATGAAGGTAGACAGTATATAAAATATAAACTGTAAGATTATTGAAGAGTATGTCTTTTCATATCAGCGATAAACGTAAAACAAGACAATTTGTTAAAATATATACGTGTAGGCAAGTGATATGCAAGACAATATATAAAAGTTGTGTTATAATATTTCAAATACGTATGAGTCAATTTTTGATGAATGGTGTTAATTTTAGAACAGACATAGATAATTTATTAAAAATTTAGTCATTAAGGCCGCTTTACAGTTGGCAATTATTTTTATTGCGTGCAATGGAGATAGCGCATGCGCATTCAATGGATTTCGATCAGCTAGGTGCAATTTCACTTGTATTGCGCGTGCAATACACGGAATAGAGCATGCGCTATTTTTATTGCATGCAATATTTATCTTTATTATAAATAGTTTTTACATACAGTCTAATAATCTTTAATCTCAATAAATGCAATATTTGCAACAAATATGTATACATAATAATTTCAAACATACAGTATAGAATCGACTTAAAGCCAACAAGTCACATTAAATGGATTTAATTGGATTAAATATATATATTCTTTCTTAAGCTAATATATTTTGAATGTGTAGTAATGATATATTTTATATGTAATGTTTGATTAATGAGATTCAACTTTTGCTTTTCTAGATCTTAATTTTTTCTATAAATCACAAAAATTGATCCAATCTTTATTGCACGTAATGCAAAAAATTGCGAACTGTAAAGCGGCCTTTAAACTTCTCGAAAAAGACAGTAAATGTTGGAACGTCGATGAATTAATTTTCGTTTTTTCAATTAAATAAGCCAAAAGAATCCACTAATCTCTTGATTTCTGATTTATTCTTAAATCAAGATTAATGAATGAATAGCCTTAATATTTTATGAAACATGTTCTGATGCGTTGTAATTAGCGTTTTTAAAGATAACATTCATGGTCTTCACCTTCAGTAACACAAATTAATATATTTCCTGTCGATTAATTATAAATAAAATATGGTATGGTGTTATCACTGCTTTTGTTGTGAAAAAAAAATTGAGTGCATTTACAAAAATTTTATTATTTTATCATTACACTATGATCACGTATTTTAAGTTAAAAAATATTCGTAAGATTTTACCATATTATACTAACGAAGTGAATTTACGGAATGTTAAACTCAGTTTAGGTACTGACATTGTCAAATTTGCAGTAGAAACCCAGTGGCGTAACTAGGGAGGACATCTATCCCAGAGGCGTCAAATTGATGTTAGAAATTTCAGAATCAAATGTTTTCCATTGCATTTTGACAAACACTAGGGGCACCAAGTTTTCGAATGTCTCCGGGCGCTGAAAACTTTAGTCAATGCCAATGTAGGAACCCAATGGAATACTTTTTAATTCATAATTAATAAGTAATTGAGAAGAATGCAATGATGATGCCGAAAGGTCTTGTGATATTCATTTTTTTTTTGTTTTCATAATAGATATGATCTACATTCACGTAATGTTGAAAGTGGATAATTTAAACAAATGAATTACACAATGTTGGAAATGTTTTTAAACCTTTTTAACTTTCTTATACATTTTCTTTCAAATAATATACTAAAATAAATAAGAATATTAGAGATAACATGTGTAAACTTAAGTCTTATTTTGCACTTTCATTATTATTAATAATTATTATTGGTAATAGTTATAATTGGAAAATAATATAGTGAAAGTGAAAATGCGCCACTGGGACTTGAATAGGCAACCTTCCAATTATTTACCATCTACGGTGATAGCATTATAAATAGTAGAACTTCATATTTGCTACATATTCGTTTTATACTTTACTTTGGAACTACATATTTTGGACCTTAAAATATAATCACCTAAGTATATTTAGTCTTTACTATCACCTGAAAAAACCTAGAACAGAGACTGGGTTTAATATTAACCGTTTTTGACATCTATATTCCTAAATGATTATAGCTAATACATCAGGCCATTTTAATTGCACAGAATATCTAACATTCAAATTTTAGCCGCTTCTTTGATAAAAAAAAAAATCTTGATCTTGCATTGAATTTTTTATTTTGTATAATTATTATTTCTTTACAAAAAATGTTGGACATATGTAC
This sequence comes from Protaetia brevitarsis, assembly GCA_004143645.1. NCBI lineage: Eukaryota > Metazoa > Arthropoda > Insecta > Coleoptera > Scarabaeidae > Protaetia > Protaetia brevitarsis. The sequence continues at coordinate 1,322,220 of RXPK01000213.1, forward strand.
TTCCTATTATTTTCACTACTTGTTTACCTTAGCATTTCTCTTTATGTTCCTTTTTTTTGTGGACGATGAACTTAACAGAAAGCAATGCTGTTTTGCGGTAGCTTCACTGTTCCCAGAGCTCTTTGAAACGTGCATTTTGTCACTTTTTTCTCCATGTCAAGATAAATGTTTTTACGTGTAAATAATACGTTTGCATTAAAAGTTTTGTCAACATAAATGAAGAATAACGTAAAATTGTAGAAAGTGTAAGTGTTATTTACACCTAAAAAATATTTATACTGACATATTTTTTTTGGGGTAGATAATACTTAATTACTTAAATTAGTTGCTGATCGAGCATTCCCACTGAGTGAAATCTCCCTCCCTAATCAACAAAACCTGTTACCGTAGTTGGCCATATTGAGATTCGAACCTGTGACCCCCAGCATTAGTCGACACCAGTTAAAGCATTAAAGCAAAACATAGGAAAAGAAGTTAAAATAATTTTATATCTAACAAAAAATAAAACAAAATTCAAATGGAAATTAAAAGATTCCTGCTACTTGGCAACAATGCAGGCAATGAAACGCAATGAATAAAAGGCTGTTCGTTAGGATTGCATTCTCTGCACTAGCCGTAAATAAAACACTATAAAAGATTCCCTGCTTACATATCTGAAGCGGATGAAACATTTAGCAGTGTAATTTGTGTAAAGTTAACGAAAAAACCTACAATTACATTGAAAGAAACTTGTCATTTTCTAAACAAGGTCTAGGAATTTAAAAAATAAATATGATTAACACAATTCATTAAAAAACAAAGCAATATTCGTAATATCGAATATGCAACGTAATAAAATATTTGTTGACAGGCAATTTAATCATAACCTCAAATTTTTACTTTGACTATCAAATTATTGGCTCTGAAAGGTAAAAATTGCTTTTATGACTAGGTATATTAAAAACGCTAATTACATTAGTTAGTTTTAAAAAAACAGGGCTGTGAATATCATACTTATTTCTTCTTATAAAGGAAAACTTGCAATGAGCAAGCATAAATGTTTGTGTATACTACTAAAAAAAAATTACATTGTACTCCTATATATACTTATTCATTTTCAAATAATACATTTTAATAGTATATTATATTTTGTCATATACATGCGCACACATGTCATATGTCGGCATAATGTTCACCTACCATGTTTCTACTGGCTGTACGCTTATTTATAAGTCTGTGAGCCTCCATTATAAATGCCTCCAGACTTATAAATTAACTTATACATGCTATAGATATTCATACAATTCAACTACATATATATACATAGAATTGGCTACTGAGTAACAGTTTTTTGAGTGAACTTTATGCTACATCTGGTACCTATTTAAGCAAGATGAACGTATGTATAACTGAAAACGTACTAAGAATATATGTATTTGCGTTTTAAAATTTTATTTTAGTGTTTACTTGATAATTTATAAACGCTTAATTACGAATTAATAGTTATACAGAATGCCTGTAGAAGAAAATGTTGATTTTGGAGAAACTTTTATAACGAGCGTGTGTGAAGCAACGAATGTTTACGTTTTTATTTGTTGAAATATAATGAGAATTACGTTATTCTCTAGTCATATACTAAAGACACACGAGTACAGGATCCCATCTTGCTAAATTAAAATGCAAGTAAAGCTAAATTAATATGAGTTAGATCGTAAAAAAAGAATGGGCACTATCTATTTATAAATAGCTCAAGGTATTTGCTTAAATGTAATGCTGAAGTTACTTTCTGAACATACAGTGATATAAGAATACTATGAATGAGTATAAGTTGTGTAATATTGCGTTCATACATGTGATGTCACAAGTTATCAAACTAGTACCTATTATAGAGGTTGGGACAGACTCTCTGTATACCTCGATATTGTATTTAGCCATGAAAACAGAATCTTTTTGGTAAGTCCTTAATAAAAAAAATTCTCACCATCCGGATTATGCAAGAAATCATTTCTGTCGTTGATTAGTTTTTGGACTTAATTAATTAGCTTTGTGAACGAATTGTCATAGAGTTTATTGAGATCTTTTTTTTTGTTGGATAAGTGTGCAATTCTTTAATTAATTATGCCCCCATTGACTTTCCCATTTTTTGGAATGTCTTTCTGCATAATTGTATCTACCCAAGTAGCACCAAATATTTATGAAATATGTATCATATATTTTTATGTTGGTAAAATGTTAAACCCACGTTCTAGAAATATTTGGTGCTACTTGGGTAATTAACAATATACCTTTTACATCCCCAAGCACTGTAGTCATCAGTTTTCTTCTTTTTGGTGGAGGAGACTTCTTGTAAACCCAATCCATGGGCGCACTGCGGGTCGAAATCTAAAAATGTGGACTTAGAGAGAACTAATCGTTTTAGCGTATTCTACTGATTGAAGCGTTAGTTTTATACCATCAATTTTTTTTTGTAAACTCAATATTTAAAAAGTTTTTGTAAATATAACTTAGGCAATCAATTATTTTTGCTTTTATGGAAAAAATGATTATGTATTCATGTTCTACCCTTTAAAACAATTCTTGTACAGACTTTTCGGGTCTGACTATGACGATATCTTCGGAAATCTTTGTTTATAGATTCTGCGGCCTCCTCTGACAGTTCTTCAATTGGAATTAACCCGAAATTTTTGATAACAGCTGCTCCATGTACAAGAATTTTATGAATGCTAGAAAGCGTATAATACCGACCACATAACTTGGTGCACAATTTTACAGTAGTTTTACAATACTCATTGAATTTCAAAATATTGATAGGAAAACCAGAAGCAAGTACTTGCAAAACAACTGAAAATTTTTGTATCAGATTTTCATGAACACCAGTTATGCTAGCTTTAATTATGGGTGTATCTGTATATTTTGTATAATCAATAAATTCTTATTTTATTTAATTGGAACCACCACTGGTAAAGAACGCACCTGATTATTTACCTTGTGGAATTAAACAATGCAACTTTTATTTAAAAAAAGAAGTTCAAATGTTAATTTGACCTGTTTTTGAAAAAGCTAGAAGAATGAGGCATGGTTCATTTTAAAGCTAATCATGCGTGCTATACCATCTTCTAAATTATATTTTGAGGAAATGTGAGCTTTTTTGAGTTATAATAATTTTCACTACTTTTCCACATAAGAAAGACTTCTAAGCATCATAACTTTCTAAATACTGCTTTTATCAAAAAAATGTGCATGGCGTAAAATGATTGTTTTAAAGGTTGGAATATTAATACATAATCACTTTTTTCATAAAGACAAAAATATTGGATTGCCTAAGTTACAAATATTTAAAAGAGTTTTACGCCATAACTTTTTGAATATGGAGTTTACAAAAAAAAAAAAAATACATGACATAAAAGTAGCGTTTCAACTAGTAGAATATGATACAGCGATTAATTTTTCTACTAAAGTCCACATTTTACGATTTCCGGGGTGGCTGTAAATACAGCCCATGTCTCATTCCATCTTACAATTTTTGAAAAAGGATTTTTTGTCTTTAGTCAATCCTACAAAATTATTGCGGATACGTTTTTTTTTCTGAGGTAAGCAATTTCAAAATTCAACTTACTCCTTAATATTGTTAAACTTTTTAGAAGCTGTTTTTCCTGGTTAGCTTTCAGTTGTCAAACCTTATTCTTCAATTGGTAAACCAGTCCTAAACCTTCTTGATATTTTCCATGATTTTGTCCGCCACATCTTGAATTGATTCCCTGCTTTATTTTACTCATTGGCATTAACCATCCAGTTACAACTATTGTGAATTGAATTAGCTTTCTTTCTTTATTACGTCGAATTTGACCCATTTTAGTTGATTAAACCCCACTTCACTAGGCCTATGTAGGCAATGCATTCCAACATTACAGATGGCGCTAGTACTGGTAAAAAGACAGGACAGCATTTAGACAGGATTACCGTGGTGAACAGGTATAGATATAATCTCCGAAATTTGAATGGAATCTCCTATATGTATTTTAGAATATTTATAAGCAGTACTAGTTCCATCTCATTATAAAAGCAGGGGAGCGTTTTATATATGAACGGAGTTTGTCAACTTGTGTCGAAATGTTACAGCTGTTAGAGAGTAAAAATTGTCAACATCACTTATTTTTTTTTTCATGGCTAGGTAGATAATATAAAAATCCTGTTACATTGTATTTTTATTAATTTGTTATCAATTAGAATGAATTGCGTGCTTTGGTTATGAGATTTCTATATCCTAATATTCATTTTCCAAAATCGACATTTTACCAGTTAAATGTATTGTTAGAATACTTCTAATTTTCAGTTGAGCTTTGTGCATCCTATTGCTGCGCGATAGGATTCCTACAGCGCTATAAAACTATAATAAAAAATAATTAACAGACGGAATAGTAAAATGATAAAAATCCTTGTGTTCTAATATGAAATGTATACGTCACCACTTCCGAGTACTTCAACTACGACTGCTGATGTATGTATACGTTATATGCACATGCAAGAATACTTGTACTGGGTGGTACCAAATGCACTTATCAATCAATTTCAGGAAAATGAGTATTCGATGGGCGATGCGTATGATTGTATTTTATAATTTTTATTAACGCATTCAGACGATATCAACAGAAGAAAAGGGTTTCTTAATGCAACAATAATGAAAATGTAATTGCGACATGGTTGCAAATAATAGGTACGCCTAAAGAAAAAACTACCCGCCCAGAGGGAGAGAGAAGATTCTTTTTTTCTTTGGTTGTACCTACAGATCATGAAAATTTATATGATTTTCAATTATCGGGTCCTTGCATGTGTGATTTACCAATAATGTGTAATTATATATGCACGTACTGTATGAAAGAAGTATTTTGTGATAGCATCTATGTAGAGCTTAATGGTACAATTTCTTAATAATATTGCTTTTTTATATTATCATATTTGATTTACAGTAATCAATTATAATTTATTAATTTAGAACATCTTTTTTCTGTATACAAGGCGGCCAGACCAGAAATGACTATTAAACGACGTCTTATTCACGTCAGTCTGCTAGTATTAGAATATGTGACTGAATCAGCTGCGCTCAAATTTAAAAATACTCATATACAAAAAAAATGTTAAAATTGACAGCCATCAATTACCAAACATAGTTGTATAAGCTTAGAGAAAATATAAATGGAAATAAAGATTAATTGAACTGTTGTGTTAATTTTAACAATTACATCTTCGTCGATTGAGGCTTTTTTCGCAAAAAAAAAATAGACTTGATGGCCTCGTGTGACACAAGGAGAGTCGTATATTTTTTTCAATTATATTTACCAACCCAGAATTCATTCAAAAAACTGTCAATTCTATAATTCCTCATAGAATTGGCAGTTTTTTTTTTCTGGCCACCTTGTTATATACATATAATATCCCATAAACAACCCTCTAGTACAAAATTACCTAAAGACTGATACGGATTATCCATTTTTAAGCGCCGTTATCCTAATTTGATTATTTATCACTGGTGCCACTCACAAAGTAACTCTAATACTCACCTAAGAAGATATATCTATCGCTATAACTACTGCAGAAACCTTTAACTGTGCATTCTGTATACGATGTAAAATAAATAATATTGTACAAATAAAACCGAAGCAAAGCAAAAGTTAAATCTGTATTGTAAAAATGATTTAGTTGTTATTTTAAGCGAGTCTTTTAGTAGACCACGATTAAGATTATTAGTGTGAATAAATATTATAATTAAATGTACTCTAGAATAGACAACATAGTAGAAAGGAAATTATATATGTAATTACTATTAATAATAATCTATGATAACAAGACATTCTGATGTATACGTTTTTTGGGAAATGAACAAGATGAATTTTTGTAATATGTACATTACCTTATATAATATAGATGTATTATATGTATGTGGATAAATAAACATTAAGAAAAATCAACTTTGAATACAGTGACAGTTATATACTTATATGATTATTTACGATATTAAAATAGATACGTATGTATATTAAATTTTAGAGTATTTTTAAAATAAAATGAAAATTCTGAATTTTGATGAAGCCGATCTGTATTATATACAAGTAAATCCTGCGAACTTAATAGTTATGTTGTATATTGTATGATTATGTGTACAATAAAGGAATGTAATATGTACAAAAAAATTGTTTCATTTACCTTATTTAATTGCTACATTTTGCAACATTCAACAGAATTTTAATTATTGATTAAAAACATCTAAAATAAATACTTAAACTTTCTGATTGCAGCGCCCTCTGTTTGCTGCTAGCTAAAAGCGTAGTAGGCATAAAGAGAATTATTGTAAAGATACCTTGAAAATATGGTTTGCTGCTGCGCTAATATGTTTTACAATTAACACAATTTAATATTTTTATATATACATAAACAACAAATACACATACGCAAAAGCTTACGAAGTAGGGAAAAATCGCAATACGATTTCACGACAAGAATGGACGGTAAAATGCTGCAATCTGACGGCTACAGATAAAATTAGCTGATAAATTAGGAATTTCTGTGAAGTGACATCTAGTGTTTAGAAAAGAATTTGGTAAAGCGAAATTAATCGGATATTGAATTAATTTATTTATGAACCGGCTCACAAATTCTGAACAAGATTTGAAACTTATCTAAGAGTTTACATATTGTATCTATGTAAAGTACCATCGGCTGCATAGAAAACTTGTACAACATAAAAATAGATTTAACCGAATATTTAAAAATTTTTGCTGTGTATAAGTAGTAGTAGTTTGGCAAGTAACATGGAAACTGGACAGCTTTTTTTTGAATCTCGTTTAATTACGGCATATTATATAACACATATAAATGACATTAAATTCAATTTTAACATGCTATAGCCCAAATCAGTCAACCTATAACTAAATGTAGTAGTTTTCTATGCAGACGATGATATCTTTCTCAAAGTAAATGCGACTCTGAGCCCTACAAAGCTTCAATTACTTATTATTTTACTTATAAATAATCAAGAATTTATTAGGTTTAGGGCTTAGTTTCGCATTTAATTTGTGGAAGATAATATATACATATGTTCGCATAACTAAATATGACTAACGACGTTCGTTCATTAAGAATACGTATTTTAATAAAATACAAAAGTAATACTTATTATTATATTGCTCCTTGTGTTCAAGCATGGTAATCACTTTAGAATAGGTATAATTATATTTTTCGTACTTCTGCCACATATTCTGGTTTCGATTAAACTAACTGCTACATTGTTTAAATTAATTTCTTTCTATTTTAACTTTAATTCAAAACATTGAAATTTCATTATAGAAAGAAATATTTAAAAATATCGAAATAAATAATTCAACTCAGAGACATCTAGATTTAGGAGGTACAAACAAAGCGACACTAGCGCCATCACTGCTTTCGTCAAAAGTCTATTAATACCAATTATTAATTTATTAATAACTAATTAATTAGAATTTATTATCTTAATAATAATAATGGACTTTGTTATACGTAATTCAACATAGGCGTGTTAGATGACAGCGTTAAATATTTCTTAGCATTTAAGGAAGATTTAGGAATTCGGTACCAGGTGGCAACACCTGCTATATTATCTCCCATTAAATTATATATTCGAAAACAATTAATGATTAAAAACAATATACAATCAATCCAAAACGAGAAAAGAAAACAGTTAACGCAAAGACTATCATTATTTTTTATATATTAAATTGTATAAAACATATTTGTTAGTCATGGCTATTATGTGATGCATAGGAGAATAAAAAAAATGATACATTGTATATGCACATATGTTAGGCATGTGTATAAAATTTAATATCTGGGTTAATATATTCAAATGAAAGTGAATGTTTCCATTCACTGCCACATAGCGATTCTAATTACTCAATTGTTTTTTTTTGTACGTTAGTTTTTAAACCTAAATAAATCAGTTGTACCTACATACATGCATGCGCTTTATCTCTAGCTCTAGATTATCAACACCTTTAGCAATGTTGTAATACTCTCTATACCTGATCTATAATGCCTCTTTTAGCAACCACCTTTATAGAATGGAGGCCAATACACTTGCTCAAAGAAGTAGGATTCTGTTCAAAGAATTATGATGCTTTATATATGATTCAAAAGACACTATTATTTTTTTCTATTATTCTTCTTTTCTGCTGATATGTGCAATAAATAAATTGTTTCCTATATCCAACATATGTTGTACCTATGATTTAAGAGTCTCAAAAGTGGTGAAACATAGTATTTTGGTAAAGAAATAAAGAGTTAAGCTTGTTTTGTGTTAAAACATTCTTTTATTTGTACGTTTGGTGTTTTTACAACGACATTTGATAATTACAAATTTTTCAAATTTTAATAATCTGAGAAGGAGCTTTGGGGGCGCGCCCGTTAGATAAGAACTGCCTATTCGCTAGCAAGCGGCTGGATTACTAACTTGACAGGTGATTTGGTGCTCCTAGAAGTATCCCGTGCCATCTAGCAGGTAGAAGGCCACTTTTCACAGTATTCTTTCACTTATCAGGGATATCGCTGGGTGGATAAAGGCTACTATATTAATGTATTTTATTTTTATTAAAAAAAAGAGAAAAAGAAAAAAAATATATACCGACAATCAATAAATTCATAAATTGAAAACCTGAATTTAATAATAATATTTAATTGTACCTACTGAACTAAACAAAATTAAAATTTTGAAATCCCGGATATTTTGTGAAAAACAGAGCAATACCTAGGCAATTCTGAAGGAAATACGTTAGTATTTATATTTAGGTTAGATAAATATTTCCTATAAGAACTTAATGTATTTTTCATTTTAAAATGGCTTCCAAATTTTGATTAAAAAAAATAATTTTTTTGTGTCGGTATTGTTTTATTTATTGTTTGTTTGTTTGTTTTTTAGCTAATAATATATATATATATATATTTAGGAAGAATTAGTGAAAGTTATGGCTTTAATGAAACTCAATTTTGTTTTTACGATAAAAAATATTACTTAAAAAGACCATAAAGGGTCAATTATGGTCTTTTTAAGTGATATTTTTTATTTGATTATTTATTTATTCTCTATAAACGAAATTGTAATTAATTCATTATATTTTAATTGTATATAGTTAATACTTACATTACTACATTTATGTGTTTTTTTTTATAAAAATCCAATTTCGTTATATTTCATTTAACATATTTTAGTTTTTTTTTTTATGAAAAACATTGTCAACAAATTTACACATATTAAAATTAAAGTTTTGGGTAAATAACAATTTATACATTTGTGTGGACAAACAACATTCAAATAAGATATTGAGAAGTATGTTAACATGTAAGGTACAATATCGATAAATAAACATACAATAAAAATAAACATGAAAAAAATGTTTTCATTTTTGTCAATAATATTTAAATACAAGGCTGAATAAGAGTTATGTGAAATGATTTAAAATAAATGTGAGTATATTTTAGCTAAATTTTCTGTGTCTGTTCTAAAGTTAACGCTGTTTATTTTTTCTTTTTTTAATGTAGATCATTTCTAAAATATTGCGTGTATGATAGTTTTTTCTTTAGTTAGAATTTTTGTTTTTTCAAAATGAAATTTAAGATCGTAATCAATTTCGTGTTTCGTTTTAGTTAGTGCCACTATACAACCGCGGTTTAAAACGTAGATCAATAATCTGGATTATAAATTACTGCAAGTTGGGCTAACTGATTCAAATCTTTGTAAAATTAATAACATGGAAGGAGTAGGGGAAGTTGGCCCATGATTGACCCCACCATTCAATATTGTCACGAACCGCCACTGACAACAACACCATCTTCCTCAAGTAGAATGTTCTTTTTTTTATTTTTGCGAGATTATTCCCCAAGCTTCCTTTAACTGATTATTAGAATTCAATATGGAGAGAGAAATTTCGAAGAGCACAAAAGTTATAATGGTACGCGCACATCGTACAAAGAGATAAGCAAATTACAAAATTAGGATAATAAGGGAGTACGGAGACCAATGATAACTAACGTCGGAGAAAGGAAAACCCATTGCGGTAACGAAAATATTGCTTTAGATTAAAACAGCGTACGAAAATATGGAAATGCACTGAATTCATGCGTTTCTCCATATTCTAATCCTTTCATTTCCATGCATTTTAATATTTAAATACAAACAAACGGCACGCGGATACACGCTGTAGTAAAATCCACGACAATATAAATTAGTCTGGGGAGAAAAAAACGAGGTCATGCTGACAGGACGCCGTGTAGGACATAATTTTTCACGATCGCAGTCAGGGTTCGACTTGGAGTCGTGTAGAATTCCGCTGCCATGCCACGTTCCCCTTATTCACAGGCCAAAATGGATTATGTTCGCGTTGAGCACGCGTTAAATTGCTAAATGTGCATTTCTTCCGTTCGTGATTCATTGTTGCTGAAACTAAAAAAGAACAACAGTATAAAGTTAAACAGTGATATTTTGCAATTAAACGTCGTATATGCAACATGGGGATTCATGCATTAAAGATAATGACGCAAGGTAACAGGAATGCCAACGATATATTGCTGAAATAAGATGTGTAGTTTTGTAGTGGCAGTTTCTATTTTTATGGCACAAAGTTTTACAATCGTAAATATTAAATGCAAGCCCCATGTACAAAACTACGTACAACACCTGTACAATATTGGAATTTTGCAATACGGGTAATGGTACAAAAGAATAATATTTGCATTGCATGCAGTGCTATTTAGTTGATTGATGTGTTATGGCTTTTGTTATATAATATTACTTTTTTGCCTAGTTGCCGGCAGCGTTGGATATTAATTAGCTAGTAATTAAATACAAGATAATTATGAAAAATAAAATGAAATAGAATTTTCTGTTCTGTCGATCGTTCTGTTACATGTTTCGCTCATCTCATGAGCATCTACAGGCAAACAACGTCAATCTTTATAAGTTATAATCACGATAGGCGATTGGAATATTGTCATTGGTTTAATAACAATTTAAGGGACGATGTCTTGCTAAACAAATCATTTTTCTCGGATGAAGCCTGGTTTTATCTAACAGACTATATCAATTTACAAAAATATTGTATCTGGTCTGCAGAAAATCCACACGAATTTCGAGAAACGCAATTGCAACCCGTAAAAGTTGGAGTTTGGTTAGCTATGTCCAGCAACGAATAATAGGGCCAATTTTCTTCGAGGAAACTGTAACAGCCCAACGTTACCAACAGATGTTGGAATTGTTTATTGCAGAGTTACAAGAAAATGAGCTTGAAGCAGGTTATTTTCAGCTCCAGCACATACCGCTCGACAAACCTGCCAATATCTTCAACATCTTTTTTGCCGACAGGTTCGTTAGAGCACAAAGATGGCCACCAAGATCGCCTGGTCTAACCCCATTAGATTACTTCATGTTCGGCTATCTAAAAAATAGGATCTATAGAAACCGCATGCATACCATAGAAGAACTGAGAGATGCAGTTTTGTCACTTAATAATTATACTAATTGTATGTTATAATTTAAAGTACTAAATAAATTTAGTTAAACACCAGTTAGTACTGAATTGTAAAATCATAATTTAGTAAAGTTAAATTAATTACATTTCATTTTTACAAGCAGAAACACCAATCCATAGTCGTTTATATAATGCGAGTTCAAATATAGGTTACGTTTTCCTTATTTATGAACATCCGTTTACTTTCTTATGTTCCAACACTGACTAGTTCAAACCTTCATTGCAAACACGCGGCATATACCTACACCCTGTTACTATCTATAGGAGCGGAATTGACAATCATTTTGAATCTCTGTGTAAATAAATAAATAAATAAAATTATTTGCATAGTGTGCCTGTTAAAATACTACATCATGTTTCTTATAAATTAACATTTTATCATTATAACTTATAAAGATTGACGTTGTTTGCCTGTAGATGCTCATTGAGATGAGCGAAACATGTAACAGAACGATCGACAGAACAGAAAATTCTATTTCATTTTATTTTCATAATATCTTGGGTATTAATTACTAGCTAATTAATATCCAACGCTGCCGCAACTAGGCAAAAAAGTAATATTATATAACAAAAGCCATAACACATCAATCAACTAAATAGCACTGCATGCAATGCAAATATTATTCTTTTGTACCATTACCCGTATTGCAAAATTCCAATATTGTACAGGTGTTGTACGTAGTTTTGTACATGGGGCTTGCATTTAATATTTACGATTGTAATGATAAAATGTTAATTTATAAGAAACATGATGTAGTATTTTAACAGGCACACTATGCAAATAATTTTATTTATTTATTTATTTACACAGAGATTCAAAATGATTGTCAATTCCGCTCCTATAGATAGTAACAGGGTGTAGGTATATGCCGCGTGTTTGCAATGAAGGTTTGAACTAAGTCAGTGTTGGAACATAAGAAAGTAAACGGATGTCAAATAAGGAAACGTAACCTATATTTGAACTCGCATTATATAAAACGACTATGATTGGTGTTTCTGCTGTAAAAATGAAAATGTAATTAATTTAACTTTACTAAATTATGATTTTACAATTCAGTACTAACTGGTGTTTAACTAATTTATTTAGTACTTTAAATTATAACATACAATTAGTATAATTATTAAGTGACAAAACTGCATCTCTCAGTTCTTCTATGGTATGCATGCGGTTTCTATAGATCCTATTTTTTAGATAGCCGAACATGAAGTAATCTAATGGGGTTAGACCAGGCGATCTTGGTGGCCATCTTTGTGCTCTAACGAACCTGTCGGCCAAAAAGATGTTGAAGATATTGGCAGGTTTGTCGAGCGGTATGTGCTGGAGCTGAAAATAACCTGCTTCAAGCTCATTTTCTTGTAACTCTGCAATAAACAATTCCAACATCTGTTGGTAACGTTGGGCTGTTACAGTTTCCTCGAAGAAAATTGGCCCTATTATTCGTTGCCTGGACATAGCTAACCAAACTCCAACTTTTACGGGTTGCAATTGCGTTTCTCGAAATTCGTGTGGATTTTCTGCAGACCAGATACAATATTTTTGTAAATTGATATAGTCTGTTAGATAAAACCAGGCTTCATCCGAGAAAAATGATTTGTTTAGCAAGACATCGTCCCTTAAATTGTTATTAAACCAATGACAATATTCCAATCGCCTATCGTGATCTAATGGTAATAATTCCTGTGCCGTAGAAACTTTATAGGGATGAAAATGTAACATTATTTTGACAGCTCATTGCGCTGAAGTGTATGATAAGCCTATCAAATGTAATAAACTATTTCACTTAATGTTAGTATTGATTTTTTACCTGTTTGTTGAGCTATTACCACAGATAAATTCCCTTATTTTCTTACAGTATTCAGAAATACTATTGTTGGTGATATTAGATGCAAATATAAACGATTTGAAAAAAATTATAAGATAAATAATCGAAAGATACTACAACACGCACGCCAATGTCGCTAAATGTCAAGAAAATTCATTTAATGTATGAAATTTGTATGTAGTTAACTTCGCTCATTAAATTGGTGATATGTATAGATAATTTTTTCCGGAAAACAGTTTTTTTCTTACGACAATCATTTTGAATCACATGGTATTTAAGACCAAAAGGCTAAACCTAGAAGGATCACATATAAATATATACACTGTGGCCGGAAAAGTGTGGATAAGCGCTAGAGCGATTCTTGGTTCAATTCTGAGGCGATAATCTTAATTCAAGAAAGTTATACGAGATCATCAAAACTTAAGGTGTACGACTAAAATTTAGCAAAATTCATTAAATTTATCTATGTAAATTCATTGTGGTGAAATTTAGAAATGGAATTGTCTGAAATGTATCGACGTAACTAATCGATTAATATCTACCAATACTTTGCATTTTTAACATTTCTTCATTGGCATTTTTTAAATTATGATTAACGGCTTCGTTCGGTTTTAACTCAGTCTGCCCTTCTTGTGCCAATTCTTGATGCACATGCATAATTTGAGCTGCCACTTTTTGTAGTAATTCACCTCTATATTCAGGGCTCCTTGCTAGTGTCCAACAATTCTTTCAATTTACCATCGCTAATTTCAATTTTATCAGTGTTATTAGCGACGCTATGAATTAAGGCTATGGTCCCACAAAAATTCGACACAACTTGCTTTAAGAAAAAAACATCGGGAGTCACTATTTGACCTTTTTCTTTTATCTCCTTGCATTGCTGTTCACAATAATTTTGATAAGAGTCATTATATGGAAACAGTAATATTACTGCTAGAACCGGTTTCGGTACACAAGCCAACGCTTCAGATTCTAAACCGTAAACATCGACAATGTTTCATTTAACGGAAACTCCTAATTTTTGAGAAACTTGTTCATCACACCGGATTCGATTCCAATGGAAACCAAGCCATTTTATCCTCGATGTTGAATTACCAGTTTATGGTAAAATTTGAAGTTAAGGCCTTAGTCGGTTACACCCAAGAACGACAAGTTTTATGAGAGTTATTAAATTATATACATATGGCAACGTGGTACAGTAAGGTCGCTTGTTTGAAGATAAAAACTTGTTGTCAATTTTTGACGCTTTTTATATGTTGTTGAAATAAGATAACATATGTATTGTGCTGTTCGTAATACTGAACAATGTTTACCTTTGGAGAATACGCTGACATGTATATGGTATTCGGATTTTGCAACGTAATTGCAAACTTGGCAAAAGAAGAATATCAAATACGGTACCCACAACGGCGACACCCATCCACCAACACGTTCCGTGAATGGGATTAGCGACTTCGAGAAACTGACACGTTTATAGCCAATTATCATACATAACACCGGTAGACCTAGAGAGCGTTGGACAGTTCAACTAGAAGAACAAATATTGGATGCTGTTTATGAAGATCTGACGTCCACCACAAGACAAATAGCCCGATAACTGAATATTCCTGGCAGAACAACAGTGCAATCACTACTATCTCAGGATCTTTTGCGTCCATTTCATGCAGGAAAAGTGCAACCTTTGTATGTGAACCATAATGTGCGCAGAAGAATGTGTTGTAATAGTATTTTAGAAAGGATTCAAGAAGAGCCGAACTTGGATATTCTCTGGAGCGATGAATGCTTGTTTACGAGAGATGTAGTTTTTAACTTTCGTTTTTGGGGGGATGAAAATCTGAGAGCAGTTAGGGAAATTAGATATCAGAGAAGAATTTGTGTAAATGTCTGGCTTGGGATTTTAAACCTTCGAGTTTCTGGACCAATATTTCCTCCTACTATTGCCTAAATGGAATTGAGTACGTTAACGTTTTAGAAGAAGTATTGGATATATTCCATTGAATCTCATTTTATACATGCATGACGGTGCATCTGCTCACAATGCCAAAATTTCCAGGGATTGTTTAAACGAACACTTTCCGAATCGGTGGATAGGACCAATAGCATGGCCAGCAAGATCTCCCGATATTATCCTCTGGACTTTTTTGTTTGGGGTTTTCTTAAAGGAAAAGGTCTATGCAACGCCTCTAGCTAACGAACAGGACGTAATTAATAAAATTGCGGCAGCAGTTCGACTAATCACCCCCGATATGTTGGAGCCCGTTTTGAATTCGCTTTCTCGAAGACTACAGTTATGTCTGGAAACTGATGGCTACCAATTTGAACAGTTTTTTTTCATATTATCCTTAAATTTGAATAAAACTTTTATCTATGTTAACATACGGAAGAAGCGATTGGTGAAATAAGCAAAATGGGAAGGTGCCAGGAGTTGATAAGAAATGAAAATTAACAATTGATAGGATATGCACCCATATTTCCTATTAATTGTTACAACAGCGGGCAACAAAGGTATAATAAATGAAAAAGATATCGTGAATATAATTTCTGCGGGAGAAACTGTAAGCAGATGGCCCTATTGAAAATAAGAATTAAGAAAGAATTTAGGTACACACTTTAGGCTACCGACAATGGATAATTGTTGCGAAATACAATATCCCTTATACCGTAAACAAATATGTTGCATTATTTTCGACTTGAAATTTTTTCGCATTTGCAAAATTCTATTTTTGTAATTTCCGCCAAAGATTAAATGTAAAAATATTTCTTAGAATCTGCGTGTGCTTAATTGTAGAACGATTTATGTTTTAATTCCTTTGTTTACGGCAGGATTTTGTTCCAATCAAATTGTTCATATTTTCCCTCTTTGCTTCTTATATTTTGTTGTGGTATTAAATCTAAAAATAAAATGGATTTTTTTTTTAATTTCTTTAGGTTTTTAGGTCACAAATATGAAAATGAATATCAATGATTACAACGTTTCGCTTTATTTCAAAGCTTTTTCAAGTATAAAAATATAAAATGCAAAAAGTGTAAATTATAAATAATTTTTTTTTGTTTAATAAATGACAAAATTGTTTTGTTTACTAGGATTTTAAATTTATCATTATGTTTTATTTAAAGATATAATATATTTTCTTTCAGATCAAGTAAAGCTATAGATATTGAATATGGATGTAATATTTGGGAATAATTATTACACACCTTTATACTTCTATTTGGACTTATTCATCGAGAGTAGAATCTTTACTTCATAGTCTACATTAGAGCGGATATTATTCATATATCCCAAAAGAATTATTATTATTATGGCTATTTCATATGAAGCTTTTTGAAATCGTATCGGTTTACCAACAAAAGAATGACAGTGAGTTATTGATTTTACAAACATTTTTTTTTGGTGCAAATATTTAAATTGAGATTAAAATTTAAAAGTTATATTAGGTAATCGCTTCAAATCTAATGTAATATGTAAACTTTGCCCAATTATTTAATAATCTAGAATGCAAAAATACTGCCACCAAGTAACAATAAATAAATATGTTAATCTTTTAGAGACGCTCACATTTTTACATCCTTTCACAAATTCACCTTAAAACCGTAAACAAAAATAATATGTGACGGTATCCGCTGCCGCATAATTCCCTGAAGCATAATACCCTTTCACGGTATGCGACAAATATATAACTAGCTTACGCAAAGCAATACATTCGCCGAATTTGACCCTTGTAGTTTCCGCCAAAGGATTAAATGTAAAAATGGTTTTCAGAATACGTGCATCTTATTTCTCATATATTCGATAGAGAAATTCGTTTCCAGTACGATTTAACAGTTAAATACGACAGTAGATTAAATACAATTAACCAAGAGGATGCATTTGAAGGCTCTATCAGATCGTTTCCAGGAAAAAATCTTCTTTATGCGCAAATCTCTTTACAGCTTTAAGTTTGGATCTAATACATGTTCGCAGATAATCTCTTGACTTTTGTAAATGATTACGTCATTCGCAATATACTAAATTCGCGTCAACAATTTGCTATTGAATTATTAATGAAGTATACCTATCTATTATTTATATTATATACATAAAAATCTGTTTTCCGGTTATAGCAGATGGATGAAGCAGATGCGGCGTTATAGAATTATTAGTAAATAAATTACGTATGGATGAAGTAGGGCGCCACACACACGCCGCTCCATCAAACAACTTTATTATGATCGATTCAGGAGACGCAAGGAAGGAAGACTGCCGTCTCATCTCCTGCGCGACACAATATTTTCTCCTTCAGTGTTTTCGTTAAATTTATGTGATAATCCTGTTTGTTCTGCGGGTGCCATTTTATATTTTGGCAGCTCGGCTAAATTAAAATTATGGGTGTGTTTGCGGAGTGAAGACATTCCGATTTGGAAGCTGCTTCGATTTTATAATGATTACGTTACGTGTATTCATTATTATGTAGATATAATTCAGTGCAACATAATTTTGACATCGTTAACTGGTATATGAAGGAACATGCATGCACATTTGATTAGTGTGGTATCTTATGATATGTTATTCTTCAACGAATGGATGCAAAATATCTTTCATTAGGAATACGGATTGTTTGAACATATACAGCATTAATTTGCAACTAAGAAATATGCTCATCTCTTTTAATTTGAAGAATTCTTTCTGTTAGTGCATGTTGGTTAAAGCGAATCTGGACGGCCTTTTAATGAGATTCTCTTCCAGGAGATGGCGCGGATCTTTTTCCGCTGTTTTTAGACATACCAATCAAAATATTTTAAATTTGATAAAGAGATTGTTTTGAAAACAGTATTTAAAATTGCGCCAACGTTTTATTTTTTTAAATTTTCTTTTTTAAATTTTTGTTGGTTCTATTTGGCTTCCAAAAAGGAAAAATAAAAAAGTGGTCAAGGGCGACGGTTCAGCGGTCCTTACTAATACTAAAACATTTTTTTTCATTTCTTTCTGATAGCAAATAGCGTCCGAAAGAGGAAAATGCGTTTTCTCTTTGATCTCGTCCGCCGGAACAACCATAACTAGGACGGTAGCACACTCGTCGAATTGAGTGCGCTACAGAAATGATACTGGTTCGAGTAATCAGATCTTTTCAAAATATTAGTTAGTCTGTCATATGAACTTGAATGTATTATGGGTAACACTATTTCATATGGTTTTTTAGAAAAATCAAAATTAAAATGTAAATTAATAAGATACTATCAGTAATTTTATTTGATTTACTAGGCTACAAAGAATACTATTAATTCAGAAATACATAATTATAGCACTGATAATATAATCCGTACAATGAATCAGTAGAATCAGTGACTTATTTTGTAAATTGAGTAACTGCTGTTTTCCGAAAACTGAATTATCTCGAGGTATGCACAAATGTGAAGAGCATTTGTAGAACACTGATTGCAGGAATAAACCTCAAGCGATAGTCAGATCGAAAAGAAAGATACCTCTTGTCTTTTTGAATGGTATGAATTGTTTGCCTTCTATATTACATGTGCCCAAAATCTGTTGCTAAGATTGTCTAGAGTATTCGCTACGTTTCATTGAGTGTTATTCTATACCTGTATCTATGATTTTACAATACAACTTCCTATAGGGTAACTTGTGATAAATGAGTCAGGGTGCCACACACTGTCACAAACATACAAACCTCACTCAACACACACACACAGACATCGCACATCTGTAGTCAAGTACCTCTAAAGTTTTTTCTCTGGAACTGACTTAGCACTGCAGTTATTGTATGAAGAATATTTACTTTCTTACAAGTAGCAAAGCGCATTATCTAAAAACGGATAAAAGATACTCGTCAAAAGGCGAAAGCATCTTTGCATCAGCGCGAAAAAGAAAAAAGGCTTCTTCTAAGATTTAAAATTCTATTGTACAAAATGTAAGTTCCATATCTACTTACCTAGACATTTTATTACTTTGTCATTGCGTATTTCAGTGCGCCAAAATCCAAAAATAATTCTACGGCGGTCAATATAAATGACTATGATACAAGGTATGTAATCTAAGCAGATATAAAAGAAATTGTAATTTATAGGTACATTTTACCCAGTCAAAAAAAATGGCTGTATGCATTTTTTTATTTGCATTTTATTGATGTTCTGTTTCGTAATACCATTGACATCAAGGAAATTATTGAAGTGGTTTAGTATTTATAATTACGACTCGTTAATAAAAAGTAGATACATTATCTATTATTAACATTTACACATTTTAAGAATTTCTCACTTATTTAAAACATAGGTAGGAAGTAGGTTGGGTTGTGTAAAATACACAAAAAGACAGTACTGAAAGCAGAATTGAATATCCTTATTTTTATGCCTTACGTGAAGCCATAACAGACCATCTGTACGTAGATACGTCCTCAAAACAAACATCGGTCTGTGCGTTAGGTTACGATAGAAGCCGGCGGCCTGTCGGCATTTGATGGAAAAAAGAAAAATGAATATTTCTGTTACGGGCGTTATTATTAGTCCAAATTCAAAAATTTAAAAAGTTTTGTCATTAAGACATTGGTCTTCACATGCGCCGTTGAGCCGATTTTAGAAATTGTTTTTAATAACAAACTTACAACATTTATAAAAAATTTAAATACATAGAAAATAAAAAAATTAAAGCGTTGGCGCAAATTCAAACATTATTTTAAGACAAATACAGTTTAAAATTTCAAAATCGGTCGTACCGTTTTCCCAAAAAGCGCGGAATACTTTTCCGATATATTTATCTCTGTCGCACACTTGGACGTCCAGATTCGCCTTAATACTACTTAATATACTTTCCGAATGTAAGCTAAACTATCACCCAAAGTTCAGATTTACAACTTATTAAAATATGCAAGCTACATGAAACCAATCCGGTAAGTGTCAGCTTCGGAAGCAACAACAATTTTGCTGAATATTCGCTATAGAGGGCGTGGATAGTCGATCTTCTCGTATTACACGTAGCACAAAGCTCAGTGACAAGTTAATTGCGCGCTTATCGTTTACACATCATTAATAATCTAAATTGAAAATAACGGGTAAAGTTCTAACGGGCGCATAAAGTATGGAAGGCACGGAATGTGACTGGCGCGAGTGGAATTTTGAAACAACCGGCACCTCGGATATGCACTTTAATGTAAGTGTGTAAATAGAGTTCACATCAGACATATGTTTGGGAGTACAAACTAGAATAAACGCTGATTGCGCGATACAATTTCTTGGTGTCGGAATGAAGTACTAGTTGACAGAATAGCTTTTATCTGCTACCAAGCAGGTTATGATGCCTTTCTCCTGACGCTATGTGTGTAATTAACTTGTGCCAGGAGTTTATGTTTGGAGGATGCATGCATTGTTTAGTAATCAAAATATCTATTTTGAACAAGCGTTTGAAGAGATATTTTTTCTCAGCCGCTTGAAAGTTCATTTTCATACGTCATTACGGCATTTGCGGATAAAAGCTTATTCTGCTCAAAGCGGAAAAGTTATGAGCACTTTATGGTAAAACTGTCAGTCTTTCCCAAAAAAGGTAACAATCTGAATCGCGATTTTGATTATATTTCTCAGGTTGAACTATAAAACAACTGTGTTTTGGGAGGTAATTTTATCATGCTAACCAAGAGTAGCCACATACGTAATGTTTACTCATATTGATAAATTCATATTTAGGTCGCTATTCATGTAAATTGTCTATGAAAGTTGTTTTGACGACCTTGATTTATTATCATAGCTTTCCAAATAAAGGTATCCATTCAGTTAAGACGCAACAAGTTTGCGGCAAAAACCACAAAGAGAAGCTTTGGTTTATCTGATATTGCTTTTATAACATATGTTAAACATATTTTCATTGAAACCTCGCGTACTAAAATACATAGGTTACGGACAAATATCATACCATATTCTTTCAAAATAAAATTAATAAACATTTCAATTAAAATTTTGCATAACTTTATTTTTTTTTCTCGCAATACTTCTATATAGTTAGCTTTCATCCTTTTTACAACATAATATTAAAAAATAAATTGGAATTAACTCTTGTCTGCGACGTATATCTCGACACTATATTAGGCTTTTATATTTTTAATAGTAAAAAAATGAGAACACTGACTAGTTGAAATGAAAGCAGTATGTGTTGCAGAAATCAAGGCATCCTTATAAATCTGATGATGCCATCGGTAATATGGGGACAATTTTGTGTTTCAGCACATAACTGTCCGCCGCAGAATCGCAAATGTGCAAAATGGATACGTTCCGCTAACATTTATTTAACAAGTATTTACCTACCTCTAAATAGTCTGACTTAAGTCCTATTGACAATGTTTGAGCTGCATTAAAGCAGAATATATATTTACACATATATAAAGACTTCATTCCAGAAAATGCAGATAAACTATGAGAAACTTCTAGGTATGGCAAAAACAATAATTCACAAAAAAACATCCCCTTCGATTTCTAATATATTACAGTAATAGTAATTTAATTAATTTGACTTGACGAAAAAGTGAAACAATTTTTTTTGAGAATTTTTTTATTAACATCAAGCTCGTCTCTATGAACCCCTAGTCATTTATTTAATACCAGCTACATTAAGTTTTGACCCCTTTGAATAAACATCGTACTCGGAAACTATATTAAAACCACACAGTCACCGTACGATAAACATATATTTTTAATTACCACGGTTACGATGCAAATTAGTTAACACCCAATATACATTGTGGCCCACATCTATTTTCCCACGGATTTACTCGAAAACTAATAGAGATAAAAAGTTTGCAGTAAAATCTAGCGACAATGAGACGACGTTGTACATCAAATTCTGCCGTTATAACATCCCGTATAAATAGCCTTTTACCTCCCTCTCCATCTTTATTTTTTTAAATTGCACGCTTAATTTTTTTCGTAAGTTTTCTGTAGCTATCAGGCTTACAAATACAGTCATATGAATTTTTTTATTATTATTGTACAAAATGTTCTCAAAAAGTGGTTCAGCAGTGTAGTGCGTAGTAGTGTATGCAATGAGAGCATGAATGCTGGACTGAAATATGCCGTTCCCATGAAATATGATTTGGAATCCTTTCTAATGTCAAACCAACCCATGTGATTACAATAACAATGACAGGAACGCCAATGAACACATGTCAATTGTGCAATATAACAGAAACGAAAGTAATTTTGATAACATAAGAAGAACAATAAGTCTCAAATACGCGTTATTATTGATTATTGAAAGTATGATATACTAAAATCACCTTATTTTTTTTTTTTGAGAAATAAAAAAGAAATCTATATTTTCTTTTGATTCAATATTTTATTCTTTTCAAATAATATGTTCAAAATGCCGATCATTTTTCATTAACCAATGTTCATACCTACGAAGAAGCTCTGTTGTACAAGTTCTTCTTATTGTCTCTGGAGAAATATCTTGGCAGACTTGACATATTTTGTTTCGTAAGTCCAAAACATTAACTAATGGTCTTTCGGCATAAATAATTTACGAGTAAACTGACGAGTAACCTTTCCACAACAATTGAGTGGTCAATAGACACAACAGCCATTACAGGTCTGTCGAGAATCTTCACTGGGTACAGAGCAGACACACTTTCAGACTAGATAGATAGATAGATAGATTAGATCTTTATTCAGTAAAATACAAAGTTGTGTTGAATATGTCATTAAATATTTCTACAAACACTTAAACACTACTATGTAATCATACAAAAGTAATAGTACAATACTAATCTACATATATGAAATAAACCCTAGTGACTATATGATAAAAGAATTAAATATCATATTCAAATTGAATAATCGTTAAATTTAATATTATCAAATTAATATATTGCCAATGACGGATAGAAATGGTAATAACGATTAAAACTGATAGTTGAAAAATTCCTGCATATTATAGAAGATATTAGTGGTAAGTATATTTTTTTATTCTCTTTTTAGTTTTTGTTAATGTAATCTTTTACATTTGAGGTAAGTGATTAAAAATTTTTATTATTGAGTAATTCACTTTTATTTACAATACTTTTTGTAGTTTTGCAAGGGACAAGATATAAATTTTATTCCACGGGTTCGAATGAGTGTTGGAGTTGCCTCTCTTCAAAATTGAGTAATTTTCTTTCAAAAATGTACAACATTTTATCACGTACAACCATGCAAGCGTGAGTAAACCTTTATTTTTGAACACTTCCCTAAAGAATCAGTTTTTTAATCCAAAATGCCCACACAAGACTTCTGAAGCAAAAAGATCTAGTCGAATCCGTCGAGGACCCAAAAAATGACACATAACGAGATTCGATATAAGCATGGTATGCCGCCAGGCTAGCTTGTTCATTGACTGTATTTGCTAATATGCGCAATGCTAAATTGAACGAGAGTTTTAGAAGCCAAATACTCTATGTGTCGCTCTCAGTTCAGTGCTCATCCATCCATAGTCAAGAAATTTTGCGCTGTCCTCGCTGACAAATTGTGAGTACCGTAGCCAACTCTAATTGGATCCTCTTATTAGGAGTGAAGTGAAGAAGATGGAGTTTTCTCGATATTTATGTTAAATTATTTTGCACAAACACGTGTTTAAAGTTCTCATGTCTCTGTGATATTGACGTTAATCGGCGTTTTAGTTTGTTCTTAAATTATGATGTAATCACCCGCAAATAAAATTGTCTTTGATGGTATAAGCTTCGTAAGTCGTTCACATATGTAAGAAAAAAAGAGGACCAACACGGACCCTTGCGGAACTCCTTTTTCCAAAGTCATCCAATCAGATTGGTTTTCGTTGGATTATCCGTAACGTCTGCCTTCTGTTGGCCAGGTACGAACACATTATTGTAAGCGTGTCCTCTAACACCATTATCTCTAGTTTCTTAAAAAGGATGTCGACTTGACACATAGAACGGCCTTTTGAGGTCATAAACAACGCAACGGGTTGTTTGTTTCATATTTATGCCTTCAACTATGTTCCAAAGCTTGATACACAGCTCTTGTAGTAGTTTTCCGGATATACGCCCATTTTGGTTGTCATAAAAATATTACACTCATTAAGAATTCAAAACTCGCACGATATAATTTTATAAAATTTTTTTGACAAATGCGTTAAATAGCTATCGGTCTATAATTGCCTAGATCCCTTTTTATCGCCTTTTTGTAATAAGTTTTATTATGATCTTTTTAATGCAGTGGGAAATACTCCTAGTTGCAAGAAATCGTTAAATATTGGTTCTAAGCAAAACTGCAAACTCCAGACACAGTGTTTTATCAGCCTTACGGATTTTCATCGTCTCCAACTGCTGCGTATCTTTCAACCCATTTATGATGGCGCATATTTCTTCACTGCACGTTGGTTTTATCTGCAGTGAATGAGGATTACAGGTAACATTGCTAAAATCTATTTACTTTATATTACTTTAGTTTAACTCTGTTTATTAGGTATTCAAGGCGTGTATCGGGATCAACGTTCGTAAATAAAAGTTGCTAGTCGTATTCACATATCCATTCTTTAAAGCTTGCAAGACCTGCCTCACCCAAAAATTTGAGTCTTACAAACTTTTGGGGCCTTCTCTGGCTAGAAATTACATTAAGTTTAATTTGTTGAGCAAGATGGTCAGATAACGCGGTCTTTACCACTCTACTTGTATATTTTTGAGCGTTTGTCATAATGTTATCAATTGTTGTTTTAGAGTCACGCCAAATTCTTGTTGTTTCATGTATAGTAATGTTAAGATTAAAGGTATGTAGCAAATCTATTATTCTTTTGGTCAGTATATCATCAGGTTTGTGAATCTGTATGTTAAAGTCTCCTGTCAAAATTATTGTATAATCTAGTTTCTTTATTACGCAGGTTAGTATGTCTTCCAATCTCTCAAATAATAGACTATATGGAGCGTCAATATTTATTAAATAAAGAAACATAGGATCCGAACCTTTCAAATCTTTATTTTACTAACTTGTTTGCCCCAGTAGATTCATAGTTTTGATCGATCATATGACGCATAATATATACAGATAACTAACAGTGTATGTTTAAGAGAAAATAAAAGCCTAGCAATGAATTTAATGTACCTAGAAAGATTTTATCTCAGATCATTTAGCCAGCAATAAGATATGTAAATAGGTGTCGTTAAAGGCTGCATTAACCGTTTTCATTCGTCTCATGACCGTTTTAAAAAATTAAACGCGTATTTTTATAAATCTGCACGAAATTTATTCGGAACGTTATTCAAATCGGCGCTAATAAAGCGCACGGGCGCGGAGCGGAGCAAAAAAGTCCCTTTATTGCCCGGAATATGCAAATGTTACGGCGATTCATTCCGTTTCATCATGCTTAGGACGTAATGTAAGCGATTATCGATTTGGCGCACAAACGAACGCTACTAAAACTCCATCCTCGCGGGATGTGGGTTAAGGAAGGCCGCAGTTTTGGCGTTGAAACAATGCGTTGCAAGCGAACGAATGCGAAAACGAAACGCGGAATGTCGGAAGGAAGAGAAAAAGAGAGAGTATAGCCACGGAGTTGAGAGCTGCGAAATCTCAGTGTAGACTTTGTAATAGTTTGTTTACTTGTTAGGAACTGAACCGGAGGCGCCGTCGTGGATAAAACAGTTCTTGTGTAATCGGCATTATTGGTCATCAGCCGCAACTGTCTGAGGATGGCAACAATGGGAAGAGGTATAGCAGCTTATTTGAAAAGAATATATTATCTTGGGATAACAAGAGGCGTGTTGTTACTTACTGGAATGGCGTGAGCTATTCATACGGAAACTTTGGTTTTAGTTTAATGGTTTAATTCGGACCGAGAGAGAATCTTGAAAATAGATATTTTACTTTTGTGGCTGTTGGAAGAAGTATTTTATTGAACTGGATGTGTTGGATGTTCCAACTTTATTAAATCTGGGAAAACTCGATCGATATTGTTTTGCATCCACACAGTATTTTGCGAGTTAATAAATAATTAATGGCGTATGGTAATGTAGTTAGTGTATTTACCCATGGCAACGTTCTTGCGAACAAAGTATGGGATCGTTCAACAAAACTGAGATAAGGCCATTTTCAAAATACAAAACAATCTCGTTAAAATGGGAGTTGGAACACCAATTTAAGGAGGCGAACATTTTCGCAAAATAATAACACAATACTGATGAAATTAAGAAGGGAAACAAAGTAGAGGAACATTGGGAAAATCTTCAAGTAACAAAGCAAGCTAAAACCTTTCTGGGAACGTATAATACGAAATAAATCCATAGTAAGGATTGTATACCGGTTTAAATTGTCCAAAAACGTTCGGTAAATTTACCGGTAAATTATAAAAATTTACCGGTAATTCGGTAAATGAAAAATCCATACCAGAAATTTTTATCTACGAAATATTGTGTTTATAGATATGTATGTATTTAAAGGTCTAAAGGGACATTGAAAATAAAACAAAAAAAAAACAGGTAAGTCTAAGTAACAATACACCCACTTATTAATTTTATGGGAGATGTTTTTTGTTTAATTTTAATTTAAACTTTCTTGAGATTGAGAACTGCTGTAATAGAGAATATAGAAAACAAACTGACAAAAACTTTTGATTAGAAACGTATAACCTCCATTCCACCGAGTTAGCCAGAAAGAGAAGGAATCAAAAAATTCTCAACAAAAAAAAAGCAAAAAATTTAAAAAAAGGTCGTGTAGAAATTAGAAGAAAATAAGAATGGAAACAAGATGGATAACGAAAAGCAACGCAAAGAAAAGCGAGATTAATGTTCATTTGTTGCTAAGACGGTTGCTAGGACAGTAGGAAGCAAAACACCCCACTTTTCCTACTTGGCTTTGTCAACAAGTGCAATTTCAATTCTCTCATTTTATGGTTTTTTGTGTGGATTTTATTTATCGTTCGAAAAAAGTTGAGTTAGCATATGCTCTGGAGTCTTTTTAAGATTTTTAAAAGTTTTGAAGCGTTTTTCTTAAAGAGTAAGTAAATGTCTCATTTTTAAATATTTAAAAATAATAATAATTCAGGACAATGTAATATGTAAATATTATATGTGATTTTTTCATATTATAATATATAAGAACAACATTTCACATATTTAAATTAATAGCAAGTTTGAATACACCACATTATAAAAGAACATTAATGCAACATTGTTGTAAAAATTTGAACCTTAAATATTTTGTTTTACTTCTCACAACTGTTTAAAATAATTAAATATAAATATTTATTACAAAATTCTAATATTATGCCTTAAAATTGTGTAAAATATGTGTTATTCTAGCCTAACTTCTAACCCTATTTTCTTGGGGAATCCCCATTAATGTCACGTATGAAAAAAAATACCGGTAATTTACCGGTAAACCGGTATTTTCATTTTCATTTACCGAATTACCGGTAAATGAAAAAATCGGTAAATTTACAATCACTAATTCATAGTTTGCATCAATCTAAGTAAGAGCAACAGCCTTATGTCTGCTAGCAGAGAAAGCAAAATGTAGATTCTGTGGGAAACAAAATGTTACAAAAATCTTAATTGCACGGCACTACACTGAAAAACCAATTTGTCCTGGACAACAAAACAATTTCAAGCAAATTTTATCATTAAAAATTAATTATTCCATCAAAATATTTCAAATAAATGAAAGGTTAAATGAATAAATAATTAGCAAACAAATCGGTTTTTTCAGTATATGCAACTCAAAACGAAGTAGAAGCAAAAACGTTTACTGCCAGCACTTAAACGAGGATCCGACAATTGAAGGAGTTTGGATAAGAAGGATACAAGTGCATTTTTTGTAATAGGTGCTTGCTTTTTACAAAAATAAAAATCTTACATTAAACACAACTTTAGAATTAGCTTCAAATTTTTATTTTTGTAAAAAACAAGCACTTACTACAAAAAATGCACTTGTACCCTTCTTATTCTAACCCCTTCAATTGTTCGTTCACTGGAAATAGTAGTTCTCAGAAGTAGTAAATTATCACTGAATTTTTATCCCATTATCCCATCTATTAATTTCTTAGATGTCATCATTTAAGAAAAAAAGTTTTGGTGATACGTAAGATTTCAGCAGTCTCATAAATCTTGAATTATCGCATTAGAGGAAATCAGAACGTGATATGCCCAAAAATAATGGCATTTTCAAAGGGATTGCACATAACAAATTAGACTAGAAAGTATCGGTCGAAAGAAAAATAGAACCATCAGCAATTTAACCAAAACACGAAGAAGAGAAGATTAATAATTGATACTACAAAACGCGAAAATGAGGCCCCTTCTTCATCAAAACGGCGTCAAGGATTCGATAGGAGAAGTATTGCCTAACCATCCGAGGAATAATACCTTACTAGCGATAGGCAAATGGCCAGATATGTTCTTTAATCGTGTGTGGGTCACAGCTTTATCATTTATTATAAGTATAGTAGTTATAAAAATGCTTTTACGTTTCGGAAATTTAATTTTTTCCTTTTTCAACATTATTTTTGCCTTTAATTTTTACCATTTTATTATTTTTGTTCACCCAAATGGGGTTTGTCAAAAAAATTCGTTACTTATAGTAACATTTAAACATGAAATAATTTTTAGAAGACAAACGTACTTTAACACTACAAACAAACAAATATAGTGCTGAAGTACGTTTATCTTTTGCAAATTATATTATGTTTAAATGTTACTATAAGTATCAAATTTCAAACTTTTTGACAAATACCGTTAAGTGAACAAAAATAAGAAAATAGAAAAAATAATAATAATAAATAAAAATAATTATGAAAAAGAAAAAAATAAAATTGCCGAAAGCATCTTTATAATTTTACAATTAAGAACCGGCATACCTAAATAAAGAAAAAAATGAATGAAGGAAATATAACCGGTTAAATAAATTGAAGACATTTATGAAAATCACAACATTTGAAAATGTACATCGACGAGAAAAGGTGAAAGTGGAAAGTGGTGAGGAAAACAAAATATGCGATTTTGTCTTTACCATTTTAAAATCAGAAAATGTCAAACTTATTTCTGTTTATGTTACTCGAAAGAAGACCGTCATATGTTGTTTTTAATACAGAAATTTTGTTTGTTATCGTTGTCGTAAATCTTAACAATTAAATAGACTGTAATTATTTTTAATTCATTTATTTCACAAAACACTTATTTTTTTGCTGGTGATAATAAAACTAAATTTCTTAAAAAAAATCCATCAAAATTTTATTGCAATAAAATTCTATTTTTTATCGTATCTAAAAGATAAACTTTGCGGCTTTCTATTTGATTTTCCTTGTTATATAGATTTTGTTTTCTCTTGCGGTATTTATTGCCAGTGGCGGCTCGTGACAATATGGAGTGGTGGGGCCAATTACAGGCCAACTCCCTGTCCCCCTGCCCATTTTATTAATTTTACAAGGTTTTGAATCAGTTTAGCTTAGCTTGCAGTAATTTAGTACCTTGTAACGCTGTTTTCTTACCTTCTCGCTCGTACTGTATCTATTTTTCCTTACTGTACCTATTTAACGTTCCTTTTATTCGGAGTAACCTTGGGGTGTAACATACTAGTCGCCTACGTGTTACATTGCTGTTAATTTCCGATCTCGCTCTGGGTATTGTCACTAGAAGCGGAGTTATGATAGTATTGAGGGTTACTTCTTTTATTACTTTACCGGGATACTGCCGACCTGTGTTTTGTTCAGCTTTTTTTTCCGTGCCTTTCTCTGTTGTTCGTTATTTCCCTTACTTTCTTCTGTTTCCTGAAGAGTTGGTGAACCTCGTTGTTTTGTTTACTACACCGGTCAGCTGTTTTGACAGCGCGAACGATGTTAGCGGCGGTTGTTCGGTAAAGTCAGGGTTACCAACTTTTCATTTCTAAATTTCTCTTCAAGTTATCTTTTCTGCGAGTACTTTGTATTGTCTAGGGGGATGTTTAGAGCGTTTTGCTTCGTGGAGTTCAATTACGTCGTTTCCGGTATCGATTGTTCGAGAATCGTGGATTTATCGGAAAAGGTTCGAAACGATCTTCCGGTTTTCTCGTCACTCCCGTTTTGGCTCTATGAGTGTGTAGGCCTGCGTTTGGTTCGTCCGCATTTGCCATTTTGTTGTGTGGAAGTAACGCATTTTGAGTTATGCGGATTTAAGGGCATTTTGCGAGTATTGCTGGCGGAATCGCATTGTTTTTGATGGTTTAGGCGAGGCCTAGTGTGGAAATTTTTGCGGTTCGTATCGCTTAGGCGGATTTTGTGCAGTTAGACGACCTACGTTTTCACCGCCCACGTGTTTTGAACGTGTGGATCCTTAAACCTTTAGACGCAAGGGTTTTTTTTTCCCACCTACGGGTTAACCTACACATTGTTTTATTATAAGCTGTGGGCCCTTTTTAAGGCATAATTACGTTGCCTAATCTTGATGGGTGATGTAATCTCCCTAATTGGACCTTTGGCGTTGTCCATCTCAAGCCTGCCATTCAGGTTTAGTCACCGCCATCCGCTGCACGTTTTTTGCGAGTTTACCGAGCCTGGAGACAGACCCGAATTCCTGATCTGGGGGCCGTCAACACCGGAAGTCGGCACGTTTCTCCAAGGACGCTAGACGTGGGGGAGGACGTGGCGAAACGAATCAGGCTTGTGTTATAAATTTTTACTTATTATTGCCGTTAACTATTTTTGTATGCTCGCCTAAACGGCAGCGTAGAGCCAATTTTCTTGAGTAAAGAAGCCAATTAGGCATCGGGGGCTCATGTTTGTTATTTTTTTTTTGTTCTCTTTTCCCTTCAGATATCAAGTAATTGTTTTATATATATTTAATTTTTAAACGCTTATAAATGTTATCGTCGTCGGATGCGCAGAGTTTTAAACTCGCCACTGTTGAAATATTGTTAGCGCTAAGCTTTGGTGATCATCAACGTTACGCGTACAAACCCACCCGTGTGTAGTTAAGATTACTTTTGTAACTTTGTTACGTTTCAATTTATCTTTTAAGGGGAACTCGATATTTATTTGAGCCCTAATATTTTTTTTTTTGTACTCGTCTGCGTTTAACACACTTATTTTTTCGGAAATAATTACTAACTTTTAACTTTCCTTTTTTTTATTACGCAATATTACATTTACAATAAACTTGTACTTACATTTACCACGTAATCTGTAGTTTCGTTATTGTTTTTTTTTTCCTGTTGTTACGCTGATTTCCCCCTATATTTACTATCTCCGAATTTCCCGTTTTGACGGACGCCTCGACAGGGTTAATCTTAAAGCGGTGGCGCCTTAGTTTTCGATCTTGTTGTTAACCCACTCCCGTCTTCACTGAGCCGGCGGACCCTGAATGACAGGTAAGATCTTGGACCTTTCGGAGGAGTCAGCAGTAGTTTGGTTTTTTTTTTATATTTTTTTTTGGCGGGTAAGTTGGTTGGCGTTATAGGTTTGGCGCCCTAACGTGTGGGGCTCGAATTCTTTTTTTTAGTGCCATTTTGAGCTTTTTAGGCTTTAGTTGTTTTCCCTCCCCCCTTTTATTTTATTTTATTTCCCTTTTCCACTGTTTACTTGCGCTGTGTTTTTCGTGGTAGCGTTTTGGTCGTTCCGGTGGAGCGTTTTTTTTTGCTTTCGTCATGGATTTAAAAATGATATTGGACGGTTATCGCGCGATGAGTTGGTGTATGAGTTGCGCATACACCGGGGTAACGGAGTCCGGTACAGTCGAGATCATGCGAAGGACTCTTAGACATTATCTAAAATGTCAAATAGTCTAATTACGTGCAGCCTAGACATCCGTTCACCTTTGAGGAAGATCTACGGCTATTAAGCTAAATTAACCGAGCTTACGCAACTCATTGATGTTTTCAACGATTCCCGTAAATCTTCGGAATTCCGTAAGCTTTCGTCTAAGATTGCGCATTTGTTCGGACGTATCAACGCGTTGTAACTGCGTCGGAAGAGCAAACCACTGCTCGTTCGAATTATTGGTGAGCTTAGTTAATTTGTCTTCGCAACTTACTTTTAAGGCCAAAATTTTGAACGAATCTCCACTTTGGTCAATTTTCCGCCCTGGATTTGTCGGCTTTGGTGTTGCGCGCCAGAATTGTCTGATTCCTCGGACGGTGATATAGGAACCGTTGAGCCGGTAACGCGTGTCGACAGCGTGTCGCGAGCGGACCTAAGCCTGTACCAGTATCGTCTTGGGCCTTAAATTTAGTGGACTTAGGGAACGTCAGTTAGCGCCTTTTTAGAGAGGGTTACGAGTTGAGGGTAGCCAGAAATTCTACGAACGAGATTTTATACCGTTCCGCTATTGATCTTTTTTCTGACGTGCACTGATTTGGTATCGTGCCAACAGAGTAGCTTTGATTCTTGGGAAGACATAGCTCAGGGTTGCGTGAGGAATTTCAACCTTCAGATTACGATGATCGCTTGTATGAGGAAATTAAACATAGAACACAGGGTGCTGACGAACCTATTGGATTATATATATCGATTATGAAGGGATTGTTCGCGCGTTTGACGGTTCAATTACCGGAAGCTACCAGACTTAGATATATTAAGAATATTTTTGCCTTTTTATCAAACACAACTGGGTCTCACCGAAGTTACTAGGATAGCGCAATTATTAGATCTTTGTAGGAAATTAGAAGCGCGTAAAGCTTCCGTTGAAGCTTATGTACCGCCGCCCAGTCGAGCATAGGCTTTGGAGCCCGATTTAGCTTACGTAAGCGCTCCACCGCCCTCTACGTCGTGTGTGATGCTGTTCCGTATTGCCTGTAGCTAACTTGCGCTGCTGGAACTGTAATGGTGAGGGCACCGTTCCTCTCAATGTACACGGGCAAGGAAGCGACATTGTTATCGGTGCGGAACACCTAATGTGACGTACCGACTTGTCCGAAATGTTCGGAAACGAGCGACAGACGCGTTAGAGGTCGTATAGCGTGTCGAGATGTAGAAACGACCAACATCGAGGATAAGATTCGATTAGATTTTATATTAGCTCACGCGGAGGACGATGAAAGACCGTACCTTCAGGTTCGAATTTTTGATAAAACTTTTCTTGGGCTATTAGATTCTGGTGCTTCGCGTACTATCTTGGGAAAACCTGGGTGGGATATCTTGAGAACTCTTGGAATTCCGTTAAAGCGTCGAACTTCCACATGCACTGTTGCGTCCGGACAGAGGTGTTGTGTCGTGGCGAGATTTCTGTCCCTGTGCAGTTGCGCGATCGAGAAAAACTCATCGATATTATAATTGTGCCTGAACTACCGCATGTCCTAATTTGGGGGCAGATTTTGGCGAATCATGGAATTATACCTGACTTGAGGAAAGGAGAATGGGTGTTCTCTCCCGAAAAGCATGTATTGAATGCATTATGCACTAGACCTCATCTTACCGACCAACAGCGATTACGGTTGGAAGAATTAGTAGAGACCGCTTTTCCTAAGAGTGCCGAAGGCAAACTTGGTTTCACTTCGTTAGTTGAACACCATATTCAGACCAATAGTCCACCAATAAGGCAACGATACTACCCTATTTCTCCAGCCATGCAGAAAATCGTAGATCAGGAGATGGATAGAATGTTGGCTTTGGGAGTTGTAGAAAATCATCAAGCCCTTGGTCTTCGCCTATTTTGTTGGTGCCAAAGAAGGATAAGACTTACCGCTTTTGTGTAGATTACCGCAAACTTAATCAGGTAACAGAGAGAGACGCGTACCCTCTGCCTTATGTCTCTAACACTTTAGATAGCTTCGAGACGCCAAATATCTTACATCTCTTGATATTAAGTCAGCCTATTGGCAGATCCTGTTGCGGAGTCTTCTCGCCTCTTACTGCCTTACGTACCAATCGTGGACTTTTTCAATTTAAACGTCTACCTTTTGGTCTTCACAATTCGCCTGCTACCTGGCAACGCTTTATAGATGGTGTGTTGGGACCTGAGTTGGAACCTAAAGTTTTGTTTACCTGGACGACATCATTATTGTCACTCAGACCTTTGAGGAACATCTGACCGTACTCGAAGAGGTACTGAAGAGATTGAGGACTGCTGGACTTACCCTTAGCAAGGAGAAATGCCTATTTTGTCGTGAAGAACTAAAATACCTTGGCTACGTTGTAAATGGAGATGGATTACTTGTAGATCCGGATAAGGTTAAAAGCGATTATCGAGATACCTACTCCTAAATCTGTCACAGAAGTGAGGCGAATAGTTGGAATGGCGTCGTGGTACCGCCGATTCGTACCAATTTTGCCACCACTATATCCCCGTTGACTAACTTACTTCGTAAGAACCGCCCTTTTACCTGGAGCACGGAATGCGATGAGGCTTGGACAGCCATTCGTGAACGCTTGATATCTGCACCTGTTTTGTCTTGCCCCGACTTTCAAGGGAGTTTGTTGTACAGACGGATGCCTCAGACTTTGGATTGGGAGCTGTGTTGCACAAACTATCGAGGAGCAGGAGAGAGTTATCAGTTACTTGAGCCGTTCTTTAACACCTCAGGAACGTAAGTTCTCGACCACTGAGAAGGAATGCCTAGCTGTTCTTTGGGCAATTGAAAAATTGAGACCGTATCTAGAGGGCTCACACTTCACCGTCGTGACCGATCATTATTCCCTATGCTGGTTAAATAAATTGAATTCTCCGAGTGGACGTTTAGCACGTTGGTCCGTACGCCTACAGCAATACGATTTCACGATAGTTCATCGTAAAGGAAAGATCATGTTGTTCCCGATGCTTTATCCGGTCGGTACTGTTCTTGATGCCGTGAGTGGGGACCGTCAGCCGGATCGTTGGTATACCAAGTTATATGCTGCCGTAGAGGCATCACCAGAAAAGTACCCTACGTTCCAAATTATCGATAATAGGCTTTGTAAGTACGTTAGACCACCCTATGGAGACCTGACTGGTGAGGCTGACTCTTGGAAGGAAGTTGTACCTAGAAATCGCCGAAATGAGGTCATACGCTCGTGTCATGATGAACCGACCTGTGGACATCTTGGAATTGATAAAACCTATCACCGTATCGCCGAGAGATACTATTGGCCGAAGATGCTTGCTGATGTCATAAGATACTTACGCCGCTGTATACCGTGCATACGTTCGAAGCCTGAACAACGAAAACCAACTGGACTAATGGGAGGACACACTTATATTGACTCACCGTGGGAGATGATTAGTGTGGATATAGTTGGACCGCTACCCAAAACCAAACATGGTAACAACTTTATCTTGGTCGTGACCGATTGTTTTAGCAAATTTACCTTGACGTTTGCTATGCGAAGAGCCACCGCTAATATTGTTATTAGGCATCTTGAGAACGACGTATTTCTATTATTCGGAGTTCCTCGAACTATAATTTCTGATAACGGCGTACAATTTAGGTCGAAAGAATATCGCTCGTTAATGCAGAAGTATCAGGTTAAGATTGCGTATACTTCATATTACCATCCTCAGCCAATCTGTTGAGAGAGTTAACCGTGTACTTAAGACCATGCTTATAGCCTACGTCTCGGATAATCATCGCGAGTGGGATGCTTTATTACCCAAAGTAACGTGCGCACTTAGAACCGCGAATCACGAGGTTACAGGACTAACCCCGTATATGATCAATTTCGGTAGGCAAATGAAAATATCGGGTAACGTTGATAAAGGGGAGAAATGTGGCGAAAAGGAGAATGTCTCCGTAAGACTGAATCCAGAACAACTTATGGAAAGAGCGGAACATTTTGGTAAGCTTTACAAGGATGTTAAGTTGCGGTTGCAGAAGGCTTATGAGAGAGCTAAGAGTCGTTACGATCTTCGACGCCGTAATGATGAGTTCCTACTAATCACTAGTTTGGCGTAAGAACTTTGTACTCTCTGATGCTGCAAATACTATACGAAAATTGGCAGATAAATACGTAGGACCATTTATGATCCATCGCAAGGTTTCGTCCATACTTATGAACTGAAGACATGCCAAGGGAAGGTGCTTCCAGGCTCTTGGAGTGGAAGTTTGCTGAAGCTCAACTTAATGATGACTAACGTTTTTTTACCCGTCCTGGTCCCGGGGGATATAATAGGCTAGGGGTGACCTGCCGAGGGGTGAGAATCCTCCGGAATGGATACCGTCTGTTTCAGCTTTACCGTCTGTTGCTGTTGGTATGTTTACCGTCGCGTGTTGCACGTTTGGTTTAGGTTTAGGCGTTGTTCCCTATGGAATGTTGGGACTCTTTGGTTTGCAGGTGGGCCAGAAGAATACTCCTGTCGGTGTTGTGACCGAGGCGTAAGAGGCGTCCTAAAATCACACAGTTTCGCCATTGCACTTTTGGTAAGCTTTTACGGTTTGGGTTTAGCGCTGTTTTAGTTTTTTTTTTCCTTTGTCCATTCTTGGAATCCCTTTTCCTTACTTTAGGTATTTGGCGTATCCCTATCCGTGATTGCTGATTTTGGCTGAGTAAATTTCGTAACTTACGGATTTGACGTAAGATTTCTTTACGATTAGGACTTTCTGGTAGACATATAGAGTTAAGTTCGTGAGGGCGTAGTCCGAACTCTGTCTTTGCTGAGACCGGCAGCTTTTGCTTTCTTTAACGTTCAGACTTTGTGTTCCGGGCATAGGATTGGTTTGTTTCTGTTTTCTTTTGTCGTTGGTACCTTGGTACTGTTTTAGTTCGTGTCTACTTCACCTTGGAAAAAAGGACACACCCTTCTTTGTTTTAGGTTGACTGTTTCGTGGTCCTGCTTTCTTTTTTGTAGGGAGTTGGTGTTCAAAAAATTGTCGTTCATCTTCGTTCCCTGGGGCTGAATCTCGGCAGTCTTCTTTATCGTAGAGACTCGCGTTCACTATTTTGTTCGAGATATGGGTAGGTGAATTGTGTTTCAGCTACACTGTTTCAGTCTGGATGGGCGTCCATGACTTTAAATTTGATTTAACGTTACTTTGTTTTTTTTTGGCCTTTATCTCCCGTGATTTTGTTGTTTTCGCCTTCAGCGTTTCGTTAACTTTTAGTTCCCTTTCTTTTGGGCCGGTTCTGGGTCTAGACGGTTTGTTGGTTGTGTGTGCGTGCGAATGGAGATTTAACCCTTTTTACCCTTTCTCTATCATGTCCGCATTCCTTATTCCGCTTTGTATCCTTTATTAAGTCGTAATGAACCTGTTTTAGTTAACCCTTATTTAATTTTTTTTTTTTTGAGCACTGATCGCCTCACGTGATGTGTCTCATTTTACGCTGGATGTTGGGATTGTCGCTTCGTGTGGGTCTTGGTTGGGTCTGGTTGGATTTAGCGGCACAGCTTCTTCTTCTTTCGCCGTGAGAGGTAATGATCACCTCTCATCTGGGCTTTTTGTTGAGGCTTGCCTCGCTTTGTTTCCGCTTCTTTAGGTCCTCTTCTGGGGTGCTGTTGAGTCTGTCCGGGGTCGTGCTTTGTTTCGCTTGGTGTGGGGTCACCTTCACCAGATTTGCTGTTTTGTTGTTTTGATTTTCCTTATTTTCCTGGTTTTCCGGCCGAATCGCCGAAGGGTCCGAGTGGTAGTATGGACCGTGGGTTGATCTTAGTGTGCGTCCGTTTTGAAGATGGAATGGTTGTTTAGTGCCTTCTCAATAGTTAGGGTTGACGGGTTTATTTTGGTTTCCTTCTTGTTGTGGGCTGACACTTAAGAATTTTTCTACGAAAACTTCTTCTGACGTGAGGGGGGGATTTGTTACGCTGTTTTCTTACCTTCTCGCTCGTACTGTTTCTATTTTTCCTTACTGTACCTATTTAACGTTTCTTTTATTCGGAGTAACCTTGGGGTGTAACATACTAGTCGCCTACGTGTTACATTGCTGTTAATTTGCGATCTCGCTCTGGGTATTGTCACTAGAAGCGGAGGTTAGAATTAGTATTGAGGGTTACTTTCTTTTTCTACTTTACCCGGGGATACTGCCGTCCTGTGTTTTGTTCAGCTTTATTTTCCGTGCCTTTTCTCGGTTGTTCGTTATTTCCCTTACTTTTTTCTGTTTCCTGGAAGAGTTGGTGAACCTCGTTGTTTTGTTTACTACGCCGGTCAGCTGTTTTGACAGCGCGAACGATGTTAGCGGCGGTTGTTCGGTGAGGTCAGGGTTACCAACTTTTCATTTCTAAATTTCTCTTCAAGTTATCTTTTCTGCGAATACTTTGTATTGTCTAGGGGGATGTTTAGAGCGTTTTGCTTTGTGGAGTTTCGATTACGTCGTTTCCGGTATCGATTATTCGAGAATCGTGGATTTATCGGAAAAGGTTCGAAACGATCTTCCGGTTTTCTCGTCACTCCCGTTTTGGCTCTATGAGTGTGTAGGCCTGCGTTTGGTTCGTCCGCATTTGCCATTTTGTTGTGTGGAAGTAACGCGTTTGAGTTATGCGGATTTAAGGGCATTTTGCGAGTATTGCTGGCGGAATCGCATTGTTTTTGATGGTTTAGGAAATTTTTGCGGTTCGTATCGCTTAGGCGGATTTTGTGCAATCAGACGACCTACGTTTTCACCGCCCACGTGTTTTGAACGTGTGGTTCCTTGAACCCCTTAGACGCAAGGGCTTTTCCTATCACCTACGAGTTAACCCACTCATTGTATTATCATAAGCTGTGGGCCTTTTTTTTAAGGCATAATTACCGTTGCCTAATCTTGATGGGGTGATGTAATCTCCCTAATTGGACCTTTGGCGTTGTCCATCTCAAGCCTGCCATTCGGGGTTTAGTCACCGCCATCCGTTGCACGTTTTTTTTTGCGAGTTTACCGAGCCTGGAGACAGACCGAATTCCTGATCTGGGGCCGTCAACACCGGAGGTCGGCACGTTTCTCAGGACGCTAGACGTGGGGGAGGACGTGGCGAAACGAATCAGGCTTGTGTTATAAATTTTTACTTATTATTGCCGTTAACTATTTTGTATGCTCGCCTAAACGGCAGCGTAGAGCAATTTTTCTTGAGTAAAGAAGCCAATTAGGCATCGGGGGCTCATGTTTGTTACTTTTGTGTTCTCTTTTCCCTTCAGGATATCAAGTAATTGTTTTATATATATTTAATTTTAAACGTTTATAAATGTTATCGTTGTCGGATGCGGCAGAGTTTTAAACTCGCAATTGTTGAAATATTGTTAGCGCTAAGCTTTGGTGATCATCAACGTTACGCGTACGAAACCCACCCGTGTGTGGTTAAGATTACTTTTGTAACTTTGCTACGTTTCAATTATCTTTAAGGGGAACTCGATATTTAATTGAGCCCTAAATGTTTTTTGTATTTGTCTGCGGTTATACAACTTATTTTTCGAAATACTTTACAATTTTTAACTTCCTTTTTTTTATTACGCATATTACCTTTTACAATAAACTTGTTACTTACATTTACCACGTAATCTGTAGTTTCGTTATTGTTTTTTTTTTCCTGTTGTTACGCTGATTTCCCCCTATATTTACTATCTCCGAATTTCCCGTTTTGACGGACGCCTCGACAGGGTAAATCTTAAAGCGGGTGGCGCCTTAGTTTCGATCTTTGTTGTTAACCCACCCCCCGTCTTCACTGAGCCGGCGGGACCCTGAATGACAGGTAAGATCTTGGACCTTTCGGAGGAGTCAGCAGTAGTTTGGTTTTTTTTTATATTTTTGGTTGGCGTTATAGGTTTGGCGTCATAATGGTGCCTCTCTTCAATCTGTGAAAAGTGTAAAATTTCTCGGCGTCGAATTAGACGAAACTTTGGACTGGGGTGCGCACTGTGCCGGAGTCGTCTCCAGGATTTATAGGGCTTGCTTTCAAATTCGGTCACTGAGAGGAACAGTAGCCATTGATACTCTTTTATCATTTTATTATAGTGAAGTCCATTCTAGAATTAGGTATGGTATAACTTTGTGGGGTTTATCTAAACATTCTTCAGAGGTGTTTCTAGCGCAGAAGCGGATTATTAGATGTATATCTAGGATCGGTACTTTTGAGTCACGCCGTCCCTTATTTTATTAAGTATAACATAATTCCGGTCCTTTGCATTTATATCCTAGACTATCAATTTTGCTAGAAATGGGGATCTACATTCATACGATACGAGAGGTAAAGGTGATTTTAGATTAAATTTAAACAAGTTGAATATTTCTAAGCGATCTCCATCGTCTGCAAGTATTAAACTTTTTAATATGTTACCCCAGCATATGAAAAACTCTAATAGAAATACATTCAAACGGTTAATAAAACATGTGCTTGCATCCAATGCATTTTATTCCGTGGATGAATTTGTGGCACATCTTGCGCGGTCTCATTAGTACATGTAAGAAATTGTCCTCTTTACATATCTATTTATTTATTTATTTGTATAATGTGTGTATTTTTTGTATATATATATTTTAATTATACTTTATGACACTGTCCAGCTACTTTTAAGCTTGAGACAATAAAGAATCTATCTATCTATCTATTATATGCATGTTTTTAAACTGGTTAAAAAACGTATTGAGCACTTTGAACCTTTCATCATGTTGCTCCCAAAAACACTTTCGATATCCTGACTTTTCTTTTTAATGTTATAAGTAAATATCAAAATCATATTCCCAAATTTATTAGAAAGAACATGACTCTTGCCATAGTATCCCTAAGTTTCCAAAAATATACAAAAACTAACATAGGTAAAATTAATTAAAAAATTTTCATTCGTTGATGCTTGCATCAGGACTTCTTTATTATTGTTTTACTTTACTATGCTGTTTTACTACTGTTATTATGCCCAGTAATACTTAGGCAGAAGTACTTCGGGAGAGATCTATTGGAGCCCTCGAAGGTCCTCAAGTTTCCACTGGGCAAGATATTGGGCTCTATAGAGAACACCAAGCTGCTCGAGTGGAAATAAGAGAATCAATACGAATGGTACAATGAGCATCTAGCTCAAGTGCCCACCCTAACTTGAATGAATGAATGCCCAGTAATATTTTAAATTTTATCTCATAGAACGATTGACAAACTGATGTTAAAAACAAATCCGTTGTTAATACGGATCCTTGTATTATTGCTCAGTAAATATAAATTAAAACCAAGGATAAATGGCCAAATTTAAATTTCCCGCCATAATTCAGTTCAAGCATTAAAATAACTATTAATGCAGTACAAAAATGGTGGGTAATTTTATGTTTCAAATAACTATAACTAACAGCTTCTTGCGGGTTTCGCCGTGTGTCAAAATTTTCGCTCGACGTTTCGCTGTTCATATTGACAGCTTCTTCAGAATAACTGAACTCAGTTCAGTTAGACACACGGCGAAACCCGCAAGAAGCTGTTAGTTATAGTTACACCGGCCGTGAAAGCCTACGCAGTGTTTATGTTTCAAAGTTACTAAGAATAATTGCGGAAAATTGAAATTTGGCTATTAGGGATAGATCGCAAATCGGTTCCAAATTATTTATTTCGTTTGAGTGCCACGTTTGTCTAAACTTTAAACTGTTTTAAACTTTTTAATTAAATATATTTTTTTTGCTTAATAAACAAAACGTCGCAGTTTAAATAAAATAAATAATCTTAAATCGAATTATGCTCTATATTTGGCCATTTATCCTTGGTTTTAAATCCATAATTAGTTGCATGTAGCGGTATAGAGAAGAAATACATTTTAACGATTTTAAAACCACATACGAAAATAATTTACGCTTGCAGACTCTACGGGCGTAATTGTTTATCCCCCTGGTTGTATGAAAACTACAACTGCAAAAATTTTTTTTTTTCAGGTGAAAAAGTATTCGCTGTCGGGTTTTCCCTATTTCGATGCAGCTCAGACCTACATTGTCCACAGGCTGCATATCTCAAACCAGGTCCACAATGATCAAGACGACGTGTTCAGTGTTGCCGGGAGCCAGCGCAGGAGCATTCATAAATAAATACGGCAAACTTATAGGTATAATTGTTTGCAACGCCCGACATTGCTCCAATTCAAGCGCTAACCCGCGAATTAATATGGGGATTCCCATTTTAAATATTATCCAAATCATAAGAGATTATATGAGTACAAAAGGTATAGGTTTAATTTATAATTTTATAATATGCTGTTTACGCCGTAAGTCAAACATCTTTTACTGTGTTTTCCAGATATTCTCACATTGGAAAGACTCAAACTGGAGGAGTGGGAGCCAAAGAAAGAATGGAATTTTTTGAATAGCAGTTTGTGATAAGGTAAAGTCAGGTAAGTGTGCAGTAAAAATTGCATAGTGTGAAGAAAATGTAACACTGTTTACATAATAAGATATTTTGATAAATTTTACACATATAGAACTACGTAATATATGCCCAGTTGTAAGCCTTCAATAGGTACGCCTTTTATAATTATCATCGGTTTACTAGAAAAAATAAATTTAAACACTGTCAATACTACACACTTACCCAGCAAAATGGGGCAAGTGTGTAACCGTTCCGCATTTTATATATTAATAGCATTATCCTTTAGTTCGGCCAAGAGTGTAATACTATACTGATGCCTTTTAATAAGGTATGATAAATTTATAAGATATCTAAGTTATTACACGTTAGGAGATGTGAATTTTTATTTGTAAGTTTAGTACATTAGTAATTTAACAGAGGACATCCATATTTTAATTTTGAAAATAAATGTAGCCAAACTACACACTTGCCCCGGTTGCACACTTACCTGACTTTACCTTATGCGTTTTTTTTTTCTGCAAAAAAAATATAAACGTTTAATAAATATAAATAGAGTCATATCATCTTATGAAAACTACTAACATAAACAACAAGTTCGATGTTACAAAACTCTCTTATTTGTTTTTTGAAATTTCATTTAATAAATATTTTTTTTTGATTTTTAGTATGATTTAATGTCGTTGAAATTTTAAATCATCCACATTCCAGATGAAGTTCTAAAAGGGTTCCCAAAGTTACCATATTTGTTGTGCCGCAATTCCAACAAAGTTTTATAATGGGATACATATGTCAAATGGCGTACATTAGTTTACATTTCAAGTAAAACCATTTTGGGCACTTTCTTATTATTTTAAATGCATTGATTTTAAATAAATATTTATTGAAATAGTTGGTTTTATCATTCATTAGTATTACGTTCTTCTAATTTTTTTTCGATAATGAACCTTGTTAAATCAAAATTGAGAAATCAAATGGGTTTAAGTACATTAAATTTAATTTATGCACAGCATAACAGTTCCCGATAATGTTCTATCTGATGTTTTTAGTGTTTGTGAATATCTATAAATAAATAATATAGAACGATCTTAGGAACACCAACAAAGGGTTGCAACGATAAACTTGTTAAGATGAACAATGATTTAATAAATTTTGTTGTTTCAAAAGGCACACTAAACAATAATTGTTGTTAATTTGATGACTACTCAATCTTAGTAACTGTA
The DNA here is from genome assembly GCA_004143645.1 of Protaetia brevitarsis. Classification (NCBI taxonomy): domain Eukaryota; kingdom Metazoa; phylum Arthropoda; class Insecta; order Coleoptera; family Scarabaeidae; genus Protaetia; species Protaetia brevitarsis. The sequence continues at coordinate 1,365,863 of RXPK01000213.1, forward strand.
CTAAGATTTTGATAGATGGATTAAATAGTGAAAATAAATAGCGAAATTTTCATAGTGAACTCGTAAAATTCGCTTACTTTTTACTCAAAATCACCATTCAGAGTTGTTTATCATTCAAATAGGATATTAACTTTGCAAGTGTTCTTGTTATTTCAAGTTTTGAAAACATAAGAAATTAATTTAGTCAGTAGACTAAAAATGTTGTAAATGTGGCAGATAATTTCTGTTAGTTCGCCGCATTTCATATATTGAAACCATACATTTTATACATGATCCATAAGCATGATAAATTTCATTGTGAAAGTACTTGTTTTAGAAAAATTGTTATGCGTTAGATGTGTATGTTAGATTCAAGGTATAAAAATTATAAAATGTAACTTCATTAAATTGCATCGACATTCTTAATTTTCGGAATAATTTTCTTAAATTGACAACACTGCTTAAAAAACTGAACATAAGGAACCTGGTTTCGTACAATTTGTTAAGCCAACCATTATTACACGTTGCTTAAACATAGCAATTTGTAATTCTAAAAAAATTGCACAACGAATTTTTTCTTACTTGTGTTATGTTATAAACTAATATGTTTAGTTTGTAAATCACGAGTTTTTCTGCCGGCGCTTCATTTAAAAGAAATATCGATAAAAATACATCAAATAACCAACTTTAGTCATGAATAATGTAAAACACAGGGTATGTATAATATGGAGAAAAAAAATAAAGAGTCTATTTAAAACTCTCAGAATATCAATACGCGAAGGTACTATAGAAGTGAAATTCGTCTAGTGTATAAACATCGATAAGAAAAGCACCTAAAAAAAACACACACTGCCTGCGCGAAAGAGAAAGTGCCGTTAGGTGAAGCATTTTGGAAGCTCACCGTTGTACAAGTAGATTGTTATAACGAGGTAACGAATTCATGCACAAAATGTAATTCTTATGAACTAAAAATGTACTTTCCTTTTAGTTATACAGCTAACAGCAATACCACGCAGTCACATATGACGCCTTTAACACAACTAAATTCACGTATGTGTATCAACCTGACACTTGCAAAGTTAGAACAGAAATTTCTATATAAAACTGTATTCACCCTTTCCCTATAAGTATATAAGGTAATCGACAAAATTTAGTTTAGTATAGGGATCTTGTGCTATGTATAAACCTAACACCGACAATAATACGATATTGGGTCATTGTGATTGTATTGAATGGCATATGCTGGGAGACACGGCTATATGTCAGCTTCTATTGTAAAGCGGCGCGCTCTTTCCCACTCTCTGCTTTCCTATACTCTAGTTAAATTGTGACAATTATATTGTGCATAAAATAACCTTGGAGTACGCGCCGATGCCAGTTTTGAAACGATATTGGGCGTTATGCATGTGGTGGGAGACACAGCACGCGCATGGGGTTTGTATCCTGTTGCGGCCATTTGTCAGGTGTGCATCGCTCGATTCTTAGCGCGTACATATTAGTAAGTACCTCACATCTTTCGATATGTTGGTTTATACTATCAAAGAAAAAATTCAAATCATAAAATGGTATTACTCCGGCAGTAGCTCAATAGATGTCGTTGAGCGATTTGCTTCCGAGTTCGAAAATCGTCCTATTCCCAGTGAACAAACTGTATTTAATATTATTCATAAGTTTGAAAAGTGTGGGTGTGTGGCTAATTGTAGAAAATGTTTATATTTGAACAAGGAAGGGCCCAGAAAGCGCCGTATTAAAAGCGACAAAACACGGAAGCAAGCAGCAGTTGAAACAATAGTATCTGCTGTAACAGAAATTTCTGAAGAAACTAGTATCACAACGAACATCAGTAAGGGTATCTTAAAAAAGCAATGAGTACAAGTGGCGAAAATTTCGTGATTGTCAGGAGATATTTCCTGAGGATATAATCATGTAATTATATACAGTTGGCCCTTTATCGATTATTGTATTTATTCCCTCGAATATCTTGTTAAGGCTTACTCATAGTTTAGATTGTTATTTGTAGTATTATATTCTTTATTTGAATATTCATTAGCGATACCCAAAAATTATAAATTTGATAGACTTCTTCAGAATACTTGTAACTGTTATGCTATATAATTTATGTTCCATTTCTAATAAATTATTTGTTGTTCTATCTTTTTGTTTTACTTAAAAAAAGTCATCAAGTGCAGTTAGTGACTTATTTAGGTGTATGATCGGTTGGATTTTGTGACACCGTTATGAATAAACTCGGGAAGAATGAACAGTTTAAGTATACATAATATTTTGTTTACCGACGAAACATCGTTGTCTTCATCACATCACAATATCTAAATAACTAGCTATTGATCTGTAGAAAATCGCCACCACAATGCTGAATGCACGTCATTCATTTCATTCATTCATTCATTCAAGTTAGGGTGGGCACTTGAGCAAGGTGCTCATTATACCATCCCTATTGATTCTCTTATTTCCACTCGAGCAGCTTGGTGTTCTCTATAAAGCCCAGTATCTTGCACAGTGGAAACTTGAGGACCTTCGAGGGCTCCAATAGATCTCTCCCGAAGTACTTCTGCCTAAGTACCTTAAGTTCCTCACATGTGCAGATTACGTGTAAACTCGTTTCCTCCTGTAGTTCGCATCTTCTACATCACGGTTCGCTTACTCGGCCTGTGTTGTATAGATGCTTTTTCAGGGGACAGTGTCCAGTTACCAACTCAGTAATGGTCTTAACTTCTTTCTTATTGCACCTGAGTAGGTTATCAGAGAAACTACCATCCCCATCCCCCTATCAGCGTTTTGGTATGGAGTTGACCTTCAGTCGACCTCCATTTCTTTGTACTTTGTTTATCTAACCAGGTCCAGATCTCCCTTCTTGCGGAATCCTTAGTAATCCCACATACGGGCTCTGGACCCTTGAAGTGTCTCTTAGAGCCCTCCTTGGCTAGTTCATCGGCTATTACGTTGCTCTTTATATCGTCATGTCCCGGCACCCAAATCAGAGACACCGTGTTGTCTCGTGCCAGTGTATTGAGGGATAGTTTGCAGTCTCTAACTAGTTTTGACCTAGTTACTGGGTTCGAGACTGCCTTAATGACAGCCTGGCTGTCAGTCATTATATTAATTTTCTTCCTCATGCAGCCCCCTTTTGCAATCATTTCTGCACAGGCTGCAAGGGCGGATACCTCTGCCTGGAAGAGCATTGTATGTTTCCCCAGGCTTATAGATATCCTTTGATTAGGACTGGGCCCACAAATACCGCTCTGTGCCTTGGCTGGATTTGGATCCGTCCGTGAACCAGTTATCATTAGCAGCGATCTCACTGCGTGCCTGGTCTCTGTTCGGTATGGAGATTTTCACCTTTTCAGTGAAGATAATTTCGGGTGCCATGCTGTCCGTGGCATTTGCAACAATGACCGTCAACATCGTGCCGGTAGTATAAGTGTGCCCTCCCACCCTGAAGTTGGGATGCCACAGGTTGTTGGCTTTCAGTCTAAGGATCGCATTCATCGCTCCGCTCTCACAAAGCTCCAGCGGAGGAGGGCCCACAATGGTCTCCAAAGAGGCGGTCCCTGTGCTGTTAAGTTGCACCAGTGATACCCAGCAACGCCTGTCTCTGAACAGCGGTTAGCATTTCACTGCGGAGGACACTTTGTCCTCCTCCACAGACTACTGCCCCGTATGTTATTGCTGGTCTTATCACGGCAGTATATAGCAATGGATCACCCTGGCTTTAGTCTCCAGGTTTTGCCAGCAATCCTCCTACAGCGCCAGAATAGTTGCGTAGCCCTGGTCGTTGTTTTGACTAAGTGATTTTTCCAGCTCAGTTTCGCATCGAGGGTAACACCCAGATACTTTACTTTCTTGGTTAATTGTAACTCCTGCCCAAACAGTCTAACGCCGCCTAGGTCATCGAGTTTCCTCATGTTGGTAAAGGCAACCAACTTTGTTTTTTGTGGATTAACTGAGAGTCCTTGTGAAAGGCATCATTCCTCCACAATTCGCAGTGCATTACGCATTATGCCCGCCACCACGCTCGGGAATTTTCCTCTAGCTACGATAATAATGTCATCAGCGTACCCCTGCGTCCATATTTCTTTGTCGTTTAATGATCTGACGAGATCATCCACGACCAATGAATGCACGTATGTAACGGAACGGGTTTTCTTGTCTAGAAACTTTTGGGGATGGCTAGCCCAAATTCAAATGAGACAAGCCAAATTCCGTCTCGCAGACAACCCCTCCTGCTCTTTGACCGGCGAGCCACTGCTGGGAAACAACTTTTTGTTCGGTAGCGAATGGTTTTAGTAATTTTAGCAAAGATGTTTCCCAACTGTGTTTCCACCGTCAGTCGAAGCAGGGCCGTTAGTTAGCCTAATGATTGTCGACTTACCCTTCTCGCGGCTTTCTCTTACCGAAGATAATTCCTCCAACCCTTTCTAAGGGTTCAAACTGAACTTCTTTTAAATGGCGAAATAATAGAAGACTTATATTTTACAATTATATATTGAACATTTTAAGACATTGAAAAAAAATAACAAACTACACAATTAAATAAAATAACAAGTAAACAAAAGGAAACAAAACACAAATTTTGTATCGTTGAATATTTTAAAATTTTATACTGTTGATTAACATAAGCTCAGGTAAATTTTCCTTACATATTTTCATTAAGGGAGAGAGAGAGAGCGAACAAGTTACGGTTTTCACGTAATTGCTTTGGTTAGTTTTAAGCAGAAATTTTGAACATCTTACCAGCCGATGTGGGAAAAATAATTCTTCTCGTAATCCAAATTAAAAGGCACAAAACTTTACACAACACCCACAAAAATTTAAGCAAAATAAAAGGGGGAATTTAAACGGTTTTAGTACAAAATCACTAATCACCTCTCGAGGAAAGCTTTTGCTTCCTGCTCTCGATTTTTTTAGGCTTAATTTTAAATGCAAAATTTTAAGATGAGAAGTTTTAATTTTAAGAATTAGAAACACTCGACGAAGGGGGACGCGTGCTTGTTCCTGAAGCTAAATTAAAGGATCGCGAACTAATTCATTGTAAACCGCAATGTTAAGGGTTTTTATAAACTTTGATTGTGACGTCAATTCGCACCGATAACTAGTTTTGCTTTTCTTTACAGGAGGGCGCAAGTATGACCGAAGGCGTTATTTTTCTGACTTTCAGACGTCTTACTTGAGAGGACCGTGCGAATTGCTGAACGGCAAATGTAACATACAATAAACAAAGAGCAGATAACATGCAAAGTAATACCATATTATTTTAATTACGCGAGTCTTTACACGAAAATAGATTATTGTTTCCTGTGAGGCAGACGCTACTCAGCAAATGCCGCGGTACCTATCAACTACGTATTAATAAAAAGGAATCTACGTATTAAAGAAAAGAAGAATAGAAAGAAGAATAAATTCTCGCATTATACAGGATGGAATTTCGAATTCTTACACGTATACATACACTATACCTTAAAAAATGAAACGTAGGGGCCGGCATTTTGGGGAATTCCATTCTTGGTCCTTCTTTACTAACGGCACTCTGAATACCTATAAATATTTAAATATGTTAAATAATATAATTATTCCTACTTTTCGTTTGTTTGACCTTGATTTCGAGAAAAATCTGGTTTCAGCAAGATGGTTGCCTTACTCATAACGCAAGAAATGTGGTTTTTGAGGAGCACCTTCAACAATCGCGTTATCAGTAAGGGGTGTACAATCAACTGGCCGGCAAGTTCATCCGATTTATCGCCGAATGATTTCTTTTTTATGGCTATCTTCAGGATAAATAAATTTATTATTATTATCATTATTATCTTTAAACATAGAACAAAGTTTTTACATAGGTATCGCAGCTGTTTAGTGGAGCATGATCAGTATTTTTTAAACATTCTCCATACTCTGCAATCAATGCAATCACCTTTGAACAATTCTGGAATGTATAGAACCAGAAGCCATTTTGAAATATACAAGATTATCAACAACTAAAACAAACTAAGGTAAAGATTCAAAAACATTCCAACGTAAAATAAACTATGGCGATAAATAATAATTATAATAAAAAGAAGAAAATTATACCTAATATAATAATATACAACAGAAAATACCAACAACCTACAGAAAGATACATAAAATTTAAACCAAATTAAACGAAGAACTTCGCAACCTTTACAAACCAAAAGAAAAAATGTCAGTCAACAGAAACAATCAGAAGACACGTCTACTATCGATAGACACTAGTAGTGAGCACAAAGTACTTATTCCTTACAAAATATCTCGCCACTTCTTAATACTCAGAGTAACGAATAATGGATGATTATAACGAGTAGAGTAGAAATATTCGAATATTCAATAAGTGTAGCGAATATTTACTTTAATATCTATATATCGAATAGTGCTACGTTATTTATTGAAGTTCACCGAATATATTCGCCCTAGCACTATTCGTTATATCGTTTGTAAAGCAAATACTTTCTATACTCATTAGATACTCTGTATACAAAGTAAATATTCGCTGCACTCATTGGATATTCGAATGTTTATATACTCTACTTATTATAATCATCCACTACTCGTTACTCTGAGTATTAAGAAGTAGTGAACATGTTCGAATATAAAAATAATCATAGGTATGAGTATAATAAATCGATACTAACGTATCGAACACCACACAGATGCTTATTGCCCTACGTTATGCACCCTGACTTGTTCTATGCCACTGCGTATTGAAAATAATCGTCGCATAAAATATAAAAATTTGTGATATTCCAAGAGCATTGTTTATAAATAAAAAAACAATATCAATGTTATCGCAACAAGATAACATATAATGAATTAAAAACAATATGTCAATTTAGATTTGTATAATTTCTATTCTTAAATAAATAAAAAGTTTATACGAATACAAAAGCATAAAAGCCTTTGTCATTCAATCATACAACAAAATGCATAAAAAAAATACTATGCATTACACATATAAATAATAATAATAATAATATTTCCGTTAGAATCCTGATTTAAGTTACTTCTTACGTTCGAATATCCAATCGAGATGCTTTTTTAGCTCTGAAGCGTTCTTTTATTACCATTATAGCAAATAGAGCAAACTCTTGCGGCGTTCTTATATTAGCTCTGAGATGCTTTAGTGTAGATTTTTCTGTTCGGAATTATGATCGGAAGCTCGCATATTTTGAATGGTGGGGGAAGGTAACCTAACATGAGCTACCTTGATTTGCAACCTTTCTTTATTTTTCTAAGTTGTCTTTTGGTAATTTCTTTTAAAATCAGTGAAAAGAATAATTTTATTATTTTCGTGTTTATATACCGTACAGAGTATATAAGTCGCACCACTATAGGTGCCCTCTCTCGCTTTCGCTCTTTTATTCCTGTATAACTCCTTTGTCTCTAAAATCACGTGGTCAAGAAAACTCTCTGCTCGCTCGAAGGAGTGGAAATTCGAACGTAGCAATTAAGTAGGCATTATAAGCAGATACCGACAAAAAGGAACTTATACTTCTACATATTAACCTAACTTTATTTTACAGATGATGCAAATGGTGCCACTACAGTAGGTTTTAATTCGGAATCACATAGTTCGTTTGCGAACTACACATCTATTATATTTCCTACTCTCTGCTTTCCTATATCTAGTTAAATTTTGACGATTACAGTAACAGTATACAGGGTATTCCACGTAAGTGGTTCATTAAAAGTTTATGATGTTCTATTATTTACTTATATTTGAGATTTTGGCACCATTATCTGTACGATTGGAACTATAAATGTAAAATACTTTAACCAAAATATCACTTCCGGTTGACCGGAAATAGAGGTCAACTTTGTTATTTTAAATAGAATGATCTAATTTTTTGTTTATTTTTGGATTCTACGACCATAAATACGTCAGTTTTCATTAGCTATTCCTATAGCTACATGTTGCCGTTTTTGAGTTATTTAAGTTTTTCTTTTTTTTTTTAGTCAAAATCATTGCATCATTGAGAAATTAATATCTCGATTAATACTGCAAATAGAGACTCCAAATCTGCTATATTATGAATGTAGATATAACCCTAAGAAACGGCGCACACACTTTACATTCTAACATACAGGGTGTTCAAAAGTGACATATTTTCAAATGCAGAAAACTCATTTTTTTTTAAATAGAACACCCTGTATTTTAATTCGAAATTAGGAAGTAAATATCATCCCCTATCACTTTATATCAGCATTCCCTATACCTATCTTTCATAGATTTTCAGATATGAGCGACTTTTTGCGAAACAGACTAAGTAGCCCTATCTTTAAATGTTTGTAGCTGGCTCTGAATGGAATGAATGCCTTTTTTTTGACTAACCATAAGTGTTTATGTATATCATTGTAATTACTCTTTAGTACAACGCAATATTAATAGAAGTAACTATTCGAACAGCGACATTCTTGTATGGTTTTTCAAAGAATAATACATGAATTTGACATTAATCCCTACAAGTAATAGTAGTTCATATCTCAAAATCTATTAAAGATAGGTATAGGGAATGTTGATATACAATGATAGGAAATGATATTTACTTTCTAATTTCGAATTAAAATACAGGGTGTTCTATTTAAAAAAAATGAGTTTTCTGCATTTGAAAATATGTCACTTTGTTCCTCACTTTTGAACACCCTGTGTGTTAGAAGGTAAAGTATGCGTACCGTTTCTTAGAGTTGCATCTACATTCATAACATAGCAAATTTAGAGTCTCTACTTGCAGTATTAACCGAGATATTAACTTCTCAATGATGCAATGATTACGACTAAAAAAAAAAAGAAAAACTTCAATAACTCAATAACGGAAACATGTAGCTGTAGGAATAGCTAATAAAAACTAACGTATTTATGGTCGTAGAATCCAAAAATGAACAAAAAATTAGATCATTCTATTTAAAATAACAAAGTTGACATCCATTTCCGGTCAACCGGAAGTGATATTTTGGTTAAAGTATTTTACATTTATAGTTCCAATCGTACAGATAATGGTGCCAAAATCTCAAGTATAATTAAATAATAGAACATCATAAACTTTTAATGAACCACTTGCGTGAAATAGCCTGTATATTGGAATGCCTGCATCTGTGATTTATAATTTTCTTCATATTCACAGGCAGATTTAGATTATTACCGGACATAGTGGAAAAAATGTCGAGATTCCTTTAGCCAGACTACACTCCAATTTTTTTTTGTACTCGTATATACTACAGGGCTGTTGCTCGAAACCGAAAATTTTTGGGTAAAGCTCCATTTCGGGTAATATCCGGTTTCGGCTCAAGCACGATGTCGGATAATACCCGGTTTCGGGTAATACCGGATTTCGGACAAATCTTAACATCAGGTAAAGCTCGATTTCGGGTAATATCCGATTTCAGATTAACCTTGATCTCAAGTAATACCTGATTTTAGGTAAAGCACGACACCCAGGTAACCCGGAACCGGGTAGTGCACTATACAGGTACCCGACTCCTGAAAAAGACGGGTTTCGACAGCCCTAGTATATACCGTAGTCGACAAATTTTAGTATAGGGATCTTATATACTATGCATAAAATGACCTTGCAATGCGCACCGATGCCAATGTTGAAACGATATTGGGCGTTAGGCATGTGGTGGGAGACACGAATATATGCCTGCTTCTATTTTAAAGCGGCGCACTCTTTCCTACTCTCTGCGTTCCTATACTATGATTAAATTTTGACGATTACAGTATATATGTCTGCAGGTCTAAATAAACGAACTTGCAAATTAGAATGGGAATTTTAAACGTAACGCTGTGCCCCTATTCGTTTTTTAAAGATAATTGTTGAATATTGGTGGTATATTCTTTAACGAATTAATGTATTTCTGCTAACAACTGTAATAATTAAGAGGAATTTTTCTCAAGTAAAATTTTTCTCCTCACCCAGGACTCGAACTTACACACTCTCATTTACCGGACGAACGCTCTACCATTTGAGCTAGCGAGGAATGTGTAGGGTTGTGCGATAAATCGACATATGTCGATATCAGATCTTGAAAGGCCCGCAGAACGGCGATTATGCAAAGACTGCAAAATTTTTATAGTATGAAATAATTAACGAATTAATGAATTTCTGCTAGTAACTAATGACTAAAAGGAATTTTTCCAAGTAAAATTTTTCTCCTCGCGCAGGGCTCGAACCTACACACTCTCATGTACCGGAGGAATGCTCCACCATTTGAGCTAGCGAGGAATATGTAGGGTTGTGCGACAAATCGACATATGTCGATATCAGATCTTGAAAGGCCCGCAGAACGGTGAATATGCAAAGATTGCAAAATTTTTATAGTATGAAATAATTAACGAATTAATGAATTTCTGCTAGTAACTAACTAATAACTAAAAGGATTTTTTCCAAGTAAAATTTTTCTCCTCACGCAGGGCTCGAACCTACACACTCTCATTTACCAGACGAACGCTATACCATTTGAGATAGCGAGGAAAATGTAGATGCGCAAATCGACATTTTTGTTTTATTTCTTTATCAGCTGATAATATTGCGCGCTCCAATAACGGAGTGAATGTAAGATAACATTTATGTGGGTTTTGGTTTGTACAGTTTAATCTTATCATATCTATATTTTCAATATATTTTCCTATGTATTTGTTACAACTTAACAGTCATATTATTGATGCTAAACTGTCCGCTTTAAATTAAAGTTTAAGTACAATAGAATACTTAAGCTTTAATTTGAGTGTGTGTGAATGCTCCAACAATGAGAACAAGCTTCAAGTTTTTAACGGTTTTAAAAAGAAAAATGAGTTTACGGTTATTAAGGATTTTACATCTTTAACCCACGAAAATTGTATTCCTCCGATATACAAATATAGGTAAGTACATAGCTATATGAATATATTTATTGCTGTGGTTCCTGTGAACATGGATATTGTCATACATTTAACATTCGTTAATAATTATAAAAGTTTTATTAAAAGAATTAAGATAGTACATAATGTAAGCAATAACAGAATTCACTTATAAAATTAAATATTTAAGTACTCCTAAATACAATGAACCGATGGAATGCCACCAGGGGGGGCTCAGGGTCTATTATCACCATACTACTAAGAATAATGCAAAAGGGTAATTCCCACAATAAAGCATGAGCTCCGCCTGGTAGCATTCTATGGATTCATTTGTGTACTCGTCCAAGTGTAAAAGAAATCATTATTTAAGAATGACTCGAGTTTTATTTTGAATTGAAATAGAGTTGATGGGGTTGTACCTACATGGTATATAATGTGAGTATAAAGTGAAAAAGAAAGGAATGCCTCATATATGCATATTACATATTGCATTGTGAAATTGAAGATTTATATGTAATCTAGTGTTCATTTTCACTTGAAAATTTGTAATTTTTTAAAAGTGAGTGTCAGGGATTAAAGTATTACCGTCTTGCATAGACGTGTATTTATTACACATATAAATTTTTCATATATATTAAATGAGGACACATTTATCGCACTTATCCGATTGTTATTTTCAACGCTGATAAGCAATGATAAACAATATAATACTGAGAGGCACCTATTGGGTCCAAAATAGTTGTTTTTAGGTCACCTGCATTCAGAAGTACTGTGTTAGATTAGATTAGGATTGGAGGATTAGGGATGCCCCTTCGTCTTGGAAAAATCAGCAAATTGCATCCTTTGCTTAGTCTAAGGTGCACTGAGAAAAAAGATTTCTATGTTGACAATAGCAATGCTAAATAATTATCGCCATTCAAATTGCCATCAATGAAAAAGGGACCTATGACATGGTCACCAACAATTCCTGCTCAAACATTAATCTTTACAGGGTAGTATTAGCAAATGTGTCAGTAATAGAGATGGTATCACAATTTAAAAAGTTCGGCCAATGGAAATTCATCGGGATTCAAATATCTAACCTAACTTCACTTCAAACAACAGTTTCCCAATATGGCAGTTTGTTATTGTTTACACTCGTATCTAGTATCTACACAAATTAGTTTACTCATCCGTTTAATCTACATGATTTTTCTTGTTTTATTTATTTATTTAACGTATTTTATTAGTTTTGAATTACCCCTGCAGTTTTAAAAACATTTAATGAACCTTGATAAGATGCATTGTGTAAAAGGTAAAGTCGATGGCCATAACATTTACATACTTTGTCATATGTTATATTGTTAGGTTTAAGTGAAATAACCGTAAAAGCCAATGGGTATTATGTTGTAGTGCTATTCACTCTCGCAAGATAAATTCTGAGGCTGAGGCTGGTCGCAGTTTCTTTTGATTTCCGAATGAATGAATTTATTATATACAACAGGGCAAGAATTAAGAAAGTACATGAATAAGAAGAACTATTGTCCTTGAGCGGAGGATCCTTGTTCACATTAAATCAATTTATTTGTTAGATACACATTTTAAACTAGATTGCTATTTATCGCAATAACTAACCTAATTCATTTTATTTGTGCTGTTCGCTCTTGCAAGTTAAATTCTAGTGTTAACAATGATCGCAGTTTCTTTGGATTTCCGAATGAATCTATTTTATACAACAGGACAAGAATTAAGAAAGTACATGGATAAGAACTACTCTCATTGTGCTGAAGTTCCTACGTCACAAATTAATTTATTTGTTCGATACTCATTTTAAACTTCATTGCTATTTATCACAATAACTCACTTAATTCATTTTATGTTCCCTTTTTAAAATAATGTGATTTTGCTCTGAACTGCATTATACTAGTATAAATTTTAATCCTCACATTTCACATTCATTCACATTATAGACCAACTCGATATTATTTAGTCTCCATCTGAAACTCTATCAACTTGTGCACCCTCGAACATCATTGTTGACAAACCAGTCCAGGATCGAATGTTAGAAATGAAATAGTCGAATAAAAAGGAACGGTCTTTGTATTGTACAGAATACAGGTAGTTACAACTCTTGAACTCTAATTAGAAGTTGGTGTGTGTTCCTGTCAGAAATTTGAAAGCCTACAACAAAACCCTTCCACATGCCTTCCAATAAAGTAGTTTCATTTTCATTTATTTGGTTATTTGAGAAAAAAATCACAAAATATTTATCCCGGGAAAAATATTTTATACTATAAAAATATAAATAAAGATTTGTTTCACAAAAAGGAAATAATGTGAACTCAATTATCGTGTTTTTATTACTACATATTTTTGAAATAATAGCCGTAGATTCGATAAAAGAAAACGTTTATTGTTTTATTATAATCATACTTGTATAATTATTTACTGAGTATATAAGACTAACCATAGAGAAAATAATATAGAGGTGTTTCTCTCGTGGTGGGGGTAGGTCGTTCTAAACAGCGCCGCAGTGGCAAGTGTCCTAAGCGAAAATTGAAATGGCGGTATTTTCAAATTTAAAATATATTGTATATAGGATTTATGGAATTATATATAATCAACAAAAAGCACTATTTAATCAAGAAGAGTGTTAATAATTGACTCCCCTTGATAAAATAGTGCTTTTATATGATTATAAGAGTTAAAAAGGTAGCAGTATTCAGATTTATACATTTATTAATAGTAAACCGAAAACATTATATATATACCTAACTAGTTAATAACATATCAACACATTATCAACATAATGTAACAGTATAACATGGACAAGTCAGTAAATTTATATTTCCTCCATCCAAATTAATATGTATAAAAGTATGGACAATATAGAATAAAAAAAAGTACATAGAAAACAATAAATTGTGAAACTAGACAAATTCTACAAAACATAAATAATAATGATGTATAAATACAAAAACTGTACTCTAACACCTTGATAAGATATATTTACAAGCATAACTACACATAATAATAAAACACATAATTGTTTTACGTTATTTCTTTTCCTTGATTTTCAAGTATTTTTCATACGCTACAGATTTATTTTATCAGAACAATTTGTGGATTTTCCTTTAAGGATATTATTAATACTCTTAACCCAATGATAAATAAATAATTCCATTGTGTGTTTTAAAAACAGGGTTTGCAAATCATGTTCCTCACAACTGAAAAAAGCCAAATCTATACGTTGACGTAAATAGGTTAAAATGTGTTTTCTGATGCCTATTTTATTTGAAAAAAAAAACAATCAGTTTACTTATGTAATAACTACATTCAGAAAACTTTTTGGCGAACATCATGCTCGGTGTTAATAATATATTGGCTACAACTTCTCTTCCATAAAAATAAATAGAATTGTCCTCTGTAGAGTCCTCACGATCCCCTGAAACAAATGATACCAAGACACATGTAATTTCATATCGTCACTGCACATATATTGTCAGACTACTTCGTAAGCAATATTATGTCCACAGTCTAACATACATGACAAAATCATACACTCCCTACCTGGTTAATTCAAAGTTGGCAGACTCCCAAATTTTAATTTTGTACTTCCAGGTATTCTACAAAATTCACTAAAATGCCGGTCACAAACTCTGTACCTCTTATATGCAGCTTCTAGATCTAGTTTCTAGTTGGCTAAGCCCAATTCTTTCGACCCATATATCATACAGTACCATACAACTATAATTGATTGTAATATATGTTTATTATAATAAAGTTGTGAAATGCCGGTCCTATACTTACAACTGTTTATTATTATATAACTTTCTTCCACCACAAAACCACTTGCCGACAACGTCTAACCACGTACGATATGTTTACAGAACGGGTTTGACGTTTGGTTTGGCGCGAACGCGAGAGCTAAAAACGAATATGAACGAGTGTTTGCGATGTTTACCGAACTTAATTTAAAAATATTTGGCGGGACTGATGGACGCGCCAATGTGCGAAGTGGCCGCACTAAACGAAAGACTTCCCCCTCTCCTGAGAGGAAACATAGCCATGAGACTAACTACATCACACTACATATCTGTGTTACACTTGAAAAATATAATGCCAACTTAACTGCTAAAAGTATTACCAACTTAAATATTGTCCACTACGTGGCGCTGTTTTCTTCATAACAGTTACTTAACACATATAAGCTGTTCAGAAATATTTGCAATAAAATTAGAGTAAAAACGCATAAAGTTGTGTATCTTTCTAATCTATTTTCCCCACTTCTTTTAAAATATAAATTACTCAACACGTTTAAAAATTCCCGGCAACAGCTTTACAAAATGGCAGCTGGGCTTGAAGGTCATTCAAAACGGACCACAATAGAACAAAGGATTTTGCGAGCTTGTCCTTACCGATATATACTCTGATGATATTTTAGATTAGATACAATTTGAATAGTGTCATCATTATCATGGGAGGGGTAATTACACAAAAAAGGAAAAAAAGAAGGATGATGTTTGTCTTTAAATGTAACATTTTGATTTACAAGTATGTTTCGCAAATTCATTGTATACGCGCATAGATAAGGTAGGTTTATACGCGCCTGGGATAGGAACTCGGTAGATAGTTTACAAAGTTACCAGTTTTCGTAAATTCCTCTTGCCAAACAAAAGTGGGTTGTAAAACGTTAAAACGTAGTTACACAAGTTTATAGTATATGTAGTTATTCATATTCGGATAAACAAATCTGTAACCACACTAACCACAATCACTCTATACAGAAAATCGGACCATCTGACCATAACCTCTCTTTCTTCTGACTCTACAATTACAAATGTTTCTGAAACATCTCAAAGTGTCTTATACGCGTCAGTAACACATTCTTCTGGGATGTTACATTATTTACAAGTTACGGGAAAAACAGAAATGTTTCATACACGTTTCAATCATTTCATGTTTAGGAAGATAGGTATGTGTGATTATGATCTATATAGTTCTGGAATTTTTGTTGGATTTTTCACTTTCGGTAATACTCCCCCATAATTTGGCTACGTTTCGTTGTTAAATAGCTTATACAATTTTAAGTAGAGGATAATTTGCAAATAATTTTATTTCTGCATTACTTTATAAATTAAATAATCATCTTGAACATTTTTTTTTGGAAATGTTTAACTCTGAGCCTATATCCAAAGCGCGAGCACGCGTGCTGTACTCTACAACAGCGAACCATTATGAACTATATAGATTAAGATTAACTCTTGTTTTTATAGGCAATCATATATTTATCAGTTGTTGTTTTGTTAACGTGCCAACCGCTGCAACCGCAGTGCGTGGCCGTTGGCAGTATTCGTCATCACTATTTATGCAGATACAGCAGTGTGTGTTTATATGTGGGGCAATATTCATAAGGAAAATGTAATACATAGATATGCGTTTTTTGCATGGAGCACAAACAAACACCACTGTCAACTATTGTACAGAAAGTTATGTGTCGTTTCCCAGTGAAATAAAATGGGTACGTAATTTATAAGCAAACTTACAAAAAATCTTATTACGAACAACATGATGTGTAAATTTCTATTAGAATTAGAATATGGCAACATTGTTAGGTATTAATATGCCTACATATCACATATCCAGGTCACGGTGCCATAAGAAGAAGAAGAAGCCTACATATCACGGCCGAGTAGTTATTAAAACAAAATATTTTCTATTTAGTCTATTTACCAATTCTTTTTTATAATTATTATTGAAAGATTTCTTTTATTGTTGTATGTATACAAAGATATATATTGACAGCTTACAAACTGGTAACAAAGAGATAAATTATGTACATACATATCAATATGGCGACGTTGTGTTTCTTGACTAAACTGTACCGTGCCTGATAAGCACGGAGTATTTTTAACTGCGTATACAAATATGTACAGCCGCGACACAATGAAAGTTATCGACCTAAAATTTACAAAACAATACAAATATGTAGAGGTAGTACCTAGTTTCACTTGCGGATATTTTAACTTTAATTTTACCAGCATATGGAACAACATTTATGCGCAACACACATCCCATTGCATTTCCCATGATATGATGCGATGAAATGCGCTTTGTAGTTATTTCAGACGTCTCCGCGTGGAGCTAGCGGAAGAGGGGGTGGTCGCAGTATACGCAAAAATTAGTATCAGTATACGTCAGTGCTCGGCGCTGTAGAGGAAGGAACGTGATTGGCACCTCACTCAATATTGTCACGAGCCGCCACTGCCAAGAACGTTCGAAAATGTTGCCGCTAAATATCTTGTTACATCTATTTAGAATTTTTAAATTTCGCTCGTAAAAATAAGAAGGCGCGCAGGCGCAAATATGTTGCGTGATGTTGGCGGTTTTTGAGAGAGAGTGAACATGAAATACCTATGTCGGCACAAACGATGTAACAGTTTTTCGAATAAACCCAAGAAAATATCACTACAGTGTTTTCTTACGATAACAACTACAACATATCTTATATCTAAATATCTACCGCAAGTTAAAAACTTTATAAAATTCTGTTATTCCAATTACTTATTTGCGAATCGAACTATTGCTTCGTAATTTTGAGTCGGTAGATTTAACATGACCTAGAAAAATTGACAGCATTTCACTTTTATACCTTTGTACCAGCTTTGTACTACTTTTTGTAATATGAATTGAATATTATAAAGGATTGTTAAAAATATTCACATGTTTAATTCCAATGATTGTGAAAGTATCCTTAACAGCCAAATTTAAATTTCCCGCCACTTTTTTTAGTAACTTCAACGTAAAGGCATTAAAATAACTATCAACGTAGTACAAAATAGTAGGTAATTTTATGTTTCAACGTTGAAGTTACTACGAATGATTACGGGAAATTTAAATTTGGCTATGTGGGTAATCGCTTAGAATATGTACTTATTTTTGCAAATCTATCCATGAAAAATTCAAATATAATAATAAAAGAGGGAAATTGAGATATACGTCGAAAACGATTGTAAATTAACCGGATCCATTAACCGCGAAATAAACTGATTACCATTACCAATCAGTAAGAACCGGTGGGAACGTTAGCGGCAACTAGCGGTACAATTTTCGTAAACCCCTAAGGAGTTGCGGCATTTTTGTGTTTTAACCAGGTTTAAACCGCCTATAGTCGCCTATTCAATATTTACAAAATGTATGTTCGACCGCGAAAATTTTATTTGGCAACTAATTATTGGATGACTAGTGTCAGAACTATATTATTATTAGATTATTTGCATTTTCTCTTCTGTTAAAGATGGTTGCGTCTGGTTGTATTATGTAGTTGTGTTGTATGATGGTACATTTGAGCCGAATTCGATTAAGCACTACGGTCTCGTTTGGTCTCTGTGACCTGGTCTGCAGTGGTCATTTGTGGTCACACGTGTTATCAGTCAGTATTTGTGACGTCATCAATTTACAAATGTTTTGAGCGGCAAAAACTGTGTTTTTGTAACAACTATCACATAAGGCTTTTGTTAGTGTTAAATCAAAATAGTTTTCAATATCAAAGATATATATAAACGCGATACTGCTCACAACCATATAAAGAGTAATAATTCAGAGCGTCGTGAACGAGCAGCAATTGTACGTATTTGTAGGTTAGAAGAGAATATCTCCCAATATAAAAATAAGAACAGCTCTTATTGCAATTGTTCTTGAAGAACTAACACAACTAACATCTATTTTGATGAACATACCCTCTTTAGTATTTTCGATTACAGTAACTGCTGCCCAGCTACATACTTATTGCATTTGTTACCACATGTAATACGGGAGGTTAGACGCTCATACCGCACTTGTGACCGATCTCCGAGCGCGGTCTTAAAATTGACAGACCACACATGACCAGGTCACGACGTGACGTCATCAGTCTCTCAATCGAATTCGAGCCGTCTGTGGATCACGACTGACCACTAATGACCAATCTCAATCGAATTCGCCTAAGATAAATGTCAGCCGCCATTTTGTTTTGTACCGTATCATTGTTAGGTACGTTTATTATTTCTATTCTATGATCTGGAATTTAGATAAGTGTTTTGAAATTTAGCTTTTAGTTTTCTTCTCGAATTTTGGAGTGTGTTTGTTTATATGGGAATGATTTTAATTTTAATTCGCGAACATATATATATTTTTAAAACTTCGTGCACAATGCATAAAACAAAATGGTAAGAGGTCACCAAAAACCACCCAAAAACTTTCCCTAAAAACCCTTATAAAAACGATAAAAACGTGAGTGACGCTAGTTGCTTTTAAAGCGTGATAACCTAAAGAGAAAGAAATTTAAAACATCCACCAAATTTGATATTTTTTTTTAATTCTGTTTCAGGGTATGGTAAGCTCAAATCGTTAAAATAAAAGTTTCTATGCAATTATACCACTAAAAAAAATGTTGAAAGTAATCTTGTGGAAACATCTAATCGTACGTTTTAATAAATTTACATCTTGTATCCTAACATTATGCGAATTAGTAATTCCAATAGTAGCCTTCTTACTTATCATAAGTGCCAAATTGCAAATCAAAGATTTAGAAAAAGTATACATTAATGAATCAAGCTATACCGACCCTATACCGAAAGATGAAATTTTAACAAGAATAAATGTCGGATCTACTAAGATATTATATGCACCTGACACAAAATTTACAGAAGAACTAATCAGGGAGGTACAACTTAAACTTAGTTTATACAATGAGGGTAAGCAAACTTATTTTTTTTCTTTTTGCCAAAATAATAGAGTATGTATTTGTGATTTGGCAGATATAAAACGCTTTGAGAACAGAAAACGATTAATTGATTATTACAACAATTATGAAAAATCAGGAATTACAGTTGCAATACTATTTGAGGATGTGGGTCACAAAACACCGAAACGTCTAAATTATGAAATTATGATCCATGAAGATGGGGTTGTATGGGATACGGATAAACTATTTTCAGATCTATTCACATATATTCCCGGAATAGGTAAGTATTCTGAAGTTATATTTATCAAAATTTTTACTAGTGCAAATTGAGTGAACATTTTGTATTACATATTATCATTCATTATCTCATTATTCATTATTAAAGTGTGAAAAGTTGTTTGCAAAATTATGATTACAGAGTAAGTGGGCTGTAAGATGGTAATTTAATATAATAATTATGTATTTGGCATCGACAATGTTTTTGATGCTCATCTTACACAAATTCTTTTTGTTTTCAATAAATCTGTTTGTTTTCAAGAACAAAAGTTCGAACTGTTTCAATATTATCAATAATGAAAAAATTAGTCACTTAGTGCTCTTCTGCAAAACAATATTTTTTAAAACAAATTATAAATAATACTTGGAAATTTAAATATTACCTAATTAAAACATTTAACTAACTGTGACTTTCTAAGTTTGGAATTTTTGGTATTTGTCGGGATAAAGTCTAGCCCCTGGTTTATAGGAAGTGGCTTTAAGAATGGGACAATGCACTATCTTGAAAACAAACAAATTTTGAAATCCTGGAAAATTTATAATTATATATTAATTTTTGCAAGAAACGTCGATAATTTTGTAGTATAAAGTTGGATTTTGGATTCATTTTCCAAACAAAATTATTATGTGTTAGACATTATGGATAGTCGAATTAACTATTAATAGATATCAATAGTCATATCGATGACAACAGAATGTAGAAAAGAGGACTTTTTTCTACTTATTACTTTTTCTTTCAATTTTAATTGTAGGTTCGGAAATGTACCTGGATAAGACTTTTGGTGCTGTGCAAGTTGCTTTAGACCTTTCATTCATTGAAATGGCAACAAACAAAACACTGAACTTTGACTTAGAGCTGCAAGAGTTCCCGTACCCCCCTTATATGAAAACAGATGGAGTAACAACAGCCTTTCGATTTATACTACCTTTTATCACTATTATCAGCTTCATTTTTATTTGCCCCATAACTTTAAAACGAATAGTTTTGGAAAAGTCATCTGGATTGAAGGTATGCATAAAGAATCTTTGCAAATCTTTTTTAAATATGCTTGGAATTTAGGAACTTTTAAAAATTGGCGGTTGCAAATCATTAATTTTGTGGTTTGGCTGGTATTTGAATGGCATAATAATCAATGCAATATCATCTGTGTGTATAGCATTTATATTAACACAAAACCTGTTTGGTACCACATATCCGGTAATAGAACATTGCAATGTTGCGGTATTGGCTCTATTCTTCTTCCTATATTGCTCAGCAACCGTAACATTTTTCTTTGCGTTCAGTACTTTTTTCAATAAAGGTAAGAAATTTAGGATTTGGTTTATATAAATTATGGTATTTAATTGAGGAATATTTTTTGCAGCATCTTTAGCGATGGTACTGGGAGTTCTACTGTGGATTACATCATACAGTGTCTTTGGTACAGTAGCAGGAAACGTTGATGTGCTAAGCGTCTCCATAAAGGCTCTATTTTCTTTGTTCCCAACAATTGCTATACACTACGGCTACTCTGCAATATCATTGTTTGAATTGAGAGGTGTGTACAATACTTGAATTGTTTAATTTACAACTTGACATAATTTTGTAAATAAATGTGAATTTTTTTAATTGTACAAAAACATCTATCTAAAAATTCTCATTAATGTCAACTTATTATATTTTAGAAAAACAGCTCTCATTCTGTAACCTTTTTGAGTCTCCAACCTCTAGCCATGATGACTTATCTTTGGGAAAAGTAATGGTAATGTTAATAGTCGACACCATCTTGTATTTTGTGCTAGCACTTTATTTGGACAAGATATGGCCTGGACCTTACGGAATAGCTAAACCCTGGTACTTCTTAATAGACGTACGTCAATTTTTTAACTTTTACTAGAAATCTCTTTTTTATATGTACTTACAATATTGCAGAAAGTGACAAAAAAGTTGTGTAACAGAAAACTAGCCCCTGTGCCGTATGAAGATGGTACATCATCATTGTTACCTTACTATGAGGAATCTAATCTGAACCCGCTATTGCGCTTGGATCATGTCACCAAAGCTTATGAAAACAAAATCGCTGTTAACAATTTAACAATGAATATTTATAAAGGCACAATAACGAGTTTGTTGGGTGAGAATGGAGCTGGAAAGACTACAACAATGTCCATGTTAATAGGTAAACTCAGTGGTAATGACATGTAAATTTTGTAAGTTTTACACTTCAATCATTGAAGGTTTAACAAAAGCTACTAGTGGAAAAATATTAATCAAGAACATAACATAAACGATGACGTAGAACTAGCACGGCGAAAAATATCAATTTGTACGCAAGGGGACCTACTCTATGAAGAGCTAACAGTGAAACAACATCTGCAGCTCTTCGGAATGGTAACTTTATTTAAAAAAATTGCTTTTTCAGAATTTTAGTTTGAATTGTATTTTTAAGATTAAAGGTTTATCCGCAAAACTTGCAAACGAACAAGCTGAAGAACTGTTATGCACAACTCTGAATTTATCCGATCATTCGAATAAGTTCGTGCATGAATTATCTGGGGGAATGAAGCGCAAACTATCCTTAGGAATTGCACTAATGGGCAATCCAGAAGTAAGAGATAGCTTTTTTTTCTTTTATTTTGTGTCGGTTGAATGTAGATAAAAATAATACTTTTATAAATATTTTTTTTTATATTGTTATGAAACATATGAATTTCCAACCATGGTAGATGTAATTATTATTTTATGTACACACTTGTTTGTATATTGGGTGTTAATTAATTTGCTTCGTAGCCGTGATAATTAGGTGTATAAATTTATCGGTTGGTAACTATATGACTTCAATGTAGTTTGGTATCGAGGGGTGACACAGAAGAAATACCAGAAAGAGACCGAACTGATGAGGACTTTTAAAGGTTTTGTTAAGATGTATATGCAAGATATCATTGAGCAGCGACAACAGATAGGTGAGTTAAGAGAAGAGATAAGGAATATGTGAGCAGAAACACAAAGATTGATCAAAGAGGAGATCGAAGAGCAACGAAAGAATTTGGTTTCAATGATAGTGGGTACTAATTAGAGAATTGATGTTATAGAAACAAAATTGATTGCTCGCACTGTGAAGATGAAAGAAGGGTGTATGAATAAATTACATGAATCGGAGAGTAAACAGGTATTTAATGAACATCAACTGGAGATGATCACGGAAGAGATAAGCAAGATTAAAATGGTAAGAGCTGAACCAACATATATCGCGATGCATACTACACCTTTAGACAGCATACCAAAATTTTCAAATGATCAGAAATTAAATCCAATAAAGTATTTAATAAAATGTCAGTAAATATATTGAGATTTATATGAGCATTGATATAAATCTTATAAAAGTTATGGATATTGTAAAGAATTCTTTAAAAGAGGAGGCGGAAATATGGTATAGTGTAATGGAGGGAAAAATTAATAGTTTTGAGGAATTTAAGCAGATATTTTAAAAGCGATTCTGGAGTGAGATTGAACAAGGTTTTGGGAGCAGGGAGAGACATGTTTAAGATTTATAGTCGGGCGATTTAGTATCTGAAGGACAATCGATTAATAAACTGACTAGACATTCTGGGCCAAATATTGTGATACAGGTAGCAACTCAGAATATAAACAAACTGGAGGAATTTGTTATATACCTCAGGAAAATCGTTGAGGCGGAAGATAAACAAAGAGGTCAGTAAAATGTAAATGTTAAGACATATTGGATTTAGTTGCCGAAACCGCCTTGCTGTGTTGAAGATGCAAGAAGGTAGGTTAATTTGGCCATTGAGATCTTTCAGAACATTGAAGTTGATCCTCCCGGGATGCAAAACTGTTGCAACTGAGTTGCGCTTACCCTGCTGCTCATCCATAAGAAACTCGTGGACTAGTCTGCCACCTGTATTTGATGTGACAGTTATGTTGTTTTCGTTAGCATTAAAGCTAAAGTAGATAGTGATTAACAGTAACTATTTATCAATAACAGCTTAATGGTATTACTAGTTTCAGAAAATTACTCAAGTTACGTTTATGTTATAATAGGTATTATACTGATCTTTTGCTGTATAGTCTATCTATTCTATAAAAAAAACTGTTATAATACGGTTATTTGTGTTAATGTTGTGCAAATTTATCTTCAGATTTTGATCCTTGATGAACGACTTCTGGTCGATATCACTGGCAGACAAGAATTTGGAATTTGATTTCAAATTCAAGGGTGAAAAAACTGTACTAATCAGCACACATTTGCTCGAAGAAGCAGAATACTTATCTGATTATATAGCCATTATGAATTCGGGATGTCTCTTGTGCTACGGTACAACAATGGGTTTAAAGAAAAAATACGGTCAGTCTTTTATGAAGTATTCAGTTTTGATACTTAATTAAATTATTTTATGTAGATGTAGGATATAAGTGCATCATAAACCAAGATGAAAATAACCAAGATCAAAACAACCAAAATCAGCTGAAACAATTAAACGAAATTTTAAAAAAAGAGTTCCCTGATAAGCTCGTAAGCAAGAAAGAAGAGGAAAAGGCTATTCAGTATTATTTCAATGAAACCACCAGAAGCGAAATTCCAACATTTATGCGAACGTTGGATAGACAGAAAAAGAAAGGATTTGCTATCACCTACAAACTCAGCAGCAGTACACTGGAAGATGTATATTTAAAGTACGTATTCACGCATTTATGTGTGAATTATTGAATCTTCAGTAATATATTCACAGGGTTCAAGATGCTGCCGTAACGGATACTAAAGAGGATCGAGGTAATTTTACAGTTTATATATATATATATATATATATATTGAGCAAGTATGGGGCTTAGGGGTTCATCACATGTGATTTTGTCGTTTATCTATATAAACTTAAATGTAAACGACTACAATTTCAAACTCCCAACACAAAAGCAAAAAATAGTAATGTGTTCGTTAAAATTATGTTTGTTTGTTGCTGGCCGAAACTGCGGGTTATGGAATATTCTTTGACACTTCTAGACACTGAAGTCTACGTGACGTACATCTTAATCGATAGTAAAAAATTGTTATACATTTCTAAGCTCCTATACTAGCTTTTTGTTGTTTAAAATGACATCAAACGTAAAAATAATTAATAAATATTTCTTATGTTCTTGGCGTTCCAAAAGATTGGAATATAAACGGTAAATATATGGT
Source organism: Protaetia brevitarsis (assembly GCA_004143645.1). Lineage (NCBI taxonomy): Eukaryota > Metazoa > Arthropoda > Insecta > Coleoptera > Scarabaeidae > Protaetia > Protaetia brevitarsis. The sequence continues at coordinate 1,390,860 of RXPK01000213.1, forward strand.
AATATATACTTATTATAATCACAAACTCACACTTACATATATTATGCATTAGACACTTGCACTATTTTATCGAAACAATAACCCGGTAAGTGGTTAAAAATTGCTTGAAGGTGTATGTAACTACAATAATATGACAAATGTGTAAACTAACGTCTTTTATCTAATATACGTTCGAATTCGATTAAAATTGAACATGCATTTGTGGTTGCGTTTTAAAATGTATAAAATCGATAGTTTCCAGCAGCCTGGCCATATTCTTATATTCTTTTTGTTTAATGTTTGTATGCATGTATGTATGTGAATAGAAGGGTGGTGTTACATTGCGACCTAAAAGATCTATTGTGTCCCCTATTCTTGCTGCTTTACAGCTGGCCTTCCAATCCTATTCTTTCAGAAGTGTAGGATGTCAGAAGGCCCAGTCTAGGTAAGTCTCCTCTTCGATTTCACATGCTCCCAGGTGCAATGCCCTCGAGTTGCACAGTGCTACGCAGTTTGAGAGGAGGTGGATGGGTGTTTCATCCTCTGCCCCACAAAATCTGCATTCAGGATCTTTTTCCAATCCAAGCTTACTCAGGTGTCCTTTCAGTCTACAATGGCCTGAAAGTATTCCTGTTAATATGCGAACATTGTTCTTACTCAGGTTGATGCATTCTGTAAACCTCTTCTGGTTATAACTTCCCAGAAGAATTTTACTTTGCCTCATTCCTGGAGATTTTCCCAGTAACTGGATTTTCTCTGCTCCATTTCTATTTTTAGTTTCTTCAGTATTGTACTGCTACTTAACCCGCAAAAGGGTTCAGGCCCTACAAAAGGCATTCCAGCCCCCTTTTTTGCGAGGTTATGCGTTATTTCGTTTCCTTCCACTCCTGTGTGACCCGGAACCCACAGGAGGGTTAGATTAGATTAGATTAGGATTGGGGTGGCCTATCGACCTGTTTCACCGCGACCTTTTCAGATCTATTGTGATCCCCTTTTTCCTAGAGGACGCTCTCTAATTTTGCCCTCTTGATTAGGCCTATCATCTTTGAGAGCGGCTTCTTTATGTAGCTACTAGCTGTGGGGTTTTTCTCCCCCATTATTAGAAACCTTGTCCTCGCCAGGCTTTCACATTGGCACAGCACATGAACTGGTGTTTCTTCCTCCTCTTGGCAGTATCTGCAGGTTGCATCATCTGCCAGGCCTATGTTATACATATGCCTATTCAGTCTACAGTGACCAGTCAGCAGACCTACAATCATTTTGACAGTCTTCCTGTCTTTATTCAGTAGATCTCTCGTGAGTTCAGGCCTCTGCTCCTTTAGGAACTCTTTTGCCTGCCATTGTCCCGGTGATTTTTGCCACCACTCTCTGGACTGATTGTATATCCATTCATTGATGGATTTTTTGATTTGCGATTTGGTAGTGCCGAAAGAAGGGTCGGCTCCAACGAATGGCCTTGACGAACCTCGCCTGGCCAGCTCGTCCGCCGCCTCATTTCCTCTCACGCCCGAGTGGCTAGGGTTACTTTCCTTTGGGTGCCCACCTCATTTAGGGCGCTTACACAATCCCAAACCAGCTTAGAGTCCACGCTTGAGGAGCTAATCGCTTTAAGTGTGGACTGGCTGTCAGAGAAGATAGCGACGCTTTTACCCGGTGCGGTACATCTTTCTATCTCTCTGACACAGTGGTGAATTGCAGCAACCTCAGCTTGGAACACAGTCGTGTCTTTGCTGAAGCTTACCGAAAGAGCCTTTTTAGGTTTCTTAGTGTATATTCCCGCTCCAACGCCGTAATCCGTTTTAGAGCCGTCAGTAAACCAGTTTGAGTCCGCTCTTACCGGGGCACCTGCCTCCCAGTCCTTCTTATCTGGTATTATAACCTGATATTTCTTATCTAGGTTAGGGGTTCGAACCATGGCATCACATGGCATTCCTAAAAGAGGTGCCTCCTTGAGTTCGTCTAGCAGTTTTTTATAGTGAGCCCCGTGCGATTTACTTATCGGTACTTGACTATGTAAGAGTCTATGTACTGTGGACCTTGCGGCTCCTTGTACAAAAATATGTATTGGTGGCAGGTTCAGAATTACTTCTATCGCGGCGGTAGGGGTCGATCTCAACGCCCCGTGGCGCACAGGCACGCTAACCTCTGCACGCCACCCAACGCCTTGGCGCCCCCGCCTGCCGCGCCTTTGGCCACCATGCTACTGCTCCATACGTTAACATGGGTCTGATTACCCTTGTGTACAACCACAGAGTCATCTTGGGGCTAAGGCCCCAATTCTTTTCACAGAGCCTCCTGCACCTGCCCAGGGCGATGGTGGCTTTGCTAGTCAATTTTTGGATATGTGAATTCCATGTGTGCCTTTGATCAAACCATACTCCCAGGTATTTCGCCTCTTTGACGTATGGAATTCGCTCACCTCCTATCACTAGTGGCTGTAAGCCTTCTAGCGTTCTTTTCTTGTAAACGTGACAGCCTGTGTTTTTTGAGCATTGACTGATAGTCGCTCTTGTGTACACCATTTGTCAACCGTGTTGAGAGGTTTGCATACGCTCCACCAGAACCTTTGGGAACCGCCCTCTGACGACTATTGTAAGGTCGTCAGCATATCCAAGGCAATGGAATCCCTTGCCGGTCAGCTTCCGGATTAGGTCATCTACCAGGGTAGCCCACAGCAAGGGAGAAAGAACTCCACCCTGCGGGCATCCCCTCCCTCCTCCGCCTCAATGGTAGCCTCACCAATTGTGGATGTGATTATCCTTCTTTCCAGGCTGGCTCTTACCCACTGTAGAAGTTTCGGCGCGACGCCCCTTCTCCGTAGCGCCCCGATGAGTGAATTAGTGGTAGCATTGTTAAATGCTCCCTCGATGTCCAGGAAAGTCGTCATGGCTATCTCTTTGTCTTCTATAGACTTAGTAATTAGCCTGTTGAGGTCATCTAAAGCGACCTCTGTAGATTTTCCCGGTTGGTATGCGTATTGTCTGTCACTGAGTGGCTGTTCTCTCAGTGCGGTATCTCTTATGTACCTATCCACCAACCTTTCAAGAGTTTTTAGAAAAAAGGAGAATAGGCTTATTGGTCTGTATGACTTCGGCGTTTGATCGGATATTTTACCTACCTTAGGTAGGTATACCACCTTCACCTTTTGCCATGCAGTTGGGACGTATCCCAGGCTATACATGCTCTGAAGATTTTCACGAGATGTGGCATCAGTACTCTATCCATTCTGAAGTAGGGCAGGGAATATTCCATCCGTGCCTGCAGATTTGAAAGGCAGAAATCTGCTTAGCGCCCACTTGACTCTCGTGGGTCTCGTGATTTCTGCGGCCAGCCTCCAGTCTTGTCTTTTTGGCCTCTCTGGCGTACGATCTGCTACGGCCGGCCCACGAGCACCAGTCAGGATTTTTGCGGACGGAAAGTGAACCTTTAACAGTTCCTCGATGCTCTCTTTATGAGTGCTAGTGTAGGTTCCATTCATTCTTTTGATGAAGCCCACCTCGGTCGCAGCACAACCATCCTTGGCTAGAACTTTATGGATTCGTGAGCATGCGGGAGCTTCGTTCAGCTCTCGCAAAACTTCCTCCATGAGTCCCTTTTTGCCTTGCGGATTTCCTTGTAGTACTGTGTCAGTTTACTTTTATAAGTGTCCCAGCTGTGGTCGGACTTGGCTTTGTTGAACAGCCTTCGAACCTCGGCCCTCAGATGCTCTAAGTTCTTGTTCCACCATGCTGTTTTGGCGCCCTTATAGCGTCTTGTTTTTTTCTGGGCAGTTTTCCGTGTATGCTGCCATAATGGCGTCATGCACTTGGTCTGCCGCTAGTTCTAGCCCTTCCATTACCCCCACAGGTGCCGTACCTCCCTCGAGAGACACCCTGAGGGATATTATATATCCTTGCCAGTTTGTCTCCCTTGGATTTCTGTACTTGACCTCGGTGAGAGTAACATTCAGGTTAAATCTTATGTGTCGATGGTCCGAACACGATGGTTCCTCCGGCACATGCCATCCCTTTATGGCGTCAATCATCCTACCTGAGCATAGCGTAACATCTAGCACTTCCGCTCTGGATCTTGTGACGAACGTTGGTTCCGTGCCTACGTTGGCAACCTCCAACCCTGTTGAAAAGATAAATTGCATGAGTGACTCACCTCGTGCGTTGGTGTTAGTGCTCCCCCATGATGTATGGTGTGCGTTTGCGTCGCTCCCTATTATTACTTGGAGGCCCTTTTCCTCTCCATATGCAGCTATAGTACTTATTATGGGAGGTGGGCACTCCTTGTCCTCGCCGGGGAAGTAGGCCGAGCAGATGATCCAGCTTCTGGTTCCTTCCTCCGTGTAATCACATCGTCGGTGCAAAGCACCGGGATTAGTGTACAAGTAACCCTCGTGCTGTGTACTATGCATGCTCTTGGCCTTAAGGACCTAGGATTGTATAATACTTTACCTTGTTGTGGTGTTAAACCTGCAACTTTTCCTTTTATTAACCATGGTTCCTGCAGTAGTGCCACATCCAGACTTTCGTTGTCGAACCTCCTAACTAGCGTTGCTGACGCAGCTTTTGCATGTTGGAGAATCGCCTGCAGGACCTGTATCTCTCTCTTCCCTAGGAAGAGGGTTCTGTGTCGGCTTCGTCCTCCGCAGCCTTGTCTACCTCCATTGGAGCAGCCACCCTCGTGGCAAGATGCCGTCTGAGGGGACGGGACTAACTCCGCTTTCGGGAGACTGGCTCTCCGGAGGGGCAACGTCCATTGCCGCTTCCATTCCCGTGGGCACAATACCTTGGGGGTCCGTCGGCGCGTTGGAACAGGTGGCGTCTCCCTCGCCTGTCTGCTCTACTCCAGACTGCCCTTCCTTGACTCGGAATTTGAGTTTTCCTAGGCCAAAGAACGGCTGAAGATCTAGTTTCCTCTGCTGACTCCTTATCTGCAGAGAAAGTCCACAGTGTGCCTTTGTCTCCTTTGTTGGAATTCCAAATGGTCCAAAGGCTTGTGTTAAGGCGTCGATTTCCCACCTTTAGACGGCTTAGGATCTTCTCCGCCGGTACTTGTTCGCCTTTTTCATCAGGCACAAACGTTGTGCAGATCCACGGCCTTGGAATGTCCTTGCCCTTCCAGAGCCTTGAGGGTCGCTCCCTCCCAAGGCCTGAGCGTTGGAACTACTTGCTTGAGCCACTGCGCGCTGTCCTGATCAGCACAGATCACGATAAGGTGACCTGGTCTTTGTGTGCACCTCACGAACCGGACTTGGGGTCCTTGTTCTGAGATGTCGTCATACGCTGCCAGCAAGGAGTCCTGAACTGCTGTAAGCTGGTCCGGCTCCAAGCGGTTAGCTGGATAGCCATCGCTGGATAATCCCTCAGTTTTGAGTTTTTTTGCTCTTCGGTACATTGGGTGGAGTATTACCTTCCGACCGTGGTCGTTTTTCGAATACCACCCGTGTTTTTCTCGTCCGCTTAACCTTTTCTGGCTCTACGGATTTAGTTGCCTTTTTGGCTTTTGGTTGCGCCTTGGTGGCGCCTTCCTGACCTTTTTGTGCGTGCCGGATGAAGTTGCCTCTGATCACGGCTCTTCAAGCCTGAATGTAATCTTGACCCTGCTTCACCAGCTTTTGCACTTTGGCCCTAGAAATACCCGACAGTCTTGCTGTTCGGATTTCGTCGTCGGACATTAAGTCAATGTCCTCGACTGAGCCTACCCTCAAGGTGGTCTTTTTTGTTAAGTCTGATGTACCAGGCGTCTCCGCTTTTGGTACATCTCCTTTTAGATTTTTCCCCTGCTTAACAACTTTGGGAAAAGGTTTTTTAAATGTTACTTGGTCCTCCATAAATGGTCCCACGAGTAGCTAGGGAAGGGTTGGTCCACTTCAGCAGAGCCCCGCAGTACTGAAGTAAGGCATTTATACAATGGGGTGCGCCCGGTGCCCCCAAGGTTGGACTAGTTGGGACTGGTCTTCTATCCAGCCACGCATCCCATCGGCCTAGTCCGCCACCTTAGGATTTAGGTTTTTATTGAGGTTGTCTCCTCTCGGCGCGTGCAGTTAAGCCTAGGCCCCCATATCCCCCGGAGGGGATGGTATAACAGCCGCGAGTGAACTAGATTCACTCTACGACCGGCGCCGTAATATCCTGGTGCAAACCATTAGCCACGACACGACGGCTTGGTCAGCAGATTTTTTTTCGACCTGTTCTGGTCTAGACCGCAGTGTTTTGCTTTAACAGTGGTACCTCGAGTAGGATGGAGTACTTGTACTCCGCACTGCGGTCGGCAGCAGGAGGAAGCTATGCCTAAAAGGACTGAGTTGCGCTTAGCCTGCTACTGGGTCCGTTCATAGGGTGACTATGATTGGTCCCTCACCACCCACACGAGGGTTACTTTATTTCTTTTGCCTAGCTCATTTAATTTCCCTAGGTATTCCCAGACCATCTTGGAACTAATTTCATATGAGCTCAGCGCCTTGATGGCTGCTTGACTATCAGACATGATGATAATCTCCTGCTTCCGATAGTTCTTATCCATATTGAACTGAACACATCTTCCAATAGCGTGTATTTCCGCCTGAATATACTTGGGTATTTTCCCAAGCTTTCGAAATATGTAGTTCTAGGCCCATATATTCCTATTCCAGTTCCTTCTGCCGTTTTGGAGCCATCAGTATACCATTTGATGGCACTTCTATTCAAGTTCAAGATGGTGTTATGATCCCACTCGCTCCTGTTACTTAGCTTTGTGGTGAATTCCTTCACAAAGCTAAATTTTTTTAACATATCATCTCGGGGCATATCCCAGGTTTGATCACCGTCAGGAGATTGAGGCCTAAGCCTTGTTTAATGTTTGCTTCGGTACATCTAACCTCTTTAACTTTTAGAGTGTGTATAATTTGATGAAGACCGATAGCATTTTTATATCACAACGATTTTTGTCAGATTCTACACACTCGCCTTTAACGTTTTTGTATATATATAAAGGTATTTTTTATTTATTTACAGACAGCAATGTTTTAGAGGAGATGCATTTCGTATCAAAACGTTGTTGCAATTTTCGGCAACTATTTAAAAAGCGGGCACTGTTCTTTGGGAAGAAATTGATACATTATTTATTTTTGGTAAGTTTTTGAATTTTAATCCTCTAACATTTTTTTTAATTGCTTATATAAAAGTTACTTAACCTGGCAGTGAGAACAAACAATCCATTCCGCCGTGTGAATCCAAATTAAACTACGTGTCAAAAAAAAAATTGCAACACCTTGAAGGAGCTTAGTCAAAGCTGAAATTTGGACAAGTTTCAAGTGACATTTTATTGATAACTTTTTGCTGATTGTTGGTATCTGTTTTTCAATTGTTATGATTTACTATTGAAGCAAAAAATTATCAATAAAATGTCACATTCCCGCGATTGTTTATGCACTGTCTAACTCTGCGAGGCATGTTCTGAATGACATGATTAACGGCATCTTATGGGATCTCATCCCAAGCATGCTGTAGATGATGATGGAGTTCGTGCAAAATGTTTGCTGCTTGCGGTAAACGCCTTATGTAGCGACCCATCGTATCCCAAACATGGTTGATCGGGTTTAAACCCTAACTTCAGCGGAGAATTTCTACTGCCTTTTCGTGCATGAAATTCTGACACATGATTATCACCGACTTTTTACATGCTGCCAGTTGTTTTGTTAAGATTTCAGCTTTGTGACTGACCTCCTTCGAGGTGCTGGCTGCATTATTTTGGTACATAGTTTAAAACAGGTATAAAAAGACAAGGAAGTGAAATCCACAATTACAAGTCTTAATTGAAGCGACCGATTTCATATAGTCACACATCATCAAGCCTGGATGGTAATTATTTCAAAGAATTATCTCGAGAACGAACATGATTTTTTTTCTCTTTTTAAGTGTCATGCAACAAAAAAGCTAGTTTTCAACCATATTCGTTCTCTAGACAATCGTCTGAATTAATTGCCATTTAGGCCTGATGATGTGTTATTACACGAAACCGGCCGCTTGCATTAAGATTGGTAATTGTGGATTAGACCCGTTTCTTTGTTTTTTATTTCTGTTTTAACATTTTTATAATTCTGTGCTAAATTCTGTAATATTGCTACGTTACTGATCGAAGCTCTTGATCTGATATAGAGTATCACACATATTTATTCTATAACATTTATAGATATCGTTATTCTTCGCCATTATACTGCTTACGTTTGCCTTGGGAACGTCCGGATATCACGACGTATCAAAAGATGGTTCAAAGTTCTCCATGGTATTAAGCAAATACGGTGCAACGGATGTCTACTATAACATCTCGTGTACAGACAAAGAACGTAAATTTGAAAATTACTACGAAGGCATAATAAAAACAGCAAACGGTGCGGCCACCAAAGTTAACGACGTTTCACAAAGTAACACATTCATATATGTGTTCATTTCATTCAATACTTAATGCTCGCACCTAATTTTCAGCAATCATTGATAAGGGCATTGAAAACATAGCCCACTACATGAAACGCATGATCATAGCGGCCGAGTTCACATTTGATGGTGATAGTCATTTAAGCGCCGTGAAATTGTTGCATTCCAACAAGGCTTTACACGGAGCTCCGATAGGAATAAACGCTGTTATGAATGCGATATTGAAATACGCTTTAGGAGAAGAATATTCCATTAGTGCCGCAAATACACCTCTACATTCAAATAATCAAAAACAACAGGCGCTATCGCAATCGGAATTCTCCAATTTGTTCTTGTGGATAACGCTTCTTCCCATCGGTTTGTACCCAAACACGTTTACTCATTTTTTTAGCAGTGGTAACGCGCTGGTCTGTTGTAGTGGAATCGTAACAAGTTTTGAAAAATTATATATCAGGGTATATAATATATATGCGAATTAGTTCTTTTAGAATTTAAAAATAATACCGAGTATACATGGTTTTTACATCAGAATTGTTTTTTCTTAATGAAACATCCTATAATTTATGATATTTTTGAATTATACACTGAAAAATAGACGAATATTATTGTCACATGTATTTAAACAACCTATATACTACTGGACAATGTTGAATGTCACATTCAATCAGCCAAAGTGTCTGCTGTTTACGGTTTTCGTAAATCACTTATCTGACAATGAGTGAAGTAATTTTTGAGGTACTAGAGTTTTTTTGACATTGCATTAAAAAAACTAATTTCTCGTAAACCATAAAAATTAGGCATAGCAATTAAAATTAATCCAGTTTTCAATGTACAGCTCCTCCCAGAAAAAGGTTAACAATCTGAATCGCGATTTTAATGAGTATATATTCTCAGGTTGAACTATACATACAACTGTGTTTATTGGAGGTAATTTTATTCATGCCAGCCGAAGAGTAGCCCACATACGTAATGTTTACTCGTATTTGATAAATTCATATTTTATGTCCGCTATTCATTTGGTAAATCGTCTATGAAAGTTGTTTTGACGACCTTGATTTATTATTATTTTCAAATAAACTACATTCAGTTTATGGCGCAACAAGTTTGCGGCAAAAACCACAAAGGGAAGCATTTGTGTTTATCTGATATTCGCCTCCTATAACATATGTATAAACATATTTTTCATTGAAACCTCGCATAACTAAAATACATACAGTTACGGACAAATGTCATACGCATATTCTTTCATAATAAAATTAATAAAATATTTCAATTAAAATTTTGCATAACTTTAATTTTTTTTTATTATCTCTCAATACTTCCTAAATAGTTAGATTTTCATTGCTTTTTTGCAACATAATACTGAAAAATAAATTGGAATTAACTCTTGTCTGCGATTGTATATCTCGACACTAATATTAGGTCTCTCTTATATTTTTAATAGTAAAAAAAATTAGAACACTGAATAGTTGAAATGAAAGCAGTAGGTGTTTACATTTATTTAACAAGTATTGTCCTGGCCTCTAAATAGTCCGGACTAGTTATATTGAAAATGTTTGAGCTGCATTAAAGCAGAATATATATTTATACATATACAAAGACTTCATTCCAGAAAATGCAGATAAACTATGAGAAACTTCTAGGAAGTAATCGAAAATAATGGGGACTGGAGACATTGGATGCTTTAAGATTGAAGAAATGTTATAATTAGATAAAAAATAAAATAAATTTATAGTGAGAACATTTTGTTATTACAGTATCACATGTGTATATGTATGATACATTACTAGCAAAGTATGTCCTTGCATTAATTATTGAAAACTATATATTTTATTTATATTCAAATTCACTTATTGCTAAATGTTACAATTAAAAAATTACGAAAATAAAAGAAAGAAACTCCACTATATTCCATATTGGCCGCATATGTGCGAAATAAGGTATTCTAATAAATCAATAAGAACATTCAGAAACAGAAAATCTATTTTACCAAGCAATATGTAAAAATATTATTTCAACGCGTGCTTGTTTATGTCTTAATAACAAAAACTGAATTATAAAAACAAGAAATCGTGTATCGGAATAAATACACAACGAATCATACCTAACATCTGTTTACACCGATAATCCGCAGTCGTAGTAAAAGTTATTGTCCGTCCTAAATGCGCTCGCTACACACATTTTCGCCTAGGTCGTTAACTTTTTTTTTCTAGGAGCTGTACATTTAAAAAATGCTCTAAAGTATGACGTGTTCCGTTGAGAAAAATATAACTTTGATGTAGTGCTAAGTTTCGGAACATCTTCTCTCTGTATTATTTTTAAATTATAAACCTAATTTGTCTACAAATATCCTGACACTTAACTTTTCAAAAATTATTGCCACTTGACTACCAGATAGCACGGCGATGCCTTTGTTACACTGTATATATGATGGAGCTGTTCCACCGAACTAGTTAGGTTAGAATAGAATTTTTAGAACTTCTAGTTTAAATTTCATTTAGTAATATGCAGAGTAATCATTCACTATTATCTACTTAAGGAAAATATTTTCACCTTTTAGCATTTCTGATATACAGGGTGTTAATGTTAACTTTCTTATTTCAAATGCTAAAACTTTTATGGATCTAATAAATTTATCGCATCATTTGTGACCCATCTGTATAAGGTACCTTATCTGTAAACTCAACCATTTTTTAAAATTTTGAATTTTTTATGTTTGCACTTTTTCGAATGAAGTCGTATCTTTTTTATTCATGTGACTACAAGTACAAGAACGTAGGTATTCAGTATTGAAATATTCATCACCAAATTACATACAGGCTGTTCAAAAACTATTTTTAGCGTGGACATCTTTAAGTTAGCCAAACTTTTTTTTTTGTAAATGGAACATGTTATTACCGGACTGATTATAGCGCAAAATTCTAATCGATCAATATAAGGATTTGATTATTCTTGATAGTTTGTAGAGTTTTGTGGCTGGAGTTTTTTCACTTCTAATTCAATGAAAAGATCGTTATTCTAATCATTTATTAGAACCATGACTGCGAGTTCCAAAAATATATTCCTACTAAAAAAAATTCTAATAAACCAGTTGGAAGGGTCACCTTATACTATCTATTGCATGCCAATTTTTTTAATGTTGTAAATTTTTAATAGGTCCCTTGTTACTTATTTCGACTGTACTGTTAGTGCCAACAATTGAATTCTTAAAAAACACCAGAATCCTAGATAGACTAAACGGTGTAACGTCGGTAGAATATTGGTGTATCAATTTTCTATGGGACGCCATGTTATATTGTGTAGCGATAGGCGTCTTGTGTCTTTTCTTTATGATACCCCTACATTCTATGGATTGGGAAGCGATAAGTAAGTACAAAAAAAGAACTAACATTTTTCTAATAATTGAACCGTTGCATTTAATACTTTACAGGCAGTTTGTGCTGTATCTTGCTATCATATGGGCTTCTGTTTATACCGTATGCTTACTTTTTCACGTTCACGAGGACTGTAGAAGGCGCGTACGCTAAATTTTTGATTTTTCACATCATTTGCGCTCCGATATTAGCCGGGATATTGTTGGCTCTAGAAGAAGTCGATGCTTACAAAGCGTTCTGGGACTCTTGGAAATTCCTTGTGTTCATAATGAATCCGCACGTCGCTTTCTGCTATATCTTGGGAAGATTTTCGATCAAGACAATCAGTAATCACAATTGGGATATCATGTCAGACGAAAAGAAGAAATATCTCTGTTATGACGATTTAGAGAGAAATCCTTGCTGCGGTAAGTATTTTCTTTCTTACTTAAATTAATGATAGAATACACTAAATAATGGATTTTTGTTCGTTGTGTTTGTGGTTCAAATAAGATTTTTCCGTATTTTACAGTCTCTGTAAACATATAATCTGCAATTTTTTTGTGTGGTTTTTTGTTTCCTAAATAAACTTCACGTGGTTCACCTAAGTGATGACAAATAATTTTAAAAAATCAATATTTCAATAATTATTCTTAGGACGCTTAGAAAGTACAGGGAGGTCAGTGCAGGAATTTTTTTCCCCTTGTGTCTTGGAAAATCAGAATATTTTTAAATAATACTCTTGAGTATGGCCTTAATGGAAAATATTATGCTTTAATACAGAGGTTCACCTTGTGAATCAAGGACCCAATATGAGACAATGATTTGAAATCACTTACTATTTACATATTTTTTATTATAGATACTCAACTTTATTAATGCTGACGAACTTTTTAGCTTTGTACACGTGTAGATGTAGTAACCTTGCTTTTTAAATTCACGGAATTTGACCTTTGTAGTTTCCGCCAAAAGATTAAATGTAAAAATATTTATTGAATCTGCGCATATGCATTTGGGAGTAATTTTTTAATTCCCTTTTTTATCTCGAAATTTTGTTCCAATCAACTATTAGCCTATACTATTTGCCCTCATCAGATTTTATCATTAGTACACGATTTCATACTTCATTAACAGGAGTGAAGCCGTCTCGCAAAATTTTGTTTCGTAATAATATTTATTTATTCTCAGTTATGTTCAATGACCACCAAAATCAAGGTAAAAATAGTTATTGCGAGGGCGCCCTCTCTATAAATTGACAACGTTGTCAGGACGGCAAATTCGTGTCGTGTATGCAAACTCACTGAAAACTGGAAATGAGTCTTCTTGTCTTATCTCTTCGTTGATATCTCCTTGTACTGTCCAAGTGCATGTTTTCTTTCATGAATACAACTGCATATATTATCACACTGATGTTGTATAACTTTATTTAACTTAAAAATACACTAATAATTCCGAATATTACAACTTTTATGATATGACATTTCTCTTCGCCCGTCAACCACATTCACTTCCCTCCTTTTTCTTCTCTCTCGTTACCAACTGCTAAAACATTTTTACTTATTCTAACACTGGTGTGTTTAACTTAAACAATTAATTGTATTTGGAATAAAAAGGAGCTCGCAGCTGATCCGACAAATTATTTAAGGGATAATATTTCATTGAAAAGTCGTTCTTACTGTTAGTACGTCTATAGTACCGTTTTATTAATTATGTTCTTAAGTCTCTGGTACCACTAACTATTTAAGAACCATTATGATTTCCAGAACCCGAGAGCAAAAAGTGCGCCGACCACAGGGCTTATATGAACGATTCTAGATTCTATCTGCTCCTTTTGATGTTCTTCGGATATATGATTTTATTAATAGCATGGGAGTTTCTACGCGAACGGTTGCTAAATTTTCTACTGAGTGTTTGGCGCGGATCCTGGCGTCCTTTAAGTCAAACAGGTATGTTGTATAAAGGTATGCTTATCTGTCACAAACTGTATATTTTAACCTTCGAAGGTTAAACTCAAAAATAACAAAGTAAATACAGTCGCGAGCAAATGTTATAGGCACCCTAAATTTTGGGCGAATATCACAGTAAGAAATGAGAAAATAAAAACTTGTAGGTAATACATTATAAATATGTAGTATTTTAAGGGATCTTATTATTGTTGCATATTAGAGTGTTTTTAGTACAGCTACAATACTTTTTAGATGGGAGGGGGAAAGTGACATCTCGAAGACTTGAAAATATATAAAAAAAAATAATACATTTACAAAAGGTATCTATAAAGACTATTGTAACCATAAAGACGATTATATAAACGTTGAAATAACTGTCACAAAAAAAATGCAAGGTACATGAAACCCATTAGTTTTGTCAAAGGTGCCTATAACATTTGCTCGCGACTGTAAGTCAGGATATTTTTATTATACGTTAGGTCACATATTAAATGATATATATATTAAAATACGTCATATGAATGCCTCGGCATTTTAATAGCAATGACCACATAAAAGTGCGCCCCAATTTCTACCTCTCGTAGGAGTAGTGGAGTTGATGTATAATCGGAATCATAAAAGAAGACTCCTATGTCATGAACAAATCAACATATGAATTAAATCAGTACTTCAGCGTCATGTTATATATCGTACTTCAGACAATATTTAAAAAAAATTAAGTTGTGCATATACTGAAATGTCGTTCAGATTCGACAAGACAACGTCAAACTTTCATTTGATTAACGAAAATTTTATCACCAAGCTGCGTCATTCGTAGTAAGTAACTCGTAGCTTAAAGCCCAAAACTGAACTGAGGTGAGCTGAACTGAGATTTCTGCCAAAAGGAACGCTACATACGTCTCAGTACCGCTACATATTGTTGGTACGGAAATGCAATTTTTGTTTATTTTTTTTTGTTTAATCGATATGTTACGAACGAACGACATACGTTTAAATTGTTATCTTTATCTCTTAAAGTACCTAAACTCTAACGCACTTTACAAGATATGTCGTACTAGACGCGGTAATTTGTGAGGCAGGACTCTTCTCTTATGATTGCGAGATGTATATAAAGGACTCAATATGGACCTTTACCACCTATTTAACACAAATTACAAAAATGAATACCCCAAAAAAACAGCTACGCAATATCTCATTTCAGCGCCATATTTAAAGAAAATATTCGAGGAACGAAAAATGTGAGAAATATATTTTGCGAACAAACTTCATAATCATCCGCATCATTAAAATTAAGACAGAAGCTTATCAAGAAATAAATACAATGAAACATTAAGCTCGATTTACATTGTACTTTTTTCATCTAGATATGTATGACTATTTTCTAAACTAGATCGACTTGGATAATGTAAATCAGAAAATTCCATCCAAGTTTGTATACTAGAAACTAGTTTTCAAACTAGATCCCGTCCTATTTTTTCATCCAAGTTTTATACTAGACATGCGCACTAGAACAATTTTCCGAACTACCAACTACAATCAAATTTGTGTTTATATACAACTTACGCGATCGTTAATCTCAAAAATGAAACCGTTTTTTCTTAAATGTTGGTATATGCGTTACCCTTCACTATTTGGGCATCAGCAGAGGATGTACTCGACATAGCTTCTGTTTATATAGAAGCGGCAAAATGTGTCTGAAATTAGTACGCAATCTTGTTTAGAATCTAGTTTAGATTTTTTTCTAGACGAAAAAAGTATAATGTAATTCAATAAATTTTGGTATTTCCAATGCGAAAAAGTTAAAGAAATGGTAACACAATTGTATTTTTAATTTTAGAACGGTAAATGTGCATTAAACACTGTTTCCTTAGATTTTTTTTTTTTTGAATTTTCATTTCACTTTTATGTTTGAAATGAGAGTTTGCAACGATAGAATACTTTTTTTTTGAAGAATTTAGGCTAAACATCAAGTATTAGTTGATATTTAATTCACAAGGATAATAAGAATGTGCCATAACTTGATGACAAATGACTTAAATAACAAGTTACTTAATTAATATCTGTGGCACCAATATTAAAAAATATGAACGAAAAAATATTAAAGAACTGATGTAAATATTATTCTGTTTTCTCAGAAATCATCCGCTTGAAATTACTTAATATTTTAAGTTTACGACTAACATTAAGTTCACTCATTGCAGGTACAATGCAAAAGGGTGATCTCCTAGAAGTGAAAGATGTTACTAAAGAATACTTGACTTGGGCAACTTGGCGTCCCAAGCCTGTGATGGTGATCAAAAAGCTCAGCGTTAAATTAACTTTTGGTAAATGCGTAGGTTTGTTGGGCGTGAACGGCGCCGGCAAAAGTACATCGTTTAGAATTTTAACTAAGGAAACGCCGGCCACTGCGGGAACTTTCATAGCGGACCCGGTACGTATCCAATGTTTTTAATGAATTAAAAAAACACACATTTTACTAATTCGGTGTTATATGGAGCAGAATCAAGGCTATTGTCCCCAAGATAACGCATTACTGGATGAGTTTACTGGAAGAGAGTTACTGACATATCATGGTAATCTGCGAGGACAGAAGAACGTTGATAACGTAGTGGAAGATTTACTGATCAAATTCGGTACGTTTAATTTTCTTTAGGGGGGGAAATTCGTTAGTAATAAAAGTAACTTATATAATTGCAAATTTATACAAATTCTGCTATGCAGTTAAGGCTTGCAACTGCATTTGTATATGCTCAGTAATTTACCATTAGTGAATGGTATTGGATACTGTTTAAAACGATATTTAAGCAAATTATATGACGTTCGAATATCTAACCGATTTCTTTTTTTTTTTTTTTCTTTTTGGTTTAGGGATGTTGAAAATCGCTGATCATCCTTGCGGTACCTACAGCGGCGGAAATAAGAGAAAGCTTTCGACATGCATTTCGATCATCGGTTTCCCGAAATGTATATTACTGGACGAGCCCACTAGCGGCGTAGATCCTGTCTCGCGCAGGGAACTATGGGACATCATCCAAAAAATAAAACAACATGACAAGAGCGGAATTATACTGACTTCGCATAGCATGGACGAATGTGAAGTCTTGTGCGACAGGTAACGTAAACTATCTTCTTGTTGACATTGGGGATTTAACTTAAAGTAGCTCCGGTTCGAAATAAATCTGTATTATGCCTTAGATAATATGATTGATTAGAATGAGATTGTTTATGGTACCTGACTTGGAATAGTAGAAATAAACAAAGAATTTTCTATCATAGAACCGCTAAGTTTTATGCGCAAACTATTAGTTGTTATCATATAAAATTTTCAGCCTGTGCATATTGAACAACGGAAAAGTAGAAGATGACCGTCCAATAGATGAACTAAAGAAAAAATATTGTGTGGGTCACGTTGTTAACATAAAAATGAGACCACGAGTGAAGAAAGAAGCAGCCGAATCTAAGAATAGCGATCCAGAAAACGGAACCGATCAAACGGTGAGTTTCAATATCATGATTTGATTTTCGTACATATATTGTAATTTGATTTGACAATAACAATTTTAAATTTTTCAAACTGCTATGGTGTTTTTTGCTATTGTGTATTCTTGGCAAGGAATCGCAACTTACCATGAAAGGTCTAACGCTAACTAAAGTCTGAGAAATAGTAAATTTCATTTCAATGTATTGATATTTCATGCACACTTTCGTTTTACTCACTGCTATCAATAATAATAACGTTCTTTACGAATTGAAAATATATACATAATGACAGACCCATGCGCGAGATTAGATAAAAACTATTAGGTCTTAGTTCACCACCCGACCGGCTTAATAAGTTTGACAGTTTACTTTATACGGTCTGCTCTGACACCACTTACTGGAACTCTTAGAAAAAATATTTACCTTTTTGTGGCAATATTGTGATAAGCAAAAACGCCAATTTAAATTCGAGTAAACATCAAAGTGACAGGAACGTGCATTTTTAGTTTTACATTTGGTTTTTTGGAAAAATAGAATGGAATTATAATCTCAAAGTAAACCTCAAGTTGTATAGTGTTAATATCAACGAAGAGGACTTGAGTGATAAAAAGGAAAGATAAATTCGACGTGTATCAATTCATGTGTTATACTTCTGGCCAAAACCATAAAAATTGGAATTGAGGCTAAAGGAAGAACACCTTGATGGTGATTTAGTCTTTTTGGCATATATGTTCACAATATGAATGTACTGAAGTGATGCCAACAAATTGATATGATTATATAAGTACTGATGTTACATATTCCAGAATTATTCGCTCTTTGTATACCGGGTGTCCAGCCTAAGGTGCAACGGTCCATAGCCGATTTATTATTGATTTTTTGGAAAAAATGTTTCAAATAAATGTTGCCTCGAATCATATTCTACAACATTTTAAAATAGTTTCAGTAATGGCGGACTTCCGGTTGTACCGGAAGTAGATACTAACTTTATTATTTTAAATAGAACAGCCTGTATATTATTGCATTTTTGGATTCCCTGTTAAATTTAACTATTATATTACTATTATATTACTATTATTTTGACAAACAAGAAGGTAGTTCTAATGTTCCCAAATATCATGCAGATGTCGCTGCTTACCGGAATCTGATGTTTAGTTCAATACACATTTGAATGATTCAGAAGACCATATAAAGCAAACTGTTCAAGCGTATCGTAGCACAACCCAGACAGCAAAATAATATTCGTAGAATGTTCTAAGAATATTCGTGAAGGATATTGCATTATTCCTAGATGAATCTTAGAATACGAATCAGAAATATATTTATATATTTTCTTCATCATTCATTACTACTTCCATCTCGTGGACAGAAACAATATGTAATCTCTTGCTGAGCATTGCAATGTCCATAACGTACGATTTGTGCTCAAAGTGGTTCATGACTCCCTTCATTTTTTGTAATGTTTCGTTGTTTTTCAATAACATTTTCTGTACGACAGCTATAACCAGTATTTATAAACATTCTCCCATTATGCGATGTACTGCATCCTAATTTATTGTATGATTTAAATATATCTTTTTGCCTCTGCTATTTGTTCTATTGGCAGTATATCTTTTCTTTTTCTTTCTTCTTTGACCTTTTTATATCTAGATTGGATATCTTCTTTTTTTGGGTTTATATGTCCGATTAATACACGCAATTTTTTTATGGACTCATTTTATTATTCTTTCTTACTCTTACTACGTTTCGTTGCAATTGTTGGCAACAACTTCAGGTACATTTAGCTGTAAAAGTATAATCTAAGACGTGTTATAATTGCTTTCAATTTGTTGCCCTGTAAACGTCTATCGTGCGTAAATAAATCCCGACCCAAGCTATTTTTCCGAGCAGTATATAATATAAATAAGAGATTATGAGATAGCTGAATGTAATTGGTTTTGTATTTTTTTAATTAATTTGTTTTTTTTTTGTATTATGAAGGATGGAAGAGTCGACTTCGTAAAAGACCTAGAAAGCAACTTTTCACCTGAAAACATTGACGTTTTGGGAATACATAATGTGAGTTGTAGAATTTTTGTTATCTTATCGCTTGTTATCCTATTAGCGGATAGTCACTAATTCTACAAAAAAACGGTACGGTTTGGCCGGTTTTGAATCAATAAAAGCTTCATAACTAATATTTCAATATCAATTTTTTGTTTTTTTAATAACCTTTTAATTGTTTCTCAATCCTTTAGGATTTAAACGGCTCCTTTTGCAGATGCGTTCCGTAATTCACGCACATTTATTTTTAGGAGATTAAAACTTCCATGATAATCTTTATTTGAATTATATTCGATGTAAGTTGAACATTAATAAAACAAAAACTAGAATTACATTTATTACTTCTGATTTTAATTTAACATGTAAAGGGATTTTTTTTTGCTTAGTAAGTGTTTGAGAGACAGCATTGAAATCCCTTTGAGCTAAATATAAAATGGAAATGCCGTGATTAAAAGCTTAATTTTTATCCTCGGCGATTGAAATGTATTATTAATTTGCATAAAAAACTTTTGTTACAACATTTACCTGCAAGTCTATTAACATTTCGAAATACAGATAGTTTAAATAGGCGCACACTTTAAAATGCCAATCGCTCGCTAGAGGGGCCGTATTGACCGCGATGATAAACACTGTTTTTAGGTATCTTGGAAACACCATTAAAATTATATTTGTTTAATTATAGGCTATCATGTCAATTCTCCGCATGCTACAACTCAAATGGTTTGAAAATTTTCGAAACTATGGAGAAAATGAAAGAACACGAAGAGTACAGCATAGAGGGATTTTGGGTAAATGAAGCGTCGCTGCAAGAGGTGTTAATAAAAGTAGGGGAAGGAAAACAGAAATTCGATCAAACCATCGAATGATCCAGTACCCGTTTAGACCTCCAGGTAATTTATAAAGTTATTTCTTTTCTTTCGAATATCAAAACTAATAAATCTTTCCAGAAAATTGAAACATAGGTACATCATAAGTCACTGAGGAAGAAGAGGGTTGTAGAATCCCAGCCAAAACTCCAGCTTTTGTAAAATTATTACAAATTAAAAAGAAAATTTTATTAGAGTTCATGCCACTGATCCTGTTCACTTCAGTATTGTTGTTTGTTATTGTTTTTCTGTTAATACTGAGTAAGCGCAGATGTTTCTAGTGTTGTAAACGATGTAAGTCTGGCGTAAATGGCAATAGTATTTTCTTTATTGCACAGGTCGTAATTGTAAAGTATTTTTATTTTGATTTAAGTCTTTCTGAGAGGCTTAGGTGTAACTGGAAGAAGATCATCACTAAGATTATTTTATTGTTAATGCCATTCGTAAGATATCAATATGTCACGTTTTTTTTATCGATGTCAAAAGATCTGAGATGATTTAAAAAAAAAAGCAATTTGATGGAGGTTAAGTTCACATACATCACACCAAAAAACTTGAATTAGTATTTATTTTTACATTCTGTCTCGATTTTGTGAACTTTAATTGAAGAGGTAGCTAAATTATGGTTATATGACATTGGCTTCATATTTGTAACACGAAGATGAATATTTTGGAAGCGGAGAATATTAAATAGTTGCTAAAACGATTTACACTTATTCACGTGAAAATATTAAATTATTCTAAATAAATTTACCAGAAGTTATACTAATTGTAGGTTGATGTTTCTCGTGTCATCCCAACAAATATAAATGGTATTACAAGATTTTCAATTTCTGCGAATAAATCAATATACATTTTTTTTTTTTTAAAAAATAGAAAGTAAGTTAAATATCTTCACCACAAGTTTATCGATGCTTTTTTGACTTTACTCTATATCAGGATAACAATTATAATATCTTGGAATATTTCAGAAAATTACCAGAGAAAATAAATAAAAAATTCGTTAATTAGATTGTGAACGTTTTTATACACAGGTAGTGACATTTAATGAAAGATAAGTTGTGATGATAATAATGTAATACGTAATAACATAAATATTGAACGAAGATGTAATACGCGGTCTTTTCCATTTCAAAAGTGATTTATTGAACTTCTTATGATCAATATAAGTGTAAATACATGGAGATTTCTTTTATTATCCTTGATTGACATGTTTTAAGGTCGCCGGGTTGAGTCTAGTGGCTGACAGAACAGGTTAATGAGGTGTTTCTAATTAATTATAAATTCAAAAGAACTTTAAAAAAAATGACAAAAGCTTGAAGAATGGAGGCGCTTGAAATGGAAAATACCAAAATCAAAACAGTGTTAAAAATTACGGAAATATTCGTTACATATATTTCGTCTATTTGAAGAAATAATGGCGCTAGAGACATCAGTATTTATAATCAATTAAAAGTGTAAATTCATGGCGATTTTTTTTATTCTCCTTGATTCGGAAATATGCGTTACATATATTCGTCGTTTGAAGAAATAATAGCACTCTAGATATAAGTACTTATAATTATTGATCTCTCAGAATTACTTCTAATTTAATGCAATTTAGTTTAAAAAACAAAAAAAAAAATCAAGCACTAAAGCCGTGTATATGACCGCACGCTGTTCAGTGATTATACCATACCTATGTGTCTATCTGCTGTGTCATAACATAAACCGATCATAACTTATAACTCATCAAACCAACTATGAATCAGGTAAGAGGTTGGGTCAAAGAGAAACAAAAAGAAGAAATAATACAACTAGGCAAACTCATGAAAGGACCATCAAAAAAGAAAGCTGAAGAACTACTGCAGCTCAGTAGGAATCATCTTTGCATCGTGACAGGAGTGCTAACAGAACATTGTACACTGAAAGGACACGTACAAAAAATTGGGATCACCACTGGAGATACGAATCGCAGACCGCGTAATTAGGGGACAGAGAACGCTTACTGCTTCTTGCGTCCAGAGCCTCGCGTTCACACAGAATGTGTATGTGAATGCGAGGCTGCGGACGCAAGAAGACAGGCAATTTTTGGCAATCCAAAAATGAACTCAGAAGATTACTTCGACCAACCAACCCAGAGACCTGTTCAAATTAGTGCAGGGTAGTAGGATTCTGGAATGACTCGCATAATTTAAAAGGTAAAAGAAATAGGAGAATAAATACAAGAAGCCAAGAGATTGCAGAATTTCCGGAGACTTCATGTCAGACGGCTCCTACAAAAAAAAAAAAAACCTGAACAATCATTAACCAACTCTGACTGACGACTAGTGCTGATGAGTATTTCCTAAACAGTTTTTCGACTTAAAACTACTTGATGGGACAGATAGGGGACTACGTTACGCTGTATGAGAACCAATGCTGCTTTACATTTGTTTGCTCATATCTTGTTCCATCACTGTTTGCCAAAGTATATAGTAAAAGCATAATCTTAACGTATTGCATATATTACCATTTTGTAGCAAATTTTTGTTCTGCTATTTCAGTAATAAAGGAGCGTCAAACAGTTGGCATTCCTGACATTGTCATTTATCCATACATTTGAAATGATTATACTACAAACACTACACTTTCCTTCATTCTCGAACTCGCTTTATATAATTTGTGAATATTAACCTTCGAGAGGCTGCGTAAAATTGACCAGCGTATAGCAAATTTACACCGTCCTTTATAAAAGTATTGTGTGTGACGAAGGTCGCATATTTGACTATCCCGAAGCGACAGTGTAGATGCCGCCTACGGCCCTATTCGAAGGTAAAATTTCGCCTCAATAAAGAAACACTTAAATAACTATATTATATCTAAGACGACACTAAGCGTATGCGAAAATCTACTTGCAGTTCTAGGTAACTTTTTGGTTGTCATGTTGTAAAATGATGAAACACTACACTAAACACTTGTATATGCTCTACCGATTGACTTTCTAAATAAATAGTAAACTTTGAAACGGTATTTAAGGAAAAGAAATGAGCGATATTACTTGCAATTGAAAAGCAGCATAAACATAACATCTTCCCTCTCCTGGGAGAAACATACCCATCATAATACTTTATCACTATTATTATGAGTATGCATATAAAAATGAGTAGAACTTTCAGTATTATTTTTGGATCTTGTGAAGTTTTAAATATGCCAGGCAAAAAAACTCATATTTACAATTAAAGTTAGGGTGGGCACTTGATGTCCGGGCACTATATTTACAATTAGGAGGTAATTCCTCCTAATTGTAATATATAATTTTGGCATAATGTAGGTGCATAATGATAAAGTAACGAGTAAGTAATAAGTAGGTGCACTCCATAAATATTTTTTTAGTTCAACTTGTGTGAGGGAACCTCTTTTATTTCTTCAATATTTTTTTTTTCTTGATTCAAGGAAATTACAAAAAGTTTAACATTTAATTTATCCTGCCTAATACATATAAAACATTGTTATTTATTTTTTTTATTATAATATTTAAAATTTATGATAACGTATTTTTTTTAACTAAAGTATTTAATACAAGTTATTAAAATTTTGTCTCAAGTGATATGTGTTTATTCAGTACTTTATAAATGTTTTAATTTATCTAACAAACGATTTAACCGGCTCACGACATTTAACATACATTCTGGATTTTTCTTATCATTCAAATTTTCTTGTAGAGTCCGTTGCAATAAAGAATGGTACATGTTACCAAAACCTACGCGAAGTCTGACGTCGATTACGCCCGCGAAAAAATATTCAATTTATCATTGGCTACCACTCTCTGTTACCTAGCAAGGAGGAATTGGTTACCAATATTAGTTCATTGCGCATGTGACGTCATGTACCATTCTCTAATACAACGGACAACTGACGTTGTATGTGTATTACCTAATATTGTTATCATTTATTTTGTTTACAATATTTGGAATGTTTTAGTCGAAAATTTTAATTTCTAATTTTGTGTTTGAAATGTATGTATGTAGGTGTGTGCATACTTATAGCAATTTAATAAATAAAAAAAAAAAAATATTATCAAGTCAGATACGCGCACACAATAAACCATTTCAATTAATATAAAGAATTGTCATAACATTAGAAATAAAATCATGTTTTTCTTAAGATGTATAATATAAAGAAAGTAATGTAATTGAAAACAATAAGCAAAGTCAGAAAATAATTTTAAATGTCCACTACTTCACCGAATTACATCCAGCTAAAAAGTAAGCTACCTGCTTACTTGAGACACATGTAATGCGGGTTATGCTAAGAAAGGTCTAGTCTTAAACAACTTGGAAAGTCTGAATGAAAACAGACAACCAAAAAAAGTTCTTAAATGTCAGTTGGTTTTCGAATCAACACCTACGTTCGAGTACTTATGTTAAGATTGCCGGCTGAGCTATCATGCAGTGCTTGTTTTAATTTCCTTTAATAACTGTTACCGTTCTACTGTTCCATCGCCATTCATAGATAATGTCCTTGTCATCTTTAATTTTGTGTTTAAATTTTACATCAATTTTTTTCCTTATTGCGTTCATTATCACAAGAAATTGTTGTCCTTTTCCCTTCCATCGTTCTAATACGTTTTAAGTTTAGTATATAGTAGTTTATTTCAGCTGGATGTATTCGTCCAAGTAGTGGACCATTAAAATTATTTTCTGACTTTGCTTATTATTTTAAATTACATTCTTTTTCTTATACTATACATATATCTTAAGAAAAAAAATATCTTATTTATAATATTATAACAATTTTTTATGTTACTTAATGTAGAACTTCATGCTATTTCCATTTTTCATCCAATTATATTGATTGAAATTTTTGAATTGCAGATAGGCATTGTGTGCATGAAAATAAAGTTGAATTAAAGAGTTATTTATGGAGTGGACCTAGTTATTACATTCTTCTAGTTTGGTAATTATTTTTTTTTTCTGTTACGAAAAAGATTTATTTACCTTAGTTGTTACAAACGACTAATTAATAATAATATAAATGAGGTACTATAATCGTTTTTAAATGATTATAAATAAGCAAGAATAATATTCAATATATATATATATATATATGCATATAATGCATTTGTTATTATTACAAGCAAGCAAACACTCTATAGAAAAAGAATTTTTAATATTTTACCACAATTTTTTATAATTCAATAGTACATTTTCTCTGTATTATCGAAGCACCACATTTTTTAATTTAGGTCTTGAAATAAGCTAATAGATACGGTACTTTATCTAGAGAAAAGTTTAGATAGTTGGGCACTTGTGAACCTTTTGTTATAATACATAATTGCATTATGTAATAAATATTTAGTAATATATGTAACAAATATTTAAAGAATTTAAATGAATCAAATAAAGAAAAAGTTAATTTTATTACTTTTTTAAAAGAAAATTAATAAATCCATAACCAACTACTTTTGTGGTAATTACCAAAGGAATAGCAAGCTAG
Source organism: Protaetia brevitarsis (assembly GCA_004143645.1). NCBI lineage: Eukaryota > Metazoa > Arthropoda > Insecta > Coleoptera > Scarabaeidae > Protaetia > Protaetia brevitarsis. The sequence continues at coordinate 1,416,386 of RXPK01000213.1, forward strand.
GGGCTAGGGGTAAATCTCTGTTCTGCTGTGGTTGGCTTTGTTCCTGTTAAGTATAATTGTGACAGAAATAGGTGTTATCACATGGGTAGATTGAGATGTCTATTCATTTATATTTATTAGATAATATATTATAGATTATTAACGTTCAACCTACGGTGGAATCCACGAAACTACAAAAGCTGGAGAAGCAAAGACAACACGAGACGTGAAGCACGGTACAAAATAATACCTGTTTGCTCGTTGTTGAATCTCAAATTCGTCAAGGCCGTCAGATGACGTCAATAAGGAGCGTATCGAAACAATAAATACATGTATGGTATATGCAAAATGTTAAAATCCAAATATTCACAACTCAATTAATCTAATTCAAATGCAGCTTGCTTTAAAAAAGCCGTTTAGTTGAAATTTACTTTATTATCTGTCGCATCTAGTAGCGAGTATTTATTCCTACAATGTAGCGAATTCGTGTGTGTTTACAAGTGTTTTCTGGTTTTTTAGAATTTAAATGTAAAACACCTTAACGCTTTTTAAAATATTTCCGACCACTCTGGATTTTAAACTTACCTTTGCATTAACAAATACGTTTTAGCGATTTTTAATATATTTATAATATGTTCGCCATTTATGCTCCTATGTGACGTAACTTTATTATTTGTACCGTGCGTGCAAGTAGGTCTACAAAAAGGTTCGGAATATACGGATAAATATTCTCTTTGGCATCTTTGTTTAATGCATACATTTTAATATATTATTAACTCTGTTTGCAAGACGCTAAGGCACAGTCAGAGGGCGTCACAATCGATTAGGGTTTTTTTTTTAAACTTAAAAAAAGCTTTGTTAAATTACTTTCAATGCTTTCATAATTTCGTATTGACAGAGTGAAGCATAATGCCTCTACACCGTTTTACTGTTTTTTTTCATATTTTTTATATTCGAGGCACCTGTAGGATCAACTCTGTTGATAATTACATATACCTATTAGTGATTTAACGAATGCGTGATTTTATATGTGCACTAGGCATTCGCGAATGCGAATATTGACTTTTTAACTTTACGGGCGTCATCTATTAGTTTTCAGTTTACAACTATACGAACACTTGCATTAAGCACACGCAGAGAATTAAATTTCTCCATCACCGCAGCGAAACTAGCCAAGTACAATCGAATCGTTTCGACTTTTTAAGTCTTATTCTTGTCAATTCAAGTTTACTTTTGAGGTTATTGATGGTTATTATAATGTAAACTGCAAATTTGTGCTCAAAAGGTTGTTTTAGGATTGCAATGAATTTGTATATATTAGTTTTTTTTTCTAAATTATCCATTTTAACAGGTAAAAGTTACCTGTTAAAATGGATAATTCGATATTCCCAATATTCGCATATTTTATTGCGAATGCGAATATTCAAAAACATGCGAATATTCGCGAATGCGAATGCGAATATTCGTTACATCACTAATACTACCTATATAACATAGTTTGAACTCTAAAAATTTTGGCTAGAGAAATATATATTTTTATTTATATCCGACATTATTTACTCAAAAACTATCAATTTCATAGCATTAAAATAAAGATTTAGTGCAATTAAATGCCATAGTATATAAAGCCAACAAAGAAAATAGCTAAATCTGTGTAGAGGCTAATCCTACTATTATTATATATTAATTTTTATTAGGTGCATATTTATTTGGGCCGTTTTATGTTTCCAATTAATATTAGCTATTTCATTCGCTTTTCAAATGTTTCTTGTGCTTACGTTTGACACCAATCTAAGACCTTATACGATCGACTATTTTACCTGGAAATAAAAAACGGATTTTGTAATCAAACATTAATTTACTGACGTTAGTTTAAAAAAAGTAATTTTAACAACATATGGAAAAAAAATCGGTCAGTCTTTTTGAGTAGAAAATGATTACTTTAGAAGAAGTTCAACCGTTTTTATATTTTTTGACATGCATAAATAAAACAGTTGATTTTTCTAAAGTTCATTTTGATGTTATACGATGTTTATTATAGCTCATCTTTTATTAGAGACCATTCACACTTGTCGTAACCATTTGGAGTGTAATTCCAGTTGACTTTTCTTTGTTTAACAATTTCCTTGAAGACGTGAGCCGACATTTTCGGTGTCCTAGTTCTATTAGGATGGTCAAAATCGACCGAGTATAAACCGAATTTTTCACTGAAATGTAAAATGAAAAATGCATTTGGATTTGGGAATCTTTGCTTATAAAGTAAACTTACGTATATCCACTGTTCCATTCGAAATTATCCAGAAAACTCCAAGCTGTAAACCCCGTTACATTGCAACCATCTAATTGGATCGCTTTCAGTAACTCCGCGAGGTAAGACTAGAACAAATAATCTTAGGGAGTGAAAATATCTGCCGTCCCCAAACGCCTACTTTAAACGAATAAAATTAATAATTACGTTGAAATATCTAATCCTATCGCAATCACGCAAAAGATTTCCTTGATCAGAGAAACCGCATTCGGTGATTAGAATCTCGGGGTTATTGTAGCGTTCCTTGATCCATTTTAACGATTTTCTAAAACCTTCCGGGATAACCTTAAGCCAAGAAGTTGGCCCACCGTCTGCAGTTTCATCTGATACACAATTAACCCCCATGTCGGATAAATAAAAGAACCCTGGTGATATATCGTTGCCTTCACTAATAGGCGTGCAATAGAAAGTTGTATAATGGTTAAGCCCCAAGAAATCCGATGTGCCTTTGATCAACTCTATCTCTTCAGTGGTAAATTGAGGGAGCCTAGATGTAGAGAGACCTTCTGCTTTGCTAGCATACTCGATGCTCCCTATCATAGTTGGAGGATAATTACCGTCTTTGGTGAAGATTGGGTTTGTGAACCAACCAATCTGTGGAATAAAAATTATTTTTATTGGAACATAAATGGCGCAATAGAATCAGACGGTTTTCAAATGGGTCTCAAATTGTGAAATAAACCATTGAAATAAATTTTAAAATGAAGAGCAAATAAGACACCTTAATTGCGGAAAATACTGTCAAATACATTCCTTGTTAATGGATGAATTCTTGGAGTCGGTCAGTCGAAGTTCTGTACTCGTTTGGTATGGCAGCAGTTTTATGTCGGATTGATGTCTTTAAATCCTGAATCGTTCAGGGTTTTATTCTTATATGTCTTCTCCTTGAAGAAACTTCATAAAAAATTGCAAGCACTCATGTCAGGTGAGCGAGAAGCCTAAAGGCCGCTTTACAGTTGGCAGTTTTTCTTGCATTCAATAAAAATTGCACACATGCGCATTCAATAGCGGTTTAGATGAGCGAATGCAGTTTTACTTGCATTGCACGCGATAAAACATGTGCTAAAGAAAAAATGCGAACAGTAAAGCGCTCAAGAAAACTCGTTATGTGAACTTGCATTTCCCGGAAGCAAAGCTCGTGCGGACTACGTAAACGTTTTTACCGTATATCCCACATAGCCAAATTTAAATTTCCCGCAAATATTCTTAGTAACTTCAACGTTGGAACATAAAATTACCTACCATTTTGTACTACATTGATAGTTATTTTAATGTCTTTACGTTGAAGTTACTAAAAATAGTGGTGGGAATTTGGCTATTAGGGATGTATCTTGCTAGGCCCACGTTGTTTGCTTGCTGAATTATTCCCGATTTTGAAACCACACCAAGCTGTTGTTACTATGTAGAAGCCTTTGGTATAACCCTCTGGGGTTTTGGGCCGCCCAATAACGGCAATTTCGCCTGCTTACGCAGCCTTTTTAGTAACAGAGCATTACGCCTTCAATAATTACACTCACAGAATCGGACCCGTTGTTGATTTAGTGGCATTAGTTTTTGGGCCAGTATAGTTTTTTTGGGTGGAATTTTAATTTATTACCGAGAATTATTTGGAAACTTCGACGATTCTTTTGTTTTGGCCGCAAAAGAACTATCGCCTCACGGTAACCCAAACAGTACACTTCGTCCGACAGATATCCACTGGATGTTCCAATCACCAAAACATGTCCATATCCATTACAGAGGTTGGATAGATATCCATGAGATATTCGTTTTGGAGTTATTGCAATTGTTTATAAAATTAATAGAAATATATTTATCGCAATTTCAACGTAAAAATTAATACCAAAATAGACACAATTTGCCTGTTTGGAAGTCATTGATAAGTACATGAACTTTGTATCAGATATCTTATGGATATCTATCCAATGTTATAGATTTTATCTAGCTGTCAATAGTTTATTTTTCTTTACAGGAAGTCAAGACCTCCACTTATCAACTATTTAGTTGTACTATTGTACCTGTTTCCTTTTCTTTAAAAATGGGAGCAATTGGGAGATGTGCTTACCAGTGAATACTATGCTGAAAGTATTTTACGCTAAACATATAATACATCTAATGTAAATGATATGCTATGTCGGATGGAAGTGTTATCCACGATACAGGGCTGGGAGTCTGTGTACAATAGAATTCTATTATAGTTTTCTATAGTAGAATTCCATGTTTGAAGTCGATGACATGGTGAATTGCTACTCTGTGTGTCTATAAATAGTGCAGTGAATTTAGGAATAGAAATATAATCCCTTAAAGGGGCGAAAACCAACCGTTTAGAATTTATTGGCCTGACGTAATTTATTATTAATTATTAATAATAGTATTAATTAATTATGAAAAAGACAACACATATATGGCATTAAGTGAGAATAAAGAAGTTGTTTAGGTTAGGACTGCGAAAAATATTTGTATATTTTATTCGCTAATCCTTATTTATCGATTTAAATGTTCTCAATACATTAATTATGGGTGTAGATGAAGAAGAAGCGTTAGAAGAAATGCACATCTTAATATAAAACGACGTATTTTATGCGAAAAAAGCGATCCGTTTAAACATTCCAAATATTTCACACCTCTTTTAAAGTCAAACAAGTAAGTTATGAAACAGTGTGAAGTAAGCCATCAACTAATAAATGCTATCCTTTTCTAAACGATCTGTCCATCAGAGCGAGGTGTGTGGACGTATCGTCTTTAGGCGACAATATGGCCGCATATAGAAATTGACTATTGCCACACAGAGTACAAATGATGTAGAAATGAAGCGAAAAATAGAATTCTATTGTACACAGAGTCCCAGCTCAGGTCCCTTTGAACTCGCGAGTGGCATGCTGAGCAGTGGGCACCCAGTACTGGGAATAGCAGATGGTATTTCCAATACTATCGCAATTGGTGAGCATGTTTGTCACGAATTCAAGCGGACCATCCTAGGTAGCATATCTATTAGACGCATTATATAGCATATCCATTAGATGTACTATTTGGACATCTAATAGACGGACATTTGGAGATGTAAGGGACATTCATAGAATGCCTGTAACGTCTAATGGATATTATGGATATCCACAAATAATATCTAATGGGTGTAGGGCAGACATTTTGTGCTCTGTGGGATATCCATTAGATGTACTATTTGGATATCTAACAGGCAGACATTTGGAGATCTAATGAGACATTCATTATAGAATGTCTTTAACGTCTAATGGATATTCTGGGCATCCATAAAGGATATCTAATGGATGTCTGCTAGACATTTTGTGCTGTGTGGGAAGTGCGGTAACTAATTACTTTGTAAAAGGGCTCAATTACCATTTTCAATCTACACATTGAGGGGATTGTCTGACCTTGCACGCCCTTCCATTCGAATATACGTTACCCGACAAAATTAATGTCGTTGTCTAAGCGCAGTGACTATCAAAACTGCTCAGTTGAGTAGGCACGTTCATCTTTTTGGCTTACAGGTTTATTGAGGTACCTATGTGTAAAACACTCTGCAATTATAAAAATCAGATAGGAAAACACGAGAATTCGCTCTGGACGACGATATTAACTTTGTCAGGCAGTGTACGTCCACACTACCCTTTTGAAATATGTCAGATTCTATTGCACCACTCTAGATAATAAATAGGAAAATGATATAAAGAAAAGCTTACTATGAAATCGATTGCCAAATCTGCCGCTTCCAGATCTTCCAATTTCTTAGTGAGGGGTTCAAACCAGATAAAATTGGGAATCAAGCCTATGCGACCTTAAATATCGGAAAAATGTTAATAACATTAGGTTGCATTTTTTTTTTGTAATAAATAGTTAATAGATTATCAACTCTTCTAAATCTTTTATAGCGCAAAGCCGATTTCCATCCAGTAAAACTATGACAAGTTTACAAATTCTTACCCAACATCAAATCTCTTTGTAAAAAAAATATATACAGTTGCGGTCAGATAATTAAGGACAGCTTGATAAAATGTCATAAATAGAGTATTCTTGAGAGACGCGTATCAGAAATCCATTAAATATACGGTAGTTCATATAATCTGTAGGTACTTCCGCCATTTTTACGCGACTTGAACGCAGCGACTCATAATTAGCCTACTATAAAATAATACCAGTCACCCTAGTTGTACTGTCAACATCGCCTAATTAAGGACGCTTGTGAATTCATACATGTAAGCGGATTAATAAATAGAAATTTTATGGTAGACATTATATTAGTTGTAGTTGGGTATTGTCAAAGCGAAATTTTAAAATAATAATTATCCAAATCATGGGAAAACGAAAGAGTTGTACGCCGAAGCAAAGAAAGATAGAATGACTTTGGCGAAACAAAAGTGATCGTATCGAAAAATTGCGACGCATCTAAAATGTTCAAAAACAATGGTTGAACATGCTGTAAGATATTTTGAAAAGCATCAGACAACAGATAGTGTGCCACGAAGAGTACGGCCCAAGAAAACATCTGTTGGAATGGACAGGAGAATAGTGAGGCTGTCTAAAAAAAATGCATTCCAAACTGCTGTACAAATTCAACGTGAAATTAATACCGAACTAGATACACCAATATCTATAAGTACCGTCCAACGTCGTTTACGACAAGCAAATCTTTTTGGTAGAGTAGCTCGTAAAAATCTGTTTGTTAATGCGAAAAATCGCCAAAAACGATTAAAATTCGCCCGTGAACACAGACATTGGAACGTTGAAGAATGGAAGCGAGTTCTATTTTCCGATGAAACGAAGGTGAATAGGATCGAAAATTTATGGTGTGACGTTAAACGCGTTGTGAAACAAAAAAACCTATAAAAATTTAAGCGATCTGTACACAGCCGTCGAGCGTGCTTGGCAAAGCATAACCCACGAACGCTATCAACAATTAATTCAATCTATGCCAATTCGATGTGATGCAGATATAAGAAATAACGGATATCCTACAAAATTTTAGTGAAATATAAGACAGTTAGAAGCAGCATCATGCAGTACATTGTAATGTCCTTAATTAGTTGACGTGCTATTTGAGGGTTTAGAAATAATTTCGTTTATTTAGTTTTCCCACAAAAGGTATTATGTTATATTTTTTGTTTTTGCAAGTAGACAGAGTGTTAACAATGGTACAGAATCAATTTTGGTTTTGTTAATATACATGTTTCAGATTTTATTTGAAACTTATCATATGTTTGTCCTGTGTCCTTAATTATCTGACCGCAACTGTAGGTACTATAAATATTGCATTATACGGATTGGTCCATCCACATCTTTAGTTAGGGACGCAATGTTAATATTACTCTTAGTTTAGCCGGCGTTCGATTCATTTCGCTTATTTCTTAACAAAGCGTTGCTAGATATTATGTACGGCCCACAAATTTTATAACGGTTAGTAAGTTTTAATCGCGGGCAGTAATTTTATAAAAAAAACATGTAATATTATACGCCCGAGGATAAACTTTTTATTGTGAAGCGATTTTACGGTGGCAATTCTCTGAAGAAGTTACACACGATTTATTTGAAGTAAATTATCCCGAAAGAACAATTCTTAGCGCGACTGCTATTCGTAATACACTCCGACAAATTGAAACAACGTTTATATTAATAAATAACTAAAATAGCGAAAAATGTCAGTGATATCGAAAGAAGTTGCATTACTAGAATAAAATCCTAATAGTATGACATCTAAACAAATTGCTTACAGATTTAATAATAGTGCAAAAGTTTTAAACCTTGTACGTTAGAATAAATATCGATCGTACAAAATTAGCACATCCCAAGAACTTTTACTCGACGATTATTACTGTCGTCTGGAATTTTATGAATTAATGATAAATAAATACCCCGAACACGATTTTTTTTCAACAATATTCTATTTACCGATGAAAAGGTAGTTTATTTACTACTGCTAGGTTTTTAAAATCTATGTTTGTTATTTTATTTGATTATTGACTTTTAAAACTGCTTTTCATTCATTCGTCCTTTTGATGTGTCCTAGGTGTGCCTCAGGGTTCGGTTTTGGGCCTATACTTTTCATAATATTCATGAATGATATTGTAAACTTTGTCAACTGTCCTCTGTTTATATACGCTGATGACACGACCGCTGTGATGCCGGGAGCGGACACGAATGAAGTGCGGAACAGTTCTATACGGCTATTAAACGAATTGTGTGAGTGATTTGGTAGTAATAGGTTGCATATTAATCTTTCTAAAACAAACTATGTATATGATATTTCATCCATCACACTCGGCGACACATACTGATATGAACATTCAATGTAACAATCATACATTCCAGCAAAAAAACTTCGGTAAAATTTCTAGGATTGAACATCGACCAAAACTTAACCTGGAAAGATCACTGCATAGACTTAACAAAAAAATTAAATGCCACGTGCTACCAAATAAGATATTTAAAAAACATGATAGATCAAAAATATTTACTTAACTTTTATTATGACCAAGTTCACAGTAGATTTTGCTATGGGGTGATCTTCTGGGGTTCGTCGACCGCTACGAATGGGGTATTTTTGGCACAGAAAAGGATTATTCGATGTATAGTAAATATTAAATCCATAGATTCCTGTCGACCGCATTTTAAAGAATTAAATATTTTACCCTTGCTTAACGTTTTAGCGGGATTAATGTCAAATTCATGTATTATTCTTTGAATAACCATACAAGAATGTCGCTGTTCGAATAGTCATTCCTATTAATATTGCGTTGTACCTAACTGTAATTACGACAATATACAGAAACAACTTATGGTTAGCCAATTAATTTGTCATTAATCCCATTCAGAGCCAGCTGCAAACATTTAAAGATACGGCTACTTAGTCTGTTTAACAAAAAGCTGCTCATATCTCAAAATCTATTAAGAATAGGTATAGGGAATGCTGATATAAAGTGATAGGGGATGATATTTACTTCCTAATTTCGAATTAAAATACAGGTGTTTAAATAAAAAAAATGAGTTTTCTGCATTTGAAAATATGTCACTTTGTTCCTCAGTTTTGAACAGCCTGTATGTTAGAATGTAAAGTGTGTGTACCGTTTCTTAGGGTTGTATCTACATTCATAACATAGCAAATTTGTAGTCTCTATTTGCAGTATTAACGGAGATATTAATTTCTCAATGATGCAATGATTATGACTAAAAAAAAAAAGAAAAACTTAAATAACTCAAAAACGGCAACATTTAGCTATAGGAATAGCTAATGGAAACTGACGTATTTATGGTCGTAGAATCCAAAAATGAACAAAAAATTAGATCATTCTATTTAAAATAACAAAGTTGACGTCCATTTCCGGTCAACCAGAAGTGATATTTTGGTTAAGGTATTTCACATTTATAGTTCCAATCGAACAGATAATGATGCCAAAATCTCAAATATAAGTACATAATAAAACATCATTAACTTTTAATGAACCACTTACGTGGAATACCCTGTATACTTTTGTACTTTCTTATAGGAGAGGGATCAAGGCAATTTCATATTATTATTTTTCACTCTCTATTTTCCTTGATGTGTCATTAGATTATGTATTTGTATATAACACATTAATGTTAATTCATATGTTGTATGATTTAAGTCTTTATGCTTTATCTCTGACCTAACATATGTCCTTAAACTTCTGTATTAACTATCGTTTGTTTTCATATATAGTATATTTTATAGTATATTTTAAATATCAAAATTTATAAATATAGAGTTTGTAGCTAAAGTTAAGCATTATATGCTTTTAATTTTCTTCTTAGTGTAGTTATAACAAAATGTAACTTTCAATATATAATAAAATTCGTGAAACATATTATAACTATAAAAGAATAAAAATGAGACCAAAAATTTTAGTTATCAGTTATCAGTGAAATCTCGTATGAAAATAATAATTTGTTTACATGTTACCACCCCAATAATCATAAGCCCACGTGAAGGAAACTCGTTTTTCATATCTTTAATAAAAACAAAGTTCATTATAGTTATGTATACGGGCGATGCGTGTCATGTAATGACATCTCATTACTTCACAGTTACTATTTTAATATCTAACGCGTAGCAGATATTTCTTAGTGTAACATTAAATGTTAAATTCTGCTTTTAAGTTGACGTAAAATATACGTTGTAATGAGATAATATTTTGTAATTGACGATTCAAAATTCAATATTTGATAATTTACTAATATAAGTGAAACTAGTTGATGGTAAAATTTATTAATATTTGGATACAAAAAAGAAAAAAAAACATTGTATTATTTTTTTCAATTATCAGTTACGTTAATTTAAAAATCTACGCTTATATGAAGATGTCGTTAATCAACGACAAAGCGTCGCAAAATATGTTTATAATTAAGTAACAAATGTGTTGATGAAAAGTTCTATTTCATTTGCCCTTTATTATTTATATTTAAAGTTTCAATTGTATCTTAATACAAGCGATTTTGTATAAAAAGAATTGTATACATATAAAAGCACCGATAATGTATGTAAATACATAAACAAATACCGACAGATAAATCTATTCTTATAGAAGAATTATTAAGGAAAGTGTCCTAAGTTGTTACTATTACGAAAGGGTGTGATAACATGGATGTCTACATTTTATTTTCAGCATTGTAATGCAATGGAATTTTATTTCCGGGTGATTCTGCACATTTTAGAATTTACACATAATAATTTTGGATTTATTATCCAAACACCATAACATCTTTGGAAGTACATACATAGCTTACAATTATTTGATTCGTTATACATATTGAATGAGGGTAATGCGAAATTGCAGAATATTGAAAACAATTTTAATCTGTAGCAATATACTTAGGGCAAATTATACAAAAGTACAGGATATGAAAAATTATGTAAAATATCTTCTATGTCTTCGAATAGGCAATGTATGGAAAATAAGTAATCTACTGAAATCACTATGTTTACAGAAATTATATTTATGCTACTCCCAACACCAATTTTTATAGCCTACCTAATTATTGCGATTTATATTCCATACGGGTTGAATATAATATACATCAATTAAAAATGTTGAAATAAATTCTCACTAATACAATAGCAGGATAGATAGGATACAGTGCCTTATCCCTCTGCAATCTCTGTCAGGTATATTTATAGGCGGCGCATGTGATTTACATTAATGGTGGGATTCTACACACATCTGTAGGACCTATAAGGTTATGTGCAAGCCTGTAAGCATATATTTTAGGTACTTATAGATCTATAAAAAAACTTTACAGGCACTACAGGCATGCGCAGCATTCCACCATTAGTCTCTATCAGACTTGATAGAGAGTCGATAAGATCCAGAACCGAGTAGATCGCAGAGGCAATACGTTATACGTTTTATTAGGCGCGAGAAGAGATTTATACAGTACGTGGGATTATAATAACTGATAGCTTATCTGTAGTAGAGGCCTTTTAAAAAATCCGATTGATTTGTTATTAGATACTTGGGATACTTCTTACGCGAGGGGGATGTAAAACTTTTTTGGGCTAGGGCTCACGTAGGTACAATCGGTAATGAGAAGGCCGATCAATTAGCGAAAAAGGCGATGTATATTAGGCGGGATAGTGCGATAACTAGGTATGGGTTAATTTCGGCTAGCATAATTAAAAAGCTTTTAGGGATAAACTTGATAATTATTGGCAGGGTAGATGGGATATTACTTTAAATGGGAGATGGACTAAGAAGTTTATGGGGAAAGTTACACATTTTAGGGAAATGAAAAGTAGAATTAATAACGGGTCACAGTATTTTAAATTATATTTGTGTAGAATTCGGGGGGTTAATGGTTCGCATTGTGGATGCAATGGAGTAATAAATTGCGGTCGCGTACGGAGGTTACGGCCTTAAGATGCGTATTCATTTGAGCAATTTTGCGCGCAAATCCGTGCGCAAACAATTTACGCGTACATACCGGGTGTCCAGCCTAAGATGCAACGGTCCATAGCCTATTTATTATTGTTTTTTTTTGGAAAAATGTTTCAAATAAATGTTGCCTCGAATCATATTCTACACATTTTAAAATTAGTTTCAGCAATGGCGGACTTCCGGTTGTACCGGAAGTAGATACTAACTTTATTATTTTAAATGGAACACCCTGTATATTATTGTACTTCTGGATTCCTTGTTAAATTTACATAACAATACGTTAGGCATACATTGCCGTTGTACCGTTTCCAAATTATATGACGTTTTTTGAAAAAAATGTCATTTGCAATGTCTGCGGTGTTTGGAAATATCTCCGGAAATACGAAAGTTAGAAAGATGCGGTTTTCAGTTTTTGCTTAATCGTGAAACAGCACACGTCTGTTATTTTAAAATTGTTGCGTTTAAATTACAGAATTATTAAATAGGGGTCCGTAATTTTTGAACTCTAAAATCATGGATAACTTGATTTTTTAAAATTGAATGGTATAGCAATTTTTACATAAATGGATGTAAAATTTAATTTTCTTTCGATTTTATACGAGTGTCATGTATTCTATCTCCAAAGGTTTTGGAGATATTTCGCGATTTTTCAGTTTTTCACGATAGGATACGTATTGCGAAGCGCCGGCCACCTTCCCCTCGCATTTCACCAGGCTTCCAACTGGCAGCAGTAATACTGGTATGTTTAGAAAGTGGCCAACAGAATACAATAAGACCACAGGAAACAAACAAAACTTGAAATTAAAAAAATGTAGAATTTACTGAAGCGCGTTGGAAATATAGCAAAGATAATGGTATGGTATATCCATAAATCAGAACATTTTTCGAACTACATTATTCTGTCCAATGAATGGCGTACATACACATCGAGCATCTTGCTCGCAACAGGTTACACTTTAAATACAGAGAATTTGTGCAACACTATTACATTAAATGTTCAAAATGCGATCCGTTTTAGGCGCTACATAGTTGAAATCGCTTTTGCAACAACGCAAAAAATCGCGAATATCTCCAAAACCTTTGGAGATAGATACAATGACACTCGTATAAAATCGAAAGAAAATTAAATTTTACATCCATTTATGTAAAAATTGCTATACCATTAAATTTTAAAAAATCAAGTTATCCATGATTTTAGAGTTCGAAAATTACGGAGCCCTATTTAATAATTCTATAATTTAAACGCAACAATTTTAAAATAAAAGACGTGTACTGTTTCATGATTAAGCGAATACTGAAAACCGCATCTTTCTAACTTTCGTATTTCCGGAGATATTTCCAAACACCGCAGACGTCATCATTTTTTTCGAAAAACGTCATGTAATTCGGAAACGGTACAACTTAGTCCGAATGTATGCCTAACGTATTGTTATTTAAATTTAACAAGGAACCTAAAAGTACAATAATATGTAGGGTGTTCCATTTAAAATAATAAAGTTAGTATCTACTTCCGGTACAACCGGAAGTCCGCCATTACTGAAACTAATTTTAAAATGTGTAGAATATGATTCGAGGCAACATTTATTTGAAACATTTTTCCAAAAAAACAATAATAAATCGGCTATGGACCGTTGCATCTTAGGCTGGACACCCGGTATGTTCGTTGGCGAAAACTTCTGTAATTTACATTTATGCCCGCAAATATCACAAGTTGTGTGCGGAAAAAATGATGTCACGTCAATAGCAAATGCAGCTTGTATTCTGGTGTGTTTTATTAAGAGAAATAAAAAGAAACAGCCCAAACTTTTAAATGTGTTCCTATTGCTTTCCATCTATTTTTTGGTTTCTTGAAAAATGACACGGACTCTTTGAATTCCAAAAATCGGCCGTTTTTCCTATTCGTCAATTAATTGCATACATAATTCATTATTCCATTCTATAATTTATAATGATACAACTGATAATAAATATTCAATTTATAATAACTCAAATGATATATTTCTGAACGCATGCCACACGCATGACTCTTGCTTCAAATTATCATCCAAACTGAGAAAATTTACGCGTAAATGTCCTTTGATGTTAACAAGAAACCGACAAGCGGCCGTTCGTGTTCGTGGGTGCGCAATCCCTACGCACAGAGTGTTTGGCTACGTACACACTTGAACATTTTTGCGCATAATTAACTAACACTTGAACGAATTTAAAAAACTCATATTCTGATAGCGATCATAGGAAAATTATTTATTAGTTAGAGAAGAAACATTTCAATGGTTATGGAATCTATATAGTACTTTAGGTGGAGCACGGGGTTAGGATGATTTGTAATTATTTAACTATTCATACAAATCATCGTAACCCCGTGCTCCACCTAAAGACACTACACGAGGCCATATATTTTAAGTACTATATGAATTCCATAACAATTGAAATATTCCTACTCTAACTAAATAATTTCCCTATGATTGTTATCAGAATATGAGTTTTTTAAGTTCAAGAGTTAGTTAATTATAATCAAGATTTTATACTTTTTCGTTCATATTTCCTTCATATAAATACGTTTGACATACCTCCTTGGTTTTCTCTATAGCGTCTATTGTATAGATGATAAGCTTTTGCATGGGCTAATAGTAAATTCCTGCCACACAAGTATCCCCCGTCTTTCCGCGTTATCATGGGGGCTACGAAACCGACGGAATATCCGAAATGACAGATGAAACTGGGTTCGTTGAAGGTGGTCCATATTTTAACCCGATCTCCAAAATTTCGGTACAACACGTCCGCGTAATCTTCGAAATAATCGGCCAAGGCCGGATTAAGGAAGCCGGATTCGTCTTCCAACGATTGCGGCAGATCATAATGGGTACATCGTCACCAGAGGTTGTATGTTATTGGCCAACAGCTCGTCGATCAATTCATTATAGTAGCGGATTCCGTCTGGATTAACGTAATTTGCCTTGCCGTTGGGTAATACTCTGGACCACGATATAGAGAATCTGTAGAAGTCCACGCCTAAATATTTCAGTAATTTGACGTCTTCCTTTGTTTTACTGTAGGCATCGCAAGCTATATCACCATTGCTTCTGTCTACGATGATTTCTGGATTGGCGTGAGTTAGTTTGTCCCATACGTTCTCACCTTTACCTATTTATATGTTATACTGCATATTTTATACTGTGAAAAATTCAAATTTTATATTTTTACCGCTAGTATTCCACGCTCCTTCCACTTGATATGCCGCCGTAGCTACGCCGAATTTGAAGTTCGCGGCAAATTCGAATCCCTCACCTTCACACGAAGAACAAGATCTATAGAAAAACAGTCTGAGTTTTATTTCTTTCTTATCCAAATAAGCAATAATAAATTCTTACGTTATTAGAAGTAATACCCACGAATAACGATTCATGACTATCACTGAACGCGGTTACTGTACTAGAGCGATTCTAGTCGGTCAGAAGAAACATAACTCGCCCCTCGGTCACAAACTCTTATCACATCACAAAAATCGTACAAATATATCAAATACTCCAGCAAACAAACTATTCGTTTGAGCGTGTATTTTATTTTTTATAATTTCCTTTATGGAATCTAATTTTCTTTTTTTTCGCTATTATTTGGCAATATCAGAAACCGCTTCGGCAAAATATACCTCGGACATTATAATTCGTACTTTTTTTTTAAATAAAATTCACAACAAATCGATAATCTGTAGAACCTAACAATGTTTTAGTCAATGTTTAATGGTGTTATCTAATCTTTTTTTTTTTTTGGTTAAGTTAATGTGGGATTCATAAAAAGTCAATAAACACGAATAGATGCGATAAGGTTTGTTCCAACTGTCTCCTACACAGAATAAACAAAAGTGACAATAGGCAGTTGTAAAGTTTGTCAACGACCTTTCTCAACGTAATAAAACGCCTCCCAACTTTACACATATGATATTTCGGGAGCATTCTGAAACACAATAACGTAAGAACATGGCAATTTATTCTCAAAACAAGACCCTTGGATAACAGTAGACAGATCAACTGTGGTCATTTCTGTTTATCCTGTGACTCCAATCAGATGGATGTCAGATAAACGCACGTTTCAGTCATAGACAGGCAGAAAACAATTTAGAAAGCTAATAGAGCGAGTGCAGACTTTTACATCATTTCAATGTTGCTATTTTGACGCACGAATGATGAAACAGCAAACATTTGGTGGACAGGTGCATTTTTTTATTGTATTCAGGTGGCGTCGAGGTTACGAGTAAACAAGGGTTATTTTAAATTATTTCAAGTTTATAGAGTGGACGAATATTGGTCATTTCAATTTGTTTAGTTCACCGCCGAATTTTTCGACTGCAAAAGAAGGAATTGAGAGCTTTAACCGGTCTGAAAAATGAGCAGTCATGTAAAGAAGCATATATATTTGCGAAACATTCCACCACTAAAAGCATCCGCCGAGGAAAGAATCATTTAAGTACGAACGAAAGTGACACGCACGAATATAACACCAGGTCAAGAAATGATTTAAAATTACCGCATCATCGATTGCAAACCATCCAAAGAAGTCCTGAATTCTGGAGCACTAAAATATATAATAAACCCCAAGAAAGCTTAAAACGTCTTCCCAATATATAAATAAAATAAAACAGTACCTTATCTGAAACGAAATTGACAAACAACGGATTTATCAAACTACGCCGATGACTCTGAAAATTGACATACCGTCATAACTTTTCATTCTGAACAACATTTCTTAGTAGCATTTTGGCATACTGTGAATGGACAAGGCGCTTTACCTGAAACGAAAACATTTTTGACTCCGCTGCCCTTTTTGAAGCCCTACTAGATTGTAAAAACTCGAAAATGAACGATAAATAAGTTTTAGGCCAAGCAGGACTTATTTCCCAAATATTAAATTCCAATTCAATTTTCGTCTATTACACCTATTGTCTATCCGTGGACACACTGTATAATAACATAATAGGATCACGTTAAACCACTAAACATGTTTTTTTAAACATTACTTATATTTATGAAAAATGCTACACATACTTTTTACATTTATTTAATTAAATGGTTCATTAACGCATGTTTAGTATCTTACTGTCGTCCCACAATTATTGTATTCTTATTTAATAATGTGTTGAAGTTATAGATCGACAATTCAACGGTTTATCTAGACCTAGATTCAAATTTGAAACATTTGTTTGATATGGCAAATTATTTTGGCTTTGAATTGGACCTTTTATTTAGTACAATTACAAATGTATGACTTTTCTTTACATGTTTAAGTACACATTCACCTTCTCTTTTATTTTTCTTTCCTATGGAGGATGAACTTGAACGAAAATAATGTTGTTTTGCTCCCCAGTTTCTTTTGCTTGAAACTCGCTCAATACAAGATTTACAGGCATTTTTAGCAGACTTAAGCACAGGTAATACCTGATAAGTGTGTTATGTAACAGAAGGGATGGTTCCTCTAAAAGAGCCACGGGGCTGTGGCCCCACTATTACAAATCACAAATTAATAATTAAAGAGCTTTTATTTTCTGTAAAAATACTAATAAATATACCTGCACACACGCACACACATTTAAGTACAGAACGAACGTTGCGATTCCCATGATACGATGCGACCAAACGCGTTTTATAGTTATTTATGCTGCGCATCTTCGCCCAGCGAAGATGGTGGCACTTTTAGAATGTGCTGTAGGTTTTCAGTAGTTTTTTTTTGTTTTGTTTTGTTTTTACTTTTGGAAGACCCTCTATATTCGAAAATATGTTTAGGTTGTGCAGCATTTAATTTTGTACAACTTTTGTAGAAAAGATTTGTTCCTAAAAGCAAATATCCTAGAGCTATAATGAAAAAACCCTGTCTTCCTGAACACCCGGTACATTTGAAAATAATTTTAAGTGATGCAGCATTAAATTCTATTACTTTTGTAGAAAAGACGTTTTTTTCTAAAAGCAAAAATAGAGTTATAGTGAAAAAAAAAACAGTCTTCCTGAACACCCGGTATATTTGAAAATATTTTCAGGTTATGCAGCATTCAATTCTATAACACTCTTGTAGAAAAGATTTTTTCCTAGACGCAAAAATAGAGCTTTAACAAAAAAACCCAGTCTTCCTGAACACCCGGTATAATTGAAAATATTTTTAGGTTATGCAGCATTCAATTCTATAACACTCTTGTAGAAAAGATTTCTTCCTAAACGCAAAAATAGAGCTATAATGAAAAAAATCCAGTCTTCCTGAACACCCGGTATATTTAAAAATAATGTAGGTTAGGCAGCATTCAATTCTATAAGACTTTTGTAGAAAAGATTTTTTTCCTAAAAGCAAAAATAGAGCTGAAATCAAATTCTATCCTCTAGACAAGCAGCGAACTGGGGCCACGTCTAGATTGGCCCCGATTTTAGTCGTTTGTAGGTATCCGCATGCAGCTAGCAGAAGAAGAAAAATTACATTGAAGTAGGGCCAGCCGTTTCGTGGACCGCTACCCGCTGCAGATAGGGGTATTTCATCAATTTAGACGGCTAAAATTATTACTTGGTGTTTATATACTTTAAATAGGCTTGTATGCGTTTTTTTAGTTGTAATACCTCTTTGGAGTACATTCGTTGTTGATTGCTATGGTAAATAGTGATTTGGATGTAATGAAATAAATCCCTAGTTACAAAGTTGCTTACAGTTTACTGAATTTATTTAGTTGTCTTAAAGGATTATAAATCAAGTAAAGGGTCAATACAGTTGACAAAAGAATTTAATTTAAATAGCAAATATAATATAAATGACTACTTAAATGTAAATTTAAACGAAATATATCAGATTATACTAATAGTACAATGCATCTAAATAACTTGGATTTAATGAAATAAATCCCTAATTACAATGTTGTTTACAGTTTACTTAATGGGATTAGTTGTCTTAGGCCCGGTTTATTCACCGCCAATTAAAGTGCCAAGTAGGTACTTGACAATTAAACTTACTTGTCTCTAGTAAAATATTTATGTCTTTTCACGATATTTTAAATGATAAGTACCTACTTGACGGAAGTCAACATTTTTATGTCAGTAGTATTGTTTCTGGTAAGACAGTAAGAGAGGCGAAAAATCAATTTATACACGTGAAAAAAGAGATAGTATGCAAATATATGTAAAGCACATGTTTACGGTGTTTAATTTGACGTTTATTAACGTCAAAGTTATTTTTGACATTTTTATTTAGGAATTCGCGAGCTTATTGTTAATTTAGTTTGAATAGTATTGTTTAAGCCAAGTTTGAATTGTATTCATACAGGAAGTTACATATGTTCATTGCAGGATCTATAATTTGATTTCATTATGAAGCGAACTGCTGCTAAGATGCAGATCGTCAAATTTTATTTAATTTTGGAGGAGCAAATCGACTGGTCGAGACTATACTAAAGCATGATGCTTCAGTAATAAAAATAAAAAACTGATGCATGCACATGGCAAGAGAAAGAGTCAACTTGGTGAAAGGTTACCACAGAATTTAATGCTTTCGGACTCATGCCAAGAATACAAAAGGCCCTTAAAATAATTGTTGTCCAACACCAATATTACCTAAATTTACATTTTCTCCAACATCAAACAGAATGTCATTATTTTCACACGCAATATTGTGCAATCTGGCTGTTGTTATAATGATATCCTGATTTAAAAGGACACAACATCTCATTCCTACTGAAAGAATGGGAAACCATCGCGTCGTTTCCAAATTCCGAACATCCTTTCTACTGCATTTCTAGTTCGTATTTGGGCTTCATTTTACAAAGTCTCCGCAGCAGTAATTGGATTATTTAGAGGTGTTATGAGAGATATTCTCTAACAAGATAACCGCCATCACCCAAAAGTAGTCCATTTCCCTTTTCTCCAGCTTCAAAACGCATCCTAACAAGTGAATTAAAAAAAAAATATTTGTATCATGTGCCGATCCAGGCCAACAAGAAACGATATCAATAATTTTATTAGAAGCATCACAGACCACTTGCACATTAATAGAAAATTAATAGATAAATAGCCTTTTCTATTTCTGTACATTTCTGCATTTGCGCCACCTGTAAAACAAGTTGTAACTATGTATACATAACTCTATAATTTATTTATGCTATACCCGGCGATTGGATTCGCACATGCGTGCCGTCAAGGGCTCCCAAAAGTTTTGGAAAACGTGACATTTTATACAATTTATTTATTATTTCATTTCTATCATGTGGCGTTTCAGGCAAATGAATAAACGTTGTTTTTAAACGCGCTAATGCAACGGTAACTTTTCTTATAATTTTTGCGGCAGTACTGTGTGCATCCTTCCGAAATCTGCTACTGTGATATAAGTACGTCGATCCCGATTAATATGATTAACAATTTCCATTTCTTTGTTCATAAATAGACTCTCACATTCTTCAAATATCTCCATCTTTTACTCAGAAAAGCCATCATATATTATTTTCTAACCTTCAAACACGACTTAACAAATGTCAAACTGTCAAGTAACATCTTAATCGGTGTTTGAGCTATCAAGTAAAATATCTAGCCAGTAAGGAAATTTTACTCGACGAGTAGTGCTACTCAAAGGTGAATAAACGTTTAGTTGCGCTAATCCGTCAAGTACACAACTTGGCACTTTACTCAGAGATGAATAAATCGGCCCTTAAAGAAATATAAATCAAGTAAAGAGTCAATACACCATAACGTATAAAAATACAAAAAAACCTATTATCTAAGGTGATGGGTCCGAAATCTCTTCGTCAGAGGTCCATTCTCCAGTTTCTGTCACTGATTCTTCAGAAGAACTTTCGTCATCAGTACTGGGCTCAGCACGAATAAGCATTTCCATTGCTTCCTAGCTATGTGGCATTGATCTCTTTTTGTTTTGGCCTCATACTAGTAATTAAGGGATCAGAGCTGACCAGTAATCTATTGAAAACATCTAAATTGCTGCTCTATGGAGATTTTCCTGGCGAAACTCATCCGATATAAACGAAAATGCTTGTTCCGTGCCTCTGCTGCTTCTTCGGACAATAATCCAATAGGCAACAGTGCCTTTTCCGTCACCGTTGCACCGTGGATTAATAACTTGTGCGTAGTAGGGGTCATGGATACCACGAATATAATTCCAAATGTAACGTTCGGCAGTCGCATATCCATATTTAGCAAATTTCGCCTGTATTTTCACCTTCTTCTTTTTAACAATTTCCGCTTTTTTTTGTGTATTCTACCCACCTTTTCTTAAATTGGGATTTCAAATAAGAGAAACTATTTGACTACTTCAATTGCTCGTCACAATATTCTTCTTGCGATAAAATGTATCGTTCAATATAATTTAATTTTTTTTCAAAATTCGGCAAGTCTGGCTCTTGCATTATATTGAAAAGTAATCTACGGATTACTACTCGAGCTCCAGAGGTACCCCGCGGATCCTAAAATAAAAGAAAAACTGTATACAGTAAATTAATATAAATCGCTTCATTTTGCATTATCTTTGTTCGGAGCCTCAAAAACCACGTTTTCACGGGAAATCATGGTCAATTTTTATGTACACGCTTAGTACCCATACCATTCTCTACTTTGAATCTAAAAAATCTACTGGGACGAACCCTGAAGTACAACAAAAAGTCAAAATAAAAATCAAAATAGCGCAACTTGAGGTACGATATTCTAACCGTAAAAGTGTTATTAATAATTCAAAAGTTCTACATAAAACCGATTAATATAGATGTACTCTTACCTGCTACATTCAAATTCATTAGAATTTTCTTCAGAAAGAACACTTTCAGAATAACTGCTTTCAACGCTCGCCGAAAACACAATTCGTACACTTACGACAACTATCGAAATTCGACTGATGCTACGGAGTGCGCTTTTGCAATTGGGTAACGGGAAGGGTTGCTTCTTATTATATACCTATTCAGGGTTGTGGGACGGTAGCTTATTTTTACCGGGCTTAAATTTTAGGAAATCGATTTTTAGCCGCCTAAATTGTTGAAATACCTCTATATGCGCTGGTTGATGGAGTCATCTCGTCAGTGCTCGGCACTGTGCGGGAAGGGTCTTCCACTATCACGGAACGCAAGCGTGTTAGTCAGACGCAGACGACCGTCGAAGACCGACTATTGAAAGTAGAAACATATGTCGAGGAGCGTCGCATACGGACTTCGGTTTAGCACTTCCCCGCAATAAAAAATTTGGTTCAAGAAGATTAATATTTATTAATTATAGTAGTAAAGTGTAGTATTATTCTAGGACGATATCGCTAATTAATAACTATAGTAGTCAAATCAAAATAAATTACCATTCATATCTTTCTTAGGGTGAAAATTATGAAAATGAAGTAATAAATATAATAAGGGAGTTTATTCATGAAAAATGCGTCTTAATAATGTTTTAAGTAAAAAAAACAAGCCATTTGCCTAGGTAGACAAATAAAGAAAATAAAAATTGTTTCTCTTTCTTTGTAGGAAATACGTCGGCTTTTGAAGAAAACATCCATTATATTTTACTCAACGATCTTTGCTTAAATAACTCATGTGCTCTGTGTTTTGTTATGTATTCATCGATATAAAATCACAAAAACACCTGAACTAAACAAGTGACTCATGTACTTACGTGCAATTTAAAACTAAATATATGCAATTCTGAAGGAAATACGTTAGTATTTATATTTAGATAGATCAGTATTCGTGATAATATGCCTCTCTCTGAAAGACCGTGGCATATTTTCAAAGAGAAAACGTGATCATTGTCTTTCTCACCTTACTATAGAAACCCGCTTCAGTCGCATTCTTGGTTTTTGATTCGTCTGTAAACCAGATCAATTAACCGAACCTGTCTCTGTAGCTGGATTGATTCCAGCTTATCCGATCCTTGATTTCCACCTCTAATTTTCTGCTAAATAGATATGTCGAAATCATGTGGTCTGATTTCAATCCCAAAAGAGTACCTTCCACATAATACACAATATTATTGTGTCCCAATCCTGCACATCTTCCGCTTGGTAGTTCTTACAATCTAAGGTGGCCCATTCTTGCATCCCCATGATCACCAGTTGGAGAGAAGGGAGGCTTAGTAGGTATTCCATTGCTGCTGTAGGAGTAATCCTCATTGCGCTTGTTTTTCCTAAACACGCAAAACCCTATATCTTGCTGCAAGTTCAATTATAGCAATTTTTTGCTGCATATTTGTCCACCATACCAGAGCTGCATGAGTGACCATAGGTCTGCTCACCAGTGGCGTAGCGCAAAATCTCATTTTATGCCACAATTGTCTACTGTGATGTATGTTCAGTACATCACATTTGGTCTTAATCCTCATGTTTTTTCAGGAACTCTTCTAGCCAACTTAAGTGTTGTCTTCGCTGTGGTTTTAATTTTTTGAAACTATCGATTCCAAGTGAGCTCAGAGTCAAAAATGACGCCAAGATGTTTCACTTCCTGTGACAGCTTTTATTTCTTCATTTCGGAGTTTTGGCGGTCCAAGACCTATCTAACTTCCTCTTTCCCGTGAATGATAGAGATAGATCAATATATTGTCATGAGATCCAAAGATATCGACATTGTCAGTATGAACAATAACGAATACAATACAATTAGTTGTGGCAATATGGCTAATAAAGTTAAATGTAAATCTAAATTACCACTACGCGCTAAAAATTGCGAGAAACTCTTCAACAGAGTATCCGCAGCGGTCCAGAAGAAGTCCGCGTAGCCATTTTTTTTAAAGTTTAGCATTGGGAATCGACCTGAACTCATCAGAAAATGTGTTAAATAGTCTCGTTCCCATTGTCAAAGGCCCTCGCCGAGTCAGAGAAAGTGTGTTAAGAGAAGTTCTAAGGAAGTTGCTGTATCTAGTGTTATATGTATAAAAATCTGAGCTTTTAGGAATTTTATGTTGAATCAAATAAATGTATGATAGAAGCTCTAAAATATAAACACTCGGGAGAGGTAAAATTTTAAACTTAACAAAAAGGGCCTACAAGATTCAAATGATTTGATATTTGCAATACAGCGAATGATACGTTTCTGAGCAAGAAAAACATCGGAAGATATTATGCTTGTTTTGTAGGGACTAATGTTAAGACCCATCTCCTCAATCCATTCTTGTATAACCTGTAGAACGGTCTGCATTTCGTTCCACTCTACGTTGTTCAACTTACCTTGGGTTAGAATGACAAGATCATCTGCATACCTCAAAGTTTTATGCCCTTCATTGTCCTGTCTTACTAGTAGCTCGTCAACGACCAGGTTTCACAGCAGGGGCAACAAAACCCCACCCTGCGGACATTCTGTTTGGACTCGAGTGTCTCACATGACGGTCTCGCATTCTGCTAATATCAACCTGCAGCTTGCTTCATCTATCCCTTTATTCTTCGATGCTTTGGAAATTGATGCTGCTGAGGTATTGTTAAATGCTTTTTCTACGACTAGGAAAGTGCATAAAAGTACTTCCATAATTTGCAGGGCGTACTCAGCTCTCTGTACGAGCTCATGCAAGGCTATTTCTGTAAATTTTTCTGCTTGATACGCATACTGGTGTAGTGACTGATAGGGAAATACGTTACTCCTTATGAGTCTACCGAGCAGTTTTTCAGCAAAAATAACATCGGACTTATTGGTCTCAGAGACTTTGCTCCATCCTGTTCAGTTTTTCCAGGTTGTGAAATAAAAGTAACACTGATCACTAAGGCGATTCAAGTTTGAGGTTGATCGGAGAGTTTCATATGGCATCGCATAAAATGCATGATTCGGCACGCAGCCAAAATCTATAATCTTTTACCCGCCGAAATTAAAAAACAAGGCTCACTTCGTAGCTTTCGTAACAGGATTAAGGAATTTCTTTTTCGTCACAACTTCTATGACTTATCAGAATTTTTCGCACTGGGCAATTCATGATTGCTTTTTTTGCCACTTTGAGTTTCACCTAGATATTCCTAATATTTCTACCTAGAAAGCCACAAAGCCAGTAATTGACAGTTAGTTGACTTTAATACGCTTGGTCTCATATTGTATCATTTTGATTTTATTTCTACGTCTTATTAGTTATTTAACACAGTTGTTTTGAAAGCCACTAATTGTAAGAAATAGTATCGGTAAACATGTAGGGAAAATCCAGATAGGAATTTTATTTTTAGGTTTTACCATACTGCTAAATAAGTTGCATGAGTAAAAGAGGTCACGTGGATTTTATTTCTAAGTATGTATATGCTTTGTATAATAAAAATATTTATTTCGATCTATACTTATCTATCTAATAAGTTCAAATTATACATTTTCATTTAATAGTGCCTAAATTAGATAGTAATTTATTATGACCCCCAATTTCTCCTATTAAATAAAATAATATCTTTTTACTTTGTGTTTCCCGTGAAATTTATTTTTATGGAAAAATATCATAATATCCTTTAAACTATGTTCTACAAGAATAGAAGTATTTGAAAATGGAGAATCGACGGGTATTTTATAAAAAAATTATAATACTGTAACGTAAGCATTTTTTTATAGAGTAGCCGCGTGTTCTCCATTTTTGAATATTTCTATTCTTGTAGAACATAGTTTAAAAGTTTAAAGGATATTATGATATTTTTTCAAATATTTAATTTCGCGGTAAACATAAAGTAAAAAGATATTATTTTATTTAACAGGAGAAAAAGGGGGTCATATTAACTTACAATCTAATTTAGGCACTATTAAATGAAAACGTATAATTAGAACTTTAAAATAAACCATGATTTATATGTATTTTGTTTTACTCATTTTATTTATGCATAACCAAACAACATGACTTCTGCGACTATCTTACTGATTTTGTACAATTTGCGAACAAATTGTGCAAAATCAGTATATCTTTGTAAATAGATACTACAGAGCTTTAGGAAAAAATACGGGTCTTTTTACAAGTTACTTTTTTAATTTGATATTTCACTTTCAACAAAGAAAATGTAGAGTGGCTTGTAAATTATTTTCTTGATCATCATAATAAGTGTCAATAACACGTTTGTTATGACACGTGACGCGCACGCCACAAACCTGTAAATACTTCAAGTCAATAGTATAGATACTTCTGCGCCGTACAGTGTAGGATCTTCCCGGGTGAAGCAAATTCTTCCATTCTATTTAAAAGTAAATGGTACGAATACGAAGTAGATACTTTTTAATGAAACAATAGCATCTACTACATTTTATGCATCCCACCCATAGATGTCGCTTTACAAGTTAACAATTGGATGTGCCACACCTGCCTATCTATTCTGTTTATAAGGTTAAGTTATCTAGTACACTAACCGCTAATTTGATATTGACAGTTAATTTTACAAATGATTGAATTTTCTTCGCCTGGGTGTTAAGGTAAGGCTATATGCAAATGTTCCCTTATCGTTTTGTTACCGAAAATGTTAATTTGCAACTGGCATTTGGAGGAGTGTGAGTTACTACAATACGCAACATACAAACAAAAGAAACTATTCAATAAAAGCAACTAAATAAAACAAATACATTAGTTTTTTTTCCTAAAACCAATTTGCGCACAATTTTCGTTCACATATTCTTCATATATGTATTTTAGCAAATCTCTATAAATGAGTGATTAATTATTCAACAAAAAAAAGCACCAGGTCAGGGCAAATTTTATTTATAATACTAAGGAAATTTAAAAGGGCGGCTTAAATATATGTATTTATATAAACGAACAAAGATACAAGAATAGCTAACATTAATTTATTCGTTGTAGATATCAGTAGCGAACAAGCATCACACGTTTCATACCCATCTGGAGCGTAGCTATTATCTATTTTACGTGTCTGTATGATATTTCTATAGACATAAGAAGACATTTTTGGGAATCTCGGTCTTTGGGTATTGGTAAAATCCACATGGATCAGACCAAAAGCATGCCTGCAAAAAACATTTAAGGCACAATTTTTTATTTGGCATATACCCATATTACGTGTATCCGTATTGCCATTCGAACGAATCCATGACACTTCGAGCTGTATAAGCCGTAACTCTGCACTCATCTTCGTGAATAGCCCGTAGAAGAGCTTCCAGATAAGACTGCAAGTTATAAGTGCCGGTTTCTTTCATTGATACTGCTTTTAAATGGACTTACGTTGTGATAAGAAATACGATCGCAATCTCTATTTTCACTGGCGTCATCGGCATATCCGTTTCCAGTAATAATGACCTCAGGATCATCATAGCTATTTTGGATCCATTTAAGCATTGCTTGTAAACCCGAAGCAGCAGATGCGCTTTCCAAATTTTCAGATAAAACGCATTCCGTACCAATATCTTGAGCATGGGAAGGGCTTTCGAGGTTCCCCGCGGCTTCACTACATATGTACGAACCGTAGTGATTGAGACCCAAGAAGTCTGCAGCTCCTTTTAACGAAGTTAGCTCGTCGCTACTGAAGCTGGGTAGACGATTCCTGCGGAACCTTTGTTCGTTGCTCAGCTGCTCTATTCTCTGTTTCATAATATCTGGATAATCTCCAGTAGACGAATAGATGGGATTCGCAAACCAACCAAACTGAAATAGTCGCAATTCAGTTAAAAAAATGAGAACTGGATAGAAGGAAGAAGGTTTTATTGTAATCTACCGTCATTTCCATCCAAACTCTCGTTGCTTCTTGAGACTCAGGTTCGGCCCATGCGCCATGCACAGCTATCCCAATCTTACCTGGAATTAAGGAGGTGTAAAATGAGGTAATACAGATGAGATTCGATTATTCACAGAACAAAAAAGTGCAAGAAGCAATAAAAAGAATGAATATACTTAGGGCAAAGTACTCGAAATATATAATATAGGGCGGAAGCTATAAAACACGTGAACCCATTAAACATGAAATGTGTACGAAACATTTCTTTCTTCCCGTAAATAATTTGTCATCGCAAAAGAACGTATTACTGACGTGTATAAAATATACAACTTGAGATTTTCATTTTGCCATGTACCAGAAACATTTACATTACAAATTAAACGCGCACGCGTACTTTCGTATTTGTCAGAAGAAGAAGAAGAGGTTGTGGCCAACAAGTTGCTAGTATCGGTTACTTCCGACATGCTGGGAATGCCTTTGGACAAGAAGTGTACTCGACCAATGATCGATGTATACTTCCTTTCCAAATAGAGAGGAATTAAGATGCAACGAAAAAACACTGACGCAGACAGACATCTGCGAATTTATGGACAGTTCTGCAGAAGATACTTCAATCTTGGACAACACACAACGATCTTTTAGGCTGAAATTTATGCAATTGAGATGCCTGCTGGAGAAATTTTAGATAAAATGCTACAAATACAAATCAATAAAAATCTTCAATGATAGTCAGGTGGTGCTGAATGCACTAGAGGCGCCTAAATGCATCTCGAACCTGATCTAGAGCTGTAAATATAGTCTAAATACATTGGGGATGACTAATAATTTATCTCTAATCTGGGTACCTGGGCACTCACTATTCTCGGAAATGAGGAAGGAGGGATTCTTGCGAAAAGGGGTGCCGCGGAGCAATCTCAGAGACCAGAATCTTGGCATAACACCTACGGTAGGTAAACAGTAAATCAAATTCTGGACAAATAAGAATTTGCTCCAAGACTGCTCTGATTTGGAGCATGCGAAAGAGTGTACTTATTTCACCTAGTCATGCCAAAACCAAAGAACTGCTTGAACTTGAGCGTAAAAGTGTCAAGGTAATTGTCTCACACATTTACACAGAATCGGGCCCTCCGATAAGACTGAATGCCGATTGTGTTATAAGACAAGGAGACAGTTGAGTATATTTTCTCCACTATCCTGCCGTTACAAGAATTAGGTATGCAAAACTTTGAAAAAGTTTACCCTTTTCTGGAAGAACTGAACACAATCTCATTCAGCAAGGTACTGAGCTACCTCAAGGGTCTGAACTGGGCCTATTGGATGAACTTTAAGATAATAAAGATAATAAAGAAGTATCCCTCTACAATAGATCCTAGTGGTCGTAGTGGACGAGACGATTAATCGAACCATGCTGATACTGTCTCTCACTAAACTAAACTAACTAATGATATGAATGTCTACAATTTCCACATTACTGATGGGCACAATCGAATGATCGGGGCCATTTTTATATCCATAGCTGGATTATGTTTTACGAGATACAAGAGATGTATACAGTTGAGTAATAAATGACTAAATTCTTTTGTCAATTAATTCAGATATGAATGTCAGTGAAAATGAATAATTATGAAATGATTCGATGATTAGAATTACTAGATTACAGTGGCGGCTCGTGACAATATTGAGTGGTGCAGTCAATCGCGGAACAACGCCCTCCTCCCTCTCACCCCTCCATTATATTAGTTTTACAAAGTTTTGAATCAGTTTAACTCAGCTTGCAATAATTTATTACTTCATTTATTGCTAAGGGTGATTATTACAATCGCTATTTAAGGATTAAATATATGGCAAGGTCGAGTTTTTTTTATTTATATCGATTTCAAGTCTAAAAATGTATGTGGTTTAAACCGAAAATTAATGATCTACGGCTTAAACTGCGATTGTAATAATGGCCCTAACTAAAATAATACCGACACAAAGAATTTAATGTAGACAAATTTAGAAGCCATTTTAAAATGAAAAATAAAATACCTATCTACCTAAATATAAGTACTAACGTATTTCCTTCGGAATTGCATATAGGTATTTAGTCTTTAAACTCCACGTACAGTGAAATTCAAAATTGACGTCTCCCTAAAATATCAGCGTGGGCAAATAGTTCATCGTTCGGTTTCAAGGAATCATTTTGGCAAAAACTACTTACTAAGCAAAATTATTCATTGAAAGATAAATAAATGTCAATGTCATGGAACAACTTTAGAAATAAGATGTAAAATTATTTCCCATTTCATGAATTTATTTACAAATGCTTGTCTCTTATTTATTTTAAAGTTGATGTCTGAATGGCGTAAAACATAAAAAATAATATTGTTTATTAATAGAGATTGTGATTTTTGTTGGCACGCAGTAGCGCACACAGAGAAAAAGAATTCTTTAAATCAAAGAAATGTTTCTTTGCGACTATTTAAAAGAACCATTTTCTTCAGTCAAAACATATTTCCTTCATTTAAAAATAGTGTTATTTTAGTGAAAGAAATACGTATTAACTGAAGGAAATAGTTCTTTAAATAGCGGCAAAGAAATGTTCCTTTGATTCAAAGAATCCTTTTCATGTGTAATATTAGTATATACTCCCCAGGCAAAGCGTGTGAATCGATTTAAATACATATACGTACCATCTCTATTTATTAATTATAAAGACAATGGGGACACGCGAGTAAATTAAAATATTGGAAGGAAAATAATAATTACAGATCGATTAGATTAAAAAAAAAAAACATAATTGAGCGAAGCTGTAAAAACATGTAGCGAAAATAAATTATTCCGTTCGTATGCAATATATTGCTGGTAATTCAAAAAAAAGATGTGTTAACTAAATAAAGTAAGTCGGTAGAATATCAAAGGTACCGCACATGTATACACCTTCGCTATATATTTTTTTTTATTTCTCTCTATTTTATTAGTTGAATGTTGTGTTTGTTCCTTTAAGAAACCGCATTTGTGCATGCTGCCGAAATATAAACAGCGCTGGATTTTCCCTAAATTGTTGCCTGGAGTGTTTTAGGGAGACACGAATTTTGTATTTCACTGTACACAAAGATATGAATGTTAAATTAAAAACTTAGGAAATGTTACGAGGATCAAATAAAATTTTAAATCATAAATCATCGCGCCCTCGTAAGGCTAATTCTAGTGTATCGCAAAATCTAATACAATTTATGATTATTTTTAATAATTGATTTTTTGTCAACTATTTCGGTATTCTAATTTTACGTTTCCATGGGCTGAGTTTAATTGAGTTAAAATATTTAACATACCAAGCACAGAACAACTAAAAACATTGTTTATGTGTATCTTCGATTTCTCACGCATTTTAATTCTTTCCCAGATGTGCACTAAATCCGTAAACAAAAATCGCTTGCTTTTGGTTGAAACAGCAAATCCAATCGTTTTTTTTAAAGTAAATGTTCGTATTAAATTTTCTTGTGCGTATTTTAAAAGCAGACGCACAATCATTTTGAGTTTCTGAAATGTTCAAATCCAGTAGGCGGCCACCCTAGTCGCTTTATTTCAAGTTTTTCCTCTATGGAATACGAAGAAAATGCCTTATTTAATAGGTTACGAATGTTGTTCATTGTAACATAAAACAACAAACACACACACGCATACACGGCACAACACAGAAGAAAAACACAATAAACAATAACGACTGCACGCGAGATTGTTGACCTGGCACTCACTAGCGTCTTTCCCATACTGATGACGCGCTAAGAATGCATCATGACTAACTTCCGCGCGGCTGGATCAACCAATGGGCAGCGGGGGGATGGGGAGAGGGGGTGGCCCCATTTCAATGTAATTTTTGCCATGAACTCCGACCACCCCCTCTTCCGCTAGCACTTGTCTGCATAAATAAGTACAAAGCGTGTTTCATCGCATCAAGTCATAGGAATCGCAACGTTCGTTCTGTACTTAAATGTGTGTATTTATCAGTATCTTTACAGAAAATAAAAAGCTTTTTAATGATTAATTTGTGATTTGCAATGGCGGGGCCATGGCCCCGTGGCTCTTTAAGAGGAGCTGCCACTGCTAGATTATCAATCATTCGACTATTGAAATTTCTCGATTATGCCCATCACTACCCTATATGTATACAAAAAAATAAGGCTATGTACCTACCGTCGTAATTATCGTGATAAAGGTGATAAACTTTGGCGTGTGCTCTCAATACAGTGTGGCCGCAAAGATAACCCCCGATTCCCATCTGCCTATATCCTGGTGCAAGAATGCCTTGGGAATATCCCTGCTCACATAGGTGGTAAGGATCGTTGAAAGTGATCCATTTTTTGACTCGATCGCCAAAATGCGCGAATACCTTCGTAGCATATTCAGCGAATATGTCAGCCATGATAGGGTTAGGCCAACCACCTAATTCATGCAACGATTGAGGGAGATCCCAATGGTATAAAGTGACGAAAGGTTCGATGCCGCTTTCTAGTAATTCGTTGATTAAATTGTCGTAATACTCAAAACCCTTATCGTTACGGTTGTAAGAATAACCCTTGGGAAATAGCCTAGACCAAGATAAGGAGAAACTATAGTAATTAACGCTCATGTTCCTTATAAGTTGTACATCCAATGTGGTTTTGGAGTAAGCGTCACAAGCTATCTGACCGTTGCTTTGATCGGATATAAGATCGGCATTATTCGCAGTGAAAAAATCCCAGATACTTTCTCCTTTGCCTACAAGCTCGTATTTAAATATTTTTTGTCAGTTTAAATTTAAGCAACTTACCATCAGTTTCATATGCGCCCTCTATTTGATAGGCAGACGACCCAACGCCGAATTGAAAATCTTCAGGAACTCATCATTCTGTGCTCCGACTAAGCATCTACAGACATGTTGTTTACATAACTAATACGGTAAAGCGTTTTCATCGTATGAATTGAAGAAATACTTACAACACAAGAAACAATAGTGTCAAAATATACAACTTCATATTCAGTACGCGAACGAATGTGTGTGAGGTAAGCACTATCTGTGCTGTAAGAGCAAAAATTGAATATTATGATGATATTGCTTTTTACAGGTACTTGACTGGACGAATCTTATCAGCTTTTTTTTTTGATACATCGAATTTGTTTATATCACATATACGGGTTGATTCATTTTTATTCTTTACATGGGAATCTCATTTATTACAGGAGATAATGGTTATATAGGTTAAACGAAAAAAAATATTTTTTCTTTTAACCATAGCATCTTTAAGGACGATTTATATTATCAGTTATTCTACCACCAGATCACGGTTTGACCACGACCAGATCAAATACTGTAATCTTCATTTAACAAACCTCCAAATTTATTTATTCTTCATTTATTTTGCCCTGGAGTGAGGGGAAATGAGGCAGACAATTGGGCCAGGTGAGGCTCGCCAAGATCATTTGTAGGAGCTCACTCTTTCTCGCAAAATAAATCGCAAATTAAAAAAATCTATCAATGAATAATAATAATAATATATTTCGTCCCCTTTGATCATGAATACGATATAAGACAGAGTCATGTACAACGCAAAAATATAAAATACAAGTAAAACTATAATATAAGTGCAAAATACTTAATAATTAAAAAATGTATGTAATAAAAATAGATTAAAATAAAATAAAACTTAATTTATAATTTTATGGCATAAAGAGATATCGATATCAGCACCGTGAAACATATATCACAAAGTCATGTATTCGTCAATACTATAAAAGCTATTGAGAACAAGGTACTCTTTTAGTTTGTATTTGTAAGTTCTAATATTACTTATTTCCTTTATATCACTGGGAAGAAGAGCAAAGTTATTGCGTGGAAGTTTATCAATATTTTCTTTAACAGTACATAATATCTGTAAAATATATAAACATGGCACTGTAAGCATTTTGAATTCCCTGAATAAGGGGCGACAAGAGGTTCTAGAGGAAACACCCGTGACAATACGTAGAGCACGTTTTTGAATACGGAAAATTAACTGCTGCTTCGAATCAGCTCCCCAGAAAGAAATTGCATATATCACTCTAGATTGGAAGCAAGCATGATAATATGATACTAAGACGTCTCTATCTACCAAAAACGACAAGCGATACAACGCATAACAAACTGAAGACAACGAGGAACACAAAGCCTGTATGTGTGGATCCCAGCCCAGATCACAATCAATATGAAGCCCCAGAAACTTGGTCGATGATTCTTGTTTAATTGATTGTGAGTTGACTCTTAATAGATAGCTACTATCGGTATATTTAGTTTTCGGTATGAACTTAATAAAAACAGTTTTATCTTGATTCAAACATAACTTATTTGCTGAGAACCAAGTGCTGAACCTAGCCAACATAATGCTGGTTAAGTTCAACGTATCCGCAATGTTGTTCTTTGCGCACAAATAAGAAACGTCGTCAGCAAATAGCACTAGACTACCACTATCATATACGTTTGGCAGATCATTAATAAAAATTAAAAAAAGCAAAGGACCAAGGATCGATCCCTGAGGTACACTCACACAAACCTGCAACGGAGAGGACATTACACATGAATGTATACATAATAAATCCAGAGAATGATGGCAAGAACCATCAGGATAGAGACAAGCAAGAAAGCTTTTAAAGGAACAGGTTTCTTTAAAGACCTACTGAGTAAAGACCGAAAAACTGTCAAAATGGTAGTAGGTCTGCTGGCTAGTCACTGCAAACTAAATAGGCATATGCATAACATAGGCCTGGTAGATGACGCTGCTTGTAGATTCTGCCAAGAGAGGAAAAACACCAGTTTACGTGCTGTGCCAATGCGACGACCTGGCAAGAACAAGGTTTCTAGTACTGAGCTTGGAAAACTCTACAGTAGACAGCTACACAGACCCAATAAGAACATAAACGTTAAGAAAACGTTGTTCTTAACGGTAACCGAACGTTACGCAACGTTTATAAACAACGTTGAAACGACATATCTATGTCCCGACAAAAAGTTACTTAAAGCGCTATTTCACGTCATATGCTAATGTTATTTTAACGTTTAATTTTTAATAGAAAATATCGTTAAATAGAAACATTTAGCACAAGGTGTATTTTAACGTTTAATAAACCACCTCTGTAAAACGTAAAAAGTACGTTTACATGTAACGTAACCTCAACGTTAATAAAATTTCTATATCAAACCTTTATAAGATCTGATAAAGTGACATATATATCTAGATGTGATATATATGTCACTTTATACTTACAGTGTCGTTTTATGTGTGATAACGAAAAAATGGCTATAAATTAAAAGTCATAATCTCCAATACTAAATTTAATTTCATTTTAAATAAATCATTCAATGATCATATCATAGTATTCAACTCAGGATAAGCTCTTCAATGATTATATGTTTCATTGAAGAGCTTATCGGAAAAACTAAATGTAGTTACGTATAAATATAACACAATGCAATAATAATAATAGTAATAATAAAAAGATCATAGAACTCTTTACCAAAACTAAGAAAGTAACGAGGTTATTTCATTTATAGGTATATACATTTTCCCTTTTTCTGCACATGGTCTTCTGCCCAAACAGTCCATTGGGGCTTTGGCATATTTGAACCAGTCCTTCACTGCACTGTCTGCTGTATGTGTGTATTGTTTAATTGTAACTTTAAATGGAAGACTCAAACAATGGGTATCATAAGTAACATCAAGGACTACAGGCTGTAAATTTTAGGGATGTATATTTTTGTATTACAAACAAATGAAAGTATTTAATACTCACTGTATATTGTTACCATAGTTTCCGTATTATCTCTGGTTCCCGTTTTGTGAAAACTAAGTATTCCTTCCGTTCCGGTTATATTTCACTGCAACGACATCATGTAACAATAATTAGAATCTCTTACACAAGAATCTAGATTAGAACCATCAGCATTCGCTAACCTATACATTTGAAAATAAAGTAAGAAGGTGGTGTATATTAAGAAACCAGGTTATTCAAAAACAAATTTTAGAATATAGTTAAATATTCTGACATTAGTTTCCTTATTTTAAGATGGCTACTACGCTGTTTTGCCAATTGTGTATATGCATATAAATATATAATTATACGTGCAATGTGCATCATATATGCAAATAACTAATAGACTTAATTGATGGGGTACCTACCTACTCACCGTTTAGTTAAATACACTGATTGCTACGTATCACATATTAATATAAAACTTTGTTATAAAGATAAAGAAAAGTTCTAACACTCGACTAGTGTAGTAAACATGTGACTGCAAGTGCACCGTGCACGTTGCAGATGCGCTACAGGGGTGGGAGAGTTTATATGAAATGGGGGAGGAATGATACATTCACCAGTAGTGCAGTTTTAATACAATAATTCTGTTACCTATTGTTAAATACATTTTGCATTCATTTATGCAAAAGCACATCTTATGTTAAAACAAACAAATTTAGCACCATTTTTTGACTTCATCACAAATCGAATTACATATAGGATTGCAGTTAATAGTTTTTAATATTTCAACGTTGCTTTTTAACGTATAGTAGACGGTGAAACTACAACCTTTTATCTTAGTTATATCTAAACTATGCGTTACAGTTCACCTACTAATTTTCATTTTTCAACGTTGTCTTTTCACGTAGAGTAAACGGTGTAACTAAAACGTTTTATTTTAGTTATATTTAAACTATGCATTATATTCCAGTTAATATTTTTCATATTTCAACATTGTTTTTTAACGTAGAGTAGACGGTGAAAGAACAACGTTTTATTTTAGTCATATTTAAACTATGCGTTACATTTCAGCTACTAATTTTTCATTTTTCAACGTTGTCTTTTCACGTAGAGTAAACGGTGTAACCAAAACGTTTTATTTTAGTTATATTTAAACTACGCATTACATTCCAGTTAATATTTTTCATATTTCAACATTGTTTTTTAACGTGGAGTAGACGGTGAAAGAGCAACGTTTTATTTTAGTCATATTTAAACTATGCGTTACATTTCAGCTACTAATTTTTCATTTTTCAACGTTGTCTTTTCACGTAGAGTAAACGGTGTAACTAAAACGTTTTATTTTAGTTATATTTAAACTATCCGTTGCATTGCAGTTAATAATTTCTCATATTGCAACGTTGTTTTTTGACGTGGAGTAGACGGTGAAACTACAACGTTTTATTTTAGTTGTATTTAAACTATGCGTTACATTCTAGTTAATAGTTTTTCATATTGCAACGTTGTTTTTTAACGTAGAGTAGACGGTGAAACTACAACATTTTATTTTAGTTAAATTTAAACTATCCGTTACATTTCTTAGTTAATATAACGTTTCCTCAATGTGTAGTTAAAAATAGTTATATAATAAACGTGTTAATTATAACCATTAACGTTGTTTCAACCAATACAACGTTAAATTCATGTAAATGTAACCAACTTGTTCTCACTGGGATAAGATAGGGAAACACTCGTAATGCATTACCGCATACCATACAATACAGGCTGATTCAAATTAAGTGTGCACCATTGTTATCACTGTTATCCTTGATTCTGGAAGTAGATTAAATTGGCAAAACTGCTAATTATTATGAAGTATACAAATTTCGAAATTTATATAGTTTTTACATCTGTACATATTGTAAAAAAAATTTGAAAGATATTTTATGATGTAAAAGTTGCAGTACACTATTGTCTTAAAACGAATAATAAAGAAGTTATCGTGGATTTCAGTTGATGCCAAAGATACACTTCCATTCTGTAAAATTTAGAGTAATAAAGAACCAACTTTTGGCAAAACAGATACATGTCTTTGTGCTTAATGTTTATTTTAACACATTACATCTTAAAATAATGTCGTTGAAATTAAACTGAAAAGGAGAAAGTAAATGTATGATTTATATAAACTCTTCAAAGATGTCGCCTTCTAAGTATATTTTCGTGTCTGCTTGGGTATCCTCTGGGTAGCTCTTAAGAATGTTCTTATATCCAACTCCAAAACTTCCCTAACCTTATTTTGCAATCTGTTCACGTTATTGTACCGCGTTTTATATATTTGATTTTTTAAATATTCCCAAAACAAAAAATCTAAAGGTGAAAGGCAGGAGTGTTGTAGTTTGGCGTGGATTTTAAAATGTTTGTATTTGTCCTCATATGTTTTTAAAAAATATCTTTGACATCTATTAAAAATTTAATTACAAATTAAAAAAGAACGCTTATGAACAATATAAATTTAAACATTTGAAAAAGATATATTAATCATCATCATTTAAATTAAATTAAAAAAATGGACCACTATACCCAGGATTTTCATTTCAATATAATAAACTCTCTGGACACGAAAAACAAGATTAAAACAAACCAAAAATTAAGGAGAATTCATATTCTCCTAAAAATGATTTATTATGTAATTCTAATCACAATTTTTTTATAAGCTAGTATTATTACTCCAGTCACAAATTGGGAATCCTTTAGGAGTGTAAGACCAATCGATTCTTCTAGAGCTTATGATATTGCTATAAACTTGAGAGGACATTTTTGGTGTCCTAGGTCTTTGGGGATCCTCAAAATCGACCGAATATAGTCCAAATTTCTCCCTAACGAAGATCATGTTCAACTCAAGTGATTTGAGAAGAAGAAATAGAACTCACGTATATCCCTCTGTCCATTCGAAATTATCCATGAAACTCCAGGCTGTATAGGTGCTAATGTTACAGCCATCCTCGTATATCGCTTTAAGGACCTCTGTTAGATACGACTGGACAATAGGAAACTTAAAATAGGGAGTTAAATGAAAACTAAATTCACTTACATTGTAATAGTTAATTCTCCTACAATCGTTCACTTCACCAGTATCGGAAACGCCATTCTCTGTAATGATAACTTCCGGATTATCGTACTCCGATTTGATCCAATTTAGCAGTTTTCGAAAACCCCACGGTACCACACTCAACCAAGACGATGCAGCCGTCTCCCATTTGGGATCTTGATCACAACGTACGCCTGTATCTACTTCGTTAGAAGGTTCGGCCTTTTCCTGACTTACTGCGGTAGTGCAAAGCCTGGTAGTATAGTGATTCAATCCTAAGAAATCTGAAGTTCCTTTTAGAGACGTTATTTCGTCTTGCGTGAAGTGAGGTAGCCTGGATCTAGTGAATCCTTGGCTCTTGCTTAGCGTGTCAATTTTTGTCCTCATGATGGGAGGGTAATCGCCAGATTTCGATAAGATCGGGTGTACGAACCAGCCAAACTTAAAAAATGCCAAATTTTTAGAATTTGTTTCTACTCCGTGGGATTTTATTCGTAAAAAAGAACCAAGAAAAATGTAATAATAACCAGATATTTTGTTAAAAAAAATGAATACAAAATATATACACTGTTGGCAATTTTTCGTTTGAGTGTACTGAGAAAAATGGGCTAAGTAAAGTGTTTACTTGATAAAAAATTATTTAGAATAGATATAAAGTTTTACTTGGAACTATTCTCGTTAATGAATACCTGCAACTAAACCCAGTTTCCTGAATGCAAGTTGTTACTGTAAATAGTGCTTTTATTAACGGCTATTACACATCGTACCTGACAAATTTGTGGTAAGTAACGTATTACTTATAACTACTGGTACTGTATCTAACTACAGCACATGGTTAGTAGAAGTAACAACAATGCTGATCGCTATTAAGCTCATGTATTTTCTTAAATAGGCAACAACTTGCCACAACTATGATTATTTGAGTTTTGCTGCCACCTCGTGATTGTTTTACTATTCCTGATTGGCTAATGCGGCGGAGTAATGAAATAGTCCCCGAGACGCTACGCGCGCAGGCGCGGGTTAGCGTCAAGTAAGAGTTACGGACGTGGGAAAAGGTGGTCGAAAAAGGGTGGCCAAGGAGAAGCCAGTTGGAACGCAAATATATTAGAAATACCGGGTGGGTTAACTCAAGGCCCCATCCGTATAAAGAATCCCAGCGAAAGAAGATGTTTCAAGATTGCAGTTTTAAAGCACGTGGTAGTATATTTGAATTCCCCATCATTGTGATGATATCTGCGGCCGCTGGTGAAGCTAAAGTGTGGATGCCGCCGCTAACTGAGTGATTCCACAGTCCAAGTGCCACCTGCAGTTAGGGATACCCCGACGAAGTAGCCGTTTTCGAGGCGATCACCGGACATAACCGCCGCGTACGCCGACAGAGGATCAACCCGCCGAGACAACGCCCAGTGCAAGGAACCAACAGAAACCGCAAGTTTACCGCCTAGGTATATTATTTCTTTGTTTGTTATTAGTTGTAACTTCAAAGACATATTTCTCTTTTTCCTTTGTTTAGATTTAAATAATTTCAATAACTAAATAACGTTTCAAGAGGGCCCCACTTACCTTATCTTTTATTATTGCTTTGTTCATTTTTTTCATTATTAAGAAATTATATTTTACGAGTCATTACGTTGTAAATTGTTTAAAGTGAAACCAATATCTTTCATTCATATCAGGTAGTCACTGTGTTTGTCCTATACTAAATAAAACTATTACTGAATTCGCATGCTATTATCCGAAATACGAACATATGATAAACTTATACGAAAAAATTAAATCATTGTAATGACCCTTGTAAAACGGAAGCAACAGCCGCCGCTGGCCTCTTAATACCTTTAGATAGAGTACGGAGTTTAGGATGCTTTGAAATTATTTAACTTTTCATAAGTAAAGTCTTTGCAACAGCGCGACGAATATTTTACAAAATCTTTGCCAGTTTTTGCCGACATACCAGGCCTTATACATGTAAAGCCCGACCCAAGACTTAGGTTTGCCAACACGAATTATTGTAGCAGGTGGGTGTTCGTACATACTTACATTCATTTGCAAGGCGCTTTCAGCTGCCTCAACATCCAATGGATTGTCAGGTTTAAGAGGCTCGAACCAAAAGGTTTCACAAGTAATTCCAATCTTACCTAATACAGCAAAATCGCAATATTATATGAAGAATTTCCAGTAACATTTAGTAGAGGGAAATCTGAACATTTTCAATTCTCAGATGCTGTGATAACTTGTAAGAACCGAAATGGAAATTTGCAATCATTCTAAAATATAGATAATATTTCTATAATTATTACCTTTTTGCGCCGATCTATACATTGTATCATAAAGATGATAAGCCTTTGCGTGTGCCAAAAGCAAGGTATGTCCACACAAATAATCTGCAATACCACTTTGGTTGTACGCAGGCGCCATGGTATCAATACCATACGCGTGCTT
This sequence comes from Protaetia brevitarsis, assembly GCA_004143645.1. Taxonomy (NCBI): domain Eukaryota; kingdom Metazoa; phylum Arthropoda; class Insecta; order Coleoptera; family Scarabaeidae; genus Protaetia; species Protaetia brevitarsis. Next base: position 1,457,436 of record RXPK01000213.1, read on the forward strand.
GCAAACAAGGGTAGGTTCATTAAACGTAATCCACTGCTTGACGCGATCTCCAAAATTTGAGAAAGTGACGTTCACATAATCAACGAAATAATCTACCAAGAGAGGATTAGCCCAGCCGCCTATTTCCTGAAGATTTTGCGGTAGATCCCAATGGTACAGCGTGACCATAGGTGTAATATCGTTAGCCAGTAATTCATCGATAAGTTCATTGTAGTAGCGCACACCATCTGGGTTGATTTTGTAGGAGTAACCTTTGGGAAGGAGTCTCGCCCAAGAAATGGAGAAACGGTAGAAATTCACACCCAAACTTTTGAGTAACTGGACGTCTTCTTTGATTTTATGGTAAGCATCGCTTGCTACATCCCCATTGCTTTGATCGGCTATATGCTGGGGATTCGTATGTGTCAACCTGTCCCAAATATTCTCCCCTTTACCTGTTACAAAAAATAGAAAAATTATATTTATATTAATTGCCATACAAAATTAAGTAGCAGTAACAAGGTCTAGAATTACTTCCCAGGTCTTGCTCCCAGAGTAAGGTTGTTCCATAGTATTTCTTTGCTCCTTGGCGAATGCTGAGAGCTAAAGTGGCTGCATGACCGCAAACATAACTAATAGCTGACCGTTTTACTAAGTTTTTTGTTGTTATTATTATTAAAAATTATAGGGAAATTATTTAATTAGAGTAAGAACATTTCAATTGGAGGTATAACTATTAGCATAAACAAAACGATGTTAAGTAGCAATAAGTATCACCCACGCTTTCGCCTGTTTTGGCTTTGACACTTCAATACAATGCTGTGAATTGTCAAACCTTATAAATAGGTCAACAAGGTTCGATTTCAATTTTGGGTTGACCCTAAACTAAAAAAAAATTGTTTCGGAATGTATACACAAAAATAAAGTTTGATTTTAATACCTAGGTCACTAATGGCCGTTTGTACCAAAGCGTTAAGCTGGGTTTAATTTTAAGCAACGCTTAGAATGTAGGTACTACTAATCGAAAATAAAATATTCTTTCATTATCAAAGTGCCGCTTAAAATTAAACCACACTTAACGTGAAAAGATAACTCTGAAAACCCTTTTTTTTTAATTTGACGTGTTTAAATGCTGGTTGACAGTGTCATACACACGTATGGTGTGCATTAATGATCGTTTAAAGGTATCTGTTTTTAATTTCTTATCTCACAATTTGTCACGGTTCGAACAATAATAATTCGAGATTGGAAAGTATATTTTATAATTCCACTTACCACTAACATTCCAAGCACCTTCCACTTGATAAGAAGCAGTTGCAACGCCAAATAGAAAATTATCCGGAAACACATAATCTTCCGCAAAAGTTAAACGCCTAATGAAATATATTAAAAATATAAATAATTATTCTTTTAAGCACACAATGGATCGCCCAGGTTCAAATTTGGAATATAGAATTTTACGATATAGATACATAAATGCCTGCTCCATCTCGAAACCTGAACGACTTGGACTTGTAGTTTTTTTATTATTAACTTACATTAGCATACTAAGCAAAACAACAACTTTTTTCATGTTTCTATCTGAAAATAAAGTTCCAAAATTTCACGTACTAATCGTTCTTCTAATTGTAAGTATTACTTAATTGCAATTTATAGCACCATATTACAGTTCTTAGTGACACAATTGTAGAAATACATATGATTTAATAAATCAATCAAAAGCATATGTATTATAATGTCACAGTCAGTATTTCAACACGTTCTACTAATTGTAAGAAACCAAACTAGATAACTCAACACCCAAATTTTTTACCTACACAATAACAGAGAAGTATTACAACTCACTTATTATGATAAACGTTCGTTTATTTGTATCGAAAGAACTAACAAGAAACGTATTGCAATGCAGTGTCATTATCTATATACATATTCTATAATGTGCTTATAACCTTGATGACTTGTTTAATTTAAAACTGGTTTGTTTTTTTTTTTTTGTTTGTGAAGCTTTTTAGATAAATATGTATTTTATGTATTTATATCTAAGGAGTTTAATTAATTGCAATTCCAGTGTTTTATCAAGTGTTTACAGCGTAAAGTAAAATACTAAGAACATGTGGATACTTTTGAATACAAATACGTTTAGCGAAGTATGTACATAAAAAAAAAATTGTAAAAACAATTTCAAAATGAAAAATGGTTACATTATCGGCCATCAGCGCTCAAACAAATGCAAGTATGTTTAGTTTTATGCGTATATAAAAGCAACCGTGATTCCAATCTACTCTCGACCTTTGGTTTGATCCAAACTATTGCCGCGTAGATATTCAAGCCCAGAACATTGAGTGGGAGATACACCAAAATACCTGCCGCAATAACAGATAGGCATAACATCTATACCTCTACGCCTCAGTATGCCATGCGCACACCTTGCGATACCTCGACACGGTACCTACTCCCACTCCATGGCGTAGGCCTGTATATTTAGTAAGCGTTGTGCAAACCGAATGTTTCCATTGTTCAGCGGCAGATTTTTGTTAAATGATATTTAATGATATACCTTGACCAAAACAACAAAATCAAACACCGGGTATGTATTTCGACGACTATAGTGTTGATTTGTTTCTTGTGGAGTTATTTGAAATTTCATTTAGATAAACCACAAAATGTAGAGGATTTGAAATACGAAATACGAAATGCATAGGATAAGCCTAGAAATCATCCGCAATGTACAGGCAGAACACATCGCATTCAGCTCCTTTATATTTCGAATATTTACTTTGATATAATCAATTTCATGTCAATTTTCGAAAAATTGTGCCAATTTTAAGGAATTTCTTCTACAATATAGGCGTCGATTTTATATTAAATAATACAAGTCCTTTCAACATGTAGTCGAGTCATTTTTACATAGTAAGTAAATATTACCTACGGCTTGTTTGCACCGACAAGCTTGTTTTTTGTAGGTGACACCTAAAATATGATATTGGCTGTATGCATTTTATATGAACTAACTATAAGTACATATCAGCACATCGATGCAAATGCTCATAAGAGGCTCTTATAAATTAATTTTGGAAACACGTCACGAATACCCACATTTTTAAAAATACGTGATAATTTTTTAGATAATCATCATCAATCAATTAATATTCCACGGTTTTTGACAAAAATGAGTGATTTTTTCATTTCCATCTTGAACTCTTGATCATGCCTATATTGCTTCATTATTAAGAATATAATACGAATTTCTCGGAATAATGGATCACTTAGAAGCGCTGATGGTCCTTGTTTATATCATCATGACCAGAATCCAATCTATTTTTAGCGACAAAAATCTCACAGATAACAAAACAAATAACATACTCATTGTCTATCTTTATAGCATATAATGAATAATTAATATTGGCTGTGTAATTTTGTTAGCTTTACTACAAATTGTAGTTCTGGACCTGCTGGCACTACATTTTATGGTAATTTAATAAAAACTTTTTTACTGTGTTTTTGCATTTATGCAATACTTGCACGTGTGTTTAGAAAAGGGAGTTGGGATAGATGTTCTACAAATTCTGGACCAAAACAACTTACTAATTGAATTGCTGTTTCGGAACGACGGGTGAAGCTTAAAAAAGCTTTAACTAACTACATTCATCAAGCATCAATAACTGGATAACTGTTATAGAAAACCTGTAATGCTGGGCTTATTTATATTTTAATTTTTCTTAAACTTATTGTTAGTAGTAACTAATCAACATCTTAAACTTTATATACTAACACTAACTACCTATTATTATTACCATTTAACTTGAAAATATTTTTTGATTGTATTTTTTTTCCTAGCTTAGAAAGTATTTCATATAAATGCTGGGTTTATTGTAGGAGTATAATATATTTTATTATATTCTAAGTATCCAATGAACGTTATATGTGAAGGTTAGATAAAAGTAATAAAACTCGTTCTTTCGTTCATTTAATATTTATTATATGATCATCATATCATAATAATCATAATTTATAATATATTTGTTGTTTTGTACTTTATACTATATATGTTAGCGCGAAAATTCAAATGAGCAAAGGTTGGTAGAAACGCAACGATCACCAGGGGGCAGTTAAGAAAACGTAGAGAAGACGAGACGGTCACGTACGGGTTGCTGTTGTAAAATACGAATATTTCTATTGTCATACTTATGCTTAATTATTGTAACGTGTTTTTTTTTTGCAAATATTCATCAGGACTATAAATTGAAAAACAACAGACTCTATCGGAAAGTCGATGATGAGTTGAAGTGGGTAGTTCCTAAAGGTGTACGTTGGAAAGTAATCAATGGTTGTCATGACGACATGGGTCATTTTGGATATGATAAGACCATGCAACAAATCAAGCAACATTATTGGTTCTCGAAAATGGCAAAGAAGGTGAGAAACTATTTGAACTCATGCGTAGAATGCGCATACCACAAGTCGAAAGCTGGTAGGTTGGAGGGTGAATTGCACAACATCGAAGGAATACCGATCCCCTTCCACACTGCCAATATAGACCATCTTGGACCCTTCCCAAAAAGCTTGAAAGGAAATACGCACGTCCTAGCGTACATCGATAATTTTACGAAGTACATCTATTTGGAGGCTGTTAGAGATACGAAGACGAAACATGTTACGAAAATGTTGACCGAAGTCTTTGCAGTATTTGGTCCGCCTAGTAGGTTAATATCTGATCGAGGAACGGCTTTTACCTCAAAACAATTTAAACAATTCTGCATCGACAACGATATTTCCCACGTGAAGAATGCCGCTGCAACTCCGCGAGCAAATGGGCAAATTGAGCGATACAATCGGACCTTAATGACTGCGCTGACATCACATACACGAGAAGGCGGACGCGATTGGGATATCAAATTGAAACAAATACAATACGCTATCAATAGTATGGCAAACATAACTACTGGACAGTTACCACACAGTCCAACCACGAAATGCCTTGTAGAATAAACTGATATTAGCTTTAGCAGAAGAAGAGCCGCTGGATACAATAGTATTGCGTGATGAGGCACTACGGAAGATAGAATTGGAGCAAGCCGGACAGAAGGAACGATTTGATGCACACCGAAAGCAGACGCACAAATACCAACCAGGAGATTTGGCGCTTATTAAAAGAGAACCAGTCGCTAGTGGTGAATCCAAGAAGTTGAAGCCGTTATTCAAAGGACCATACGAAGTGACTGACGTTCTGGGGAATGACCGCTACCGATTGACCGATATCGAAGGTGCTGAAAGAACACAACGGAAGTTCAACTCAGTGTATTCATCCGACCGCATGAAGTTATGGTGCCAACCGTGTGACCCGGAAATCGAGGACGATTCCTCTGGTAATGAGGCCGAGTGTTAGCGCGAAAATTCAAATGAGCAAGGGTTGGTGGAAGCGCAACGATCACCAGGGGACAGTTAGGAAACGTAGAGAAAACGAGACGGTTACGTACGGGTTGCTGTTGTAAAATACGAATATTTCTGTTGTCATACTTATGTTTAATTATTGTAACGTGTTTTTTTTTTGCAAATATATACTTTTTAACTTTAACATATATGATGTATAAAAAAAATAAAAATTGGAAAAAAGTTGTCTTATTGAATACCTAATCACAATTTTAATATGAATGCAAGACATGGTAACTTTCAATTTACTAAATAGAGTGAACTCTGTGGAAGTAGTAAATAAGTGCATGGGAAACTGGAGCTAGTTGTAACAGGGGTAGTTACAGCGACAATTATGGCTAGGCAGGGAACGTCATATTAACGTTTGCCACTTCCTAATGTTAATATAGCGTTCTCTGTTTAGCCAAAGTTGCCGCTGTAACTACCTGTCCCTGTCACAACCAGCCCCAGCCTCCCCTACGTAATTTTGTTGATACAAAAGTCAATTTGACTATTAAATTTTAAGACCTGTTTACTAGCATGTACCATTTAATACTAAAAAAAAATGTTAAATTAATTTTGTACTCATGATTACTTCCAAAAACCTCACGTAATGTAGGATACAAAACTGAAACTTAAGGACTTTCACCTAATTTTATAGTTAGCATATAATATTTACCAACTAAAATCCTAAGGCGTTGGGAATATCTACCGCGTCTCCGGGATGGTGGATAGGAGAAAGGCCATCTTGTCAGGGTTCGCTCAAGACGAGATGGTTAGTGGCGGCTATAAGTTCGTCCTCTCTGCTTAAAACCGGAGCAGGGTGAATGAAGACCGTTGCCGTGAACCACTCCCCCCTCGCCCGAGCTGTCGTGTCGTGGCTAAGGGCTTGCACAGGGTTCTACAACGATGCCAGTTGTTGCTTTCGGCTACCGAAAGCCCAACTGTTAACCAGGTCCGAAAGGGATGGGGGGGGGGGGGGGTATTGGCTTAACTGCACGGACCGAGAGGAGACAACCTCAACAAAAACCTAAATCCTAAGGTGGCGGACTAGGCTGATGGGATGCGTGGCTGGATAGAAGACCAGTCTACTAGTCCAACCTTGGGGCACCTGGCGCACCCCATTGTATTTAGCCTTACCTCTGCATGCGGGGCTCTGTGGAGGTGGACCTTTTCTTCCCTAGCTACTCGTGGGATCAACCATGGAGGAAGGACGTTTATTAGCGGGACGACACCGCTAATAAACAGGAATTGGAGCAGGACCTCCATAAGAAGCCTTCCACTTCCAAAGTGAGAGTACCTCACAAGGAAGGAACAAAGGGAGAAGCAAAACGACTGGAGCAGATTGGGGAACAGGATGGCATCTATCCCCTTTCAAATTGCGTAGCACTGTGCAACTCAAGGGAGTTGCACCTGAAAGCACGTGAAATCAAAGAGAGAAACTTACCTAACTTGAGACCTTCTGATATCCTACACTTTCTGAAAGGAATGGGATTGGAAGGCCAGCTGTAAAACAGCAAGAACAGGGGACACAATAGATCTTTTAAATCGCAGTGTAATATCACCCTTGCAATGCATATACACACAAACATACATACCAACTAAAATATACGTGTTTACCTAATATTACGAAAATGTTGTCAGTAGATTTTTAAATGTAATAATAACCTTAACTTAAAATTAACTAGCAAACTCATCGCAATGTAGAATTAATATTCTACGATCTTCGGCATATTTAAAATTGGAGGAATGTAATAAGAAACATGTTAATGTTCTCATTACGTTTGTCTTCTCTCAGTGTAGGGTGCTCAATGAAAGATATCAGTAAAATACGAGCAATATGTAATGTAATGTTTATGTTAAATTAGTTATATGTAACATCCGAAACTTAAAAATTCATTTGTCTATTTAAGATGTGAACATTAATATTGTTTTATTTAATATAAAAATTTGAGATTATTTATCTTAGTTAACATGAATATCTACATTTTACAAAACTTTAACTAAACATAAACTATGGAGATTTACAATAATTTTTAATGACAGCTACTTTTCTTTCCGCATTTCCTCAGTTTTAGAACAGTGTGCGTATCTACAAAGGCAACCCGCTACGAAAGGATCATCCCTAAGCACGATTTATATATCGACTTGTTTATACAAGTTTTAGAAAGCAGTGGAAAAAAAATAGAACGAAGTACACATGCAAAAATACATAAATCATTAGTCATTACTTTTTTTTAATATAAGTACCACCTATGGAGATTATCACGATAGATGATTATTATCGTATATAATTGTCATTGTACTGTCACTATCTAACTACATGTACCCATGTAAATTCCGATAATAATTAATTGGAGATTAATTTTAACAGTTCAAATACTTTTGATAGACGCATCAAAAATAATACTGCAGTGTAATAGAAAGATAGATAGCAGTAAACAATGACGTCTTTTCGACAACGGCAATGTAACAACTGTGGTGTCCAAAACCATTACAGAAAACAGAAAATTTAGACTGTGTTTTAGAATTTTACCTTAAGGCTCTTATATTTTTTTACTTCCATTTTTCTGAGTCATAATTTTAATTCTTTTAATTTAATTACCGCTTTTCAAGCACCTTCTTGAATTTTCGTATTAAAAACAAGAAATTTCCTAAAATTAACTATACAACTTGTTTGTTCTAGCACCATTATTATTATCCAAGATAGGTATAACAAATTGAAATTATTAGATGCTCAGATGTCTATTATCAACTTTATCAATTTATGTTGAAGAGACGAGAAATATTCCATTTATTCGGAAGAAAACCAAGATTTTCAGGATTCATTGTATATTTACAGGTGTTATTTACGGTATAGATTAAAACATTGCTTTATACCAAAGGAATTTCGTGGTCTTTGTAATGTATATTACGTGATAATCAGATCTAATCCGTATCACATCGTAAATATTCTACCGATCATGGTTAGATTTTTTAAACGATAAAATTGAAAGGTTCATATTTGTCTAATTGAGTAAGTGGTAAATATATAAAAGACAAAAAAGAATAAGTAAGCCTAATTAAATCAATTCGAGGTTGCTTATTATTATTTTTGTCTTTTATAGATTCAAAAATAAATCTAAATAACGTTTAATTATTCAAAATGTTTATTATTATTTAATAAACCAAGAGGAAAATCTTCTTTTGTCTACGTTTCTTAATTGCTCATGTATGTGTATGTGTATATTGCAAGGGTGATATTACCTTGCGACCTAAAAGATCTATTGTGTCTCCTGTTCTTGCTGTTTTACAGCTGGCTTTTCAATCCTATTCCTTTCGGAAAGTGTAGGATATCAGAAGGCCGCAGGTTAGGTAAGCCTCCCTCTTCGATTTCAAGCGCTCCCAGGTGAAACGCCCTTGAGTTACACAGTGCTACAAAATTTGAGAGGGGATAGATGCCAACCTGTTCCCCAATCTGCTCCAGTCGTTTTGCTCCTCCCTTTGTTCCTTCCTTGTGAAGTACTCTCACTTTGGAAATGGAAGACTTCTTATGGAGGTCCTGCTCCAATTCCTGTTTATTAGTGGTGTCGTCCCGCTAATAAACGTCCTTCCTCCATGGTTGATCCCACGAGTAGCTAGGGAAGAAAAGGTCCACCTCCACAGAGCCCCGCATGCAGAAGTAAGGCTAAATACAATGGGGTGCGCCAAGTGTCCCAAGGTTGGACTAGTAGATTGGTCTTCTATTCAGCCACGCATCCCATCAGCCTAGTCTACCACCTTAGGATTTAGGTTTTTGTTGTGGTTGTCTCCTCTCGGTCCGTGCAGTTAAGCCTTTCAGGACCTGGTTTAACAGTTGGGCTTTCGGTAGCCGAAAGTAACAACTGGCATCGTTGTAGAACTCTTAGCCACGACACGACAGCTCGGGCGAGGGGGGAAGTGGTTCACGGCAACGGTCTTCATTCACCCTGCTCCGGTTTTAAGCAGAGAGGAAGAACTTATAGCCGCCACTAACCATCTCGTCTTGAGTGAACCCTGACAAGATGGCCTTTCTCCTATCCACCACCCCGGGGACGTGCCTGGTAGGTACTCTCAACTCCCCAGGAATTGCTCATGTAACAAAACATTTAAAACATCGCCAAATATTACGGCCATTCTAACTTTACTGAACGAGTCGTTAAACGCTTAACACCTACATAAAACGAGTCGCTAAATTTGATCGTTTACATGGATGCAAACGATGACAATCGTTAATAAATCGAATAATAAATTTATAGAATAAACTGTGACAAAGAAGAATCTCTAAAACAGTTTGAAATTTACATTTCTGAAATCTATTAAAAAATTGCAATGAAATGCAAAATTATTTTCCGTTTTGAAAAATACATGACAAAGACATAGGGTTCACATATCGAACTGATGTAAATTTACATTACATTTCATGTAATTTTACACATAAAACAAAATTTATTTGTGTTAGGATATTTAAATTTAAATACCGTGGAAATCATAGCTTAAAAGTTGCCAACGATATTTACTCGACGACCTTCGCTTAAATAACTCATGTGCTCTGTGTTGTGTCGATATGTCGATATAAAATCACAAAAACATCTGAATAATTTTGCGTTAGTTAGGTAGGGAGATGTAAACAAGTGATTCATGTATGTACGTGCAGTTTAAAGACTAAATATATGCAAGTTCGAAGGAAATACGTTAGTATTTATATTTAAGCAGATAAGTATTCCCGATAAGAACTTGACGTATTTTTCATTTTAAAATGTCTTCTAAATTTATCTACATTAAATTTTTGTGTGGCTATTATTTTAGTTAGCAATAAACGAGGTAATAAATTACTGCCAGCTAAACTAAACTGATTCAAAACTTTGTAAAAAACAAGAAAACGGGAGGGAGGGGGAAGGGGAGGAGTTGGCCTGAAATTGGCCCACCACTCAATATTGTTATGGCCCGCCACTGAGAAGAATACAAGTGCTGCTTTGGCAATAAGTGCTTGTTTTTTTTTACAAAAATAAAAATCTCACACTAAACACAATCTTAGAACTGGAATTTTCTTGTTTTTTAATTAATTCATATACTTTTATTTGATTTAAAAAAAAAACTCTTGACAAAATCGTGACTTTTTTTATAGTTAGATAATTTTAGACGGAAATATCTCCATACTTTGTAAATGTTACTTATACCCTTTTTATTCTAACCCCTTCAATTGATATATTCGTACTACGACCTAAATGTGTAGATAATAGCGTTCATAGATACATAGAAAGTTTTTCCATAAACTTTTATTATTCATAAATCAAAAATTTATAACATATATACACATTCAAAATATTGTGCTTTCAACTTGATTTAATTTCATTATCATCATCATCATCATCGCAATCGCATTTATCGAAATCAGGTGGTGTGTATTCGCAATCGATCTTCCTTGTCTTGATTATTTGCTTGTAAATGTAAGAAGACATCTTCGGTACCCTGGGTCTATCTTCGTTCTCAAAATCGACATAATAAAGACCGAACTTTTCACTGTAATCATTAAGATCAAATTATAAATTACAACTACTTTTTGGGTTTGTCTTTCATACGTGTAGCCCATTCTCCATTCGAAATTATCCATGAAACTCCAGGCTGTGTAGCCGGTGACATTACAACCGTCTTGTATAGCCAGAAGCACTTGCTTTAGGTAGGACTGGAAACAGAAACATTACTAATATGCACTAAAAAGGAATAGTACGAAAACAATATTAGTAAAATCAGATAATTATATAAAAAAGAAACACTAAAATATAAAGTAGATTAGATTAGATTAGCATTACGGCCTATAGATCTGTTTCACCGCAGTGATTGTGGAAAAAGGGGGATTTTCCTTCAAGACGCTCTCTTAATTATCTTCTCTAAGGGTGGCTTCTTTGTGTAGCTGCTAGTTGTGGGGTTCTCCACGTCCATTACTAGAGACCTTGTCCTCACCAGGCTTTCACATTGACACAGCACATGAACTGGTGTTTCTTCCTCCTCTTGGCAGAATCTGCAAGTTGCGTCATCTGTCAGGCCTATGTTGTACATATGCTTATTTAGTCTACAGTGACCAGTCAGCAGAGCTACTATCATTTTGACAGTCTTCCTATCTTTATTCAGTAGATCCTTTCAGAAACTCTTTCGCCTCCATCTATCCCGGTGATTTTTGCACCACTCTCTGGACTGATTATGTATCCATTCATTGATGGAATTCTTAATTTGCGATTTGATAATGCCAACGGATGACCTTGACGAATCTCGCCTGGCCAACTCGCCGCGGCCTCATTTCCTCTCACGCCCGATCGGCTATGAACCCAGGCCAAAGTTAATTCCCTTTAGGTGCCCACCTCATTTAGGGCGCTTACGCAGTCCCAAATCAGCTTAGAATCCCCATTTACGGAACTAATCGCTTTAAGTGTGAACTGACTGTCAGAAAAAATAGCCAAGCTATTACCTGGCTCGGTCCATCTTTCTATTTCTCGGACATAATGGTGAATTGCATTAACTTCAGCTTGGAATAGCTTTGTGTCTTTGCTAAAGCTTACCGAAACGGGCTTTTTAGGCTTCTTTACATATCCAGCTCCGACGCCGTAGTCCGTTTTAAAGCAGTTTGAGTCCGCTCTTATTGGCGTACCTGTCTCCCTAATATTTTTAATCTAGGTTGAATTTTTGGACCTTGGCATCATATGGCATTCCTAAAAGGGATGCCTTCTTGAGTTCATCTAATATTTTTTGATAATCAGTGCCGTGCAATTTACTTATCGGTACTTAACTATGCAAAAGTCTAAGTGCTGTAGACCTTGCAGTTCCTTGTACGTAAATATGTAGCGGTGGCAGGTTTAGAATCACTTCCATTGCGGTGGTAGGGATCGATTTCATCGCCTCCGTGGTGCACAGACACACCAGTCTTTGTACGCCGTTTATTGTTTTGGCCGCCCCTACCTGCCGCACCTTTAACACCATACTACAGCTCCGTATGTTATCATGGGTCTAATTACCCTTGTGTATAATCAGAGAGTCATCTCCCCAATTCCTTCCACATAGCCCTCTGCACCAGCTAGGGCGATAGTGGCTTCGTTGGTTGTTTTCTGGATATATTGGTTCCATGTATATATTTGATCAAACCATACCTCCAGGTATTTCGCCTCTTTAGCATATGGAATTCTTTCGCCTCTTATCACCTAGCCCTTCTAGGGACCTTTTTCTTGTGAACGTGATAACTTTTGTAGTCTGAGCATTGACTGATAGTCGCTCTTGTTTACACCATTTGTCAACCATATTTAAAGTGGTTTGCATGCGCTCTACCAGAAACTTTGGAAACCACCCTCTGACGTCTATTATAAGGTCGTCAGCATACCCTATGCAATGAAATCCCTTTCCGGTCAGATTCCAGATTAGGTCGTCCACTAAGGTAGCCCGCAGCAAGAGAGATAAAAGCCTGGAGAGAAGGATAATCACATCCAAAACAAAACGTAGGCGGAAGGAGGATGCCCCTCCGACCTTTGGGCATCCGCCTCACCAGCCTCATCAATTTTGGATGTGATCTTTCCAGGCTGGCTCTTACCTACCGAAGCTCCGGCGCGATGCCTTTTCTCCGTAAACATATAAAGTATAGATACGATTATCAAATGATTGTAATCAGAAGATAATTGTTAACTTTATTATTATTTTTTTATCAATTAATTAAAAGTACAAATTGGATTGATTTAAAAAAGATTCAGTGTTTTTATTACTGATCAAACTGTTAGTAAGAGAAAAGCAATTGAATGAAGCGTTTTCAATTTTCTGATGATCAAGTGAATAGTTTGATTTGGTGAAACTTTGCATGAAATCTTTTTTCCTTGTAAATGAATGATACCTTTGCCAACAAAGAGAAACAACGATTATCTCCTTTTATAGCTAACCTCTTTATGGATAAATTTCAAACTGATCCTAAGAATACTTTGGCATATTTCCCATGGGTTTAAGTTAGATATGTCGACATTTGTGTTTTGTTTTTTTCATACAAGTAAATGCTGAATCAGTGGTTGTATAGAACAGCTAAATTCATTTCTCTCTATTTCTTTACGCACAAAAGAAATCAAACACCTAGGATTGCTTTCCTTGATGTGTGATTACTAATAACAGATTGCTTTAAGAAGATTCAAATCATCAATTGAAACGAAAACTAGCAACGATTAACTTCTTAGTGCAGCAAACTTCAAGAAATCATCAAAACTGTGCTCTTAAATTAATCCCTAAAAGATGTTCGCAATGGTGTATTGTGAACATCTTCTATCCAATCTTCATCTATCCAAATCCAATGCCATAAACATTTTGTTTTTAATGTGTTAAAAACGAGATTCGGCTTATTACGAGATAGCTTGTTTTAAAAATGGACATATTTTACCATTTTCCTTAAAAAAATATATGAAAAAACCACAAAAATGTCGTGCCGATATTGGGTTAAGTCTAAGTATTATAAGATAACCAGATCGTTCCTTTTTATAAATAATAAAAATATTAAGTTGAAACATAAACTCACATTGTAATAACTGATCCTTCCGCAATCGTTCAAGTCCCCGTCTCTATCTGAGAATCCATTTTCTGTTATTATCAGTTCCGGATTATTGTATTCTTCCTTGATCCAGTTAAGCAACTTTCTTAAACCTTCCGGATAGACTCTCAACCACACAGAACCGGACTCCCCCCACTCAGGTCTTTGGTAGCAGTCTACACCCACATCACGAGAATGACTGGGACTGTCAGGATGCCAGTTGTCCCAGTCTGGTTCTTTGCATATACCAGAAGTATAGTGATTTAAGCCTAAGAAATCAGCGGAGCCCTGGATCATAGTTATTTCATCTTCGGTAAAACTGGGCAATCTGGATTCGGAGAATCCTTCTTCCAAACTAAGTTCTCTTATCCTGTCTCTCATTATTTTAGGATAATCACCTTCATCGGAAAAGATTGGGTGGGCGTACCAGCCGTACTTCAGATGTAAAAAATAGAACAGTTGAGTTTATTTTTGAGATAAAGAAATTTTGGAAATTATTACGTTCATTTGCATGCTTCTCTCAGCTGCTTCTTTATCTCTATCTTCTTCAGTTTCTGGCTCACTGAAACCAGTGTCTATACTTATACCGACCCTAGCTGTAAACCAAACTTTAATCATTCATACAATATTAGCGAAGCCATATAAACATTCGTTTGCGGAAATGACTGTGCAACTCTCAGTCATGAGTCATTTTTGAGACCATGTAATATGGAGGTATTAATTTATTATTTATTTTTTATTTGAAAATAATATACTGCTGTGGTATTGACAACCCATTTCGCTGAGTGTATTTCAAGTTGCATATTTTTGATTATTTATTGGTTGTTTTCTTTGCTTAAAGCATCAGTTTACCGAGAGTTTTTCACAAATTTTGATGTTTATTTTGTATTAGTTTAGTTAAAGAATTTATTCTTTCATTTTAATTTATTTAGTGGTAAGTTTTTTAATTAATCCAGACATTCTATTGTCTATTGTTTGCTTGTGTTGTTTAATGCGTATTCTATTAAATATTGGCGTATTGTAATACGACTGCGTTGTACGATTTTGAGAGAGGGAATTTCGTAAGAAAACAATTGTAGATTTTGTCAGGGACTTCCTTGTTCGACTATTGCCGTGAGTAGACGTATTTTTGTATATCTTTGTTGCTATTTTGTATTTCATTTTGATTTTGTAAATTTCGTTGAACAAACAAAACTTTTGCTTTGCATAGGAAATAGCATCGTCCTATTTTAATTTGGAGTCAAGTGCAGTTTTTATTTTAGGCCAGAACCTTCAGTTCAAGGTTTTTTCTGCACAAGTTGTAATTTAACCCATTTTGAAAAATAAATTTGATTGTTAATTAGCATCTTTGAGTTAAAAATTCTGTTCTTTTATTTTTATTTTAAACCTTTTCAATTTTTCGGGTAATTAAGAAAGTCTGATTTCATTCACTCACAATTTACTTTTCGTGGTTAGATTCAAGTTTTAATTTGCGAGGGTAGCTCTGAGGTTAATAGTTCTTTTGCGTTCATTTAAAATTTTATCCGTTGAGCTAGCTAATATTTTATTTTGTCTTTTTCATTTTAAAATTCATTTTGCATTTTTCAATTAATTCAATCAGTACACAGCAATACGTTATTCTTCAAACTATATAATATGCCTACTTTAATTCTAATAAAAAGAAAATACAAAACGTATATGGTATGCATTCTCCATTCATTTATATTTTGTGAGAATTATTTATGCCACCGAAGAAACTATTTTGCTATATGCTTTATTTTTCATAAATAGAAAAAAAATAAATTATATACCTCCCAATTTCTTAAAATTTATATTTTTTGGGAGCCCAGTACACGTCATTTATTGCGTTATTTTTGATAATTCCGTTCTTAATATATTAAATTATCTTCTAAAGGACCAAAAATATTCCCAAAAAAAAATTAAGTATTTTACAAATCATTGGAGAAGGCTATAACCTGAAATCGGACGATCCAGCAACCAAAAAAAAATGTTGTCTTATACCTAATGACTCTTCCAGTCATTGCAGTCACCGACATCTAAATTTTCCCAGCGCTAATGTTCCCTGCTATTGTAATCGCAAGAGTTTCAGTAATAAAACATGAAAGAGAAGAGCAGCTAGATAGCTTTAATGAACGGCAAGCCGGATTTGGGTAAAGCAAATGGTATTGGATGGTACATATTAACAAGTCATAAAAAATAATATGGAAACGCATATGACGTTTGGAGAAAACGTAGGACAGCTTACACAAGAAAACATGAAATACTATGAGAACGAGAGAGCTAACAAATGCAACCAAATATTGTTCATTCCATTCTGATTTATTATTATCTATAAACAGCCACATGTTTCGGCTATCTTCAGGCTCTCTACAAATTAAAAGCAATTATAATCATTAAAATATTTAGCTATGAGAATACACATAACACATTAATATATTATTAATATACTTTAAACTACCCACTCCCAAAACGAACCTTCTATATAATGCACCTCTCTTCAACATGTGTAAATTGGCAAACATTTACTATAATGATATATTCTGTGACTGCAAACTTCTGCGACACTAATCTGATTTTCTTTGTTTATTCAATCTTTTCTCTTCCGTCTTAATTTAAGCGCTCTTGTAAAATTTTCTCTTAGAATCTAGGCATTAATTTTTACATGTACGTACTGCTGTGACATGTCTCCCCGGTTGTTTGAACTCTTTGCTGTAATTTTCCAAGATCAAGTTTTGGCTTTGCCGCGCGCAAATTCTCACATGTTATTTTTTACATTTTTCTTTGAATGTAGTAGTTTTGTTGGATCATACTTAATTGTTCAGTTAGTTAGTTTATTTTTCTTTGATTGTATGTTTAGCATTAGTTTATTTTGTTTATGTCCTTCTTATAAGGCGTTTTCTTTGATTGTTGCGGCCGACGCAGAGCGCGCGCATCAGCTGTTTTGTATATACGCGGTGTGAGAGGCCTCGTTAAGGGCTCAGAGTCTGAATAGTGGCACGTGTAAGTTGATGTAAATTTTGAGCTTTTTCATTTTCCCCATTTTACGATTTTTCATTTGTTAAGATTTGTTTCGGTTTATTTTAATTTTTGATCATTATTCAGACGTCTCCTCTTCTTAATTGTGCACAATTTATGTAAGTTTTTTTTTAATAGTTTTCGTTTTAGAAGCGAGCGCGTTTAGAGTTTAAATTTTCCGTTTTTTTTTAGTAGTTATAATTTAATTTTAATTTATCACCTCGGGGTAGGTGAAGTGAAGCTGTGAGCTTGTTTTATATTTCATTTTTGATTTTGCTTGTTTCTCCACGTGATTTGAATTAAATTTTTAGTTTGCTTTGAATTTTTGAAACCACGTGGATTTTTTTTGTGGTATTGAAATTCCTTCTAGAACGAATTCACCATTTTGTTTGCTGAAGGATTTGAATTGTCCTTCTTAAATTTTAGATTCACGCAGGGTTTGTTTTAATCCAGGACCTTCAGTCCATGGTTTTTTTTACCCCTGTTATTTGTTAATTAAATGTTTTTTTTTTCTTTTTCAATAAAAGCTTATGATTTTAAATATCACCTTAAATAGTTCTTTTATTTCTGTATCAGCCATTTCAATTTTTGGGGATTTTAAAGAAAGTAATTTTGCACGCCCACTATTAATTTTTAAAAAATTTACACTGAGATTTAAGAATCTCTGGCGCCCTTTTAAATTTATTTTTGCTGAGCTAGCTAAATTAATATTGTCATTTTTAATTTCTCTTTACTTATATGCTTGGACCATCAGTTCACAGCAGTACGTACGAAATTGTATTGATTTAATTTTTGTCCTGTAAATGGTTTATCCGTTGGGCAATAAATATTATTATTATTATTATTATTATTAACTTCGCATCTATTCCTCTGTTGTAATTGATAAACAAGTGTTTTTTTTTATTTAAATGACTTTCTTCGCAGTTTATTGTTTAATTAATGGAGGTTGAGTTTTATACACTACTGTCTTTAGATAGTCAAGGAGTGTTAATTGTTTTGATGATCTCTCTGGCCATTCTATAGCGCCTCTTCTTCCGATTCATTTGTCAGAAAATCCCTGATTAGGCCAATTTTATACAGGCATAATGTGGAGAGGCTCCGTCCTCTTGAAAACATAGGCTTTCTTCATCTAGCAACAAATTTCCATTTCGATCGGTTTGGTTTTCTAAAGATTCAGTTATAGGGGATTTATCATATCTTCTAAAAGATTTAAATATATTCTATCACTAAAATTTTCTTCTATGAATATCGGATCAATAGTTTTGTCTCTAAGAATTCCGATAGATCATCAGACTTAACGCCCCTTGATTTTTTTAAGGGGGCATGTAAAGACAGTAGTGTATAAAACTCAACCTCAAAGTATTCGTTATTAAAGATGAGTCCTTATACTCTTGTTGTGATCATCATAAAATTTTGTGCTAAATTCAAAAATTGTAATAATATATAGGATGTTTAATTTAAAATAACGAAGTTTATGGCGACTAGGTACAAACAAATACTTTAAAGGAAAATAACTAAACAATATTGTGGGCAAAAACTTTTGTCAACACGTTACACATAAAGCTTTAATTAACGATAAAAATGATTCAGCGTAGTCTTATAGAACAAGCACTGTGAAGACAGTGGATACAAAAAATTTGGAAAGTTAGGAATATCATTACTTTTCACGGGCGATCAAGTAATATTTGACTAGAATAATAGTCATGGAGTACATGATAAGGAGTGTATTGCATGGAGTCGAGTGTATTGCACGTTACTGTTGTCTGTTGCGACAACAATCTGGGAAGCTGTAGGCGAAAATAATTTAGGGGGAAGTACACAATTCATGAATTAATTAATTGTCAGTATCAGTTAGCAGTGTCAATCTGTTTGGGTTCGTACCAATTCGTACATATGTGTGCACGTTTCGAGAGCTTACACAACGCACGAACTGTTCGATATGATCTACATTTAATAGAGTGAAACATATGGAAGTGCTCGTCTAACTCAACAAACTATAAGCAGCCTTCTCAAAAGCGTCGAGTTCCATCTCAACAGCAGCTTCAATAGCGTGACAAGTAACATCTCAACAAGAACAAACAAACAGCGTCGGCATCTTGCCTTTGATTTCAGAGAGCCAAATTTCGTGACCTTTAGGGTGGGTTGTACCATAGGCAGTTCAACAGACCGTTCAACTGAACCACCGATCACCGGTAAACTCTGTTCAAGCGAAAAAGCGTTGTGCCATGCTTAGTAGACTAAAGTTCAATTGATCCTGGTAACTTTCCTGTTGTTGCTAGTGAAATCTATGGTATGCTGTCATTTTGACAGCTAATTCACAGTCGTGATTGGTGAGAAATCGAGAAACTTGGATTATAATCTATTTCAATTTTAATTATATAAGTGAATTCTTTTTATTGTTTTCATGACTAAAATCAGGTAAGAATTACATATAAAAGTGATGGTAACTTGCCGTGTCTAAGGTTGTAGTTTTAAACTAGATACAACGACGAAAATGGCATCGAAGACACCAGAATTTAATAGAGTAGTGAATTTCAGTCTGTTCGAAGAAGAACTTCTTGTTGCTCTAAATAAAAAGTATAAAAAACTGTATAATCTAAAGCCACAGATGACACCAGGACACGTGAGAAATCTCTTGCATGGGAAACTTTATCCAAGGAATTTAATTCCAATTCTAACTTAAATGGTAAATGATTATTCATAAAACTTACTCATGCAAAGTAGAAACAAAATATTCGCAAAAGAATATTAAAAATTATTAAATATGAAGTACATTCGTACTGATTATGAAACAACGATAGAAAATGAAAATTATGAAATAATTACAATTGCTTGTGGTAGTCATGAAGAAGAATCATCAACAAGTAAAGAGGGTGCGGATTGGTCACGGTTTACACCTGCTTCGCCTTGCTTCAGACGAAAAAAATCAGATGCATTACAGGCTAAACGTAGGTTCCTATTTTCATAATAGGAATGCAATTGAAAGTTATTAATTATACACCCTTTCTTTAAGGCAACTGTGATAAAACTGGAAAAGTACTAGAAAATAAACTGAGTGCCTGGACTAGTGCCAAAATGGAGCTAGTAGAATCGCAGAAGAAGTGCTTTTTAGAAGAGCATCGTCAAAAATTAAGGCATATCCAAGACAAGCATGAGCAAATGCTGAAGAGAGACGATTGCGAATCCGCTGTTAGAATAAGGCTAATGGAGGAGGAGCATAAATTAAAAATATCCATATTACACAAAAAATATACAGAATTAAAGTACACTTTGCTTTATTTTGAAAACTCACAAATAGTCTCTGTCCATTTTGAGAATGAATTGTCAAATTGACAGATACATTGTCTTTGGTGGTTTTAAATTTCTGGGCATTCTCTGGATTTTTACGGAAAATAAAATTGAAACATACATAGTTTTGGCTATCCTCAGAGAGTAAACAGATATCAAAAAAGAGGATGTGGTTGAAGCCGACCATTGTATAAAAGAAGCGAAGGATAAATTAAACATATGTATGTCAAATCAAAGGCTATATTTTTGCCTAAAACCAAATAAATTTAGACGTGATTCAAGGCTAGAGGAAGAGCACTATTATGGTGATTTGTTATTTTTGGGAAATATCAAATGTATTTTTATATGATCTCAACAAATAGAAATTATTGTTATTATTTTTTAAAATGATTTTCGCGTTCCCTATAATTTTCTCTTTTTCCCAAATAGAAGGAAATTTCGTACATTTCCAGAAAATCTTGTTCTTCTTCACAAAAGTCATTCAATAAGTCCATTCTATAACTTGGTAAGAGCGTCAAATATCAGATTAAAAAGATACGAGAAAGAAACGAAAGAAATGAAAAATGACACTTCTACAGCTTGAACTGGCTTGAACAGCCAAAATTTGCCGTTCAGCTTGAACCATAACGAACCGCTTGAAGGCCGATCAATTGTGTTGGTACAAAAAATGTTCTCTCTGGAACTAAGTTCACGGTTGAACCGCCCTTAAAGTTGATTGATACAACCGGCCCTTAGTCCGCTTATTGGCTAGAATGAAGTCAAAAAAGATGGCGATTGCGCGGGCACAAAATTTGCTAACTGTCAGTTTGACGTGTTCCTTTATCACAGCTGTTACTTGCTTGAATGCCCATTTACAGGTTGGAAAACCTCGAAAATTGTCAAATGACAGTCAAGAATTGTTTTGACAAGAGCCGGCTTGGTTTTCTATTCGCTAAAACGAACTCAGAAAAGGGTAAAATGTGCTAGTTGTCCGTTCTTGTTTGCTTGACCCTCAGTATGGGCAGGCATTTTAGGCAATACTCTGCTAGGGCCTTATTTGCTGAGTCGAGCTATCAAAACGCAGTGATGTCAATCTACATTTATCAACTCATTAGTGTCGACTGCTACATTGGCGTTTTTCTTTTTTTTTCCTTTCTTTCTTTTAGATAACATTGCTTGAATATTTATATCTATTGAATTCTAATGTACGTTTTGTCGTTTACAGCGCTTCAACCCATCAAGTACTCGTCTTTAGTGCTCGTGGCTAAAACTAAGTTGTTTACAAACAACAAATAACACCTACCGCGCTTTAATAAATATAACTACATATGTATTGCAGTATTATGCAATCAATTACCTACCTCCACTTCTCCGAAATCCTTCTTCTTCATACATAAGGTAAGTTTTCCCATGCGCAATTAGCAAAGTATGGGCGCAGAGATAACCGCCAATGCCTTGCTGAGTATAAGCAGGTGCTTTGTCTGGAACAGAATAACCCTGTTCGCAGACTTGAATCGGTTCATTAAAGGTGATCCAATCATCAACAATATCTCCGAACTCTTTAAACAATACTCGCGCGTAATCGACAAATAAATCGGCCAAAAGAGGATTCGGCCAACCCCCAATTTCTTGTAGCGGTTGAGGGAGATCCCAGTGGTACATCGTCACAAAAGGCTTTATCCCTTGTTCTTTAAGTAAGGTGATTAGGTCTCTGTAATATTTGACGCCCTCTTCGTTGACATAGTTGTCGTGACCAGTAGGTAAGATCCTAGACCATGAAATAGAGAAGCGGTAAAAATCGACGCCAAGTTCTTTCAATATAGCAACGTCCTCCTCGGTTTTGTGGTAGGTGTCGCAAGCCTTATCGCCATTGCTTTGGTCTGCTATTAGATTGGCACGATTGTGAGTTAAGTAGTCCCAGATGTTTTCGCCTTTACCTGGTTGATTATCAAATTCAAAAATATACATTTAACGTAAAATAATTTGTATTTTGAATCAAATTATCACATAGTAAATGCTTTCTGTCGAAATACCAGACAGCATTAACACAAAAAAAATTCTCATTCCCCAATGTAAACCAAAAATGCCATTTTTGCGCCTGCGTGCAGAAACACGTCATTTTGCAGTACTCAAAATCTCACTAAATGTTGGCCACACTAGATTCCACATGACAGATGTGTAATAAATTGACATTAAGCTATTGGTCAACCTTGCTAAGATGAACTGGTGTCTTCATTGCACTTATTATTGATAAATAGATATTAAACTATTTACAAAATTACAGAAAAAGACTTATTCTCGAAAAATATTAAAGTATATAACATGTGTGCCAACTTGTATTGTCAACTCCCTAAAGTCAAAATTTGTTTTCAATTTTGACAACAAAAATTTGATCAACGTTTCTTTAATATCATTTGCCAAGTGGAGTACATTTCAATGAACGTCATCTGAATTTATAAAAATAATATATAACAAAATAACCAATGCATAATTAATACCACGGAATAAAAAGAAAATTTAACAAACAAAAAATAAATACGAACACAGAATAATGGTATTACAAAAATTTTAATCAGAATTTCATGAAATGATTAGAAAAAAACTTTGGCACATATAAAGATCACAATTAACAATTTATGTAGTTTATCAACGGCAAACTTTTATATGATATTTACCTACTTATTATCTACAATTTTATCACATATCTATCTTGATAGCGTTTTTTGGATGGCTACATATATCCAACAATTGTAATCTACGCAGAAATAACTTTTAGTTTGAATGCCCAGTACTTGGTATCACTGAAACCGGCAAAAAATATCCCTTTAGATTAAAGTAAAGCACTCATGAGGTTCCATTTAAAATGCTATGTTAGTTGACTGAGAATATTTTTAGCGTTAAAAAATTAAAATTTTTGGTAACGAAAGTAACAAAAACTAATAAGTCATATGTTTTTCGGACTCAGAAAAATATGTCGAATCTGAATATACCAAAATGTGGTACATGTGTTCCATTTTAAATTACAATATTTTATTAAAAAATATCTATCAATAAAAAAGGGCTTGTGAGCTTGGGACATCCGGTATATATCGTTTTTATTATTATCGCTTTGAAAATAGAATCTTAGATTTTCATTTCACACTACAATGTCATTGATTAATACGTCTCGAACAAATAGTGTTCGATTACTACAGAGTTCCTGACTTTGAGATTTTGGTCTAACCCTAATAGCCCCCGCCAAAATTTTTAGTGATTTCACCGTAAGGCATTAAAATAACTATTGATGTAATACAAAATGGTGGGTAATTTTATGTTTCAAAGTTGAAGTTACTAAGAATAATTGCGGGAAATTTAAATTTGGCTATTAGGGAAGAATAAAATATTCAAAAAATTAGAATCAAAATTCAGAGTTTATTAAATTTTATACTCACACGAAAAGTGTTCATATCACACCAACAAAAGAAGTTAACATAAATATATTCACAGTTTTAAATCACAATATCTTTAATACCATTGAAAAAAATAAAATATTTTGTTGCAAATCAGAATAAAAGTGCAGAGTTTGAAAATATACTACAAGTCTTTCTAATCACCTCTTACAAGGGAACACCGGCGGGTGTCCCCCTCCGATTTCGATGAAACTTAACAGATCGAAAGAGTACCTTAAAATAAGAGACACGTATTTTTTTTTTATCGGCGTATCCGCACGATTTTGGGGTACAGCCCCCTCCAAAGTTTGGACGATTTTTCAATTTTTGCAAATATTTCTTAAATTATAACAAATATTAAATTTTCTTCTTAACATAATTTGCAGCATATTGCATGGCCCTAAGGGTGGCGTCGTCCGTATTCGCAAAAAGTTAATAACGGGGGATGGGGTACCCCGTACCCCCCACTTTTTTTGCATTTTTTCTTTTTCTTATTCATCAAAAGAAGGCCGATTTTACATAGAATACGATGCTGTATAATAAGTTTAGAAAATTAATAATTGTAAAAATAGAAAAATAATAATAAAGCTTCAAAATTAATAAACTTGTCTATTGATATAAATCAAATGAACAGAAATAAGTTTTTATCCTTAACATAATTTCCAGCATAATACATGGTCTCAAGGTAGATATCTTCATAAAAAGCTAATAACGGGGGACGGGGCGCCCCATACCCCCGCATTTTTTTAATAATAAGTTTATTCATTATTCATCAAAAAAAGATCGCTTTTACATAGAAAACAATGGTAATAAATTTGGAGGATTAATAATAAAAATAATTGTAGGCATAGAAAGGTTTGACCATAGCTTGTCGAGTAAATACAATTCTAAATTAAGAAATATTTAAGTAAGGAGAGCAGCGGAGTAACGATAACAAATAATTGTTGTGTTGTTATTGTACTATATTATTATTATTACAATTATTTTTATTATTAATTCTCCAAATTTATTACCATTGTTTTCTATGCAAAAGCGATCATTTTTTGATGAATAATGAATAAACTTATTATTAAAAAAATGCGGGGGTATGGGGTACCCCGTCCCCCGTTATTAACTTTTTGCGAATACGGACGACGCCACCCTTAGGGCCATGCAATATGCTGCAAATTATGTTAAGAAGAAAATTTAATATCTGTTATAATTTAGGAAATATTTGCAAAAACTGAAAAATCGTCCAAACTTTGGAGGGGGCTGTACCCCAAAATCGTGCGGATACGCCGATAAAAAAAAATACGTGTCTCTTATTTTAAGGTACTCTTTCGATCTGTTAAGTTTCAGCGAAATCGGAGGGGGACACCCGCCGGTGTTCCCTTGTTAGTGTATTAGTTAATTAATAGTAAAACAAATCTAATACCGCTTTAGATTAACTAACTTTAAAACTTACCATCTTCATCCCAGGCTCCTTCTACCTGATAGGCCGCAGTGGCTACGCCAAATTGGAAATCATCCGGAAATGATAAGTCGTCTTCTTGTCCCAAAACGAGGCATCTAAAATTATAAAAAATAATAATAATAAAATTGCTACATTATACTGCAAAGAATTCAAATAATTTTGAATTTACACCGCTGTAACAAAAATGTTGCACTTACACTAAATAACCTAAGAACACGTGATAAATAGTCGACCTCATCCCGATGTATTTAGGAAGGAAATCGATATTTTAATCGGCTTGTCAGAATCACGGTTCTAATAGGCTCCCCAAATTAATTATTTTTACGATGCGAACCGATCGAATTTACCAATGTCAATATAATGTGGATACACGTTGTTAATTTATACTCGTAATATAATCGGCACTATGATAGATTTTCATGCGATTAGAAGTATTTTGAATGATTGTTGAATGTACAGTCAAGGAAAAATGCATGTGAACAGTTTTTTTAACACATAGGCAACACAAATGCAGCGAACGTGGGAAATATTCCACTCTCAACACTATCGCAGTAAAGTGTAAACATTCTGTAATCGTAGGAATTGTAAGCGATAGAATTATTATTTTAAGATATAGTAGAAAATGTTGGAAATTTTCGACAATGAACGTCAGTGGCGGCTCGTAACAGTTCTGAGTAATGGGGCCAACCACGGGCCAACTCCTCTACTCCTCTTCCTACTCCATTTTTTAATTTTACAAAGTTTTGAATCAGTTTAGCTCAGTTTGTAGTAATTTATTACCTCATTTATTGCTAAGGGCCATTATTACAATCGCGATTTAAGGATTAAATATGGCAAGGTCGAGTTTATTTTCTTTATTTATATCGATTGTAAGTTCAAACAGAAAATTATTGATATACAGTTTAAACCGTGTTTGTAATAATGGACCTAACTAAAATAATACCGACACAAGAAATTTAATGTAGACAAATTTAGAAGCCATTTTAAAATGAAAAATACGTTACGTTCTTATCGAGAATACTTATCTATTTAAGATATGAATGATAGTTCATTTTGACTTAAAATACTATAATTGTTAATTTGCGATGTTATCCTAAATAATACTACATTTTATTACAATAATTAATAAATGTTAAATATTCTTGAACCCATTTTTTATTGCGGGGAAGTGGTTAAACCGAAGTCCATATGCGGCGGCTTTCTACATATGTTTCTACTTTCAATAGTCGATCTTCGACGGCCGTCTGACTCACACGCTTGCCTACCGTGATACTGGGAGACCCTTCTCCCACAGTGCCGAGCACTGACGTATAATGATGACGGGTGACTCGATCAACCCCGCCAGCAGCGGGCCAAGATACGGCTGACCCACGGCTTCGATGTAATTTTTACGTATATTGCAACCACTGCCTCTTCCGCTAGCTCCGCGCGGAGACCAACAAACGTCTGAAATCGGTGCCAGTCTAGACGTGACCCCAGTTCACCGCTTGTCTGCATAAATAACTACAAAGCGCAAATGTGTGTCTGTGTACGTACACTGGATCAAATAAGTCTCCATACAATCGATAAGATTTACAATTTACACTTTTAACTTAGTTTATGCTATATATATCGAGAAAAAAATGTTGCAGAAGGTATTTAGGAAGTTCATAGGCGCATGTTTCACACAAAAGCAACATTTTCATCTACCAATTACGTATAAAAGAAATATATATAATAAAATGATATAATTTCAAACACAAAAAAGTTTCCATACATGTCTAAATAAACACATGGTTTCCCGATTATAATTCGGGGGTTTATATTTTTGAAAAATTTTAGTCCATTTCCAACTTTATAATGTCTAGAAAATAATAATTCACCACTACGGGTCTTGAAGCGCTTGGAGGGTGCTGAAACACACCGAACCGCTGAGAAGTGTTGTCCGAATGGTCACCCACCAACAACCGGTACCGCATATTGCTGCTTAACTCGCAAGATTAGCAATAATGCAGCCTTCCTTCTCAGCGGCACTGTCGGCCTGGAAAATTTTATTCAATTTAAATATTGACATTGGCCGCGTTCAGAATAAGTAACTGTTCGCAAGCGGTTTAGGAACTGTTAACAATTCGTCTCAAAAACACAACGCTACATCAATAAGCGGTCGCCATTTTGTGTAGCGGATACAGTTACTGATATGTACTCTGAACGCGGCCATTGGACCGTGCGGTGCGATTTTTGTTGTATTAAGATGAAGGTACCACAATCAATTCGAAAATTAATTGTTAGTTTAAGACAACATCAGGGGCAGTCATTAGGAAAAATAGCAAAAACCATAAATAAATCTCATGCCACACTACAATATATACTAAATAGATACAAAGAGTTACAAGCATGTGAAAATAGACCACGTTCAGGTAGGCCCGCACAACTAATGGAGAAAATCCAAAAATAAGTGCGCCTCTTCTGGCACAAATATTAGAAGATGAATATGAGCTACAAGTAGTACCTGAAACGGTAAGAAATATTATGCGAAACGCGGGTTTCACGGGCGAGTTCCTAGGAAAAAACCATTTATCAGTAAAAAGAACAAGACGCTTCGAGTTTACATGTAATCTGCACATGTGAGGAACTGAAGGTACTCAGGCAGAAATATTACGGGAGAGATCTATTGGAGCCCTTGAAGGTTCTCAAGTTCCCACTGGGCAAGATACTGGGCTTTATAGAGATCACCAAGCTGCTTGAGTGGAAATAAGAGAATTAATACGGATGGTACAATGAGCACCTAGCTCAAGTGCCCGGACCTTAGGTGCCCACCCTAACTTAATGAACGAATGAACTAATGAATGAAGATGTTTCGTTTTGAATTTGCAAAAATGCATGTCAACAAACCTCTGTCATTTTGGGAGTCGGTAATATTCAGTGACGAATTCGAAATTTAACGTTTTTGGATCAGATGGAAGGGTGATGGTTTACTATAAACTGACAGTATGGAGGCTTTTTTGTATTTGAATTGATATCTGTTGATTATAAATGTTTTTTTTTATTTGTAATTAGTAGAATAAAATGTTGCCTTTGTACAAATCAAATCATGTACCTGTGGACTTCCTAAATACCTTCTGCAATATTTCTTTCTCGATAGATATGACATTTAACTAATTTAAAACCGTAAATTAAAAGTCTTATCGAGTGTATTGTGATCCAGTGTATATTTATCGGTATTTTCACAGAAAATAAAAGCTCCTTAATGATTAATTTGTAATTTGCAATGGTGGGGCGATGGCCCCCTGGCTCTTTAAGAGGAGCCGGCCTGGAGGAAACCAAACATGTAAGAGTATAACTAAAACCTCTCGTGAATGTAAAATCAGGTTTAGATTCAGTTTTTCAAATGTAAATGATGCTGTCCGTTTTAAATTAAAAGAAAACAGAAAACACAGGTCACGTGAATTATACCGCATTTTTTAATTTTTAGTTAAACAAGTTACCTGTTCTAATAGTTGTAGCTCTGAGAACAACAAAATTATTTTGGTAATAATTACTACACTCCTACAAAGAACTATTAAAATCATCAATTTGGCAATATGGAATTACTGTTCAACGTCATTTACTAATTAAATCAAACGATCCAATTTTTTAAAATTAAATGAGTAAGAAATGAAAAAAACTATTATACCCAGTAATCTGGGTTTTTTGTAGGATTTCATCAAAGATTTATATTTTGCTGCCATCTACAACTTAAAACTTGACAAAATCTTATTTGTGGGTGCCATCTGTGAACAAGAAATATAAAAAGGTACCGCTATCATTACTTACTACAGTTTTCTGCATGGAGAAATGCGTTACCTTAAATAGCAAAGCTTTGATTTTGATTTAAGCTATCGTCAAACAAATGGCGCTCAAGTTCAACATTTCACTAAATTTTGAATTAATTCTTGTTTGGTTTAATTTGTAATGAATAAATTTAAGTTTTCCCAAATTAGTTTTAGCAACTGCAATACTGAAACGGCTGATTTTTTTTTAGAATTTTGTATTACATTAATAGTTACTTTTATACCTTTATGTTGAAATTACCAGATTTTGCACATTTACACATTTAGGTATGCTTATTAGTTATTAGAAATGTGAATATTCGATAATAAATTTGAATAATCCTTTGCAATTTCTCCGTTTACGTCAACGAATTCTAAAAGAAGAAGAACAATTTTTAATATTGACGAATTTATTACTTTTATTTAATTTAGTCCGCGTAATATTGTAGTAGCTTCTTTTTTTCTTCCATTACAAAGTGTAGGCTCTGATTAATTCTTTATTCAAAAGTTGAGTATAAATAAACAACTACAAATTTAACATCTAGCAAACAGAACACTAATGACATAATACACAAAACATAGTGGCCTTGTTTATATAACTTTATTAATTAATGTTGCATAAACAAGGATAAGGATGTAAGTAGGTATGTACAAGGAACACAATTACAACTGCACTAAACCGAACTGAAGTAAATACAAAACTCAAATCAATCAACGCGCCAAATTCAAAATTTCAAAAATAAATCATACAAAGAGAAAAAAAGAATTCCGAATTAAGTTAATTGGAGTACTGATTGATTTTATTATTTATTTAACCAAAAAGATCCTGATAACGTTAGGCATGTCGTGTTGAGTTTAATTTGTTACACTTTTACTGTTGCTTCGCATATTTTTCTCCAGTCCTTCCTATTTTCTATTTTCTTGCTTTCTTCTTACACTTCTTTTATTACTTCATTCAAAGCTTTTCATGGTCTTCCTTTCCCATTGTCTTCGCTTACTATATCCTTTTCGCAATTCGTTCTCTTCACGCGACAAATACTAATTAACACAAATACAATGATTTTCTCTGTTTAATGTTATGGTTATTATTGATATTTTGTTGTATACTTTGAGAATAACTGAGGTAAATTTTAATTTTCCTTATCGGGTATATTGGCTTATTTATCATTACGAATTTAATCTGCAGCGATTTGAAAAATGCAAGTGGCAATAACATAGCTTGATATATTAATCATAATTTTATAATACCTTTGCTTCATTTTAACTTTATTTTTTACGAAACTTTCCCATGGATTTTATCAACTGAAATGAAATCGAATTTCTATCGAGCAATATATAGAAATGCTATCAAACTAATGAATCGCATTAAATTAAAAAATCATTTGCTTTTTATTACTTGCTTATATTTCGTACATCTAAGATTAAAGTTAGTTAAATATTTTGAGTAAAGAAAATGCTTGAAAAAAGTGCCTAGCTTTTCTAGTATCTCGTATTTTGAAAAATATCATTATTGCATTACATATATGTACAAAATAATATAAAATATTTAACTCAATCATGCATGACAAAAGTGAAAATTTGCGAATATGCTTCATATAATATTCTCACATTTAAAAAAATACTTTAAATGTTTTTTCAATAATTAATTAAACGCCAGGTTGCCCTTCAAAAACTTATCTAGGCTACAGAAATGTCATAATACGAATCAATCTTGTAACCTCATTTGTGCAATTACCGCATGTTTCGTTATCTGTTGACTCTATGGTATTAACGTAATAAGTAATAAGTAGTTTTGGAACTCCCTTTTAGAACATATACATATGTTGTTGTGTATATTATATCAAAAACACACACATCTGTTTGAGTATCAACAGCAAAAAATTCAATATTTCCATATCTAATTAAAGCTTAAACAAAACATTACTGAACCCGTTAATTTATTACCACCAGTATAGAAGAATTAGAAAATAAAGCATGAGTAATCCATTATAATCTATATTTAAAAATCGAGATGCTATTTTAAGTCTATACTACTTATATGTAGTTATGAATTGATGATATCTGGTCAACAACGCACTTACAGGCATTGTTCCTGTGATAATGAAAAATCGCAAGCGTAAATAAGGTAGTAACAAAATATTTCTAGGAAGCTTGTTATCAATTGCGCGGTTGTTTATCATTAATCAAAAGATAATAGCCACATACTTTACGCATGTATGACATAAATTGACCGCGAGCCTAAATACCATAAGATGATGAGTAATAACATTAATAATTAAAGCTGAGTTGTAGATAAAATTGTCATTTTCTGTAATATCAATGTATTTTATAATAATATATTATATAATATTCAAAATATGATTGGTATACCTACCTAGGCTAATCAGAGATACCAAAAATATACTTGGATACTTTTAATATATTAATGATAGTTTTTTCAGGAACTCGCTAGTGGTTTGCTGAGCAGGGGCAAACAGTGCTGGAAATAACAGATAGTATTCCGAATACTGTCGCTATTGGTGACCATGTTTGTCACGAATTCAAGGGGACCCGTATCGCAGATAGCATATCCATTAAACACATTATATAATAATAGTTTATCCATTAGATCTACTATTTGGATATCTAATAAGCGAACATTTTGAGATCTATATGAGACATCCATAGAATATCTGTGACGTCTAATGGATATTCTGGATATCGAATGGTCGAAGATTCGTGATTATTCTTCCGAATCTAGAAGCACGCCCTAGATGTGTCTGGAAGAATCTCGTAGTTCCGGCGCCAGATACGAGTTGAATAGTGCGGATAACAAGTGGAGATAAATACGAGGCGAATTAGTACGTGTGATATAAATATCGGTGCAAATAAATTAAGACATTAGTAATTAAGTGATTTAATTAATAAGCATTTTTGATAGTAAATAGTGAGTGATTTAATTTTAGTGCTTATTTTGATTTAATAGATTTTAAGTAGTTCGTATTAATAAATCAAGTTAATTTAAATATATCGCCTGTGTATTTTTCTAAACCCCGACAACGTTTTAAGAATAGAAAAACGTTACAATACGTTCAAAAGTAGCACGAAATGAGGTGATCATTATTCTAATGATGAAAAAAAAAATGATATGTTAATTGTCTACATCAGATGTATTGGCAATAATAGAGAAGCATCAACTGACCGGTGATATCGCCATATCTCACTATTTTAGATTTCTTTTGTGTGGGGTTTTCTGAAGCAGAAAGTTATTACTTGTCCACAAGAACTAGACGATCTTAAAAATTCGTAGGGCCTTTGGGGCATGCTGCAAAAAGCGTTGCAAACGGAGGTCATATCAGAAACTTTATGAACTGAAATTTTAAATTTAATTTATTGTTATTCTGTTGATATTGTTATGTTATACATACTTACGTGGAATATAGCAATAGTATATGTTGTCGAGGCAGTATTAAAGATCATTGTTGAACTGAATGTTGACAAAAAAATTCATTTGTTTCACCGCCTATTTTTTCGATTAAAGCTTTAATCTACCATAGCGTGTATTTGTAACAAACTTTTCAATTTATGTTTTTAAATGATGAGGTAACTGTAACTTATGATATATCATTGTAGAGAGAATACTCTAGAGTTTTAAATTACGTAATAAAAATCAGCACATTCCCTTTAAAATTTTATATGTCTTTGCTATATCTAACACATTTGATAAGGGAATTAGAAGAATTAGAATAACTTTTCTTCTTTAACATTTTGTTGTATCTTTAACAACAGCTGAGATATCTGGTGTGACAGCTAAAATGACAATAAGAAACGTGCTTTTTTGATTTTTTTTGAGCTAAGAGAAAATTTTTTTACTCGTTCCTACAAATTTTATAACACGTAAAAAATGTTTTTCGAAATTCTGTTATGTGTTTTTATTTTTTATATCTTGTTGAAATAAATTGTTACCAAAAGGCTAAAACTTAAAATTTTACAGCTACATACTCGGTAATAAGCTTTGACATTAATGTTACTTAGGTGTAGGCACGTTAAAAGCATTGTTAAAAGTGAAGGTACCAAAGTTGACATACATTTTTCTTTAATTGTATTTTATTTGTCTGGCACAGGAACAAGTCTAAATGAAATTTAATTTAATAACAAAAAGAAAAGTTTATATTTTATACGTTTATTTACCCTATTTTGTTACATTTTTCCATAAAATTTTAAAATAGCTTTCATTCAGTGTTCATGATTGAATAATAAAGTTGTATTCAAAATAACACAGTAGTAATATTAAAAGGGCCAAGACATTCCACGTAATATTTACAATGCAACAAACAGTTGAAACGCATTAATAATGTATTGAACCACCATTATTACAGAGCTAGTCCTCTATGAATAAATCTTGATCAGTTCCTCCTGGTGTCATTTCATCTTTGTTCCAGAAACCTCTTCCATTGATATTCCTTGCATTTTTCCAAAATTAGAAATATTCATTTCTTCCATTGTGTAATACAAAAGTTGTCTGTAATCCATACAAATATCGTTCTACAAGCGCCACTCTTTGGTTGCGTCTTTTAATAAATAAACCAAGAAAAATGCTATTTTGTACGTATAGTGTTCGTAAAAAGTCAACCTTCGGCTTAATCATTATCCTTCTTTCACATGGTAAAATCACATTATGAATTTATCGAAATTCTAGTAATCCGAAAATATCTATAATTTGAACAAGCTCCTGCGATTACTAATTCTGAATCAAGAGACTACTATTGTATGTAGTTTGAAAGATTTAAATTTTTAGCCCAAACGCATTTAAATATTATAACGTGTGATTCTTATTCTTAATATCTTTAATTAACCTTAACACCCCCATTCTAAACTCTATCTTCTGCTCTTCAGTCATGCTACTGACAGAAGGCGTGATGGATACGAAAAAGCTTCATCCTGATCCATTTTTGTCTTACTAGCCGCCTTTTCTCGTTTCAAAATCGCCCTGTCAATGTAATGGACTAGTTTACGTGTTCTTCGCAATCTCTCTTCGTTTGCAGCGGCATTGGAATTCGTTCCTCTACGTTCTGGATGTGCTGAGGTGGACTGTTCTCGTAAATCAATCTCGTTTTGCTCCCGCGAATATTGTTCACTACTTGTATCATACTTGAATTCGGTCATCTCTTGGAGTGTGGGGCTGTGCACTTCTATCTTCACCTCACAATCTTCGTAGTTGGATTGGCTGTTGGAAGGTTCGGATGAGAAATCCTGAGCGCTTAACATTCTATCATATTCCAAGTCCTTTCGTCGCACCAAGAGGAATTTAAGATTGTCGTGAAAGATGTACTTTCGGCACTTGTTTCTTCGCCTTATCGATCTAACGAAGCAGTCGCGCAAATTCTGCCATTTTGCATTGACGATTTCTACTGTAAATTATGCAAAGAATATTCATTATTACAAATTAAACTCACCATTTGAGTTAGTTTAAATAGTATTGTTTATAATCAGAGATCTATTCTACGGATTACCCATCATATAGAAAAAAATGGCAAAATACATAAACACAGTTGAAAAAGTGTAGGAAAATAAACATACTTAATTCTTAATGATCAACAAATTTAAATTTGATGCCGTAAATTTTTGCGTCATTTCACAGGTTTGGAGGGGCTACTAACTTAAAATCGCAATTAACCTTGTCTATTATACGGTACAGAAAACCTCATCCACATCACTACTGTAACAGCCGTTCATTTGAAACGCTACTAATAAGACATGTAAACATACATAAGGTTTATTCGTTGATGCTACTCTTTCTACATTTGCTTGTGATTAAAACAAGATAGAAGATCGACTCTTTACGTATATGAGAAATATAAAATATGCACTAGTGTAATTGGTGTTACTCCAACGAACGAACCTATAGTAACTGTCCAGAGTACAAAGAGTAAGGACAACGGATGAGTTATCGGGGTCTGAATCTCTAAGCCTAACTTTTTTGCAGTTTGTCATTGTTTACATTGATACCTACATAAGTTAGTTTACTCATTCGTTTAATCTACATGATTTACTTATTTCATTTATTTATTTTACATATTTTATTAGTTTTAAATGACCCCTGCAGTTTTAAAAACAATTAATGAACCTAGATGAACCTGATTGTGTAAAATGTAAGATTAGTGGCCATAAAGCTTACATACTTAGTTACATATTATATTGTTAGATTTAAGTGAAATAACCCAAGCCGCCAATGGAGATCGTGCTATTGTGCCATTCGCTCTTGCAAGATAAATTCGGATGCTAACCATGGTCGTAGTTTTTTTGGATTTTCGAATTAATCTATTATATACTACAGCACAACAATTAAGAAAGTACTTGGATAAGAAGAACTATTGTCGTTGTGCAGAGGTTCCTAGGTCACATTAAATCAATTTATTTGTTAGATAGTCATTTTAAAATTTACCGCTATTTATCACAATAACTACCATAATTCATTTTATCTTCACTTTTTAAAATAATGTGATTTTAGTCTGAATTGCATTATCCTAGTACAAATTTTAATCATCACATTTTACATTTATAGACAACTCGATATCATGTAGTCTACATCTGAAACTCTATCCACTTGTGCATTCCCAGACATCATTGTTGACAAACCATGAAATGAATTAGTCGAATAAAAAAGTATATAGTCTTTGTATTACACAGAACGATATAGTCTTAACTCTTTAACCCTAATTATATGTTAGTGCGTGTTCGTGTCAAAAGTTTGAAAGTCTACAATAAAACCCTTCGAAATCGTTTTTATCAATTTATTTAAGAAAGAACCACGACATATTTCTTCCCGGAAGAATATTTTACACTACACTTTTACAAAACATATAAAGAAAGATTTAGTTTCACAAGAACGAAAGAATCTGAACTCAATTATTGTAAAGGCCGTTTTACACCTGGTTATTTATTGCGCAATTTATCGGCCAATTTAAAGTTGTTACGTGTATAACACGTATTTAATCCGTGTTATACACGTAACAATTTTAAATTGGCCAATAAATTGCGCAATAAATAGCTAGGTGTAAAACGGCCTTAAAACACTTGCAAATATATGTATCATTTAATCAAACATTATTTTACTAAAATCGTGTTTTTTTTCACTAGAAGTTGTTCAGAAATAGTTGACATAATATTGGAATAAAAAAACGCGTAAATTTTTGGATTTTTCTAATCTATTTTCCTACTTTAAAATATAAATTACTCCACACGTTTGAAAATTCTCGGCAACAGCTTTAGAAGGTGGCAGCTAGGCTTAAAGGTCATTGAAAACAGACCACAAAAGAACAAAAGATCTTGCGAGCTCGTCCTTACGGTTACATATTGTGAAATGCTACTGATAAGACGTGTCTTAAAAATTATACCTAACACAGTAATTCCAGTCATATTTAAAACTATTAAATAACGAGCAGATATACAAATGGCAAATAAAAGTTATATATCAATAGAAATTTACTTACGAGTTTTCTTTTGTTCCTCCTCGCTCATCTGATCAAAGTTATCGTGCAGTCGGGCACAGACTTCGCGCCAAGCGCATTGTCTCTCGGCTTTGTCCTTGAAGCTTTCTATGTTCGGATTCCATAGACATGGCCGTTCTTCAACCAATTTCGCGAATGCTTCAACGTCATACTGGAACTTTTGCATTTCATCAATGATTTAAAGGCACTGTTACGTCCGCGAAAAGGTGCTTCACGGACAGCTGCAACGTCCGACTGCCGGCGCCAGCGTACTGGCTCATCCAATACAAACGATCCTACGTGTCGTGTTGTCGGTCGGTACTCGACACGCTGTTGAAATCGGGCAGATAGGCCGACAATGCCGACCTGCCGTTAACGGTGCCGGAAAACGTAAAAACGGCAACACCGCTAAACAAACAATGCATGTATTAGATAGTGATAGGTTTATATATAGTACTTATTCGTTACACAGTTGACATTCGCGGTTATTTTTATATGAAAGTATATGAATGAGTCTAGTGTTTCATGAACGATGCTTTTCTTACAGCACTGAAAAAAAAATTAGGAGTTTAAAATCAAACACTGTTTATTGTATTAAATTGAAATAAATTTTTAGTATGATTGCAGGTCACGTCGGTTACACATTTATCATTGCTACATGCGGTGCATATTTATTAGCTTTAAATCTAAACAAACAACATGTTGTGGACCCTGTCAGTGGAAAAATATGTTGATGTCACATCTTAACGGCGCACAGTGGGTCCGCTTGCATTCGCAGCGCGAAATAATTGTAATTTACCAAGTAGCAAGAATGCTTTGTAAATTACATAATTTGTACAGGCGCCGACATTAATATTTAGCACTATCAAAGCGTTTAGTTAATCGTTCTCGAGTGCTAAATATTAATGTCGGCGATTGTACACTAAGAGCCGTTTTACATGTACGAGAATTTTTACGTAAATCATACCAAAAATTACCTCGAAAATTTTGGTGATAATTTTCGTAAGAAATTTTGGCGCGACACTTTCAGGTCATTTTACACAGGAATAAATTTTAACCGGTATTTTCACGATATTTGTTGTTATAAGCAGGCGCATTTGTTAAATTAAATTGTTATTTGATTATGGTTATCATAGAAATCCTAAATAAATAGCAGTTAACCGATAAACCAGCAAATATGATGGATCAAAATTGTTTAGATTTAGGTTACAACTTAGAAGTGCAAATGGAGGTAACCTATTCCTGATGTGTAAAACGATCTGAAAGTATCGCCACAAAAATTCTTACGAAAATTCTCACTCAACATTTTTCGAGGCAATTTTTGTATGACTTATGTAAAAATTCTCGTGCCTGTAAAACGGCTCTAAGTATATTGAACTATAACTTATGAACTCGGAAATTTTGGGAATTACAGCCTCTGTGGCTTATTTGCTAGTATAAGTCAATTTAGTTGAACTATGCGTTTGAGTTGTGTACTAAAATAGAGGCTAAAGGCCGCTTTACAGTTCGCAATTTTTCGTATTGCCTGCAATAGAATTGCGAGCAATACAAATAGCGCATGCGCATTCAATGGATTTCGATCAGCTGTATGCAATCTTATTGGTGTTGCACGGATTAGAACGTGTTCTAATATTGTGTTGCGCGCAATTCTATTGCAGGCAATACGGAAAATTGCGAACTGTAAAGCGGCCTTAATAATTGCAGATATTTGTATTTTACCGAATTTATTAAATATGGTAGACTTTTTCAAAAGTAAACACGTAATTTTATTCGTCATGTATTGAAATACCTTGACGTTGTACTACAGCTCAAAAACTGTTTGTTCGAGGTGGCTTATAAAAAATTCCAGACGTTTGCAGGTGTTGATATTTTATTTTAAAATTGTTCATAGTTCAGTTATGGTGTGTACCTAAAATAAAGTGCTTCCGAGTGCGACCGTAAGCGTTATAATTTTTTTTAGATGAAATGTCCATTGCAGTTAAACATAGCGTTTTGTTTTCGGAGTAGCATAAACACAAAAATTTAAAAAGATCTACGCTAGTACATAAGTTTAAACAGTGTATTTACGAAAGAAACTGTAAATGAACAAGAAGCTGATAAATTATTAACTAATGTTATAAAAGAAAAATAGAATTTCGTTGGAAACCAAGTTTTCGCAACGTAAAAGGATTTATAGCAAGAAATAAAAAGATGGTTAGATCAGAAAGTACAACTCGCTGGTGCTACTGTTGGTAGTACAGTCCAAAAAAGTCTGTTTACTAAAAAACAATTTGGTTATTTGGTAGGCCACAAAAAGCATTTGATGAAATGTAGTTTACGCGAAAAAAGGTGAGATGCAATATCAACATCAGAATTAAGTTTTTGCAACTGAATCTCATTGGGAAAATAGTAATCGTTCGGCTGCATAAGTGTTGAATGATGTTACCTCCACCACGAAATACAACGAAGGAGAAGCGTTATCGTTAATTATTAACGCTAAACTAACCCGACATCAATACCAACTAATACAAAAGTAATACAAAAATAATTATTTCAAATATCTTGATCTTGATAAATATCTTTCTATTTTCAGTGTTGTCTTATTTAATATAAATAAAAATCAAAGGTTATATGTTGTCCCTGAGTAAATGTCAATAAACATTATTATTAATATTATTACCTGTACAATAGCACTATCACAACTGCGAAGATTATAAATATGTAAATGTGGACAATCGGGATCACTGTGCGGCGTACGGCTGAATATAAACTGCACGCGCATAAGATCGGTCATCAGTGTCGTTTGGTCGATCTATGTGATCATAGCAATCAATACACTACGTTGGTATCGTTAGGTTATGCTTCGTTATTAATAACAATTGGTACAATACATCCAGACAAAAATGAACCAACAAAAAACAGTCTATCAATGAGGATACCTTTTTTAAAAATTATGTGAAACATTTGTTGCAGTTAACATTCCTTTATCTAAATTGCAAAATTCCGTTTTGTATAAATCTTTAAATAAATGCACCAAACTCTGTCAAATATATTTATCTCAACGACACATCGAAGTAATGGCTTCTATAAAATCTAATATTAATATAACTGTATTTGGATATCTACAGACAAAATAACTGATATTTTAGGGTTTGCGTTATAAATATTACTGTCGAAATATTATATACCTAATTTCCAGATTTGCCTTTGCCACCTGCGCTAGAAATATAATATGTAATCTAAGAGATGAGCCATGTTCAACAACAGAATGCAAAGATATTATTCAAAATCCCTAAAAAACATAAATTTACCAGATTGAATCGAAGTATTTCTAAAGTAATAGAAGAATATACTAATTCGGTTCCGAGTGAATTTGCAGCAAAGAGTCAAAAATATTATTTGATAGAAACTCCGATATCGATATACGAAAGCAATTTTCGCTTGGATATTTTACAGACGGAGTAGCTGGACAAAAAAATATTTATTATGATTAGATTATTTTGATCATCCCCGCTTAACAGTCATGATGTTGAGCCATATTTTTCTCCAATTTTAAAGATTTAATCCCAAAGAGAAGTAGACTTACGGAAACTTACGGAACAAAATGATTTTGCTTTTAACTTCTCTCGGAAGATATATTTATAACATTGAAAAGCTAGAATCGGCAAAAATAGGCTGTTCGACTGATTCGTGGGTGGTCTTTCGTTGTAGTATGGCTATTATAAACAACCAGAAAAACAAGTCGGTATGGTTAATAATTGCAACGGCAAGACAACCCGAAAAGTACAGTGACCGGCTTCTTAAATGACACCCCTGCAAGCAAACGTCGACCTTATCCACACTAACAATTAGTGTAGAGTAGTGGGGTTAGGGTCTCCTTGAATAAGCTTTTCACTATACGTTGCGATTTGGGCAATAGCATAACTGACAATTTAGGTACAAGAGCAATATGAGCATTACATTTTTGGGGATCCAGAACGTCGGCATGTTTGATGTAACACGTTTCTAAAATAAATACTTGAGTTGTTGTTTGGGCTATTTCCATCGTTTGTAGGATTTTGATGATCCGATGATGTTTCGGCAGTTCGTCCACTGCAGTCATCAGGATAGCTCTGAAGCCCTCCTTGAATACTCTCTAAGAGACAGAAAAAAAGTGAAAACCTTGCAAGAAAAACTTGAAATATTGGATAAACTTAATCAAGCGATTGCCCGCCATTTCAACTTTACACTAGTTCAAGTACAAACGTTTTACAAATAGGGAATTCCTGTAGATTCAAACATGAAATAAAATTATGTCATTGTAGGTACACATCATAAGAGAAAGGTGTGGCGAGCGATCTAAATCTATGGAGTTTCATAAATTTAAAAAAACGATTAGGGTACGTACACCCTAATCGTCCTAATCCAAAAACTATCGTAGAACAAGCATCTGTTGACGAGAAGGCAGCTAGCGAATTTCCTAAGATTCTGAGTAAACTCATTCGATGATAATGATTGCACTATTTTGGAAAGGAATGCCCAGCGAACATTTATCAGGTGTTAAAGCAATGCAAGATAGACTAATAAGAAATAATGTTCGGCCCTAAGGGCCGAATTCAAAGACAACATATCAAGTTAGCTAATTCTCATCTAATTCGAAACTCATATCTTACTCATTTTAGAAGAAGTAATACTTTTACTTATTTCTTCCTCACTTTGGTATTCATAAAGATATAACATGAGTTCCTAATTTGAGTAAGAAATAAGGATAAACGTCATAGAAATTGATGACGCAGACGTGCAAATAGCGGTGCAGTGAAGGTTGTGCCGCGCGTGTTTGTTATACACTGATTGTGAGGGTATATGTAAATTGTCTCCCGAGATAAAGAGCAACTTCTAACAACCGTTTAATTGCCTCCCACAATTTTTAGCTACCTGATATACATGCGTAAATTGGGTCCCTATTGATAAACAATACAAAACAATAATGCTTGTAGCATACGATTAAAAAGATTTGGGAAGCAGTTTACCTATTTATGAGACCAATTAAATCCGATCCTTTTTCCCACTATCTGTGGGGAGGCAATTTACATATACCCGATTGTGAGTTCGTTGTTGGTATTTTGTGTGTTAAATTGTGAATTTATATAGATTTGTCAATTACAAAGTTTTAATAGTGAAATCTCTCATAAGTTTTTAAAATGGAACGCAAGAGAACCTTTATGATAGCGGATAAAAAAGTATATTAAAAGAATGAATGCCTAAATATAAGGACACTTTGGAATCAAAACAGACTGTATCAGCGTAGCAAAAAAAAAGAGACATGCTGTGCATTAAGTAAATAATTCAACTCATTAACAGAAAATTCAAACGTAAGTATGCAGTATAAGTGTATAATTAGTTTAAAGTAAACTGACAATGAGGCAAAGAGCGATCTGTTTTCGCAACGAACACAGGAACAGATAAAAAATGTTGGGACAATATCAAAACACGCCGTAAAAGAGAATTGGCTGAAGAAAAGAAGCAGGTAATGTGTACAGGAGGCGGACCATACAAACCTCCAACGGAAAATGACATAGATAATATTTTAAATATGTCGATACAGAAGTAAAAGATACCGTTGATAGTGATACATTGATGTTATCCCAAGTAAAGAGAGGGCAATGTAGAGTAACAGATCAGCAAGTCCTAGAACCAGTTTCACCAATTGTCAATGACAATGAAGGAGCAAATGTGATGACTGAAATTAAAACAAGAGAACTTGTTGAAGGTAAAATATTATTCCGAATCTACTTCCCAATTGTTCATTGAATATCTATATATTATACAAATAAGGCCACTCAATGCACTTCTAACTTTTTTCTCACATCATTCTTATTCCGTGCTCAAGTTAAGTTGCAAGCAAGTCACTGATTACGTTCGACACGTTCGTGAATACCAATATTGTGAATGAGGAAGACTTTTCCTCAAAATGAGAATGAGTAGTAGTTATTTCGGGTTTCTGAATTCGGCCCTTAATTTCATTTTATTTATAATTATGGGTACTAATGATAGCTTGAAAAAGGCATAGGTTGCCGAAACGTCAGTTTAAGTAAAAATATTGTAATCTAAGTGACTAACACAATTTGCGCAACTAAGCCGTTTTTTATTACTGCATTAAACACCGAGCGATCTATAGTTACGTTTACTCATAACCTTTTACCCGCCGAACTTATAACTTTTTGACCATTTTCTCTTTTTTTCTGTCATTCATAAAAGAGAAAAAAATCTCTAAAAAAAAGATATTAAAATGTTTAAAAGAACATGTTCCATTTACGAAAAATGGCAAGTAAAAGGATAACAAAATATATATATAGTGCTAAGAACCATAAATTCAAGTTAATTCAGTTGTTATTTGCAATTTTTAGTAATCAAGAGTGATTTTAAATTCAAATTCAGTGTATTTAGATTTTTATTTAATTTTAATCGTACCTAATATTTTACACGTATCTCTAGCAGGTGTATCATGTTTGTTTTATCTATATCCTATTATATAGCACGTGCGAATGAAAATCGACGTAATCTAGTATCACTAATAGACGAGTATCACCATGATTTTTCTGATTCCGTTGGGTAAACCTTAAGCAAACATAATACACACCAAGTCCGAAAATATCACGTTTTCTCTAACATTAATAGTCTACATTATACTGTGATTGAGAGATACTTATTAAACCGCTCGTGTATGATTGTCTTGTGATAATTAGATTAGTTGTTGCATGTGTGTTTACAATACAAAAGATAAGCAGTAACATGCTAATACTTACCTAACGCTCCGCGTTGCTAACATAGATATATTATAGATAGATATAGTGTCTGCTAACTATGTGTGCTTTTACAACTAACGATAACATAAAGGTTAAAATTTTCTTTAAGTGCAGTTACGAATACCGAACAGAGCTTACGAGAGATACATACTTAAATACAAAACCTACATACACTGCAAATTCATACACAAACAACACTCTATACTTGTATAACCAAAAAATAGTACTTATTAAGTAAATTTGGATTTATTAATAATTAATAATTAAATTTGTAAAATGCTTAACATTTAGAATTTGAAGTTTTTATTCAAAATTAGAAATAAGAAAGATAGTTATCCTGCTATCACTCACCCACAATTTTGTTATGTAGCTACATAGGACAATAATTATGCATCAGCTTATTCAAATAAGGGCTTCTGAATTGTAAAAAGTTGGTTAAATTTATTTTAAATTATTTTCTTATACAAAAATATTTGACTAACTGTAATAGACACCACACTAGCATAAAGAATTACAGCATAAATTAAGTGCTTTTCTTTTCTTATTTAAAAATCACACTAAAAAATAAAACGGTGTCGAAAACCGCGAAGACATTATTTACATACCTCAAGCAAATTTTGTCCAAATATTCAGTGCCCCTATTAAATTCTCTGGAATCAACGGTTATGGTCAATTTTTATTGTCGATATCGTGAACATGTTTAATTTCTATTACAATATTCCATATTATACTGAAATCAAGTGTTTTTATATCACAAGCAATGTAAATTTAGCATAAACTAGTAGACTTCGCATCAGCCGCTACTGAGCTGACCGAGTCCCCAGGCAAAATAACCATCTCTAACTACTATTATTATCTATATCTTAAATGAAGAAAGCAGAAATTGTTAATCATGCAATGAACAAGTAAGGTAACTATATAAGTAAAACAAAATATTTCCATTTAACAGAAACAAACACAATATTAAATACCATCGAAAGTGCAACCCGGACTGTTTAAAAAAATCCCCCCGTCTTCGAATGCCTGCAAAAAGAGGACAAATATGGGGAAACCCGGAGATATCGCAGCCATAACCATGAATAACACATTGGTCTCTTGCCACAAACACCATTACAGTTTTAAAGTTAGTCATACGTTAATGCCAATTCACATTTTAAGTATTTGTAATGTCCCGATATGTTATACGAATCGATATGTTTTTATCCTTAGTTTCTTCAATCTTAACGTATTCCTAAAATTTTACAAATTCTAATTTATTATTTTAAATTGTTAATTTCTATGTAGTTTATATTGCAGATAACTGAAGATGATTTGATAGGTAGAAACATGTAATGTGTTAAAACACTCAATAAAATTTCGAATTAAACTATTACTGTTTTCTTATTATTTATTAATTTACCAATCTATTGGACAATACGAAATACGAAAGTAAACTTTATAATGAAGATTTATACTCGTATAGGCATGTACAAAATCTTACCGTCTTGTGAGCGGTTTTTACAATTCATAAATAAAATTAATGAGTTGTTAAGTTGATATTACTCGAACTGTATACTTGTTTGCCTGGGTGTTCTAAATGTATTTGTGCAGTGCATTAGCGTTTGCTCACAATATATGTACACTTCTCGCAGGAAAAATCGGGACACCGGTAATCGTGAATTTTAAAATTTGTTG
Source organism: Protaetia brevitarsis (assembly GCA_004143645.1). NCBI lineage: Eukaryota > Metazoa > Arthropoda > Insecta > Coleoptera > Scarabaeidae > Protaetia > Protaetia brevitarsis. Next base: position 1,502,227 of record RXPK01000213.1, read on the forward strand.
GGTGTAAATGCAGCTTTCGCTGCGGCGTTTCTTTTAGAAATACCGAATACGGAAATACTCATGCAAGAAAAAAAAAACATAGCAAAAAGGTCTCTTAATAGACGGCTTCATTTAGAAATATATATGTATTTAACTTGTTTGATGTTATGTAGAGATAATTCTTTTTTGAGAAAACATATGGAGATCGGATTTTAAAATTACATTACTTGTTAGTGCTGCTTTGGTATTAGTTGGTTCGATTTATGCTCGCAAGTATTACTTCAGAAATAGACAATATATCAATCAGCCTCCTTTCGGAAAAATTTGATTTTCATAAATTTATTGATTACACTATTATTGATGCATTAACTATGATTGTTAGGTAGTATTATTCTTAAATATTGTATTACTATAAAGTTTTCTTCTATGTATTAAAAAATTACCTAAAATAGTTTTAAGGTTATTTACAAAATTCTGAAACCAATTAAGTTCGCAAAGATATTATTTATATTATTAACCCTGCGTTTATTGTATATTCAAGAAATATATTTTAGCTATAGCCTGTGTAATCCAATGTCGTTGTTCTATTGTCTTTAAATATGGCCAACACTTGGTCTGTTTACAAACTGTCTTTATGTAGCACAGCTCCAGGTAATAGTAATGGGAAAGTATTAGAAGTATCAAATTCAAAAATATTTTAGCACTAGCTGAGATTGGCGAACAATATGCTTTCTTACAATGCTTCTTATGTATATAAATGCAACAATATTGTAAATAATTGTTAATGCAAGTTCTTCTTTTCTAACACAAGTAAGTGCTTCATTAATATTTGCAACACAAGTTTGTAAAACAGCAATTTAATTTGTTGAACTCCACAAGAAAATGATTAATAAGTAGCAATGAGCATAACAGTCGCTACCCTAGTAGTAAAAATTTAAATTAAATTTCCTGCAAATATTTTTAGTAACTTCAACATTAAGACACGAAATTACCAATGATTTTGTATTAGATTGCTTTGATGTCTTTCTGTTGAAGTTACTAAGAATAATTGTGGGAAATTTAAATTTTGCTACTAGGGTAATTTTAATTCTAAAACTTAAAATAATACTTTTACTTTTCTGATAACATCTGTTTTCTTTCTGTATTCTTTGTAGGTAGCAAATAGCAATAATAATTTGTGGAATATTATAATCCTTTTAGATTAAAGGATTAGAAACATTGTCTCCAAATAATACTGTTAAAATTCTACCATTTGTTCTAATAAACATGAAATACGGTAAATATATATGTTTAAATAAAGTCGTCGACTCAATAGTCTTTTGTATTACTACAATTTTTGCGAGGATATTTCATTGTTTATTTTATTTTTTTATCATCAAAGAACACGCCGCACCATCATCGAAACTATAATGTATTATAAATAAATTGTATAAAGCTGTTTTCTCTCTATTTATGTTTCTGTTTAAACCTTGAATCAATTCATCCTGTTGTAATGTAAATACGTTCCCTAAAAGCTTTATTTACACCAAAGAAAAAAATTAAATTCTCAATTGCTGGTGTCCCAATTTTTCCTGCGAGAAGTGTACTTTCCTAATCCATTTCTGTATCAAATGGTTTCTGCTGTGCGCTGGCGAATCAATCAGGACCTTGTTTCTGAAAACGGTTTTCAGAATCGCTGCAAATCCAGCAGCATGGTTAGCTTGAAAATTAAGCGCGCATTAATACGTGATTTGGTGGGAGCCCTATATTGTCGTTCGCATTTGTATAAAACAATAAACATTATAGACGCAGTCATCTGCAAGTAGTAGAGACATAGCGAATTATGAATAGGAATACTGCTGATTCTGCTGTGATTCTGAAAACCACCTGTATACAGAGGAAAAATTATAAGGTTTATTTGGAAAAGAATGTTATTGATCTCTTAATAAACATTCAGTAAACAAAACCGGAATGTGTAGTTAACAACGTCTGTATAAATATTATTTGGGAAAGAGCCGAAAACATATTTACCAGAAATTATTTCCTTGTAATCTATTAAGCAATATTATATTTTTTAATTACCTACATATTTGTCCCCAAAAATTAGATGTACATAACGATACTGCATACTCTGTTTTGTTCAAAAACAAATATGCACGATAAGAAAAATCTGCATTAACGATTTAATAAAGTTAAAACAAATAAGTATTACATTGACGCTCAGATACAAATATGTGCTTAAGTAATACTGGAAATTCACTTTGTAAATAATCTCCGCTAACAAGAATCATACTAAATTCACGACACCACACGAGAATTACTAAGCTCATCTCACGACAACCAAAGTCCTCGAACTATGGAACGTAACATATTCTATGTTTAAATTATTTTGACATTCATAAAATACACAGTAAAACATCGGTTAAATTAGCAAGTTATATAGATATTAATTTCTTTACAATAATTTTATTAGTTAATTAATTTTCATGGCATCTGATGAAATAACCTCATCAAGCTTCTGAGTAAGATTTCGACGATCACAAATGAAATCAAGTTTTTTTTTATCATTCTTATGATATCTATGGAATGTCATAATTAGAAAATATTGAGTACCGAAGTATTTATGGTATTTGATAGAGGTATTGTATTTATCATTGTGAAGGACATATATCCTATGTGAGAGGCGAATATATAGTCAGCTGGTGACACACAAACTTGACACAAAAGAGGCGATGGAATGCCACAAATCTTTGACGTTGTGAACCATTGAGCATAGGTACTACAATTATTCTATAGACAAAAATGAAATATAAATAACAAACAGAAACCTGAACATTAATGAATAACATTGGTATGAGCTTCTGCATACTATATTTTCTATTCTGTGACGATGTGGTAGGGAATAGTGCATTTTATCTGAATGAAAATTATAATGAAATACATAAAAATATGGTTATATAAACGCGGATTTTTACCAAACGAACAAAACAAAAGCTTGTGTCGAAAAAGTAAACAAAACCGGAACTTTTTAGCTTAATCATTATGCAACTAGTATCAAACTCCGTTGAACTAGAATACGACATTTTGTGTATATTATCTAGCAGTTACTATAGTTTTTTGTGTTGTTACGTTGGTAACAGATTTGAATTCAAATTTAAGTTGTTAAATTTATATAAAGTTAACACGAATTTAACATATACATGTTTTGTAAAGAAAGAATGATATAGAAAATCCAGCACAAAGTCAAGTTCTTATCGAACAAACAGCTTAAATTTATATTTTAGGTCATTATAGGCAATTAAAATGGTTTACTGAACTACTACTAGCTGATAGCTACCATTTAGCAATAATAGCTATAAAAATAGCTAACTCTAAGTCTTATTTTTTACGATGAAGTTGAAATACTCATAACTTCAATGACATTCCTCAACATGTTACGTACTTTTTCTTTATTTAGTTCCTTTCCTGTGGAGTATAAAGTTGAACAAAAACTGTGTTTTTTCCTCCTACAATAATAATATTATAATGAAATTTTGAGAACACAAATATCTTTTCTCCACCGAACGCAGAATACGCTAATCACAACAATTAATAAAAAAAAATAATACAAACATATTAATAGGTACATGGCTGAACGAAAATAAATGAAAAAACTCTCACACGCTACAAACTGAAATAAACCAAAAATTAAAACAAAACTAGGACAAAATCTAGTGTGCTTATTAGAAACAAAGAAGGTTAGTCTTATTGCCAGTTTAAACTAAGAAAATTCGTTTTGGAAATTAAGACTTTTTAATAGAAAGACCAATAAAGTGATATTTAATAATTTTTTAAAAAAAAAATTTTTCGAAAACCATGGCCGAATCTTCTGAAGAAATAATGAAATAAATAAATTATATCAATAGGTTAAAAGCGCGCGAAACTATAGAGTTTAAAAGTAAGCAATGTTCTAATTCTGATTATATATCCCCTAAAAGGAGAGCATGTAATATCAAAGAAGCAATACTAATAATAAAATTATTATATTATGAGAAGTATTCCAGACCTATAGTTTTATCAGATTTTTCTACAGAAAACATTTGATTGCTTGAAATTGAGCACATTAGGTAAGTATTCATGAATGAATGCATGAATCGAAAATTAATACTTGCAACTTGAACAATCATAGAACAACACATATTTTAGGCAATTTTATGCAAAAAGTAAAAATGTTTCAGAAACTGTCAAAAACAGCTATACTAAGCGATGTAGTAATGAAAATACCTTAACTTTGTCACATTGAATTCGTGTGACTATACTTGCATCTTAAATACGATATATTGGATGGAAATCCCAAAACACTTGGAATTGCATTTATCAAAATAATGTTTGCTTATTATCACATTAAATTGTGAGTCATAAATTAACAATTACTGAACGTGCTGCCTACATGTAAGTCATGTAAGGGTATGTATAAATATATATACATAACAAAACCGTTATTGTAATGTTTGTTGATACACGTTTTTAGGCAATGATTCATTTCAGAACTTATTTACCTATCACATAGTTTTGCGATATCTCTAGGTAATCAATATTATAACTGTATATTGTGTATTTTGTGCTAATAATATTATACGTACTACCGGAATCTTCAGTTTCCGGAAATCGAAATTGATCGGGCAGTACACCTAGTGCAATATTTAAGAGCGGTTTCTAAAGCTATACATATAACGTCAACAGTTAAAAATCATCAGACACTAAATCGACAGTTTTGAACTGAAATTATCCAATCAAATTATTATTAGTGGTAAAAATAAAAAGAACAAAAGAAAATATGAATCTGAAATGCATGCGAAAAGTACAGAGCCTTATACAATAAAAATATAATATGTGGTATATTACATATAGACAGCCGCAGACATTATTATTTAGCTCTCGATAGAATGGCTCGACGCTTTGATGGTGCTAAATATTAATGTCGGTGACTGTACATATGGGAAATATACAATTACTGAATTATATAATTGCGAATTCCGTCTCTGAACTTACTCTAAAGAAAAAAAAAATGTTTCTCGACAAATAGTAATGTGCACTGCAAATTATTTTCTATATACCCTTTATTCAAGATTCATATTTTGGTTTGATCTTTTTATTTTTACTACAAATGGCCTAGGAAATGCGAATCAATTCTTGTTCTTATATGTGGACGCGTCCTAAACACAATCGTTTTCTTTTGGTTCGTATGTACCACCAGTAGTTTACGTCAAACAAAAAGCAGGTAACCGGAGATTAATTTGTAATTTTCCAAGTATTATAGACCGACTCACATGTACTGTCGTGTCACTCACAATCAGGCACTATCTCTTTAAAACAAAATTTACATCAATCTGACATGGAATAACGTGGATCCTTTTCGTGTTTCTATTCAATCCAGATGACGCAAACACAACTTTTAAAACATCACATACAATATCAGTTTTCTATAACAGCAATAATACATTATCCGAACGTGCCGAAAACAATTACAACAAAAGTGATGTCGCAAAAGGAACGGAAAAGTATAAATTCCACATATTGACATGACACTGTAGAAAGCAGCTCTGTCGATCCTTACAGAATAACCCTTTAGAAAACCTAAGTTGTTTAGCCATCTCACCAATTCAATAATGATCTTGAGATAAGACTAAGCCAACGCCTATCGTTTTAAATTTAAAGGGTTAATTTCCTCAAGCAACGCTTAAAAAAATATATTGAATAGACTATCGTTGCAGATTGAGTCAAAAACATTCGTGCAACTAATTTTGCGTAATTGATTCAAACATTCGAATGGTTTGAGCATATTGAAATACAAACATTGGTTAAATGAATCAATTATTGGTTAAATTAGCAAATCTTTTTTTAAATTTAAAATGAAAGGCAAATCTTCAGATCAAAAATGACGACGTTTCGACAATTTATTGTCTTTTTCAAGTCTATTATAAGTAATTACTACAATACACAAAGAAACACAGCGAAAAAAATAAAAACAAAAAACCTACATGAAAATAATTACAATGCTGTACTGACATTTTATCCTTTATTACATTACAACATAATGTTGTTTATCAAAATATATAAACATTTTAAAAAGTTGTAAAGGACGATAACATATTAACAATTATTGACATACATTTACAAGGGACTGCAAAGATCGAAGAGTATGTTATTTAAATATCTACGATAAAGGTAAAACAACTTTTTATTAAATTTAAGCAAATAAATTAAATAAAGCAGAATATTGTCAAATATGAATGTAAATTATGTATGTTATCAAATTCAGATTTTTCCCAAATTTTTCAGTTCCTATAAAAAAGAAAATAATTCACATTTTTTAAAAATTAAAGCAACAATATACAAAATTCATTAATTTATCAAATAAATATTTAAAACCTGATGTACCTAATTTTAGGAAGTCCAAATTAGATCGAAAATATGTTCGATATCAATATTCCCACAGAATATATCCCAAATACTAAGTTTAGCACCAAACTTTGCTATAGACTACAAAAAAAAAATATCATTTGCCCTTAGAAACAATTATTGCTAATGTTGAAACTGAAATCAAACTTACATAAATATATGAAGATTAAAAAAATGCAATAAGAAACAAAATTAGGTGGTGTAAAAGTTACGTGGTTTTTGCTAGACAATAAATTATATTTTATTTTAATCTCTTTTTTCAATTTTTATTCTACACTTATAATGCTACAATAATAACTATGAAAATGTAATTTATTGACCGAGAGGAGTTACCTAGGTTACAGCAGCCTCCTTGCAGCAAAAAGTCACGAGTCGCCACTGGAACTTACCTCGTGCACGATTATGCAATGTAAGTGCATTCAAGCGTGCAATGGGATATAAACACTTTGTTAATCGTGCGTAAATGGGGAATCACTTTGTTCTGTTTTCTCAATATTGCATACCTACTCACTTCGGGCGTGTAATTCACAATATTTGCATGTATGCACGTCTGTACTTCGAAGCGACAGGTATGGTAAAATTTTTAAACGCGTTAATAAGAAAAAAACACGTTCATTTTGTTTCCTTGCTTGTTTTGATTAAATAACTACCGTGATATGTGTATTAGATTTAATTGAGGCCAGATGTCAATATGTTTTATATTTTAAATGCTACGTCTTGAACATAATTTAACTAATGTGTTTTGTATATTTCCGAAGGAATAAACATAGGTTAAAGGTTATTAATTTCCGTTCAACTTCAGATTTAAAAAGTACTAGAATAGAAATTCAAAATATATATTGACACAGCTCCACCTGCAACACACAGAAAAAGAATCAAAGAATGAAAGAAACCACCAAGATGTGGTTTTAGTGTGCCAAGGAGATGCTTGGACAGACGGCGCACCAAAAAGTATCCAACTGGATTCATATATGGCACATTTGCCACAATGAAGGTCGTTCTCTTTTTTTTTAGTTGATATATATAGATAGTGCATTTTTGTAATTTCTAGTTTGCTAGATTAGAACTTTATACATATCTATATGCTATAGGTATAGAGTAAAATGCTTAAAGTTTATCCTTTGTATTGTTATTTAGAAATTACCGTATTGAATAAATTAGTAACCTCAAATTTAGAGACGATTTACTGAAAAAAATATTGTATATAATATTATAATGTGTAACGGCCCAAAAATTTACACTAAAGTAAAAATATAAATAATAACTAAATAAGATTAGTATTACTAAAATACCAAAATAATATCAATGATAACTAACACTCTTATATTGCTTAAATTTTATCGAATTCGTGGGCTACAATATTTTATTTATTTAATTCTGGTCAGTTAAAGTCAAATAGTAAACCGGTGTTTATTTGACAATGATGGTCGAGCGGTGGGGCATCGGCGTTGGTGAGGTGATTCCGAACCCAGAGGTACAAACCGGGGGTTTACCTGTAAATAAAAGCCACCTGAGCACTCCGGTCATCTTTAATTAAAGCAAATAGCAGGTTACACAGCTAAATGTTAGGTTACAACCCTAACAAACTCGGTTCTCCCGAAATATAATCTTCGTTGTGTTCGGTTCACCCAAACTTCGCTATGTCCTTGTGATTCGGGAGCTCGTGAGGCGCGAATCCCCCGCGGTTCACAGAAGGTGCATGCGAAACCGCCCTGCGGCTTCCCGTGCCCTTATTTTTACGACCCCCGGGTCGCCCAGCGCCTGCGGTCAACTGTGCCGTGCGGATCCCCCACGTCACAAGCGTGTCCCGCTAGGACGACTAGCTTTTCCTAACCAAAGCGCCCTTAACTAAGCATGCTTAACGTTACTCAGGCTATTTCACAAATCTAATTAGTTACTCTACCTTATACTAAAATAACAGGAATGCTCTATGATTAGACTCACCTTTAAACGGGTCACAAACCTACACTCACTGTACCACGACTAATTCGTCACTCTACTCTAAAGTATATTATCGGAATTCAACCGTCTCAGCGTTTGATAGACGGTACAAACAAATTAATGCAAAGGGAAAATATTTCTTACAAATGTCACCTTCGGATCATGACGCACCCAAAATTTGAGTCCATTTTTCTATGCAAAAAAAAAACGCGTCTTAGAGTCGGAAAAATACCGTACTTGTTGTTTCCTATGATTCTTGGTACACCAAAAACCAATACAATAAGCATACTACATACATGTTGTACGTGCTAGAAATTTGGTACACACAACGAATTGCAACGAATTTATCTATTTAAATCAATACACAAACTGAATCAACAAACAGTTTCTATAATGTATGTTTTAAGGCGCAAATAGGTGACAAGTAAAAGAAAACAGTATAATTTTTGTGTCTTACGCATCAAGAATATAAGAGAATATTGAATAGACACCTCTAGTGATAAGGTAGTGTAATACATACTCTAAATCATAATAAAGACATTTTTTTTTTTTAGAAAATCATGCAATAGACAAATAGCCTTATTTCAAATCAGTAGTATGTATTAGCAAAACAAACTGCTGTGTTTTCAATTTTCGAATAGTTATTCGTTATTTTGTTTATGTATACATACATATTGACATTTGTATAAAATAAATATATACACACTTTAAAAACGAAGGGTATTACCTGTTTTTTTCTCCGTATCACTATAACATAAACAAAATTGTACATAATGTATCGGAATATATGTATATATACATAGTACCTATTTATTATATTGGTTCTTAGTCCTATCCTTTAAACGGACACTTCCATAAGCGGCCAAAATTAACGGGACCATGAGTGTCCGTTTATAGGAGCTAAGGGGCTTTCACTGTATTAGCAAAACAAACGACTGTGTTTTCGATTTTCGAATATAGTAGACATCATCAGCATTCCAAACAACCACTCGAATACCTTTCCTCATATGTAGTTGGTTAGCAGCTAATGATGAGATCCTGTGCAAATCTATAGTGCCTGTAAGGTTATTTGTAAGCATTCGTAGTACATCTTCAGAACCTTATAGATAGTTTTACAGACACTACAGATATGCACAGAATCCCACCATAAGTCTATGGCTGTTGTACGAATTAATTAGTTGGAAATAGTAAAGTAAAGTAAAATAAACTTTATTTCCAAAGACCACAAAAACAAGTAGTTTATTTAAGAGAGTATTATGACAAATACAGTCAAAAGCTTTACTTATATCAAAGAAAATACCCACAGGATATTTTACCATTACCATTTTCAATAGGGCGGTAGAAGTAGAATGACTCTTTCTAAAACTGTTGGTACTGATTACCAACATCTTGTTTCTCCAAAATATTGGAATACTGTTTCTTAGACAGACTCGAGACTTACTAGCTTTAATATTATTTATCAGAAATAATATTAAAGCTAGTAAGAAGTCTCGAGTTCTGTCTAAGAAACAGTATTCTAATATTTTGGAGAAACAAGATGTTAGTACAATAGAGCGGCAATTTTCAGGTAGAAATTTATCACCTTTTTTAAAAACTGATACCAGTTTAGTTTTTTTTAGTAAATTAGGAAACTGTCCTTGTTCAAACGACATATTAATCAAATAAGTCAGAACGGGTACAATCGCTGTAAAGATTGCTTTCAGAATGTGCGAAGGGATACCGTCAGCTCCAGTAGAAAAAGAAGTTTTTTGTTTAAAATGTAAAAGATTTGCAATTTCATAAAAAGAAAATTGTTTTAGAAAAATAGTTTTGTTTACAATAGTTGGAAGTTTATTGCAAGCAGTGATATCAGGTAACTTCCCAGAAATGTTTAACGGCATCTTAGTGAAGAAGTGGTTAAAGTAACTAATAGCTATAAGTTTGGGATCAGATATTATCTCGTCATCGACATGTAATTGTATGTTTTCTTTAGAAGTAGTCGAGTGCGAAAGTTCCTTTATGACACTCCAAGCGGATTTCATTTGATTATTGGAAGCAAGAATTCGATTTTGCTAGTATTGACGTTTAGTATTAGTTACGAGTAAGTGGTGCTCTTTTTTCGCCTTTCTATAAAAATCACCCCACTCAGGATGTTTTTGTTTTAATTGAAATAGTAATTTTAGGTTTTGCGATGTGATAATATGAGACGTTACCCAGGTTTTCTTTTTATTTCTGATTTGCGTTTTTTTTAAAGGGAAGTGGTTATTAAAATAAAATGAAAAGGTATTATGAATGTTTAAAAGGTTCATGAATACTGAGTGCATATATACTTCATGCCAGTCTTCATTCATCAAGTCGTTGAAGAAAGAATTAACACTAGAGGTATCATACTTTCTTGTATAAGTAACGAGATTTGAGTCGTTTTTCTTGCATGTAACAGGGAAATCAATTAGTATAGTTCTGTGGTCTGACACACAGTTATCGACTACCAATACTTTGATGTTTTCATGCTTATAATTTGTGTGAAAGTGATGAAGAATGTACTTGACACGAGTGGGAATAGTTATAACATTGGTAAGATTATATGTTTGCAAAATATTATTTAGGATAAAATGTTGATAGTCTCTGTGTGGATCAATGTTAAAATCGCCAAGCAGAATGATTGGTATGTTTATATTGAAGAAGGTTTCAAGCAATGTTGTTAATTTATCAAAAAAAAGTGAAATATCACTAAAAGAATTATAGGGAGGTCGGTAGCATAACAATATTAAAAGCGTCATATTACCCATCCTCCAATACAGACCACAAAATTCAACTTTACATTCAACAGAAAATTCATCAAGATTAATAGAAGTTATTGAATACCGCTACAGCTAAGTCTAGAGAGTAACATTTTAAGTTAAACCTTTCATATGCACAAATTGAAGACATTCAGCAGATCCCCAGGTTTCTGTAAAACAAAGAAAATTAGTGACGTGATGTTGTAAATAACTAACTGAAACTTCCTCGACTTTCTCATTAGAAAGAGATTGACAATTCAGTAAAAGAAAATTAAAATCAAAGTTTAACGGCGAAGTACCGCTTACTGGTGTTGGGTAAATGGGTTCAATTCCCCGATGAGGATTAAGTTTGGGTAGTCCTCCACTTGTTCCTAAGGCTGACTCGGCTTGAACAGGCGTCGCCGAAAAAATGTTGCTACATAGGAATCAGAAGGCCATTTAATTGGATCAAAGACATCTACGAAATTAGCTTGATTAATTGTCACTTTAAACGACTTATAAATTTCGGGATGGGAAGAGTTTAGTTCCTTAATATCCACCTCTGCAAAATACTTGGCCAAGTGTGTTTTAAAAAGACCCTTATCAGTATGAGGTTGGATCCTTGAAACAAATAATGATATGGTTTTGGGTATCGCTTTAATGTCAGTGATGTCACCATTACTCATAATTGATTTCTTCCAAAAAGAAGACCGTCTTTTTCACTTCAATCCATTCTTCACTTTTCGACGACCCTGTATTCTTCTCAATTACGTCCTTTACATTTTTACGTGTATGTTTTGTATTTGTTTTTGTCAAATCGATCATATGCGAGATATCCTTTTCATAAACAACTTGTTTTTGTCGTGTAGGTTTTTGTTCTTTCGACTGATGATTTACTTTGTCCGCGTAAGAGCGCGTGGTTTTTATATTTTTAATATATGTAGATTCATTATTAACTAGCTCACTTTCGCGATGATTTGGATTGGACAATAATCTAACCATATCAATGTTGGATTGTTTTAGCACGTTTAGCTCGTTCTTGAGTTCGGCTATCTGCTGCTGCAGCTGATGAGTCTCGCTAATTACAATCTTGCTGATTATCTCACTAAATTCTTCGCTTTTTAGGAAGTTAATAACGTTAACATTGTACTCGTCGTACCTATCAGGATTAGATCTTGTGCCAGGCATATTTAAGTAGAAAAATGAACAGATAAATTTAAACCTTTCTGATACACATGCGTCTTACACGACGGCACTAGCACTACTTTGTGTCTGAATTCAAACTAACAAAATTGGAATTTTAACAAAATTTCCTTGGTTGACCGATAATTATAGTTTTCTGTAAACAACTATCAAATCAAACACAAATTAGTCATTTCTGTTGGGACCATTTCAATCATATTAAGAATTATATCTAGATAATTGTGATTGGTTTACTGATTATACGAAATAATCAACGACTACTTCTATGAGGAAGCCTTATATAATTAATTGCCGTCATCAGGTTTAAAACAAAAAATTAAACCTGATGAAGGCAAATACCCTTAGCCGACACATGTCGTTTTTAAAAATATAATGACTGGTAATAGGCTTTGCCAATACATAAAAAATAAATAGTAGGCGATAATCCTCCAAGTTGAAGCTTCATATGTTTATAATATGGGTACAATTCTTCCTTTATTAAAACGCAGTTGCATTTGAATAAATAATCAAATGTGCATGGTTTGCATTACCCTAGAGTGGAGATATCCCATTTTTTTGGAGACCTGCTACCACTCCGGTAAGGGAAATACTAACATTTAGATTAAACCAGCCAGAAATAACACATAATCATTTACTATAAAGAAAACATATCAATAATTTAATTTAAAATAATTGAAGTAAATACATCCAACTGTTCAGATAACATTAGAAAATTAACCAATATTATAAAATTAACCCTATAATATTTTTGTTGGTTAATTCAAGAATTTTCCTTTTCAGGTGCAGTAATTGTTCAATTTAAGTTTTTGATAGTTAAATTAACTATCCACAAAGGAGAAACTGTATTATACATATTTTTACGAGTCGAATCAATAGTAAAACGCTAACAATGCCCTTAATATTAATTAAGAAAATTGATTTTTTTTTAATTAACACTTAACTGAGAATAGTTAATTTGTTTTTGATGAATAACGATGTGTATGCTATTACAAAATTGATAAATTATTACGCAATTATATTATAAATCGTATTACAGAGCGCGTAAACATGCCCAAAGAAAGTGTTAGCCATATATTAGACGTGCGACAAAATATATGTCATGTTGTGGTCAAGGCCATTGCGCGCAAAGGATATAACGTTTCGTAATTACGTGTTCTCCGTTCGCTCCATCGTGTCTCTACAATTGTATTTCCAGTAATCGTAAATCCGCGTATGTGTACACTTTCTCGGTGTTTTACGTCAATGAACTCCGGGTTTCACCGACTAAAAACCAGCAAAAGTCCAGCCGGGATTTCATACGATGTTAAGCTGCACGTTCGGGTAGCCTCGTAGGCATTTAAGAGCGACCGTCTTCATTGGTAGCCTGCGGCAGTCGACCGAGAATTCTAAATACCTCAGGAATGCATTATATAGAGTTGGAATTCCCAAGTACCTTTGCGCTTACGTGGCCAACGATTGCAAAATACATTCAGATATTATACCTATATTTCAGCATAAGTTTTTAAGCTATGGTTTTTGGCGAAATTATATCGACTTAATTGAAACTACTGCTCCAAAGATAAAATAAAAAGGCTTAGAAATGTTACGTTTTGGCTGAACATTTTCTATGTATGTGTGCATTTATTTTAAGAGGGGCACCACCTACATATATGCAATATACTTGGGTAATCCTTGTTTAGCCACCGATATAATGTAATGTAATAATAATGCGTCCCCTTTTATGATACAAGTTGTTTGTTGATTCCTCCTGGTTTGAAGGAATATGACGTTGCGATGATGAGATGTGGATTGTGTTTGTAGTAAAAATGCACTTTACTTAACACTATTGTATATTTAACTATATAGAATGTGAATGGTGTACAATTGTTGCTATTTGAGATGAATTACATTAAATACTGAATATATACTATCTAAATACCTTTAAATCAGTCTTTAAACACCACTTTCTCCACTACTCATGTTTAATTAAAAAAAAAGGTGAAGTATATAGAGACTTCCTGACTGAAATTCCCAGATTAGATTTGAACAAAATAAAATAGCGAATGTTGGCAAATCCGTAAACATTCTAAATGATTTCAATACTACAATTAGAGTTACAAGGTAATAAAGACTAAGAAAAGGGTTTTAGTTTAAACAGAATAAATGAATTTTAAATGTAATTTACATTTAAGCAGGTATTAAAGAATTATGAGCAGGTATAATATGTTTGAACAGTGAACTTATGTTTCAGTAACTAAATATAATTAATTAATATATATTTTTATATATTAACTAATACTAAATTGTGGGGAACATTATTTCTATCGTAATCCTGAAGTGTCAATTAAGCCATAATTTCTACAAAGAAAATGCGTAATACATTAAATTCAATATAAAAGTTAATTACTGATCTCTTAGACCATAAACTTACTGAATGTTTGTGCTGAAGTTCACTATATGGATAATTGCCGATAATCTCCAATTATTGATATTATTCTGTATTTACTATCGATAGTTCCCCTCACTATTTATAATCGTATATATAACCATAATTTATTATTGATAGCATAAAACTGGCTTAAACTACAATTCATCATGTAGTTTAAGCCAGTTGTATAGCATTAATAAGCACCTTCTAACTAAGAGGTGAAATAATAAAGGCCTAACATGCGATTTTCATGGTATTTTTTGTTAATCAAATATATTGTGATCAAAATATCTTAAAAATGCAATTTTTGGTAGAGGAAACGACACAAGTGGTTCGATGGTTAAGTGATTTATTACTGAAAAAAATGAAGAAACTGGTTCAGTTGTAAATAAAAAATAAATAAAAAAAAAAAAACAATGACTCGTTATCGGCAAGGGCAAATTACCGAAAATATTCGGCAATTTCAAAACACTACAGCACAGGCGTAGATATTTTGAAGAAAGATCTTCATTCAGAAGTGATTTTTTGAAAAAAAATCTTGTTTATCAATGAAACACAGTATCATTTGGATAGGTATGTAAATATGTAAGTGAATGAGTGATAGCCCACTGCTAACTAAAAGATCTATTAGGTGTGTATGTTAGGTATTGCACAATTTGTTCTGAACATAACAAGTTTGACGTCAGAGGATAGCCAAAGATTAAAACGAACGGTTGTGCAGAACAATAATCAACGAACAGGCTTTTTGACAGAAATTTCGTGTTGATTGCTCCAATTGTCGAGAATTATACCGGCTAATACCGCCATTTTTGTTCGGAAGAACTTACTCCTACTCTCTGGTAAGCGCAAAAAAAATCTGTTCAAGGCCAATTACTTTGTCCTATACCTTATACTTTACGAAGACTGAACATCTGCACTTTCTGCTCCAATCAGCCCAGAACAAGCTTAACATGCAAACCTATTGCGTTTTGTATATGAATACCCGGAATTCTCGTCCAGGGCCGATGTCATGCGTGTAGGAACGGGGTGGTAGAACCCCTCGCTAGAGGAGCCCCACTTCATTATTCAAGGGCATTTCGATCGAAATAAGCGCCAGGTCTGCTGTCGTGTTTAGGCTGCGGGGTTCATTGACTTACTTATGAGAAACTAATGTCCCCATCAAAGGTGTTTGGTGTAGGTTACAGGGGCGTCTTCCCGTAAAAAGCCACGGGTCCATGGCGCCACCATCGCAAATCACAAATTAATCATTAAAAAGTCTTTATTTGCTGTAAAAATACCGATAAATACACGTATACACACATTTAAGTACAGAACGAACGTTGCAATTTCCATTATTTGATGCGACGAAGCACGCTTTGTAATTATTTATGTAGACAAGCGGCGAACTGGAGCCACGTCTAGATTGGCCCCGATTTCAGGAGCTAGCGGAAGAGGGGGTGATCGCAGTATACGCAAAAATTACATTGAAGTGGGGCCAGCCGTATCTTGACCTGCTGCTCGCGGGGTTGATTGAGTTGCGCATCATCAGTATACGTCTGTGCTTGGCACTGTGGGAGACGGGTCTTTCACTATCACGATGGGCAAGCGTGTGAGTCAGATGGCCGTCAAAGATCGACTATTGAAACTAGGAAAGAACTAGAGGGCCATCGTATACGGACTTCGGTTTAGACACATCCCCGCAATAAAAATACACATCACTCAATATTGGCACGAGCCGCCATTGGTAGGTTGTGGAATGGCGGAGTTATTGAACCATATCTTTTCGACGACAAGGCCGTCACTGCAATTAGATATAAAAGCGTCTGTTACCAAATAAGAAAAAGGAGTTTTTGTGGCCTGCATTGATCAGTATGGACTGGATGATATATTGTCCCAGCAGAACGGGACAATCAGCCACAATCGGCACAAAAAAAACCACACACGCGTTGCAAGAGAAACATTTTTTTTAGATATATTTCTTTGAATAAAAGCATATTCTTTAGGGTGTCCTTTCAGAGGGTGGTAACCAAAATTGGTCATCAAAATCAGTGACGTGGTATCATACTGATACATTCTATAGTTCATTTCAAGTAATGATTTCTTGGGTGTTAACAATATTGCTTTCATTCACAGAAATATATTTAAAAAAATGGTTTACTTGATTTAAAGAATCCTTTGGAAAAGTTAAGGGACAAATGTGTGTAAATCATAAATTTCATTAAACGAATAAGAATGTATCACCAAAGTGTCGTGGTGGCTATTTTTTTGGATATTCTGCTCCGTATTTAATTGGTATTTAATTGAAATTTGTGTAAGATAAGTTCTTGTATTAAATAGGTCGGTCTTATTCGTCCACCTTTATTACAAAAGACTCCATTAAGTGATGTGTCTCAGTAAAAGTGACTTTATATCTCACGTAAAACAACTGCTACCTAGCGGTAACTATTTAAACTAATTGAAAAACAAAAATCAATATACAGAGCTTTCATTTTATCCCGAAGACCACGTGACTACAAAGATAAAGCAATCACAAACAACTTGAAGTGATAATTCTTTCCAAAATTCACAATCGACTACAAAAGTTGTACCGAAAAATATTATTTTATAAATTTTAATTATTCAGACAAAACACAAATATTATATTTTATATTTTTCCTATGCTATAGATCGAACTAACAGGAAAGAAGATATGGTTCCTTCTAAAGCAAGGAAACCAATTCCTTCTTTTTTCGAACAGGCTGGCATCATTAAAATTTTTTTTCTCTACAGCTGTATTGTTGACAGACACTAAGGAATATTTACAACCTCTATTGTACTTTCGTATAGACGTAAATGTAAATCGCTTACATATTGACGTTTAAAAAATACGTAAGTGGTATAATTAATACGTAAATATTTGTGGCGATATGATTAGATTGCCGTATATATGTACTTCTACTAACTTACGTATATTGAACTATTCCTTATTCAAAAAATAACAGGCAGCATTTTTTTTGAAAAATATTTGATAATAATGATTTAATAATCTTTTTTTGACTATCATACAGACATGAATTATAGTCGCGATAAGTGTTCTAAAATTAAGCGACTCCTGATACATATTTAGGAAATTAGGGAAATTGTTTTCTTTGTTCATTGTTATTCGTACATCTTATAATTTTATATAGAGATTTGCACTGACAATTTCCAATAAAAGCAGTTTAAAAAGGTAATAAAGTTAAACAAAAAAATAATCTAAACTGTGACAGCTGTGTGTGTATAAAAATGAGAAATACATACATACCTACTTATGAATGAATGAATCATGTGAATGAAATTTAACTACCTTGCACAGTTTTTGACTTGTCCTCTAAAGTATGTGTGAGTATCCCCAGCGTATTATATATGCATACATATAATAATAAATGTTTCAAGGATTAGCTCTTATGTATATTTAAAGAGTATATCTGCGTTTTATTCTGACGACTTTACTTTCTATTTTAGATTTTTGTTCATCGTTTTATTTTACTATAAAAAGTTTGAAAGAAAAGAAAAGTTGTTTTTATCATCAGTAACTTGTATTATAATTTTTGCTTTCTTATAAACTCTAACCTTTTGCCATAATATTTAAGGTTTCCCAGAATTTTCAGATCACAGTCGCGGAAATCGTGGAAACATCAAGGAATATTTACTGGAAATCGTCGAGTTATAAGTTCGAATTTTCCGACGAAATATCTCTCCTATATCGAACCTAAATTCCCAGTAAGTCACAACTTTTAGGGTATCGATTTTCCACTTCAACTATTCTCATAGTTTCGGAGAAACATTAATATATTACGCAAGCACATACATAGAGAGATAAAATCGTTTGGAATGCTAAATAAATTGATTTTGTTGATTATGCTAATCGATGAAATTTTAACAGATTGAACCAAGCTATACCTTTTTATGGAGTGTTTTTTTTTTTGTTTGTTATTAAATTATTGTTAACTGAATCCTTTTTTGTCGATATATGGGTGGGAAACAAAAAGAATCAATTAACAATACTGATCATTCGACTAAAAAGTAATCACAGTTATTAAATTATTACAAATTAGCAATGATACTATAAGTGAATATAATGTAGTAATACCTAATTTAATTCTATTAATACGATGTTTCTTTTTTTTGTTTTCAACTTACTCTGTTACTTTTATCCCTACACAAACGAAACCGTCTAATATAATCCAAAATAATAATACTGGTTACAATATTTTTCATGAGTACTTATTGATCTATTAGTTAATTGCCTCAACAATACAAATATATAAAACACAAATTTGTTTAATATTATCAATTAAAAATGTTTGTAGATTTTATTTAACCCTATTATGGCAGAGGAATATAACTGATATGGTAAAATAGCTCCGTTAAATATATTGTATTACTGAAATTGTCGTAAAGATGGCGCTTCCTTAATTTCGCTATTATATTCAATGCATATTCGCGTATAACTTATTCGGCGGACAGTGAGACAGTGTCAAAACATACTTATCTGGCATATACTTTTAGTCGGTATTCTACAGAATGCACTAAAAACAGCAAAACACCAGCCTTCCACCGTAAATAAATAATAGTATATTGTCATGAATTCCACGTGAACATTGACAGTGTCACACTATTAATGTGTATATGAATTCCTTCGCTTGTATACTATTCCGTCTTAGAGATTCCTTCTTTGTTAGGGAGAAGGTGAAAATAGAATCACTCAGTGGCGTAACAATATTGAGTGGTGGGCCCAATCACAGGCCAACAAGCCCTACGCTCTCTCTCTTCTCCTCCATTTCATTAATTTTACAAAGTTTTAAATCAGATTAGCTCAGCTTGTAATAATTTGTTATCTCATTTATTGCTAAGGGCCATTATTACTATAGTGATTTAAGGATTAAATATGGCAAGATCGAGTTTATTTTATTAAGTGTAAAGTGAAGTTTAAACCGAAGATTATTGATCTACCGCGATTGTAATAATAGCCCTAACTAAAATAATACAGACACAAAAAATTTAATGTACACATCGGTACTCAGTGTAACAGGTCACTGCACTACCTGCCCCAGCTTCAAGGGTTTAGTTCAGCATTCAGCATTACCTTCATTATTTGAAATTATTTGTAATTTTAGATAAATTTATTAATTAGTTCATATGTTTTCCCTCGTGATATGCGAAAATGCGTAATAAAACCAATGTTGTTATAATTGCGAAAATATTTTCTGCTTAGTTTGATATCTTTATCTGCTCTATTCTTTGAACGAGTCCAAAAACTGGATGAAAAATTTGTAAACAATTGTGATCATCTAAAATATTTGGACTGTATTGTCAATTTCCTGAGATTTTCAAGGTTTAAAATATTCTTTAGCATATTTAAAATATTATATTTAAAAATGCTGTCTGGGTTGTCAATGAAATAATATTTGTAATTGGTATTACTAATAAGTGATGAAATGGTGGCGATGCTAGAATATCTTCATCGGGTGAATCGGAATCGAAAGCATAAATATTAAAAAAATCTTGAATATTACGAAGCGCGATGTTTATTACCTAATGCGTTCTTTTTAATAGTACGAAGTACAACTCCGCTATCCTAACTCAGTTCTAGTTCTGCTCTTTTTGGTTCTAGTACAGTTCTAGTGCTGTACTAGTGCTAAAAAGAACAAACCTATTTTTTATTATTCTTGCTAAGCTAAGAATATGTAGAACTCTATAACCTATTATAAAATTCAACCGTCAGGCTTTAACTTAATTGGTAGTATTTGTAAATTACCTCACTTTGTAGTTATACACCAATATTAATACAATATCCAATTGAAATTAGTTCAATAAATTAAACAAATTGAAGTGGACTCTTTTAATATAAAAATGCTTAAATAGATAAGAAAACGATCGGAACGGTTTTATAACTCTTAAGATTTAAAAAAAGAAATCTCAAAGAAAATTATTTTACAAATAGTAACTGAAACAATAGTAAGAATGGTGATATTTCAAATAAGAAATATATGATGTAAGTTTTTGAAACATAAATATTTTGCAGTACAAACAAATATGTAGCTATTTACTCACAGATTACAACTCGACAAAATGTTGAATTTATGGAGAATGACTGGTTGTTTTAAAGAGTCATCTTCAAGGTCGTCTACTTAATATTATGCTATTGTATTTTGGTTATGCACACCATAATTGATATATTTTCATCATCTGTGTGAGTTTAAAGACCTCTATAAATTTCAAATTATACGTATTTATATAATACGTGTGGTAAGATATTTCACAATGTTATAAAGCAAAGGAAAACTAAGAGATTTTGCAACATAAACGCAAAGTTTGTGGATTATTTCGAATAAATATTATGTAATTATTTACATTAGAGTGCAGTAAGTGTCACGTGTAACGCACTTTTAAAAATTAATTATTATACGTATAAAAACATAAAAAACAAGAATGATAAAGCATATTTGATTAGAATATGGATTATCGTATGGTATAAAAAAATATTTGTACAATTTCTCATGTATGAATTACATACAACATACATTACAGTTGCCCTATTTCAAATTTATAATTTTCACAATTTTAAATTTTACCGTATTTTTCTAATAATAAAAGTTCCAAAAAACATTTATCAAATTTCTATGAAAACAAAACAGTGAAACATCGTTATCAAGATACAGTTAATTTTGTCTAAATATTATTCCGAAAAATTCATCCACTAATAAATCCTAAGCATCAACTGCGTTCTCTTAATTCATTCAGAGAAAACTGGGCCAAGCACCGAAACATCTGTTTTCCGATGACAGCTGGATGTAAATAACTTCTTGGCAAGTAAAAAGACCACCGACTGCCTAATACTGAAAACACAAACTAGACACGGTTCAACGACTATTATGAACACAACAAATGTAGTTTACATGGCATCATAGTCTTTTCGGCGCAAATTCGAATTTAAATTTCGGTTAATTTCAAAACGATTGGTTGTACTTTTTGGAAGGCATAAAACATAATTCATTGAACTGCTGAGCAAACCCAGTCACTGGATGTTGGGCTTTTTTTGAGTTAACATGAAACGATAGGTAAGTTTTAAAAATACCATCTTCACTATTGAAATTTGGATTCCCATAAAGCTATTTTTACCTATTTTGAGAAGCTTGCATATCAAAAAGCCAAAAAATAATTAGAAAATATTCAATAAACGAAGTTTCTTCCTTGTATGTACAATTTAGCGAGACTATAAAAGGACAAGGCCCAAAATGATAAAAATCGATCTTCTTATCTGGGTTTTCCCATATTTGCTTATCGACTTTGCCCCTTATCCTCTATATAGCAGAAAAGGTACTCAAACAGATTAACACATTCATTATATGTTATATGACAACACAACGAGAAATTCTTACGTCATACGACTGTGGATAAAAAGTCAATGTACTACGCTGATTGATCAAATAAGGCGACTAATTTTCTTTTTTTGTAGAATTGCGTAAATTCGATTTCTTTTATAAGAAAGGATTACCTATAATATTATATCTATTATAAAAGCAATGAATACAACAACTCTACAATGCCAACATTTAATGAACGATTGTAAACTGCAATTACATTTAAATAATGTTACCAACAAAGTGTAAATTAAACCTTCTTTCGTACCTTTATTATCATTGTAATATTTAATTTGAAAACATTAAAGCATAAAAAAGCTATTCCGCTGCCAAATTCACGCAAATTACTTAATTCATTTTTCGTGATAAAATTTTATTGAAATTATTTTGTTGTCCTGAACAAATTGATTTTTCAGTGCAAAAGATAAAGAAAAGTAACGGCAACAAATACAATAATATAACAACAAAAAACAAAACACCCAAATTAATACTAGGGATAGATGATGGTACTAAGTACAGTGGGTCTCAAAATTCATGTCATGCCCTAGGGAGGCGATATCAAAACTTTCTTCCTTATGGGAGTGACTTATTCCCGAAGTGCTCTTAATTACCGCCGATAGACCTTCTTTCATACATCTATACGTATCATACCGCATTTTCAAGTGGAGAATTTGGTCCTAAAATAACATCATAATTTCAAACGTGCTCACGGTCACTGCTAGCTTATACCAACGGTTAAGTTAGGAAAGGTTTCGATGCCCTAGGGATTGAATCCTAATTGGTAACGTATTTTCTGACGAAAGTATGTTTGTTACCTATATCGATATGCTTAAAGTGTTATGGAGGTATAAAACATATCGCATATAGTAAAGATACATACAGGAGGAGAAGTTGACGATATTAATTGCTTGATTGTGTTATTTCTGAATGTTTATTTATGTTATATTTACAGTTACCGTAATTATTTTCACTGTATTTTCTTGAAATAAAAGGATTAATTTCTGTCTTTTTCAATAGGAAATGAGGTGATCCTCTATTTTATAAATAACAGATTTTACGGATTTCTATATCAATAATGTATTTAAAAATGCGTCTAATGTAAATTATCCATGTTCAAAATGCGAAGTTTTTTTTTTACATAGAAAGCGAAGAAAATTGTTGACTGTGTCGCTTCATTACCCGAATAGGAAATTGTCAGTTTCTCTTAATGTTTAATTTGAATAAAAAAATCCTACCTATACGATACCGAAACTTCTAACCTATCTTAACGTGACACACGATCTTTGGAAAAACTTTTTATTAGAGGTAGTTATAGTTTTTTATTTATACTAACAATAATTTTCTTTGTAGTTCTATTCAGTTGCGTAGTTCTCTTTGCAATAGTTCAAAATATTGTGTGATTATTTATATTTTGTGTACTTTGTCTTTTATATACCGAGTATTATATAGTTACTTTATTGTTTATTCAATCTAGTCGAATCGTATCGACACCGTTAGACAATGTATTTTTTTTTATAAAACTCTGGGTGAAAATAACTCTTAGCTAAACCGGCAAATCTTTACCTATTTTTCATAACCTGTTCACCGAATCCCTTTTTAGAATTTTAGAGACAAATAGGAATTCCCTTTTCACCATGGTAAGGATGTTATATTTAAATAAAAATCTATATGCATTCAATGAAAATAATAAAATAAATAAATATATGCGATGCCATACCGTTTTCATTGTACAGAATATTATCACCTTCCTTTTCTTTTATACAGGTTTTGATCTGATGAATTATTCGTAGTATTAATCACCAAATTTATTAAATTAATCAAAATATGGCTCAAATAATGACTTCATGAAGTTCAAACGTTTCTAATACATATCCAAATATTATTTACTTCATCTTCAATCTTAAAATTTTAATTATATCACTCTTAATTGGAAATTTTCGGTCATGGTATAGAAAAAATACGTGTTTCTCAAACTATGTTTATTTATTCACGACGTTTCGACAATTTGATATATAATTTAAAGTGTTGTTGGAAAACCATGCTTTCCATTTAAAATTATTCATTCTAGGTAATTGAAAATTTATTGTTTTCTATTATACTGTACCAGAATATTACGGGAAGCAAAATAAGTAGTATAGTATAATAAATAAATAGTTAATATAACAACTCTGAAGAAAAGAGGAATCAATTTAATACGTATCGGATACGTATACAAGTAAGCGACTCTACAAGTGACCAGCGATAACGATGGTGATGGGTCTTCAAGTAGTCCCTTCGTCGAAGCAACAACGTATAAGCCACTCCCAGAAGGGTAAAGTTTTGATATCTGTTACGTAGCGCATGACATTAAAAAAGCGACCCACTGTACATATATAAAAAACCAAAGGCTCTTCTCCGATAAACTATTGAAAAGTGCCCCTAAAAATTAAAGCAAATGAGTACTACTGTGACACATACTGTAAATACCAAAAATTAGCTCAATCGATGCCACCCCGTTCGATATATTAGCATAAAGGTTGAAAAATTCAATATTAAAAATATGTAAGTAAATACTGACTATGGGCAGTCTATAAAAAAAACAAGGACTAACTCGTTCACTCAGTTCAAAGTTATCATTATGTTTCCCTTTTTAGGGGTGGTTTTTTTTTAGTTTGATTTAAGGCTTCTGGTTATATAGTAAGGTAAAGTCAGGTAAGTGTGTAACCGGGGCAAGTGTGTAGTTTGTTTATATCTATTTTTAAAATTGAAATACGGACGTCCTCTTGTTATAATACTAATGTACTAAACTTCATACAAGTTTACAAACAAAAGTTCGCATCTCCTAACGTGTAATAACTTGAATATCTTGTGAATATATCATACCTTATTAAACTGGCATCAGTTTAGTATTACACACTTCGCCGAACTAAAGGATAATGCTATTAATATATAAAATGCGGAACGATTACACTTACCCCATTTTGCTGGGTAAGTGTGTAGTATTGACAGTGTTTAAAATTTCTTTTTTTCTAGTAAACCGTTGATAATTATAAAAGGTATATCTATTGAAGGCTTTCAACTGAGCATACATTACGTACTTCTATGTGTAAAATTTATCAAAATGTCTTATTATGTGAACAGTGTTACATTTTTTTCGCACTATGCAATTTTTACTACACACTTACCTGACTGTACCTTACTCATTTGCTGTAATTCAGCCCGATAGCTTCAACAGCACTTTTCAATAGCTTATCGGAGTGGAGCCTTGAAGAAATAGGATTTCTAAAAAAAAATTTACGGCTATTGCAGCGAAAGTTTATTATACATATATAGAATCAAATATGTTAGTCGAAGTTATCATTGTTATCAATAAATAAATAAACAGAAAAAAATACCCATAAAACAATTCAACGGGACCTATTTTTTTCCAAGGACATTATAAGTACATAAAACAAACCACAAATTTGTGTAATGTCGTGTTATTCACTTTAATAAAATCTTTTGATAACCCGTAAAAACAATAACATTGGCTTCACGATAAATAACAGCAAAACAAAAAATGTCTCGTTTATAGTGGCAACAGGAAAATATTTTCGATACGAAATTAAGGAAATTTTAGGTACAAACAATAAATGTTATTATTAAACAAGTTTAATAAACACGCAGTTCAAAAAAGATACACTGATTTAAGTAGTAACAAAAACAAGACTATACTACCTTCCATTGTTATTGCATATAGGTTTGGCAAAATACCAAAAACTAGCAATGCCTTTTCTTTGTGTGATATGCATCTTTGTCTACATAGGAAAAATTACCTCTAATCTACGTTTTTGCTTTATTTACAAAATCATTTTCTTCAAGGTAATCATTATCATCAAAATAACTACTATTACGATGTAAGTATAACCATTTTGGTATAACATCGGTACAATAGGTGTCAGTCCATTGGTGTTTTATGTAAGATATGTTGTAGGTATTTTCCACGAAATACAATCAACAGAGCGGAAATATATAATCAAGAGCCTACGGAAAGCTGTAAATACAGCGGACATACATACACACGCATAAGGAATTTTCCTCGCTTCTTATTCAATCAACAGACTAGTATAATTAAAATAAATTGCTTTAATGGAATTATTTTCTGATGTTTTTTGACCTGATTTGTTGTTGTTACTGGATAAAAGTATGAGGGAGCATTTAAAATGGTGTTCTAAAAAAATACGAAAATGACAAAATAAAAATAACTACTTCAATACAATAATAATTTATATCATAATTGCAGAACTGGGGCATATGTTCCTCGAAAGGCACATTCTACATCCCACTAAGCAAAGCTAAGTTACTAACTATTTTCCAACGTTAAAGCTGCATTGAAATGTTAGTGTAGATTATAACGTATGTAAGGGAAGTTGTGTTTTAGTTCAAAATAACGTGTTTAGATTGTGCGTTCCATAGTAGTTGCATTAAAACGTAGCTACAACGTTAGGCATATTAAGTATTCGTAACGTTGAAATTGTTCGTTGGAGTATAGTTTGTTGAACGTTGAACATTTAGTGTTTGTAACGTTTCTATTATCAGTTTATTCGTTGCGCAAGCGCACTGTGCAATTGCGCATTTGTGGTGCATTGGCCGTGTTCAGAGCACGTAACTGCTCCCAAACGGTTTGGGAACTGTTGACAATTCGTCTAACTTGCAGCCATCTTGCAACTGTTTTTCTATTGAATATCACGCTTACAGTTTTGGTTAAAGGTGCATCATTAGCATGGAGAATATTAATTCGCAGGTAAGTGTACGTTTTATATCGTATCTTGTGTATGATAGGTGGTTTACATTTAGATCTCTTCTTAACTAACCTTTGTTAACCAAAGTTTTTGATGGGCATTTACACGTATTAGGTGTTTTTGTAAATATAAATCGCGATTGTGATTATGTGTGCGATTATAAATCACATCGTTGGAAAAGTATGAATCTAAATCGCGTTTGAAAGTAATTACTTTTGAAAAATCAAATCGCAATTCAAGCGATTATAAATCGCAATAATCGTACCTATGGGGCGATTATTAGTGATTTGTTTACATTTCAAACAGCAATATGGCTGACAATGTGAGGGTATGTATTAACAGTATTTATTATGATTTGAATTTTTCTGTTTTTTTTTTTTGCTTTACGCAGATAAGTATATTATTTCATCATTTGACGAACCCGTAAAAAAATAAAAATGAATCCAATGCTTTCCACCATTGTGCATAGAAGTAAATAAATCAGTGTGTTGGAAAACGGTTACAAATCGTGGATTAATCGCTGTGACGTAACGATTAATCTTAGAATCATAATCACAATCGCGGTTTACATTTACAAAAACACCTATTGTATTTTTTCGTTTTTCGGCGTTATGTTTAATTTGTCTCTTTTATTATAATTTTTCGGGACAACTAAAGAGATGCATATGTAGAAGTAAATAAACAGTTCAATGTAATGGTGCCATCGACAGCAATTTTTTAAAGTAGAGGTGAATACTGTCTGAGGTGTTATTACTTGTGGTAGGAAATTTGAAATATGGCAAATTTTTGCTTGCGATAACTATTGTTAAGAATGATTACCAACACAGATATCATTAATAGAATATTGCAATTTAATTATAGCCTAGCCTACATTGAAGATAATGTTGGGTTTGATCCAGCACGCACTTCTTGTGGGTTCTAAAACTAATGCACAAACTTCCAAACTGAAGTACTTGTACACGTTAGTTAGAATTCTCACGAGAACTGCATGCTGGAATAATTGTTAACTGTTGTGTCAATAGCAATTGTTAACATTTTATTTATTTTGTCTAAATAGTGGAAATTACAATTTTTTTAATTAAGATTTTTTATTACTAGAATCAAATGTGGAGGTTTCAAAAAGGGTATAGTAAACGTCATTTACACCGTTTGAAAAAACGAGAAATTGAGAAAATAACGCTAAATTTGAAACAATTGAGAAATAACTACTTAAGTGCAGAGAAAAACGAGAGGCTATTCCACAATAGTATTAATTGTGATACTCAGCACAACAACGAAAATATCAGCTCGAACATAATTTTACCTCAAAGTTTACAACGTAGTTTACAGGACAATGATGGTGAAAATATATCAAATCCTGCCGACAGGATACTAGATTGCAGTTCACAGTACCGTAACGACGATAAACATTTAAAGTTTTTAAAAAAAATTACCTCTTGGATGATCGAGTTTAAAATTTCCCACAACTCGGTAAACGCTTTGCTCGCTATTTTAGGGGAAGTTGGTTTAAAGGTACCAAAAGATTGTCGCACGTTATTAAAAATAAATCAAATACAAACAGCTCCTATGTCTTTTGGCGAATACCATCATTTTGGCATTGTAGAAGGTATTAAATATGTTTTTCAAAAACAAGGCATTTTAGTATATAATAAAGAAGTTATTAAAATAGATGTGAATGTAGATGGCCTTCCTTTAACTAAGAGTAGTAGCAGTCAATTTTGGCCAATTTTAGCCTGTATTGATGATAATCATCATGATCTTAAAAAAGCTGTATTTGAAATTGGAATTTATCATGGCTTTAAAAAATGCGATTCATCTCAAACATTTTTGAAATATTTTGTAGAAGAAATGACCACTCTAGAGAAAGAAGGTTTTGTTTACAACGATCGAAAATACAATGTCAATATATCAAAATTAATGTGCGATGCGCCTGCAAAATCGTTTATTCTTGGCATAAAAGGTCATAATTCATATTCAGGATGCACAAAGTGTATAACAGAAGGAGATTTTCAAAAAAACAGAATGACCTATCCTGAACTAAATGCAACTTTAAGAACACATGAGAAATTTATTCGGGGCGATTATGATGATTATAGAATAAATGACACGCCGTTAGTTCTTTTGAAAATGGATTTAATCAATCAAGTTCCTTTGGACTATATGCATTTATGTTGCATTGGCGTAATGAAACGTATATTAATGTTTTGGTTAAATGGATCTCGTGATGTAAGAATGAATGAACACAACATTCAACGTATTAATGAAAACATCAACGAATATAGAAAATGTATGCCTCATGAATTTGCAAGATTGCCGCGATCTTTAAATGACTTAGATAGATGGAAAGGAACTGAACTGCGTATGTTTATGCTTTATTTAGCACCAGTAGTACTGCAAGATAATCTGCAGCCTGATTTGTATAAACATTTTCTCACGTTTCATGTAGCAATGCGGATACTAGTGTCTGAAAGGCTTTGCAGAAAATATAATCATTTTGCCAAGGAGCTTCTGCATTTTTTTATAACCCAATTTAGTGATATATATGGTTCTGAATATGTAAACCACAATGTTCACAATTTAATACATCTTCCCGAAGATGTTCAACTGTATGGGCCTTTAGATAATTTTAGTTGCTTTAAATATGAAAATCATATGAGTATATTAAAAAGAAAACTAAAATCATCAAATTTCCCTTTAAAGCAAATTGTTAAAAGAATATATGAATTCAGGACCCACTATATTTTCCCTGAAAAGGATCTAAATATTCAAAATGATCAAGAAATTATTAGTAAAGATAGTAAACATTCCCATAAATCTTATAAAGTAATACATCACAATAACTGGAAAATTGACACATGCGACAGAAATCGTAATTTTATTTTGAAAAGTGGTGAATATGTTCAGATTTTATATATTTTTAGTAGAGAAAATTGCATTGAAAAATTTGTGGTATGCAAGAAATCTAAAATTGTTCCAATATATGAAGTTCCTTGTCTATCTACAATCCTGTTGTGTGGGAAACTCGACAATGAAGAATTTAATAATAATAGCTGTTTCATAATAGCCTCTGTAAATGATTTAGAATATAAATGTGTTCGATATAAAAACATAGTGATGTCAGTGGTTCATGTAAATTAAATGTATTTGTGGAATTATGAACTGAAATAATGTTAATGCGAATGCTCTAAATTACTTCGACTTCTTGTTAACCAACATTCTGAGTACGTAATTATAAAAGAACACTAATATAAGCTAAGGTATTGTTGTAACCAAAACTAAGTTCATATTAGTTGTTCTTATTTTTTTGTTTTTGGGTTTAGTATAAATATGCCACAGTACGTTTCACGCATACTAATGACGTTGCTAGCGTACCTATAAATTGGATATCTTCTGACGACAAAAGCGATTTTTGTGTATGGCCGAAATGTTACACTGGCAACAGAAGCAGGATTATAAGACTTTCACCTAAAGAAGATTGGAAGCGTTATGAAGTGGAAATTTTAGGAAGATATGGTATGTTTGTAATTTTCACTTGGAGCTGTACTATTTGTAAGTATAATTTGTTCATTTTCTAATCTAGATACATATGACGAAGCGTTTAAACGAGAAATTAAAGAAGCAAAATCATCATCATCAGAAGCAGAAAAGGGAAGAGGAAAAAGGAAAATTAAAAAAAAGCAGTTTGATGATTGCATACCTGTTCTTAGAGATACAGATGGTGAGATAAATTGTTGAGTAATTTAAGTTGGAAATGCACTGATGTGGCTCCCATATTAGTACGCATCGGAAACAAAAAAGTCTTTTGGTAGTTGCGAACCGCTTAAGAGTACGCACTTTAAAACAGAGCATCTTATTTCCTATACTTGCTGATACAAATCGATAAAGTTAATGCGAACCATTTGAGTTTAATTTTATTGCTTTGTTACAGATGAGGAGTTGAAGTCGGCAGAAAGTACAAATCACACAGAATGTATGGTTATTTAAAATAAGAATTTATTTCAAAAATAAACGCTTTTCCTAATTTACAGCTAAATCACCGTATCCCAGATATTATAAAATAGATAAAGAAAACGTTTCGCCACAATTGTATGAGCAAATTCTAGAAAGTATGTTTATTGTGAGTTAAAAAAGTGACAGAAACCATCAATCTCTTTGTTTCTAGAATTTCTATCTTCAAATGCACCACTGGAAGCCAATATCTCCAACAATGCAGAAGCCCAACAATTTATTTCAATAGTGGGTATGTACACATATTTATAGTCAAATAAATTCTTGCTTTAATTATTAACTCTATTTTTAAAGAAAATACGACAAGCGCTGGTGAGGGTATTGTGTTAGACATTCCATCAACATCTTATTGTGCATCTTCAGGTGGGTATTCTTGCAAATTATAATGGTAGTATGTAGTTGTGTTTAAAATCAGTCTAAATGTCATATACTGTTATATTATTTGCGGTTCACTCATACAAATAATTGAATTGCTTGATTGAGAGATCAATTTATATTTTTTGACACTTAAATATCCTGATTTTTTTAATTACTCAAACACCTCGAATTGATATAATAGACGATAACTAAAACATATTTATCGATATACATATATAGTTGTAAAGAGTTTTTGAAATGCATAAGTACATAAAAATTATCTGTACTAATATTTTTTCCTATCCATTTAGATATCCAAGTAGATAATAAAGAAGATGAAGGAGAAGACGAAGAAGAAACCGAAGAAAACGCTTCTGCAGTTTCGGAAACCATTAGTAAAAGGTGTTACACATTTATATAGTTTTTATTGGTATTTTATACATATTTTAGGTAACACAACCTTTAACTCCAAGCTATCTGATGTTTCAAATAATAATAAGGCTCTAAAAGAATGTAAGGAAAATTATTTACCGCTTTGTTAAATTAATCTCAAATATAAATTAATAACTTTAAATTGAATACCTTAAAAATTATAAATGTCAAAATTTCAACGTTAGCAAAATTAAGTAAACAAAAAAACATTTCTTCAAAAAGATTATCTATGACGAACTTCTGAGGTTCTAAAATTCTAAGATTTTGTTGTTCCAGTTGAAATAAATCAAATTCTCAATTATTTAGTGGAAATAAAAGCTACTATGAATTTGCTTTTGGAGAAAGTGTGTACTCAACCAACAGCACAACCAGGTTTGGAAACAATCGTTGCAGCTGAAGATAAATTACCAAATCTGCCGCTAAATACTATAGACGATTTGCTCTCTCTTGAAAATTTATTGGAGGGCGATAAGACGGTTGTAGCCCAATTTGTAAGTATAATATGCTTTGTTTTTATGCTTCTTTTGATAAACGTTTTTAATAGGCATCAAAACTTCTGCTCATAGGAGGTCACAATTACAAAAATTACATCTACAGATGTTTAAAACACATCTTCAGCAATTCGTTAGCATCTAAATGTTCTTTAAGGGGAAAAAAAAATAATTTCCAAATCGATGGTCTCCAAATTTTAAGCCTTTTATACGGTGAGTTATATCACACATACAAAATGATTTAGATTTAGTAAATAAAATCTTTCAGATTCTGTCCTAAGAGGTTTTCAAAATATAACAAGGATCCAATTCGAAGCCGCAGTTATGGAATGGTTTAAGCATGGACGCCAGAGGTCGTTGAAAGAAAAAAATGTTCAGTGAAATAATATAAATGTTCAGTGAAATGTTATCTTTTTTTTGGAAAATTTATGAATGTTCGCTAAAAAATAAAAAAAATATTTTCATTGCTGGAAATATGTTTGGTCTTATTTATCTACTGAATAATACAAAATGAGTTTCTGTATTGTATAAAGATAATTTGGAAAATCTATATATAGGTTATATACATATGTATGTATATACGAAATAAATAATTTGCGTTTTTCCTATAAAATTTAATGTCAAATGTAAAATACCCAATTGTGTAAATGAAAATGTGTTTTCAAAGGTATCATTGAAATTAATTAATTATTGATCTTTACATAAATTGATATTTTATATTTGGTATAAATTTTATAGTTAAAATGCAAATTTTATTTGGAAACAAAATTAAGATTTTGGAAAGGTAAGCAAAACGACGTTACAAGCACGTTACCAAAAAGTCTGCAAATGTACGTGCTACGACCGTTACTCCGACGTGTATTACATACGTGCTGTGAACGTTACTCGGTCGTGTATTATCAGTAACGTTGATTAAAGTAACGTTATATCGGCGGACATTTCACGTTGCTTACACGATATTAAAACTACATTGACACTTTTACACAACGTTAGTTAGTGTTTAGATGACGTTACATTAACGTTATTTAAACCGTATTTTTGCTTAGTGGGATATAGCCATCCTATATATCGTTACCTGACCTATATTTCACATATTGTTGTTTGATAAAACAATTAGCAATCATTTCATTGTCTTTATATCAAAACATCTAACAATGAATTAAGTACCTAAATTTTTTAATTTAGAGCATTTTTTCTTTCACTTCAGTTCCGAAATAACCCGTCTCTTCTGCATTCGCAAATGCTGTTTCTATACCAGCTTTAACTTGCAAAACGTGTACCGACCTGCATTATAATATTCAGGTAACAAATGAATTCGTAATATTTGTCTCTTAACAGTAAATAAAAACGCTGTATACTTAAAATAATGGCATTTTACAATGTAATAAATAACTTGAAGTTTCCGGAGTAACAGATCCCACTAAGCAAAAATACGGTTTAAATAACGTTAATGTAACGTCATCTAAACACTAACTAACGTTGTGTAAAAGTGTCAATGTAGTTTTAATATCGTGTAAGCAACGTGAAATGTCCGCCGATATAACGTTACTTTAATCAACGTTACTGATAATACACGACCGAGTAACGTTCACAGCACGTACGTAATACACGTCGGAGTAACGGTCGTAGCACGTATATTTGCAGACTTTTTGGTAACGTGCTTGTAACGTCGTTTTGCTTACGTTTCCAAAATCTTAATTTTGTTTCCAAATAAAATTTGCATTTTAACTATAAAATTTATACCAAATATAAAATATCAATTTATGTAAATATCAATAATTAATTAATTTCAATTATACCTTTGAAAACACATTTTCATTTACACAATTGGGTATCTTATATTTGACATTAAATTTTATAGGAAAAACGCAAATTATTTATTTTGTATATAACCTATACATAGATTTTCCAAATTATCTTTATACAATACAGAAACTCATTTTGTATTATTCAGTAGATAAATAAGACCAAACATATTTCCAGCAATGAAAATATTTTTTTTTTATTTTTTAGCGAACATTCATAAATTTTCCAAAAAAAAGATAACATTTCACTGAAAATTTTTTTCTTTCAACGACCTCTGGCGTCCATGCTTAAACCATTCCATAACTGCGGCTTCGAATTGGATCCTTGTTATATTTTGAAAACCTCTTAGGACAGAATCTGAAAGATTTCATTTACTAAATCTAAATCATTTTGTATGTGTGATGTAACTCACCGTATAAAAGGCTTAAAATTTGGAGACCATCGATTTGGAAATTATTTTTTTTTCCCCTTAAAGAACATTTAGATGCTAACGAATTGCTGAAGATGTGTTTTAAACATCTGTAGATGTAATTTTTGTAATTGTGACCCCCCTATGAGCAGAAGTTTTGATGCCTATTAAAAACGTTTATCAAAAGAAGCATAAAAACAAAGCATATTATACTTACAAATTGGGCTACAACCGTCTTATCGCCCTCCAATAAATTTTCAAGAGAGAGCAAATCATCTATAGTATTTAGCGGCAGATTTGGTAATTTATCTTCAGCTGCAACGGTTATTGTTTCCAAACCTGGTTGTGCTGTTGGTTGAGTACACACTTTCTCCAAAAGCAAATTCATAGTAGCTTTTATTTCCACTAAATAATTGAGAATTTGATTTATTTCAACTGGAACAACAAAATCTTAGAATTTTAGAACCTCAGAAGTTCGTCATAGATAATCTTTTTGAAGAAATGTTTTTTATGTTTACTTAATTTTGCTAACGTTGAAATTTTGACATTTATAATTTTTAAGGTATTCAATTTAAAGTTATTAATTTATATTTGAGATTAATTTAACAAAGCGATAAATAATTTTCCTTACATTCTTTTAGAGCCTTATTATTATTTGAAACATCAGATAGCTTGGAGTTAAAGGTTGTGTTACCTAAAATATGTATAAAATACCAATAAAAACTATATAAATGTGTAACAACCTTTTACTAATGGTTTCCGAAACTGCAGAAGCGTTTTCTTCGGCTTCTTCTTCGTCTTCTCCTTCATCTTCTTTATTATCTACATGGATATCTAAATGGATAGGAAAAAATATTAGTACAGATAATTTTTATGTACTTATGTATTTCAAAAACTCTTTACAACTACATATGTATATCGATAAATATGTTTTAGTTACTGAAATAATTGTCTATTATATCAATTCGAGGTGTTTGAGTAATTAAAAAAATCAGGATATTTAAGTGTTAAAAAATATAAATTGATCTTTCAATCAATCAATTCAATTATTTGTATGAGTTAACCGCAAATAATATAACAGTATATGACATTTAGACTGATTTTAAACGCAACTACATACTACCATTATAATTTGCGAGAATACCCACCTGAAGATGCACAATAAGATGTTGATGGAATGTCTAACACAATACCCTCACCAGCGCTTGTCGTATTTTCTTTAAAAATAGAGTTAATAATTAAAGCAAGAATTTATTTGACTATAAATATGTGTACATACCCACTAATGAAATAAATTGTTGGGCTTCTGCATTGTTGGAGATATTGGCTTCCAGTGGTGCATTTGAAGACAGAAATTCTAGAAACAAAGAGATTGATGGTTTCTGTCACTTTTTTAACTCACAATAAACATACTTTCTAGAATTTGCTCATACAATTGTGGCGAAACGTTTTCTTTATCTATTTTATAATATCTGGGATACGATGATTTAGCTGTAAATTAGGAAAAGCATTTATTTTTGAAATAAATTCTTATTTTAAATAACCATACATTCTGTGTGATTTGTACTTTCTGCCGAATTCAACTCCTCATCTGTAACAAAGCAATAAAATTAAACTCAAATGGTTCGCATTAACTTTATCGATTTGTATCAGCAAGTATAGGAAATAAGATGCTCTGTTTTAAAGTGCGTACTCTTAAGCGGTTTGCAACTACCAAAAGACAACTACTTTGTTCTTTCGGATGCGTACTAATATGGGAGCCACATCAGTGCATTTCCAACTTAAATTACTCAACAATAGTAATTTATCTCACCATCTGTATCTCTAAGAACAGGTATGCAATCATCAAACTGCTTTTTTTTAATTTTCCTTTTTCCTCTTCCCTTTTCTGCTTCTGATGATGATGATTTTGCTTCTTTAATTTCTCGTTTAAACGCTTCGTCATATGTATCTAGATTAGAAAATGAACAAATTATACTTACAAATAGTACAGCTCCAAGTGAAAATTACAAACATACCATATCTTCCTAAAATTTCCACTTCATAACGCTTCCAATCTTCTTTAGGTGAAAGTCTTATAATCCTGCTTCTGTTGCCAGTGTAACATTTCGGCCATACACAAAAATCGCTTTTGTCGTCAGAAGATATCCAACTTATAGGTACGCTAGCAACGTCATTAGTATGCGTGAAACGTACTGTGGCATATTTATACTAAACCCAAAAACAAAAAAATAAGAACAACTAATATGAACTTAGTTTTGGTTACAACAATACCTTAGTTTATATTAGTGTTCTTTTATAATTACGTATTTAGAATGTTGGTTAACAAGAAGTCGAAGTAATTTAGAGCATTCGCATTAACATTATTTCAGTTCATAATTCCTCAAATACATTTAATTTACATGAACCACTGACATCACTATGTTTTTATATCGAACACATTTATATTCTAAATCATTTACAGAGGCTATTATGAAACAGCTATTATTATTAAATTCTTCAATGTCGAGTTTCCCACACAACAGGATTGTAGATAGACAAGGAACTTCATATATTGGAACAATTTTAGATTTCTTGCATATCACAAATTTTTCAATGCAATTTTCTCTACTAAAAATATATAAAATCTGAACATATTCACCACTTTTCAAAATAAAATTACGATTTCTGTCGCATGTGTCAATTTTCCAGTTATTGTGATGTATTACTTTATAAGATTTATGGGAATGTTTACTATCTTTACTAATAATTTCTTGATCATTTTGAATATTTAGATCTTTTCAGGGAAATATAGTGGGTCCTGAATTCATATATTCTTTTAACAATTTGCTTTAAAGGGAAATTTGATGATTTTAGTTTTCTTTTTAATATACTCATATGATTTTCATATTTAAAGCAACTAAAATTATCTAAAGGCCCATACAGTTGAACATCTTCGGGAAGATGTATTAAATTGTGAACATTGTGGTTTACATATTCAGAACCATATATATCACTAAATTGGGTTATAAAAAATGCAGAAGCTCCTTGCAAAATGATTATATTTTCTGCAAAGCCTTTCAGACACTAGTATCCGCATTGCTAAATGAAACGTGAGAAAATGTTTATACAAATCAGGCTGCAGATATCTTGCAGTACTACTGGTGCTAAATAAAGCATAAACATACGCAGTTCAGTTCCTTTCCATCTATCTAAGTCATTTAAAGATCGCGGCATCTTGCAAATTCATGAGGCATACAGTTTTCTATATTCGTTGATGTTTTCATTAATACGTTGAATGTTGTGTTCATTCATTCTTACATCACGAGATCCATTTAACCAAAACATTAATATACGTTTCATTACGCCAATGCAACATAAATGCATATAGTCCAAAGGAACTTGATTGATTAAATCCTTTTTCAAAAGAACTAACGGCGCGTGTCATTTATTCTATAATCATCATAATCGCCCGAAAAAGTTTCTCATGTGTTCTTAAAGTTGCATTTAGTTCAGGATAGGTCATCTGTTTTTTTGAAAATCTCCTTCTGTTATACACTTTGTGCATCCTGAATATGAATTATGGACCTTTTATGCCAAGAATAAACGATTTTGCAGGCGCATCGCACATTAATTTTGATATATTGACATTGTATTTTCGATCGTTATAAACAAAACCTTCTTTCTCTAGAGTGGTCATTTCTTCTACAAAATATTTCAAAAATGTTTGAGATGAATCGCATTTTTTAAAGCCATGATAAATTCCAATTTCAAATACAGCTTTTTTAAGATCATGATGATTATCATCAATACAGGCTAAAATTGGCCAAAATTGACTGCTACTACTCTTAGTTAAAGGAAGGCCATCTACATTCACATCTATTTTAATAACTTCTTTATTATATACTAAAATGCCTTGTTTTTGAAAAACATATTTAATACCTTCTACAATGCCAAAATGATGGTATTCGCCAAAAGACATAGGAGCTGTTTGTACTTGATTTATTTTTAATAACGTGCGACAATCTTTTGGTACCTTTAAACCAACTTCCCCTAAAATAGCGAGCAAAGCGTTTACCGAGTTGTGGGAAATTTTAAATTCGATCATCCAAGAGGTAATTTTTTTTAAAAACTTTAAATGTTGATCGTCGTTACGGTACTGTGAACTGCAATCTAGTATCCTGTCGGCAGGATTTGATATATTTTCACCATCATTGTCCTGTAAACTACGTTGTAAACTTTGAGGTAAAATTATGTTCGAGCTGATATTTTCGTTGTTGTGCTGTGTATCACAATTAATACCATTGTGGAATAGCCTCTCGTTTATCTCTGCACTTAAGTAGTTATTTCTCAATTGTTTCAAATTTAGCATTATTTTCTCAATTTCTCGTTTTTTCAAACGGTGTAAATGACGTTTACATACCCTTTTTGAAACCTCCACATTTGATTCTAGTAATAAAAAATCTTAATTAAAAAAATTGTAATTTCCACTATTTAGACAAAATAAATAAAATGTTAACAATTGCTATTGACACAACAGTTAACAATTGTTCCAGCATGCAGTTCTCGTGAGAATTCTAACTAACGTGTATAAGTACTTTAGTTTGGAAGTTTTGTGCATTAGTTTTAGAACCCACAAGAAGTGCGTGCTGGATCAAACCCAACATTATCTTCAATGTAGGCTAGGCTATAATTAAATTGCAATATTCTATTAATATCTTGTTGGTAATAATTCTTAACAAAAGTTATCGCAAGCAAAAATTTGCCATATTTCAAATTTCCTACCACAAGTAATAACACCTCAGACAGTATTCACCTCTACTTTAAAAAATTGCTGTCGATGGCACCATTACATTGAACTGTTTATTTACTTCTACATATGCATCTCTTTAGTTGTCCCGAAAAATTATAATAAAAGAGACAAATTAAACATAACGCCGAAAAATGAAAGCATACAATAGGTGTTTTTGTAAATGTAAACCGCGATTGTGATTATGATTCTTAGATTAATCGTTACGTCACAGCGATTAATCCACGATTTGTAATCGTTTTCCAACACACTGATTTGTTTACTTCTATGCACAATGGTGGAAAGCATTGGATTCATTTTTATTTTTTTACGGGTTCGTCAAATGATGAAGTAATAAATTATATGCGTAAAGCAAAAAAAAAACAGAAAAATTCAAATCATAATAAATACTGTTAATACATACCCTCACATTGTCAGCCATATTGCTGTTTGAAATGTAAACAAATCACTAATAATCGCCCCATAGGTACGATTATTGCGATTTATAATCGCTTGAATTGCGATTTGATTTTTCAAAGGTAATTACCTTCAAATGCGATTTAGATTCATACTTTTCCAACGATGTGATTTATAATAGCACACATAATCACAATCGCGATTTATATTT
This sequence comes from Protaetia brevitarsis, assembly GCA_004143645.1. NCBI lineage: Eukaryota > Metazoa > Arthropoda > Insecta > Coleoptera > Scarabaeidae > Protaetia > Protaetia brevitarsis. The sequence goes on from RXPK01000213.1 coordinate 1,541,938, forward strand.
ACAAAAACACCTAATACGTGTAAGTGCCCATCAAAAACTTAGGTTAGTTAACAAGAGATCTAAATGTAAACCACCTATCATACACAAGATACGATATAAAACGTACACTTACCTGCGAATTAATATTCTCCATGCTAATGATGCACCACCTTTAACCAAAACTGCTAAGCGCGATATCAGCGTGATATTCAATAGAAAACAGTTGCAAGATGGCTGCAAGTTAGACGAATTGTCAACAGTTCCCAAACCGTTTGGGAGCAGCTACGTAGCAGTTACGTGCTCTGAGCACGGCCAATGCACCACAAATGCGCAATTGCACAGTGCGCTTGCGCAACGAATAAACTGATAATAGAAACGTTACAAACACTAAATGTTCAACGTTCAACAAACTATACTCCAACGAACAATTTCAACGTTACGAATACCTAATATGCCTAACGTTGTAGCTACGTTTTAATGCAACTACTATGGAACGCACAATCTAAACACGTTATTTTGAACTAAAACACAACTTCCCTTACATACGTTATAATCTACACTAACATTTCAATGCAGCTTTAACGTTGGAAAATAGTTAGTAACTTAGCTTTGCTTAGTGGGATAGAAATAAAAATATTTATACTTCAAGGTTACATTGCGAACTGGAATCCCAGATATTTTAATTATGTTTAAAGGGAATCCCTTATCAGTACTATTACACTAAATATTTGTTTGTATCAGTCTACAGTCTTATCGTGAAATTGCGGTAAAACTGGACTATTTTAGTCATACGTTTTTTTTTTCTGCCTGTCGATGATACACATATAAATAAAAACAGAGGAAATATCATTTATATATAGATTAATTTAAATTTAAAACAAGGGATTTTTCTTTTAATAACGGAAAGAGGATATACTTTGAAATAGAGATAACAAAAATAACTATCTAAATTTAGATTATATCAACAATATAACGGTATTTTGCTGTAAAAAAAGTGTCAATCAATACTCCATTCAATAAACCCTTAAAAATGGTCTACGTATACAATAAAATACTAATTATAATACTTACTCGTTAACAACATATTTTTGCAAAATCGAAATTTCACTAAAATACTTTTATATTTTCATGTTATCTTATTTTTATATCGAAATTCTGTGTATACAGGCTTTATCCAGACACGTCTACAAATAAATTATAAATCAGTTGTGATTACAAATAACTTTTTGGAATAAATGGAGATTCTATATAACCTGGCTTTATCATAATTTTACCGAAAACGATGCTTTAAAATAATTGTTAGAAAAAAAAAAAACACTTGTCAGTTGTTGGTACTTATTAAATGCTTAAATAAGATTTCATTGAAGCGAGGTGTCATTTTGCATTGTATACTTTGAGTATTGTTAGTATAGCGCCCTATTTTCAGAGTTCACAATAAAAACTATTAATAAACAGGTGTATACGATTGTGAGAGCAGAGAAGTTGCCAAAACACAGTTCATATATTTTCAGAAAGACAATGAGACAATCTTCAAACGAACATGATCCATACCCGACATACATTTACACAATTAAGTGCGTTTGAATGAAAATTTTGAATTCAAAATTTAAAAAATTGTTAAAATGTCGAAATATATCTGTTGCTATGGATTATTCTCTCGATAATCTTCATTTGATGGGATATTTGATTAGCATCATTTTCTATCACTGGATTTTGTTATAATCGACCTCTAAAATTACCCATACTTACATTGCCAATCATTGTATGAGTCACATTAAAATTAAAAACACATTTAAAAACCTTATCAATTTCTCTGTAATCGGCAGGAGCACATTGAGAAAAATACTTGTTAACTCAACGCAAAATTATGAGCTGTATAGAAACAACAGTACTTAAATTGGATTAATACAACCCACAAAATGTTGGCCTAAAACAACTTGGAGTAGAAAATACCTTAAAAAGGTATCTACTGATTGTTAGAGGAGCTGTGTGTGTATGTGTCAGTGCTTATAAAACAGATATTTTTTTTAACAACTACGTACCTGCGTAATTTTGCTATTATATTTCAAATAAACAATTAATCTTTTCCAGTATTTTCAAATGTTGCATAAGAAAAACAGACCTTTACCTAATTCGTAATTTAATTAATAAAACAGATAATTTATGATTGGTGCATATTTTAGGCGTATGTATTGTCTATACTATTGCGTATGCATGCAAACTGTAAACAGTCGTATCAACAATCAACAGCTGATAACTGGCTATTACAAACAACGAATTACCGTGAAGTGTTTATATACTAATCGTTGTATTATACTGTCTTTGATATAAAAAAATTATATTCCTGGCTCATTATATTACGAATGGTTTAAATCGAATATGTATTTGTTATTTGTTCGACCAAATAGCGGTTTTAAAAGTATTTGCTGAAACGCGTTCTAACCGGTCATTGGTTATCGAAACTTTTATCGATTGTCAGCATACACGCAATTATTGAACTTATTAAGTGGATTTACAGATTTCCATTTTTAAATTATTATTATCATTGCGAAATTACCCGAAAATTGGAATTTACATCACACGCATTGAATTATGTGAACATTGAACAAGAAAAGCAATAGACATAACCCACTTGGCAAAATTTATAATTCCCACAATTATTCTTAGTAACTTCATCATTGAAACATGAAATTACCAATGGTTTTGTATTAGATTACTAGTTATTTTGATGTCTTTCTGTTGAAGTTACTAAAAAGTAATTGGGGGAAACTTAAATTTTGCCAAGTGGGAAGATATTATGAAAGGATTAAACATTTATGATTAAATCTCACCACCTTAGAATTAAATTTTAAACTACTTATTTAGGCTATTTATGGTATTCCTAGAAAGATATTTATTTTTTTAAATATTTATTATAATAATTAAATCCATAATTCTGAAAGCAGCTAGGTATACGGGCTAATATATACACAACTAAAAGAACGCAGAATAAATTTCTAGGTTACACAATAAGTTGCACAAGTTTGATTTATCCTTGTTAGGACCATTTACACGAATACAAACATAAATAAAAGCAGTACAGATCTTATCTATTGTAGTAGTAATATAATTATTGTCTAATATGATTTAATTTATTAAACCATGTAAGATGAAGATAAGCAGGATTACATGACAACGACTGAATCTGCGGTTTGAAAAGAAAAATTTTCTGACGTAATAGAAATAGTCTTCATCTAGTTTCCTAAATAGTATACTTACTATTTTTGCCGGTTAAAACCACAACAGGTAGCCGAAACATTTTTCTAAAGCATAATTTATTAAAAATTATCCTCAAATTTCTGAATATATATTGCATGAACCAGTACAGTGGATTTATTAACACTGTCTAGAAAATTAATGAACTTGGGAAATTAAAATCTTTAGCTGTGGATGATAATATAATGAATACATTTTCCCAAAAAAAGTACACCTATTTAATCGCTGAAATATATATTTTTTTTTTAAAATGCCAATTTCTTTTTCTTTTTTTTTGTATTGTTGTTCATGCAATTTTACAAATACATTTTTGCTCTGGTTTCATTAATTAAATTTTCGAAAAAGGGTCCCTCAAAGAAATTTTAATACCGAGTCCACTCAGGCTGCCACTAATTTATTCTGGATTTTTTTTAATTACTACACACATTTAGAGATTTTACTAGGTATCCAATTTTTCACGTTAATACGATATTACAAACATGTCTCTGATGTAAGATGAAATGTGTTGAAAGACGAAAACGAGTTTTTATGGACGTGCGTCAAATGTTCAAGAAAACATATTTCTGATTTACCCATACACGTATCGCATGCATAGTACGTAATTTACTTGCTTTCTACTTTTGGTTAAATTTATTGTGTTTACAAGTTTTGATAATTCTTAATAATTTAATTCTTTTAATAACATAAACATTGATAAATATATGTATACAAGAAATATATGGCATTGAACCTCTTAGAGTATGGGAATTTCTACTTTATATTTACATTTTACATCCAGTTAAAGGAGATAGTATATACAGAGAAATTTGATTGAAAATAAAAACAATTCTTGCAAAATATTTAATTGTAAATAAAGGGAAAAATAAAGGAAATACCTATCTACTTCACTAAAAAATAAGTGATCGTTTTCATAATATATGGCAAGTACATGAAATTTTATTTAGTTTACATAAGTGATTAACATAATACATAACAATATACAAATTAATTTATGTATTCCCAAAAGCATGTTTAGTGTTTAGACAAAATTTGCACATGCTTTTTTTTAAATAATGTACCTGACTCAAAATACGGAATGAAAAGGTAATATTTGAGGGGAAGGGGAGAGAAATATGTTTTCCCTGTCACAAGATTTGAAATATAATTAATAATTAAAGTAAAGGTTATTATATGGAAGAATTGTAATTAGGTTTTATTAAAATAGTATAACAAATACTTTATGAGGACGATGAACTCAAAATCACATGCAGAATTAGCAGAAACGCTAATTTTTAAATGAGTATATGTATATAGATATAATGTTACGCAATGATTAGAAAATATGACAGGTGTATATATTATTTTAATCAAATATTTGGAGACGTACCATGTTTTTATAATAAATGTACCTAATTAAATGTATTTTTATCCTTTATTTAAATTATAAGTACTAATAATTAAATGACTTAATTTACGCAACCTTAATTTTAATTTCATTTTTCAATAAATTTATGTGCATTATATCAGTAATTTATTTATACATAATACAATTACAATTTTGTTCCCAATTGCATAATCAAATAACCATCGCAAGCCTTGGGAAAAAATGCGCTTACGACCTCCAACAAAACTGAACTCGTTTTCCCAAACTACAGCGTACTTTTCGACGTGAGTAATCCTGTTCCTACAAGTCTAAAATTTGCCCAGTCGCGCTGTGTTTCAATTTCTGGGTATTCCTCCGGTTTATCGTTCGACCACGTGATCGACTTCGCTCAACCGTTTCGCCGGTCGCTTATAAAAGGCCGTTGGCTGAAAAATACGTCATTATACGCTTGGCATTTGTTTTAGAACGTTAAGCGCACGGTTCGATAGCAGCTGTAAATTACACAATATTGGAAAACACCTGCTAATCTTGTATCAAGTGACTAGTTAATTCAGTGATTTGTTGTCAGTGAAGAAAACAGAGACTTAAGTGATTTTATTTATTTAAAAAGTGGATACACGTAGATTGTCTTACGCCAAAGTAGTCAAAATGTGCATTTCAAGACTGAACGTGGATACCTGCAAAAATATGAACAGGTTGGTATAATTTAATTTATAATTTAATTTTTCTATTTTCCATCACTAAAAACAAAAATTCTGCATTGAAAGCAAAAAGATGGCGTTAACTAATAATTTAAACTCCACTTGTTATAGAAGCACCATTGGTCGTGCTGTTAGAGGAGTGCTGGCACAAGCCAAGATTGAACGTCGCCTTATATGTGGTCTTTACCAAGCCATCGTCTACTTGGAGGAAAATGCGGAAGATGCACTACTCTGCCTTCTCCCTGAAACCAGACCTGGTGATGCCACAACACACATGCAAACTGTTCTCCTCCAGGCATTCTGCTATGAAAACGACATTCCTGTCATAATGGTTGACAGCGGCAAACGTCTAGCCGAACTCTGTGGAATTGCATCCAACTCAAAAGAAGGTGCCACATGTGCTTGTGCTATAGTTACCCGTGATCCAAACATCCCATGGGATGAGAACAGTGACCCACCACTCTCACCTGGTGAAAAGACGCTGCAAGATTTTTATGAGTGCACCATCGAGGAATTCCCAAGACCAGTTGTGGAATTGCCAATCTGAACATGACAATTTTGGATTCAAACCGTCAACTGGAAATGTAAATTATTGGTTCTTGTTTCACACCAGAAGTGAGATGTGTGCTACCAGTATGTGATCTAAAAGTATATACCATTGGATCGATGGATAAGTGGTGGATATGCATGCTCTTTTATTGACACCTGGTTGATCAGAGAAGAGGAGTTGGGTTCCTCAGAGGAAACAATTAAATTGTTATCAATTATGCCCACACAATCCACACTATTGTATATGAAGTGTATATATGTGAAGTATGTTATTTTAATATATTCATAATTGTTACAAGATATACTAAGTTAGTAAGAAAGATGTTGATTGCAGATAAATAATTATTTGAAATTCACAATGAACTAGGTTATATTAACCCATTTGTTAGTGATGCTTTAGCAAATAAAATCTTTAAGTAAATTTTATGGGTTTCAATTACCAGTACAAGACCTAAAACTAACGCAAAAACAAGCTAATTTTTTTGATATTTTATTGGGCATTATGTTCCCATAATTTAGAAATGTAGAATCTACTCTCTTACATGGTTTTCTTAAAATGTAAGCATTATATGTGGAGCCTTATTTTCAAAACGCAATTTCTGCAAAAAAAAAATCGTTTTTGAACACATTAGGTTCCTTACGTCAGCCTCTTTCGATTCATACATACATTTCTAGCAAAAACGCGTTTACTACTGTCCCAGAGCAGGTCTTAATTTTCTTTTCAAACAACAATCATGACACAAAATGAAGACTCACGTGATGAAGGTAATAATTGCGACTGCTTAGAAGATGACTGCGGAGTAAAACTATAACAGCTCTTGTATTTTTATAAATAAAAAAAGTGAAACAGAAACTTATTTCTTTTTTCTTCAAAATGCAATTTATACTAAATTTTATTTTCAAAATGAAATAAATGTCAGTTTTATTTTCAAAATGCAATTTATTTTTGTATTTTTCTGTTTTTTGTTACAAATATAATTTTTCAGCAAATTGTTTCGCGAATATTTGTTTTAGAAATCATAATTTTCCTTTTACTCTAAAATGTAAGTTAAAAAAAAAATGTTTTTACTGAGCCGAGTTTAATTGCAATTTTCTCGAAAAACAGTTTTTGTCAAAAATTACGTTTTGGAAAAAAGCTCGACATATATACATACAGAATATTACCATAAAATGTGTGTCTGAAACATTGACATCAAATGAAAAGAAGAGTCTTAAAAAAACCTGAAAATTCAGATTAAGAATATAAGCTTTAAGTATATCATACATGAATCTTTTTTAATCAAATTTCTATTTTTGATTTTCAATTTAATTCAAAAAATTGCTAGTAAGCGCCATCTCGTATTAAAATCCTTTCACCTCCCTAATTTCCCAATCTGTTGGTGCCAAACTTAAAACGTTTTACACTAACAGTTGGGAAGTTATTTTTACTAATTTAAGTACTAGTTACATCGATATGTTTATGTTGGAGGTACTAGTGTGCGGAAAATTTAAATTTGATTGTCATTGTCAAGATGTCCAGCTTCAGATTTCAATTCTCATATTGATACAACTACTACTAATAAGCACACTGTTGTCGTAAGACTTAATTCACGTAGAAGACTATTCCACGACATCGTCGGAATAATACAAAAAAAAATGTAAGTAACTTGAATCCTGGCTTATAGTTTATGCGCACGTGTGATGCACTGTTCGAATTTGAAATTAACCACATCATTCGAGTCCAACAAATCATAGGATAGTTATAAAACATGCAAATGTTTGACAGCGTTTTTTTGTCTCTGCGTTATAACGCAAGATGTAAAAATTTAAGGAGCAGCGCAATGTTTTATGAAAAAAAGTTTTCGTCGTGATACAAACAACGATATTAAAAAGTATATAAATAATGTAGAGTATTACTGCGACTGCATTCATGGCTACTCAATGTGTCTTGAACTAAAATCAATTGTGCCCATTGTAGATTGTTGAATAGCAATATATCTTCCGTGTTGCTTGCTGCCGCAACACGAAATAGAAAACAATCCCTATAGTTTTATCGCGGAGACAAAAAAAAGGAAAGCTATTGTAAAATTAAACTTTTCTATTTCGCATAATATAAATAAAAGTAAATTAATATGTGAAATAGAGGATACGTGTTACAATGTCTGTCGTAATACTCGTACATTAAATCACTCGTATTACATTACAAATACATAGTTTTTTAATAGTACAGCAAGTAGTTTCACATAAGTTTACACAGTTTTTCAAAGGACAGTTTAGCAGCGGGATTCTATAAACTCGACGTCGAGGGAGTCGACGCGATTAATATTCTCTATCGCTTATCCGACACGCAGTTGTCGAGTAACTCGAAACTCGAGTAACCCGATGAAATATCTCGATACCTCAACCCGTGTCGCTTATAGATTGCATCTTTGTCTAATACATTTCATACTCTTTCCATCTTTGTTTAAAGAATTTGCGGGCAATCTTCAGGTAGCAATTGAAACATGTGCAAAACAAATGTTAAAATTGTAATATTTTCCTATGTACATTTTTCATTCAGACTCAGACCACTCAGAGACTCCAAGAGACCGATTTCTTAATTGGAAATATTTGTTGCAGTGGTGCATTTTAAAATTCATTTCATTTTACAATAATTTTTTGAGTCGAATTTACATCTCAAGGTAAATAAATATATATATTAATACAATTAGAATTCAAAATTAAACTAACTTATTTTACGTAGATATTGTGCTGTTCCCCTTGGAAAAATTTAAATTTCCCACAGTTATTTTTAGTAACTTCAACAGAAAGACATCAAAATAACTAGAATCTAATATAAAGCCATTGGTAATTTCGTGTTTCAATGTTGAAGTTACCGAGAATAATTGTGGGAAATTTTAAAGGTGTTGCCAATGAGGTATTTTTTAATAAGCGAAATAGCTCCGTGCATTTATAACTTATAAATTATAACCGCTCTCCGTCGAGTGTGTTTATAGCTTTATTGTAATCAAATTAGAAAATATGCTATTCACTAATTTGCATATGCAAAATAATTGTACATACCATTTCAGCACTTGTGCAATTTTTTATTTGTTACCCATAAGTTTTCTGAAGTTGGCTGTTCTGCGATTCATCAACAGTCAATTCTAATTCATATGTCATGGCGGTTGATAAGCTGACTTCTACTTTGACTATAAAAAACAAAACGAGAAAAACAGATACATACGTTTTGTCATATTTATAAATTAAAAGAACTGAATATTTTTATGAGTTTTTGACCAAATAATTCATGGTAATGTTAAGTAACATCTTAGCTTTCAGTAAGGAAAACTAACTTTGGCATGGCTAAGAAAACAAAGCAAAATTTAAAGGAGAAATCTACGCCAAATCTAACGAGAATTAAAAGGAAACGAAGACGAAAGCAGAAAACAGCTGCGGGTACGAATCTCATTCAAAAACAACACAACATGAATTTGCGACCAAAAAAAACTTCCATATTGTCGAGGCTAATGAATGAAAGATCTATAAAATGTACAGAAGACAGAAGTAAGTAATAAAATTGCCTATATATCTGAGATTTAAGTGTTGCACTATTTCAGATTATGGATTAAATATCAAAGTTACTTGTCCTACATCAAGCAGTAATACTGTTGATTCTAAAGCCATTGGCAAGAAAAAAACGAAGAAAAATCAATCAATTTTGGCAGTTGGCGAAAGTGTTTTATTTAAAACTATAGATGTTACAGGAGATGAAGATACAAATAGTGATGTAGTTCTTGTTAATGATGGTGAAGATGAAGTTATATATGTCACAGATGATCCTACAAGGGAAGATCATGAAAGTCCTGATGGTGAAGAGTCAGTAATTGTGATAGATGATGATTCCAATGTTGAAAATGTAATGTTGCCAAATTCCAAGGTGACCAATAATACAGAGATTTTGCCAGCTTCAAATATCAATGAGTCATTGATAAAAGCACCAAATACTAATACATATATAAAATCACGCAAAGGTGGTATATTAAGGCAATTAAGATTAAGCCGATCGAAAATCGCTAACAACAATAATCATGAAGTTACGAAATATAATGCGCCTAATCTATCACCAATACCTGCAGTAAATAGTCAACAAACAAATATATTTGAATTGCCTACACTTGCTACTTCAACACCTGCAAGAAATCTATCAGTTCCCATTAATAGGTATGTTAATAGTAATGTAATTTTATTTTTATAAGCTTTGAAATGATGTTAATATAGATCAACTAAAAGGTACAGGCTACTATGGACACTATTTATTCCTTATTAGCTTTTTTAAGTTGTTAATATAATGTTGCACTTTTTTAAAATTTATGTTGATAGGTATATATTACCTTAATTCCTTTCAGCTTTATTCATAGTTGATGTCCTAATATATAAATACATTATTATTATTAAATAGATCCAGGATTATTCTATTTGCCTAATGATATGATTTAATAAAAACATTTCCACCATTTCTACATTTCTCTCTCTGATTTACATATACTCTCGGTACTCTCGATGTAAACAAGAAAATAAAATATCTTTTTATAACGGAAATCTAGAAAAACTGGTCCTGCAGACCTTAAACTTAAATGAAAGCTACTGTTTTGCTACCCTTTTAACTTTCTCTGTATCTCTTGGAAACACATCTGTTCACTGCAAAACATATACAAAAAGACACATGGTGGAAGCTCGAATCTTGAAATGTTGACTTTCTAGGAAATAAATAGAATCTTTCTGGTCTGTCTCCCCGGAAACAATAAAAATCAGAACTGGTAATTTTAAAAGGATGCCGAGAACTTATTGCTTTCAAAAGATCACTATCAGAATGTTTAGCAAAAAAAAGGGATTAGTTTTTTTATACAAAAACACTGTTTTTATATTTCCCACTTGAATGTCATTTTATTTTCAATAATAACATTTCCAATTTAGTTTTTCAGTGGAATTATATAGATTTGAAACAACCTTACCAAAAACAAAAGCCCTAATGTAGAAATTATTTCGAACGAATTTAATATTTCTGTTCCTCAAACTATGATATTACTCATTAAAACGATAAAATACGTTATGAAAATTGAAAATAGCACTTGCTGTTTTAAAAATCGGTCAGAAAGACGAAATAAAAGGTTTTGTAACACCGGATGTAGTGAGTATATTAAATGTTTAATTCATGGGAGTATTTAATATAAATTATTTTATTTAAAAGCTGCGAACTTTTATCAGATGAATTGAAAAAATATAAATCCATATGTTTTCAATTAAATATCCTACTCAATAAACGAAAAGTTTGTTTTATTTCTGGTATTTTTCCTTTAGATGTAAAGTGAAGCTTTTTTTTATATATCCTTAAGAAAACAATCTATTCATTTCGAAGTGCACTAAGCAGAAGAACTCATAACTGCACTTAAATTTTATTGGCTAGAATATAACCAACTGGAATAAATTGGGAAAATATTATATGGCATCGTTATTTGGGTTGCCTATTTTTTACAATATTTTACGATTGATTTTACATCAACATATTAGCATAATTGTGATTAAGCTTTTAACTTATTTTCATTGTCAGTAATATTTTTAGAAAGGATCCTGTCTAATTTAATAATCAAAATAGCATGTATATATTCCAGTTAAGATGTTGGAAATAAAAATAATTATGCTTCTAAAGATTACTATCAGTACAAATACAGTGCTATAAACATTTAGGCATACAGATTTGCATGCATAATTGTATTTATTCACTTCTATTCAATACTAACATGTAGTATTTTTCTTAATCTCACAATTCCCTTTCTTTTTCATGGAATTTTCTTTAGTGTTGTCTCTTGTAATTATTCTGTCTAACATGTCTATTTTTTTTTTATTGGAAAGGTATGCACTCTGGATGTGCAACCACTTTCTATGATAAAACCTTTATTACTTCAAATTCCATTTTAGGTATATTCTAATGCCATTCAATTCAATAAATTGGATTTATATTTTACTTCAACAAGACAAACATTAATTATTGAACTAGCAATTTTTAGGTTAGTTTTAGTAATGTCCTTATAGCTTGAAGCTTGAACATCTGATTTTTACTTCTAGCTAGATCTAGCTGGCAACAGCACTTAATACGTTAGTAAGTGCCAAAAGATGTTAGCAATCACTAAATTCGACTATGAACAAAGCTGTACGTCACTGAGTCTGCCACTTGTTTTACTCAAAGACTCCATATCTAATTTATTTACATAGATTCTTCTATTTAGCGTTCCAAATCTAATGGAAAACATAGCGAACATGCAAATAATGCAACCTGCCATATCCATGACCTCCCAAAGGCTAACGCAACAGATGACGGATATCCCCAACGGAATGTCTAATAATTACGAGATATTCGGTTCGAATTACGTAAACGTTGGCCCTATCAGGACTACTGGTTTAAGGCCTATCTTTATAGATGGCAGCAATATAGCCATGAGGTAATATTTCCATATTTACGCTGGTTAATTTTAAAGTTTCCCCACTGAATTTCAGCCATAGTAACGGAAGATATTTTTCCGTCCAGGGACTAAAGATTTGCATAGATTATTTTAAATTTCGCGGCCACGAAGTCACTGCAATCGTGCCGACGTTTCGGAAAAGGGTTAACCAGAGCTCAAATTCTAAATTGTTACAAAAATTGGAAAAAGCAGGACATGTTGTATTCACTCCATCTAGGACTGTTAATGGTAGGCACATAGTGCCCTATGATGATAGGTAATTAATAATATTTGTCTGAATGTCTATAATTAGGTAAGGTATAATTGGAATCTGTAATATAAGTACTTCCTAATTGTTATTTATTTATTTACTATGAGATTAAGCAGCGACTAGTTTCGACTAAACCGTCCTTATCAGGCTGAGATTTTGCTGCAAAATTACACATGGTGATAGAACAGAATATTGTACGGTGGAATATATGAATGTTAAATATGTATATAGGTTTTTAACAATTTAAGAATTAAAAATTAAAACTTTTAGAACGTTTAAAAATTTTGAATTTCGTGGAAATTCCACATTTTATTAACTGAACCTAAAAATGTTCTAAGATTTTAATCCTTAAATTTCTTAAACCTTTAACCAACAACAATACAAATTTGCAACTCATGTATCTCAATGTATGTGCAATATTATATTGTGTCACCATATGTAATTTTGCAGCAAAACCTCAGCTTGATAAAGACTTTTTAGTCGAAACTAGTCGCTACTTAATCTCATAGTAAATAAATAACATTTAGGAAGTACTTATATTACTAATTCCAATTAATATTGCGTTGTCCATTCGGCAGTTACCCATAATTAATTCTCTCCTGTATAACATTTCTCGTTTCACTATTGATTCTTTCGTAATTTCGTTGTTTACGATTCGTAAAGACCACTATATTTGGTCTATTGTGCATTCTTTTTATCTTTTTATGACTCCTGTAATGCATAAGAAACAACCGCCCCTTTCTTTAGTTATGTTGCCGCTTTTTGATTGACTGTAAGGTGAAACTCAGAAAAGTTATCTGCAGGACCCTTGTTACTGCGCGAATATAATAGTATGAATAATGTCCGCGAAAGTTTGCGTTTACTTTAAAGATATTACAAAAAATGTATAAACTACTGCAAACCCTATACAGTGTTAAATTCAATAATTACTGAAAAAATACATTTTAGATACATCGTTTTGTTAGCACATGTTCACCAGGGAATTATCGTTTCGGCGGACAATTACAGGGACTTGTTACAGGAAAATCCGAGCTTACTTGACACCATTGAGAATAGAATATTAACACCGACTTGGTTGAAAGATATGTTAATATTCCCAACTGATCCAATGGGTAGGAACGGACCAAAGTTGGAGGAATTTCTTAGGTTCCCGTAACTACTATTAAAATATTAACTTGTATAGTTATTTTTGTATATATAAATATATAAATGTTAATAACATTGTAAAGAAAAAAATATGTTGCGTTAGTTGTTTTTTAAAGATTGCCGATTTGTGTATATCTTAATTTTAATTTATTTGTTTTATTGTTTTGTTCAATTTAAACCAGAGAATGAGTGAAAATGGTTTGCATCTCTGAATGAATATGATCTTTATGTCAAAAATGGAAGTATTTTATCATTACATAGTTATGTTGAATATTTGGATATTTTCTTTTGTTTTCTTTATAATTCTTTAATTTTAAGAGAGCCGAATGTTATCATTGGCGGAACGTTAATAAAAGTTTAATTTTCTACATTCAGAATTTTATTATTATTATTATTTCCGCAACACGAAGATACATTAAAGAATTGTTATGTTGGCTATGGATATTTTATATCATTTAAGATTAGATGTACACTATGTTAATAATTAATGCGAATAGAGGGGACGTTTTAGGTAGGCAACCAATCTAACAACGTCATATAGTTCTCAATCTGTAATGCATAATCCCTTTGAAAGGTAATATTATCAATTTTTATTTCACTGTGTACTTAATGTCTTTATTGCCGATAAATTTTCTTAAAACATATTCATTAATATTTAAAACCATACATTACATTATCGAAATTAATAGCTAATTATTATATTAGTGTTTGAAACCGTCTCAGAACAGGTTTTAAAGATGAAGATTTGAAGAATTAAATGGTAATAATAGTTGTCATGAAAGTGACACTAGTATCTACATTATTGTATTTGCAGTTTATTGTGCATATACTATAGTATAGATACTAATATCACTTTCATTTTTCAATACGTTTACAGTTTTGACAGCTGTTACTCCCACTATCTCCAAATATACTCTTTAAAACCCGTCCTGGCGATGGTTTCAATCACGGAGAAAATTATTCTACGGCTTAATGCTTATAACGTCTTAATTTCGGCAATAAAATACATGATTTTTATTATTTATGAATATGGTTTAAAGATATTCGTCGACGAAAAAAGCCTTAAATACACAATGAATAAAAATGGAAATTAGGTTTTAGAAGAATTATGCATTACGAATTATGACTATATGAATTTGTTATATTGGTTGCCTACCTAAAACGCCCCATCCATTCGCATTTAATTTTTTTACATAGTGTACATCTACTATTGAAAATATATTTATATAAAACAATTCTATAGTGCATAATTTCAAAATACCAAAAATGTATTTCTCTGCTGGAGATAAAATTGTTAGTAATCCATGCATTGGCGATGAATAAGTTGCCTAACCTCAAAAGTTAATTCCAAAAAAATTCTACCAGAGAAATTATATATTTTTAACGTATCGAAGCTAAAAAGGCATTCGTCTATTCGTCAAGTTTTTTAAACATTGTTTTTCCGCACTCTGTATATATTTCCGTTCTTAAAGTTTTTGGTACACACACATATATTTAGAAACATTTGGCGTTAATGAGTTGTCAGTAGGTCGTATCGCATTGCATTGTTGGAAAACCAACCAAAATGGTGGTGTTAGCCCAATAGTAGGATCAATCTCGACTAAAATTCACATCGATTCTTCACATTTAGCTGCTTCCATTGTGAAAATTAAAAGTGATAATTCGTGTAATATATCGTCGACAGTTAGGTGTGGTGTGAAAGTGCAGTTTCGACGCGTTAGCTCGCAATATCTCACGCAATTTAGTGAACATCCGTGCATATAGCATAGTCCAAATGATAAGAACAAACCGATGTTTTCTGATGTTAAATCTACGGCGGATAATGTTGGTTTATGTGGTGAATACTTCGGGTGACGATTGAGAAAGAGGTAAGTATTATCCAACGGTTGCCCGTGAAACACTCCCTCGAAACGTCATCAGAAAATGCTTTGCAGTTATGTATGCGGTCTTTATGGCGTTAACGTTATTTCGAAACGTTTAAAATTCGATAAATGCTTGAAATCGACCTGTTATTCAGCTGTAATTATTCAGATGGAATTTTAACTTTAATATAGTCCGATTCTCTAAATATTCAGGGCTCGCTTTTGCGAAGATTATACCGGCAAATTAACGGGCAATAGTAACAGCTGTTTTGCTTTAGTGTATACCTTTTTTTCGCTTATGAGCTTTTCAGTGTTATTTATAATTTGACCCATTTCGTTATCACTGGAAATTAATAAAATTCGAAATCGTACTGTATTGACTATGTCTTTATATTATATTCTGCCATAGTCAGTGTGATTTAATATTTTCTTATTTTAATCATTCGAATGAATATTCCTATCACATGAGCGTATTAATAATCTGCATCAACAAAAATCTACATATTCAATTTATATTGCGATAAAAAAACTGCAATTTCGATTTGATTAAAAAATGCTACCGCATTATGCATAATGTCAAAAGGTTCCTCGTATCGTTTGTACTGAAGCGCAGTTCAATGATTGCCTTCAATTAATCAGATGAAAAAAGAAGAAAAAGGAAGCAAAAAAAGATCGTAAACACAACTGATAAGGAGCACATGAATCTATAAATAATGGAAAATTACTATAATTGGCAATTGAAAATTAGTTATTAGCTTTTAGGAATACAGCGATAACGTTTCTTGTTTTAACTACCATTGGCCATTTAGAACAAAACCTGTTCCACAAATATTCTTGAGTGGATTTTTTTTTTCGTAAAAGGAAAAAAACTGCTCGCCAGCGGCGAACTTGCAAACATTGTTCAAGTTTCGTAGATTATGTAGACTCATCTTTGTACAGTCAAGACGACGAAAAATAAACCTAATTAGCATAGGCCAATAAAAAAGAGATTGTGTTGTATGATAGTATCCACACATTGTTCTTTATTTTACAAAAAGAAGTATAACGACCTTTTCTCTTTAAGTGTTGTAATTGGTATATACTTAATACGCTATTATATAGTGTTTATTATTATATATAGGATTCTCTGAATTCAATCGTTTAAATACTTTTTTATCCAACTTATACTTTATCGTTTCTTTTTTTGATCTAAGGAGTAATTACAACTCGTAAATATGTAATATTATATTACGGCTTGTTTTCATAATAAATGTCTTATAAGAAATTGCTACACAATTTCAAATAAATCTGTTCAAAAGCAAAATGCGTTCACAATCATTTTTGTTTTTGCATTATCACTTATAAAATTGAAGATTTACTTTTTGGTCTAATCTAGAATAGTAGGATACAGAATTTGAAGAGAATATAGGTAATTCAGGTTGCACAGGAAAAATGGGTCATGAAATCTTATAGGAAATGGATAAATCGATTGAATAAATGCCTTTCAATTTAGAGGCTATGTATGAAAGCGCTATTATTCAATGCTGCGGCGTATGGTGTATATTAGGAGGAACTGATAAATGTGAATATGTTTTTTTTCAGAATTATAAATAATATATAGGTACATTGCGGAAAATAAATCTTGCCTTTTTTATTTAGTAAATATCAGGAAAATATTGAACAAAGATCAACGAATTGAATTCGAATTGCCATTGTTTCCATTTTATTAATTTTTTTTTGTATTAACTGAATGTCTACCATAATTTTTGCATATTAAAAAAGATATAACGAAAATTGCATGGTAATTGTGTCGTTTTGTTTAAAGACAATATTGTATTGAACGTTTTTTTAATTGCAAATTAAGTTTCATGTGAAATCTTGAAGAATAGTACCAGATGTTTCTTGATTTTTATCTAAAATGCATGATTTCCTAGTTTTTTTTCTTAATTGTATAGCTAGTGTGAGAAATTAGAGTAAATTTGCACCACTTATGGTATGAAAACAGTAAAAGTATTTGCATATCAAACAGATTATGAATATAGATGTAGCAGGGCGAGAAGACGTCACGATTAAGTCTACTTTCGAATATCAGAAAGCATTTTAGGAAATTAGAAAACAAATTAGTAGTCCTGTATTTGCTTAAGAAGGACCTGGTATGTAACGAAGAAAGATACTAATTACATCATGGCATCGTGTAGCTGTTTGGGGTTTTACATAATGCAAATTAATTCAAAAATAGAGCTGAAATGTTAACTTAAAAAGATGCAATATGGAAGTATGTGCAATGGTGTGTATAAAATGAGCTAATAAAACCTATGCAATAGGTGCATATATATAAATTTAAGTAAGCAAATGGTTCTAAATACATTTTCCGGAGTAAAGCGAAAAAGTAGCTTGTTATTACTTCGGATAGTATTTTTGACATATTTTTACCAAAGCAAGGTATTTATAATTACGAGTTCACCAAAGTAATTTCTAGACAACAGGAACCATTCTTATTTTACATATTTCTAAATATTGGAGCCTTTTTAACATAACATGTGTTTGCATATGGGAAGTTTTACTGTATAGATATTTTAAAAATGTAAAATTTCAAATATTTGTGAAAAATATGGAAATATTTGTTTGAAAGTAAACAACTACAGAACCGTTCCAAAAATTTCTAATACATGTTGTAAAGGTAGTGTAACAGTAGCATCTATTAATGTAGCTTTTGAGTAGTTACATATTTACACTAGAGTGTAGTAAGAAATGTAGGTATCATCTGCAGCTGCAGTATCCTCTAAACACTGTAATGCACGACATATTAGATTTTTTGACCGAGAAAAATATTAAAAAATTTTATTTAATTTAACAATTATTAATACGTCAATGTAACAGTCAGTACTTAGATGTGGATTGGTACCACTGCGTTTTGACAACTCAACTCAGCCTATGTCAAAGTGAATTTTTTTGTGATGATTTTTCGTCAATAGCAATTAAAATAGCAATAGAATACCGGTGTTTTTTTTTTTAAATTAAATGAAAGGCTATTATGCATCTTTTACAGTATAGAAGTAACTATGAGATGAGATAAAATGCCGTACCATGCGCTTGACTCATAGATATAGTATAAGTATATTATGCTATATATTAATTATATATTTTATCTTGTTACAGTGCTTAAAACGTATTCAAAATATAAATTATTTTAGCAATTCTTACTTTTCAATGAAAGCCTGAACGGACATATTTGAGTGCTGCCACAATTATAAATAAACAGCGTACATCTAAGACGCGCCAATGCGTAGAATATTGCGAAAACACAGCTGCGTGTGTTTCGTGTCCAACAAACAAGTATGTATATATTGCGTCATCGCTGTGCATTGAAATATTCCACGTGATTTACGGGCGCATGTAGTTTTTTATACATGGGTGTGTTTTTCTTACTCGGCCAAAACAACTAGAGGATTTATACGGGCAATCGGGTAACTTTCTATCGACACCCGTATGTACGTGTGTTCGCTCGGAACGCAGACCTCCTTGCTGTGATTATATCTATAGCTTCACCGCACTAGGGCAGTACAGTAAAAGAAAAAAGTAACCGCGGTGCTTGCTAATAAAGAAAAAATGACGTGAACATAATCTTTATGGGATATATTGTAAATAATAATAAAAGAAATGTTTGTAAGATGAATGTCTCACTGTCATTATCTATTGGTTTATTTGGTTATTAATTTTAGAAACATTTTTTTTCTGTTGTAGTAATCACAATTCAATTTTTATTTGAATTTCTGACAATAAGTGCTAAAAATTCTGGCCTGAAACTGTTCTTGTAAGGAACTAACCCCATCGTCAAATTATTATTAAAGATTTGTTGAATTAGACCTTATATTTTAGTCTTATCATTTTCCTCTCCTTATAAAAATAATCACTTGAAATTTAATTTAATATTTAATAATGCCGAATATAAAGATTCTTCCACTAAATAGCCGTAAACACATATATGTTAAACTTTTGGGCGGTCGCATTTTTACATCTTTTTACGATCTGATTTTAAAACCGCAAACAAACATAACATCCGGCGGTATCTGTTGCCACCCCAGAAAAGGTTTTTTTTTCATTTTTATTCAGTAGCGTGAGATATTTATAATATATCCCGTAAAAATTATATTCACGTCATCTTTTTCTGTACTGGCAAGTATCCCTGTTACACCATTTTTCTCTTATTGTACATGATGAACCTACTGGTGCATCAGGTAATGCTGCATTTACAGTTAACAAGGTCAAAAACAATTTCACTTCATTGTTGTCACGTGTATATAATTAATAAAGCATTTTGTTTTATAGGATGTAAATAAATAAACTTGGGCAAATAAGTGGAATGCAAACGGTATCAATTGTGGCATAGTCCTTATCAATTTTCTTTTTTTTTATTAAAAAAATGCATTAAAAACTCTAATTACAAAAAGTAGTATAAAAAGCACGTTTCGCAAAGCAGTCAGGCATTAGAAAACATAGCTATTTTTTTATACTTGAATTTACGTTTTAAAACGCGTCTTATGAAACCAGTTTTTTAGTATGCGACTAAATAAGACATGACGCTTTGATTATTAAAATTTTGTCACATTAACCTAACATCAACTATATACAATAGATCGTGTGCAGAAAATAGTGATAAAGTATATACTAAAACGGGTTAGGTTGTATATTCATTTCATTTGTATACGTATATAATAATTAATAATATTTCTCATCACGTAGCGAAACGGCTGAATATTACACAATACCTTGGAAACCACGAAACTTTGATACCTAACATCGGGCTGCTGTTTTTCTGCCCGGCTATAAAATATTCGTATATATTTCTCACCCAATTTACAGCCGGTCCGAGTTACGAATTTTTATATTTGATTAACTTTCGCGCAGATCAATGACCTGCAAAATCTAAAATACTCTGGCGGTAAAGGAAAAAATTGAGGCGTCGCTGTATACAAGTGGCGTGTTGTAGCGACGTTGGAGAAACCGGTTACGGGTCGAACGATTTTTTGACGACGGACGGCAGATGATTTTCGCGATACTCTTCGGGCCGCACATCAGTATTTCGCAAGTTACCGGGTGTGAAACGCCGAAGGAAATTGAGGTTGCACATAGTGTTCTTTAGTGTCATAGGATAGCTTTAGTTGCTTAGTAATTTCTACTATCGAGTGGATTTTGTTGTAACGTTATCGATGATCACCTGATTACCATACAATGAAAGTGATGGTAGACTTGTTTCACGCCTCCGTAATACTTATGTCGTTATGTGGTGCTCCGTAATTTCGTTTACGACTGTGTAATGTTAAAGGACAAATTACCATCTGTAAGGTGTGCTCCTCAGTTCTGAATAATGGTGTTACGATATGAGATGAAGTCTGCTTGTTTTTCTGGAAGTAATTCGATTCATTTGACAAGGTTAGAAATATTTTTATTTGAGATCTTGAATTCATGCTTCATGTGCACGTATCCTTTATCTCATATGTTGGATTATTTATAATTCGATTGGACATATTCCTAAAGGTAACTTCAAATATGTTCAAGAAAATGTATGTCATTCGGATGTAAAAGAATCCGTTATACAAGCTGATTCATTACGTTGCCAGATGCAACGTGATACCGGTAAGAGTTATGAGTGAGGACCACTGATTTGACGATTTATTTATTATTTGAATATACACTGGCCGACAAAATTAATATCCGTCGTCTATTGATAGTGCAGTGACTATGAAAACTGCTCATCATTTGAACAGGTGCGGTGTTCGGCTACCATCGGTTTACGCAGATAGAAAGCTTATTGGAGTCCGTATGTACCAGATAAAGGTAAAACACCCTTTGAATATTATAAAATTGAGATAGGAAAATACAAAAATTCACTGTGGGCCACGACATTATTTTTGTCCGTCGTGTACATTAACGGAAAGAAAGTTTAAAACCTTCATTTAGAGATTATATGGAAGCGTTTTTGACGGATATAACGTGTAATACTGGTGATGTGGAGGGAAAAGTTACTAAAAGTAACTAAAAAGATAAAATTACACACTTAAATAACTTCACGTTAAAAGGTACCTATCGCAAACCTATTATTTCATTTCTTTTACTCTCTCGGGAGCACTAACATCTCTACATACAGGCCCTCACACGATGCAAGAGAATACAATAATTTAAAGAATTATTAATTATCATATTATATATAACAATCACATCCGCCAATCAATCCAGTTCGTTTGAATTTTGCGCCTGTTTTGCCTAAATTATGGGTCACTTTTCCTTCCACATCACCTCTACCACACGTGAGAACCGTCAAAAACGGTTCGCATCTAACCTCGAAATAGTTCTATTTAAAATCTTCTCTATCCTTTTGCACCAAAAATGAATAGGCATTTTAGACTCGGAGGGACATGCTCTTTCCGTTAATGTGCATATAAATTATCAAATCAGTGGTTCTCATTCGGAACTACAACATAGAGATATGAATAATAGGGTGAGAAATATAAAATTAATTTTCAAAAGGAAGTTTCCTTTTCCTTGTGGACTGCTGCGTAAACCATTTTTTCCTTATGCCGCCTTTGACAATTAAATTACTAAAAACGCACTTATGCCACATATTATGCTTAAAAGGAAATATTTTTAACGCGGTCATTCGCTGTGACATGCAAACAAAAACATATCGTTGAAATCTCTCAAAAAATACTAGATCACTTAGGAAATATTTAGCCGTCGGCAGTTTATCTTATTAGAGCACTTTTTGGAAACTTTGACCCTGTGACCTTTGTTTGATGATAGTAGAGGTTATTTTTATTTTCAAATTCAAAACACATTTTCAATTATGTTTGTGTTTACAAAACATAATTGCACGTGAAGCGAGTGTGTATGTAGGAAGTAATTTCTAATTTAAAATAGATTTTAGTTCAAAAAATGGTTTTGAGTAGACTCACTTAACAGAGTCGACAATTTTTTTTTGAAAGTCTTTAAAAATATATACATATCCTCCTTCTTAGGATAATTGTTTGTCGTTATGGTAAATTTGATAAAATTATTATTGCAAGTACAATAAATAATTGTTTTAGCACAAATGCCATGTATACCGTCTGCCAGATACAAATATGGTCAGCTAATGACGGAAATTTGTGACCAAAATACGTGACCTTCAAATATTTCCACTTTTGAGATATATGGGAGTCTATTATGGTTAGTGTTTAAAATTATTTTATTACACAGAGTGTTCCAAAAACATTAAGAATATCATGTGTTGTGTTTTTTAAACGGAACCCCCGATATGTTATTTTATTTTTGAATGATTTCTTTTCTTGAATTTTCTCCGATCAAAAAAGTGTCTGTTATAATACGGTTATAATACTTTTTTTTTTTAAATAATTAGAATTTTGTGAAGATCTAGCCTAATGTTCATGTTTCTGATGCTTAAAAAGTATTTCAATTATGTAAGGGAAATTCACAGTGAAATCTAACAATAGACCATATTTTATGATCTAATTATAATAAAACTTGCCATCTTATACAGGGTGCCCAAAAATTAAAACTAATCAAATAAGAATTTTAATAATAACTTGATTAACTTAAGTAGAATGCCATATTCTTTTAACTTATCAGCAAATGTACTTTTTAATTTCCTATCGACTAAGTATTTATTCCCGTTTTACAGAATACGCTAAATAATCACACCATTTTTTTGCACCATCTGGTGTTTTTTTTTTTAATAAAAGTTCTAATATTCTAAAGTATCTAGTTGCCTATGGTATTTAAAAATGTCAGATAATCATTTACTCTGTCGCTTGCAAAGCCTGCAAAGTCTATTTTTTGCTATTGTGTTTTTTTTTTTGCTTCTTTTATAACACTTCCACTTTCTTTAAACTTGTTTAATAGTATCTCAAAAACGGCTGATTTAAGATAGAAACCTTTGAGTTTGTCGCTTTAGCCTCTGAAGTCTGTTTTTGCTATAGTGGGTGTTTTTTTTTTTGTTTTCTGGAACTTAAAATCGTTGTTATTTGAATATCGTTATTATATGGCTTGGTCAAAATAAATATTTATACAAAATCGAGAGCCCATTGATATCGTTATTATGCCTGCATAGCATGTCATGAAAATAGTTTATTGGGTTCTAGAGTTTATACGCAAAGATTTCGTGAAGGAAATCAGGCGTTTTTAAGATACTATTAAACCAATTTAAGGAAAGTGGAAGTGTTATAAATCACACAAAAATACACTATAGCAGATACAGGCTAAAGTGACAGACGAAATGAATTATCTGACATTTCTGAATATCATAGGCAACTAGATACATTAAAACTTTAATTAGAAAACACGAAATGGTGCAAAAAAAAAAAAATTATTTGGGATATTTAGTAAAATACGCACAGACTTGACTTAAGCTTAGGTTTAACTCTCAACCACATACATTAAAATTATATTTGCTAATCATGCAGATAGTCTGCGCATATGTTAGTTGTTCCCTTGATGCATATACTGGGTAAATTTTAATTCATGGTGTCATAAGGTTTTGGCTTTCCTGTCCTGATGATTTCTATATCAGTTAAGATGGAAATGTAAGGGGTCTGTCTGCTGGCTGTCGACTCCATTAGCTGATTTCGTCCACTCTTGAGCAGTTACAAAATCTGTTCGATTTCTCAGAACTATTAAAAGTGGTGTTTTAATGAGCTCTATTATTATAGTACCGTAGAGTGGGGCAAATTCGATCGCATGGGGTAAAATCGATCAATCCTGATTTTATGGCAATTATTTAGTCTGGCATCTATGGAAAGGATAAGAAAATTTTGCAACACAGTCTTTTAATAAACTTTGTTTATAACATAGATAACTAGCTGGCTTTTTAATTATTGCATTAAAGTTTCCTGTGTTAAAAAAATAATTTCCGATGGAATGACAACGAGTAATATTTCATACAGACGGAAACAAACTACTACTGGGGAATCCCACTAGGACTAAGTGAATTTTCGAAAAGGGATAAGGTGAAAAGAATCAATTGTCATTTATTTGTCACCGTTTCTTTTTTTGACTTTATGAAAGTGTTGGAATAAAAAGAGAGTAAGAGGAAAATAACACCTCATGGGGTAATACCGATCAGTTTGAAAAGTAAAAGAACAAAGAACATGCTCATAGAACAACGTAGAAATGCCATGTTTCTACGTTGGTTTTATTGAAAATTATGGTGAGAAACTATAAAAAAAAGTGTGGCCTGGCGGGAGACAGCAATATAACCCTAAATACCTCCAAAGCGCTATGAGGGCAGTAAAATAGAGCACTTCATCCATTATGAAAGCATCAGAAAACAATCGGGTGCCATATTCATTGCTTCAGAATACTTTAAAGAACCGGTAGTTTCTAAGGAAGAGAAAAAATGACTTTTGTATTTCTCCAAGTTGACGAAATTTAGGAAATTTCCAAAAACCAAATTTTCCAGCTGATCATAGAAGGGGAAGGTACGTTTTTGAACTGAGAGGGAAGCGCGTTGAATGAAATTTTGTTTTAGTTTTAGTTTATTGAATTATTATAGTTTATGTCATTATTTATCTGTTTGTCATTTCCATAATATATATTTCCGTTATTTCCGTAAGTTTCCTTTTTTAAATTCAAATATTTTTGTTTGGATTACCTCATGTAGCTTTCAAATCGGTTTTTATAAGAAAATAGATGGGTGATTGGAATTCCCCTTTATGGGCAAAACCGATCACGCTTGAATGTGTTAAAAAAATAGTGTTTTAATACATTGGGTTAATAGACATGATGGTATGTGTAGCTAAAAGATGTATGATTATATATAATCTTTTTCAATTTTTTTTTCGATCAATAATAATAATTGCAGCTCAGAAATAGTACATAAATTAGATCGGAATTGCCCCACTTTACGGTACTGCTTTAGATTGCGAAAATCTCTTTTCATTATATCAGCATCGAAGATAAAAAAATATTATGAAATCGCCTTCTATTTTTTTTTCATGGCACTGACAAAAGGTATTTTATTTTATACTATAAACCGTTTTTATTTTGTCCCTATTTTCAATATTTTGTAATTAAGCTATTTCAAAATGATTAATGATATTTGAGCCGGTAGTACGGCTGAGAAGGAAGGGTGCATCATTGCCAATCTTGAAAGTCAAGCAGCAATATGCGGTACCGGTTGTTGGTTGGTCACCATTCAGACAACACTTCTCAGTGGCTCGGTGTGTTCCGGCATTCTAGCCAAGGGCCTTCAAGGCCTGTAGTGCTGAGTTATTATTATTAATGATATTTGAATCACTAACCAATATAATTATCATTGAAGGTGTTAGAATAATTAATGGCAACCTATAGGTTCTAAATCATATTTAATCACACATTAGCTGTGAATACATCTCCTCGTTCCTCTTATTTATTTTTGTTAATTTAATATCATGTATATGTACTATGTTAATAATAATATACTTACTGATATTATTAAACGACTAGGTTCAGATATGTTCGAACTTGTGTGTATGTAATATCTGTATGCATGTACACATATTTGTTATTGTTATCAACATAGTAAGATACACACAGATGCATTTAAAACTTTCCACGGAGACCGTTATAATATCGGGTTTAACGATGTCGCGAATTTTATATTGAATGTTATCGATAGGGCACGTACACTAACCTGCAAAAGTTTGTGTACGCTATTTACACTACCGATAGAAAGTTAGGTAACGACATTAATAAGACCGCTCTGCGTGTGGGACATAATTTTGAAAAGTATCTGATAGCAATTTGCGACAATATATGTACCTAGTTTTTGCTAAATAGAAAAATAAATAGGCTATTACAATTAACACTTTGTTTTTAGATCCATAGACGTCATTGTTGGTGTTTTAAAGTATTGACGTTTATTAGAAATATTTAGCATATTTAGCTGGTAACGGTTCGTCCAAAGACTACCTAGTTCAGACACAGAACAATATAGTATGGAAAAAAAAAACCAGATCGTACTCGTTTCTTTCGGTTAACCACTACTCACACGCACAGTGTTTGTTCCAGTGATTATTTGTATTGTTATCGTTTTGTACATATTTATTTACTTTAAAAAAAGCAAACAGAAAGTAATTAGCGCTATCGTTTACTCGGAATACACCCGGACGATTTCTAACCGGTTAACTGATATGTAAATGGCGATGTTTAAAGATAATGAAACCGCTTGATTTAAACGTTTTTTAATTTCGCAATGATTGGTCGGTAAGCCATAAGATTCCTGGGTGATATGTTGCGGACTCGAACGTAGATGCCACCGCAAGTGGAAGTAATTGATGTGTGAAATCATAGAATTAAAATAGAGAATATTCCATACGACTTGTTTAGATTTGGGTTAAAAGATTTCTGAATCGCCTCGCAAAGAAGGGCACCCAAATGTATCTCTCTGATTTTGATAAAATTTTGTAGCAATGTAGAACCCTGAGAAATATTTGACATCTATTTTTTAGCTGGTTTTAGAGAGGCATAATCAAGAAATGAACCGCAAAAAACACATTTTTCGCAATATTTCAGAAACGAGAAGAGATATCGAGATCGGCTAAAGACCACACAGCTGTAAATATCATTTTTAATCTTTAAACAACTGAAAAAATAAAGCTATATGATGGACACGTTCATATGAAATACTCGGTGCCTCAAATATTTGTTTTAGCCTAATTCGACGATCTGACAAAATCATGTCATGAACTGCATCAACATTTTCAGGGTCGGGCGCACATAAACTGTGCTGTGTGTTCATCTTCAATGGAAAATTTAGCCCTTTTGAAGCTCGCAATCCAATTTATCACGATCGCATACGAAGGACATTGATCGCCAAGGGTATTATGCATGTACACGTAAAGAAGGACATGTGTTAATCTAACAAAAAAACGCAGCATTTAACTGCGAAATTTGGGTTAAATACAGTCAAACAAAAATCATTTTTAAAGTAACAAAATACGAATGTTAAAATAATTGTGTAGATCCGATAATATTTTTAGCATTGTTTTAACAATCAAGATAATTTTATTTTAAACATTCAATATTGTTAGGACAACAATAAGTGTTCGGGTAAAATAAACAACTATTTCATGTTAAATTAACCAAAAGAATTCATTAAAATAAAAAGCAAAAGTTGCTAGGTTAAATACACATTTTAAGTTAAATTGAATAAATGTTATCTGTTATTTCAAAATAACAATTTTGTTGTGTTAAACAAAAAAATTATGTTGAGCCAAAACATAATTGCTTGTTAGTTGATCATATTTTATTGCTACAGCAACCTATTGGTCATTTTTTGATTCGCTTTACAAGCGGAAATGTTCAAGTATCTTGGTATTGTACATTTGTCATCTCATTCACAACATAAAGTGTAAAAATCTGTAAGGCGGGATGGATATATTTAAAACCCTCAAAGTTTTACTGACATCACTGCCATTGCACACCACCAATCGCTGCTTTAATAGTAGCAACTCCTATTGAATGTTTGACTGGCAAATGCATTAGATTAATACTCTATTAACTCTAACTGTTGTGCTTTATGACCCTTATGTCATTTACTGGTGTGAAATGGAAGGAACGCCATCTTCACTGCGATTTTGAAATACACACTTACCTATATTTAACTTACTTATTTGCTACTATATGGAAGAAAACTGTTATACACGTGAACCCATTGACTTTGTTAAATTAATAAAACAATATGGTTGCCTTCATTATACGGTATTCTTGCGAGATAACTAAAATTTTGGTTAACGCAACAAACATTACGGAACATCTAATATAGTTATATCAATTGAACAAATTTTGTTAAAGTAAAAAATGTTTTCGTAAAATATATATACTACTGTGAAGTGTTCTTCTAACAATTTCGATGTAGCTAAAATAACAAAATGCGAATTTCAGATATACGCCTAAAGTTAAAAATATAGGAAATCTTAATTTAATGTATTGTATGTGTTTGATTAACCATAATTTTTTGTTAAAACAACTACCAAGAAGCTTAGTTTTGATCATGACATTTTAGTAATTTTAAGAGAATTATTTGAGTTAATATAAACAGAAAATTCGTTTCATTCATCAAACAACTAAAATGTTTCTTTAGTTCAACAAAATTATGTTAACTAAAAAAAATTCTTACTGTAAGAATTAATTTATGTAAAGTCAAACAAAAATATTGTTACATCAACGCATTTGAGCTTAACAAAGTGATTTTGATTAATTCAACATTTTTCTTTCTCTACGTGTGTATATTGCAAGGGTGATATTACACTGCGACCTAAAAGATCTATTCTGTCCCCTGTTCTTGCTGTTTTACAGCTGGCCTTCCAATCCTATTCCTTTCAGAAAGTGTAGGATATCAGAAGGCCCCAAGTTAGGTAAGTCTCCTTCTTCGATTTCACGTGGGCCCAGGTGCAACGCCCTTGATTTGCACAGTGCTACGCAATTTGAGAGGGGATGGATGCCATCCTGTTCCCCAATCTGCTCCAATCGTTTTGCTTCTCCTTTTGTTCCTTCCTTGTGAGGTACTCTCACTTTGGAAGTGGAAGACTTCTTATGGAGGCCCTGCTACAATTCCTGTTTATTACGGTGTCGTCCCGCGTCGTTGTAGAACCCTGTGCAAGCCCTTAGCCACGATACGACAGCTCGAGCGAGGGGGGAGTGGTTTCACGGCAACGGTCTTCATTCACCCTGCTCCGGTTTTAAGCAGAACTTATTATTATTATTAAACGAACTTATAGCCGCCACTAACCATCTCGTCTTGAGCGAAACCTGACAAGATGGCCTTTCCCCTATCCACCACCCCGGGCACGCGCCTGGTAAGTACCCCCAGGGTATTAAGCATATCTTCGTAAACCTGCTTACCTCTTAACCCTTTCAAATACGGGTACTTGATAACTTTGGTTTGACTTTTTGAGGTAAAACTTGACACTGACACTTCAATATGTTATTTTTCGTTGTTATGGTATTGCAATATTTTCTTCATCCACGGAACCGGTATAGGCTCCGTGACTAAGGTCTATTCACTGTAAGAATGCAGCGTTACATTAGATAGGCGAAAGATTTACGACTTGCGATTGGCTAATAGACGAGGCGAATTCACACATACGAAAAACATTTTATATAGCAAATGAAATTTAAGTTGGATAAAACAAAATATTTTCTGACATCTATGACATTTGTCAATCCTGGTGTTGGTTTCAGCTCTGTATTTGCGTGTTTATTGCTTTTTTGTGTCGTTCGTGTGGTTAGTGTAATTTTTATAAGCAAATTGTTACAAAAATAGTTCTTCTTAGAGCTCTACTGGGTACTGTTGAATATTTGAAGGTATTGTTTTAATAACTATATAAAATGATAGTGATGACATAGTATATTTCACATCAATTTTAGTATGGCAGATGAAGAGGTATTTGATCTACCTGCAGGGTCATCAAAAAAGCCTCAGGGAAAACATATTGGCAGTAAGCAAAGGATGATGGCTTATAATTTGTATCTGGAGCTTAAGCGGGACAGTTCTAAATCGGCAGCAATTAAATTGACTGCAAAGCAACTTGGGGTGGGTGAAAGAACAGTGTGGGATATTGTAGAAGAAAAGGAAATCACAGGAGTTATCAATTCGCCCCCTAAAAAACGTCTTCGTCAAAGTGCATATGATTCCTTGGACGAAGCAGATAGGTCAGCAATTAGACGACACGTACATTCCTTTTTCTTGCAGAACGAATTACCTACGTGCACAAAACTATTGGGTGTAAATATAATGTTATCCATTTATCTTACATTTACTTCATCGCATTGTATCTTACAGGTTATTAATGCAGATGACACTTTGCCAATATTGAAAAGAACGACGCTATGGAAAATTTTAAAAAAGTTAGGATTTAAGTGGATGAAGCGAAGTGGCAATAGTGTTTTAATAGAACGACAAGATATTGTATTATGGAGGCGTCAATATTTAAACAACATTCGGAAATTTCGTGTTAGTGGTAGAAAGATATATTATTTGGATGAAACTTGGGTTAATGCAAGTCATACAAAGCAAAAAATATGGGCAGACACCACAGTACTCACTGCAAGACAAGCATTTGTGGAAAGAGTTTCAACGGGACTGAAAAACCCTTCAGGAAAAGGAAAACGTTTAATTGTTTTACATATTGGTAGCGAAGATGGTTTCCTTGAAAACGGTCTCCTTTTCTTCGAATCCAAGAAAACTGGACATTATCACGAAGAAATGAACAACCAAGTGTTCACGGAGTGGATGAGAAATGTGCTTTCTTTTCTGGAACCAAACTCTGTTATTATTATGGATAATGCTCCCTACCACTCAGTCAGAACAGAAAAAAAGCCTATCATGGCATGGAAAAAGCAACAATTAATTGAATGGCTTCTTGCAAAAGGAATTATTGTTGACAACACTTTGTTAAAGGTTGAGTTGCTTGAACTTATAGAAAAATATATTAACGATAATCCATCCATATGTTATTGATCAAATGGTAGAAGACAGTGGTCATACAATTTTAAGATTGCCTCCTTATCACTGCAATCTGAACCCCATTGAGCTTATGCTTATTTGGGCTCAAGTAAAGCATCATGTCGCAGCTAACAACAAAACTTTTAAATTACCTGAGGTGAAAACCTTACTTATTGAGGGGCTTAACATTGTAGATAGTAGTGCATGGAGGAATTGCATCAAACATGTTATTGAAGAAGAAAATAAGATGTATCAACTCGACAATGTTGTTGAAGATATGATCGAAGAATTCATCATAACAGCAAATACCTCATCATCATCAGATCTGACCTTATATTATGACTATAACATTCTAAATAAACTACTAAATGCGTAGTGATTTCATGTTATCCTTTCCTATTATTACAAAATTTTGATAACCAAACTTTTTCGCTTATGACACTGACAATTTACAATTTGAATTTGCCGCTAATTTTTCATTCTTCGGTGTAATTTGGGCGCCGATCGCAGCGCTATCTACTGCATTCTTAAAGTGAATGGAGTATAGATACCAATACATCCTCTTCATAGAAAGAAACTACATCAGAAATCGACAATCATCGTTTCAATAAAAACATGTTTCCTTATAGATTTGTACTCGTAAAAGATCTACTCAACTGATTGACTGATTTATTTTTTTTTTCTCGTAAATCTCTGGATACTACAGTGTTATATAGTGTGAGAAGATTTGTGTGCTTTTGTTTTCTTTTAAATTACTACATAAAAGTAACTGTTTAACTAATTTGTTTTGTATATAATATTGCAGATAGATCATTGCATACTAAAACTAGTGAAAAAAAAAATTCCATACATAAAGTGGTTTATAAGATACGGGTACATAAAGAAGGTACTTTTTGTCTTATCAGAGCGATAATTGGGCATTCCCGTAATACATCTTTTTTTATGAAATTTTGACAATGTGAGTAAGGTCTCTTTTCTCATAAGCTACGTACTATCAGATGGCCTGAAACCCAGTATAACTAGAGAGCGTTCGACAGAGCTTTTGGCAACTTGTCGCCGGCTCGACTCTTTTATTACCTTAATTCAAAAGTTATCAGTGCAGAGGGTCATACCAAATATTATACCAGTATACATATAGTCAAAGAAATCTTCCACTGGCGCAGTATAGATGACACCACCAGCATTTTCTATTGTTGTGCATTTGTAGTGGTAATATATTTCCATAAGAGAATACTTGTGGTGCCATCTATAGTACGCCAGTGGAACATTTCTTTGACCATATGTATACTGGTATAATATTTGGTCATACTGAAACGACGAAGAAGTATGTCAAGAAGTAACCGCCTTTGTCGGCGCTTTTGATGTTGTGTTGCCATAAAAATCAGGTACCACATTTTTTTAGTTGAGTTATTATTATTAAATAAAAAACGCCAAGAATCAAACAAAATAACAATAAGTTGATTTAAGTTAATTATTCTCGGTCGTGCTTAACAACCTCCAAACACAACCTCAAAGCAATGTCTGCGGTGGCGCTCTTTGTATAAACTAACAGATCGCTATAAGTACCGCTATCGTCGTGCATACGGACCCACTGCAAAAGGCAAGTGTCATTTCTTGTCTTATCTCTTGACTGGTTTAATTCACCTTCAATGTATTTTGACGTGAATTTATACTGTATAATTATATTATTATTCAATAATAATAATTCTTTCTTTTCATTATCCAGGATTGTCGAAGAACTATGGACAAAGTCCAGGTCAAGAGGGAGGTGCAACTGGACGTGCAATCGCTGAAGCAGGATAGTGGGAGTGGGCCCCTGCAGGAATTATGTTTCGTCTGCGGCAACAAGGGCCACAACTACTCGCAATGGTTGAACGTGAAGCCCATTCCCAACAAACCCGCTGAGCCCTACTTCCCGTTCCTAGAGTCGCACGAACCCCCGCATGGTTACGTTCACAAAAGCGACGTGGCCGTCCAAGCTTGTTACCTGTGCTACACGCTGTTATTGCAACAGTGGGATGCGTATGAACGGGCGGCTAAGCCGCACGCCGAACGCCTCTACTGGCTGAAGAGGGTCGACAATGGTCCGTACACGGGGGCGGACATGGGACTACAGGGAGAATACGCGGCTCAAGTGCTTGGTCTTAGTAACGAGGCGAACGTTGCGCCCAGGCCTCCTAGTCATCAGCGGGATGAACTTAGCGCGATCAAGATCAAAACATCTCCAAGGCAAACTCAGGTTAGTCTTAAAGTAATTTTATTATGAAATGTTTTCATGAACATTGATTATGTTCAAATCCTTTCTAGCAGATGACAAATCCTGAACGGGAAGAACGCGAAATTGCACCGGAAGGCGCTCTTGACCTGAGACATGCTAGTTCCAGTAACAGGAGCTCGCCAGTACCATCCTCGATCCCTGTCTATCATAGTCAAAATTCGAATTCCTCGACGGGCACCGACATCTTAGACTTAAGCATGCCGGATAAAAATTCAGCGACAGAAGTGTGTTACGTGTGCGGGGACGAGTTCAAACGCGGCAGTCTCGATTTTATTGCCGCGAAACAGCTGCCAGAAGCTCCAACGCAGCCTTTCTACCCTTCTCTGATGCTCCATCCTCGTCCAAGTCGTTCGAGACCCATGGATTCCCTCGGAAGGATCCAGGCGTGTAGCGAATGCCAACAGCACCTCGTCAAGCAGTGGCACACCTTCCAGAGTCAAGGTATCTCGCACTACGAACGGAATTACACGCTGAGGAAGAGACAGGCGCCAGCTATAGACACTACGACGTTTATTTGCTATACGTGTGCCTTGGAGTACCCGTCGAGCAGTATCCGGTTGTTGTACTGCTGTCAGAACGCCGAGAAAGAGCCTTACTTCCCTTTTATACAGACGCTTAAGGCTCCGCCGCGCGCTAGTCCTATCAGTCCTCAGGGTATGGTGCAGGTGTGCTCGATTTGTTACAAGTCCATACCGCAGAAGCACAAGGTCTTCAGTGGGGACGCTAGTGCTCTAGTGAACAATCACGTGTCCATAACAGATGTGCAATATCACAATAGTAATTCGTCCAGGCCGAGTACGGTCAAATCTCCAGCGAACAGTGCAGGATCGGATATCAGATATAAACCATATGAAATCAGCAAGTCTTCGATAGTTACCAGTAAGAAGAAACAAGCAGCGAATGAACTTAGACAACTGGCAAAGGTGAGCAGCTTTAACATTGTAAAATAGAAGTGCAAGTTTTTCTTAAATACCTACTCGTTCTACTCAAATAAGCATTATTTTTGTCATTTTACTTAATGTAGCACTTGTAACGAAATCAAAAACAAACCGCCATCTGGCGCCCAGTAGAACATTTAAAATTCAATTTTTTTCAACCACGTTAAAGTGAATTCGCGTAAATGGATGTATTACTGTATATTTTAATGCTGCATGCTCGTACGCCCTTTCATTATAAAGTCGCGGCTACATATGTTAACAAGAGTTTCTAAGGTTATTAATGATAAAATTAAAAAGATTTAAGGAAAATAATCCAATGAAAAACTGATGAGAACGTATAATGATAATAGTTATGATAATAATAATAATAATAATAATATATATTTCCAACAGGTTAAAAAAACACCCAATTACAGGAAAATACATAAAAAAAAGAAAAGTACATGCCAAGGAGCATTAACAAAATAGAAAAGCATATAATTCATTCTTACAAACTAAGATTTAAGCGTAAAAGAGAACTATAACAATTTGCTTACATAATTCAAAGAACAAAATAAGATCATGAATCTATGTTGATCACAATAAAATGTAGGGTGATAACGGGAATTCAGTCTAGGTATGAAAAAATTAAGTTTGTGTAAAAGCAACGGGCAGTCGATTCTGTTATGCACCAGGTTAAATAAAAATTTAACCAAACTAATAATTCTTTTAGCTTGCAAGGATTCAAAATTGAATTTGACTAAAAGTACCCCATAATCAAAACCCTTTAGTTGATAAGATCCCTCAGCTAAAAAATAAAGAAACTTTAAAAACTTTCTTTGAACCCATTCAATATTATTTATATGAATTGAGTAAATAGGAAACCATATTAAAATTGCATTTTCTAAACTAGAACGTATCAAAGAAAAGAACAACGTACTCAACGTCCTGGTAACACGAAAATCTCTACAATTGCGGTAAATAAAACCATAAATTTTAAAAGTACGTGCAATAACATCTGCTACGTGATGAGGAAAAGATCAAATAACACTCCCAGATCTTTAAACTTACAGAGATTAAGCAGTACCGGAGATAGTATAAGAAACGGGGTTGATCTTTTTAGTAAAAATCATAGAATTACACTTGAAAACATTAAGTGAAAGCCTGCATTTACTACACCAGGAAATAACAACGTTGATATTAAACTGAAGTACTTTACAGTCCTCAACAGAATCAATAGAACCAAACAACTTTAAATCGTCAGCAAACATCAGTTTTTGACAGGATATATCATTAACAAGGTCATTATTAAAAATTAAGAATAGAAGAGGTCCTAAAGCCTTGGGGACCCCTGATGTAGGGATAATAAATTTAGATATGAAATTACGGTGCTTGACACATTGTTTCCTATTAAGCAAATAAGATTTAAAGAAATTTAACAGGGAGTTAGAAAAGCCGAAAAAGCGCTTTTGATCTAAAAGAACATGATGATCTATCTGATCAAATGCCTTCTGAAAATCCAGGTATATTACGTCGACCTGTCCCCTGTTGTCTATAATAGTTGTAATAATATATTTTGTTAATTTACACAAAAGTGTATTTAACAAGTCAAAATAAACTAAAAGGAAAATTGCCATTGCGCATGAAAAAATACAATAAAATAAAATGAAACCAAGGGCAGGATGAAAATAAACAGGGGAACAATACAAAACGAAACTAAACAGTAAACATTTAAATTAAATAATTAAATATTTAACTGAAAGTATTACTGCTCACTGTAGTTTCGATCTATATTCCTGGGGTAAATTCAAAGACGATTAATTATTTGTAATTATGTACATAATTTAGTATTTATATATTTTCTACATATATCAAATTGCAGGTTATAACCATGTAATTTCGTTATATATTAAAAGTTATTTTTAGCATGTCCTTAGCAACCTGTCTTTCGCGGCTTATGTTTTTTTCTTTTTTACTACTAATAGCCACGAAAATGCCTCGCAAATTTTCATTGGCAAATGTGAACATGACTTAATATAACTTTTAAAATGTTAAAAATATATAATTTGCTGCACTATGTGTCATTATAAATGTTAAATCCAAACTATATGGAAAAGTAAGAAAAAGTCAATTCTACTAATGTTTTATATTAGGCTGCTCGACTAAAATATTTACAACATCAATAGTCTATTATACCGGAAGTAAATAGCAAATTTTTGTATAACACACTCGAATTTGCGGAATGTTGTTTTCCACTAATGTGTACTTGCAGTATGTTCAGTAAAATTGATGTTATTTTGGATTAATTGAAAAAAAGGATAATAAACAAGTTGTAAATTTGACTGGAAAAATGATACATGAACTTTAAACTTTATAAGTATAAGTTGTACATTCTTACAAAATAAAAACAGGTCACTCTTTTTTTTGTAAGGTATGAGAAATTAATAAATATCTATTTTGTAAATTTAGTTCTAAATCAATAATTCTAAGAGGTTTTTGAGAATAATTATAGAAAAAATAGTTATTGAATCGTTAAAATATTGTCTTCGCTTACCGTTTAAGACTACTATTTTTAAATTCCATAAAAGCACTTTCCAATCTTATTACATTTACTAAAGATGCCACCAGTTTCGGTTCCTAAATTCAAACCTTCATTAGGCCAGCTTTCAAATAATATTTCATGATTTAAAACAATGAAAAACTGTTAAAATACAGGACATCGATGCATTTTAATTTTGTTTGCTCAATTGTTGTAGCAAAAAAGTTTCGTTTGTAACTTACCTTTTTTTACAAAATTTTATTAATAATAAGTGTGATTCAAAACAAATAACAAACTAACATTTATTTATTTATTTTATGACTTTATTTGAGTGCTTTCAAATAAATTTAGATTTTAAGGCATTTAATTATCTACATTGAATCTTTTTTAAAATCAAAAGCTGTAACTTTTATTGCATTGTATTGCACAATTACAGCAATCTAACCGTTTTTTTTTTTAATTTTATATTTGCACTTCCTCCAGATTTTCTTTTTATTCTGCCAGCTATAATTGGATCACTTATCAAGCGATCGTATATCAACACATGACTATATTTATATAACATTAAAGTAGCTCCGACGCTAAAAATAACCATTCCTTTATCGGGAATTGTGTATCTTAAGCACATGACGTTTTTTTCATATAGAAGATGCCCGAGCCAGATGTCATCTCTCGTCGTTGTTTACGTTTCGTAAATTACTAAATATAGAGTCCCTTTTTTAAATAAGATTTCGCATATAGTTAGTTCAGCTTTAAGAAATCTTAAAGCGCAACAATAGCCGCGATTATTGAGCTTCTGACAGCATTTGCTCCCTGTTACAACCGCAAATTTTGACGGGTTCAAAGTTCCATATAATTAAAAATCGCGTTAGGAGAGGCAATCCAACTCATTCCTGCGCGATATCAAAGATTCTCGTAAAGTAAAGCAGTGCTTTTAAGTGTTGTGACAAAAAAAAAAATGGATAATCTTCCACATCGATACAGTCATTATCTAATCAGTAATTGAACCGTTGTGAATAGTTTGAGTTCGATTTTCTAAATTTATAATAGATTATAATAACAATTTTTTAATTCGATTAGAATTGGTTTAGTTTAATTCATATTTTCAAGTTCAGGAAATTCTGAATTGATTAAAAGTACCTAGCACAAAATGATTTGTAAAGTATTCGCATTTTAATTATCAACAATTGAATTAATCCTCGATAACTGAAAAGTTATGATTGTTTTTTTTTCCAATTTATTTGAATGAAAAAGTACACTTCTCGCTCCCATACTGAAAAGAAAATAATTAAAAATTATTTTCTTTGTTAGTAGTGCTAAAAAAATATTTCCTTATTAAGAAAAAAACAATAATGTATTTTCTCGACAATGTAAAACCATTATTATCGTGCAAACTTTTACATAATTATATAATATACTATTATTAGTGCATTATAATTAATTATTATTACATTCTTCTAATTTATTAGACATCTAAACGTTTGATTATCTTAGTTCCAATGTTGCATGTCTTAACTGACCGACTTTCGAACCCTCCATATATATAAATTATTATTTTTTAGCAGTTTCGAAGTTAGTAAAGCACATATCGATATCAAAAATACGACGCACTCAATACAGATACTATATTAACGTAGTATTCGCTTCTGACCTTCGCAAAACGCACCTCATGTCAACAGCGCGTATAATATACGCGGATTTTCGCAGGACCCCATCTGGATAAATCCGGATTTTCTACTGGCCACTCCGACGGTATCAGTAAACAAGTAATAAAATACAGAGAGAAAGAGAGAGAGAGAGAGAGGAATGAGATATAGAGAGAAACCACAGCACGCGTATTAGTGTGTGCATGGCAGCGCGATAAAGGTGAGAACAGAATTGATGTGGCACATGTACGGCCTGTGATGCTATCGGGTAGCACAGCAGTCAGGTTGTTTTTCACCGTCCAAAACTAAAAACGAGTACTGCTTGACGTGATTGAGTCGTGATTCGTCGCGAGCATACTAATTGATTGATGATTTTTTTTTTAAATGCGGAACACGTTGGCAGAAACATTAAACAAGTAAGTTTTGTAAACATTATGTCATTTACCTCTTTTTGGTCGTTTACAAAATTTCAAAAAAGAAAACTTGGGAATAAATAGCGTAATACCAAGGATAGATCCCTGCGGCACTCCAGGCATAATATCTGCATTATTTAAATATATTGAATGTAAGATGTCCTTAGAAGTGTCTCCTACTTCCATATCATCAGTTTACCAGTTGACAGAAGAAATGATTTAAACTTTCTGCGTCAGTTAATCAGCAGGCGTTCTTCTCTTTTAAATTCTGTTTAAAAATTTCACTTCAATTTTTTTCACTATTTATCTATTCTATCAGCTTCCAAATTTAGATTTATTTATCGTTTCTTAGATATATCTAGCATCTGATTTTTGGTTAATTTCTATTACCTTTTTTTAACTGATCTTGTTTATGTTTATGTTCATATTTTGTGATTTGATTTGTTGATCTTTACTATAACTATCTTCGAATTTGTTTTTCACTTTCATTTCAGAAAGCTGTGGTTTTAGTTTGGAATAGTTTGGAAGGTGTTGTAAAGGTTGAACAGTTCATCAGTATTAGTTACTTTAATTAGATAGGTGTACTTCTGTATTGAGATATTGTTTAAAAACTATAATATTTTCAGTGGTTTTTTCTAATTTTATTTCTCTTTAATTCATAGTATCTTCAGAACTCAGTTTTGGAAATGAGAAAATCCGAAATAATATCGAATGTTTTCGAATTGTGCTTGTTTGCGAAAACATCGTCTTTCAGCGATATATATGTAGTTCAAAATCTAGAAATCATTGGTGATTTTTTACCGATTTTAACATTTTTTTTTTTTTCATAATTTTGAAATCTCTAAATCAGATCGATAAAAAGAAAAAAATATGAAAAAATTCATATTTTGAGTAAAAGGTTAAAAATACCTATCTACAGATTAGTATTACACATTCTTGTCTTTGATTCGCCAATTAAAAAACACACCAAATGACTGATAATAGTCGTCAATAAATCCTCTATTTATATAAATTTTTAACAAATAATGTAGATGATGTATTTTATTTTTGGTTCGAGATAAAATAAATGATAATAATTATGATGTTTGTAAGTATTAAATTGTTAAGTCAGAAAAAAGAGCGTTGTTATACACACGAAAATCTAATTTGTGGACTTCCTCGGAGCTCATCCATTAGTGTAACTAGTAATAACCGCTTTTGTGTGCAGTAATGAGCAATTGTCTTTATCTAATCTTTCTATAAATAAAGTAAAATCTGATTAATGAACAGCCGCGCGAGTTCCATCCAGTTATTGCATGTTTGTGTGTTTGCACTTGTGTACTTTTTTAGTATTGCGACAAAAAAGATTTCAGATAATGTATTATTTTAACGTTTATTTCGATCTGGTTTGTAATCTAACAATGAGAAAAGGGTATACGGAAAATGTATCATAATTGTTTATTTCAATGTTACTGAAATAACGGCCTAGTGAATTTCATAATAATATGTTTGAAATCAAAGTGTTTTAAAGGGGTCGATGCTGATTGTTATTTGTATTCTTTATATTCCTTTTTTTTGGAAACCGCTCGGTCAAATCGATACGAATTTTCCGTACTGGTTATTTGATATCAAAAGATAATTTATAGCTGAGGATTTAAGAAAAAGCTCTTCACGAAGAGAAGTTACAAAACTTCAAAAATAGATTTTTTCTTTTTTAAATTCGGATTTTTTCTGACCCCTAAAGTTGTCAGTGTTAATTAAACTTGATGCGTTTATGTAGTTAATTAACAACTCAGAAAAAGGAACATACAGAATACATTTTTTCCTAGTAAATAACAATCGACCCCCTTCAATGGTATTTCTTTTAATACTTAGGGGGCGAAATTTTTTTTATTGTTAAATTATTTCTTTTCACCACGAAGAGAGGAAGCATTAGAATGCTTCATACTGTGTTTAATCCCATTTCTGGCATTGGTACTATAAAAAGAATATAATTTAAAAAAGATTTTACAAAAAGCATTTGAAACATTTCTAATATACCCTCGCTTCCAGATGTCGTCTTGACTGATCCATCAGCATTTATAAATTTTAGTTAAGTAACGGCAGCAGATAGTAGTATAACTACTCACCTAATGGGTTTCCAATAAAAATACTCTATAAAAGTAAGTCACAATCGCCAAGAGGAATAATAGCAATAAGTAAAATCAAACACTAGATATTTTTCGCAACTTCACAACACTATATGCAGTAATATGCATATACATTTAAGATGTTCCAAATGGAGAAGTCAATGTAATCTACTCAATGTTTGGAATCTTAATGGGGGTTGATCCCACGTTACACAGAAGAGCCAGTAGAGAGTTTTAGCAACTTACCTATCACTCACGGTAACGGTAAACGTTAAATTGTTATGTGTATTAGGATACCGGGCCACGTTATTTAAACGTGTTTAGCGTGCGTTTGACCGTTAATTTAGGGACTTTCACGTCATTTATTTGGCGAGTCCGAAAAAAGGCGAAAAAGTGCCATCTATATGCACTGTAGTGTTTCAATATACAGTCACGAGCAAATGTTATAGCCACCCTAAATTTTGGGCGAATATCACAGTAAGAAATGAGAAAATAAAAACTTGTAAGTAATACATTATAAATATGTAGTATTTTAAGGGATCTTATTAATTTGTTGTATATTAGAGTGTTTTTAGTACAGCTATAATACTTTTTAGATGGGAGGGGGAAAGTGACATCTCGAAGACTTGAAAATATATAAAAAAAATAATACATTTACAAAGGTATCTATAAAAGACTATTGTAACCATAAAGACGATTATATAAACGTTGAAATAACTGTCACAAAAAAAAAAAAATGCAAGAAACATGAAACCCATTAGTTTTGTCAAAGGTGCATATAACATTTGCTCGCGACTGTATGTCCGCGCTCGTTCACAAATGAGGACGTATTTCTGTATTTATTATCTACACAAATTAGACACAATTGTTTCTGTTAGACACGCACACTTACAGTCAATGTGATTTATTTTTTTGTATTGGTTTTGTAAGAGATCTATTACTTCTTTGAAAATCCCACTACTTTATTACCTTTTTTCCGAATCTATTGCGGTCCGCGTTTATGTTATGTAAATATGATTCAATCATTAATTCTTTATAATCGATATCTTAGAAGCGTATTGGATAGATAATTGTTAAGAAATTGGATAGTTTCCGTTGAAAGCTCGATATAGCTCAACATTGACAAAAGAATATTATGA
Source organism: Protaetia brevitarsis (assembly GCA_004143645.1). Taxonomy (NCBI): domain Eukaryota; kingdom Metazoa; phylum Arthropoda; class Insecta; order Coleoptera; family Scarabaeidae; genus Protaetia; species Protaetia brevitarsis. Next base: position 1,584,022 of record RXPK01000213.1, read on the forward strand.
TCAAACGTGTCAAAAGCTTTGCTGAAATCCAACAAGATCAAAACAGAGACAAGACCTATGTACAGTATTTAATAAACTTGTCATTAATTTTTTTTTTGAGATATATATAAAAACTTGTCTTATGGAAGTTCGAGTTATGAATTTTTTATTGTTTTTTTTTCCATAGCTTCCATATTAGCTTAAAAATTAAACTTGTATATTTAGGTGTGACTATTTAGAAAATATATAAAAAAAAAGTGGTTGCGGCTCCAATATGTGTCCACCGCTTTCGTAAAGCAATGATGAAAAATACTATTACAGCCAAAGGTTATCTTGGGGAATATTAAATATGTGTATTGTATATAAATGATAACAATAATGCGAGTATAGTGGAACGCGAAGTGCTTTTCTTGCGCAAAATAGAGGCTATAAAGGCAATTACAAATTAAAAATTAAAATAGTAGCTAAGTATATACTTAGTTCACACGGCTTTAAATAATAAATAGCATAAACAAGATGTCAGAAATGTATTGCAAATGCCGAACCACAACTTTTTTTTACATTTAACTTGTTTGGTTGATTCCTAGTTTATTTGTATTTTTTTAAGATATTAAATTATTTTTATTGAAAACGCCCTACATCTTTAGTGCACAACTAACTTTATGAAGAGGAAATATCAATTATTTTGTTTGGCTGCCATGGCACCTCGCTGATTTTTTTTCCATACATCTGTCGTATTCATAGTATGCTAGAAATCTATTAGTCATTTTAAAATGCAATATCTTGGTTAATATTTAGACTAAACAATAGTTATATCTTTTTGTAAGGCACGCAAAATTTGTTATTTGATTATAACAACCTGCTATGGTTTCCATTTATAAAAAATATGATGTCCTAACTAAAAAAATTGAAGGATTATTATAAAGTAGATTTCGTATCAAATTCCCAAATAACGAACTGTATGAAGAATATCGAAACTATTTTTTGAAATTCTAAATAAGAAGATTATATCGTAAAATTGAAGAAAAATAGTTTTTTTTTTTAATTTATTGGAAACGAAGAAAAGTTAAATTTAAATTTTGGTTATACCAATGTAAAAAAAAATCGAAAAAATAGCTCTGTCTACCTCATTTTTTTGGTATCTTCGCTGCAAAGTATGCCTGTTAAGTACTAGTGATTGGTTGTTAGGAAGCAAACTGCTATTTTGTAGCAGCTGTTCAATATCAAAAGAAGCTGCTACTTTTCATAGCAGTTTCCTGATAGTAGACAAGGCAAAACATACATGTATATTCGTAGCAGTAAAGCAGTGTATAAAATGTTTCTAAATATGTTGTATGTAAAGTTTGTAAAGGGAGCGTCGTGCGTCGGTTTGAATCGAAGCCGCGTGGTACAGAAGGGATTAATTTTTAATAATCATTTAAATGAGCAAATTGATTTTTAATTTTTTAATTTGGAGCATTTTGTATTCGTAACTTCATTGCTTATGTAATAAAAAAAAAACACCTCCACTCGCTACTGAATCAAGTAGAGTCCTCCGCAACATAAATTCATACCAAGAGCTCACTTTCAACCTGTCGATTGCCGTTATATGAATAAAAGAAGGATGAAAATAGATTTCTATAGTTAACAAAGTCGAGAAATACGCATGTTATTCTGCTAGGCGATTGTGTGTCAGATATACGCTCTGATTGACTTTTAAAACTGCTTTTCATTCTTTTTTTCTTTTCTTTGGTGTTGTTTACGAGCTCTATCACTGAAATTTATAGCTTACATTATCTGATGTTTCCATATAAAAATAATGAATATGAATGGAAAAGAAGCATGAATCGATTTTAGTTATCAAATGAGTCTTCTCTTATTATTTCCCTTTTCACTAATACAAATGTAATGTAGGATTTAATATTACTTTTACAACTTCTTAATAAAGCGAGAAAAAGAATATCAGGCTCAATTTAATTCGGCTGAACCATAACAATTCGCCGAACGTTAATAAATTTGTTCTGCGGCTTCGTGCGTAGGTACGCCTAGTGTTGAAGTCCTTCCCATTTCCAGTCGTTCAGAATGCAATCGACAGCTCCCAACTTTTCACCCGGTATAGATATTGATCGACTAGCGATGACAATAAGATACTACAAGCTGTGTGCAAAGTTGTAGCAACAGTTTATCTGTTTAACGTATACTTTTTTTATGCTTTTTTAAACTGCTCACCAAAAGTAGCAGAAGCAGGTTGTAGCTGCTAACGTAGGCAAACAGTTTTATATATCATTAACAAATTAAATGCAAATTGAAGCTCCACCAATCTTTGATTATTTATGCAACCGAAACTACAAGTATTGCGTACCGAGCAATGCATAATTCAGAATTGTTTGCAAATCAATTTTAACTACTATTTTAGTGTGCTGTAGCTTCGATTGCATTAATAATCGAAGATTTGTGGAGGTTAGATTCGCGTTTAATTTGCTAAAGATATCTTTACATTACAAATACAATTACACACAAAAATAAACTAGTACTAAAAAAACAAAATATATTTGTATATTGTGTTCTCAAATTTTCTAGGTAGAAAAAAATACAAGCCTGAGCTTTTCCTACTTTTTTCTTCTCGTTGATATGTTTACAAAACATTTATGAACTCAAAGGTGATATTATGTTCGGACGTACCGGTACTAACCGGTTATCGAAAGCGCTAAACGTTCTTACATCATGTCAACGCTTAATCAATCCGTCAGCAACAAGATGTAATCGCTGCCTCGCTTTAATCAAAACCGGATCATCTCGCCGAACTTCCACGCTATCGTTACCTTAGTTCAGTCAGTCACATGACATGTGTATACGACGGCGGCGGCGACAACGCGGTTCTTTTTCTGCCTCATTTGATTCGAATGTAGTGCAGTGCGTTGCGCGGATGCTTCTAAACGATATCGCGTGATTAGTGCTACGATGAGTGGCAGTGACGAACGGTCAATTGTGCCTGATCTACGGAGGATATATTTTGTTGTTTACAAAGAATAAATTACGGTTTAAGAGTTTTAGTTGTATTAATTTCTGAATCTATTACGTGTGTCTACTTGACAAGTTTGTTAATGTTTAGTTTGTCCTAATTAACATTAATTTCAAAAATGAAATTCCTGAGCGATGATACAGTAGTAATAGGGGTAATATCAATTATACAGTCTACAAAGTAGTATATAAATTCCAAAGAAAAATTTTATAATGATTTATTTGAATGAAACTCAAAGTTATTTAGCTAATTTATTTGATAGTCAATGTGAAATACAGCTACATTCGATATATATCTTATTGTTTACTATGCATGATCTTTTTTGGCAATAAATCTTCAGTAATTACATATGCGTAGGTTCCTACTCATTCAAAATAGTCATTATTAGCCTATTAAAATGGCAAAAAGTGAAAAGATGTAGGGATTGAATTTCCTTCGGATTTTTAAAAATTAGAGAACCTAAAGCTTTGTTTAAATTCAATTGAAACGTGTACACTGGAGTACAGAAGAATCAGATACACTAATTTTTCTCTGTGTCTAGTTAGTTTTTGACTGATTTGCCTTTTAATTTGTCATTTCAAAATACCGAATTAGCAGAAAATGAAAAAATATTTATACCATGGATGTACGAATACTTTTGGAGTTAGAGAATGGCGGTCTAGCATAGTAGCAAGTAATTATGGCATTAATAAAAGTGCAATCATGAGTATGAGAAAATGGTAGGAAGTGAAGAAGTATAAAAGAAGAAGGTTTGGGAAAATGTAGAAAAATTTCAATCGATTATCCAAATGAAGCTGTTTAAACAGTATTTAAGGCACAAAATGCATTAATTGCAGCAAATTTTTCGACTTTACGATTAACGATAGGTCGAACAATTAAAAAATCCGTTTTTAAAGAAACGGTACGTGCTACAAAAAGTACATTGATGCAAGAAAGAAAACAATCTCCTATTTTGCTTAAATTATGTTTGACAGTCTCATACTTTCTGACGAAGTTTACCAATCTACTGATGAAAGCATATATGTCTACAAGAAACAAATCTAGACGATTTACCTTTATATTGAGTTATTGCTTTAACCTTCGTGCAGTTTTGATCTGAACCCGTTAGGGAACATTTGAGATTTATTAATGAAAATGTACAAATGAAATTTCCCGCCTTAAAACCACAGTGAATTGTGGATAGCTATCGAAGACAGTTGAGAGTTGAGCTTGGATGAAATGATTACATCATCAATGCCTGCAAGCTTCAATCACTAATAGTTAATGAAGCAACGACAAAATATTAATTGTATGTTTGTTTTATTTCTAAAATATGTTGTATCAAAACCGGTTCATTTTTTCCCTAATAATGATTTTGCAACTTATGGTTGTTGTTACTTGTTTTAATTAATAAAATGGCGACAATTTTAGTGAGAGTTTTATGGAGTTCATAACCTATTTGAGAAGTATAGAACATGTTGGTGTTCCAACTCAGTAAATGAAGGGAACATAAGTAAAAGGATTTAAATGCAAATAAAAAATATGAGTTAAGCACTCAATTATCATAATTAAAAGTTGTTATAATTTGATAATAAGTCTACACAGCAGAATTTATTTATTTAATATTACTTTCCACACTTATATATAAGCAATTGCTGGTTAGCAACTAACGGAATATCTTAATTATTAGTTCATAGCTATAAATAATGCACTTAAACCGTTTTACTTATAATCCATTCAAATATATTGTTAAATTAAACATTTACAGAGCACAAAATACTCAAAATGATGGATTGATTTTTTAAGTGTACTTTTTTGAACCTGAGGGTACCAAAATCGAAAAGAAGGGGTGAACAATGTTTTACGTACTCTTGATGTTCGTTTAATATAATTTTTCCTAATAAACCATTGTGAAATGTTACAAAATGTCTATTGTATAAAACGTAATTGATTTTTTTTTTGAAGTGGAGTTTATTTAGTAACAGAAACAAAAGACAACTTCGGGTTTATTTGAGATGTAGAAGGGAGACATTATTATCAGTTGTCTAGTAGTTTTACTAACTGATTTTTAAGTTATTATAATTGATTTCACTATTGTTTGATAAACAAGATATTTTCATTATTTGTTACAATTAATTCCATTCCAAATCATTCGATTTCATCTTTTGGATTTTGAATGCGGTGATTGATAAAGTGAATAAATAATGATTTAAAGACAGAAAAATCAAATTTCTTATGTTTTGAATATTATTACTATTTTTTATTAAATAAAATATTTAAGAAAACTATTATCCTTTTTATACCTAGTTTATGAAACAAAAATTACTGTTAAAATTTAAAAATAAATTGTTTATCTTGATTACTACTACTTGTTTTTTGTTTTAATACATTTTCGCTTTACATTACTATTGAAGTTTATACCAATTTTCCGTCATTAGTTCTTTTTTATATATATATGTAATGTAATCTGCACATCAGTACACCCTTAAACATAATTAGATAGATATAATTTTGAATTTTCAATGTCTTTCCCTATGTTTCACTTCTTTTGGATCATCAGCATACGGTTTATTTCAAAATAGAGTTCTTTAATAAAAACTACTGGTTTTAAACGTTATATTAAATTTGTATGTCATGTATTCCAAGATTAATTTTACAAGAGTTGCGATGGAGAAAATATTTTTTAATTTTATTTTGAGATTGTGGATTAATTAAATGTTTGCTGATGTCAAGATTTTTAAAGATATTCCCAGTTTTTGAAAAATATGTCAACTTTGACGATGAAAAGAAAACTTTCCTTTTCAGGCAAAGTATCCTGTAGAAAAACGTTTTAAGATTTTTTTTTGAAGAAATGTGAACGTTGATTAAACTGTCATTTTTAAGATAGACACAATAAATTGTAAAAATATATAATTTGTAGAACACTGAATAAACCAAATAGCACAAAAAAAATACCGTTAGAAAAAGATTTAAAAAAATAAATACATTATATTTGCTTATAAATGGAATTTACAAAACAATTATTCAAAATGGTTGTAGTTATTTTGCCGGGGAATTGCGATCATCAGAAGACATGCGTACTGAAAACCATTCAAGGAAATAGATTATGAAAAATAAATAATTTTAGGAATTGCGAAGAATTAAAGTAGTAGATGTACCGATAAATCGATAGGGCTTGCCACCAACATAACGTATCATAGCTGGTGTTACTTATTTGATATTTAATTCGGGGAATGCTACTAAATGCTCTTGGTTTATATAATTTTTGATTTTACTTTTCTCTTTTCAGAGCAACGCCGCCAACTTGAGATCAATTTCCCCCACGCAAGACATGAACGGTCAGACGTGCGGCCAGAGCTACCGCTGTTACATCTGTTCGGGTCTGTTCCCGCGCACCCAGATGGAATGGCTGAGCACGAGTCCGGAGGGCATGAATTCTCACGCGATGCACTTCCCGTGCTTGAGGAACGTCGCCAGGACCTCGGAGAATAGCTGCATGGACTCGCACGGGCGCGTCCTGAGTTGCACGGGTTGCGTTAATCACTTGGCCCGTCAATGGGACACCTTCGAAGCGGAACGCATACCGCTGGAGAGGCGTAGGTACGACATACCGCGACCGGATCCGAACTGCGCCAACGGGGAACGGGGTATAACGCCGCCGAACAACTGCGAACGGCCTATGGTCAGCAATCCGGGCGGGAGCAGTATCTATTGCTTCCAGTGTGGTCTACATTCGGAGTTCACGTTGGCCAGGGTGGTTTATAGTCGTCCACAAGGTAATTTGATTATTTTCGGAAAATTTAAGTTGTTTTTGGACAAAATTAGAGCGGAAAATTTGAAAATGTGAGAGTTTTTATGGTCAAACTAATTTAACCAACTTTAACTAGCATTGGTTTAGACCAGGGGTCGCCAAACTACGGCCCGCGGGCCAAATCCGGCCCGCGCAAGTTGTAAGTACCAAGCGGTTAATTCAGCTATTGCCGATAGTTTTTCTCATCCACAATTAGGGTTTACGAAAATTATTGTACCGGGAGGTATCTACATCTATTATTCACCGACTGATAGTCAACTGATGTCGCGGTAAATAAGTCCGGTTAAATTATAATATTAATAATAAATTGAGAATATCACAATACGCTTCTTAATGGAGGCAAAAAATGTCTAGTAGTTTTTGTTCTTGATGAGTCAACAGTCATTGTTGATACTGTCCAAGTATTTTTGTTTTGTGCAAAGCTTTCAATAAGTCATTGCATAATTCATGAAACACTATTCTATCTATCTATCTATTTTGCATTACTGAACCAGTTGTGGTAGTGGTTAACTTTATTGGCTTTCGGCGAGTTAATCATCGCCAGTTCGATGGTGCAATAGTGGAAAAGTTTTATTGAGATTTTTGAAACTCAGAGAATTATTAATATTTTTTTAATGAGAAAGAATTCTACAATCGTTCCGTCCATTAATTGTAATTATTGCTTGTGTTTCTTATGCCCTCTAAACTGAACTTTCGTCCCTTCAAATTATTTTAAATAAAAAGATAGGTACTGACATTCGTTGAAGTATTACAAAAAAAAAATAGGTCGCAATTCATTTCTTGTGATCTAGTTTGGATTAGAATTCCTAAAAATGGATCCTATTTTACTTTTAATTTTCTGGACATATGTTTTCAAGGTGCCCAAATCTTCAGAAGTAGCCGGTATTGAACTACAGAGATGTGTTTCCAAATGCCCTAAAATAGTGGAATCTTATTTTTCTTGACTTTCTTCTTAACACTACTCTAGGTTTGTCTTTTTTATCCTTTTTATTAATAAATTTTTGGTTTATTGCGTAGTACTTGGTTGTTTTATCAATCGTTTATTTCAGCATCTTGTTTTCCTGTTTCTTCCAATGTTACGCTTAAATATTTAAATTTCTCATTTGCTATATTTTAGTATCATTATTTCAATTTAGTTTCAACATTCTAGTTTCCGAGGATTTTAGCTTTTTCTATGTTCATTGTCATGCCCTCTTCTTCCATGTTTCCTTTCCATATGTTCAAATTTTCTTTGTTTTTCACTGTCTGTTATGATGTGGTAATAATAACAGACAGTGAAAAAGTCTGCAAAGATTCCATTATGTAGCTATTTCAATCCTCTGCAAATTCTTGTATCACACAAACACTTTATTAACTTTTTGTTCGCGTTTTGCCTCATTTTGCAAAATGCCAACCAGATGAAGATAAACTTTTAATATTTAATATCTACTGTTTGGTTTATATATTGCGTACTTTTCTAGGTACTAACATATAGAAAACAATGATTATTATAATATTTACTAGCAATAATAATTTATTGTAATGTTATTTATAATCCACCAGGTAAAAATTATTTGACCATTTGGAAAAGTTAATAAATAATAGGAATAATTTAAAATAAAACCACTGAAGTCTGTAGGGAATGTTGCAGAAAAATATAAGAATATACAGGGTGTTTTTGAAAAAAAAAATAAGTTTTGTAACTAAGATTCTTTGACAAGTCAGTAATTTTTAAACACCCTGTATGATAGTATGGAAACTTTTTGGTTCATTGTTTTCGGTTCAATAATAAACACAGAGGAACACTTAATAAAAAATATACACGTTAGAGTTTACAACCTGGCCCGCTGAACTTAATTTTCGTTACGATTTGGCCCTGTCCTAAAAAAGTTTGCCGACCCCTGTTTTAAACTATTAACTTTAATCAATTTTGAATGAAATTATTGTAGTGTGTGTTGGGTATGTGCTTACCGTACAAACTCTTCATTTTTACGACACTCAAAAAAGCATAGAATTCAAACTACTAGAGCTTGTATAAATAAACAATACTAGGAGCATTCATTTTCTCTATTCACTTCAGGTAGAAATGCCCCGTACTTTCCTGTGTTGTTGAAGCACACGAGCCCGCCAAACGCTGAACAATTGCGGGAGGACGGATCTGCCCTAGTCTGCACCTTTTGTTACCACAGCCTGGTCAGCCAATGGAGACGATACGAGGCTCAACCTGGAGCGCCACCTGCCGACAGGCGCGAGTACAACACCCACGACTATTGCTGCTACGTGTGCGGCATAATCACCTACAGGAAACGAGTGCGGGCTTTACTTATAAAGGTAAGGATTTGTTACCTTCAGCACCATTGGAGGCAGCTTCAGTTAATAGTTAAATGCATAGATACTTAACGTGATAGGCCTAGTTCTGTGGTGGGAATTCTAAGTACGCCAATTTGGTTTTATAAAAGCATAATGTAAATCTAAAGTAACAAAGTATTTATTAAGAATCGTGGTGTCCAAGTACGTTAAAAACAACGCAGAAAAAGTGGATGACAACATAATTAGAAAAAGATATCTTTTTTTTCATCTCATTGTGCAGCGATTTATATTAACGACATTAACGACATGATTGGTTTTCATTCACATATTAATTTAATAAAGAGATGTTTTAAAGTATTAGTAAATAAACAAATTTATGATAAAATTTGGTTTTGCAGATAAAGTAGATAACTATACACTAGATGGGTTCATTAGTAGTGTAGCTTCTGAGCGTAAGAGAGCAGCACTTGGCAGATACCAGATACCTACATCACATGATCTCAGAATAATGAATATGTGTTGATGTTTATATAAAACCTTCTTCAGAAGTAAATGATAATTAGTAGCTGCAGTTTTATTTATTTATGAGAGGCGTCTATGTTGGGGATGAATATTTGAAAAGAAATTCAAATAGGTTTCTAAATATTTTAAAATTGTCACATCTAGTATTGGATTGGTTGTGTGAAAGCTTTATTGAAGACACATAAAACGAAAACTTTGTAATTTCTTAGTGTTAATGATTAGGAATAACTCTAGCGTATTCGCCGCACTCTTAGATCTTCTAAAAATAAAAAAATCAGTTTTTTGGTAAACAAGAAAACGAAAACTAACAAGTAATATGTTTTTATACAGGTGTTTCATTTAAAATGTTGAATTTGAGCATCATATTTCCGGTAAAACTGGAGGTGATAAAAAATATAACATAGGTTAAATATTTATAGTAAATTACACATTTAGAATTTTATTAAAAAGTATATGTAAAAAAAAAGACAGGGATCTATGGACTAGGACGTCTGGTATGCTTCCTAGTTTCTTAATTTTTAACCATTATTAACCTTATCGGTTTGTTAACCTAGCCGTTTAACTTTGTCAACTTTAATAATCTATAAATGTTATTATGTTACATTAAAATATGTTGATTTAACAATATTAACGACAGGTGATTAACACAAACAATTTTATTATGTATTGCAAACAATTTAAAATTAAAGTTACATTTTGCTATTAAGGCGTAATTTATAGTCAATACCGGTCCTGTATTGATATGCTGTAAGCAGGTAAACTAGATCTTTCAAATGAGAGGTCAGGTCATTATCGCTGCAGCAGGTGCAGTAAAACTATTAGAGAGTTAATCTTATATCTTGAATTACATTATACAGGGTGTATCAAATAAAAAAGTAAATTTTGCTTGGGTGTTAACTACACGACATATAAAGCACAAACCCACTGAAACCGGATTTCATCATTAAAGAATAAAACAAACTAAAATTTAGAGCCAAAAATTCTTTAGTCCGGGCCTGATGCAAGAATACGTCATGTTAAGCACCTGCTAAACGTGGTATTATGTATAAATACATTGCACTCATTTAGTATTATTCTTAATGGTATGCCGTAAGTTCATTTAACGTCATTCTGAGTAAATAAAGGCCCTTGTAAAAATAGCAAAACTGAGGCATTTTAAATTTCTTCTTTTTACAAAATAAACATTCCTTTTTTGTTAAGAGCATTCTACGTAAGTCTACAAAGTATTATTTTTAATATCCCGATAAGACGTTCGAGTTTCACCGGATATGCGACTTCAGTAGTTACTAAAAAACGTAAATATTTTTCTTTTGCTTTGTTGAATCGAGAGTTGTTAATAAACGGTACCACATGAATCTGAGTTATTTCTTTTGGATTTATTTAATCATATAACGCAAAATGAATTGATCGAATTACACAGAAATAAATGTAGATACAGAAAATTTGCAAACACGCCTTTTTACTATGATATCGCGCGAAAATGAATCTATACATTCTCGCGCTTTTGCCGATGCATCAAGCTTCGATTTTCTTTATATGAAATCGTGATGGTCCTGCAAAGGATCGTTTTTTCGAGACGGGAAGAATTCAAATAAAATGTTCGAAGTGGCTTGCACTCCAAGCGGCGATCTACACAAAACTAACAGCGGTAATGGCTGAATGATAGTGGTATGTGGGAGTATACTCGGGACAGCATTTAGGTTGGGCACAGGTGCGAGTCTAGCCCACGGCATTTATAAAATATTTTTTTCTCGTTAATGCTTACAAATAGACCCCCTGTGCATTAAGACTTTTTGATTGTATATGATTACAGCTGCCACATATTATTATATTTACCTCTATATTTGATACACTCTGTATTTATTCGGATTGTGTCATAAATTATAAGTATTCTACATATTCTTTGCGTCTTTCTTCTGCAGGACTTTCCTTTTCTGCGCTTCCATCCCCAACCAGAACTATCTCTACTGCTGGAGAACGGCGACTACGCCGTCGTTTGCCTCGATTGCTACGAAACGTTGCGCACCCAAAGCTTGGAGTACGAACGTTGGGGTCTACCGCTGGATAAACGCCAGTACAACTGGATAACGCAACCGCCGCCGCCCGAAGACAGTCCCGAAGCGACGATAGCTCGGCTGCCGAGCGGCCAGCGCAGCGACAAGGTGGTAAGACGGGACGGTAGCCCCGTTTCCTCGGCTAATCGAGGGCCGCGCCCGCTGTGCTCTCATATTACAGGTGCCGCAGACGTTTGTGACGAGACCGGCGCGAAAGAACTGTTCCCCGAAGAGCGCGGAGAGACGGAGCGGTTCGAAGAGCAGCGAAGCTGGTGAGTGTCCTAAAATGTTTATTTTTAATTATGTCTGCCGGATTTTCTAAGATTGTACTTGACTTGTTTTTAATTTGGAAATGTACACATAGCTTCATCTTGCGGAACTCGAAGAAACTTATCTAAGCAGTGACATAGTTGACTCGCTGATTGCATTCAGCAGAATCAATTGTTGTACAACAGTTGAGTAATCTAGTAGATGCACCTGGTAGGGTCATCGAATGTCACGTCACCAGTTGATTAAAGTTGTTGGAAGCGAACGGCGATGTTTTGGAGCGTGCATATCCTTCGAAATGGCGAAAATTGTGGACTTAACGTATAAATATAATGATTGATTTCATGTTGCATAATTTGCAATATTTCTGATAGATTAGTCTCTATTTTTGCTGTTGACTGTCTTCAGTCACTTGTGAGTATAATATATTCCTGTTATGTAGGAATTTCTGTGTATCATAAAGGCAAAGTGGTTCTCTTTACCAATAATGTTTAAGAAAGTGCTACTTCAAATAAAATAGGTGACGTTAAAAACATGTGTAACACTTAGGTAGATATTAGCATACATATGTTTCACTTTACCAAGGATCATGTTGTAGTTTCCGATCGACAATTTAGCGAATATCTTCACGTTAATAATGAGATTTCCATCTTAAACTCTCATTCATTTATTCTTCCTCAAATAAAATAGTTGAAAGACGTTTTGCTATTCATAAAAACCTAACTACATATATAGACTAAATATTAAAATACAGCGTCTACATTTGACTACAATTTGGGAGGGGGGAAGAAAGTGTCCTGTCCGGTTTATAATCTATTTTGAATCTAAACTGTTTTTTAGTGGTTTTTTAATACTTTGGTCATTTCCTTATTTATACATTCGGTAAAAAAAAAACCATTGAGTTGATCGATAATTTATATCTTTTTCGGATCTAGGAACCGGATAGTAGATCCGGATCTGAGAACCGAATAGTAGATCCAGATCCGAAAACCGGATATCCGTATTATTTCAGATCCGGATATCCGAATCTGAATTTTGTACTATTTTATAAAAATGATTAAGTTAACATCAATACCCTATATATTAGATGTGCTATGTGGCTAAAAGTATTTTCTTCAAATGTTGGCCATGATTCCTCAACCTTATCGCCCGTTACTGGATTTTTTTTTTGCTGATCTTGCGTTCATAGTTGGGTAAAATTAAAGAAGATTGAAAACAAGTACTTCCTAATTAGTTTGAAATTGTGATTTATTTGATACATTCAAATTATCTTTTCACTGCCGGTTTCGGCATATAATTTGCCTTCTTCAGGTAAAAAACAATATTAAATGTAAAAGCCAATTAAAAAATTAAAAATCATGATTGAATCGAGACATAAGTGAAAATTTATAAAGTTTCGTGCGGTACCGCAGGCGATTTCTCCGGACAACCACATTTAATAACAAACAGGGTTACTGGTTTTGTAACATTTCCAAGCTATTTCCTTTTTGTGCAATATATTTCTTATAGTGCATTAACTTCAAGTTTGAACTTGAATTTTAAATGCGAATATCGTCGTTTTCACTAATTTTTTCTTTTTGACATGTTCCATAATAAAAAAGTGAAAACAAAGAAAAGGATGACTATAAGAAATATATTATAAAAAAAGAAATAGCTTGAAAATGTTACAAAACCAATAACGAAACGTGGCAATAAAAGAAAAAAAGGGATATCTTTTAATTAAACGTCGACCCAATGTAATCACAAAAAGAAAACAAAGAATTCAGAGGACAAACAAATAAAAAGTAAGGATGTTAGCGATTGAAATAATAATCTACTTCCTCACAAATTCTTTGTAATTAAAGCTATCGGTTTTATCCAAATGAGGATATCTTCAGGCAAGCTACAGAAACAATCTAAGCATGATGTTGTACATTAAACAATAAATTAAAAGTTAAAATCAACATTTCGAATTATTCAAATGTATTGGTAATTAAGTTAATTATTTAAATATTCTTTTAATTTAAAACAAGTTAAGATTAAAGATAAGGAAATATTTTTAAAAAAATAATACTTACACAATTCATTTTTATAATTTTTTGAATATTCTTGTTATTTTAAAAATATTTCCTTATCTCTAATCTTAACTTGATTTAAATTAAGAGACTAAATATTTACATGATGGCCCTAATGCATTTGAATAATTTGAGATTTTGAGTTTAATTAATTTTTTAATGTAGAATCCTCAGGTTTGGATAGTTTCTGTAGCTTGCTTAAAGATGTCCTCATTTGGACTAGAGTGTAGCTTTCATTAAAAAGAATTTGTGAGAAAGTTATTCCAACCTCTTAATTATTTTCATTATTAGTTTAAACTCACACGAGCCAACAATCAATTATGTGTCACCGATGTATGCACAATTTTGGTAACGTATTTCATAAACTACATGGGATGTTTTATTTTTTCAATTTTTAATTTTAATTTTGTACAGGACAAAATTTAAAAATACAAAATGTATACTATAATTCAAATTTAAAACATAAAAATTCGATCAATCAATGACAAAATAGAACACAACACTTTCCTAAACTTCATATAAATATATAACTTTATTCTGTAAACAAATAAAACCACAAAACATATTTCCTGAAAATTTGATAACACTTTTCATATTTAACAAAAAAAAAAAATCGACAATCTTTATATGAAATAAAAATCTCATATAATAATAATAATAATGATATTTATTTTTCTGTGAACCCTAGGACATATAACAAAGAAAGTAGGTACAAAAGGAACAAATAATAATATCAAGGACACAAGAAAAACCGCAAGGTTTGGGTTTGGTTCGAGTGCACAGCACTACAACCATTCCTCCACCCAACCTTGATGTAATAATGATGCTATTAAACAAATGTTCATGCTTAAAACTAACTTAATATTAATTCTGTGATGAATGAAATATGAAATGAAAACAGAGCAATACACAGGCTAGGTATAGGCATATATTTACAAAAAACTGCTGCCATTTTGTTGTTTATCAAACATGTATTGGCGCATATAGTTTCTGAACGTAGCTAGCGACAACCCCTTAGCATCCACAGGTACACTATTATACACTTTATAAATAGTGTAGGAGAAAGAACGTTCAAATAGTGAAGTCTTATGCAGCGGTGGTGTGATTAAACCGCGGAATCTAATATTTATATGTAGCGTTTTTTTTGCGGTGGACTATTCGGTCAATGATGACAACATTTGGTAACGACACGTTCACGTCAAAAAAAATGTTGACGTTTGATATAAACATGGTCACTAACATAACGCCAAAACGGAGTTCTATGTTGATGGCTGTGTGTGTCAGTATTCTAATCATCCCATCCTAACCTCAGAAATCACAAATATGAATCTGAATCTGGAGCAAATAGTTCTGCTGCTTACATTACAGCAAACAGATGACGATTTTCTTGTACTTTTCAATGATATGGACAAAGTGCACAAATTGCAACGACTACGTCGGCAGCGCTAACACATAGGGAAAAACACTACAAACAACAATTATATTTTGAACGATATGTGGAAATGTATTCGGATAACGAGTATAACTTTTTATCTGTTGCATCAAATAATTGTAAAATTTTGCGCGGCTGTTTCGCCATTACAAATTGTCTAATAATATAGTATATATAATTCTAACGTCAAATATCAACCTAACAATAAGACAAGGTAAACCATTAAACAGTACATATTTAACATATATATGTACCTAACCAACAAATGACAAACCCGGATCTACTTGTATTAATGTCGCTGCAATCGCTTTTTTCGCTTGTGAACGAAGTTTAGAGTATGTTCACGAATTCTCATGACCAAACCGGATGTATTTTAACATTGAATTACTTTGATTAGAGCAGTACTAGAAATGACCACAACGCAAAAATAGCAAATTCTATGACCAATTCACATATTTAGTGATAAAGTTATGCGCCAAAATACGCTAATGGTGTACATCCGTTCGGAAAGATATCTTATTGTACAAGTAGGAGGGCAGCCCCGAAGTAATCACAGTATGGCACATGCACGATGCCCTTAAGAAAACACGATGACGCATATTCAACCATTTGCAATCAGAAAATGTGTGGGAGATGTGATCAAATTTCCTGATGTTATACACAAATCGTAGGCACGAGTTCTGCAACTCTTGAATTCTTTTCTGATGGCAAGCATCGATACATGGCCCGTACACACATGAGCAATACATAAAGGAGTAGCACGAGCGCATTGCAAAGGTCTTAACTTTTGCTCTTATGGGCAAAAGCGATCTATGTTGGTATAGCATCCTTAAATTGCAATAAGCCCTTCTAATATACACTGATATTTGTTGTCTATATCGGAACGTGTTGTCTATAATTAGGCCGAGGCTTTTCGCTTTTTTATTGAAATAAAGAAAAGAATACCGATGTTATCAACAACCAAATAAGAAAATTGTTTATGATACATTCCACATTATTGTTCATTTTTAAAGATTCTATTTAAAATTATATACACGTAACAAAAGAAGAGGTTTAGTAAAGAAACTGAAACGTTTATCCGTATTTCTTTTAATTGTTGTCAAGATGAAAGGAATTCTCATATTTTTCAAGCCCCTATCTGAGTAGAATTCTCCAACTTTGAAGGTAATGTAATTCGGACAGCGACGCGTTTAATTATTCGCACGTTCCGTGTATGCTAAATTTCGCACCTCGCCGGCGGCGACTACCGTAGCGATGTTAGGAAAATCGTTTCCCGACACGCCAATCCTAAGCGGTTTTAGCGCGCCGACGACCGCCGCATCTAACACACTATAATACCCCAAGCCTCCCGCCCTCCCGTCATTTTGACGGGCGTCGCGCGTTCGGAGGCGCTAAGAGTCGCGTCTTCCCGACTCGACCCGACCCGAACACAGTATGTGTAGTAGAGACATCAATTGGGTAGATCGCGCGTCGGCGCCACATGCGCGAGACGGTAGGGAAGCGCCCCTCGCCCTTCCGTACGCACGCACGCGTCACCCTACCAAATCCTGCGATAGAGAGGAACTAGACGAGATAAACGGAGAGAGGGAGAAAGCCACCGTCGCGGCGACAGCGGGCGGAAATCAAGAGCACCACCGCCAGACTAGAAGCGAGGGTCTGGCGCGCTTGTCAATAAACGCCTTTTTGCGGTTTCTCACGCCCAATCCCGCGCATACTTTGTTTACGTATCGTACAACAGCGAAAGCGAATGCACGCGCTATACGTGCGACAGTGTAATTTATACTACCTTCCCGGTTCTTTTGCCGTTTAATAATTTTTATATTTCGGGAAAAAAAAAAGTTTACTTTTTTAACATTTAAAGCTCGCGCCTTTCGTTTCTGGAAAATCGCGTTGAGGATTTAACTTAACCCGATTTATTATCTTTGTGTTTTCGTTAATCTTCCGGTATTGAGTGTTTGTTTTTGTGTTCGTGTGTTCCCCTCACATTTCGAAGATCATCCGTACGTCACCATCATCACTCTCCCAACGCGAAACGGAAGTCACTAACGTACACACGCACACACACAAACGGAGAGACAGACAGGCTCGCTAACCTTCTGGGAACGCGCCGAGGGAGATACGTTTCGGTTTTAATTCGATCTCGTTCGCGACCGTTCTTTCGCTCTCCCCTTGCCGAGCGCGCGGGGTAAATATATACTTAACGACGGCGACCGTGACGGCAATTCGACTACACCGGAAGGATAGGAGAAGTAGGGGATGTTGACTTTAACGCGTGACAAGTATGGATTTTAAGTCGCCGCACTATCTCACCAATTTATATCATCCGTATCCGCAGTATTATCCGGCACAAACGGATGGTAAGAAATAATAAAATAGAACGCATTTATTATATATATATTTGTATCTTGTATATTGTGAAATTATGTTTATGAATTTCTATAGTAAAGATTAAAGAAATCAAAATTAATGCAACAATTGGACATGTTTACCTTTTTTGACCAAAACTGAGTTGGTTTAATTCTATGGATCCCAGTATTAAGGTTGCGTTTCCAAGAAGTGCAATGGAAGTAAAGGGGTAGCAAAAATAACATTTTCGTTCAAGTCCATCGTCTACAGAATAGGAAAATAAAGAAAAATGTTATTGTAAACGTATTGCTGTGTACTGATCGAATTAAATGAAAAATGCAAAACTGATTTTAAAATGAAAAAAAAATAAAATAAATAAAAAAATAGTTAGCTCAAGATTTTAAAGAACGCAAAAGAACTATTAACCCTCGCGAATTAAAACTTAAATCTAACCACGAAAAGTAAATTGTGAGTGTAAGAAGTCAGACTTTCTTAATTACCCGAAAAATTGAACAGGTTTAAAATAAAATAAAAGAACAGAATTTTCAATCCAATGATGCTAATTAACAATCAATTTATTTCAACAACGGGTTAAATTACAGATTGTGCAGAAAAAAACCCTGAAGTGAAGGTTCTGGCCTAAAATAAAAACTGCACTTGACTCTAAATTAAAATAGCACAATGCTATTTCCTATACAAAGCAAAAGTTTTGTTTGTTCAGGAAGATAATCCAAAATACACAACCTTTGAATTTCTATCCACGTGGTTTCACAACCTAAAATAAACTAAGCGTGGACAATTACTAGAAATTTACAAAAAAGAAAAAACTAAATGCAAGAACAATGCTTCTACTCACCCAACCGAGGTGATTCAAATAAAAATGAAACAGCAAAATTGAATAACGGAAAATTAACTCTTTATATAATAAGAGAAAAAAACTAAAATATATCTTCCTAAACAAAAAAAATAATTGATCTTATATCTATAAAGTGCACACTTTCATATATTAACAATTATCACAAAAAGAATTCCTTGATTGACTAAATAATTACAGAAATGTTAATTTTACTAAATCACAATGGATTACAAAATGGCAACAAAAATTTCAAAATACGTCTACTCACGTCGATAGTCGAACAAGGAAGTCCTTAACAAAATTCTACAATTGTTTTTCAATAATCCCTCTCTCAAAATCGTACAACGCAGACGTATAACATTACAACGACACTATTTAATAGAATATACATTAAATCAGCACAAGCGAACAATAGACAATTTAATGAATGGAATAATAAAAAAAAACCTAACACTAAATAAATTAAAATGATACAATAAACTCTTTAACTAAAGTTATACAAAACAACATAAAATTTGTGAAAATTCTTGGTTAATTGAAATCAAACGAACGGAGAAATCAAAACAACCAAAAATATGCAACTTAAAATAGTCTCAGTGATAAATGGGTTGTCTAACAACAGCAGTATAAAGGAAAGTCTTACGGAGTACCTCCTACATTTTTTGTAAAAAAATAGACTAACTTCATCAAAGGTCCAGGGCGAAGTTAATATACTTTCCTTATCAAACAAACTGCTCATATTTGAAGTATAGGCCATTATACAGGGTGTCTCCCGAGGAACTGCATCGATCGATATATGAAAGAGTATATAAAGGAATAAAAGAAGAAAATAAGGTCTTGATCCTCACAAAATTCTTTAATGTATCGCACGACCGGTTTCGCTCCAGCCGAGCATCCTCAGGTCATCTATAGAAGTATCAATTAATGAGAGAGTGTAAAAATTATATTAACAAATAGTAATGTATAGAGTTAAAATATTTTATATATAAACAAGAGAGATAAGCAAAGTAAAAAATTAAAAAAGTTATTTAAAAGATACTTACAATTTAAAGAAAGAGTATATATTGAAGAATTCTGAAAATTTCCCAGTATACTAAAGCCGACGTGCGCTATTAAACTAACATATTTTTAATAATATGACGCATCCGGTTGTACCAGAAGTGGCTGTGAACTTTATTTTCAATGGAACACCCAATTTTGTATTCAAAAATTGCAATTAAACTTTCGAATTGAAAGTGTCAAAACTTTTTTTTTTTAAATACAACTACCTATTTTCTTTTTCTCATCAAAACCGCCCTTACAAAAATACAATAAAAATTTTTTATTCATTACGACATATATGTATGTATGATGTAAGAATCTATTATGTAGTTTTTTAAAATGTCATCCTGCTTTGGTATTTTTAAGTTAGTCATGGCCATTCGGCAACAATCCAGCATTGATGAAATGTCACTCAATTTTCAATTATAAACAATGGCGGCACGTTTAAATTATACGTACGAATTGTTTATTATTTATAGAGAATGCAATAAAGTGATAACAAGAACGTGTGATACCTTTGCTTTTATCCTCAAAAGCAGAAGCCGTCACCAAACACAATTAAACGAATAATACAGAATTTTAAAACTTCAGATCGGTCAAGACAAAAAATCAAAAACATAAACCTATTGCTAATAATGCAAACATGGAAATCGTCATTTTGGATTACTTCACAGCATATCGAAGAATGTCTTTAAGACGAGCTGCACTGGAATAGGATTATCTAGGTGCTCAATACACAGAATATTGCGCAAACATAAACCTGTTTTCCATGGTTAAACAACTTAAAGATATTGACTTCCCAAGAAGAGTGAGTTTGTGCGAATTTATTTTAACAAGAGAGAGAGGTTTATTAAGCAGACAAGAAAAAAAAACATTGCGTTACATACGTAAAATGAGCGTGATATTCTTGTTCTCGCTGGAGCTCACCCTTATATCGCTATTGATGATATGAATAACTGATTAATAACCAACTTTCTAAACGAATTATTGTAAACACGATTTATGAAGTTCGTAAAACATCTCGTTTGTATTAGTGAAAAGGGAAATAAGACAATACTCATTTGATAACTAAAATCTATTCATGCTTCTTTTTATATCAAAGCATCAAATAATGCAAACTATAATTTTCAGTGACACAGAGTTCATGAACAATACCAAAAAAAGGAAAGGAGTTTTGAAAGTTAATAATCACATAAAATAACAAACATAGATTTTAAATAACCTAACAATAGTAAATGAAGTACTTATTCGTCGGTAAATAGTATATTATTAAAAAAAATATGCGCGTTCGTGATATTTATTAATCATCAATTTATAAATGTCCATGCGACGGTAATAATCGTCAGGTAAAAGTTTTTGGATGCACTAATTTTATACGACCGATATTAGTTCTTGTAAGAGGCTTGTTGCCCTAATATTACATTCATGAGCAATTTTTCTAGATGTCATACTAGGATTATGACTGACATTTTTCGCTAGGATTTTTTTATTTTTGTATTTATTAATGTAAACGTTGTTTCAAAACGTCGGATCGTGTTGCGAATAGTAGTTGCGCTAGGAATTGATCGTTCGGAATAATTTACTACAAATAAATTGCATGCACTGCTGCTGAATTGCCGCCGCAAAATTGCATGGTTTTTCCTCGGGCGTATAATACTCTGTTTTTTATAAAATTACTGGCTACGATCAAAACTTGCTAACCATTAGAAAACTTGAGGATCGTATCCCAATACCCAGGGACGCCTTATTGAGAAATGATCGAAATGAATTGGACACCGGCTTCACTTGAAGTGAATTACGCATGTCTAGTAATTTGTTCCTTTCGCCTCCCAATAGTACGGAATGAATTGAATTGATTCAAATTGAAAAGATTGATGTGAGGATAGCATTTTGTAAAGGGGAGACAAGGGTATAGAATAGCAGTGAATGGTTGTTGTATTGTATATTTGACACACAATGGCCAGTAGAATAATATGCGTATTTCTCGACTTTGTTAATAGATAGAAATCATATTTTCATCCCTCTTTTATTATTATTCCGGCAATCACCAAGTCGTAAGTGCGTTCTCGGTATTTTTTTTTAGAGGTTCGGCCGAGATATTTTTCAAAATGCGCACCATGGGCGTAGCTAGAAGTTTTGTTAGAGGGTGGGCCCACAAAAATTCGATTAGCTATAAACACTAATTTGATGATTGTGTTTCTTGCATGTGAAAGTTTGTTACACTCTGAACAAAGTAAACTCCTTGTCAGCACATATATTCATCTTAGGCTGCGTATAAATCTGCGCAGGTGGGTTAAAATAAAAAGGGTATAAGTGACAACTCTTTCGTATGCTACTTATGCCCTCTTTATTCTAACCTCTTCAATTGCGATTTTTGTTTTCCAGAGTTTGCTGGATTTTGCAAGCAGGTTTCTACATATGTACTATTATTATCTTTACGCTTATCCGCAAATCACAAATCGTAAATCCATGCATTTTGTAGCCGCAAGAGTACCTATCTAATAGTTTATAAAACATTAAACATCCATAGATTTATTTAAAAAAATTATCGCGACATACCAACAACAAATTTTGCATTATCACGTAAATAAAAATCATGATTTAAAACATTGAATTTTGATCAAACTTGCCAATTACTCCATCTTTTCTGTCACCATTTTTCGATGAAGACTCATTAATCATAGGAACGGCCCTAATCGATTTTCTATCATGGTAGATCGTAGCCATCAGTATGCGTATTTCCATCGAATGACCGCTCGATCGTACAGGGTTGTGATAATGTTATCAGTGGTGGCTGGTGTATACGTCGCAGGCGAGGGCAATACAATGATTGAAGTTCGTTTGCTATCGTCGGAAATACGAACATGTTACGAACTTATACGTAGAAATTAGGTCATTGTAATGGCCCTTGTAAAACGTAAGCACCAGCCGTCGCTGAATGTTATGAGAAGTGTTTTTTTCGAATTTGGGAAGAAAGAGCTTATCTTTATCTATTTCTACACTTTGAAACAAATATATATTTATTTTTTTGTATACATACTTTGCGAATCGCATGCCATATTAGCCCTTTTAGATATGCAACAGATACGCTTAACCAAGTGAAAAAATTGATTTCCTGATTTGGTTATCATTATTGGCGTAGCTGATCTCGTGTTGAGATAAGCACTATTTAAAAAGGCGAAATCGGAAATGTTCTATCTTTCTCTTTTTTTTAATAAAATCTCGAGGCACTTTCAGTTACACAATCAAATACGCGTTAGTTTGGTTTAACCGGTCTGCTGTTTGGCTTACTTTTTAGCGACTTATAATTTGCTAATATAAAATACAAACGTCCTTATTTACGTGTATTAGACACCATCAAAGAAACATAAAAAAGTTCTAGGTACTGTGACATGTGTTTTACTGTCAATATAATAACCATTTTTAAAGGTTATCCATAGATAAAAGAGAAATTTTATATACAGTGTAACCCGTTTGAAATGGCACCAGCACCCCTGTAGGATCTATATTTTTTTATTAAAGTGAAACATTTTTTCTTATCATAAACATTGATTTTGCATGAAAAATAAAAATTAGTGCTCATGATATCACAGACCGCTTAGACCCTTTCGATGTTACACTCTTTAAAATTACCTCAAATCGTTATTTAAATTATATTTAATTAAATTTGTTGTACTTTACATATTTGTTAGTGTTCGATGTTTGAATAAACTTTTTCTTGCTCTCTTTCTTTAGTAGTAAGTTTTATTGATGGTTGAGTGGAAGAGCAGATGCCTCTCAATTATTGGGAGCATTCTGAACTCAGCCATTTTTTTTTTTTTCATGTTTCTCCTTTTATATTACTTTTATTATATGAGATTATATGTAGATTCTTTGTAAAAAGTTGTACAAGAGAAATGAAGTCACTATTATTATTATTATTTATTATTATTATTTTATTTATTATTATTATTATTATTATTATTATTATTATTATTATTATTATAAAACTAGTGAAAGCTAGTAAATAATTTGAAATACTCACATGTTTTTAAACGTTGAAATTAAAGCAATTTAAAGCAACTCCGGAAAAAAAAAAAAACATTGTGATTGTTAGACACCATGTCATTTCTATTGTTTTTAATGAACTGGGTAAAGTCTAATACTTGCAGGTACCCCCGCTAAGCCAAATATTTCTTCTACTTTATCATTATGGCCTCGAAAAAATTAAGACATCCCTCCGGCTTCTAAAATTTTATGTAGTAACTTTGCGTGAAGTTCATGTACATGTGATTCTTCTTTAGAAATTTATTTTTGAATCCCATAATGATTAACTGATTTCGCAGTAAATAATAAATAGCAATAAAACAACCTTTTTGCGCTCCTTTTATCATTATGCGACCTCTTGACTGCTCGAACAACTTCTTTGACAGCGGACTATACTTTGCGGTGTGCCAAGGTTAAACATCCAAAGTTCATCTTCGCATTGATTTTCCGCCGATTCTCTTTTAAGCGGGGAATCGCCGTCGGGTAGTACGTGAGCTCACTCGCCCACAAGAACCGGATGTCAAAGGTTGCGATGCAACCCGTTCGGCATTCAACGCAGACAAGGCGTGAAGCGAAATGAAACACCAATCGGCTAGTGCTACTATGCAAAATGTCGGCTGCTTCAAAGCATTCGATATAAAATTTAAAATAGTATATTGTGTTTTTTGTTTACAAAAAAAAGTCATTTTTCTTTCAACGAATGAATACTGATGAATGTTGATGTTTCATTGTCGTATTTGTCTTCATTCCTGTCCTCCATTCCTTCATTGTGATGTTTTCAGAAGTAAATGCAGCAGCCTATGTGACTAGTAGAAGTATCCAACAAAATTAAAAGATTGTATTAAAAAGAAAATGTCTGTATACTCTATATATAGTTGTAGACATGGAAAATTGACGGTTTATTTTGAACTGATTGTTTTTTTAATTAGCATATAAAAAAATATACAAAAAATGCCAGAAAAGGGCACGGTATAGTTATGTATATGTGTTGGTTACAGGCTTAAAATCTCACTGGAGATAACTGGAGACAACTATAAATCAAAATAGTACTCGCTTTCTACACTGAGAACAAAATTTCGTTGTGGTTAATCAATATGCATTAATCCAAATAAATTAAATTTTGCTTAATACCTAGTGATGTAACTAACATATTTGATCAAGTAACAAAAGAACAATGCAATAGCAATATAAAGCGAAACTAATTAAATCAATAACAGAACTCAAATAACTCGAAGAAGATTATAACGATATTGGATAAAATAATGTAACTAATACTGATGCACACACGGTTTGACAGATAAAAAAACATCAATTGTTTCAATTTGTAAGGGTATGTCACTCTGTGTAGGAAATAGTTTTCATACATTTATCAATCATAGCACACTGCTATTTTATTAGCAAAGCATAGAAAGTATATCTCTGTTATGATGTTGTCATGGCACTGGCTGATTTTTTCATATGTCGTATCCATGGCAGGCTAGAAATCTATTAGAAATTTAAGAACGCAGTATTTTGCTTGATATTTAGAATAACCATAGTGTTGTATATGTTTGTAAAGCTCCCAAAAATTATTATTTGATTACAACATAGCTTACTATGTTTTCCATGAAAAAAAAAAAAAATAGTATGACGTCTTAACTAAAAATTTTGAAGGATTATCAGAAAGTAGATCTCATATCCAAATCCTAAACAAAGAACTGTACGAAAAATATCTAAACTATTTTTTGAAATTTTCAAGATAAATTTAAAATTTGATTTCACCAATGTTTTCATTACGAAAAAGTAGCTCTGGCCTACTTATATCGTTTTTTGGTATCTTCGGTGCAAAGTATGTTTACCAGTTATGTTACATCCAATTTGGTCCAGTCTATACACTGACCGAACAAAATTTCCGAACAGTGCGAGCAAGAGAGTAAGTCGGTTCCCAATCCTAACAATCTCCTGTACTTATATGTTTAATTCTGAATCACTTCCGCAATTTACAGCTAATGATGGCAATAAAGATTTAGTGGATTCTAATCAGTTCGCATTGTGAGGCGGATTCAATGTTTTTTGCCCACATTTTCAAACAGCTGTGTGCATATTGTATGGGCAGGTATACTAATTTACTAATGTTATTCTATGAACGGTAGGAAAATCCGAACTTTTTGTACGCATACAGGTAAAATCGAATCAACCCCAAAGACTAGATACGTCGTGAATTACCGGCATCGCAAAAATCGGGAGTGGGGACGTAATATTCGCTCGAGTAGGTGAATATGCAGTAGTCAAATAGGAGCTGCATAGGGAGGGCAGACGCGTTACCGTTAGACGGAGGTATTCATGCCATTATTTACTACATCTACTTATTGGTGTACTTTTGCTATAATTAGTTATGTCGTGTATTGATTGTACATTTTTATTTAAGCACTTGTTTGGCTGGGACTAATATTGTTTCCTCTAATCAAGTTCTAATCACAATTTAGCTGGAGATATCTTCATTACTTGAAACTTATTTTAATTTCCATTTTCGAAACCCTTTTGCTTTTCATTAAAAAACAATTTTAAACAAACACCAATTATTGTGCTGACGTTTACTGAAAATATTTGGGGCAATTACTAGCAGAAATAGGTATTCAAATATTACTTGAAAAAAACAAGTCAATTAATTTATTAGTGATAATAATTAATAATTTATTAATGACTTTTTCGAATGTTGGATATGCAATTATTTTTTTATTTCTAACTAGATAGGTAGACACTACGTAAATTTTGTAAATACGCTCATCTTCAATCAATGCGCTGCGTTTCCCAAATCAGACTACCTCGGCGGTACATTTCCTATCGTTGCTTCAGCCAGCATAAGAGCGGCGCGCCTCGGGAATATTCGGGTGTTCGCATTTAGAATAGCGCGTACGGTATAGTAGGTAATATACTTGTTATGTTCATGTTTACAAGCGATATAAACCCTAATATTATACTTTGCTAGTGCTATTCCATGAACTTATCCAACAGAGCATGCACACTAGACGTAATGTACTTATTATGTTCATGTACACAAACGATTTATACCGAGCTAACGTACTGCTGTGTACTGAAGGTAACAAAAGAAAATGCAAAAAAAAATAAAAATTAAAAATTAAAAATTAAATTAGTTAGCTCAGCGAATAAATATTAAAAGGGCGCAAAAGAACAATTAAATTCAGGGTTACCCTCGCAAATTGCTAAAACTAATCACGAAAAATAAAAAGTGGATGAAAGAAATCTGACTTTCTTAAATTACCCCAAAAATTGAAAAGGTTAAATTTTCAATAAAATAACAGAATTTTGAATGACGTAAAATAACAATAAATAATATTTATTAAAAAAAAAAAGAAAAAAAAATTTAATTACAATTATGCAGAAAAAAAACCGTGGACAAAAGGTCCTGGTCTAAATAAAAACTGCTCTATTCTAAATTACAAAAGGACAATGCTAAATCCTTTAACAAAGCAAAAAGAACAAATTAGTTCAGAGAAGATAATTCTTTTTTTCACAAAAATCCACGTGGTTTCAAATTAAAATAAACTAAATTAAACGTGAACAATTCAAGTAAATTTACAAAAGAAAAATTTAAATACAAGCACAATGCTTCTATTCACCCAACCCGAGGTGATTAATAATTAAAATACAAATCAGCAAAATTAAAAAACGAAAAAAATTAACTCTAAACTTAAAAATACCTTCCCGAACAAAAATAATAAATGATCGTATATCTAAATTGTGTGGTACACAACAATATAATAACAATTATTATCAAGTGAGTTCCTTGATGGACGAAATATAAAATCAATTTAAACGAAACAAATCTCTAAATCATATGAAATAACAAAATGCCAGCTAACAAATTAAAAATTTCATGTACTCACGCTTTAACGTCTATCTCAGAACTAGTTCTTACAAGGTTAAACAGTCGTATACATATAACAACAGCTGCGTGCAATGAAGCCGCGCACAGATCATCGAAGAAAACTACAAGAAAGGACATGAACTAAAAAGCGAACGCTATACATTTTAAAGAGTGAAATTAATTTAAAACAACTGAACATTTAAATAAATAAATTAAACAATTAACTCAATAACTAAATCTTATTTAAAAATAAACAAATGAACTTGAGGAAACTCCAACGAAACATTGATAAAGGCTGATCGGATAAAACATGAAAACATCTGTGCAACTTAAAAAAAAAAAAACTCGCGAACACAAAGTGTCCACAGCAGTACTTTTATAAAGTACGGTAGGAAACTGTTGTGTTTTGTTCTCAATCGTTGCAGTTTAAATGTACGACTACCGTTTGTGTCCAGGTACAAAAACTTAATACAGAAAAAGAAAGTAATATGTTTTCTCTATTATTTTCTTAAGTACCGTACTATTAAGTTTATTTTTGTTCGCTGCCGTAAAGTACAGTCGTGGACTTTCGGAATGACCGTCTGTGCAGCAGTGAGCACCGCGCTATTTACAGTATATTCTATTGTATTTCACCATATAAGTATAAAAACATTATATTTATTCGTTCGCATCCAACACATCTGCTCATATGTCGCGAAATAGAATACACTGTGAATAGCGCGGTGTTCAGGCGGTTTTCTGAAAGTTCACGACTGTACATATCCTGCTCTATTGTTAAACACTCGTAGGGAAGATTCAGTTTATCAAAAGAAGGTTAATTTAGCTTAAATTTAGGGTGGGTTGGATCTGATCAGACGTTACCTCTATTGAGAGATAAGAGAGTTGAAAATTACGTTGAAATGGACCAATTGATTTAAATAAACAAACTAACTATGCTGTCTGCAGTTTCTTTTAATTTTCAAATTGTGCAACATTGAATTATATGTAGCGAGACACTTCTAATAACAAAACTAAGCACTTGTAAAAAAGAAACAACAACAACAGGCGATGCGATACGATACGATACGCCCTCAATCGCTGTCGCCGTAATTTCAACCGAGAACGAAGAGAACAACTGCGGCGCACGCAATCTAATCGCCGTTTCCCCTCTCATCCTGTGTCTCTCTAATCGTACAGAATTCGCGACGCGAGGCGAAAATGGAACGAGGGGTTAACGACGGGATCACTACGAAGGTTGAATAGTTAACGTACGCGGTCGCCGCGGGTCAGCGCTGGAGCCTCGCTGACCGCGGTCACCTCTGACACCGACCCCATCTGTACACCTCTTAAACTTCCTTCGCACGCACATAAATTACTGCGCCGAGAAGACTTTACGCGTTTGATAGAGATGGAGAATGTCGCTGATGCTGTATTGTAGTCATTGAGATAGTTTTTTTTTTACGTACTCATCGACATCTGTATCGCGACGCAGGCTGTTGATTGAGGATTATTTATTAAAAAATAACATTAAATTTTCTAAAAACTATTATATAGAATGTCTGTAAATTGACGGAAGAATTATATTTAAAGATCTTCCTTGTCGATTTCTTAATCAAAAGTCATAATATTCTAATTTTGTGCTTTGTCCGCAGGACTGATTTGAAAGAAAATCTAGATGTGGCAACATTGTATGTTACTTAAATTTGTATTGATTTGCGCGGTAATTGAGGATGCACAAAAAATAAACTTTATGTTCTTAATTTTATTCTACTTAGTGGTGGGCACTATCGATAACTATCGATAGTTTTGACTATCAATAACTATCAATAGTTGACTATCGATAACTATCGATAGTCGACTGTCGATAACTATTGATAGTTGAAAATATCGATAATGCTCACCAGTATTATATTTATATATAGTTTACAACGCAGAGAGATGCTCAAATTCAATGTAAATACGACAAGTATCATTTTATTGTGCTACTTATTTTCCCTTTCTGAGTAGCTTAATGGTTTATTTATGTATTGTCTTGTTAGTTAGAAATGTTTGTGTTATCAATCATCAACTATTCATTGAGTGCAACTAATTCTTTCTTTTGCAATATCTATAGTAGCTGGTATTGATGATACCATGAAATACTAGTGTCAGAGTTCTTATTAGTCTGGAATAAAAAAAAAGCACAAATAATAAATAGCAAGAAACAAAACAAAATGTATTTCTGAGGATATATTAGTTGAGTAAAGTGGTGGGCAGTATCGATGGCGACTATCGATAGTTATCGATAGTGCCCACCACTAATTCTACTGTAATAAATGACAAAACAAGGCTTTTCAATTTAATATAAGAATTGTAACTATAACTACTAAAGAATTACATGTACATTCGCAGAAAAAATGTATTCAAACGAAGCAGTTGCAGCTTTTGCGGTATAGTTTCAACCACGCGCTTCATTATTTTTAGCGTTATTTCCAACACTGACGTATCTTTACGTTCCCTCACTTCATCGGCATTCAAGAGAGGCGTAGCACATACTTTTTCGTCGATAAAACCCCAAACAAAAAAGTACAGTGGATTAAGATCGGGTGACCTAGCGAGCCATGATATTGGACCACCACTGCGAATCCTGTACGGAAAATGTTCATCCAACGACTCTCTAACATTAAGAGCATAGTGCACGGGAGCTCCATCGTGTATATACAGCATATTGGTAAATTGGTCCAATAACTATATGGCTTACTTATTACTGTCCCCAAACACACGTTAACAGAAAACCCTCTTTGGTGACCATATTTTATTTATAAAAAGCTAAGTAATTACAAATTATCCTAAACCCCACGCTCCACCTAAAAGTACTAAACGAGGTTACCTATCCTAAGTACTATGAGAATTCCATAATAATTGAAATGTTCCTTTAATAAAACCCCAAACAATCGGATTATACCTAGCGGGCCATGATTTTGGACCAGCGAAGAGATAAAACAAGAAGCGTTACTTGTTGTCGAGACCTTTGATGTTTTGTCGCCGGAAATATCACTTCTAGCGCTACTTTATTATTTTTAGCCATCTCGGTTTCTCGTTGTCTTCCTATAGTTTTACACGAATCATAAAGAACGTATGTCGGAGAGAGAAATACAGTCTCAATTTAAAATGGCCGCTATTTCAGCTATTTGTCATCTGCAGTTATTTGCTACGTTAAACGTGTGTAAGTACATCTTTTACGGATATTGATTAGTAATAAAGACATTATTAGTGTTATTGTTAAATTAGAATATAGCAAGAAACGAACAAAACAACAATGAGTTGAATTAACACGCTGGTTAGAATACTTCAGGACAATTAATTATTTTCATATCTCAACGCCGTCAAATCAGCGTCAGAAAATATGTAGTGCCCCTCTCTTACATTGCAGTGTTTAAACGCCAAATCCTGCACCGGACCCTCAAAATAAGTGTCCTTTTTGTCTTATCTCTTCGCTGATTGGACCACCACGACCAATCCATTTGTTTGGAAAGTGTTCGTCCAATCACTCTCTAAATTAAGACCATAATCGGCTGGAACTCCAGCGTACATCTATAGCGTATTGGCTCACACTTTCAATGGCCTGTTATCCATAACTTCTTTCAAAACATTGAGGTATTATAAGACTCAAACTCTATTAAATATACATTCATCGCTGCAAAGAATATGTCTAAGAAAACCATCATCACAAATTCTATTTGAAATCATTTTGCAGAAATTTAGCCGGAGAATATTGTCGTTTCCACAAACCTCAGCAACGTGATATAGGTGAAAAATGTTTCTCTTTAAAGCTGAATGAACGGTTTTGTGGCTTGAAATATTCATTATAGCTGTCTAGTGATAATTGAGGGATCCCCATTTAGTAAGTCTAAAATCTGCTCTTCTACTTGTACAGTGCGTCTTTCCGTGGGTTTTCCAGTATTTCGTAAACGAATCTGTTTCCCGAAGACGTTGTTTTACGAAACCGTATGGAGGTATTCATAGTCGGCAAAAAAAAAATATAAAGTCGCAATTTTTAAAACCGCTATTTATTATTACGTAAAATTTTTAAGCTGTTGTTGCAGCGATGTTAAATTCAATTTAAAAACAATTAGTAAAATTTTACAGCAAGTTTGAATTTCTAAGTCACTTACATTCTTATCCGGAGCAATTTTGTTGGAAAATGTTGCTTCGAAACGTCGAACCGTGTTACGAATAGTACTTAGGCTAAGAGTACGGCTTCCGAGATGATTAATTAAAAATAAATCTCTGAGTATTTCCGGGAAATTACCACCATAAAATTACTTTACCATAAATAGTTTCTGGGCCGGCGCATATTAATTAATTTTTAAATCAACCTTCACACATCCTCTACACCTATTCTTACCTGCCCAGAACGCGGTTTATTAAGGAATTTGTCATAGAGGAGTGAAGGACTAGATTTCCCATATATCGGTGTGTAAGATAAAATTCGATAAGCCAAAAAGGCAGCAATATTGCCACTCTTTCGCTGTCTATCAAACGGAAACCATGTAAGGTAAAGTCAGGTAAGTGTGTAACCGGGGCAAGTGTGATTTGTTAATTTTATTTTAAATTGAAATACGGACGTCCTCTTGTTATAATACTAATTACTAACTTCATACTAGTTCAACAAAAGTTCGCATCTCCTAACGTTAATACTTGGAATATTTGTGAATATTCATACCTATTAAACAGGCATCAGTTTGTATTACACTCTTGGCCAACAAGGATTAATGCTATTAAAATTGTAACGAGCGCCAACTTTTCAACTGGCGGTTTTCCGATAGGGCCCTAGATGGCGCTGCTAGCGAAGAAGAACTACCTTACGACGAATAACAGAGGCGCACCGGGTCGAAGATTCGAGAATATTTCAGAATCTTCGAGACGTTTTAAGGCCCTCGAAAATTGGACGTTCGCGCCAGCTATAAATAACGCGTCGGTGGCCGGAGCAGTCAATCGATACAGTTCGATAGTGCGTCGCGGTTTGATTAGACATTAATAAATATCGTTACATAATAAAGACATTAGTGGTTAAGTGATATAGTTAATAAGCATTGTTAATAGATTTTAGATTACCGTAATAGTGTTTAATAGAATAGTTGAATTTAATATATCCCTGTGTTTTTTCTAAAACCCCGACAACGTTTTAAGAACCGAAAACGTTACAATTGTGTTCAGGTGTGGGTATTGGGCGAATATTAGTGGAAATAGTGCTAATTAGAAACAATGGCAGCGAAATTATTTAGTTTAGTGGACTTGAAAGTGTTTAGATCTCAATCGGGAATTAGAAGAAAGGGATAGGATACGAGTGGAAGGGAGCGAGCTTCAGTCGAGATTACGAAGAGCAATAGAAGCAGGTGGTGAAGATCTAGACATATTTGTTTGAAGTGTTGTGGTAATGGCGAACTTCTAAAAGAACTTAAAGAAATTCTGTAGATTAGAGAGAAGTTCTAGGACAATTCTCACAACATAGAAGATGAAAGTTATGGACAAATTGTTCGCAATTTAGAGAGAAAGTTCTAGAAAATTCTCAGAAAATATGGAAAATTCTAGAAACTGGAAGAAAAGATTGAAAACATGGACGAGAGATATAGAAAATTCTAGAAACTAGAAGAGGAAGTTCTAGAAAAAATTTGAAAACATGGACGAGAAGAAATATAGAAAATTTCTAGAAAACTAGAAAGAAAGTGACAGCAAATTGCTAGAAAATTGGATGAAAAACAATATAGAAAAATTCTCTTAATGTAAAACACGAAATAATGACAGAATCGACGAAAAATCTGAATGATTGAAGAATTGACGATCGCATGAAAGTGCTAGATGAACAAATTCATTCTGGAACCATACGAAACACGGAAGAAACTGGATAATTCTTACCAATACGGGAATGCGCTCATGATGGACCAAATAATTCAGGTGCCATCTGACGGTTCATAAATAAATGTGACCTGCTACATTCGATCTGGAGAACTCCCTTTGAAGACTATTTGACGTGCGGATATCCACAGCTACGTATGATTGCTGGACGGAAGCTACCAAGCAGCCATGTTATCAGAGCTCTGCGCGGCCGATGCTTTGAATGTACTCCAGGTTATTCCTTCGACGGAGCGACATAATTTACCCAAACGCTACTTAATCAATTGGAGAGTGCGTTCGTAACAAACATCTGCAGCAAGTATTGCTCTCAGTTTGAAAAATCGCTGTCAGAGGTCGAACGAGACTCTACAGGAGTATGAAGCTGACGTCGTTCGTCTAATTAAGAGTGGCGTACCCACGGTACCGGAGTATGTGTGCGAGAGTCTCGCTGTGGAAAATTCCTGGATGGCCTGCTCGTTAAGGATACTCAACAGGCAGTAAAGCTTCGCTCGGCCGCAAACGTTGAACAGGCTTTAGCTCAAGACTAGATTTTGAAGCCGTGAAGCAATCGGTCAAAGGACCTGCTCGCGTCCGTGTTCTAGGTAGTCACGAGTAGAAGAGCATTAGAGTAATTATGATCGGAATTAAACGAAGTTGATTGACGAAATATACGAATGAGGCGAAATATACGGAATGTGACGAAAATGGAATCCGTGACAAACAGGCAACCTGGTAGGGACGGATGCTGGAATTGTGGAAGGATGGGGCACGTACGTAGTCGTTTGTCCCGATCCACGAAAAACCAAAGCCGACGGAAAACTAAAATGGGCCGACGAGAAGGGGCGATCGTCGACCTATGTAGCTGATGCCCGAGTAACACCAGTGATTGTTCTTCCGTGGGATGTAGAGCCTAGCAGCCTCGTTCGTGTATGGCATGTAAATGAGAACGAGAGATTTACTGCTTAGTTACTGGTGCAACAATGACAATTCTTTCGGCCGGAAGCAGTGTGAAGAAGAACCGGAACATCCAACCAGATGGACGCTACGTACGGCAACTGGGCAATCAGTCACGTGTTGGGGAGACGATGGGCCACTTCCTATTGGTGATACTGCATGCCAGTATCGTGTAGTAGTTGCAGATATAGAACAAGGCGTAATCCTCGGAATGGACATAATGACGATTTGGGTTCAGACTGGACTTGCAAGCAGGAGTGTTGAAGGTTGGCAAAGAAGAAAGTTATTCTCAACCATAGCAAGAATATGTCGGCCTGCGTAGTGTTGGCAGAAGAAGTAACTGTGGCGAGCCGCAGTGAAACCATTGTGAAGCGATGCGTGAGTGGATGACATTCCCAAAAGGGAAGTTTTAATTGCTGGAACCGGAGCGATTAGCGGTCAAGGTCGTGGAATACTTGTCGCTAAGGCAGTGATACAAGCTGAGAAAAACTGCCCGTCCGACTGGATGAACGTCAATAGTTATCCAGTAAGCGAAGAAGGCGTACCTTTGGAAGTTGTGCTAGTGTCGTCGATTTAACAAGGAGGATTGTAACAACAACTCCAATCCGTTCCTGATGGTGATAACTTCATTACTTGCTGCTAGGATTGACAAACAACAACCCATACCGTTGAAACAGCTGCTTGACCTACCAAATTTTTCCAAGCCGAAGACCGGAACACGAGGGGCACTATGTTGTACGACATCGAATAGACACTGTAGATGCCCAGCGATCTCGCTCGCCAGCCCCGGAATGTTGCCATTGGCGAACGAGCCGAACAGAACAAATATACAGGATATGGAGAGGATGGCGTAATTGAACATCGAACAGTCCATTGGCTCTCACCGTGTACTGTTGAAGAAGAAGGTGGTTCAACTAGTTTTGGCTTATCGACCAACTAAATAATTAACAAGAAGGACAGTTTCCTTGTGCCAGAATCGATGACATTTAGAACCTAGGTGGTTGTACGCTTTTCACCTCGACCTGAGAGTGGTTTGCAAGTCGATTGAGAGTCAAGGATAAGGAGAGACGGCTTTACGATCGGGACAGGATTGTGCAATTACTAGGCATTGGTTATTATGCCCCGCGACGTATTTAAGATTTATGTGACAAGTACTGAGAGATATCCTGGAACTTGCTTGGTACCTCGACGGTTATAATTGTCTTAGGAATAATCTTTTGAGGACATTTTGTAGATACTTGAGCAAGTATTTCTCGCGATTTGAAAGGATGTGCGGATAGTTGAATGCTTAACCCCAAAAAGTGCAACCTGTTCGGAAGCAAGTGCACTACCTCGGCCACGTAGTATCAGAGGATGGAGTGTCGGTTGACCCAGGGAAGACAGAAGCGGTCAACGTCTTGGCCGGTCCGAAGGACAAGCATGAAATAAGAAGTTTTCTTGGGCTATCATTATTACCGACGATTCGTTCCTGTTGCAACATGCCAAGCCTTCATGAACTAACTGAAGAGGCAGAGACTACGCTGGAGAAGATAGTCTGCCAGATGCCTTGATTCTGAATTGAAACAGAAGCTGACACTGCGCCCCTCGTGCTATCCACTGGCTGAAGGAAAAATTCATTTGGATACTGGTGCCAGCAACTGGGCATCGGAGCTTTGTGCCGGGTTCCAGATGGCACGAAAAGTGCTCGGTTACTTCAGCAAGTGTGTCGAACCGGAACGCAACTTATGTGGAGGTTAATCTGTGCCCGTAGTTAAGTCTTTTAGAGCACTCCATAAATATCCTATGCGGAAGTTCTTTTTAAAACCGACCATGCGCATTGGTGTGTTCTGCTGTCTTCAAGACCGTGGAGGGCAGGTTGCAGAGATAGAGCGTCTGCAAGGTATACTCTTATCGAACATCCCTGGAACCCGTCCAGGTTCAAACGTGACGCACTATCGAGGAGCCTGTTCCAAGGATTGCACGCACGCTGTTCGGCCGAAGAAAAAATGACAGCAACCTGCTGAGGTCCTACTGTGGTATGATGATGGATGGACTGATGACCAAACCGAGTTGACCAGGAGTCTGACGAAGTTTTGAAGCGTTTGTGTAGTGAAGATGCAAGTAGCGCGGCCTAACTGAAACGGGTACACGTATCGCAAGAGCTAAAATCTATTGGGTCATTGTGGCTTTTGGTAATGGAAATGGTCTCTCAGCGATGTAAAGGACGAACTGTACCTATGCGGATTTCAAATGTGGTTCGAAAGCAAGAATCCCGAAGTTTTTATACTGTCTCTCATGATGTAACACGTAGTTGCATCTTTGGGGCGTCTAAGACTATAGAGAGGTCAGAGAGCGATTCTATTTCTTATGCTAAAATGACGTGAAAGAGTGTGCGGAGCTGGACAACTTGCGGCCGCTGCCAATGGCTTCCCAAAGAAAGAGCCCTCTGAGCAATCACACGTTGGCAGTCTTTGAGATGGGATTTGCGATTGATGTTGCGGACCACTTCCCACGGGAAGTTGAAGATAAATACATGTGGTTGCAGTTAGACTACTTCAGCAAATGCGGGGGCTTACGGTTTACGCAATCAGGAAGCTTTTACAGTTGCTGAGACTTAGTTAAAGAACTTTTCAGTCGGTTGGTGTGCCGCTTGAACTCACTCCGACCAGACGAATTTTGAATTCAGCAGTTTTCAAGAGATGTGCAAAATATTGGGTATCGCAATACCCAACAACTCTCACCCGCCATCAGATGCATGGTGGGAGCGCATGACAGGACATTTACAATTATCTATCAACAGTTGTCGCAGACCACCAGCGAGATTTGACCACAGCTACATCTATTCTTGCTGGCGTTTATAGCGATCGTCCACGAAACCACCGGCCAAAGTCCATCTAGTGTGCTTTTGGACGAGAACTGCGCTTACCATTGCGATCTTAAGTTCGGTCTTTAAACCAAATGAAGAAAGTAGTTGGAGATGACTATGTTTTCGAACGTTGCGGAGGCGAATGGATGATATTCACTCGATCGTGTGTGTGTGCGAATATCCGATGAGAGCAAGCTGAGCCTGCATGAAAGAACACTCGGACATCTGAGACGAATGAAGGCGGGATATCAGCCTGTGAGACCCTGGTCTGGCTGTTCAATCCTCGATCGTGACGTCGAGGTTTCTCACCTAAGCTGTGCAACGATCGTGGGACTGGCCTTACTTGAAGTGATAAAGCGAATATGACGTCATCTTATTCGCTATGCAGAGAAAAATCTCCAATGTAAAGCAAGAGTGGTGCAATTTAATCGCGCTAGCTCCTTATCTTGGGACAATCAATGAGGACTGAGCAGATGGTTCTCGAGTTTGTAACTCCCGCAAGAAGAATCTCAGGCTATTAGGAGTTCATGGACAAGTATGGTGGAATGCCGCAAAGTGCTGTCATGGTGTAAACAACGGAGATCAGGAGGATTTGTTTTTGGCTCCTGAAGGGTGCGCGTAGCACATTGTGTTTGCCCAGGATTTAAGCAATGGGCAAGGCGATAGCTACCGTCTTCAAGAGAAATTTGGTGGTGTGGTGTCCAAGATCTCCGAAGCCAGACCCTGAGGTGGCATAGCTCTTGCACCTTGCCAGGAAAGAGACACGGCCTTTATTTCTACTTGGTGACCATAAGAAGCCTCATGTTTGGGAAGCCAATCCTACCGACGATTGTGGGACAGCCTTATAGGTTTAAGAGAGGCAGCTGTTGGAGCTGGAGATCAATAAGATCAGGGTGCGTGCCAAAAAATGAGGCTTTGTGGATTGGTTGCTTGGATGAGGGTCTGTTAGGACCATGGCTGCTGCGAAGAAATTTCTCGGATATACTGGAATAAGTTCCTAGTATGCAGCTACAACCCGGCGGTTCAAGGCAGAAGGGAGGGCGACAACCGGCTTAGCGTAGCGTCGCTATTTCTTCCGGACCTCGTCGTGTAGGAATGGAGAGAACGTTCGTATCTTCATGGAGGTGATAGTTCCGTTCCCGGGACGGAACAGATCTAAGGAAGGGAGCAGTCGTAACGAGCGCAACTTTTCACCTGGCGTTGTCGATAGGCGTTCCTAGATTGGCGCCTTGGGCGATAGCGGGAAGAAGAAGAACACCTACGACGAATGACAGAGAGTCAGCTAGCACCGGGTCGAAGATTCGAGAATATTCTCCAGAATTCTTTCGATGGACGTTCTAGAAGGCCTCGAACAAGTCTGGACGTTCGCGCCAGCTATAAATACGTGCGTCGGGATTTTGGCACAGCGATGCGCAGGTCAATCGATACGAGTTCGATAGTGCGGTCGCGTTTGAATTAGGGTACATGTAATATAAATTATTTTTACAATAAATTAAAGACATTTAGTGGTTAAGTGATATAGTTATCAAGCATTTTTAATAGATTTTTATTACCGTAATAGTGTTAATAGATAATGTGAATTTATATATTCGCCTGTGTGTTTTTCCTAAAACCCGCGACAAGTTTTAAGTAACCGAAAAAGTTACAATATACTAAAAATGCGGAACGGTTACACACTTGCCCATTTTTGCTGTGGGGTAAGTGTGTAGTATGACACTGTTTAAAATTTCTTTTTTTTTCAAGTAAACACGTGAATAATATAAAAGTGTGTATCTATTATAAGGCTATTCGAACTGGGCATATATTACGTACTTCTCTATGTTGTAAAGCAATTTATTCAAAAATGTCTTTTATGTGAAACAGTGTTACATTTTCTTCGCACTATGCAATTTTTACTACACACTTACCTGACTTTACCTTAACTCTTTTGCGTTTTACTTTACCCATCAGCGCCTCGTATGTAGTTACTTGGTATAAAACTACCTCAGAAAAAACAATGTGTAACATAAATTGGTAAAGACATTGTCATCTCCACTTTTTGCGTGACCCGGTTTCTTTACCTATACCCGTTACCCACTTCAGCATCTATCCAATTAGCTAGGAAATCCGTATAGTATTCAACCAAGAACAAAATCTGAAGGAACGGTATCACACAGCCCCGAATTAGTAAAATCCCCTTTCCTCTACACGTAAGTACAATCTCTACGAACTGGAAACTACATTCCTCTCGCTTCCAAGTTGCGGATCTGCAGTGGAGATAATGACTAATTTCGTCGCTCACGCGATTATCCACGTATCCTTGGATATGCCGAGGAGATTCGAATGTATTCGAGCATTATTAGATTACTTCCGAATCCAGATTAGTTCTTTTACAGTCGCTACACTCCAATCTGAACCGTCTGCATTTAAGGCGGGGTAGATGAGAAGAAATGAAAGAACTGGAAAAA
Organism: Protaetia brevitarsis; assembly: GCA_004143645.1. Lineage (NCBI taxonomy): Eukaryota > Metazoa > Arthropoda > Insecta > Coleoptera > Scarabaeidae > Protaetia > Protaetia brevitarsis. The sequence continues at coordinate 1,623,649 of RXPK01000213.1, forward strand.
CGTTAAATCAAAGTTTTGCAGGTGCTTAATTAATTAAATTTAAATCATCTTACTAATTTTTGGTTAAATTAAAAGATCATAATTTAAAGAAAACCATGTCATTATAGTATGTAACAAGTCCCGTCGTATTAAAAACTTAACATTCTCATTTAGCATTGAACAATTAACTCTAGTATTTTTTATTAGAATAAAGTTTAGTACTTGCATTTTGTTGAGATATTGGACGTCGTAACGAAAATGCGCTACGACTACTACTTATGCAACGAAGCATATGATGTATTTTTTTAGTGCAAAACATTTTCACTATGTAAGTAACAATCTATCCGAAAGGCAAAGTTCTTTCAGTTAATTTATTAGATATATATAGGAAAAGAATAATTAGTAACGGTTAAAGTAAACGAAATATTTACCGTAGACATTCTGACTTTTTATACTTACAATTCCACTTATGTGCTTATGTGTATATCGCCAACATTTCATAAAATGTGCTTATCGTTTTTTTACTAATTTACATACTACCAAAAGAATTGCGAACATGCCAAAGAATATTTGAATGCCATTATTGGTTGTATTTAACACGTAGCAAAGTACACACGATGCCAGTACATATCAATCAAAAGATGTCGCCAGTTTTTAGTCAATGTTAGCTAATTTATTATTATAATTATTTGTTTTAATCCTATATTGGTATGGTGCATAATTACGATTTTCTTTTTGCAGTTACTCAAAATCCCAAAGCGACCGTTTCAACCAATGGCAGTTCGAAGCAAAGATCGAGCACGGGACATGCAGTGCCTTGGCCAGGTCCTGGAGCTACTCAAGTCGCAAGGATCGCACTCATTTGCCGCTGCTCTCAGAAATTTGGCACAGCAATCAGTACCGGGTACAAATGAACACTCTTCCTCATCGCAGGCGACATCCAGCGAACCCCTTCGTAGAGATTCTGGTAAATCTCCTGTATATGTTGTATTATTTAAATCAGATAAATGTCAAAAAAAAAACCTTTAGTAATGTAGTAGTAACGATACAGAAATTATAAATATAGAACAACATATTGAAAAAGGTTTACACAAAAATTGGCGAAGTTAAGAGATATTGTTGCAAAAATTTATAAATACCGCTTACCCAAGGAAAAGGAGACAGGAATATGAATTATTCTAACCATTACTACAGGCTAAACAAAAAGGATATTTCTGACATCATCAAGATTCTCTTTTATACATGATCGTGTTTGTTATTGCTTTGGTTTAGAATATTTAGAGATATTTATAATCGAGGTTATTTCTTTATATGGTTGCGTCCCTATGTTATAATTATTTTTATTTATTTTAATTATACATTTGACACTAGTATCTTTATAATTATTATTTAGAGAAAACAAAAGTTGATATAGTATTTACGTAACATAATATATTGTGTTATAGTGATTTTAAAACAGGGAAAAGTGCAACATGGCACTTTTACTAAATACATTCATTTATTTAATTGGAATATTTCATGCTATAAAATATATCAGCCGAGATTCACGTGAAGGGAAAACATGTAACTCAGTTATTTTGTATTTTTAGATTCTAGTTATTATAAACAAAAATATTTGTTTATAGCTTCCTTGTACTCTATTTCTTGATGCCATCTACAGTTAAAAATATAACATCAGCTTAAATATTTATTTGTATATCTAAGAGTGAGTTTATCAATGCAAAGATAAATAAATTAACTTACAGATAAATAGTAACGGGAAGATAAATAATCGAAACCTTTCATGGTGCAATTACCGCTAGATACGTTATATGGAAGCTAAATTTCTCCAGCACTTTATTTGAAGATATGTAGATATCTATCAGATGTTATGGTCACATGATCTCCGGTGTAATCATAACAACAAATTAAGCAGTTTAAGCAATTCAAGCAAATATTAGAAATATTACACAAAATTCATGAAGTTTATAATGGAGTTAAAAAACGCTATTTTCAGGCTCGATGAAAGAAACATTTTAATAAAAATTGCTAATAAGTATAAGCATGTTATTGAAAACAAAAAAAAAACAGATTGGAACTGGGAGCTAAAGAGGAATGTTGCAGATTAGAAAAAGAATTTGTAATAGTTTCTGTACTGCCGCAAATGTCAAACGAGGCTATTTTCCCCTAACCAATCGTACCGCATTATTTACCCATGAATGTTACCAACTATTAATAATCTTGTAGACACTAAACTTAGAGTTAAAAATGGTAAACAGATACGAAACTTTACCTGTCAGTTTACAATATCTGTAGTGTTTGCTTGCACTTTTATCCTAACATTGATAAATCCACTGCTTATGCCGGAACATAAACATAGTTTACCCATTGTCAAAGTAATCAATGGATAAATCAAAAATCAGTAACATAAAGGTGTTAGGAAGAAATCATTTGTTACAATCAGTTGTTACTTAACCACCGCATTCGGTAGTTACACATTTGTTAAGATTTACCAAAGCAGCAGAATGTGCCGAATGTCAACTAAAGTTGCGTGCTGATGCATCATAGATGGCGGAACATGTGAACTTTGACGGAAATCTATTTACATTTTTGAAGAATTTTTTTTTGAATTCAATTTGATCACTGTCAATAATTTGGAATAAGATAGCAGCAGTAAGTTTAAATATATACTTTAGTGATTATTACATTACATTTTTATAATTATGGAGGGCTAGTAGGTGTAATTTCAACATTTTATTTCTGAAATATATCACTAAATTTGACTTTCTATGCATCATAATGAGTAGGAAATCAGGGATGCCGTGAGAAACCCAGAAATTTACGTACAAGAGAAATACACATTGTTAGCGATCATTGAAAATTATAAAGGAGTAGTTGAAAATAAAATAGAACGCGTTGGAGTATCTATTAAACGGAAAAAAAAAAAAAACGAAGTATGAGCAGAAATTACATCTGAAATTTAATTGTCATAGTACTACTGGGTTAAGATGAAAGAGCAGTTATTTACATTGATACAACTTTATGAAAAAGAACAATCAACACGACCAAATCATTGTTTAATTTGCCTTTTTTGTTTTTCTTATTTTATGGATGTCTTTCTCTGAGCAGTGCGTGGTCTATTGACGTCTATTCATTATATGTCGTCTAGTATATTCGAATAGTTCTTCATTGGGGACGATGTATTAATCATTCCATGTATCCGTTTTGTTTATAATCGTTATAATAAACTTGACAATAGCCAGAAGCAACCTCAATTACTAACTTCTAGGTGAAACGTTCAAGCTTCAAGTTGGCTCTCTAATCGGACCAAATGAACTTTCAATTTTAGTAAATTTACAGTTAACTAAGTTACACAGACATTAATCAAGTTGTTAACTAATTACTTCTCGACATTTAACAAATGGTTAAGTTGATGTTACGCAACTTTTACTTAACAATTTGTTAGTGCTAACAAATGATTAACAAATCACTTGGTTACACACGCTTTATGTTACCGGGCATGAGTCAAATAATATAACAAACTAAAAATATTTGACCAAATATATTAGTATTACAAAAAAAAAAGTCATTGATTTAGAACTATGGGTAACTAAAAATAAAGCTTATTATAAAAGCCTCGTATGCACATCTGTTGGAACTTACTTTGCACTCTAGAATTTTTTTGGAACAATTTTTTAAAAGAAAAGCATCAACAAAATTGAAATATTTTTCAATGGGTACTTTTGATGTCAAAAATAAGAATAACCGATATTTAACACAACATATTTTTCGCTCAATTAATAACTTTTAACTAAGTAACTTTGATTATAAGATAATGTGTTTCGAACTAAAAAAGCACTAACTTTTAAATCTAAATCATAAAAAAAATTTCTATTTGTTATGCAATACATTTTTCATTCCCAATAATGTTTCCTCCTGACAGGAGCTCCCACATCTTCTGAGAAATCGTCGAAACTCAGTTCGGAACTGCCAGTTTTTGGCGTGGGCAGCACAGCGAACGTCAGACCACCCGACACTCGTATACCCGCAGCTGCGGACCGATATCCGACTGATGTCAGGAGCGGCTTTCAACCTTATAGACCGGAGGAAAGGTAATCGATGCCTTAACTTAACACCTCATTTACAAACAGTCCGCCAAAATCACCCCGGCAATTCCAAGATTTATCACAATTCACTTACAACCGTTGTTTCGATCGATATGTTAGTTTGATATTCCTTTTTTTTTTTTTAATTTTGTAGAATACCACAATTGCCAGTGGGCCTCGATGTTCCCGGATACTCACCCTACCCCTACCCATCGATGTTGCTTGACGAACAACTGTACCTAGAGAGAATGGGACTGCTGAGACCCCCCTGGACACCGTTAGGTCCCGCTTATATACCGTATATGCTACCTAATACAGCAACTACTATGCCGTTGTATATGCATGAACGGTAAACTTCTTTTTTTTCTATAATCGAATCGTTGATTTTATGTTTGTATGGATTTATTTACATTTATTGTAGAAAGTGCTTCAAATTCATGTAACTTTATAAAGATACAAGCAGATACAGATATCAGGGTTGCCTATTTATAGCAATTTTGGCATTAGTACTTCCTCCAAGGTAAAAATATATAACGTTTTCATCTGTATCTTTCACGATTTTCTTTCTGCTAAAATAAAAGAGATTAAATACGTCAAATATTAGTTAATTAAATTAAATATCATGAACATCAGGAATTTTTAAGTAATCTTGTATTAAATACATTGACATAGGCTTTTACATTTTTGTGGTAACACCTAATATTGACCAATGTTACAAGTACCTACCATCTAACTTACAAAAACCTTAATCCTTTTTTACTTTACATGGTCAAATCCACTTTGATAATTAAAATTTTTTCGATAATCGGGTAGACCAACACAACATACTGCGATGTCAAGATTTTATACCAAGCGTACTCCATTTATAAATACAGGCACATTTTTTAGTGCTACTAAAAAATTGAAAGTCCTCTGGATGTCAATTATGTTTTTAACGTGATATGAGAATTACCTGCTTGGAAACTCATTGTGTGCGTTGTTTATCATGTTTATTTTTATTTTAACGTTTTACTTCCACTGAAATTTGATACAAAAAACACTAGTTTGCTTTAAAATCAAGAATATACAAAGTTAATATTTTTCTATGTGTTACAAACTTTAAAAATAAATAATTCCAATAATAAAGCAAAAAATGAACATAAAAATAATTATATTAATTTACATACTGCATGTCTAGATTCTTCAAAAAAAAAAGAAGAAAAAAAGATTAGTAATAGCATTACCCTATTTATTATTTATTTAAAGCACCAAATATAGATCAATTATATGATTAGTAACTTGTTTGTACGTTTTCTAATAAGGAAGTTCTTTATTTTTTATTATATTTTGCTAAATTATTTGCTCGATATTTGAATTGGAACCGATGTCACATTTTTATTGTTCTAAATCAGTTTGGAAAAATCTCATTTAATGCGAATGTCAAAAAAATATATATTAATTATCAAGAGCGCAGAGCTAGACGTGCATGGTAACTTGTAAAGAATGACTGATTTCTCAAATGGAATATGCTTTTTCTATTTCAAATTACAGAATTATATCTAAAAACTACAAAAACGCACATTTTTTAATTTTTTTCTGCTTACTATGTTTTGAGGTGATATCTATCCTAAGTGCAACGAAATTTAATAAATCATATAAGGTAAAGTCAGGTAAGTGTGTAACCGGGGCAAGTGTGTAGTTTGTTTATATTTATGTTTAAAATTGAAATACGGGCGTCTCGTTGTTTAATACTAATGTACTAAACTTCATACTAGTTTTACAAACAAAAGTTCGCATCTCCTAACGTGTAATAACTTGAATATCTTATGAATATATCATACCTTATTAAACAGGCATCAGTTTAATATTACACTCTTGGCCGAACTAAAGGATAATGCTATTAATAATAAAATGCGGAACGATTAACAGAACTTGCCCCATTTTGCTGGGCTAAAGTGTGTAGTATTGACAGTATTTAAAACTTTCTTTTTTTCTAGTAAACCCGTGATAATTATAAAAGGTGTATCTATTGAAGACTTTCAACTGAGGCATATATTACGTACTTCTAAATGTGTAAAAATTTTATCAAAAATGTCTTATTATGTGAAGAGTGTTACATCTTCTGGGCACTATGCAATTTTTACTACACACTTACCTGACTTTACCTTACCCTTCAGTTGCGATTATTATGTTTAAACCGCGTGCAAGATAAGATTTGCTTAAAATGATCGTTAGTTCTTTGTATGTATTTCTACAGGTCACACAAATGTGTATTACAATACGCTCTCCTTACGACGTAGACTTGGAACGGCGAAGCAAGCCTGCTTTATAACGAGATCTAAAAACAATAACATCTTAACTACCTTTGCAATTCTCATATCCGGCGTATATAGTATGACGAGAGTCCTTAAAAAATGAATTTATCTTTTTGCTTGATATCTCCTGCGAAGTTATACCATTTACGTTTTAATTTACCCTAGATTATCCGGTTTCTAATTTCATCATGGTAACAGAAGAAGTAAATTCATATTTATTATATTAATGATTATTTCCAACAAAATATTTAAAAAGAATGAATCAGTCAGATTTTATTCGTTTTTTATTAATTTTTAATTTTATACTTCTTTATATTGCATTTAACACATATATACATGCGCAGATTAGTAGTAAGTAATTAAGTAATTAGTTATAAGTTCAACAATTTAAAAATTCAAATTTATAGATCTATGCCAACCACTACATAATTCCTTACATTGATTAAATTTATAGTTTTCTTTCTCTCTATTAAAAAAAAAATACAAACACAAGTTACAAAAAATAGCCTAAAAGGCAGGTTGCATAAATAAATTCATTAAAAACTACTTTTTAAAACTTGAATTCATATTTCAAAGCGTATCTTACAAAACTACGTTTTTAATACTATCTTTTGTTAATTTTTTTTTACCTGTTCTGGTTGTTTACCTCGGATAATCTAGTGTTGGTAATTAACTTCGTCTGGAGCTTACTTCTTGTAAAGAGTACAAACGTGCGCATATGTGTTATTACCAGATTAAATTATATTATTATATAATTCAATAAATTAAAGCAGATATGAATTTAATATTATACATTATTATATTATAATGATAGATAAATTTATTTAATTCATGACCGAAAAGTAAGATATTATTTATTGTTGAGAAACAGCCTATGGCAGCTCAATTTTAAGCAAATTTCAGTGACGAAATATATTCTTTATTATCTTATGATTGGCAATAACTTTTTGACATTGACTCAAAATAAAGTATGTCAAATGTCTGTTAATGTTTCTATTTATCTTGCATAAAATTAACGAATAGGTAGTTTAAAATAGCTAGGTAAAACGATATAATTACATATCTTTTATTTTATCCCAAAAGTCACGTGATGAATGATTTAAAATTGTGTGAAGAAATTAGTAGGTTGATACTGACATTGGAGCACAAAATCACAATTGAAACCAACATACTGTATCCAATAACGGACCGGAGTACAATATAGGCGATACAGCATACAGCAACGGCATTTGTTTTTTTTTTTCATTGCTGTGGTTTCCATCATTGTTCTATCGATATTTACTGTATTGCGTGGGGTTCGTAAGGTTTATGAATGTGTCACCATACTTATATCTCGCACACGGTACAAATAAAATGTTACTATAATTTTGTATCATATTTGTTATTGATTGGATGAGAAGAAAACATTAGTAACTTTGATTATTTAGAACAGCCAGCTAACATTATTTGAGTTGCCTCTCATGATGGTCTATGTGAGTTTTTAAAACTATTAACGCCTACTCAACAGGTATTCAAGTATATAAACATGTATAGATTACCTAAAAGGGGTAAACAAACACATAACAAAGTAGCAAAAGTTGTAATACCTAGTGAGAAATAGCATCATAGAAGTACTAGTATTTAGTATTCAATAGTAACGAATATATGTGATCATTAATGAAATGCAGTTATATTATTCTACCATTTATTCTAATATTTCTATTTTATTCTTTTTGCTTCTATAATAGATTAAAATTAGAAGAGGAACATAGACAGAGATTAACGAGAAAGGACGAACAAGCCGAAAGGGAACAGCAACAACAGCAATTGGAGCTCCAACTCCAGCAGCACCGCGAAAGGGAACACCGTGAGAAGGAACGCGCCCAACGCGAACGGGAGAAAGCTCAGACTCGCATCTCCCCACACGTACCTCCTACCCACCTATCTGCGCAACCTCCGCTTATCTTACCGATGCTACACCCGGGCAGTATGTTGCCACCCAAAGACATCTACCCGTCACCGCTTAGTTTGACCTCAACGAGGCAATCGCCCTTGGGGGCGACCCTTCTGCCCCCAGGTCCAATTCCCACCCAACCGTATCCGATACCGCGTTCTAGTCCCTCACTGCAGCGACACTCCCCCATTCCAGCGTCCATCCGATACCTCCAGCACCGATTCCACCCCACGCCTCTCCCTACACCTTAAATCTGTCGCAGCCGCAACGACATTCGCCGGTGATACAACCGTCTGGACCTCTGATAAACAATTCGCTGGCGCCGCCGCCCACCGCCACTAGTCAACAGGCCCCGTCGTCTAGGGTCTCGCCGAAGCCGAAGTTGCCCCCGAGCAGTGCTAGTCTACCAGTAAGTACTGTCCCCTCTACGGTCGTACCGAGTACTGCCGCAGATTCGGCGATTGGGTCTTCCTGTCCGACCAGTGTTTCCGCGAAGGTACCGTCAGAGGAAGTACTTCCGGCGGCAGTATCGAGCGCAGGTGAGGGGAATCGCGACAATGGAGACAGTGCCTGACCCCCGCCATGCTTGTCGTTTTGTCACTTTCCCCCGACTTATGTTTTTTCGGTAATACATCGTGGTTTATGTTGGTTTTTTATTTTATTATTTTTTTTTTACCGTCTTTCATTTTGATTTTCCTTTTGTTCCTTTTTCGTTTACCTACACGAAGCGGACAGTATTGGATTGATGCATAAATTCGTGACAATTCTAAACAATGAACAATGCTGGGGCACCATAAGGAATAGGTTTAGTAATTCCAACCTCCGTATGCAGTATATATCTTATGGTAATTTTAATCGCGATTACCAAATCGGCTAATTAGCTATACATTACTATTTCCGGTGCATTATTTGGTATTTTACGTGATCATATTGTAACCTTTATTTGCGTTTTTAACAGTTCAGTAGCGTCACTCGCCGGCAAAACCGTTTTTTTTTTTTGCGGCATTATTTTGGTTTCCATATGATTAGTTGACATACTTATCAATACTTGTCATTTACGAACACAACACTTGTGTATAAATTTTTCCATAAATTCCATTTCTTGTTTTTTTAGACCGTTTTACATATTTGTATATTTTTTCTATACTTTATTAGTTAAGTAATTTTTTTAATTTTATTAGTTAAGTAAGTATAAGTTCGCATTATCTTGGCCAATTTTTGCTGTTCGTTAATGATGTCTGGTATTCATTGCTCCGTCAAAAGTTGTAAAAATGGTTATTATGAATTCACGGATTTATATTTCTTTAGATACCTAATGTTGCAGATACGTAAGAATTTCGCTCACATACATGCTTCTTAAGGCCGCTTTAGAGTTCGCAATTATTTGTATTGCGTGCAATACAAATGGCACATGCGCATTCAATGGATTTCGATCAGCTGTGTGCAATCCAATCTTGCACGAAATAATAGAACGTGTTCTAATATTTCATTGCACGCAATACACAAAATTGCGAACTGTAAAGCGGTCTTTAGAAGCTGTAATAAATATTCTTCAACAGTGTAGAGCTAGGTATTAACTGCTAACTGCAATGACATAAATAAACAGAATCGCAAAATAGAATTTGCAGTGTTTATTTCTCAGATCGTATGTTTACAAATGGCTTGCGAGATCGTCTTTTGCCATCTGCAATACCCATAATAATTTAAGGAGAATGAATATTCTTCCAAAACAGCTTTAAATATGATTATTATCTAATTAACACATTAAATTGTGTCTATATATACATACAGAATGAACGACCACTGGACTGGGATGCTAGTGCAATGCGTAAAAGCTTTATTAGAGAAATCCCAATTTGAGAACGAGTTTTGGAAAGGGCACGTGCAGAAAGGCCTTTAGAAACGAAATTCTTGTTTTTTTTTAATCGATCTTTTTTGACTTCAGATATTCCGGTGCTAGTCGCTTATAGATCTTATAGCTTTATGGTAACATTAAATTAGAAAACGTAGATTTACTTTTACTGCTAATACCGCTACAAGATTATTTCGCGCTCAATTATTTAGAAGGAAATATTTTGCTTTCAAACGCTTCATTCCCACGTCATTCATAAAAAAAATACACCAGTATTTTATAAAACTTGTATATTACGTAATACAGATAATTTGAATCTCCCGCCAAAAGAAACCCCAAGGTCATCAGTTTGAAGTTTAAAAAACCATGTATAAATACGACAGTGAGGCTACTCATACTTCCTATACTGTGGTTAAAGTACGTGAATGACGTAAAGACATTTAATTTCATATTAAACGGATCACGAACTGCTTGATGACTTTGACTGTTTGTTTCGTAGGACCTGACTAATTATGAATTGCACGTGTGAAAATGCACTGGCGCCAGTTACCGGAAAAGTATTTACCCTTGGATTGGCAAGATTGTGACAGCAGAATCTCAATTTAAATTTAAATAAATGTCATATTGGCAAGTGCTGAAGTTGTTATTTCCCAAAATTATACAAATTAATCCACTTGCTTCGTTAAAAACCGAACTATTAGATTTTTTAAAATTGCGTTTTACTTATTGATAATTTAGTTACATAGTTATTTGTTTATATAGTTTTGTCTTGCAATATGATAAATTATAAATTTATAGTGCCCTCTTCCAAGTCAGGATTTTATTTATTCAAATATCATGTTGGTAGTGACAAATAAAATATATCTGTCTGTATACAGTATCAGTTTGTTTACACTCAAAAATGTTTATAATAAATCAGACAGTTTTTATTATCAAATCATAGTTTACAAATGGTGTAAAATTAGAAAATTGAGAATGTTCGTACTCTACTATACAACTACTACAACTTTCATATGGAACATGCCATACAATCCTTAAAAAAGATTAAAGAAATTTCCATATAAGTTTCATTGCGTGCAAGAGCTCTTATCGATTAATCACTTAACTCGACTTAATTACTGTCAATAGTTTTTGGCACGATGAATAACGAACGACTAGAAAATGGAGTTCACTGTGAACACTTGTAACTGTTCTTTTATTATTAAACTCGAATTTAATGATTCACTAAATATAAATCAATTCAAATGAAATCGTTCTAGGAAGGAGTGCATATCAACTTAGTTTATAATTCAAGCATATTAGAATGCATAAATCACTACTTGTTTTCCGAATAATTTATTTGCCCAAACAAGCCAATTGGTGCAGAACCTTGATCGGAACACATTCGTCCACTGAATGCGCTCAATAACTTGTGCGAATTTTCTTACTACTGTATCTGCACCTTTAAGACATTACTGTTCTGAAATAATAAATCGTTATATACTGTATACGAATTTTTGCATCAATCTGATATTATTAAGACCAAAATTGCATGTTTGTATAATGTATTTTTGTTTTAATATACTGTTTGTTTGTATTTGCTTTTCTTTTACTGTTGTCATTAATTTTTCGAACATTTTTTTGTCATTCTTATAATTGCTCTAACAATAATCCGGTACTTATGCTTTCCGTGATTAACATTTCACTTTTTTTTTTAGTTTAATGCACATACAACATAAAAGGTATTACTTCATTGCGTAGTCTCTCAAGTTCGTTGCTATACCGATTGTTTCAAAAGTTACTGTAAGCCTTATATTACAACGGCTAATAACTACTACAATATCACCCTTTCATCACAACATTGGTAATAATGCACTTATTATCTCGCAATTATTTTATCTATAATAACAGTTTTAAATAAAGTGTTATTTTTCTACACTTTATTTCAAACTGTTAACTAGTTTTATTTTAATACATGTACACACTATGCATAATAGTAATACCACCGTTATTTTAGGTCAAAAAATTTGCATCTTCCGCTAAACACATATCATATAACATAACGACTAAAAAAAAAAACAGGACTCTCCCTGCTTGCCTGCGCAATACCAACCCATGCATTTGCGCGCCAAAATTCAAATCTTAAAATTGAATACTATAAAAGATATCTAGTTGTAAAAGTTATCTTGAAAAATATAAACGAAAATAAGAAGCAGTTTATTTACTAAAAAGAAATAATAAATAAATAAAAAAGTACATAAATATTTTCTATTAGATAGATCTATGCTCAATTGAAAAAATCCTTGAAGTGAAATTAATATTTAGAATTCCATGCATATCTGTAGCGTCTATACGATTATTGTAAGACTAAGCTCATATTATGGATATTTCCACACTTACAGATAACCTTATAGACGCTATAAATACGCATAGAATCTCAGCATAAGTTTATCCTAAATTAAAAAGGAACTATTAGAATTAGCTGACTAATTCTTTTCTTTTAATTCTCATGTATTTATCCCTTATCACCAGCAGGAGTAATATTTTTCTATCTTCATCTTTACAATTATTAATCAATTCTTGTTTTTGAAGTAATATGTCATCAAGTGAACACCCACAACCGAAAGTTCACTTCGTTCACGCCATCATCATACCATTTAGCTGTTTTTTTTTTCAAGTTCCGAAATATATTACAGTACATCCTCTTTTAAGGACGTATTTGTTAGTAAATGTAAAACTAAGGGGCTTTGTATGTAGCTGAATCTTCATAGAGTTTACAGTGATTTTTTTAAACTATCGGTACAAGTTCTATTTAAATTTGAAAGTTATTCATGCGTAATTTGGAGAATTTGAAAATATCAAATCTTTTTAAGAATTACGTTGTAATAAATGTACAGAAATCGCTTTAGTGTATTTCTTAAATAACTTAAGTTAAATGCATACCGGACGTTTCCGAAATTATTAATAAATATGGTATTTTTACGAAGCTAAAGTTACTATGTAAACATTTTAACTCTATCTTGCACACACTGAAGGGCAACCAAAATATTCAATCCAAAAACAACTTTCGTATGCCATCGATTCGATGAGTTGTCGAAACATTGCGCCAAATTTTTTCTTTTTATATGAAATCAGGCCTCGTCAGTCCGTACACACTCACCCAGTCTCTTGTTAAGCGTAACGTTGGCATAAGTCTTTTGTCTTTGTTCCAGCCAGGAAGCCTCCCATAGCAGCGAACCATCTACATATTGCAATCACAAACGTCGTGGCAGCTACCACGATTACAACGACAGCAGGGGAGCCAACATGTACGCCGATTTGCGTCAACGCATCAACAACCACGACCGGAACAACATCGGTACCAACAGCAGTACCGGAAAAGTCCCCAATCTTTAACTGCAATAGTAAAACAAATTCGGATTCGAAATCCAGGATTTCCTATAAATGCAAGATGTATAATATTGACTCTATCGTTAACGGTCAGAATAATATACAAGATATCCCTACCACAGGTACTCAAGATAATAAAATGGTTGCTGTAAGAATTGTAGATAACAGCAAAGATCATAAAGAAGAAATATCGAATTTAGTAAGCAAGGTTTCGAAAGAAACGAATCAACAACAAAAGTAGTAGATGACTTAAGTAAGAGTGTTAAAATCGAAAGCGGCGTAATAAAACAACCAGAACAAAATATTAATATTAAAGCTGAATATCCGGTTAGCATGGTGAAAGAAGAAGTTAATGTTAGCGATATTTCTAACTCGAATATTACTCATTTTGAAAATATTGGACAAAATCCACAACAAACAACCGTAGTGCAAGGAAATTTACACGGAATTCTTTCGGAAAATGGAAAAGTAAATACAGACAGTCACGTTAATAATATTAATAATAATAATAATAATAACGTAAGTGTTGTACATAGTAAAGTAAACAGTTTTAATTCGGAAGTGAAGCACGCGTTGACGCCCTTGAATATAGTTTCCCAACAGCCGACTCACAGCCCGCAACTGCCGATTCCATCGCCAAACTATCCGGTGCAGACTAGAGTAATCCAAACCGACGCCCATCCTCCCACCAATCAAGCGCAGCCCGGTGGTTGTTCCAATAACCAGAATCATTATCAAAACCATAATCTAAAATCTCTAAATGACCTTGATAATAGTAATAAGGTGCAGTTAATAAACGCGAGTTCACAATTATTACCAAATAATACAACATATGTTCCTATAATAAATAATAATTATATAAACTCACCTCATACAACTAGTCAGAATAATTCAAACAACGTCGTAATAGGAAAGACCGAAGACGGTAACGAAAATCCTAGGAATTGTGGGAACGGAGACAACGAACTATCGTCCCTGCTCGTAGATAAGATCGACATGGCGAAAGCCACGCTACAAAATGCGTTGAGATCGTCCGACGACCTAATTACGAAAAAAGAGATGCGAACTTTGAAAGCAGATATTAGAAGAACCGATAGTGGAGAATGATTTGACTTTGAACACGACCTCATTCACGGAAACGGCTGGGAAAGACGGGTGCACCCCTAAGATTATACAATCCAATATGCAGATGGGTGACGGTAGAAGTTTATTCAATAATATTCCGGTACCAACGTCAAAACAAAACAACGGTTTCACCGTTTTAAATGTTCCCAATGTCACGTTCCAACCGCCACCCAAGAAACCCAAATTGAGCAAAATAGATGTTGCTACCATGCGTAAGAAACTCAGGCGAGAGAAAAGAATGAAACCACGCAACGGTGAGAATAAATTAAATAAGGAAAACATCAGCAAGAATGGAGATAGTTTTAAGAAGTACGATACAACGGCCGATTTCGGTGTTAAAGTATGTGTAGATATTCCGACAGTTCCAATTCGAGCGTTTATTCAACGTCGGATTACGAAAGCGAGTATTCGGATATCGATATAAGTATTACTAGCGGACCGCCGTTGAAATTAGACAATAAACCTGAGAAATTAAGTTTTCTGGAGGTTTTTGGGCTGACTACGCACGATGAAAAAAATAGTAAGTATACAAAATTAAAAATTCCGAACAAACGGTAACTAGCAAACTTAATAGTAAAAAAAGCTAGCTGTGGTCATACTGAAATTGCAGTTCTTAAAACGGCAATTACTCAAGTATTAACAAAATTTAGAGATTTGATTTAATTGTGTGAGGAGAAACATTTCATTGTTTTCTTTTTATTATTATTATATTTAATCCGCAACTATATTAAAAGCATGTTTAACTATTGTAAATTCCTATTCAAAGTTAACGAATCACTGCAAATATTGTGTTGTTATTATATTTTTGTTTTTGTAATAGGTGGAGTTAGTTGAGCAATAAACGTATTAATTTAGTTTTAAGGTAAAATGCATAATACTTATAAGAATTCTTATTTTGACTTGTTCGCTGAATTTTGTGGTATAGATTTTGTATACACCCGCCACCATTTTGTGATAACCGGTATAAAAATTCATATAAGTTGGCAATCTTGAATGTTATTTTTAAATATACACTCTTATGGCAATAATCCGCATACCCAGTAATTTTTACTATTAAATGTTGCATATGCCGGTATATCTATCCGTCATTTAAGCATAGAATAACATAGGACGCAAATATTAGGAATACGCGGGGAATTTGAAATATTACACTCAACACATTTTTAATTCTTTCTTGTATGTGTTACCTTTCACTGCTAGTCGCTTTAATAATTTAAAAGTAAAACCCGACACTTAAATGCTTTCTTTATGTCAGAAATATGTTTAATAACGACTCTATATTACCCATAAAACTTTGAAGCACTCAATTTTACGTAAACAAGTACTTACATTTAACATTGAATGTCAGAGAGAAGCACAGACGGCAATAGTCTTCCTATAGCATCCATGGTCATGCTAAAAATAGATAGGGATAACCGCTCATTCGTAATTTTTTTGATACGTGGCGCGTCCTCTAGGCAGTGTTGTTCAGAAATGATTTAATACAACCTGCGACAAAACGATTTAGCAACTTCTTACAACTAAAGCAGGATTAGCGGCATTCAGGATCATCTATGCCTACCTCTATGTTGCACAATATTAAACCATACACAAGCTTCAAACGTTTCCTAAAAAAATTCACTTGGTATACACTAAACATCCAAGACTCGTTAGTTTATTATGTCGATACAATAAATAATAAGATAAAAAAAATAATCAGAAATCATTTTCTGATACGCTTTCAACTAAACCAACAATGTAAATTTAATCTTTCCTTTTTTAAACAAACAGGTATAGAACTTTCAAAATTGGAAAGAAGAAAATGGCAACAAAATTGGTCGTACACGGACGACAATGAAAACGATACTACATTAGACTTACCAGTGCCTTCCACTTCACTCTCAGTTCTAACCGCGTCCAAAGACGTTCAGCACAAGGTTAACTTCTTGAGCAACTTCGGCCTTAGAACAGTTCCTCCTCACGTCAGGAATGGTAAATTTTATTTTATCAATACGCGTCGTTTCTTACGCTGTACATTCGTCTCATTTCTATGTCAGACATGGAAAACAACTGGATGAAAGTGATCGAGGAGAGGATAAAACGTGATGGACAGTCGAAACTAACGAATTATTGTTTGAAATCACACAAGTCCATCATGGATAGTTACAAGAGGGAGAAGAAGTTTAAACTTAAATTAGTAAACGGAGTACTAGATCCCGCAACGTCAGCAGTTTCAGTTATCAATAACGTTCACATTCCTAGGATAGAGGAACAACAGCAGTTTCAGCAGCAGCAATCGGATAATAACAAGATACAGGCGCAAGGTTACTGCGTGCCGCTGACTATGGTACTTGTGAAGAAACCTGTTGAAGAGAAATGGGTACAAACCGATCGGATGAAACGAGAATGGCCTGGTGTACAAGAGATTATGACTTTGTATCATAAGTATGCTTGTGGTAAGTGTAATAATAAACAGTGTTTGCTAGGCTTAATTTGCGATTTCAACCAAGTTCATTCATTTTTCTAGAAAAATAATTTTCTTTTATTCCAGAACGATCAGTCGAAATAAAGACGTTGAGAAAACGATGCGAAAAACTGAAAAAGGACGTACATGTACAGCAAGCTGAGGCGAAGTATTTGGAGAGGAAGCACAGAGAACTACATTCGAAGCATTTCATATGCGAACAGGAGAGGAATCGGTTACAAAATGCCATCGATCACTTGACCAATATCATTAAAGCTCTTAGGTAGCATAAGTTGAAATAGCTCGTTCGTTTTACCATTAATTTATAGATACGCGATTAATTCTGTACGATACTTATATATAAATATTTAAGTATGGCGAAGCGGAAGCCGAATTATTAATATCTCTTTTTTTAATTTTACTCACGGAAATTTGTTGTTTTAATTTTCTTTTTTATATATACATGTAATATATTATACGCATATGTGTTTAAGAAAAAAAAATGATTATCCTGAACTCCGACTGTTAGAAAGGAAAATACCGACTGTGATTATCAAATTTGTACTGAATTAAAGAAAAAAAAAATGATACGGATTAGAAGAGAGCAGACTATAAAGATGAATATTGTTAATCAACTTGAGTATGATATAGTATTATACAATTTCCCACTTCTTAAGTTGTAGTTTTTAATTTATTATTAATTATTAATAATATTATTACAATATTAATTAGTATTTAAAAAACAACTTGTTTAAATAAATTGAAAATTAAAAAAAATCCGAATTAAAAAAAAAGAGAAATTGATCGCTGTTAAGTACTACATTGATTTTTTTCGGTATGTATGATTAAGTTACGGGTTATTAGTTAGTTAGAAGAGTGGTGTTCACTGATTCTGTGATAAATACAATTTTAGTAATCTTGACGTAAAAAAAAAACACTGTTTCTAGCATGACAACTTAATAAATGTACAGATCATGAAAGTCCGTCTTTTTTTTGTAGAATAATTTACCTTTCATATTATCTATATCTTGTCTCATTTTTAATTAGGAGTACCAGAAGTAAACCTCTTTATACTGCAAAGAATTTTTAACGTGAAATACTTCTAAACAAAAAGGATATACAATAGCCGGAAAATTAATTTTATATCCAACGCGCACAATTTTTTGACCTACGACTGTGACAGATGCAAGGTGGTTATCTAACCTTATAAAAAACTTGTAGAGACAAAACATTTTAACGTGTCCAAATTATTTTTTTTCCTTTCGAGATAAATCGTCCAAACAGTAACACTTTCTTGATGGGCAAAGTGTTGAAGAAGCGCGCGAACTTGTTTTTTCACTCATTAAAGCCTGTTAGTTTATAACTTTTATTGTTATTTATAAACCGCGACAATAAGCAATGAATTATAAAATTTACATTTTTGGTTGACAGTTTAAATAAATAATGACAGGGTAACGATTTTTGGAACATTTTATTTTTATGTATAAACAAAGTTATGCGCTTGGTTAAGATTGTTTTACACCTAACTATTTATTGGCCTATTTATTTTACAATGACATTTTTTTAGACCATTGGTGAAGTATGTTAAGGCCGCAAATTTATAACCTACGGCTTTGATAGATGCCAAGTAGTTATCTCATCTAATAAAACAACGCAATGATTTGTAAATTAAAATAATAAAATCACTTGCATACTGATATTTTTATTTTAAAAGGTAAACTATCTTTCTACCGTAGTGCCCGCGCAAATAATTGATCACTATTAAAAATCACTTTCTGTGTCATTACCAGAGATAAGGTATACTTGTCTCTACTTCTTAAATTAATTATGAATGCTTCTATCAAATTGTTAATTATCCCAAGTACCAGAGTGACGTAGATATTACATCTATTAAACGTCACTCTGCTACCTAAGATCCCATCACCCATGTATATTTCCATATATTTACAAAAGTGTTACATTCAACAACATTCAATATACTTGCTGTAGTACTCTTATTAATTGTCTTGAAAACATTTTAAACGTATCCAACCTTAACTTGTTCTTGTACTCATTATGCGTATTAGTTCTAACAATTATTCATTAACCGCCAAATAAGAATAAAACATTAAAAATATAATTTCTATTAAATTTTATTCATACTCGTAACTGATAAGGCTTACATTATTATCAATTATTACAATATTAATTTTACAACTTTAGAATTTGCTAAAAGATAATATTACTAATTAGGACAACTCAGAATCTTTCCGTATAGACCATGATGTATATTGTAGCCTAGTGTGCAGAGACCCTA
The DNA here is from genome assembly GCA_004143645.1 of Protaetia brevitarsis. NCBI lineage: Eukaryota > Metazoa > Arthropoda > Insecta > Coleoptera > Scarabaeidae > Protaetia > Protaetia brevitarsis. Next base: position 1,643,025 of record RXPK01000213.1, read on the forward strand.
TTTATACCTATTTGAGTATTCAATAGCTATATAAGATGCCCTGAAATTGCACAGTAAGTAAAAGTAATATGCACACTCCTTATTTACTTAACAGTTTATATTTGACAAAACAATAATTTTCGCGCAATTTTTAAACATCCCATACAGTAACTAGCAATAAATAAATCTTAGACTAATTGAACACTAATTTCTTCGTATGATAACAACTGTTCATTTGTTGTGACATCAAATTTAAGCATGATATATTGCATAATGTTAAATAATGAAACTAATTGAATTAGCAGTCTAAGAAATTGGCAGCCATCAGCAGTTCCAATGCAATTTCCGGAGCAATCGGGAATTCTGGTATTTCTGTTGAACTATTTGTGTACCTTACTTTATATGTGAAATACATGCAGACTTTCTGTAGAACGTGTGAGCTAAAACAACGTTCACATCTTAAATGAACTAAAACTCGTTAAAACAGCTTTACTTACGGGATCTCTCTGAAGTTCACTTCGTTGGCTTCATTCTCAGCAAACTGGCCTGGTCCACTTAACATGGCTTTGATTGTGCCAGATGTCAATGCGTGTTCTCTCTTTACGATGAATTCGTGGCCATCCGAAGAAATTAGTTTCACGTACATCGCCTCGGGACCCTCACAGCCTCCGTAAACACGCTCTGCTCTCTCTTCTACTTCAGACATGATATTGATTCTAAAAGGAATTTTGTCGTGCGATAGCTATTTTTGAATTTCCCTTAGGTGATCCGTAAATATTTACAGAGCATGCATAAAATATAAATTTACGAACCCAATCGATGATTTGCAAAGTTGAAATAAGTATTGCAGTGACCGCAAGTCAAAACAAATCACTTTCTCCAACTTAAGATAATAAAACGCACTAACATTCAATAGCAGACGCAGTCATGCCAATGTAAATAAAAGTAACGCCCCTAATGTATAGGATGGTAAGGTAGCAATTTTTATTATTTTTCCTTCGCATGATGCCCAATAATCAATTTGCATTAGGTGCCCAAGTAGCTTTTTTTTATTTCGCATATGCAATGAGCATATTCTGTATCTGTTTTGTCGAAAAACTGATCGTGGCCCTTGTGGTGAATTTTTATGTGGGGTTGGCATCGCAGCTTATGCTTGACTTGATATTTCCACATGAAGTTTATTACAGAATATAAAATTCAATTTTAAATAATAAAATTAATGGGAAATAGACTCCACTATTTAACACTATTTATTTTATGCCATATTTTTAGTTTATTTAGTATTGATGTATATACTATATAGCAGAAATATACTGCTAATTTTTGTAAATCGTCTTATTTTGGTTTTAATGTGGACATTCCAAAAAAAAAAACAGCAAAATTCGAAAAGGTTTCCTCACTGATAAACTATTTGCTATAATTCAATTAAAATGCTCCGTTAAAAAAACATTCTTCCACTATATATTTTCGCGTGATTGAAATTGCCAAAAATAGACCACTAATCGTAGCGCGATAATTACGTACCGGTTTCAATTTCGGCTGGTGTAGTTAAAAAAGTGTTTAGGGATAAACTTGATAATGATTTGCATGATTTAAATTGGAGATGGACTAACAAGTTTATCGGTAACTTAGTGTAAACTTTCATCATATGTTAAAGCATACCAAGCAGCTAATTATTTTTATTCTATATAATAATTCTTTAGTTTCAGAGTAGTCAGAGTTGTGCTTTAATATTTTTTCGAATTATTTTCGGCGACATATCGCTTTCGAAACTCATTTCTACCTTAGGTTTTTCTTTCACAAGTTTCAAATAATTTATAGGAATAATTCCACAAGACCACGGTTCAACAGCCCGGAAAACTTTTTACTACAGATTCCGGTCGTGAATGCCTACGCAACACTTTAATTTATAGGAGATATAATAAGAAATAAAACAACTTATATATCATTCAACATGATTATTTAATATACAAGACATTTAAAGTAGTAATACTAATAATAAAATACTAATCGTTGCATTATTATGGATTAAAGTTATAAAAAAATATTCGTCGAATACACGATCCAGAGTTGGTAAAAAAAAAAAAAAATTATCACAAATAAATTCCCTGTGTATAAATTACTAAAACATGTGAATATGCTAACATGTTTTTTTTTTTTTTGTAGGGAAGGACAATATCGATAAAATAAAATTAAGCTTCATTTTTGTTTCCTTACATAACTAGTTTCTCTTACTAACTAAAATAATTTGCATTGATAACATGACTATGGTAGTAGTAGAAATTTGCATTTTATAATAATAATATGACTATTGTCTTCGAATACATTTTCGAAACATACATGCGAATAAATAAATCGCATGATATATAATATTATTCGTCTTTATATATAATTCCTCTAACACAAATACTTCTTTTTTGTTTTACTTTGTAATTAATAATAATAATAATATCAATATCTTGATTACTTTTACATGGTAAAAGGTCAAAATGAACGCATAAAACCTCAATGTGAGATTTTGTGTTACACAATATAAAGAAAATTTAATTTTGTTAATAGTTAATAAAAATTTACTTTTTATGTGGTATAATAATAATATTTCAGTGCGAAATTTGATACATCAAAAACATATTTTGCAATAATGCAAGATGCATCAAGTTTCCCAACTTATCACAAAAAAATAATAGAACATATAATCCAATCATCACATTCATATATATGTATACATAAAAAGAAATTTCTATTCGAGTACACAATTTTCGTCTCTGTATTATTTTCTCAAAAATTAAATCTCAACATCCAAAAGTAGTTTTTGCAGCGATTTTTGAGTCTTATATCCTCTCGGGTTTACAAAAATATATCTGGCGATATCAACGTGCGCATGTTCGTCATTAGGAGGATTGACCGATCATCGTGGGCAGAAACACTTTCTTAGATTCTTGTATGTCGGCCCGGCACAACGGGCACCTGTCACATTTTTCGGCGCACGTTAAACACGCCACGATGTGGGCGCACGGGAAGAACGCCGTGTCAATCTGATTATCCATGCAGATCCTGCACGTCATCGCGTCCAGAAACCTTGTCAAACGTTCGTGGGAATCCTGCAAAAATTAAATTAGCGAAATTAAAGAGAAGCAAGATACAAACATGTTTAAATTGTTGATATTGTAAAGGTTTGCATATAGCAGAGAACGAATGCGAATGTAACGTGATATGAAGCGAATGTAATGGAGACAGGATCGATAGTGCAATAAAGCGAGCACTTCGTTTTTAGCTTGTTTTAAATTTTCTTAATTTTATTAGGTTTAATAAAAGAATAGATTTCAGTACTCGTCTTGGATGGATGAACGTCTCTAGCAATCCCATCATCAGCTGGCGAAATACTTAAATTGTGTTATATAATAATAACGGTATAACAGGTTTATAAGTATTATATACACCACTGATGAAATTCTAAGCAAGAAGTAGCTATAAAAGTTTCCGAACGATGCTCTCTCTTACTCACCTAGGCTTGAATCGTTCGGATATCTTTTTCTTCAAGTCTGCCTGCATAAATTGTTTACATGTATAAATAAAATAAATATTACAGCTACAAATAATTGAAACTAGGGCGGAGACAACATGTCGGTTAGAAAAACTCATGGAAAAATACGAGAGTTAAGACAATGTACTGAACATACACCACGGTGATCAGACCCATGATTACTTAGGCATCTCTAGTGTGGTGGATAAAGGCGCAACAGCAAATTGCTATAATAAGGACTACTCTTACAACAGCAATGGAATGCCTGCTAGACCACTTTCCTCTCTATTGGGTGATAATGGGCAAGAATTGGGCATCTCAGATTCCAAAATTATTCCAACATATCTTTTTAACAGAAATTTCAAGGTGGAAAACACCAATCGGCTAAGTTGGAATCAATCCAACTGCAGAGACAGGTTTAGAGAATTGATCTGGTTTACAGACAGATCAAAAGCCAAAACCAGGTCTGGAGCTGGAATCTACAGTGGGGTGAGAAATAGAAGAATCACCCTTCTATTTTGTGAATATGCCACAGTCTTTCAGGCAGAGGCATACGCACTATGGCATTATGCAACTGAAACCAATCAGAGGGCTTATGAAAATAAGCTAATCTATATTGCAACAGACACTTTTATTTATAAAAAGCTAAATAATTACAATTCATCCTAAGCCCCATGCTCCACCTAAAGGTACTATATGAGGCTACCTATTTTAAGTACTATATGGATTCCATAACAATTGAAATGATCTTACTCTAGTCAACTAAGTTCCTTATGATTATTAATAATAGTAACAAAAAAATATATAACAAATCGGACAGCTATTAGTTGTTATTGTGTTTGTGCCCATGAAGCGACTTACCTCCCAGCATTCGCCCAAGCATAAGGGAAGCCTTGGAAAACCTTACGCCTGGAGCAAATATTGCCACAGACAGTCGATATTCAGGGCACTAGTCAACCCTACGATTCGATTAAGACTAGTTTAGGAATGCATTCGAGAACTGAATAACATGACAGACAGCAATAGATACTTTGCTGGGTGTGCTAGAACATTCGGCAATCCGTGCTAGTGATACTACCTCGCGATACTGACATGTATATTGTTTCTTGCAAATCATTAAAATTAAATTTACCAAATGCCAGCCCAAAAAAAAGTATCAGTGCCGATGTGTTGAATGTTGAACTTGATTTGTAAACAAATATTTATTATTTTCGACAGTACTCGTCACCGCCCTGACAGAAACTGATTTCTTCTTTTACATCTTGCTAGTAATATTTGCAAACTATTATGGAATTTTTGAATATTTATTATTAGAAAGCCTTCATGGATGATTCCGCAGTGAATGAATGCTTAATTAATCAACATTTAATAGCTTTTATTCGATAACGTTAATCAATCTCATCATTCAGTAATGCAAGTGGGCAATGTGCAGCCTACATTTATTTTGTTTTATTTACACATTTATTTTTCCTGTTTTACTAACTTCACATATATTTTTTTAATTAAGATCTTGTAGATTCCAGAAATTTCATTTACTTTAATATAACCGCATTAGCATGAATGATTTTCGTTATTTTATTTTTCATTCACACGATATGTTTGCAAGCCTATATTATATCGTACATACAATTCCTATCCGCCCTACTACGAATCGCTTCTTTAATGTCACGCTAGAAACCAACCGCTCGCGAGGATGATTGCAGTGCTCGCTATAACAGCGAACACGCGTCCACACCAGATACATTCGCCTTAAATTACAATTACATTCGCGGTCGTCCTGGTGTTTTGTACGAGTTTTACGGAAAACTTCATATCTGAACTTTTTTTTTGTTAAAGAACTTACTTTGCATTCTTTTCCCTCACAGCCAATGACCGATGATTCCTGTATTTGCGTCAATATCTGACTCTCCTGATATAGAGCTCTCCTGGCGTTATCGTAGACCTCGCGGCACGTCCTCCTTATATCGAAGACGTACTTCTTGCCCAGTGACGAGTCCTCATTGAATATCGAAACAATGGTCCCTTTCAAATCGCGTATGAACTGCTCCGTGACGGCGGTCCGCACAGTTTCACAACTGTAGAAGGCGTGCTTTTCGGTGATCGCCCGGTAGAGGCCGCTGGCGGCGTGATTCGACTCCAATTTCACTTCGACGTGAGCGATGGTGTTTTCGGGCGACATGTAATCCAACTTGAAGGTGCGCCGTTGCGACGAGGCGCTCTGGATCGCGGTGAAGGGGATCAGCAACTTCTCTTTGCCTTCCTCGTACTTGGTGATGCCGTGCGGACCTACGCCCAGTCTCAGGTTGCCCGGTTTGACGTGGAACATTTCTTCTCCGAACATTTCTAGCGCAGACACCTCCTTCAGGAACCAATATTCGGCTGTTGACGCTTTCATGCCGGCGTTATTCTTGTGTTCGCCGATGACCCTCTGATAGAGTTCTTGTTGGGGAGTAGAAGCTGCCTCCGCTTGCGGGATTATCGTTTGAATCAAGCCGTAGATATTGTGCGGATGATGGTTGGGATTATAATCACCGGCTTCGGCCTGAGCTATTAAAGCGATTAGTTTGACGATGCAATCAATGTCTGATGCTATTAATTTCTTTTCGGCCAGATCTAATCTTGCATGAAGATAAAATTGATGCCTGAAAAAGGGAAAAAATAATGTATTTATTATATTCGTGAGAGAAAAGAGGGAAAAAGGTTTATTAATTCTCTAAAAATTTTAAGCTACGTTTCCATCGAAGAAATATCTTAAAACTTTTGTGCTTCTATTTAAACGAAACTGTTTCCTAAAATTTCTGAATGTTTCTCGTTTCTGCAACGAATGTATTTATGTAGCAAACATAAAAAAAAAACAAATTACTGCTTGTAGCCGACGCGTAGTGGGGCGGAATGATCTGATTGTTGGAAAAAAAATATAAACCTCTGTATAAAAAATGAAATAACCTTATTTTAACTTTTGAATAAACTATTAAAAAAATGTGGTGCAAATTTCATTTAGATTGCATCTTTTGCCTTGTTTACCTCGGTTATTTGTTTTATAACGTATTTATTAGTGTAACTTCATTAGTTCTTAAAACTAAATTACGGCTTTAAATGGCTTTCATAGGTACTTGTTTTATTCCAATAACACTCGCGGCAACCAAAATACAACAATTTAATTTTATTATTATTTTATAAATATTTGAAAATGGGAGAAATACAATTCAGAAAAGAAGGTGATTCAAATCCGATCAAGCTGTAATTTTTGCATAGTTCGAAATTGTATTCGTTCTAAATTTATGTTTGAAAAACTGCATATTTTTGAAAAATTTAAAGGGAAATTCTATAATAGTTCATATTTCGGTATCTTTTTGGCATCTGCTATTTATTTCGTATTAAAAGATATGAAGAGGAATGAATTTTTTCGGTTTTTTATTCCTTTTATTCACCTTTAGAGAACTTAAAATTCGCGAAAACTATATATTGTGATATAATCTACTCTATAATTCCAATTTACAATTCATAATCTTATTTAGAACTGATGTACCTGAATATAAAGATAGCCTTTATTTTAATATTAGAGACAAATAGAAAACCGTTGTTTACTCATAGGATGTAGATAAAAAGTTTACCTACTTCTCACATTGATATCTCATTTACGTAAATTTTATTGGTCGTGTTGTTATTTTTAAACGATAATCTTGTTTTCAATGTCGAATTTCTCAATATAGTTATTTTTATAAACAAAAAATATGTTTGTTTTATCAGAACACCAGAATTAAAAGCCTTTATTTAAAATTACGATAAGAATTTTCAGAATACACAACCTCTACAATTTACATGCGATCAGGGTTGCCGACACACGACCCGGAATAACAGCTCATGCATTTGCAATACAATGATTATTTTTCAACCCACTGTCATAACTTTTATAAAATATTAAATTAATTTCCACTAACTGCTCTCAAGATTTTGTTATTGATTATTTAAATTAATTATATAAAATATACTCCAATGAAAACAATTACTAAAACAAGCCATGCATGTCGAAATTATATTTGAAGAATAAATTAGCCCACTTTCAATGCCAATTTTTAGCTGGCTGGCCAAGATCCATCAAGGACACCTAACAGTCTTTTGAATTGATTGAGAATGAACAAAACAACGAAACGCAAGAGGTATAACAGTAATAATAAAAATCTTATACTACTTAAGAAAACAAGAAATGGAAGAACTAAATACAAAAAGTCTAGACATTTGAGTGATTGTAGTGTTTCTGGAGACTCCATGTCAAATGGCTCCCACCAAGAAAAAATAAAATAAATATCTAATAAGAATTAGATATTTATTTAGAGATTTAATAAGAAAAATTAGATTGAATTCGGCGTTTTCATATGTTTTTGTCCTACTTTTTATCGGTTCTGCTGTAAAATCTAGCGTTTACGCCTGCCTAATTTTAACTTTAGAATTTTTTGAAATTTTTTCCGTATTCTTCACCTCGAAAAACAATGATATAATTTTATAATTTCTATCAGCTGTATGGGCATTTGGCCCCAATTGTGAGGTAGTGCAAACGAATAAAAATTGGGAGTAAACATTTGTTGCGTTTACTTGTTTAATATTTTGACGCTTTCAATTGATTACAGCGTTTGTGGAATTCAAAGTGTATAAAATATAAATCTAGGAAAGCAAGACACGATGCTTGTGCCGCTCTGACATAACATGTGTACTAAAGATTAAAAGAAAAATGTAAAAATATTCTGGCGCAGTTTTTTACAGAAAGGAAGAATACCGAGAAATAAGAAATGCGACACCAGTGGAAACATACTGAGTTGTCATTTTCTTTCTAATATTGCCAGAAACAACCTACGATTATTAATAATTTAATTGCTTGAGTCGAAACGATATGTTTCTGAAAATTTATTAGTTTATAATAACAAGAAGAGACACAATGCAAGAAAAAAGTTCTTTACTGTAGCTTCGGTAGAAACATACTTTAGAAATAGGCTGGCTGTATAAGTTTGTAGAATTGGTTGCATACCATACCAAAAATTCTGCTCGCTTTGAATTCTCTTAATGAAAAAAGGATTTTTTTGCAAATATTTAATAAATAATTAAAAACAACATACTTGTATTGCGAAATTTTTGCGATTTTAATAATCCCTATGGTAAGTAAGTTATTGTGCGGAAATGATTTATTATAGAATAAATTAAATTTTATTAGTATTTACCTGGTGGTTTCCTGGAGAAGTAAATGTGGCGGTACCCAGAATTTCACCCTAAGGGCAAAGCGGAGAGAAGGAGCATGGCCATGAATGCCCACTTGACGATCTATCGGATTCCGTAAGTTCAGCCAGAGTTCTTCGCCTTGCTGCCTTCGTATTTCAAACCGAAATAATCCGACTCCTTGGTGATATCGAGATGTTCACATACCTGTAACAAAGAGAGATTTTTAATAAGTATAAGTCTACATTATCATCGCATATCGTTAAGAATTGAACAGATAAATCTGGGTTCAATAAAAATGAGGAATTATTGCAAAAAAAGGTACCTCTATTAAATGAATGCAAATTTCAAAATATCAATTTATCCTGTTAAAAGGTTAATTAAACTGGAAAGGCTCCGTTAACGACCTTTTCCGATAATTATTATAACGACTCCTCCTTCCCTTCCCGTATAAAACAGATGAAGTCCTCACCTTTGTTTCTTGGTAACCTAGCATTTTATTGGAAGGATAAGCGGCCGCGTGTCATTGTCTTTACTAATTGTTTCGTCGCCTTAGTAGGTCCTAATTAACCTGTTTAATTAGAATTGTTTGTCGATACGAAAATGACAATGAAACGAAAGGCGGATAGGTAGTTGTAATTAACTCTGAATTCCCTGAAGCGTTCTGGTGTACGCACGGCACGTTGGGAAAACGTATCGATTATAGAATGAAATAAGTATCTTGATCGCAGCTACAGGCAAAGGTATGAATTGGAAATTGGTCGTTGCAAAATATCCATGGCAGTGCATTACATAAAGTATTGCATAGTCTTGACTATCTAGTTTTGTACAGCGTTTTGGGTAATTGTCTAATAATTAGAGTTATTCTGTTGAATATAATTGTAAATAAGCATGGTCTATTCTTCTTGATAAAGTGAAATCATCATTTTGTTCTAATAATTAATATCAGTATGTCAGCTGTTTTATAGACATTTATTTATTAGACGTTCCAATCAATCATATAGCTCTAATAGCAAGCTTTAGCTACCATTTACGCAAATGGCAATAAATAAATTCAATTTTCTATCGTTTAGCTGCATCTCGATATATTGACGGACGCCAATGATAACACGTTTAACAAGCTATAAATGCGACAAAGTGGGGCTGCGATCGACGAACGTATAGAAGGAGAAAGGAGAATTCTTATGACTAAATATCTAGTGGACTTTGCCCAGGCTTGCCTACATAAATAGAGACACTATTCAGCCCGCTGTCACGTGCTCGCTGCGGTCGGATTCTCCTTCTCAAGTAATTGTTTGGCGGCCGCTATTACACTACCTATGTGCCTACATGCATGCACATGTAGTCAAGCATTAGCTATTATTAATTGATAGAGATTGTTATTATATTTTAGAGGATTCTTTTAGGTTTCAAAATTGTATAATATTGCATGTATCTTTTTCTTCAGCGTATGTTCCAGTATATATTGACACAAAGGATAATGTTATGAAATGTTGTCGTGAAAGTTGAAAGTTCCTTATCGTTTCTTGTTTGCATATGGTTGGATATATCTAAGATGATGTAATATATAATATTCTATGTTTCAATATGAAAACATATTTGCCTGAAATGATATAGGTATTTATAGATATCCTATATTTGCTGTGATGATGCTCGCTCTTTGACCACAGTGATTGACTTTTTTATACGCTCTCTTTTTAATTAATTATAATAAAAAATAATAACATTTATAACACAATAAGTGCAAAATAATGAACACAACCAAGAGTCAACACAACATAACATCTTTTTATAATAATTATTTTCCAGGCTAACAATTTTAGTTTCATTAAAGTTGGCCTTATGATTGTTGTCTGATGTGTTTTGCCAAAGCTATGGAACTATAATTATGGGTATGTACACTGCATTCAAGCAAATATGCATATGTGACCGTCCACGAGAGAACCCTCTTACGGGGGTGTCAAGGTGTCAAAAATTAAAAGTAGAAAATGACGTTAGTTTAAGAGCATCTTGACAAAATGCAACTAATAACTTTGAAGGCCTCGTTCTGAAAATCTCTTCGCACGGCAGCTGGGTTTTCTCGTGGGGTCATATATACTTTTTTCTATATAAATTGTTGTGATTCTATACACACTCTTCGCAATTCTGGTAATTGACTTTATATATTTGTATCTATTAAATTGTAATCACTATTTAACTAGTGTAAAAAAGCCTTATCTAAGCAATTGGGCTTATGAGCAACATTTATCTTACAATATTTTAATAATTAATCTCATAAAAATCTGTAGATTTTCAGACAGTTCTTTTGTGAATGGTTCAAAAACTTATTTTTTGTTTTCTTCTACTTTCTCTTGAATGATTTGATTTTTACTGTAATTTTGCATAATACTTTTCTGACATTCCTAATTCAAACAGCTTTAATTTTTATCAGAAATGTGGAATAACATATTACAAAGAAACCGTAATAATAATGTACTTTCATCCCAATAAATTTTTACTTTTTTATTGCTAACGTCTGAAATAATTTTGATGAATAAGGATTCACACAATAAGAACTATAAGCTCACTTATGTATATGACATACTTTGATGGTTTAGCATCACCTGATGTACAATCAACTGGCAATAAGAAAAAAATTAAAGTTCAAACCAGCGAAGAGATAAGACAATGATGTTTTATCTCGAAAAAATGACTTTAAGCAGTCATTGTTTTAACATCGGATTCTTTCATAGAAATGTGTGTCAGAGAAGGAAATACAATTTCAGTTCAAAATGACCCTTATTTTTCATCCAACGATTCGGTTTCTTATCTCGTTGAAATAGTTTAAATTCCGAAGAGTGACAACACAGCTGTAAACAATTTGTAAATTTGTAAAGTTAAACTTTTTTACACTTCAGAATTATATCATCTTTTAATAGAAAATAATGAAATCGAAAAGGTTTTTCTAGATGTTAAATAGCAATTGGACTCTTTTTATGCATAATGGTTACTAACTTCAGTGACTAGCGATCTTTCCCAAAACTGAGAAGTAAAATGCGTTAAGAAAAATCGATCATCGAAAGCGATGTGCTTAAAGAGATATTTTAGAGATGCCATTATCATTCATCATTTTACTACTCATATTCCATAAAGTCCCGTACGTGACTTAAGACGGTCCTGTTCATTGTATTGTATTGTAATGAATAGTAGATCGTTTCAAACATATGTTTTACTTTTTATCCGCAGATTATCGAATCTAGACCTATTTAATGAGCCAATAATATCGCATTACAATACGTTATACGTAAGACCTTGACTCAATTGTGTTGTTTCCCCGTCACGCCTAATTTCGAACCCGGAGAAAACAATCCCACTGCTGCGCAGGTTAAGCACCTACCTTCTGTTTTTATCGTTATTTATCGCCGTAACCTTTGGACGTCATCAATTTTATGACCTATGCGTAATAAACAAGAGGAGACAAATATGGTGTATTTCTGTCGCGTTAGCAGTGCATTGCACTCTATATTGCACTCCTTTTGAAAACAAAGCAGAATTTGCAGCCACTCGGCACTCGAAGAATATATGTACTGGGAAAGAAGAATGGAATCGGATTTATGTAACGACTGCGGCAAACGCAAATGATTCTATTTATATACTCTATTGATTTTGAAAATCATAAGCGACGTATTTGCGTTACTAACATTATTTCATATCAATATATAGTGAAGGATATCTATATATAGCCAAACAGCGTTGGAATATACTTAAAAAAAGTTTTATAAGACAATCTTGTAAGCATGGATTAAGTATTATTATTGTTGCATTAAACATTCATATGAATATTTTTTGTAAGTAGTGTTTTTAATGTCTTTTTGCAATAAATGAAAACAATTCGATAATATAAGGAATTATGTAATGGTAGGTAATGTTTAAGCACCTACGTTCTGTTTTTATCGGTAGGTAGGTAAATGTTTATACCGAGATCGTACATATATAAAAACAGCTTAACATGGCCAACTTAATCACTACTATATACGTGTTTGTTTAGTTATGTTAGTAATGTTGTAAACACACTATTGCGAGTGCCTTAAGTCTATTTTAAACGTTCCTTGTAAAACGTTGAGAACGGAGTTAAAATAAAATTACAGACATAACTAATTCACGATAATAAAAAAAAAATATGGCGAAAAAAAAACGAGATGTAGATTTTGACATAAGCTCTAGAAATATTTAATTTTTTGACATTATGCGTCATGTATTTAATCAGGTAGCAGTCATCAATGACCTGTGGAGAATGTGTAATTTTTTTTTCCACATACCATTTATAGGTACCACATCACACATCTCTCTCCATTAATTAAATTCATTAAACTGTTATTCACCTCATCATATAAAATTAAATCGGATTTATTTCGCTTTTATTTCTCGTCTAACATTTATTACCTGAGGATGGCATCCGAAACATGTAGTAGTAATTATTAAATTGAATTTGAATGGAAAGGACATCCTTATTTTTATTCTATTATCATTATTAACTAACCCCATTCAACTGGATTGATTGATCATATTATTAATCGTTTGTGGAAATGCTTCATAAATTTTCTTGCTAAAAATTGCAATCACAGACTTTTTACATTAATCCATGAAGTATTTCAGTAGTAAGTAATTTTTTAACGTCTCTACCACACTCTACAATTCCTTCACTTTTAATTCACAAGCTAATACCATATACAGAAAACAATGCTGTATATTATGAATACTGTGATAAATTACTTAAATTATGAATAAAATTTATGCGTTAGAACGAAGTGAATAAGCGCTAATAATTTTGCTTTACTTCCCCTAACATCTCCGCCTTTCGACATTAATAGCAGAACAGACAAGTTCCTTAAAAGCTTTTCAAATTGAATTAAAAAAAATGTCATTCTCGCTGCGAGTCCAGAATAATACGATTAGGACTTATAGGTATGTCTTTGACTTAATTATCATTCCTCTCGAGGAGGGCATGATTACTGAACCATATTCATTCTGCAATATTGTTATTCCCTAGTTGATAGGTGGAAAATTACTCCTACAGAATTGCAATATGCCTGGATCCTGGATGTATGCATGTATATTTCATTGTTTGCATGTAGCGTATATAATATGTCTAGAATGCACAAGTAGTCTATAGATGGTAGGAAACAAATTATGGGAGTGCTCTAAATCTTGCTTGCGAGTGTCACAAACATGAAACTAAATTAGAACACAGTTAGTTCAACATGTAATGATACTGCAACCTAAGAAGATTATAGCAATATTATACTTTATATATCGAAAAAGAGAAATTTCTTTCGTGAAAGTTACTAATCAGTCATTGAATTTTTTTTTAATAAATTTTAGTTGTGAATACCTGTACATGTATACTATTATGTAAACGAAAAATTGCCGATAATATACTATTGCAACTCAATTAGGCTTGAATTAAAATCATAAACACAAATTTCTAACATTTACAAAACGAAGATGATCATTATTTGAAAGTGAACAATAATCTCAAAGCTAATTGTTTAAGTGTTCAAAGAATTGATTAAAAGCTGAATAATATTTCTCTGTTGTAGATGGGAAAAAAAAAATTGTCGCAAAAATACCCAAAGGTTTAAGGTAAATATGTAATTTTTACGGCGATATGGATATTGCATCGAAATGTTTTAGGTAAAAAAACTTGTGGAACTGGTATATTATTTAATGTATGGTGTTAAACTGTAGGAGCCACCTTATCCTCTCATAGGCCAGTAAAGAATGAATTTATTTGATAAAATTTAACAGTTGTATGGCTTCGACTGTTTATCAAAGATTAGTTAACCAATTGATATTTAGACAAGAACTAAAACGGACACTAAATGATTGTTATTCCCCCTAAAAGGAGGAGAATATTCAATATGGATAAACAGAAAATAGTAGTTGTGAATAACAATATATTTTACAAATTATTACAAAGATTATGTAACCAGGCATGCATGTTATTATGGACAGAGTTGCAATAACATTTTCTATCCTTTAAAACAGTTTTAAATAAGCACAAAATTAACTAAATTAAATTTAAAAAAATAACATAGCAATATATATATATGCACGTAAAATTTTATTTATAGAATCATCATGTTCACAACAAAAACAATATCTGGATATGTACCAACCGCAATGACGTTATTTTTACTTCCATTTAACTACTCTGTTGATTTAAGTGGCAAGAACAATGAACTCGGAAAATTTTAATTCTCGTTTCCCGTTTTTAAATTGGCAATTTTCGACTACAACTAGCATAGCTATATGGATCTAGTACGTACGAAACATTTTGCATATTATGGAAATATCGTCTAGAGAATTGCTTAGAAAACTTCGGTAATTTGGTCGGCGTTCAGACCCAAATATAGAGAGAAAAATATTAGCATATTTATTAAACTAGGGGTCGAGATTAATTTCTGCACTAAGCACGGATTCTTTCGAAGAATTATAGTAAGAAATACTAGTTTAACGAGTCAACAAACTGGTTATTGTGTGTTTTTGTTTGCTTTCGTCAATAAGTTTCATTAAGATTTAAGATAAGTTTAACTGGAAAAGATAACAATGCCCTTTTACAGTTTTTTAGAAATTCTTTATTTTCATGCACAGAGAAGACTGCGCGGAATATGAGATACCAGGTTTATGTTACATTTAATTAGAACGTACCAATCTATTAATACAGGTTATTACAACAAATAAAATAATTATTTGTATATATTTATCCCGTGTACAAAATATTTATAGATAAAGATGTATCATCATAAATCCAATATCGAATTTCTTACCAGGCATGTCTCAGTACATCTTTGCTGAACAAATTATACGTGAATACACACCAATATAATAGCGAAATAAGAGTAGCGCCATCTTAACTACAATTTCTCTAATACTAGTTTAGTAATTCACTAAAATTAATAACCAATTTTAATTGAAGGTATTGAACAAATTGTATCAAATTCATATTATAGACATAATAAAACTCCCCCAAAATCAATAAATATTAACAAAACATTGTGCTAATTTTTTCTCTGTGTGTTTGTAAATCTATATATACGTATCTTGTTTTCCAAAGGATGTAGAACATGCTTTATTTGCGAAAATAATATTAAGATGCAAATATAATATTTTATAGGCAAAAAATTTGCTAAATGCTAGAGGTTCAGATTTGCACAGATATTTATGTATGTTTAGCGAATTAGCAACCAATCTCTTCACCTTGAATATCTACGCCTTATATTTGCTGCGTTCATAAAAAAATCACAATGTGAATTTGCGAAATTTACATAACATTATGTCTAATGTTTATGGTGTTTGACATTGCAAAAATTAAAATATTTTCTCACGTAATAAAATTTAGATAAATGCTACCATGTTCATAAAATTTTCATAATTTTATCCATCCTACCATGTTATAAGCTTTAGACATGTTAGAATAGCTCCCAGTATGGTCATCCAAATGTACTGGCAATTGCTTTATTACATGTTTCATTCGTTGTTTACTAAAACTGATTTTAAACACCTGGCACAGAACACGAAAAATGAGAAATCCGTGTAATCTGTATTATGGAATTTTAAAAATGTTAGAGTTTTAAAAATAACTTGAAAAAGTAATTTTTTTCATAGACAGGACAATGTAGAAAAAAAAAAGCTGGAAATTTCCACTTCTAAATTTGCATTCTTATCTCTAATTCCAGTCACATTCATATTCATTACTCAAAATAGGTGCTTTAAATCCGTACCTACAAAAAAAGCTTCGTAATTTAAATACTTTCTCACTCGTTAAAGGTGGTACCTCTTTTTTATTCATTTGGGAACGGAACAATTAAACCGCTTTCTTTATCCTCCTAAAGGCAAAAAAGCCGACATCAGAGGAGGAAACTTTATAAACAAAAAAACAGCGACCAATTACGCAGGGACACCAACCCCTTTTCGACGAAACAAAAGCGCTTTTTTCCAGACCAGTGAAAACTGATTAGGTAGTCAAAGGTGTTGAGGAACTAGTCGTGAACCATGATAAAATTGCTTTTTCTTGATGTTGTTAGTTTGAGGATTGGAAATGTGCATTACTTCCTCATTTTCTTCTGTCAATAAAACGCAAGAACGTAATTTTGATCTGTTAGAATTTATAATAAATGTAGTATCTATATGTTTTTAACATTTCTCCCTGATTAGATAAGGCAATGCGATGAGATTACATCGAAGGTCGTCCTACTCATACAATGTTGTTTACAAATAGAACGTTGTCCTGCCAACAAACTCGCAAACGCAATCGCAAATTTATAATGCGGAATTACAAAATACTTTAATACAGATATACTGGATAAAATAATGACTAATAGATTTATGTTACCGCGATGATTTGTTAGTGAAATGAATATCGCTTGTGAAGAAAGTATAAACGCGATTTAATTATTAAATGATATATAACATTAACGTAATACATCTTTCTCCTAATAGAGATGAGCTTTAAAATTTTAATTTATAAGCAGAGAACAATTACTGAGCACCTGTATGTGAATGTCAGTAAAAACATTAGCTATAAAACCGGTTTTATATCAATTTCAGTAGTTTGAAATAGAACAAGGATTATATTACGAATATACAAAAAGACATCAACCTTGCATTATTGATATCACTAAAATATACAATTTGCTTTTTAATTTTTTCATGTAATTCTAGCACGCTTAAGTTCGGTTACTTTATTAGATGCGTAAATTCAAGAGATAACGAAAGTAAATGTTGTTAGTTTTATTCAAATTTAACATGTATAGGATGATTATCATCATTGAACCATCCTATCTATATCGAAGAACCCAGATAACGAACACATAATAAAGTTTTAATTGACTCAACCACATTGGTGCAGATAGCAAATAAAACAGACTTAAGATCGACCCTTGTGGAACTCCCGAAGCCAACTAAATAATATTGGTGGTTTTAAACAATTGTATAGAGAGAAATTTTGAGAATTTAACACTTTCAACTTGATCATCCTTAGAAGTACATTAATTTAATTGGACAATGCCGGTTTGATAAACAAAAATTACTGAATCATCAGATTGCAATTCGTATAATAGAACACGAATTATTTGGAATATCATCAATAATTACAAAATAAAACACAATACCAATAAATAACCATACAACAGTCAACGATGAGATCATTTCTTGCCCACAAGATCTTGCCGAGATAATTAATAATCATATTTTGCAAGCACTGATTGCTACAGTGTCGTCTATCCCAAATATTTCAATAATCAACGACCACATTAATATTAATTGGAATTGGAAATGCTTTCAATATTTGATAAAATTGAAATATTATTTACTTAAACCTATTACACATTTAGTTAATGCTTCCTTTACAGAGAGGTTCCTTGTACGCAAATTTTAGCAAAAAAGACTTCGATTATAATATTATTGTATATATTATTAATAATAATAAATTCAAACAATTTTAGTCCATTTCATCTCTTGTACCATCAATTCTGGTATACACTATAAGTAAATATATTACCACCTTTGAAAGAATAATAACAATCAACATTTTTTAAGGATTACATGAAAAGAGTCAGAAGGGTATGTATTGGTAAGTACAAATCAAAATTTTCCCTACAGAAACAGTATTATTGATGAGAGGTGTGCCATTATTAAGGACAACCTACCTAATAGGCTTTAACTAATTGCAGGTTTTATATTTACCTGGGATTTCAAAGGGTTTATTATTAAGTTTTTGCCCAGGGAAAAACGACATATCAAATCCAAGTCAGAGTGTATATTATCCACTGCCATCTGGCAATCGCAAGGGCATGTAAATGTTACTCAATTAACATATTTTAATAAATCATGTGTGTACAGCAAAAAAGTAGTGGACCCAAAATAGATCCCTGCGGCACACCCTGTAAACTCTGACTCACACTCTGACTTACATATATAGGAATAAGATCTATCGACAAGCTCTTCCAATCTCGCGAAAATTATTTTTTTGTTATCATCTAGTAAATATTTCTTCACCACTTATAATTAAAAGAATTTATTTGGATTTGTGCACATTTTTAACAAAAAAGATTTTTCCACTGCTTAATTCCATTTCCCAATTGTAAATGCGTCAGTTTAACTTCATAGCAAATCACTGGATACAACACCTTTTGTACAAATACCTACTTAAGATTGGCACCGTAAATTCCACAACAGATTCGTTATAATTAAACTTTGAGAAACAATACTCGGATCTTCTATTGTTTTGAGCATCGTTAAAGGCCGTGATTCAAACGACACAATTATAGAACATTTTAGTTCGGTACAATACCAATGAAAACATTTGGCATTTATACAGATCTATTTTCAGCAACATCAGAATTCTGTCTTTCTATCCCCAATTATGAAAACTGCGCGCCCAACACAGCACAGAACGAAGTGCTGAATTTCACATGCGGAGGGGAGAAAAGAGGGTTTATTTGAAGTTCGTTAATGCAGAAGTTTCTATTTAATAACGAGCTCTTCTTGTACAAGACAGATATAATTTTAAACCTATTAAGCAAAAGTTGGCAATTCGCTCTTTCAGTTATAATACATATTTGGTAATATGCTTATATTCAGCACCATGACCTAAAGTTAAGATTTAACTTGACTTTACGCACGGTAAAACAGTTACGTGAAAATTAAATAATATACGAATAATTCCCTACATATAGTTCTAATGTTCATTTAACGACTTTTCCGTAGCGATGAAGGTAATCAGAACAAATTAATTTAACAAAGTAATAGGATTCTAGACTTCAGCATATAATGCATTAAAAATGAGATTTATCAAAATTTTTCTTTCTTACTTATAATTAATGAAAGCAACAAATGTTTAACCACTCTACAGCACAGTCTCCATACGCATTCTTCTTTTATTTTCGCATTTTTCTTCTTATACAGTCCTTTTCAAGTAGCACTAAATAACCTCTTCAACTTAATGGAATCTCTGCTCTATGACAAAGAACCTGTAAGGAAATAAGAGAGCCGACAGGCTCTCGACAATTATAATGGAGGCGGCCGTTCGGAAAGGAAGCAACAATAGGTGGAAAAATGACAAGAGCGCGTCGCGGATTGCTTTGATGTTTGTTTTGGCCAAGTGGTGAGAAGACTCTAAAAGCGTACGCCACATATGTGCTACCGACAGATATATGAAGTACCTGAATATATTTCTATTATCTAGAGTGAAGACAAGATAATAATGTGTTCTAAAGAGGTATCAGGTGTAGGCACAACAAAATCCTCTTAATGTCTTTTACATGGACAACAACATTGGTTCTCTCTTAGTATTTATTATCGAATCGGGGTAACTTTAAGATGGTTGAAATTTTCAGATTTTTGCAGCTGATGCTTGCTAACGAATTGATACATTGTTACCTAAATTGTGCACCTCAAAGGCTCCTTCTCGGGTGGTTTAATGTTATTTTGATATGTAATTGTAAAGTCGCACAAATCGTGCAATAAAAGAAAGTTTTAAAAGAACATAAGCGTTTTCCCTTATTAAAAAACACCTAGCACTCCTGTTTCTATATTATGAGAGACTCTTAAATCACATGTACGTATATTGGACCCATTTACTAAATAAAAAAAAAGAAAATATTTCAATCAAAAATATCCAAATTTGCCTGCCAATTCCATAAATTCAGTCATTTAAATGTCAAATATCATTGGGTCGATTCCACTAATTCGATACTATAGTAGAGTCAGCTATTATGTAACAGTTAAACTAAATTTGAGTAAAGGAATCGATAATTTCTTTACAATTATTTGAAATTGCCTATAATAAACCATACCAAAATTAAATTTATGCCAACATAAATCTGAATAACAAACAATTATTCCTGATAAATACGAAATGATGGCGGTTCATTCAAACCTCAAACCAACCTAACGCGAATGAGATATAAAAATATTCTTTAACTGTTCAAAATTGATTCAAAACCAAGTAATAATTTTCATTTTTAGGTGGGAAATCATCAATGAAATGCCTGGGTACATAGGAACAGTGTCATTACAGGTACGGGTCCAGAAAAAACGACGCGCAATCGTAGGTACTTGAGGCTCTAATAAGCGGGTTAGGGGCATCAGTAGCATCAGATTCTTTTCTTGAAATTTTCGTAGGAAAACCATGAAGGCGTGCAGGCAAATATGAATTTAAATTTATTATATAATGATATTAATAATAATATATGTTTTATTGAGAATGGTAATAATAAATTAAGTAACTCAAAATATTCATGTAACAATGTAACAAATTACTAGTATCTAATAATTAAAAATAAATAAATAGTAGTATTGCAATAAAATTAAATAACATGATCCCATTCAGACAGGCAGAGCTCAGATAATACTGCTTTACAGCCAAACCTTGTTTCAAATAAGAGATTATTGCATATGAAAATTATGTTAAAAAATGATTTCAAATTCTAATTTTAACTTTAATGTATTCCAGATTGATCTCCCTCTGTATTTAAATTATTCTTAATTTTGCATATAATAGCTAGGCTTTCTTATTATAAATTATATTATAACAAAATAATTTCAAAATTTTATTTTGCAAAATAATTATTACAAAAAAAATTAAGAAAACTTCGTTATATACTACATAATTTAGTATAATTCAAATACAAAAAAAAAAAATATTTCACAAAGCTGTGCTCATTTACTTGAATACATGGGAATTTACAACAAAATATTTTTTTTCTTTCTTAAATAATCCTTGAAATATAAACAAAATTTCCTTTTTCTGCTTTGATGTTTCATAAATGATAAAATTCTAATTATGTTGTATACCTTCTTCTTTCCATATATAATTCAAAATAAATAATTCTAAATTATTATATACCAACAATTCTCTTCTGCTTTATTAAGAAATCTTATTAATTGTGTTGTATTTAACAACATATTAATTATTTTAATCATTTTGTTATATAACATTTATTTTATTAGTATTATATCAATAAATATTTATTTTTAAAGCTTCTTTTCTTGACCATGTATATGTATTTCAATTTCTTGTTTTTCTCGGTTTTTTAGGTCGTAAATATGGAAATGAACATTAATAAACTAAGTTTCGCTTTATTTTCAAAGCTTTTTCAAGTATAAAATAATATAAAATGTAAATAGTGTAATAAATTTATTAAACAAAAAATTTTATTTATAACTTACGCTATTTACATTTTATATTTTTTTATACTTGAAAAGGTTTTGAAAATAAAGCGAAACGTAGTTATTAATGTTCATTTCCATATTTACGATCTAAAAAACCAAGAAAAAGAAGAAATTAAAATAAATGTTTATGTTTACAAATAAATATTTTTTTCAAGTTACCATTTATATGCCAAATATAAACTGTCAAAGTTTTTTAGAATGCTGTAATAAGTTCAAAATTATATACTGTGAAATATTGTTGATTGTTAATAGGGCAGGTAATTACTAGTTAATGTTTATATACAGGCTGCCGCACGACGAACGTCAACGATCTACACTGTTGAAAATTTTAACACTTTTTTGACTAATTTAATAGTCAGGAGAGGTCACACTGTTTTCGTGTTATTTTGTCGAGAACTATAGAAGTTTAAATTTGACGAGCAAAGATAGTCAAGTATTGCTATTGCTAAGGGGTTATTTGTCCAACTAACAGGTGAATTATGATATACTTCTAGTCACATTTATTTGATCTAGACTAGACAAATTTACTAGCTGTTTAACTAATGAATGCGATCTATTGATGATTTAACACCGTTTTCTAAACACAACGTCTTTTTAATATGCAACTCCTATTTCTTAGTGCTATAATATTCTCTCTTTAAGACGTTTTCTCAATTATAAATATACAGAACCACTCATTCAAAAGTTTTGGTTTCAACTAAACGTACTAATTTTAAAATGATTTTTTGAGAACCATTATATATATTTGATTCAAATCTGAACTAATTACGTAAATAGTTGTTCCCAATACATCTTTAAGATGTTGAAATTTTTTATGCCCACTGGAATTAACGTTTAATAACACAAGGTTACACTTTGCAGGTCAGTCACATTTGGTGGTTTGTTGGATATGTTAATACACAGAAACAAACTCGAAAACAGATACACGTGCAATGCAGGTGGTGCGTATAATGCAATACCGTATTAGATTAGGTGAGATTTCTATATTTCTATCCGAGTGAAAAATTCTGATTGGTTGATGCTTCTGAATGTCTAGAGAAAATAGTAAATCCTCATATCTGAACAAAGAATTCACACCTAATTCTAGTAATTTCTGTTCTACTAAACACATGTAGTCAATTCGTCTGGCAAGGTTTGTAAAAATCAACACTAAAATATTTGACGAGCGCAAAATTAACGCCAACACCGTAATATTTTCAACAGTGTATACATATGAAAAACTATTTACGGACGGTTTCTCTTCTCTGGATACCGCAGAGCGAAAGCGTCACATGCTCTTGACATCACTTTGTTACATTCTCCATAGATAATAAATAAATAGATTTCGTTCGTATAGTTAAGACGCGCTGACATTTTGGTTTGCACAATATTGACAGTTCTACTGCAATTGTTTTTGCGTCATCTCGGGCATGGCTAACTTGCCACATTTTTTTAAATATAAGAAAATACTTCTTTTGAAATAACTCGAAAACCCCTTGCAGATAGGATAGCAAATTGGAAAAGGATAACAAATGCCCTTATTTTTAACGTTAAGCAATAATAAGATAGAAAAATAGGGCATTCCATTTGAAAATTTTTGACTTTTCTGCATTTAAAATAAGAAAAATTAATGTCACATCCTGTATAACCCGAAGTGCTAAGACTTGTCCATATTTCGTCCCATTAGGCCAAACCCATATATTGTCTACACTAAAATTTTCAAATTTTTCTGGCGAATAGTTTTTTATATATGTATATACAATATAGATCGCTGACGTTCGTCGTGTATATACATTATAACAATTGTAGGTATGACAAAAAATCTTACCGGAAACGTTACAAAGCCAAGAATATGAAAAATATTTACAAAACCTATATTCTATTTTTAATAGTAATAGGTACTCTATTTTGCATGTAGATAATTTAAACTTTGTTTGTTAAACTTAGTCATTAATTTATGTATATAGCTATTTACACATGCAAATAAAAAATTAACGGGTATCCATAATGATGGTTATCAAACGTTGTTATTTTGTCATTTTTTATTTGATTGTAACCTGTACTTAGCAACTTGATATAATTAATATCTAGGTATTAATCAGTCGGTTATCGAACACTCAACAATCCAAATCCGTCACTAGATCAATATTTATTTATAAATATTTTTCGATATAGAAGTTTGGAATTCAGATTACTTAAATAACGCATCATTATATATAGACAAAAAATATTTACTTCCTATATCTACTCGCAAACGATCCTCTTATGAACATTGCATAACAGCCACAAGAATTTGCATATTCTCATGTCTCGATCATAATGTATGTTTCATTATGCGAATCGCGTCCAGGCTCTACTCAACATTCTTATTTACCTGCGAGCACAGTTGTTGTTAGTAATCGCGTACCGCTAAGCTATTATTTTCGCCGGCAGATTGGAACCCGTCGACACGCAGTTCAAAGTCCAACGATTATCGCAGCTCGGAGCAAATTGATTTCCCCAACAATAATTGGCCGTGGTGTACGCGGATCGGACAGCCGAACCGGCACGCAGACATCTGCCCGCGCGTATGTGATGCAAGCGAAGGTCCAAAGTCCGCTTTCGAAGTATCGCCAACGGCCTCAGGTACACTCCCACGAAGGAGGGAACTACTTAGCGACAGGATGACTGGCTGGCGGCAACAGTGGCGTCCCGTCAATCGTTACGAACAAATGCGTTTGTTAGGTACAGTTAGAGCTTCCAGTTCTGCTGTAATAAATCACATCACGCTAGCGTCAAGACACGCTAACTCAAAAACTCAACATATGCTCTCTACCTATACCATTTCTATCAAAAGACAGCGATTATAAAAATGATGTAAATGAACACAGAAAAAAACGACACAAGAAAATGATATTTTCAGGCTATGTTAAAAATTCTCATCTTATATGTGAGGAAAAATTTAGCAAGAATCTTGTTTGAAGACTCTCAGTGATAAATACTTCGGAGTTGGTAAAAGTTTTTAACTTATAGAAATAAA
This sequence comes from Protaetia brevitarsis, assembly GCA_004143645.1. Taxonomy (NCBI): domain Eukaryota; kingdom Metazoa; phylum Arthropoda; class Insecta; order Coleoptera; family Scarabaeidae; genus Protaetia; species Protaetia brevitarsis. The sequence continues at coordinate 1,667,948 of RXPK01000213.1, forward strand.
CCCATACAGCGAGAAAACTCAATTCTTTTTTTTTAAGATGGTATGCGAATTGCTTTAACACTGAAATGATGAATCAGTAATCATAAATATACTTATACTTGATATTGGATGGCAAATTGCAATATCTAAGTTATAAAAATAAATAAGTAATATGAAAGAATAGAAAGGATTGCGAATACCAGAAAAAATGTAAGATTAAAATCTAATTTTTTTTTTTTTTTTTTTGGGACTATCATCACAAGTTCTATCAAGTGTTTTTTAACTCTTGGTTCTTCAATATCTTCGAAACAACTCCCTGATGCATTCAAAACCACTGCCTTTTGACTGCAATCGAAACTTTATCGATTGAGTATATGAGCAACGACTTATCCCCACTTCATTCGACATTGGACGACTCTATGTTTTCCCAGTCAATAATAGTAATGACTTTTGGTAGAATTTAAGAGACCATACAAAGTCCTTAATATACAATATGACCAATTAAATTTACCTTTAGCAAACCATGATGTAATTTATATTTTTTTATAATATTTAGATTGACAATTACCTGTATGGATATATTTGTTAAGATTCAAATCGCAATCCAATTCACTAAGCAAATAATCCATTCGAAAAGACCGGAAGCATAGCGAAAACAATCACTTAAATTAGCAATTACCCAAATTTCAAATCATCAGTCGCAACTCTATAAATTTACAGCAATTTCCTGTTTTGCATCGGTTTGCTAGTGAAATCAGTTAGTTCGTTCGTTCCTAAATTAAACAAAAAGTTGCTTTTGTACCTACATTTGATTTATTTTGCAAACATCAGACAGGGCGGTTGTATTAAAAAAATGCAAAAAAAGCACATAACATGTGTAAACAGAAAAAAGCTGACGCTGTTTTTAAAAAGCCTCCGGCTAAGTAAATTCAATTTCAGCGGAATAAAAAGCAGGAAGCCTAATGCGCCATGGTTACAGGTTTGGTTTCCTAAAACGTAACAACGAAACGAAACATACGTAGGAATCTAGTACAGATGGAAATACGTTTTGTTTGGGGCAGTAAAGCTAAAAAGTGTTGTATGCATGCGTATTTTCGAAAGCTGCTGTAAATAAATAATGATTTTAATCTTTTATAATTAAGACACACTCTCTGTTTTTCCGCAAATTAGCCAAAAATTATCTAACGAACGCTTGCTGGAATGACGTCAGTTAAGATAGTTCTGAGTATAAATCCTTCAAGCTATGAAGCAATTATGAATAAGCTAGAGTTATATCAATCCTTTCTCCTTCAGAGTAATTTGTTATTGCAAATAATTATAAATGTTTTTAAACAACTTTAAATAATGATGATGTTTTTTCTAAAGGGAATAAGTACGTACTACAATCTTTTTTTATGCATTTAGACCATTGTTCACGCAAAATCAGTTATACAGTAGAATTTCTAAGATGTTTAAGTGCCATAATGTTATCATAGTTCATGCGATGTGTTGAGATTTTGCAAAAATGTAGTATCTTCTTTGAAAATTGGTATTGGTATTTACCATGTCTGAAGATTTATTGAAATACTACTTCTTCTAAGAGAGCTTTTTAATATCTTTGAAACCCGGGATAGTTTATATGGTGCGGAGCCAACTTGGGATATACGGGTGCGAGTCAAAGGGCAGTATTTGGGTTCTAATGAGCAACAAACCCTTAAGTTTTTTAACGAGTGATCTAATAGGTAAAATCGCATTCCTTAAAGCCTGTCATTTCTAAAATATTAACATAAACGCGAAAGAAATTAAAACAATTTCTTTCTTTTCAATTTCTTTCACATTAATCGTTATTTTATTTATTAATTCACCTTTAAACCTTATAATTGTACATTGATATTAAAAATAAACGATATTTCCAATACCGTACAAAACAAATGAATACACATATGTCGAGATAAAATGATTTTAAGATTAAAATAAACGTTTTTGATTTAGAATTCCCATACATTATTTTTTTACAATATTCCTCTTTATTATAAATCAAACACTTCAAAATCACTAAAAAAAAAAAAGATAACAAAGATAGATTGCACAATTGCGTCATATTGCGAATTGCTGTTTTATAAATCTAGATTGGCAAATCTGATGCAAACATGTTTTTTTATTATTGATTTAAAAGTTTGCTGCTCTAAACAAGTTACCGTTAATGACGAAATTTATCAAATCATAATATCAGAGATTTGGCTAAATATGATAATTTCCTGTTTGCGTTTTGCAGCGTTTCAAAGTTCACGGACTCTGATCGTGAAATAATTAAAATTAATAAGGTAATAATGTTTTTCTGGGAAAAATATAAATCATTTTTAGAATATACATATGGAATTCTAAAAATTAACAATCCGAGCTTATTTCCGATTATATCGCTATATAGAGTATATAGAATATATAGTATATTAATATTAAGACCTCGAAAGCCTTAAATCAACCTTGGGCGTTTGTATGTCACAACACCAAACCGCAAATTGTAGGGCATGCGTATCAAAAGATATGGACACCTACGATTACATAGAATTACGGTCCAAAGTCCACATTATAATACGAGGGCGACTTACGACACGTGCATGATTTGTATATTAGTAAGCGTCTCCATAAAAAATACACATATTAAAAAGATATAAAAAATAAATAGCGTTACATGTAATGTAGGAAGAATAAGAACGATGAGGATAAGGAAATAAGGTATAGGCTCGATAAGCAATAGAATGTAAAAAATTAGCAAAAGAAAGACACTTCTGATACTATGTTCGAATTTCCCCAATAAAAAAAAAAATACAGAATAGGTGATACTTAGTTTCCCGTGACAACAACAAGTGGTGCAATGCAGATGGTTTCCTCCATCTTTATTAAGGTTAATCTTTAATTGCAATAGTTATTTTCACTGCACTGTTTTTGTGTAGTAAGCAGCTAATTGATGCGTCAGATGTGTGTAAAAAAAAATTAAATAGCCATTGCTGATATATAAGTAAAGAATTTAACATACCTATGTAAAAATACTTTATATAGAATATTTCTTTCAATTACTGTTTTGCCTTTCCTTAAAATTATTACAAAGCCGCCAATGTGGTGTCTCTGGTGCGCCAGTCATTAGGTACCTTCATAAAATACTACTTTTGAGCGCCTTTTAATCTTAAATTTCAAGGCATTTTTCAACAGCTTATTTATGTATACCGTCTGAAATCACCGAAAAGTTACGATTTAAGGTTGGGCACGATTTTTACAGATTTCACTCAGCCGGTAACAATATTTCATTCGTGAGCTACTCAAAAATTAAAAATTAATTAATGTAAAATTTAATAGATTGACTCGCATATTTTTTCATGATTGGACCAAAGAATATTAATGAGAAGGCAACCGTATTACCCTGTAAATATGAGAAATACAAGAAAGGGTTTTAATCTACTAACTTATCCATAAACTGAAAATATAAAATGGACAATGTATAAGCTAGAAATTCATGAAATTTGTCCATTTGTCATCCGCCATTTTGTTACCATTGCAAATATGTACTTTATATTAGTATTGGAAGTTTGTTCTCTCTCTGTAAGAGAACACTATAGGCGGGATGTATTGTATTTGGTTCAGCATACATATTTACAAATAGAATAAAATAATATGTACAATATATGGCTTTCTTATTGCATTACTTATTTAAATAGATAACGAGCTCATCAAATTGGCAATTGTATTGACCAAAAATGGTTGAAAATAGGAAATACTTCACTGGGAAAATATAAAAAAATAATCAAAATTTTAAAGGGATTAAAAATTGGTTTACAAAAAAATTTACAAAAGTACATACAAAACTTTCAAATTAAACAAAAGAACAAATAAGCGTTATCAAATAAAAATAACTATTGCTAATGTATATAACAACAGAACTCGTCTGGATGCCTGTACTTTCAATTCTGCTTGTAGTCGCCAGGCTTATTCCTGTTCAACTCCAACTCTAACAATTTTTTTTTTTCCAGCAGGGAAAAAAGTGGACACTTTCCTCCCTGATTTGAGCGAGTAAAGTTCTATGCTTTCTCCCTAGGGCGGAAAAATAAGTGACATTGACATGATGAAACTGTACATCTTATAATACATGACATTATTGATAGTTGACATTAGTACATTCGTCCCAGTCTGAGCCCATTTATGAGATGTTTGCAAAATTATTAGGTATTAAATTTCAATTAAACTATTATTAAACACTTTTAAAACGACGCTAACTTGACAGTTCTCAAAAAAATATTTGACACCTTCAGCCTACTATCTATCATGTCACTCACAGGTATGTCTTTATTATTTTTAGACATTTAGTTAAAATTGGACTGGCTGGGAAAAAATAGTATTCAAACCACGTGAGGAAAGTGCTCTTGCAGGCCTGGGCAATTAAATGCCTGCGTGGCCTGCAATAGAGCACTTTCCTCCCTTGGTTTGAAATATACTATTACATAATATTGGGTAATTTCATCTTTCAAATCCAGTTTTCAAATTACGTGGAGGTTTAAGATCACATTTGATTCCTTGTTGGATAATGTTTGAATGCTTCTGGAAGGAAACATTTTCTACGTGTCATGAAATAGGTACATAATTTTATCACTAATGTTGTTATATTATTCTTTTTCATTTACTCCTAATTAGCGCTTCTTATTGCCCACAATTAATTTAATGCCATAGCTTACCTACTTCGTTTGCTACGTCTACTTTGGGAGACCTTCTTCGGTATGATAACTGTCGGTGATTTATTTTCTGGAAAATATTTTCGTAAAAGTTCTAATTTGGCGATTTATATGCACAACAAAAAGGTGTGCCCAATCTTAAGAAATAGACTTCTTTTATTTTGTGAATAAATTGAGAAAGTTTCGCCCAGCAAAAACAAAAGACACGTCCCTTGTCAAATTAGAAAAAACAATACAATATATGTGAGTACCTACCACAAGCATTTGTTTCGCGGCAATTTATCAGCTCGCAAAATCCATTACTATACATAAAAACAAAGCGTTGTTGTCACGATGTGTGTGTCAATTCTATTTCAACTGATCCCCAACGGTATACTAAACATTAATAACATACCCCACCTTTGTTGCGTGGTTTGAATGTTTCGAAAGCAGACGCATACCCCGAATATCCGTCCCAAAACGCGACTTGTGGCAGAAACGTCCGCGCATAGGCCATTATTCGAAATTCGAATTGTTTTATTCTCCGTTGGGTCGGATCGCATCCAAAAAGTTTGACGACAGTCTCTTTTCTCGTAATCGCTATAATTTCCCGGCTTTGCACAGTGTTCTCATTACATTAGCAAGGAGTAAATATAAAAAAAAGTATAATATACCAAACCTTCGAGACGCACTAAATCTTCTTCATTATATTTGTAATTACAATATACGGTTGGATTCACTGAATCAAACGCGGACACTTTTTGCTATAGATTAATTTAAATTATTTAATATATTTCTGTCGATCTGCCCTGACGAAAACCATGTTGCTTATCTGATATTATGTTATATTTTTCTGGGTAGCTGAGTAGTCGCTCATATACAATCCTTTCGCCCTATCATAAATAGAGTACTACTGCAAGATATGGCACGATAGTTCTTTAACCTTTCCAAATACTGTTAAGATGCGTGAGCTTTTAAGACGGTTAGGAAATAATTCTTTATCAATGCAATGGACTGGTTCATTAAGATTACCATCGCATCCAGAATTGTGTCAGATATAGCTTCTAGTTACCAAAGATATTCCATTCTCGTCGGTGTATTTTTTGGTTTTAACTGTATTCATCAATGTTACAATTTCAGTCTTAGTTATGGGGTCGAAGTAAAAGGTGGAGCTGAGCATATCATGATGAGTTGTGCAATTTGTTGATAAGTAATATGATCTTTAGCCTTTATACCCACAATTGTCGAAAAATATTTACCGAACTCGTTTGCAATGATTGAAGGCGTATTATATGATTACTTTGCCGCCAATTGCCAATTCGAAATTCATAGTGCTTTTTGCTCCGCCCCAGTCATCATTAATAATGTTCCATGTTGCTCTGGGCTTATTGTGCGATTCTTCGTGTGACCTTTTTGGTTCTGTTAATCATTTCTGCATAGCTTTTCGTTTTGCTATTATAATAATCCTGAAGACAAACCAAAATATGTGTTTTTATTTATTTATCTTTCAGCTGCTTACATTTATTATCATTAATAAGGTAATCGACATTCACGTCTCCACAAAGTACTATATTTTGACTGAACTTATGCATGTAGTTAAGTACCAACTGCAAATTATTCAAAAATATGTAATAATCACCATTAGGTGGTATGTAAGTAGTCATTACTGCAAAATTATCATTAGGGCCAGCAAGATGGCACGCACAGATTTCAATATTCATTTCCAACTTAGTATTTTCGCGAGCGAATATAGCGAAGAGATGAATATGCGTGCTACGAGCGAAGTATGTAATTCACTTATAACCATTTATTGTCATATAAGAGGCAGATTCCATCAGGGGCATCCAAGTCTCGGAAAAAAAACATAGAATTTTGTATGGATTGGCTTTTAATATGTAGTATCTTTAACTGATTTGTTTCATTGAGCAAATTTTGCACATTTACATAAGTGCAGCAGAGTTAAATCCAGGTTGGTACTTCGTTAGCAGAAGCTGAGTAGGGATGGGAAAATTTCCTCGACCCAATATCAATAAAAACAGTATTCTACCTACTAACATGTACAATTTATTGGTCTCAGAAAAAGATATAACACTAAATAAATATTTAGTCTCTTATTCTCTGGTGACTTTACTTTTTTATAACGTTTACACTAATATTCAAATATGTACTTATCCAGTATATTTTTTGGATTTGGAAAATTTTATTGAAAAAAAAAATTGAATCACCCGCTATCCACTATATGTTCAATCGGGCCCGTTAAAATAGCGACCTAATATTTTACTCAAACATATACAACCCCAATTTCTTTATAAACACTTAAAGCCGTTAACAGCACTGCCATCAGAAAAAAACTTCTGCATCAAGAACTCCGACAACAAACGGACACAACACAAAATAAAGCCAGGTAAATCCGAAATTGTAGAAATTGATAATTTGAGCGTTTCTCTTTAATATTTTTAGCCCACTGGAAAATAAAACCATGACTCACTCGAATACAAATTCACATTTGTTTCAAAGAGGATACCAAAATATAATTTCTATTTTGCTATCTACAATCGCGTTTGTCCCAAAATATCGCAAACTTTACACTTATATCTTACTAATACCATTGTAATATAAACCGGGAAATTAAGCAATAAATTTTCGCACTGTGTTAACCAATGCTCTCGCTTTTTCCTTCCGCATGTCCATCATACTTAATAATCATACATCTGCTTTATATAAAGATCCGCTCGGAACTAACTTATAACTCTAAGCGTCTGTTTTGCTGTATGGCCTGCGGAAAGACATCATAAACCTATTTATTAATATAGAAATTAAAAATAGGATTGATAATAATACATAAATCAGTTTACGTGCTATCTTGCATTTTAAAGACTACTTACATAATTAAATACTATCCTGCTGCGATAACCGATGTCTAAGTAAGCGTTATAGTGGTATTTTATAACCCCATTTTGATATTATGTTTGTTTAATATTATTTATTATATAGAACCTGAAAAAATAGAGAAAGAAAACGTGTAAAAAAATGTAAATTCAATTGACAGGTATAATATTTACGAGCTATCAAGAAAAGCTACTAAATATTAAGGTACAAATAATGTGAATGATTTTTTTTTGCGCTAATGAATAAATGACAATAAATAAATAAACAACAATGAAAGTAACACATACACCGATCAAAACAGGCAATTTTATTGCCTTAAAAGTTAATATTTGCTTATAATTCTACATATTTAGAAAATATCCTGATGTAATACAAAATCCAAAAGTGAATGAATGTTAATCAGAGTGATATTTTATAATCATATTCGCATGTCAATGTTTTTTTGTATAGTTGTTTGAGCAATCTTCATTGTATTAAAATATCGAGAAACAGCGGTCATTTTTTAGTAAGTGTTTTTGAATTTCGAATTATAATTGACATCATAAGAATACAACATCAAAACAAACACATCGCATTTAATGTTATTGAATCAAAACGATTTTTTCGTTATTGATTCAACTATACAAATAATAGAAATTACCAAGAGTATATAAATATTGTTATTATATAACTTCATTAGTATTCTTTTGTAGTTTCTTCACTTCTTTGTGTGAATTGAGTAAACGTAGGTCATTTTTTTCTTTTTCAATGTTAAATTTAGTATGAAGGATTTTACTAAAATATACAAGGAATGTCAAAAACAAACTTTCTAGTTAACACAAAGACGTTTACCAATAGGTTTACAAATTCTTTTTTTATTGTAAATCGCTACTACCTCCCAACTCAACAGATATCAAAATTAACGCTTATTTATAGAATAAAAGTAGAGTTTTGAGAAACGAACAAAATATTTTGATTTCGATCCAGAATCAACGAAAGAGTGTCACTTAAATTAAATAACTTGTTTTTTCATCAATAACGCGACAAATATGAATGACACATCCATATTTTGTTAAAGTAGCTAAAGTAGTAGGAACAACTATTTTATTTCCGTCAACAAACGCAGCAGTCACACCCTACATTAAACTCACAATCAGTATTTTTATATTAACCAAATAAAACTTCACTAGTTTACACGTACAAAAAATTATAATAATGATATGTTGTCCACAGTAAGTGACATTGCTTTTTCTTAAGTCTTGTATATTGGGGGGGTCATATTGGGTTTCTGAAACATTCGAAAATCCGATGTTTCATAATCAGCAAAAATGAGTTATTTGCACCACCTGTTGGGGATACCTATAAGATCTGGGGGAGTCTTAGTAATTTTGGATCGTAATGATGCTCAACATGCTTTGACTCTTCGGAGCACTTTGACATGCTGTTATATTTACTTCTTGGTTACTCTTCTTTTAATTATTTATTAAGGGTTTATAAACTTTAATGTTCAACGCAACTACAATATATAGCTAATATATCGGAAATATAAAAGTATTGATTCACCATCAAAGATGAAACTATATTGAAACAAAACATCCGCAATGCAAATTATTAGAAAGAAAACATGTAATACCTTCGCACAGAAATTCTATTTCGTGTTGTCAGTTCTATATTCGATAGATACCTAATAGAGGAAAACTTAGGTATATACCTAACTAAGATATTTCTTACCAGAAACACTTACTCGTTCGTTGTTTGAAAATAAAACAATCACGTGTAGAGTCCGTGAACCTCCGTTGCAGCAATTGCCAACTTTCGCAAAGCTCCGATAGATTATCGCATTGTATATGTGTATAAAATTATTTTCATGCGGTTTTAGATATGTAGGAGCCCTCGCGACAATCAGCCGGCTGGCACATGTCAGAGCGACGGCATTTAGATACTTCATACAGGCAGGCTCAATGTAATGTGCTAATTTACCTTGACCTTGAAGATATTTTGAACATGTTATTATTAATAAAAGAATGTAGTTTTCAATAACGCATATTGTTTATGTTCTAGATAAGCGATAAATTCAATGTATAATACATTAATTTTTGATGGTCCAAGATCCCTTGAATATTAAATATATACCGACTTGAATTTTAATTACATGAAAACTTATCTCAAAGTTATCGTAACGAAAATATAGAACATTTTCTAAATATTCAAACATTCATAAAAGAAATAAATGATGTATTGTTTATTGTAGGTAGAGTATTGTTCATATAATATAATTGCTTCTGTACAGATCCGGATTAAGGAAAATGGGTCCAATCAGAAGTAAATGAGATTTACACTCTAAAAAATGATGGTAAATTTACCTCACTGGTATGTGAAAAAACATATGAAATATAAGGTAAAATTACACAAAAAAGAGGGTAAACATCAGATTACCCCAAATTAGGTGTAATTTTGCCTTGCAAACCGACTTTGATGGAAAAATACTTCAATAAATGATTTTCCCCCACTTGGGGAAATTTGCTTAGGAGCAAGGAAAAATAACATATTTCGTGGAATATTAACCCTAATGTTGGTAAAAATACAAATATGGAAATACAAGGGACATGAAATTCTAATTATATATATGCATCTGTTATTTGATTGGAACACAAAATGTTTTTTTTTTAACATTGCATTACATTGTGTCGCTTGATCAAAAATTAAACCCGTTACGAGAATGCATTACATAGCCGTCGACTATACAACGCGCAAGCGTTTGAGGTACACAGTTTGAATACAAGTGCGGCATCTACACGGATGGCTTCAACGCTAAATGTAAATGGTGTTGTTTTTCTTTTGTCTGAATAAATAGACATACACCTGCGTATGGTATTAATATTGATATTACTGGGGAACTTAACCTCAATAGCATTTGGCGTATTGTTGCTACAAGATATGATACATTTATTTAAAGTTTTCAATGTGCAAGTGAAAGGAAACTACCGTATCAAACTTTTCAATTTAAACAACAGAAAGTCTTCGTTTTGAAGCAGTCAATTCTTTTTTTTCTCTTTCATTAAACATTTGGAAATATAAAACGACTAGTGTCTTGCCGTTATTGGAGGCTATGTTTTCGTTGTTAAGTGATGATACAAGTAAAGTAAGGAAGAGACTATTTTGGTTTTACTCTAGGATTTAATGACAAAAGTAAAGTAGGTATTAAGCACTCATACATGCAAATGTGCAAGACCGCAGGACGGCAAATTTGAGTTCAATAGTTAATCACAACATTATTTATGTATATACTAGTATTGCGGGAATCGCCAGATATCAAAAACCGGTTAATCGATTTTTAGTAAAAATCGGTTTTTAAAATTCAGTTTTTAAAATCGATTTTCAAAACCAGTTTCAAACTAAAAACAATACATATTACTTTTTTAAAAGTGCTATGTATTTTAAATTCGAAAAACCTATTTAAGGCGCAATAATCTGCTTTTAAAAACCGGTTTTGATTTTGAAAACCGGTTTTACCGGTTACAATTTTTAAAGACGATTAATCACTGCATCCAAACCCCGGTTTCACATAAAGAGGCTTCGATTCGCAGCACTATTATCTACATACAATATATTTTTAAATGCTAAATTTATTAAAATTTTTCAGGATAAATCTAAACTTGAAGAATTGAGGTGAATACACCGTTGATAATAAGCTTGGAAGAAGGTATTAATAAAAATATATTTATTTCATGTTTTTTTACATTTATTTTTCTTTTCTAGGAAATGTGAAGTCGCATTCTTTAATGGTAGAAAGACAGTTATTAGACCCAACAGATTCATTTCGTTCTGCATTACAACAAATGATGGCGGCATATTTTAATTTTCATTTGCAGTACGCAAAAGAGGCTTCTAACACATTAGAAGTTCTGCAGAGGTATTTTTTAAAAATATACCCTGAACAGGGCAACAAAAATAAAAAAGCTCCAAATCCAAACTCAAATTGATAAGATTTTTTAATGTATTTTGTTAGTCAAAATTCATTTTATGGTTACATTCAACTAGATCTTTGTATAATGAATACAACCAATTCTTAGTAACTATCGACCTTTCTCCCAAAATGTTTACTCTTTAAAACATTGCTTATTGAATTTAAAAATTTATTGAAATTATTGTAAACTCTCTGGAATCCAACTAATTAATATATCTTTCAGAAATTATTATTAATATTTCAACAAGCATGTGAAAAAATCCCCTATAGGTGTAAATTTACTCCAAAAATAGGCGGTAGCCCAGTTGCCATCTATTTTTGGGGTAATTTTACCACATTTTTTTTTTAGGGTGTACAACACTCTGCTAAAATTTTAGTAGAACTGGGATATTACTGATCGTGTCGGAGCGACCAACGACACGACTGGCTCCTTTCGCCGTCAGAGAAAAAATCCCACAATCGAGCTTTGAACTCACAATGAAATACAGGTAAATATTATTATAAATAGCATTGGTTTAAAGTGGTTTACTATAATAGTTATTTATAACAATTTACATTTTACATGCAGATTATGCAACTAGGCATGCATATTGTTTCCAAAATTCCTATACCTTCTATACTTCACAACTATTTCAAATAAGCATTAAATAAACTAACTTATATTAAATATTAATAACTAAAATTAACAATAAATTTAGTTTAAATAATGGTTAAGAAAACCATAGCAGCATATATATTGATTGATGGTTAAAATTCCCATAATCAACTCATCCCCGTCTTCTCCATCTGGTGGATTTGGATAGATAGGGGCATCCCGGATTGCGTTGACACGAACACACAAATTAATTAAGCCTCCTGACATCAACGGCCGAGCAACCCGATCGACCGTTCCCCTGGTCTTTGGTCATCGATTTTACGCATCAAGATCCATCGGACAGTGATCTCAAGCTCGCCTAGTCGGGTCCGATTACAGGGAAATCCAAATCTAAATTGAGAACGATGGCTAAAACGTTTCGCTTATTCGGAAAGAGAAACGGCGCAAATTTAGGGTTACAGGGTAAACACATTATGTTTTAGCCATCTATATATAATACAAACACATTGTTGTTATAACGCGAATGAAATGTTTATTATTTGCAAGGTCGGTTTTAACCACAATTTATATGTAATTATGATTTTAATTAAGATTGTGTGGTAATCTATGACTAATGTGCACTTTGAACGTCTGACAATTTAAATAGTTTCATTAAGGTAATTGCTTATATGTATTGACTTTTTCGTTTTACCTGTTATGTACACTTTTGATAATTCTCATAAGTCTCCATAAGGTAATGAATGATCTGTTTAATATCATCATAACATAGCTAACAGGCGGTAAAACAAATTTTTCCTCTTCTTTCAGATAGGCAACCTAACACCTACAATTGCTTTTTATTTGCAACATGTAAAATGTATAGGTACTATTTGTTGACTTTGGCTAATATCTGGCACTGAAATTTCCAGTGTGGATTGAACAGCTTGCATTTTTTCACCGACTATATTTAAACCATCGCAAAAATAGAAAGGTGGACAGACACTCCTAATGTATTTTACTTTAGGACGTAGAATATCAGTAGTAGGTCAAGTTCGGCAACCAGAAAAAAATTACTTCCACATGGCAACAAAAAAAAAATCTGGAGTACCTTGATTACTAGATCAAAAATATATAGATGCTCCAGACTGCTCTATATTCAGCTTATTATGTGTATTCTGCAAAAGTTTTATATAAGAATTATACAAAATAAGCAAATAAGAATACATATTTCTTAAAATGAAACGGGAGTATTTATTGTGCAAAATGGCAAAAAAGTGCTTATAACTTGTTAATAGACCAATTTTATACAAAAAATGACATTTCCGTTAAAAAACAGATGTTTTAAAACAAAAACAGCATATTTTTTAAAGAAAAAAAAAACACTGCCGGTTAGTTGATTTCTAACGGTATCTCTGAATATATTCATTTGCTGTGGTTACTGCGTTTGTATCAGTATATTAAAATGTAGGTTTCTATGCGACCAATATCAGCTAATTGCGCGGTTATAATGTCCATACATCTGAAAGTGTTTTCGTCTGTAGTATGTTATTGAAAAATAATTTACCGTTGTGATATTTATCAATCGCTGTTTCATAAAATTGCATACAATGGAAAAAAAAATCTTATGAGGTTACGGTTTTGAAGAACTGGTATTTATTATTACGTATTACAATCTTTTGAGCTATTGTTGCACCAATGTTATATTCGCGAGCAATTGTTTTGATTGATAACATGGTAAGATTTAATTCTATTAAAACATAAAAGTACGGAGCGAGATTTAACACTATTTTAACACACATTGGATGTTTCTTGATTCCATTCGCACAAGAAATTATAAATTCACTTTCCAATTTTATTATATTACTTATATACAGGGTTTTCCACGGAAGTGGCTAGTTAGAAGTTTTCCAGCTTAACGAAATTCCTCAGTTTTAAAAAATTGGTGCTTGTAACAATTTGGCACTTACTTTTTTTCTAAAATATTTCCAACTTTTTTTGTATTTCCGGTTAACCGGAAGTCGCCATCAACTTTGTTATTTTAAATAACAAAACTATGACGATTACTGCTACGGTTTCCTATACCTATCTTCAGCTGTTTTTGAGATACTCTACGATTTTTGTAAAAATTTTGACATTTACATCGTTATATGTAATTGATTGATTCTCACTTGGTTTAAATGTCAGAAGTCCCCCACTTTAAAATTAACAAGTACTAACATTGTTTTACCAAAAGGTAATAAAAAAAATTCATTGGAATTATACAGGGTGACATGTGTACAAATGAAATCCTATAAAAAGGCGCTTTAATCAAAATTGCACACAGGCGCCGAGCAAACTCGGCGCGCCACTGCTTACAGTGAACACAGGCATTCAGTTCTAGTTAAAAATGTTCTCTTGTTTATAACACAAAATGATAATATTTATGCGAGGATAAAGAACCAGGCACGTAAATTGAAAAAAAAAAAAGAAAAAGAAATGTCATTTTACCCACAGCACAGATGTTTAAAAGTATTTGGTGTTTCCATGTAATAGATCTAATTTTATCGCACACATAAAAAATATTTACATTTTTTCCATACATATTAACACCTGGTAGACTAAACTCTAAATAGATCTCAAAATATATCTATACTTATGTGATGAAATGGAAAGAGATGGCATTAAACAAAGATGGTACAATTCTCGGAAAAGTTAGAATTTATTTTTACTTTTCGTTGTAAAAAAAAATTGTTTTCGTTTCTTCTTGGCTTCTCTGCCAAATTGTCATAACCCTCTTTCACTGAGAGCATTGTTATTTAGAAATGTCTGCTTTCTTGTAGGAAGGAAGCCCAAAACAGTTTATGTATACCGGTTTAGGGTTGATGCGTAGTTTTTAACATATGTAAATGTAGTCTTAATTGTATAACAGAAGGAATGTTATTTTGCGAAATAACAAGAAATCATAATAAAATCATTTCGGTTCAATTATAATGTAATATGTACTGTCCTATTTCTATAATAAGCATAAGTATTTGAAACTGTTTTATTTAATTACGGTATGTCCATATTGCAAAAAAAAATGTCAACTGGTCAACATGTGTTTATAGAGGATAGGTTAAATTGTTTCCGAAGTCTTGAGCGGACAAACAATTGCATGTTGATGCAGGCTTTCAAAAAGCATTTGACCATGTGCGGCATCATTTTAACTTTCAGGAAAACTGTATGGTTTATGGCATTTCTATATGCATTATGTTGAATATCTCAGGTCATAATTACTCGTTCTTATACGTCTACATCTGGATTCTCCAAGGATATGTTTTGGGTACATTGTTATTGCTTGTTGATCAGTGTGTTACCAAAGTTTTAAATTATTTTATT
The DNA here is from genome assembly GCA_004143645.1 of Protaetia brevitarsis. NCBI lineage: Eukaryota > Metazoa > Arthropoda > Insecta > Coleoptera > Scarabaeidae > Protaetia > Protaetia brevitarsis. The sequence goes on from RXPK01000213.1 coordinate 1,683,372, forward strand.
CTATTCTTCGTCCTATGTCTGCAGGTGATTTAAAACATTTTCAACAGATTGACTCTTTGACTGATTTCTGCTGTGTTCAAGAAGATTTAACAGCCATCTTTAAGGAGACTGAACGTAACTGCCGAATATTCAATATAAATAAGTGTATATAGGTAAAGCTATAATTCTTGGTAGGAAACAAACTGCTATTGTATTTCCTTATGATTAAAAGTAGTAAATATTAAACATTGTAAATTCTTGAAGGACTTAGGCATTATTTTTAACTTTAAACTGATATTTAACCAACATGTATTAGAATTATGTAATCAAGCATTTAAAACATCAAGTTATATAAATACCAAACTGCTGAGTAATTTTGCACTGATTAAAACTTATAACGCTTTCGTTCGCTCAAAATTAGAATAGTGTTTAATTACATGTGTTTAGAGATGTTGTAAGTTATAATTTAAAAATAGGGTTGGCAAACCTGCTGACAAGTTCCAGAAAAAAAGAGGAGGGAAAATTATTAGAACTAACAATCGAACCATTGTAGTGATTGTATTGCTATTGTTTAATATAATAAATTCGTTTGAATACAACCAAAACCGATTGTACTTTTACAAAACAAAACATTTCTGGTCCTTCGATCCACATCAGCGACATTATGAAGATACGCCAAGGTCAATAATGTACAACAGTTGAGCGAGTCCTTCACGAGGTTATGTTGTGTGCCTTTACAAGAAGCTATCCATGTATTCCAGTCCTCTTTCTATTACATGTGAGTACAAATCTATTTTTCATTTGTGCGAGAACATATTTGTTGCAATTATAAAGTTTGAAACTGTTATAAACTGTTTCTACTCGTTTCGTAACCTCAAATTTTAATTCACATTCACGATTTACTATGGATGAGTTAAAAACAAATGTGCGAAAGCGTGGTGTATTAAAGCATCGTTTAACTAACTTTTCAAAATTTATTGATACACTACAGCAACAAATTAATAGTAATTCAGATCCTAGTGACAAAGATTTCAAAAAGAATTAGATTTACGGTTAGCAAATTGCAGTGACATGCAAAAGGAATTTGAACAAATTCAAACGGCAATTGAAAGCAATTGCAGTGACGACAATTTGAGTGAACATTTAGCATACAGAGACGAATTTACAAACATATTACTGTCAACTCAGGCACATGCATATACGATATTAGATCATTTAAATCAACCGATTGCAATTACCACACAAAAAGATTCTACATCAGAAACAAGCGTTGAAGTGGGTGGTAATCTCTTGCAAAATAATTTGCCACACAATTTTAATCAAATTAAGTTACCCACAATTGAGTTGCCAAAATTCAAAGGCAATTATAATAATTGGTTAGAATTCAGAGACACTTTTCAATCATTAATACACAATAATGCTCGTATTAACAATATTCAAAAATTTCATTATTTAAGAGCTTCTTTAGAACAAAACGCCTTGAAAATTATACAATCATTAGAATTTACAAATGAAAATTATGAAAAAGCATGGGAATTACTATGTAAACGCTATAATAAAACCCCAATTACTAGTGCACAGCCATATAAAGGCCATTTTTGAATTAGAGGTAATAACTCGCGAAAGCGCGGCAAGTTTAAGAACGATTATTGACTCAGTGTCAGAACATTTATACGCATTAAACACATTAAAACAACCCACTGAACACTGGGACCAAATTCTGATTTACACAATTACAAATAAATTGGACAGGACAACCCTTCGCGAATGGGATCATTTTAAAAGTGTGGAAGACTTTCCTAATTTTAAGGATTTTTTGGACTTTTTAGCAAATCGTGCTGATGCTTTAGAAACCTTTGAAACCAATCACAGCAAAAATTCGCAAACTAAAGACACACGTTTCAACAATAATGTAAAACGAACAGCCATGGCAACTTCCACGTCGATAAAAATGCAACTACTGCAAGAAAGCACACTCTATTTATCATTGTCAAGAATTTTTGAATTTATCTGTTAACGATCGAATTGAAAAAGTCACATCACTAAATTTGTGCAAAAATTGTTTGTGCACGGGGCATTTTGCTACGAATTGCCGTTCCGGGATTTGTAGAAAATGCAAATTAAAGCATAACACACTGTTACATGCAGACAAGCAACAAACACCTGTAACTTGCGAATCCAGCAATCCTGCACCTCAAATATCGCTCTCGGCATACAGCCTAGACAAATGTGTTTTATTATCTACTGCATTAATTCAGGTTGCAAATTCATCAAGCAAGGAGACATGTGTTTCAAGGGCGCTACTTGATAGCGGTTCACAAATCAATTTCATATCGTTAAAGCTTTGCAAACAATTAAATTTAAAAACAAATACCCGTAGATATAGCAGTAGTAGGTGTCAATAAAATGAGTTCAAATCTTAAAACAAAATGTAACATTACCATTTCAAGTTTATATAATAATTCAAAATACTCTATTACTTGTTACATATTGCCAAAGATAACTGACGATTTACCCAGTGATTCAATCAATATCAATTCGTGGAATATACCGAATCATACACCATTAGCAGATCCTAAATTTAATATATCGGGGGAGATAGAATTACTTTTAGGAGCAGAACTATTTTGGCAAACAATTTACAAGCAAACTTTTAAAATAGGTAGAGGCCTTCCGACGTTGCGCCATACTGCCTTTGGGTGGATCGTATGCGGTTCATTAAATCAACCAAGTCAAACAGCAATTTGCAATCTCACGAGGTCAGATCCTGCGGGTCTCGACTTAAAGAATTTTTGGGAATTAGAAGAGGTAAATGTGACAAAGTCAAACACTCCCGACGATGAATTTTGTGAGCAACATTTTACTACCAATGTAACACGTGCTGACGATGGTAGGTTTATGGTCCGATTACCATTAAAACACTCACCCAAACTTTTAGGTAACTCACAGGAACAAGCACTTAAACGATTGATTAAGGTAGAGAACAAATTAGCTAATTCTCCGAAACTAAGATCAGAATACACAGAATTCATGCAGGAATATATTGATCTAGGTCATATGTCCTTAGTTACGAAGGATGATGACATATCACCTTCATATTTCCTACCACATCATTCGGTAGTGAAACATGATAGCCTCACGACAAAACTGCGTGTTGTATTTGAGGTTCGGCGCCATCTGATACTGGATGGTCACTGAATGACATTCAACACATAGGCCCTACTATTATCAATGATATTTTCGAAATTTTACTGCGCGTTAGACAACATCGATTTCTAGTGATGGCTGACATAGCTAAAATGTATCGACAAATTTGGGTACATCCAGATGACCGACAACTTCAGAGAATATTTTGGAGAAGCGATGAGCATGAACAACCACAGATATACAATCTCAATACGGTGACTTATGGGACGAGTTCAGCACCTTATTTGGCTATTAGGTGTTTACGTCAAGCAGCCTATGAAAACCAACAAGAGTTTCCCAAGGCAGCAGATGTTATTCTACGTAAATTTTATGTCGATGACATGATTACAGGGTTTAGCTCGGAAGAAGAAGCTGTGGAAATATGTCAACAAGTCTCAGACATTCTAAGCAAATATAATTTTTACTGAGGAAATGGCATTCGAATAGTGCATATATCACAAATCATTTGACTCACGAGGGTGAACTCTTTAGCTTTTTGCCTTTAGGGAACAGATGAAGTGAAGACACTAGGCGTTCACTGGAATAGCAAACGAGACACATTGACGTACAAGGCGTTAACAGTATGTCACAACCAAGTAATTACGAAAAGAATTATTTTATCTACAATATCAAAGATATTTGACCCATTGGGATTAATAAGTCCATATGTTATACTAGCAAAAATATTGATTCAAAAACTATGGTCGTCAAATTTAACCTGGGATGGGCCAATTTCATCTGACCTGTGTAACGAGTGGTCAACAATATGTTCAGACCTTCAATTGCTAAGTGAAATACAAGTACCTCGTTTTGCACTTTCACCACAAGCTACTTCAATAGAATTATTGGATTTTGTGATGCATCAAAGAATGCATATGCGTGTTGTATCTATATCCGTAGCGTTGATGAAGGTAATACTATAAGCTCTCATCTATTATGTTCAAAAACAAAAGTTGCACCTTTAAAATTACTTACCATTCCGCGATTGGAATTGTGCAGCGCACTACTATTAGCTGAGCTTATGCAAAGGGTATCGCACCTTCTTGAAATAAAACACGACATTTCATATTGGTCAGATTCGAAAATTGTATTGGCATGGTTGAGGAAAGACGCTAGGCAATTACAGACATTTGTAGGAACCGCATTGCAAAAATTCAAAATCTTACAGATGTAGACAAATGGTATCATGTATCATCAACCAACAATCCAGCTGATATCGCTTCAAGGGGCATGTCACCTAAAGGTTTAATCTCATCACAGTTGTGGTGGCACGGTGCACCTTTTTTATCATTGCACAAGGAGGAGTGGCCAATTACAGAGTTAGAAGAAATACCGCAGTAATTCCAGAAATAAAGAAGAAGTTTAAGGCATTTGTGAACGTCAGTTCAAACCCCTTTCCGTTTCAGAATTATTCAAGCTATAACCGTTTAAAACGAATAATTGCATATTGTTTAAGATTTATAAAAAATGTAAGATTACCATCAATTAGTAGAAAATTAGGTTTTCTAGAGACTGAAGAGTTACAAAGCGCCAGCATTGTACTCATCAAATGGGCTCAAGAAGAGAGTTTTGCACGTGAATTGACAGCTTTTAAAACAGGTTCAAATTTAAATTTAAAGGGTAATTTATTATCACTTTCACCATTTATAGATAAGGATGGTCTTTTGAGGGTAGGTGGTAGATTGAGAAATTCAGGGAATTCTTATGATACTAATCATCCGATTCTATTAAGTGGCAAACATCATCTTGTCAAACTAATAATGGAAGAGGAACATAAACGACTATTACACATTGGTCCTCAACAATTACTCAGTCACATTCGTCAGCAATTTTGGCCACATCTGGGCTACAAGTGGCAAACGCGTAGTTAGAAATGCGTAACATGTTTTAAGTTCAAACCCCGAACTCAGTTTCCAATAATGGGCGATTTACCATGCGAACGTGTAACTTCCAGTTATCTTTTTACAATACAGGGGTTGACTTTGCAGGTCCTTTTCTCTTACGCGATCGCAAAGGGCGTGGCTCAAAATTATCTAAAATTTGGATATGTTTGTTTATCTGTCTTGCTACAAAGGCGATTCATATTGAATTAGTGACAGGGTTATCAACAGATGCTTTCATGGCATGCTTTCGCAGATTTGTAGCTCGAAGGGGTAAACCCTCAAAATTATTTTCTGACAATGGAACAAACTTCATTGGCGCTTGCAATCAGTTAAGGGAATTTTATAAACGTTTTCAATCAGATATTGCTCCTGCATGCGCTAACGAAGGTGTGCAATGGAATTTTTATTCCACCGCAAGCACCGCATTTCGGTGGTCTTTGGGAAGCGGGTATAAAGAGTATTAAGCGTCACTTACTTAAGGTTATTAGTAATGTACATTTAACTTATGAAGAATTCTTAACTGTTCTCACGCAAATTGAAGCTACCTTAAATTCCAGACCCTTGTCTCCTCTATCGACTGATCCAAACGACCTATCTCCACTCACCCCCGCACATTTCCTTATTGGAAGAGCTCTTGTCGGTTTGCCTGAACCTCAAGTGACGACCACACCTATGAATAGGTTAACAAGATTTCAACTCCTACAACAACTTTATCAGTGTTTTTGGTCAAGATGGTCAAAAGAGTATCTCCATCACTTGCAACAACGCACAAAATGGAGGCTGTCCTCACCAACGAAGCCAATTGGCACATTAGTGTTAATAAAAGATGACCATTTGCCTCCGTGTCACTGGCGCCTAGGAAGAATAGTGGAGCTTCATCCGGGTAACGATGGAATAACAAGAGTGGTGACAGTTAAAACAGCAGGTGGTACCTTGAAACGTCCAGTTACCAAGATCTGTCCCCTCCCAATAGAAGACGACCCGACAGAGGAACAGTATTGAAAGACATTTGTGTTATTCAGATTTCGTACGCACTTGAATATTAGTTACGTGTATAATTGTTTGGCGCTTGTTAGGCCAATATTATGTTTATTTTGGTGTTGTATTGTATCTTGATTTGAGTTGAACATCACATTTTAAATGCTTGTTCAACGGGGGGAGTATGTTTAGAGATGTTGTAAGTTATAATTTAAAAATAGGGTTGGCAAACCTGCTGACAAGTTCCAGAAAAAAAGAGGAGGGAAAATTATTAGAACTAACAATCGAACCATTGTAGTGATTGTATTGCTATTGTTTAATATAATAAATTCGTTTGAATACAACCAAAACCGATTGTACTTTTACAAAACAAAACAACATGGACTCCAGGATGTTTGTATTACATAGACGTAGGTACTAGATGGAATACAGAGAAGATATTAAAAACTTTATGCTATGGTAATAATTACCTATTATTATTTCTATTCGCATAATTTCAGCTATGATGATTTCTTATAAGAATTTCGTTATATCTCTCAACAATCGAAGGATAGTATCATATCTCAAATTAAATGTTCCTCGTTGTGATACACATCATTATTTCAGTCGCCAGTACTGTCAATGTGCAAAGTGTTCAGAATTACCGGAAGATTTTTTTCAATATTATTTTAATTACATTAAAAAGCTGTTATTTGGAACACTTTAAATACTTTTAGTATAAGTTGTGCTTGTCTCTTGCTGTTGGACATATAAACCATTATTATTATTAAAATATAAATAGCACCTATACATGTATATAGAAAAGTGCCACATGCCAGGAAACGGTTTCATGGTGCACATGTGTATGATACCTTGCCGGCGGTGAATGACCGAAGAACAGAAGACAACGAACGACATGCAATACACACCAGCACGTGTGGACTACCACCAATCAGCAAAATAGTTCAGATCCGCTGCGTCCGTTATCCGAACGAAATGTTTACTATAACTTTATCGTTTGTTTTGCTTTAGAGTCGTCGTCTTATATCCGTCGCCTCCCTTGATATTGCATAGTAAACAAAGTACTCATTGACGATGAGTCACTGTCAGGCAGCTCGGGCAGTTACAGAAGCTCCACACTCCGTTTGTTAAGATTGAGATCCGGTGGCTAGGATAACAATCTGGCCTTTCCGAAGATACAAGTGAGTGCACAAGGACATATCGGAAATTGTAAGCGTCTCCCGCGATATTCTACTGTAAACTGTACTGTATAATGTAAATACATTTAATAAAAAAATCGTTTATTCTCATTAGACCTAATTAGTTAAAATAGCTGTGTGAATAAATGTTGTTTGCAGTAAATATTCACCATGTGATAAAAAATGTCAATAAATAAGTTGGTAATACCATAAAGAAACTCATATATAGTTAGCAATAGTGACAACAATAAACTAGAACAACAAACACGTCAACACGTGCTAAATACATACGCACGGTTTTTTTTATTTTTTCATATAATTACTTTATAATATATAAACAAAATAAATATAAATATATAAATAAGTTTATTTATATATTTATATTTATTTTGTATTTTATGTATATTTACATATTTGTTATTTTTCTGAACACTAACAAAAATAGAATTCAATAAAAGGAGCCTCATCAGGTTTTAGATATGTGTTCAGAATATCTAACGTTTAATTTTTTTAAGCGACATAGAAAAAGTTTTGTATATATAATAATATATACAAAACTCTTTTTCTATATTGAATGATAGAAATAAAAATGAATCATAGCCTGATGTTTATTTTACTTATCTAAAAGAGCATAATATCTTTTAATCGACTGATGATGTTTAATTCATATTCTAACATAGTTGAAAGTGAAATATTATTAATTAGTGCTTGTTAGTATGTTTGCACCATTATTAACATTTACGATAGCACATTTAATCGCTACTTGCCTAATATACAAATCAGATATTATTTTTTTCTAAACTACTTACTTTCTGAATGGGTTATAACAAAAAAGCATAACTTTTTCATAACTTTTGTAAAGCCCTCTTGACTTCTGAAACGTCTTTTATGCAATCAAAAACAAGAACCATAATTCCAAACATAGTTACTACATTTGAGTGGAAAACGTGATAGGTATAATACATAGATGCAAAAATATCCAAATATCTATTTCAATAAAATTGATATCTATCAATTTTATTGAAATGTGCTCCCCCGAGCAAAAAGTCAATAGTTATACGAAGTAACCAAGATATAATTAGATGTAGTTATTTTAGCGTGATCTCAATCATTTGGATTTTTAAACTAGCACAGCTCTGTCAGTAAAAAATAAATAAAATTTAATACTAGGATCATTAAAAATTAACGTATCTTTTATTTGCATTAACTGTTATTCTAGATAAATGTTTGTGTTGATTGAGACTATTCGGTTTGCAATTGCTGGGAGTAAAGTTTGAATAGAATATCGATAAACATGACATGGATTGGGCTTTCTCTAAAGTTTTTAATTTTTGGGACAACAAGAAAAACATACAACCAAACAAAAAGTTTCTTAATGTTGCTTTAGTTGACACGCAGCTTTAGAAAACATTTTCCTTCGATATAAATCAATGTCAAATTTTGAAATTTTCCACAAATTAGAAAATAACCTGGAAAAACCAAAAGGCACAAAGACGAAAACAAGTATTAAAATATTAACCATAAATTTTACAGTAAGTAAGCAAGTACATGGGAAGTATTATGCAAATTTCATGACTGATAATGGACTTATAAATGATATTGTAACCACTAATAGCCAGGTTGTAATAACTACCCATTATCCACCGTACTATAATCAAGATATTACATAACGCTATTAATAATACTTTAGTACGTTAGTAATTGACTCTTAATTATGGGGAAATAGATATCCCTGTATTTTACCAATACATATATTCCTTTTCTGTGTATGTTAGTTGACTTATTTACTACAGATATACATCTTCTTAAATACAGAATATGTAGCCATATTGTATGGTCTTTTTAACATATCAATATAGAATCATTTTTGAGCATTTTTTTTTTTAATTGAGAAAGAATCTGAAGTCAACTCCAGTACAAATTTTGCAGTGTGCAATTTTACTATAATCAACTTATAACTATATTTACAATATTTGACAAAATGCATTTGAAATGTAGTAGTTGTCAATAAATTCTATTATTATTATTTATTATATTTGCATCATTGTTCTTGTTCCAAATCCTAACAAGCAATAATATGTGTCAATTTCGCAATCCATAGTCTACTTGTCATCTATGAATATGTGGTAGGCCACGTCTTCAATCCAAGCAGAACGCGCCATCAGATGTGCGAATTAGACTTAATTATTTCCACTTTTCTTTCCTCTCAGGTTTTACGGAAATTTACAGCGGCCCGTCTCTCTTCTCAATCAATTCCGATTATTCTTAACCCAAAGTAGGATTTTATACGGATTTGCAGCGCTCGAGGAGGGTGGGGATTTGGGGATTTCCCCGAGCCTCAGGCTTTCCATCTGTGAAAGATGAATTTTGCAATAATCCAATTTCTCTGTCGATTTGCGGGAGTAAATGTGGAAGTAGGTGACGGTGGTGCGATCGCGTTTTCTTCTAGAATTCCATTTTCAAAGATAATATTGAGTACACGGGCACAATAGTATTATATTTTCTAATCTGGGCTGTACGTAGATATTTTTGGGGAAAACTTTCAATAATGTTTCGGCTTGAACAATTTAGTCTGGATACAAATAAAATGTTTTTTTTATCAAAAATCTTATTTGGTATGTTGATCTGGAGAATCGGACTCCCAGAAAAACAACAATTGTATAAAATTTCTGTCGACTCACTCAAGACGTTATTCAGCTCCGTTCAAAGCACTCATTGTTTATATTGATTGAACGCATGTTTATTCAGAATAGAGTGATATTCCTTGGGATGGTAGTCCAAACCGAACAGATTTAATTAAGTACACCGCGGAACAATACAAAGATCTGAAACCTTAATCTTAATCTTAATTCAGAACACTGCAAAAAATAGATTGTAAAAATAGATATATATATTTCCATCTGCGTAGTAGCTTGGAGGTAGTCCTGTGTATTTCAGCGATTTCGCGAAGGAAAGCAGGCAATAGCGGATTTGCTCCCGCAATACATCTTAAATTTGACACGGGTTTTACGAATGGAATTTCGTCCTGATATATATAGCTATTCCGAAACGGTTTCTAATGCTGATATTACAGAAATTCGCTCCATAAATCCTTCAAAGTGAGCGGGAAATATAACCGGGCCCCATTACCGTTATTGCGTGCGTATACGGCATAATAGCCACGAAAATAATCACAATATCATTAACTTCTATGTATTTTTATATGGATATCAAGAAAGTATACCTCAATCACATATTCTTACTAATATATCCAGCACCCTGTAATACTTTCTAAAATCATCATTTCTTTTCCAGAAACGTAAAAAAGCATTACTGGATACATATTAATTAATCTGAAGATAGTAAATAACAAACTCAATTATTATTCGACAGGCAAAACAAACGCATAGTCGACAAAACAAAGTAAAGATGCTGATCACGTAATGTCCGTTAATTTTTTTTTATTCTTCGCGAACCCAATTCGTTCCTACAACGATAAGCTAAACGTGCATACCGTCAGTAGCTAACTATTATTAAATTATTATTACTATTGAGACATGCTGAATACGAGCCATGCCATGTGTGTTTCCAAACATTGGAGTCGTCTACGTTTTAAGAATCACGTAGAATTATGCAGGTTGTCGTGTGCTCTTGGATTGGATCTACGAGAACCGGTTATTTCACATACCCACATAAGTGGGAGACGAATAAACAAACAGCATGCGAGCATATCTGTCCTTCGCTTAAAGATGCAATAAGTAGAATATTCTTACAATTTGATAAAAAAAAAACGATGAAACTTGTTATAGCATAAATATTTTCATATTTTTAAATCCTCAATCTTAACTGTAGTAACACGAAGTGTAAGCAAAGATTTTCGATTATGTTGCTACCTGTTTACCAGAATTTTATTAACCTATGCACGAAATGAACTTTGAACCCAGTATCTACATATAAAATATATATATTTTCTTCAATTATATGTACTTTGATGCATTACAGTTTTTTTAGGAAAAATCTACATTTCCCTTCTTCACACTAACACGAAACTTAACTTTCAAATCTATAATTTCATATCCAATACACTACAATAAATCTATATTTAATTACGCTCGATAATCTCCCCTAAATCTTATTAAAGCTAAATATCTACCCCTATTTAAGAGTATTAAAAATTCAGGACATTTATTATGTTCAGTTCATAGATAGAAACAGACATACAAAATGAACTATTTAGGATTTAATCCCTTACCTTTTCGAGGCATTCCTGGCCAATGGCTTTCGGATCCACGCGAACCTCAATTACCACCGAATTGGGCTGGCTGATCAAGCACCACATTTTCGTCGTCGCGATCGTCACTGAAAATCTCGACGGTGACAGAAAATATCAAGAAATATCCCCGTCGTACTGTCGGCTAGCTGGACGCGGGCTAGCAATAACCGCTGATCATTTGACGAAATCGCAATTCTGTTCTATAAGATTCGACACGGGAAATCGCCTGTTGTACACAAAACCCCTTGCACATTTTATGACTACGTCCATACTAAGTTACAGCTTGGACTATATTAAATCGAAGCGAGCGCAGTGACAGCTTTAAGAGGGACGAATGGACGCGGCTACGCGCTACGTCCTCGAAGCGAGAGCCATTTGCGAGTGCGGTGAAATCGGACTTTGGACTCAAATGGTAGGTCACGGCTAGAGTCGGACATTCGCGTTCGTTTGTGAACCGAGCTGCGATAATAGAAAACAGCTGGCCTTTTTGTACACAAAGGGAAATGATCGAATTTTGAGGCGATCCGTGTTTATGGTTATGTTCCCGCAAAATGTTCCTTAAATTGTTGAGATTGTTATCGACTATTAGCCCAATATTTCTGTAGAAAAACCGCTATTTTCGTAGAACTAACATTGAAACGTATGTCTAACCTAAAGTATATAGTTGACTTACTTTAAAATCACTATTTTTAGTCTATCAAAATATTATACACACATACCACTAAAAATATATTACATGTTATTTTTATATAAATGAAGAAAGAATTATTTTAGTGTTAACATTACTCTACTGGTGAATTAATTAAAAATCATGATTATATATATAAACTCCATAGGGTAGATATAGCAAGAACGTTTTCATAATACCAATCTACATCTGAACTTGTTTTATTTCTTTAATTTCTTATATCTTACTGTGAAAAAACTTTAACAATTTCAAAAGCAGATAGAATGGGTGGTAAATTTAAAATGTAGGTATAAAAAATTATATGCATCATATTTTTTTGTCATTGGGCAATAACGAAATAATAAATTTTGCCTGGTGAACAATTGCAAATAAGAGCTTAAACCACTTTAAACTCGGTGACTATGACTGCCGCGATGTCCACATGTAACTTAGTGGTAGATGATAAAGCATAAGTAAGTTCATATTTGAAGAACATACCACCCCCTTATTTCTCCATTACTTTGCTTGTTTTTAGTTCCACCATGTTTCACTTTCGCCTATCATTTTCGTAGAAAAATCGATAAATATTTCCTAGCAATTTTTTTTACTGTTGCACGCTATATCGTTTTTTATGTCTATCGTCTCCTCTCTCCTGTATAAAAAAATACAATCTCGACTGTAAACTGTAGAACCACAGGGAATTATATTGATATGTATACTTTTACACGAAAATTATGAGACTGATAACTGCTCCAAGCCAATAATTATTCCTACTATAAAACAATTGTATTTTTTTGCCTTGTAAGAGTTCGCAACCGTAATTGTATACAAAAATAAAATTAAACACTTATGAAAAATGTGGAACTTAACATTTATTTTTAATTCTATAACCAGACACGAAATAATAATAATGTTGAGTTTAATTAGGGAATTGGTGTTCAAGTATGAGCAGATTGCGCTAATATTTTGCGGTTCTCTAGGAATATGTATAAAAAGTCAGTAGCGGCTCGTGACAATATTGAGAGGTGGGACCAATTTCCGGCCAACTCGGTTTATCGTTTATTGCTATCTAAAGTAATACCCACACAAAAAAATTAATATACAAATTTAGAAGACGCAATATACATTGATCGGTATTTTTACAGAAAATAAAAACTGCTTAATGATTAATTTGTGAGTTGCAATGGTGGGCCTATGGCCCCAAGGCACTTTAAGAGGGTCCGCCCCTGTAGAAAGTAATAACTCAAAGAAATGTGATTTTTTCTTTAGTTAATAAATGTAATGTTTATTTGTTAATACACATTATAATTTCTTCGAATTCTGTTTTGAGTTTTGGCAATTATGAGATTCTGTATAAGGCTTTTATGCACTCTTGATATGTTTTCTGTTTATACCACGTTTATCCACGTTGTTAAGTTCCGCAACGGGAGTTTCGATTAATCCAAGTGTTTCACGGGACAATTCTATTATAAATAAGTTAATAAGTTTACAATTGTATGGCGGTATAAGTATTATTAGTTCGAAAATACAAACTGGCTACAAAGTATAAATAAGATGGTCGTCCAAAAATAAGTTTTTGTTATTATATATATATAGTTACATCAACACAGTTTTAAAAACGTGTTTGGGAAATCCTTATCTATTTTTCCAGGTGGAAGGATGATGTGAAGTAACCTTTAATAGACGTCAATATATGTATATCACGTATTAGACGTACTATCGACGTCCATTAAACGTCAGTTTACGTCGGTCTGGAGATCTCTATACTTTGGATTGTAAAATAAGCATATCATACCACAAGCAGGTGCTCCACATGATTCGGCATTGGAACAACTCTGAGGCAGCTCATTCCGATTTGCATCTAATGTGTAATAGCTCGCAGTTTAATTAAACGATGAGTATTTTTAGTCCAAGCTAGTAAAAAATTGATCCAAACTAACGGATTCCGAAACTTATGGAATGCATCCAACAAAGCCTTTTTCCTGAATGAAGGCAAAAAATACTGTTAATTTTTAATGATAAGCTAAAGGAGTCTTGAAAAATACTGATGCTATATTTGCTTATGTTTACACGAATTGTTTTAAAGTTTGAATCCACTTAAGAAATTATACTAACCTGCCATATTTTTAGCAACAATTTAAAGTTCTAAATTTTATACCTATATTGTTTTCCAGTTGATTATCTGAAACAATACCCCGCAAAAAAAAAACGGTGTCAATCTTAAACAGATAAAATGTATGAGATAACCGTTATAACCTTGGGATCCCAAGCAACAATAAAATTGTTTCCGTGTAAAACAAAATTGATCAGAGTTTATATATTAGGGGGATAGGTCTTCATTATTAACGTTTTGCAGTTTCAAAATATTATTCAATTCATAACTGTATCACAATAAACATCTACTTTAATCCCATGCATAAGAATGGGTTAATATGTCAATATATAAACTAAAATAAATAAAACGGAGATCAATTAATTAACGTTTTTATATTTGCACAGCTATCACCAAATCTTCCAGTAAATTTTTGAATACAAAACGTGACTTGTGTTATGTATTATTGTTAATAAAACGCATGAGAAAATATACATAATATGCATATAATATATACATTTATTACTTGCCCTTATGACGGAGGCATATAACAAATTATGTAATTATTATATACGGAGTTCTATACTTAAATATTTTTATTTTCAACTTACGATTTTTTTAACTGGTATAATAAATACTATATTAACTATTATTACTGTTAAATTTAACTTAATGTTAATTGGAATCATTTTTCTACACGCACAATCTGTATTTAGATTTTAGTAGCAAATCAAATATAAAGTTTAAGTATTTTAATTTACACACATTTATTAGGAGCAGATTTACACGATATCCAATACAATTTTGTTAATTTTCTAGGTATAGCAGACAAATCTTTTAACAACTTCAGATCGTATGCATTATAACATGTAATTCCGAAGTATGTAAAAAAAGTTAAATACAAATAAACAAATGCGCTGCGTAATAAGGTAAGTAAACACAATGAATGGTCTTTAGATATCTTATTTATTTGCTTTACTGCATAGATAAGATAAGGCCTCCATGTACATATATAATTTTACCACGCGCTCCTAAGATGTTTCCTCGTAAACTTTTCGCAAAGAACGTGTGAATAAATTCTAATATTACAATACCTCAGAAAATTTTTATTTTGAAGAAACCAATACGTAGATAATATTGCCATAATACATTATAGGTCAATTCTATTTGTCAATATATTTTTAAAGATACAGGATTTTTGGACGACAAAAATGTTTAAGAAGAAAGTCTGAAGAATTATTTAAAAATATATATCTTCCGGAAGCGTTTCGTTATACCGAATGCTATTACCAGTTTCCTTATTTCTTGAAATCGTTTTCTCACTATTTTCAGGGTTGCCAATAGAAATCTACGAAAATTGTATCGCATAGTATCTACCGAGTTCCTATCCTGTTCTAGTACATTAAGTAATATGAGTTTATTTCACTTCACGATGCATTGGTATATCTCGAATATCCTATCCAATTCTCGTAATTAAGGATTACAATATGTACACAAAAAGGTTGAATCGATCCTGTGTTAGTCATAGCACCATTAGTAAATTCCTTCGCTTTTAATATTAGTAATTGGCACTTTTATAAATCCGATTGGTTTTGCAACGAAGAACATTTGAATTAGCACTTTTGGCAAGCATGATGTACCATCTTTAACAAATGAAATGCGAAATGAAGATCCACAAATCTTCCATTATTTATGCAACCGAAACTACAAGTAGTGCGTACCGAGCAATGCATAATTCAGAATTGTTGGCAAATAATTTTTAATTACTATTTCAGTGTGCCGTAGGTTCGATTGCATTAATAATCGAAGATTTGTGGAGTCTAGATTCCCATTTAATTTGCTAAAGATGGTACACGATATACACTATTTAGTGCTTTTAATTTTATAGAGTTCTTGAGTAGGACAAAATTGACGATTGACTTGACATTTCTTCTGTTGCTGGAACGAACACATGATTATAAGGTTATGTTCAATATCAATTGCAAATAATCCTTTATAAACGTCACTTATTTAATTATTACATTCAAAATGGTAAGCGCGATTATATATTCTTGAGTAATGCCTTAAGCATCTACATTTTTTTTATAGCCAAAGAAAAAGAAGTTTATCGATCGCAAAAACGCCGTCACTTTTCATTTGGTACACAGAAGCCAACAAGACCCTTTAGTTGCCGACGAAACTGCGCCTCAAAGAGTATTGGTGCCCGAGAAAGCTAAAGTATTGGATCATTCCATAAAGTGTATATACTTTTTTAAAAATATTTTCTCTTTTAGCTTGATAAACACATTGAAGAACAACATAAATATGGAATATACTTTGACGATGACTATAATTACCTACAGCACCTACGAGAGACTGGTCCGATGGATTGGGAACAGGTGGAATGCAAACCTAAGACGGAGACGCAATTGAAATTACCCAGTTCCGTATTTGCTTCAAATGTTGAAGAAGACGTCGGCTTGTTGAATAAAGCAGCACCACAATCTGGTATCTTTTTATGGTTCTACTTCATGTTTTAGGAGTTATTAACAAAAAACATTTTACAGGATTGAGGTTAAATTTAGATCCAGATGTTGTAGCAGCTATGGATGATGATTTCGATTTTTCCCATCCTGAGAATCAACTTGAGGATAATTTTATTGAACTAGCAAATGCTTCATGTTCCGAGAACGAAGATGGGGAGTATTACGATGAAGATGATTCGGATTTTGGTTCTGAAGAAAGGGACGAAATTTGTTCATTGGAGGGGCCACAATATTCTTTTAAGGAAGAAGAGACTAAATCACGATTTACAGAATATTCTATGTCAAGTTCTGTTATAAGGAGAAATGAACAGCTAACTTTATTAGATGATAGATTTGAAAAGGTGGGTATAATACAGCAGCTTTGATTTTTGCATATGGTTTTTTCTTTGTAAAAATTGTTTTATGCTTGCATTTAGATGCTACAACAGAAGTACACCTAAATTGTGAAAGCTGTAACAATTTAGTACTCATTTTTCAATGGTGGTTGATAAAAATCAAATTTCTTTTAATTTAATTAATTTTGGTATGTTTTGTGTTGTGGCATAGTCTAAAAATCCCTTCTTTTTTTTTTAGAAAAGTGTATGAGACGTGATTTCCAGTAAAAAATAATCTATATCATTCTGATTTTGGAATTGTTTCACACTATGTATTCCCAAAACAGCTCATTTTTTATACATGTTTGAAATAATTTTAGATGTATGCATCATATGACGACCATGAAATAGGTGCTCTAGACTGTGAGGAAATCGAAGGGCATGTTCCAGAAAACTCTGATATTCTTCTCCAATATGCAGAGGAATTTGAAAAAGAACAAGCAATGAAGAAATTGGGCGATATTAAAGAAACAATTCACACTCAAGAGTATTCAGATTCTGAGTCTGATGAATTAGTAACAATGGAAGTACCACAAAAAGAAAAATGGGACTGTGAATCTATACTTAGCACCTATTCTAACATATACAATCATCCAAAACTGATAGAGGAACCTAAGGCAAGCATTTTTTTTAAAGAGATAATTATTATAGTAATAATTTTGTTTTAGCCATGTAAGATTAAAATAAATAGCAAGACTGGAATGCCAATGAATGTTCTCAATGGAAACAGGTTAACAGCAAAAGCCTTGGAAAGTTTGGATCAGCAGAATGTTGCAAATGCAGGACCAAAATCATGTGCACAATCTATCATTTCGACATTGTCTACCTTATCTATACGGCCTAACAATGAAAGTACTGAAGAGAGGAGAGAACGGAAAAAGTTATTAAAGGAATATCGGAAGGAGAGACGATTGGAAAAGAAAGCAAACACACTAGCTTTTAAGGATGAGGCAAAACGGCAAGCTAAAATCGCTATTAATAATCGAAATAATGTACAGGGGAATAAAATTTTATAGAATTATTCTCTAATAATTTGGTTTGTGTTATTTATAATTTAGATTAAAATTATAGATATATCCCTCATAAATTGCGAAATTCCAACGTCAGCACAAAACATTTTCCAATTTATAAATCTATTCGTAACCTCTCATTAATTTGCTTTAAGTTTCTGAACTCCACGACACTTGCATTTTGCAAAGCACATACCTACTGTATGAAATTCAACATTCGAAATTGTATAATGGAATATAAATATTTATAATTCAAAACTTGTTCGATACATTTCTTTCTATAAATATTGTAAAACTATTTTTGGAATAACAATAACGAAATAATCACCAATATATAATTTAATATCTAACAATTTGTAGCGATAATATATAAATAAATAAATGTACCACAACGCAAAATAAAGACAGAAAAGGAAAAAGAAAACTAAAGCGTAGATAAAATCGATAACTATCATTGGGCAGCAGTCTCGAGAACGTCTTCAAATTTAGCTGCGTCCTGAGTGTCAATTGGGTTAACGATAGTAGTAGGATTATTATTGTCAATAGGCTCAATCGCAGTATTCAGCGGTTCTGCTAGTGCCTGCTGATTGGTGGACCTGCCGCGCCCTCTGTGCTCTGGCGGAGCTACTATGGGAATTGCAGCCTTGGGTCGCTTAGGTGGGGCGGCTCTTTGAGCCGCCTGTTGTTCCTGAGTTGAATAATAAGTGATACCACCTTGAGGTTGGAACAGTTCGGCCGGTTGATTCTGTAAAAAATAAAAGTGTGTGCGAATGTTGATTACATTGAATTTAGCTATGAAAGTAAAATTAAAAATTTAATCCAATGATTTCTCCTTAGCGTGAAAATTTGAATTTGATATTGGATATTTAGTAATTGCGGTGGAAGTTATGATGATAAAAAAAAACATTCGAAAGACGAAATTGCGAATAAAATATTTTGAATGCCATACATTGTTGAAAAAAAGGAAATGGTTTTAATAAATGTACGTGACAAAATTAAACATAAAATGTAGCTTCAAATTGTAGTGAAAACGAATGTTAATGTTTTATTAGAAAATTAATATTAATTGTAGGGTAAGTGCAATGCTGTAATTGCAAGCGATTAAAATTAAAGTAATAAAAAGGATTTTTTTTTTTTGCAAATCAAGTTTAATAATGTGATACATCTATTTAAAATTATGAACATAAGTGGAAAAACAATTATTATTATTGAAAAAGACCGAAGACAAGCACAAATGATTGAGAAATAAATATTATATATCTTGGTATTGTCGAAAATGGAATAAAATAATCTAAATAATTTTAAAGTTTTTTTTTTGTCGACGTTTTGCGGATGTATACATTTTGCTTTTTCAAAACAAAATTAAACAAAGAAAATTAACAAATTAATGTATTTCTGCTAATAACTGTAATAATTAAGAGGAATTTTTCCCAAGAAACAATTTCTCCTCACGCAGAAATCGAACCTACACACTCTCGTTTACCGGACGAACGCAAATAAGTCAGAGAGGAGCATATGTGACGTGGAAGAAAGGGACCTAGTGTGAGAAAACAGGTTTTTGAGATAACAGCTATTAAAGTGGGTACTTTGGCATCATCTGTTTTCAAGGGTGCGGCTCAATAGTGAGTCGAATATTCAACTTATGAGGGTTAAGGACCTCTACCAGTCGATTTGGCAACTTACCTACATTAAAATCGACCAAAACCGGAAAATAGATTTTTTGATACATTAAGTCCCTTTCTTTATTCCGTGTCACATATAGATTCGAGCAGTATATCGACCTATGTCGATATTAGATCTTGAAAGGCGGCAGGACGGCGAATAGTAAAGTTTGCAAGCTTTTTGCAGTAAGAAGTTAATAAATTAATGTATTTCTGCCAATAACTTCTGCTGTAATAATTATGAAGAATTTTTCCTAAGAAAAAACACTCTTGTTTACCGGACGAACGTTCTGCCAATCAAGCCAGAGAGGAGTAAGCAGATTTAAGCGACGAATCGACATATGTCGATATTAGATCTTGAAAGTCCGGCAGGACGGCGAATATGCAAATTTTTCTTGGGAAAAATTCCTTTTAATTATTATAGTTATTAGCAGAAATACAGTAATTTGCTAATTTATTACTGTAAAAAGCTTACAAACTTTGCAAAGAAAATTAATTTTTTTACTATCGTTTTGAAAAAGCAAAAATTAAATTATCAAACCAAAACAGAAAAGAGAAAATTCCAATATGAAGAATTAACACAGTTTTCTAATGAATTGTACCATGAAGTACTATTAAAAATACGCCTCGTTCTATATATTTTTCTTTCACTATAGCTTTTGTGTGGTCAAAATCAAAAATGGTTTTCTTTTATTTACATTACTCACCACTGCATTAAACGGTTGTTGAAATCCTTGATACGGAGGTTGCGGATATTGCGGTTGACCTTGGACGTAGTTCAAAATCGGCGCAGTCTGCGGAGGTATAAAGGAAGCTGGCGGAACACCCGGCTTGTAGAAAGGCGGTGCGGGAGTAAAGGGGGGTGCAAACTGGGGTGGCGGCGCCTGTAAAATAGGAGTGGTCGTGACGGGAACCTGAGCTGCGATTGGAGGAAGTGTTTGGGTGGGAATCTGTGGCGGTGGCATTTGTGCGGTCGGAGGATGTTGTATCGTGTTATTGATGATAGTTGGTTGCGGTTGTGATGTTTGATTCTGCTGATTGCCAAATTCTACAAAGACACGCAATTTATCATAAAAAAATGATCTTCAAACATCGAAGATCTACCAAGACGAGGAGCGAATTTGTTCCAGAGCAACAAGACTTTTGGAATATTTTACAAATACGGAAACTAAAATTCGGCGAATGCTTCTGTTATCGTTAGTAGAAACTATAGATGACTGGCTGTCGAATTGGCGCAGTAAACAGATAAACACATAGATAAACTATAAATACTTGTGTTATACAAAAATATAAAATGAAGTAAATTGAGAATTCAAAGTTAATTTATAGTTTTAAATTTTGAACCATTCACTCGTGCATTGAGACCTTTTTGTGTTTACTAATAAATTTCGTATGGCTCTAGTAGTGGCAACTTCAATCCTTTAATACAAGCTTTATTTAGTATGCCGGTATAGTGCAGCGTAGTGTAGTAAGTGTTAGTGTCAATTGGTGCTCTTTAGTTTAGTCAAATGATGGTCAAATACCATCAACTTAAAAAAAAAAACGGATTTAGTGAAAACTAGTGTTTCCCTAACCTCCACCGCTTTCACAAACTTCCGTGTTTTTGTCAAGTTAAACGTAAGGTTATTGTGAGTCAAACTAACGATGAATTTGGAAAAAGCTGTATTATTTTTTTTTTGGTTTCTGAAGGAAATATTTTTACGTCTCTGTCGGTCATTTTATTTCAGTAAAGTGCTTTTTTATTGTCACTGAATAAAGAAGTATATATAGAAAGTCACTATTAACAAGAACGATAAACTGCATCGAGATTGTTGTCAGAATTTAACAAATTCAATGAATACAAACCAAAAAAGAGAACTAAAAAATGTCTAAAAACAACTATTAGCGTCAATTAGCTGATTAAATCACTGAGTACTCATTTGCTCCACCTCGATTACCGGAGAACTAAAGTGAACGCTAATTTTCACTAGACGGAAATACCAAACACTCTGCACTTTTCTACACTATAGTGTACTAAACGCAATATTTCATAAAAAAATGAACACTAGTGCGCAAAAGTGAGCGATACCAAACAAAGCTACATATGAATTAACTCTATGTTGTTTTCAATTATTCCTTATATCTTGTATTTAACAGACAACAGCAAGGTGTCAACTCAGTTACACACTAGTGAACCGTGATAACTAATCGGTAACTGAGAAATAGATTTGACATTTTTATGCTATTGCACTAGTTCCTTGTGATTTTATTTTTGATGCCGGCCACTTTTAATTTTGTAAAATATTTCGGTAAAATGCACATGAAATAAAAATATCCTGCTTCGATAGTTTTTCAAATATGAAGTTATCCTGACTATATTGACTAATAAATACAATTATATAATACAGAAAATAAAGCGTTGTATACTTTATAAATAGTAATACAACTGAGTAATTGTTCAAGGTTACTTTACCAATTCTCTCATAAAAGGCTACACTTTCTACATGAAATATTCTCGTCAAGGAAGAGGCCAGGAAATAATATTAATTTGAATCTTCCCTTCCTTCTCAATATTGCACCCTTCACCCCCTTTCTGTTACGACAAAAATTAATTTAATTTTAACACAAAAATTCACTGCGCTTAATCCTGCTCTCTTCTAGTGTAAAAATTAATTCTATCGTTTACAACATTTTTAATTTACTTCCCCCCATCAACTCCTTTACCTGATCTGAGAAAAAAATAATTTCGTCACACAGGAATCATGCTCTGAACAAATCTTACATCTCCTTATCCTGTTAGGTTAGTGACTATAAACAAGAAAACTAACCAAATTTACTGGAAAACTGTTGCGCTTAAAAGTAATCTTTAGACATAAAATCTTGATGCCACATACAAAGTCGTTGATATTTCAGCCGTTATCGGTAATCGAGTTTGCGATCGGCAGCTAGTCGTACGAATGAAAGAAACCTTGAGTTTCAAAATATTATGCAGTCGTATGGTATGTAATTCATTGATGATTCATAATGCGGTAAGTGTTTGTGCACGTCTTATAATTTTTTTTTTATAATAGGGCCGGGCCGGTCCTTCAACAAGTTATACGATAACGAATGCCTAAAACATTCACATTTCTGAGTAAAACCATTTCAAATCAAGTTTTAAGACATCACAACTGTTTTGGTCAATAAAAAACTGACAATTTTTGCGTTAGTCTAGTGTCAAATGTGTCAGGCGTCATTTAATAGTTTTTGGTTAGTGTTTAAATGACATTTAGTATGATTATTTAATTGCGTGATATTACAATACATTGGGCAATTATTAAGCAAAGCGAATAGATCATTTTACACAGACAACTTACTTTAGATCCTGTATTTCAAATACTTACTAACCAAAATTCACCACCTATTAGTGGTTATAACTATAGAATATTTTTTTCTACAAATCTATGTTTTAGGGATTGAAACTCTTCTTTTGAATAAAAAAAATCAAATTAAATGCAAAATTGCATGCATACACTCATAACATGTTGAATCCAGGTATTATCGATAGTAGTGTTGCTATATTCAACAGCGTGAATGCTTAGCGAGAATAGGGACCAGTGCTTAATCTTAATAAATTCTATAGCACAATTTTACTAAAATATTTAGAAAATGTCGTATACGTAATACCCACTTTATATTAGTACCGATTTTTTGCATTTTAAGATTCGACTTCTACGTGAGTGTGAGTACATAGAGCATTTCCAAAAATGCCTAAAAATATACTGCTTACTATATGTTTTAAATTATATCTTGGAACAAATTGACATTTTCAGTTTTTATATTTATCTTGGTACCCTTGGATAGATGGCGCTGTCATTACAATATCTTTTGGTTTAGCTCCAATGTTAATTTGGACATAGAAGCGGCATCTATCGATAACTTATTAAATAATTTCGTTTTAATATAAACTTGGTTAGTCTTTTTGTATATAATACAGTCAGTATGCTAAGTGTTTTATATATATAAAAAAATAATACCGTTTCCGTAGTAGTTCGTGTGTTGTACAAATGGCGGATTCGCAGTTTCCGGCAGCGACCTCTGACGAATCGAACTGTACCTCTTCGAACCCTTCTGTTCCGCTTGCAGACGGGGAGGCATGCTGCCCTGCCTCTGGTTGTTGTGCTTCTGGTTCGATTTGAAACCAGCACCGCCGCCTCCCTCTTGCATACTCATCTTGCCCACATCCCTCTCCAACTCTTGCACGCTATTCTTGCTCCCGCCGTGGTTAGAATTGTAATTGTTCCTTCCGTGGATCTTAGTGGAAGGGGAACTCTTGAATTGACGACTTTTTGTGAATCCCCTATAGTCGGAATCCGTTATTTCGCGTTTAGGTTTCGTTATGCGACCGGTGCCCGCCCGCTGTTGACCCTTATTGTATTGCTGCTTGTTATCATTCGGATGTGAGGAAGATATATTTTGTCTGAAAGTAGTATCCTTCTGATATTGTTTTTGGTGCTGCTGATCGTGATGTTGGTGTGACTGTTGATGATGATGTTGCGATTGCGAATGATTTGTTTGCTTGTTTTGTTCGTTAGAATTTGGGGGAATTCTAAAAAAAATCAGGAATTATTAGTAGTACCTTCTTATAATCCTTTTCGAATTAGCTTTACCTTTGCTCCTTCTCCACCTCCTTCTCCTCTCGTTCATTCTTATCTGCCATTTCATTTCTACCACTTTCAGTCACCTGCAGTTCCTTAATGCTCTCCTGGTCTTCCTCCTCCTCCTCCTCCTTATCGTTACCTCGACCTCTGGGAGATCGTTTCTTGGTTGTCTTCCTGATGACGGTGGGCTTGCCGTAAGCCTCCACGTCCTCCCAATTTCTCGTATACTTATTTGGACCGCGACTTTTCATGCAGAAAATCGAACAATGTTACACGCGAAATAGAGATAGTAGCGAATATTACTAACCCATAACGTCTGCGTCTTCTAGCACGGGGTGGACCGTCTTCGTTGCGTATGTCGTAACCATAGATGGCGACTAATTCGGCCTTGCTCTTGGGCGCTTGCTCGTTGTCGTTGAAGCGATCGTGGCTCCATCTCTCCTTCTTGTCTTGCCATACTTTTTTCTTGCCATCCTTATCGGTTTTGTCCGCCTCTGGAGATTCTCTGGGGGATGAAATTTATTCAATTTGAAGAGCAATGAAGGAAATTGTTTCTTTGACAATAACAAAAATACTCCAAACTGTAGTACTGGTAATGCTGTAAACTTCTCCTAAACCCCTCACCACAAACTGCACTAAACTGGACGTACGTTTCGATAGCAAAGCTATCATCATCAGCAGAAACACTGAACTCTTTCTTCTTCTTCTGAACTGAAGTTCAGTGTTTCTGCTGATGATGATAGCTTTGCTATCGAAACGTACGTCTAGTTTAGTGCAGTTTGTGGTGAGGGGTTTAGGAGAAGTTTACTGTTTCTTTGACCTATTTGACATTTAACAAGAATTTATAATTTCTTCTATTGACACTTGTACAATTGGAGGCGTGCAGATATAGTAAGCATATGAGCTAATGCGAATAAACTGGTGTTTAATGATTTTGGTTAACTATTGGGATTTTTATTATTTCCAAAGCAAAAAATTGAGCTAATATGGAAAATAGAAAATGCATAATTTTTTTGAGATATAACGTAGTTTGTTTTGTTTGCTTTAACGCAGTATTGTTTTAATAAATCACTACAGTAGTAGAAAAATGCATTTTTTTAACATAAAAAAATTACATCTTGCTTTATGAAGATTGTGTACAAGAAGATACATATAAAAATGTCTCATTTAAACTGAAATTCATTGAATTTTTGCTTGATATTTTATTCAAAATGTATAAAGACTTTTACAACAAAAAATGCATTATTTCACAAAATATTGTAAAACATGGGTGCCCACTTTCAGTATAAATTAAATAATAAAAAAAGATTATGTCAGTTATGTGTTAAGATTTATAATAACAACGTTGGCAATATTAGTGACTCTTTGAACAGTCAGTGTACAACAAAGCACACATAAGTAGTAAATATTATATAAAATATATTGTTTGATTAATTAAACATGCACATTTAGTACGACTGCAAGTCTAAACTGCATACAATAAAATATAACATTGGATACAATTTGTTAGAATAGGGCCGGGGACCAATTTTTTTCCTTATTTGTTTATTCGAAAGAAAAGTGTCCAATTATTACGAATTTAGTATTTTTAAAGGAAAAGAAGTTTGAAAACGTATATTTTTGAAAAATTTAGTACGTCATTACAGTTCCACCCAATAAAGAATTAGAGATTCTGTTTTGGTCCAATAAAAATATAGTTAGCGGTTTGGCTATTGCACAATCTGTGTCTCCATCTCTACTGTCAGTTATGTTGTAATGACTTATTTGATATGTATAAAACTTACAACAATAGCCTTATAAAACTTACTTTAGCATTTTTGAAGACTTTAACACTTAATAATTGCCCAATATATGGTAATATCACGCAATTATTAAATAATCATACCAAATATTATTTAAACACTAACCAAAAACCATTCAATGATGTCTGACAGATGTGACACTAGGCTAACGCAAAAATCGTCAGTTTTTTATTGGCCAAAACAGTTGTGACTTAATTTCAAATTTATCATTTTTTGAAATGGTTTTACTCACAAATATGAAGCCCAAATGTTGAATTGTATTAGGTATTCGTTATCGTATACCACAAAAATGAAGTATATTAATTCGTTTTTTATATAACTTGTTGAAGAACCCGACTCTATTGTTACTAAATTGTGGCGCGCAACCAATTGTACGAGATTGTGCACAAAAAATTGTAAACGCTTGTCAGATGTCAAACAGGCATTAGAAAAGTATCAAAACTTTAGACAAATTCTATATATGTAAACAGGCTTCCAAATTCTGTACACTCTGAACATCCACCCATACAAAAATTTATTACTCGGAGCGTCCAAGAGTTGTGTAGGTCTGCCATAGTACCAAACAATATATTATTTAAATTTTATATGTATATCTTATCGGATTCTTCAACCAGTAACTAACTAACATATTAATCCTTAAGTGCACAAATTATCCCAAAATCTTGAAATTTATATGGAAAGACATCATTTTTTCATAAGTATATAAAGTAATACTCATTAGTGAAGGAATTGCAAATATTTATTTTAAGAAATTTCGTGAATGTCGTGAATTTAAGAAAATTTAAGTATGCATCAAAAACAATCCCATAGTGTACAAGATCCTAATAGTGAGCATATTAATTGGGACAGTCTGTATATTAAAACTGCTCAACAACCATATAAAAATGCTTTCATTTCAATTATATGCTGTTTAGTACATGCAAGCATGTCCTAATTAAAATAAGAAAGTTTTCTTATGAAGCATGCCTTCAAATTCAATCATAAAATAAATTCAATATTTAGAAAAAGTTACAAGTGACAATTGACACAAAAACATAAGCAGTGTTCAACATTCAAATAATACTAAATACATACATATCATCCGCAGTCCTGTCATCATGCTCGTAAAATGTTCCACGTTTTGGTATATATTGTGGATTCTTTTTATCTTCGTCATCATCTACCTTCTTCGCAGGGGTGCTCTCTTGTCCATCACCTTCTTCTCTTTCGAAAATTACACTGCCCTCCGATTCGGTACCACTAACAGAGCCGTTTTCCCTATCAGAGTAAGTCTCTGCACTGTCATACTCTGAAGCATTTGAAGAATTGGTTTTTGCGTTCTGATCTTTTTCCTAAAAAATAATCGGAAAGCACATTGATATATTAAATCGAATTATCAAACATGTTCCATTACCATACTGAACTTATGACCTGATTAAATAAAAGTATTGAATGAAAACCAAAAGTGAATGGAAAGATAATGATAGTTTCTCTAGAAGTATGCTTTTTAGGTTTACTCACTATTTCTATATCCGGCGTTGCCCGCGACGTTACATCTATATCTTTTGTATTTTCTGCCATTACGGCTAATGTTTTATTTGTTGTTTCTTCCGACATATCTTATTGTGGAATAATAAAAGTCGGGGGAAGACGATCATGTTCAGATTTTCTCTCGGGGCAAACCCAACGATTGTCGTCACGTGTTTTAACGTGCATTAGAGGAAGATAGCAACAACTCGAATTGTGAAGGAGGTAGTTTGAGAACCCACTCTTTATATTTATACTGTTACCACTGTTACATAGCCTGTAAAGTTGACGGAGATCTACAGAACGTATCCTACAAAATGGCATTGGCGAAAATGCCCGCTAGTTTTAAAATTCACAATTCGATTACAAGATTCTTTATAATGTAGATCAAAAGATTATGTATTTATATCAAAAATCACACACATATCTTTTATAAATTGGCATGATTAGTTGGTACAGCAGTGAATTTTCACCATTCCATAAGAATGCTTTTTTATTTTGGTGAATTTTACGTTCGAATATATGTTGGTAATTATTGAAAGATATCGTTTCGCTATCTTGAACATTAAGGTTGATATTAATTACTTTAATGTTTAAATATATTCCGAAGAAGCTTAGTATGTTACAGAATGCCATTTCACTTTATGTGTAATGGGGTAATGCATTAAATTCATATTTAGATGTTATTAAGAATACATTACAGTAATTTATTCCTTCATTTTATGCACGTGAAGGGTTTCATCAGGTAACAAATAAAGCCCCTTCATACTTCGGCTATTGATGATCTCTGTCAGGTGAAAATGTAATTAAGATAATCTGTAAATTCACCATTTGGTCTTCTCTTTAAGGAAGCCACAGAACTACTTCTGGGCATGTGGGCATAATCAAATGATGGCAAAGATTCATTCCATTATTATTGATGATCATTCGAGAATTCGGTTTTGATGTTTCGTTTACTTATTACTGTTCATTTGATTATATCGAGAGATTGGTATAGAAATCATATTTGATCTCAGTGGGGAAGATTCGTGGCCTTCAGTCTGCTTATTAACTGCTATTGGTTAGAACAAACTCAAAAAAGGTGGCGATTCCGCGCGCTCATTGAAAATTTGTTATCTGTCAGGTAGTTCCTTTATCACGACTGCTATTTGCTTGAATGTATGTTTAGGTATACCTACTTTATAAAAACCTCGAAAACTGTTAATTAATCTTCAAGAACTATTTTGATAAGAGCCGAGAAAGAACTTAAAAAACATTGGTGGTTCCGCGCTAGCAAAACTTGCACTTGTTCATCACAGCTGTTATTCGCTTTGAAGTGCCTTATACTGTGGAAGAGTGGAAGTGCGTTCGTGGTATCGTCAAGGAACATCTCAACAAGAGCGGACACTCATCGTCGGCACCTTTTATTTGATCTTCCGGGGAAGAAATTCGTGACCTTCAGTTCGCTAATTTGCTTCTATTGGCTAAATGCTAAAAAGTACTCAAAAAATATTCCGCGCGCACATTCAAAGTTTACTATTGTCCGGTTGACATGTTCCTCATCAGTTGTTCATTCGCTTGTATGTGCTTAATAACCTCAAATAAAACCGTCAAATGACTGTTCTGTCAAGAACTGTATGTGACAAGAGCCGAGCTGGAGAGAGCTTGACTTCCTATTGGCTAAGGAAGTACTCAAAAAATATGGCGGTTCCGCGCTAACAAAATTTGCTAAGTATCCGTTGTTGGTTACATGTTCCTTAGCATCGTGGTTATTAAAATTTCGAAAACTGTCAACAGTTTTGAGGTTGGCTCTCTTTTTATTAGTTAAAACAAACTCAGGAAAGGTGGCGCTTCCGCGCAATTAGTTTTTTTTTGCAAGAACTTGGCAGGAGTCGCGGACGGTGCAGCGCATGAATGACGTATAGGATGACAGGGGTCCCACATATCCAAATTTAAATTTCCCGCAATTATTCTTAGTTACTTCAACGTTGAAATATAAAATTACCTACTATTTTCTACTACATTGATAGTTGTTTTAATGCCTTTATGTTGAAGTTACTAAAAATTGTGGCGGAAAATTTAAATTTGGCTATTAGGGGTGATTAGGAAGTCGGTTACCGTTAGCGGAGGTATTGTTAGATGAGGCTAGAATATGAGTTTTTTTTGTAAGAACCGTCTGACATGGAGTCTCTGGCAATACTGCCACTCCTTGTCTTTTTGTGTTTAATCTCCCATTTCATTTACCCATTACATTGTAGACTTGAAGAAAAAATATCGAAATGCAGTGGCAGCCCGTGACAATATTGAGTGGTGGAGCCAATCTCCGGCCAACTCCCCCCTCCCCTCTCCCTCTTTCCTTTTTTTGTATTAATTTTACAAAGTTTTGAATCAGCTTCGTTCAGCTGGCAGTAATTTATTACTTCATTTATTTCTATCTAAAATAATACCCACACAAAAAAAATGTATCGGGAATACTTATCTACTTAAATATAAATACTAACGAATTTCCTTCAGAATTGCATATATTTAGTTTTTAAACAGCACTTAAGTACATGAGTCACCTGTTTAGTTCAAGTGTTTTTGTGGTTTTATATCGACGAAAACATAACACAACAAAGAGCACATGAGTTATTTAAGCGAAGAGCCTCGAGTAAGACATAATGGATATTTTATGCATAACCCTACGTGTTTCTTACAAAGAAAGGAAAACACAATTTTTATTAACAAATTAATGAATTTCTGCTTTTAACTTTCTTTTTCTCCTCACGCAGGATTCAAACTTACATTCCCTCGTTTGCCGGACGAGCGCTTTTGTTAATTTTGTTAATTTCTTACTGTAACAATCTTTGCACAATTTTCATTTTCTTTGTTTGTTTACCTAAGCAAATGGCTTGTTTTTTTTATTATAACGTATATATTTATAGTTATTAATTTGCGATGTCATCCTAAAATAATACTACACTTTGTTACTATAATTAATAAATATGAAATATTCTTGAACGCAATTTTTATTGCGGGGAAGTGTCTAAATCGAAGTCCGTATGCGACTGGTCCGTCTGCGTCTGACTAACACGCTTGCCTACTGTGATAGTGGAAGACCCTTCCCGTACAGTGCCAAGCACTGAAGAGATGACTCGATCAATCAGCGTGCAGTGGGTCACGAAATGGCTGACCCCATTCCAATGTAATTTTTGCGTATACTGCGACCATCCCCTCTTCCGCTAGCTCCGCGCGGGTACCTCCAAACATCTAAAAGTCGGGGCCAATCTAAATGTGGCTCCAGTTTGCCGTTTGTCTGCATAAATAACTACAAAGCGCGTTTGATCGCATCAGATCATGGGAATCGCAACGTTCGTCCTGTACTTAAATGTGTGTGTATATTTATTGGTATTTTTACATAAAATAAAAGCTTCTTAATGATTAATTTGTAATTTGCAATGGTGGGGCCATGAACTCAATTAGCTGGTAGATTTTATCATCGTAGGAAGTAGGCTTATAGTTATATTATATATTTCATAACACTAAAGTGACCCATATCAATATTATACTAGTGTTAGAGAAATCTACACAAAATACGAGACAATGATACAATAAGTATTAGGTATCACAGTGTTGAGCTATGTGTTGCCTACTTATGGTTTTAGCTCACGCATGGAGTCATAGACTGCTCTGTATATAATAGAAAATGAAACGTAGATGAACCAGGTAAAAATATTGATTATTTCAAGAATTGTAGTCAGCAGTTAATAACGCGAACATGCCCAGTAATGGGCCTGTTCCAGAAGTTGGCTTTCCTTCTGGGCCTTAAAAGGAAAGAGGTGAACGTTTTAGTAATCGGATTGAACAACAGCGGGAAGACAACTGTGATAAATCATTTCAAAAATGACGAGGAGAAGATCGAGAAGGCGGAGATCGTCCCAACGGTCGGTTTTAACGTGGAAAAGTTTCAAAGTGAGTAATCTTACTTTAATTATTAAAAGTTGATGGATATTAAATTGAAATTCCAAAAATAAATCCACATGTAAAACGTATATAATCATGCCAATTTAGTTCTGTAAATCGATTGGAGCTAAATTTGAATATTTTATTTTGATGACGTTGCGAAGTTGTGTGATTTTCACATCGGGATAAAATCGTAGTTTATGATACAATTTACATAAGTTCAATAAAACACCTTTCTTATATTCTTATTTTAACAGGCATTAAAATAAATATGTATTTTTCAAGTTTGAAGCTGGAATACGTTGAATATGAATTCTTATATTTTGATTCATATATTTTCATGTTTTTTTTTGTTATTTTTACGTATGGGTGACGTATAGATATCCACTGGCTTGTAAAGTTTAACTCAAATTCCAATTCACACAAATAATTTTCATATAGATACTTACCTTTTCAAAATTTAGTACATATATACGCCAATAGATTCTTCTACATTTAGAATTCCTTTCAGATCAAAATCTAGCCTTCACCGCATTTGACATGTCCGGTCACGGCCGATACAGAGATCTATGGGAGCACTATTACAAAGATTGCCACGGTATCATCTTCGTAGTGGACAGTAGTGACCGTTTGCGATTAGTGGTTGTGAAGGATGAGCTGGACCTGCTGCTGCAGCACCCGGACATTGCGAACAAGAGAATACCCATACTATTCTTTTCAAACAAGATGGATTGTAAGGAAGCTCTTAGTAGTGTGAAGATCGCCGCCGCTCTTGGACTAGATAAGATCATGAATAAACCTGGCACATAACAGCCAGCAATGCTTTGAGTGGAGAAGGCTTGCAGGAAGGGGTGGAATGGCTGACGCAACAAATTAGAGAGTATATCACGAATAAACATCTGTAAGGATGATGTACAGCTGCGGCCAAATATTATGGGCACTTTTGCTGAAACCTGTGCTGTGCATTTCATGGAGTAGGATTTTTCTGTGGTAGGTTAGATGTTTATGTAATACTTTATATGGTTCTACAATAGTTTTTATTAGTAATTTTATGTTGACGCATTTTTAAATCTCCCAGATTTTACTCTTTCTCCGCCATGAAAAAAAGTATTACGGCTAGACTAAAAGTACACAAAAGTACAACAAATTATTAAGACTTTTTTTAATAAATTAATATTTTTAAAGTATTTAGACTAATACAAATGAGTTTTTACTCATTTTATTGTTATTATTTCGCGGAAGATCTGATGGCCGCTATAACATTTGGCCGCAGCTGCTTTAATAGAACTTTAATTTTATAAATTTGTAACTTCGAATAGTGTTACCTGTTCAAAATAAATCATATCAAGTTTTCTTGTATATTTCTGCTACCAGATTGCTATTATTCACGAAAAGATAATTACATATACAATTTTCGTTAATATGAGTGTAAATATTTTTTTATAGTTTCGAACAATCATAACGGCGGCGCATTATTTTATCTTGAATTGTACACTTTTAAAATTATAAAAGTAAATTAACTTGCAATAGACATATGGGCATGTATCATACAATTTCGACTTGATTTTTGCTGGAGTAAGCTAAAACTAGTTCAATATACCGTATAAGTAAGAATAAATGAACTATAAAAACAGTATATTTTTCGCATACATCTTCTATTTTTAGGCAAATTTCCGCGACATAATATAAATTTATGTTAGATTAGGACCTCCACCTCCAATTATATTGCCCCAAAACTGTGACCAGACGACCACTTCTTCTTCTTCTTGACATAATTCAACATACACTCCTTGGGATCAGGTTATGGTAAATTATGCTTGAGACCTCATATTATGTATTTCCCCTCACGAGGCATCGTTCGCGAAAACGCGAAGTTTACACATAATCCAATATAATTTTCAGCTAGATTATGTCGTGAAAAATAGCTTAATGATTCTTTTTCTTGCAAATTTTTTCCCCACTAAACCAATATTCGAGTCTTGTCGTCACATGGTGGAAACGCTCGCCATGCTCATCTGATTCAGTTATTAGTGATTGTTTTTCCCACATGTGCATGTAAAAAATGATTTTTTAATGTCATTTTAACATTAAATCTTGAATGTAAAGGCGCCAATTATGGGATCGATAAATATCGAGGACATTCTCAATGACCGCTTTAACAAAATCCCATGCCGTGAGTTCTGAGTCACTGAGGGCATTTTCAAATGGTGTTCTTTCACCAAACGTCGAATATCAGGTCGATTAAGTATTCCGACGAAGATATTTTGTCGAACTCAATAGGCTTTTGTTGAATAAATGGTTAAAATAGGCAAAAAAAAACATTTTTTTTTTGTCTTTTTGGGTACAATCTTTACATGTGAATATCTCGAAAACAAGAGCCAACTTTGTAAAACAGTCGATAGCATCGGATTCAGCGTACTCGAATTGTGTTTTCTACCCAGAACTCATCAATGTTGATATTTTCGAATAGCACAGTGTTATTATTATTTTATTATTTTACAATCGATTTCGACCATGAGGGTTCTGTTAATAGAAAAGGTAAGTTTAGAAAATCCGGATGGACCTATGGAACATACTTTAAAAGCGTTGAGGTGTTTTAAAGATTCAAATTTCTAGAAAAACGACGAAAATATTTTGCAAACACATGAAATTCGCACAATTGTATAAATAAATGAGAGCGCTATTAGATGGCGACAAGATATATAAAGTAACCGTCAACTTAAACAGGCTTTCTAAAACAAAGCTTCATTTGAATTACATTAATTAATAGTTTGGGAATAAACCTGGATTTTACATTTTACTGTTTACCGTAGATATATTTAGAGTCCGTTGCAATAGAGAATGGTACAGGTCGTCACCAAAAGCTACGCGAAGTCTGATGTCAATTACGCTCCGCTGCCGGCTACCACTGCCTGTTTCCTAGCAACAAGGCATCGGCTACCAATATTCGTCCATTGCGTATGTGACGTCATGTACCATTCTCTATTGCAACGGACCCCCCGATACCCCAGATGTATTTGGTTGTTTTTGATGTGCTCCGCAATGACGTCATCTGATCGGCCTTGGTGAATTTGAGATTGTATATTTAAATTGTAATCGGTTACAGCAATTCAACAATTTACTCTAAAAAATCAAAAACGTATAAATTTGTAATGCAAAATACATTATTAAGAATATAAGCGTTACAATTTCAAGAAATTTGATAAAAAATACGGTCCTATATTACAATACAACAATAGCATATATATTACAGAACTAATTCAATTCAGTGACGTGGCTAGAGAGGGGCAAGGGGAAGAGGGACATCTATCTCCGAGTGCAGTATCTAGGTTAACCGGTTACGGCAATTAACTGGACGCAAAAATATAGTGGATATGTTTTATGACTAGCAATTGATAACATTAACTGCCGATAGTGCTCCAAATCACAATGTTTACATAAAAATGAATTCAATTGAAACTTGAATTAAATACATCGTACTTTCTGGACATCTAGAAACTTGTTTGAGTAAATACGGCATCGTGCAAGTTATAAGTACGTAACATACACACGTATACGTTTTCGACGAGTGTTTATATGACGATGTGTATTAGCCATCCCAGGAAACCATCGTGATGCAGATGTACTGGCTACATCGATTCTATATATTGATGTACAGGAGATATAAAATAGAGATGTAAATGCGATAATCTATTATTTATATGCCTGCGATGTACCTGATACAGAACACAAACTATATAACAATTCTATGTATCTGGTATATAACATGTTATATATTAACATGGTGAGGATGTAAGACAGATACATGAATATCATCGATATCAATTATTTATGTCTGTGATGTACCTGATACAGAACACAAACTATCTAACAATTCTATGTATCTGATATATAACATATTAACATGGTGAGGATGTAAGACAGATATATGAATATGATATCTATTATTTATATACCTGCGACGTACCTGATACAGAACACAAACTATATAACAATTCTATGTATCTGGTGTATAACATATTAACATGGTGAGGATGTAAGATAGATATATGAATACGATAACTATTACTTATATGCCTGTTATGTAGCTGATATAAAATATCAGAGAGCATAAACTATGTAACTATGGCGTCACTAGAGATATCATACGCCCCAAAGCCCGCTCTGCACCTTCTTCAAATTCTTGTCTATGTCGTCTAGAATATGTGCAACAACGTGTATCAGCTTGTGTGCATCGAATATATCTAGTGATAACTTCCAAGGGTATTGCCAAAATTTCAATTTTGTGCTGTTCATGGAAGGTAAGTGGTTAACACAGTTAATTTTGTAGGTTAAGCTGTTTTTGTTCTTGTAAAAGTTTTAACTCATTATATCAGTTGCTAGGTTAGGTTAGTCACTTTTGCGGTGAAATTCTATTGGTATTTGCTAGGTATATGTAAATATTCTACATATTCTTACTTTTTAGATCATAAATTCCAGTACTTTATTGGTTAATACAATGGTCTTTTAATTTTCAGAGACTATTAAGGTTTTGTAACACATACTACAAACGGTTACTGAAGTGAAATTAGAAGTTTAAAACGAACTCTCTATAAAATAGGATGGGTATTGTGAAGAAGTAAGAATTTGAAATATTTTAGAAGAAAAATGCTACATACTATTTGGAACACCGATTGACAGTAAATTACAAACCCTACAATTATTCCTCAGTCCTAGCCATCAACAACTAATGGATATGGTATCTGAGTACATCTTCGCAAGACACCTCATAATGATCCTTCGCTCCTAGGCCATCAATGCCAATGCCGTCAGTGTGGGCAAAATTTTTTTATACCTTCGAACATGTCTCCATTTTATCGAAATATATTTTTAAATTATGGTATTCGAATATCATATAATTAATAACCAAATTGGAATTTGAATGTGTAGCTGCAGAATAGTTCAGGCTTTCTGAACAACGATGAACGAGAAACGGTGTACAAAAAATTATGTATGTATGTGTTTTTAACTTATATCATTAAAAACTAGTTTCATATAACTTGTGTTACTTTCTATACATTTTTTTTGTTTGGTTTTAGGTTGAAACTGTGTTCTGCAACTGCTTCTGGCCGACGTATCGTTCTCGCTGGTATGAGATATTTTTGAAGCTGCTACTTATGTTGCGGTTGAACCACAGTTTCAGCTGTACAGCAACATTAGTAGCAATACCTAAAGATGTCTCATTCAAGTGAGGACGAAATATCGGTCACAGGTATTTGCAGGACACGGTTTCAACCCGGAAACGGAGTCATCGTGTCGATGTAACGTTGATATCGTCAGTATATACCTATTCAATATCGCTGGAATATACCTATTCAATATCGCTGGCATATACCTATTCAATATCGCCGGCATATACCTATTCAATATCGCCGACATATAGTACCTATTCAATATCGCAGGCATATACCTATTCAATATCGCTAGTATATTCTCAGAATGTGTACTTGTTGCGTCTCAACATGTAAGGCGCATGCACATTACTGAGTACATCACCAGGCTTGCGATATGTACATATCTACATCGCAGCGATGCACCTGATACATAACTTGGGTTCTTGGGAAGTATACCGTGTTATTTGTATCGTGGTTTAATGTATATTTAAATTGTAATCGGTTACAGCAATTCAACAATTTACTCTAAAAAATCAAAAACGTATAAATTTGTAATGCAAAATACATTATTAGGAATATAAACGTTATAATTTCAAGAGATTTGATAAAAAATACGGTCCTACATTACAATACAACAATAGTATATTAAAGAACTAATTTAGTACTGGGCGCGAAAGTTAACCGGTTACGGCGATTGAGTCAAAAATATAGTGGATATATTTTATGATTAGCAATTGATAACATTAACTGCCGATAGTGCTCCAAATCATCATGTTTGCACAAAAATTAATTCAATTGTGACTTGAATTAAATACATCCTACATTCTGGACATCTAGAAACTTGTCTGAGTAAGTACGGCATCGTGCAAGTTATAAGTACGTAACATACATATACGTATACGTTTTCGGCGAGTGTTTATATGACGATGTGTATTACCCATACGTATAACGGGTGCACAGTAGTATCGCATGATTAGTAGCTGGTATCGTCAGCAAGTTAGAAAGAATTATGTGCTGAACTTCTTTTTTTTTTTGCTCTACCTTTTTTTTATTTACACGTAGATAACATTTACTGCCTTATATTGACGTGTCGAAATAAATGGCTTGTCTATTAATATACAGATCGTTTAAAAAGAGGGAATGGATGGATTTTACTTTCGCGCAACCAAAATGATCGATAAGCAAAATTTTCAATACCAAAAATATCACAGACGTGTTATACCAGTTGGTAAACAGTGGTGCAGAAGACGCGCGTGTCTGAATTGTTTCTTATAAGCGGTTGTTGGTGAATCGATTATATATCTTTATAGTTTTTGTTGGTAGATAGATAACTTCGCCCCTGTTAATCGCAGGAATCGTGCGTCAATGAAATGCGAGGAAGTAAATATGAAGACTTGATTGGAACAAAAATTGCGACGTAACCAAGGGAATTTAAATTTAAAGCTACACATAATTGCGCATGTGCTGAATCTAAAATTATTTACATCCTTTGACAGAAAGTACGAAGGTTAAATTCTGCGAATATATAAGCCGCAGATCGTATATATTTTGGAACGACTGCTGCGGATTAAAAAAAAGTTGCATGGAGCTACAAGAACTATGTTTTTAGATGATGTAATTCTCAATAATGAATTAATTCGAAGCATTTAGAACATCATTGCAATTTCACACGTAAGAAAACAGTACAGGTACAGTAATGATATTAGAGTGTTCTTCAAACAACGATTTGCAACAGTTGGAAACGGTCAGAAGCCAGTGTCAATAATTTTCAAATGAGCATGCCGCTGACCGTTTCTAATTATCGCTAATCCTTGTTTGTAGCGTTATTAGTGTAAATAGATTATTTCACAAAAAATAGCTTCTTCGTTTTTCAGCTTTCTTAAATAATCCGTACAAAGTATTACAAATATGTAGGTAACCTGGGACAACCCACATTTATTTTTATTCTCAAAATTGATTCATGTTATTGTAAAAAAACATAATTGATGCTTGTAATATTTGGCATATTTTAGTGCATTTAAATTTGACAAGTTTTCCAGTGACTGAATCAAAATCCAAAGTGAGCCGTACCTTCGTGCGTGTAGGTACATGTCAGGTTCATACATGTCTTCATAAATGTATAACTACAATAAGGTGGTTTAATTTGGTATCAGTGACGTAATGGCCAGAATTAGTAGAAACAAATTTTCAGGCATCCGATTGGCCGCTTCAATCGACATTATCATTTTTGTCGCGGCATATTTTGCACCGACTTAATAAAATGCCGCTATTCTGATCTAGTCACCAGAGATAAAATGTGTTCCCTCTAGCAATAGTAATGACTAAAAAAATATAAAAAAGAAGATTTTTATTAAACAATATACAATACATCTTAAATATATGTATTTTAAGCTACGCTGTAAGCGTTCTCTGTTTGCTTTGAACGTAGCTTAAAACATACTAATTTAATATCACATAGATTCACTTTACGTTGATATAATATGATTTTTATAACGTATTTAATTCAGATGGTGTTTTGACGCGCAAGCTGAAAGCAATGTCTTTATTGAGCCTACTGGTTGAAGGTACCGGATCCGTATCTTCCTCATCAAGATCTATTACAACATTATCAGAAACAGGTTGTTTAGTCACTAATTTAGACGATTTAGATGAAATTTGTTGCCGCATTTGTGTAAGGGTATTTATAACATTTAAAGTTGTTGTTTGAATCGGTTGTGAAACATTACCGTGTGATCGGGCTGTTGGAGTTGCCAACTCCTTTTGAATATTGTTAACGGTTGAATTACCGCCCAATAGAGCGGTGAGTAGTCTTTTGTTTTCGCTGAGACCTACGACCTGTTCGTTAGCCCAACAATAGATATCCTTAGATTTCGCTTGTTTCTTGTTGAATGAGATATAAGCGAATGAAGTCGGTTTGGCAATCAGTTCGACTGGTACGCGAAAATTCTGCAGTTCCGAATACATGTTTTCCAAAACTATCTGATTCTTCACGTTGTATTTAATGCAAATTCTCGGTTTAGTTTCCGTATTTTTGTGTTTTGCGGCATGCATGTCAAGGTCTCGATATTTCTTGAAAATTTGACAGATATGTCTATATTCGAAACTGTTTTTAATCGCGTTTTGCGGTGTAATCGTAGTCGTTTTATCATCTTCAATTAGTATGACATCGTCGTCGTCATCGGAAATGACGGCCGCCTCTGGAGTGTGAGGTTGAATTTCGAAAGTATCCTTCTGTTCCGGGTTAAAAGCGTTAGGGAACGCTTTCACCACCTCTGGTATCTCATCCACCCT
Organism: Protaetia brevitarsis; assembly: GCA_004143645.1. NCBI lineage: Eukaryota > Metazoa > Arthropoda > Insecta > Coleoptera > Scarabaeidae > Protaetia > Protaetia brevitarsis. Next base: position 1,723,449 of record RXPK01000213.1, read on the forward strand.
GATCAGTTCTAACTTTGGTGAATTCACTATGATGCGTTTGAAGCATATCTCCTGTTGGTGATATCGCAGTATTTCGCTCGTCCGAAAAATACCATTGCAAATCGTGCACTGCCGATGGACGCGTTCGTGACTTCTCAATTGTTGTCTGGTATTGAACATCTTGTTGCAGATTCCGCAATTGATGACAATTTCTTCGTCGATGGTATCTAAGAGGTCGTCACTTAGATCGGAGCCCTCATCCGGATCGGGTTGGTAGTCTGAATCCTCGATATCCGATTTTAGAATTGGTTCCCTATTACTGAGTTTCTTTGGTGTTATTTGTTCCACGTCGCTTTCGTTGTTAATATCAATAACATCGGTTGAGATTAGTGTTGGGGTAGATGGAGGTGTTTTATTGGAAGTCTCTTGCATCGATGGCGTTTCTGACGTGGTTTTATTCAGACTTATAACTAATTTTGGTATTTTCCTATCATTATTCATGGAAGAAATTATTGCAGCTTCCATTCGATGTTTCTTCGCCGATTTAGTCGAACCTTCAGACGTGGTCGAATCAGATCGTTTTCTTTTCGATACATCAGAAGTTATACTACACGGAGATTCAGATGTTCTTCTTTCGACATTAATGAGACTGTGCGTTTCTGTGGTGATGGTTTCTTCCGACACTTTTACGATACTAATCTGGGGACATAATCGCTTAAACCTCTCTATGGCACTTGTTTTTGGTGTACACTCAATCTCCTTATGTGTAGGAGGCAATGTCCAATCCTCAGCCTCGCTCCTGTCCAAGAGTATACTCGGCTGGACATTGCACTTCAAAATATGGTTTGGTATCTTCAATTTCGGGTGCGTCTTGATTAGTTGTATAATGGTAGGATGTACAGCCAGATCCAGGGTATCAACCCTTCTAGGTACTAAGATTTTATTCTTATTGTTAACAAAGATAGACTCATCTTCTTTTGATAACTCTTCTAAAGTAGTGCGGTTTAACTCAACCATATCTTTATCAGTGTAATGTTCCGAGATATTTTGTTTAGCTAACTCCTAAGAGAGACAGAGAGAAAGAAAAAATCAAGTACAAAATTAATTGAAAATTGTAGAGCTGGTAGTAACTTACTTTTAAAGCTTTATCATTGGCTAAGGCCTTTTTGCGATACTTGTAGAGCAATATCGCTACATCGCTGCAATGTTGGCAAACGTACTTGGTGACCAAATCGTCGGGACGTATCTGAAATTAGTAATAGATATCAGTATGTTAATCACGGTGTTACCTAGATGTAGCATACAAAAATATGTTTTCTAAACGGTTCTTGTGAAAGTTGTACTAATGAATGGTTGATGTGATTTTGACAACAAAACCTAATATTTTCTCTTATTATTTAAGTTTTAAATTGTGTTATTATGGAGCTGTATACGAGAATATGTATACTATGCCGTAGGAAACGCGTGGATACCGCAAAATACGAGAAATGTGATTAGCGCTCGGAAGAATGAACAAACAACAACAAAAGTCTGATCACCATGGACCTTTATTCTGAATACAATCTATGCAATTTATTTATTTATATTTATATAACGTTGTCTTGGCTATTAGCCAGAAAGATTCAGGCTTCAAATTCCAAGGCATGCTTTAAAAGTGAGGGTTTCGTGGTTTTCCTTACGCTTTGACAGAATATGAGTTGACGTTTGAGCTGTTTCCATCGTCTGTTGGATTGTTCAAATCCGACGTTTCGTCAGTATTTCTACTGCTATTATCAGGTTAGCCCCTGATGAGGGCTATGGCTTGCCAATTCCATTGTTTGGGACGGAAATGTTGTCCACAGTCTTTATCAGGGTTACCCTGATGACAGTAGTAGAAACGCTGCCGAAACGTCGGATTTAAACAATCCAACAGACGGTGGAAACAGCCCAAACATCAACTCATATTACAATACACCATTCTGCAAAAAAAAAACATCTTCATTATTAAGGTTGGCATGTGAGAACAGTTTCCAAATCGTACGCACGTATGCGTATTTGGGTGCTTGTTTGTTCGATACATGCGGCAACTACGCCTCATAAAATGCATTACATCTTCTCAGTACCGAAATGAAACTTCGTAGTGCAATTTACTAACAACTTTCTTTAAAAATATTTTGGAAATCAGAATGATTCCAGAAACACGGTGATATTTTTTCCTGTGGTTACCATGTCTAAAAAATTGATTTTTAGATTATGTTGGTACAAGACAAAAGACTAAACTTTCGAGAAATTTTTATCAACATGCAGTCGTTGAGAATGCGTACAAAGATGTTATAGCTAACTTATTTTCAAAAACTTAAGATATTTCACACGTTCTCATTCTCAAACCGAAAACATTTGTGTTGACAACAAATGGAATGTGATAAACGGCAAATCAGCTAAGACAAACCAGTGCGCATTTGGTCTAAACGAAACACGCGACAGCAAGGTTTTGATTAAAAAGGGCGTAAGGGTTAAATGAGTTTAGTCCTCCAATTTCTTATTTGTTCTCGAAAACGCCTGTAACGATTTTCTTTGAAATTCTCATTTTTCGAACATTTGGTACACGCTATGCCACTTTTCATTTTTGTCCGAGGAGGGTTTTACTCTGGGGGCATATCCCAGATAACAATTTAAGGTTTTCACAAGCTTTGTTTAAGGTTGTCGCCACAGGCAAAAAAGCTTGTCTGTAAGCTTGCATTAACAAGGGTATAAGCTTGTTGCAAGGTTCTATCGAGGTTTCGAGTTGACACAGGACAAGGTTTTCATAAGCTTGCCTGTAAAAGCATGTGACAAGGCTTGAATGAGAATGTTGAGGCAAGCTTCAGAGAAAGCGCATACAAATCTTGATAAAAGCTTGTGACAACCAAAACAAAATAGCAATTGGGTATATGAAGACGCACTCGCTGTTTTAAACTAAAACTGAAACAAGCTCAAACAGAACACAAACGCACACCACACACTAAACAAATCAAACAATGGCAATCGATGACAGAATAGCGGGATGGCGGTTAAACCAAAAAAGAAATCAATACTCAATGAACGATTCACTCCCGAAATACACGAGGCCACTGCAAATGATAACCTTGCCACAACGTTTTCATTGAAAAGGGTCTGTAAATCTTGTTGCCGTAAATGACACAATAACGTTGTCATACACAATGACAATGACAATGACGTTGACAATTGAAAGTCCAGTAAATGAAAAGCTTGTCGTAAGCTTACATGTTATCTGAAATATCTTCGTAACCGTTCGATGTAGCAAAAATTTCTCATAACAAAAACTCTTTTCACAACAGATTTTTTATGATTTCAGATATATTAATTTTGTTATTAATAAGAAAGAACCACTTTGTGTTTGTTCATTATACCTTGTGCTATAAAGATATATAACAAATGTGTTTTTTATTTAACCTAATATTTTTTTTTATAATTTGCAATTAGAAAGATATGTAAATGTTACTAATTATGAATTTGATGTCAGTAACAAATTTTTAACTTGAATTCTTTACTACTTCTTAATAATATATAAATGTTTTAATTAAATGTTAAATCTACGAGATCACTCACAATACAAATGCATTTAACGCAAAGACCATTATGTATTTAGAGACTATGTTAAGCTAACAATAATTGAAACTAATAAAATGAAGCACTATTTGATTTTACATTTTATGTTGATTTTTGTATATATAATTTTAAAATTTAGATTACAGCAGTACTCTATCGGTATTTTTACACACTAATCATGCTAAAAGTTCGTCAAAATTGCACTAGATGGCGTGCTTGTGTGATGGCTAATGTAGTTAACACATGGCATATCATATTTTAACTCTTGAAAATTATTATTGAATCGATGAAAACATTATAATTTTGAAATTGGTGAAAAACATACTATATATTTGTATATATAGTGACGCAAGTGCAACGTCCACAATAAAGCTTGCCGTTTTCCATGAAGGTCGTTCACGATAATGAACAACGTAGGCGAGAGCGAGCGAAAACACGTTGTGTGACTTACCTCAACGCCAGTCCCTAGAAGTATACATTTTCTCAGTTGTGCCGAGTTTGTCAGGCGACTGTCGAATGTATTAATCAATTTTCCTTCGTTGAGACACAATCGACACATCATGTTTGTCATCTTCCACTTTGATAACCTAAGTTGAACGTAAAATGTAGAGTAAATGCCCGGGACGATAATCGATAACACAAACACGCGCTACCGCCGAATGCGACTAGCTTTAAACGGCAAGGTCGATGTTATCCTTCTGTTATACTCCGTGGGCTGGGGCCGGAATTGTGGTGGGGTTATCTGATCGAGATTATTTCCCCCACCGCTTATGTTACAAGGACATTGGGATGGCTTAGTTTGCTGGTTTAGCATCTTTACGAAAATGGATACTAGAACTGTATAGAAAGGGTGTAGAAAACTATTTACTGTAGTACATTTATTTGTATTCGCACTAATAGAACTAATAAAATTTCAATTGCTTTATTTATTAATTTTCTAGAGATATTTCGAGAAAAAAACAAGTTAACACCATTGTGATATGGGTTGCATAACACTTATAAAAATAATTCTTTTAGTACGTAATTTATTTTTTTCTTAGTATTGTCTCTGTTTGGTTGGTGAAGAATGTGGCTTCCGGCCAACAGCAGCAAGTGCTGGCCCTTATAATCTGGTAGAAAACACGTGCTTGCATGTAAGTATTAATATTGTTACGCTTAAGGGGGCGTTAAGATAAAGTAGAGTGGACTTAGTCGGCACCAAATAGACATTTCAAACATTCCAAAGCTTTAGCCGTTAGAATTAAAAAAATGTTTTTCCAAAAATGAAAGTAATCCTAAAGTTAGTCACAGTTACCCTTTTTATAAAAATAAAGTTTCTTAATTCTGAATGAAATAAAAAAGAAATAAAAAATGTGTCTGAGGATAATTATAATGTTAATGTAATCATAACCATTTTTCCAAAATCACAAAATAAACTATACTTTTTATGAAACTTTGGAAAGAAGTTTTTGTAGATAAACAAACAATCTGCAAATAACGTATGGAAAGAATAACAAAAGCATCCTTTAGCATTTCCCAATAAGATGGCGCTTTTGATTTGTGGGTAATCGCTATTCTAGAACCAAAATAAAATCAAGTTAAATCCATAATATTACATTTTACCAGAAAGCAGGGATATAAAAGTAATGATGCATAAAAAAAGTGTCAAGTAATGAGCCCTTCCAATTAGAATTTATTAAAGAATTACTTCCTCATATACAGATGTGTGTAACGGGTTACCTAGCTAGACGGATTATAAGTCGTAGAATCATATGTATTATATATAACATTATATAAACAACGGTATATAATGTATGGATATAAACCAATATAAACAGCATTTATTTTACTTGGAGTGATGAGGATTCTTAGAAAGGGCGCGAGTCAGAAGGGGTTGAAACTTTTATCTATAAACATATGATGTTGTTTGGCAACACATGTAGATAATCGGCAGGTCGAAATTCGGTGTTCGACATTGTCCCCGAGAATATAAATTTGTTGTTGACTATGGTAAAGTAAGCACTACTACTAATAAACCCGTAAAATAGGTGGCGTTTTAAAAAATGCACAAGTTGATATTTTTATTCTCCTTCAACTATTCCAGCAAATGACCGCTTATGGGTCCGTTTACCTTGCATTACTCATTATATTGGCTGCGGGTTATTGTGGAAAATAGAACAAAAATACTCGAATCTACATTAAAAAAAATTACGTTTAATAAATCTAAAATGTTTTCCATTCCATTGTGACATCAAATTCTTGAGAGGTTGGAAATAAACAATTAAAGAAGACTAACTTCAGCATAATAATGTATTTTTTATTAAAATTTTGCATGAATATTTATTACAACTCGAGAGCATTTTCTATATACCTGTTTTAAATTGTTTGACAATAATTTATCTTCATGTTAGATAAGATAGAACATGTAGTTTTTGGAATTTAAAGGCTAGATATTAGTGGATCGTTTAGTAAAACTTAAGAATTATAATAAAAATGGTAATGCTTATCATTTATCTAATTAGAATATAACGTTGCGTTGACTACCTATGCGAATATCAAGCAGATACACTTAGATTAAAGTTTTATAACTTTTTAAAATACCAAGCAAATACTCGAACATAAGTATACGTTTTAAGTAAATACAGAACTTTACATAAAATCAATATTGCATCCCTGGGTAAGAACGCCCTCGTAAATCTATTAATACATCTATTAAATAAGTATGAGAGAGTGTAAAGCCAGAAAGATATGTGCATTTTGGACTTATATGAGTACGGGACAGGCCTCATATGCTGTCCTTCGTGAATGTAAATATGAAACCTGCTATCTTTCTGTCGAAGGCAAGACGATAAGATGAAATCGAAGATCTAGTCCATGCGAATAGGCAACCCAACTGACTATATCTGGTTTTAAAATTTCCAACTATTACTAGATATGCCGTTGAAACACAGATGGCCGCATAATGCAGCGGCGTTGTAACCATTCTGGATAAAATGGCATATCACCCTGGTTTCACGCTCTTGATTAGTGTGTTGTCTATATTATTTCAAAAATGAGATCAAGTCTTCAAATTTTGTAAATATAAACGTGGATAAAAACTGATATATTCATTGGAATTCTGTAACTAAAATATCAATATCAAAGCAATATCGAATTATAGCGATTCGTATTCGCTACTCTGTAAAGAAATCTATGCTAGAAATTGACCTGGCGATCATCTTCGGAAAGTATCACTTATTAAAATTTTCTTTAGGTTTAAAAATTATGTATTAACTACTTACTACTCTAAGCACACCGTGTACAATTTCAATTTTAGGATAAGAAGAATTTAAGAGTAAAAGTTGATGATTGTAATAGCAAAGAAACTAATATTGTGTTTTGAATGTTTTCTACTTGACTGGATAAATATTCAAATGTAATAATGCTTTTTCCATTAAGATTTCTGAATGGAAAGTACCCCACAACAATAATCTATATAGAATATTTTGATATTATACTTGTTTATATTTCTTTTTACAAGTTTGATGTCCAAAGTCTAAAGTTGCATAACTTCAGCTGTTGCCGGCGTGAAACGAGGGCGTTAAACTTGTAAAAGGAACAGGATTGTAGTCATACTAGTTAAGGATACAACCATTTGAAACTACCTGTAGTTGTCTCTTAGATGGCGCACGGCGTCAATGGAAAAAAAATGAAATTTTGTATTATTAAATATATATAGAGCCTCATCACTCACATCTGCCCATTAGTTGATCATATCAAATATTATACGATACTATTGTATTGTATTTGATCATATGTACTAAATTCTTTAGGTGACAGCTGTCTGTTATACCGACAAAGCAATTTTTACCTTGTCACTTGTCGGCTTGTCGCACATAGATTCCGCTGATTAGAAGTACACCACGTAAAATAAGCAGAATCTTTTATTCGTTTTTTTAAATTAACTTCTGATAGACAAAAACTATAAAAGTGATGTTATTCCATTTAACTTGTAAGATTGTTTTTGATGGTGACATTAAGTAACTGAGTAAATTGTCGGTAAGTAAATATTTAACGCCAAAACACTGCGATGATAAATGAGCGGTTACGTGGCGTTTACCGCCTAAAAATTCCATGTAGTCAGTAGGACGAGGATAGCACGAGTTAGCGTGAGCAGTGAACTCTCTTACAACTGGAACCGTTCTTGCTTATTTACATACATTGTTGGCGTTGAGGCCGAGAAAGTTAGAGAATTGAGAGATCTCTGTTGTTATCGGTCACATTTTAGACTGTACAACCAGAAGAGAACCGATAAGTAGCAAACTGTAATTGCACGGAATCGCCATCTTTTCTGAGTTCGTTCTAACCAATAAGAAGTCATGTTCGGCTCTTGTCAAATAGTTCTGGATTTTTATAACATGTGAACGCATATTCAATAGCAACTATATTAAGGAACCTGTTAGCTTGACACCTAGCAAATTTTGAATGTGCGTACGCATTCGCCATCGTTTCTGAATTTATTCTAGAATAGCAGTCAATAAGCGGACTGAAGGTCACGAATTATTGCCCCCTGAAATCAGGGTTGCCATTATTCATTTTTTCAGAAAAGAGACAGTTTAGGGCAGGAAGTTCATATAACTGACTGCTTGAAATAAAAGGTGTCGCAGCCAGGGAACATGTAAACAAGAACTATCTTTTTTTTTGAGTAGTTCCTTAGCCAGTAGAAAGTCAAGCTCTCCCAAACTCGGCTCTTGTCAATACAGTTCTTGACAGAACAGTCATTTGACGGTTTTGTTTGAGGTTATCACGCACATACAAACGAATTAACAGCTGATGAGGAACATGTCAACCTGACAGTTGCAAATTTTTAAATACGCGCGGAACCGCCATCTTTTTTGAATATCTTTTAGCATTTAGCCAATAGAAATAAATTAGCGGTCTGAAGGTCACGAATTTCTTCTCCGGGAGATCAAAGGCGCCGACGTTGAGTGTCCGTTCTTGTTGAAATGTTTCTTGCCGAAGCTGTTTGTTCATTCTTGTTGAGATGTTCCTTGGTACAACAGTGTACAGATTATGTACTTACTAGAGAGTGGCATCAGTCATTTTGTCTGACTTCAAACCGGTCTTAGTCGTTTGTAGCCGTTCCAGTTCTTTCTTTATATGTATATGTTTCATGAACTGCATAACTAATACTCTCACTAAAATGAGATGGTTCTTATAAGAACCATCTCATTTTATGGTTATAACCACAATTGCGACTACATACCTAGAACCAACTACAATTGGTAGCTGAGGAAAAAATAACAATAGATGGCATTATTCTATTCAAGAACGATATTAAAACAAATAAAATATATTACATAATATTGTGTTTATGTCAAATTTATTTATTATTAATAAATTTATGTACAAAGTAAATTCCTAAATAAATAACAATGGAAAACAACTAAACGATCTGTTCTACAACACGTACCTACATTCTATATAATTTAAAAGAAAAAAAGTGATGCGTCTATTATTAGAACAAGGATTATGTCATATATATCACGGTAACAGCAATTATCATAAGAATCTATAAGTAATTTCATTCTTACTATTTACATAAATATACATAATGTTTATCTGATGCATTTCTGATTTGATTCGATTCCTTAAGCTATGAAATCGTCAACGCTATTATTATTATTTTCATCAAACCTAGCCCTCAGTAGCTTGAGGTAATGCTTAGTCGATAAAAGGATTGACTTCCATATTAAAATTAAAAGAATTTGAGTATAAATTGCTTGAGATGAAATCCGAGATAAGCATGATCTACGAGTTTGCAGCGTAAGATTTGGGATTATTGTTATTAAGAGAAGTGGCGTAGAGGTGATAGGCGAACTTAAAATTTGTTTCGATAGAGATCGGTATCGAAAGAAAGACAAAAGATACACAAAAGTTGGGAGACGTCTTTTGGGTGGCAGGTTACTTGCACAGTAACGAATCTGGGTTTATTGAACCTACAACATGCTCAGACTTGGAGTTATGATTTATTTCGGCGGATGAGGCTTAGAATCATCATCCTCGTACTATTCCTGCTGTATAATTATAACGAACGTTTATTATTAAATAATCTAATACATCTTTTACACCTTAATATTAACTTAAGTCTACATCACATATTTATTCAAATTATTTTTCAATACGTATTTAATTCGGATGGTGTTTTAATGCGTAAGCAAAAACCAGTGTCTTTACTGGATCCACTGGTTGAAGGTGTTGAGCTTTGTTTGTCTTTATCAAAGTCTGTCACAACATTATCGGAAATAGATTGTTTAATCACTGTTTTAGGTGTTGATGTACCTTTTTGTTGTACCTGAATAAATGTCGTAGCACTTTTGACTTCTGGTGATGTCGGTTGGTATGGTAGTGAAACATTTATGCGGGTCCAGGCTGGGCTTGCTATACTCCTTTGAATATTGTTAATGGGTGGTTGATTGTTTAGTAGGTTGGCGAGTGATAGTTGTTTGCGTTCGACCAAACCTATAACGGGTTCGTTAACCCAACAATAGATATCCTTAGGTTTTGCTTGTTTCTTATTAAATGTGATATACGCAAACGAAGTCGACTTTGCGACCAGTTCAACCGGCACCCGATAACGTTGCAGTTCTGGATACATATATTCCAAGACTATCTGATTCTTACCGTTATATGTCACGTTCAATCTCAATCTAGTTTCGGTACTTTTATGCTTCGGCGTAGGTACCTTTAAGTTTTTATATTTCCGGAAAATCTCACAAATGTGTTTATATTCGGGACTGTAGCGGATCGGGTTTTGTGTGCTTCTAATGTTCATATCATCTTCAATTAATATGACGTCATCGTCGTCATCTGAAATAACAGAGGTATCTACGTTGCGAGGTTGGATTTCGAAAGTGTCTTTCAGTTCCGGCCTGAAAGCGTTGGGATACGCCTTCACCACTTCCGGTATCTCGTCCACCCGCGTCAGTTGCAACATTGGTGAATTCACTATGATGCGTTTGAAGCATATCTCCTGTTGGTGATACCGGAGTATTTCGTTCGTTCTAAAAATTCCGTTGCAAAGTGTGCAGCGCCGATGCACCCGTTCGTGACTCCTCAATTGCTGTTTGGTATTAAACATTTTGTTGCAGATTCCGCAAGCGATGACGATTTCCTCTTCCATAGTATCTAAAAGGCTATCACTTAGATTGGAGGCCTCGTCCAGGTCAGGATGATAGTCCGAATCTTCGGAATCCGATTTTAACTTTCGTTTCTTATTTGTGGTTTTTATCGGTGTTATTTTTTCCGTATCGTTTTCATTATAAACATCAATATCGCAAGTTAAAGGTTTTGAAATTGAAGGTGGCCTTTTATTGTAAATCTCGTCAGCTGGAGTTGCGGTAGAAGGGGAAGTTATCTTATTACTAGCTTTTTGTTTCTGAGGTGTTTCTAAACTAGGTTTGCGCAGATTTACAACAAGTTTGGGCACTTGCTTATTGTAGCTCGTAGAAGCAATGCTCGGAGTTTGTGGGCGAACCTTCTTAGTCGACTTATCGATAGACGTGGACGAATGGCATCGTTTCCGTTTCGACAGATCAGAAGTTGTACACTGAGATTGTGACATGTTTCCTTCAACCATCAATTTATTAATCGGACTAACAACACCTTCTCTTTCTATCGTAGTGGTTTGCGACGATACCTTGGTAATATTAATTCCGGGACACATTAATTTAAACCTTTCCATGGCACTGATCTCATCCGATTCCCACTCGATTTTTACAGATGGAGGAGGTAATTTCCAGTTCTCAACCTCCCTTTTATCCAAGAGTACGTTTGGTTGAATGTGACATTTCAAAGTGTCGTTCGGTATCTTCAACTTCGGGTACATCTTGATTAGTTGTATAACAGTGGGATGAACAGCTAAACTTGGTGTAAAGCTCCTTTTAGGCACTGGGTATTTAATTTCGGCAGCAACGATATCCTCTTCATTTATTAATTCATCTAACGTAGCGCGATTTATCTCAATTATATCTTGCATTTTAGTGCAGGGTTCTGGGGAGTTTTGTTTAGCTATTTCCTGAGAACAAAAAAAAAATTAAGAATAATGTCGGCAGGCCGATATCAGAAATTTACTTTTAGGGCTTTATCATTGGCTAAAGCTTTCTTGCGGTATTTATATAGGGATATCGCTATATCGCTACAGTGTTGGCAAACGTATTTGGTAACCATGTCATCTGGGCGTATCTGAAATTAAGATGGCTTAGCAAGGTAATTGTGATTTTATACAAAAATGAGATATAAAAGTAATATTGAAGTATCTATAGATGGCAAAACAGAGGTTATGAAAAAGAAATCCGTATACAGAAACCATCTATTATAACGAAACGCGAGGGGTAAATATATATTCCCACTCTCACATCTAAACAAGTAATATCAAACTCTATGAAATGAAGTGTCATGCCATTCACAATTGTTTCTAAGGAAACGGTAGTAACAAGGAACATCTCAACAAGAACGGACAAACAGCGTCGGCACCTTCGATCTTAGAAGGAAAAATTGTTGACCTTCAGTCCGCTTGTTATTATTATTATTATTATTGACGTGAGAATACAGTATATAAATTATAGATAGCTTATCTGTATTAAAGGCGTTAAGGAATTTAAAAAATCCGACTGACTTGTTATTAGCTACTTGGGATATGTTACGTGAGGGGGTAAAAACTTTTTTGGACTAGGGTTCATGTAGGTACAATCGATAATGAGAGGGAGGATTAATTAGCGAAAGAGGCGGTGTCTAGGAGATATAGAGCGATTATTAGATTTGCCCTAATTTCGGCTGGCGTAGTTAAAAAAGCGTTTCGGGATAATCTTGATAGTGATTGGCAGAATAGGTGGGATATTACTTTAAATGGGAGGTTGACTAGGAAATTTATCGGTAGCGTTACACGTTTTTGAGGGTTAATTTGTCGTATCAGGCGGTAGAATTAATAACAAGCCACGGTATATTTAAATCATATCATATATGTAGAATTGGGTGGGTTAATGATTCGCATTGTAGATGTGGTGGGGTAGATAGAGTGGAGTAATGCCCACTCACTGATGAGTGTCGGTCGCGTGAGAAAGTTGGGACATTAGCTAAGGTATTAGCTTGGCCGCGAAGCGAAACAGATATTAGAGATAATGAGTCGGTCGAATGGTGAGAATTTTTTTGTAATGCTGCTAAAGAACTAGATAGGTTACGGCATGATATTTAGATGGTTGGTAGGGTAGTACGTATTTATGAATGAATATTTTATGCTCTTTACTAGTCGGAATTAGTGTTAAATTATAGTTTTAGCATGGTTAATAATAATACCTCAGCACTACAGGCCTTGAAAGTCCTTGGCTTAAGGTGCCGGAACACACCGAGCCACTGAAAAGTGTTGTCCGAATGGTCGCCCACCAACAACCGGTACCGCATATTGCTGCTTGACTCGCAAGATTGGCAACGATGCACGGCTAGGGTATATAAATAAACATTTAAAATATAGATGTTTCATTTAATTAGGATTGATTAGGGCAATTAAGATTAGGTTATTGTTAAGTACTAGAATAGATACTGCTGTTGTTTCGTTTGTTTTTAAATCATCACTTCTTTCCTGTTTCAATTTGCAATTTATGATGTGTGAAAAGGCAGCAGCTACGGCTGTCAGAATTGAGGAAACGTGGAAGGATAATAATAATTTGCCGGCTATCAGTAACAAGGTCTGGGACATTTCCCAGATCCTCCCAGAGTAAGGTTTTTTGCCATGGTTTTCCCTTACTTCTTGGCGAATGCTGGGAGATAACTAAAGTCGTACCATGGGCGCAAATATTCTAACACCTGATAGCTGACCGATTTACAGTAGACTCGCGATTATGTGAACTAATCACATTTCACATAAAGTAGTATTCACACAATTGCGTTATTAACAATCATAGGGAAATTATTTAGTTAGAGTAGGACATTTCAATTGTTATGGACCCATATAGTACTTGTAATAGGTAGGCTGATTTGTAATTACTTAGCTTTGCATAAATAAAATCCACTTATTAACTGTAATTGGCTAAAACGAACTCAAAAAAAAGATGGCGATTGCGCGCGCACGTTCAAAATTTGCTAGCTGTCAGGCTGTCATGTTCCTGTATGACAGCTTGTACTCGCTTGGATATGCGTTTATATGTTATAAAAACCTCGGAAACAGTCAAATGCTTGCCAAGAACTATTTTAACCTTTTATTTTGACAAGAGCGATCTTGGCTTCCTATTGGCTGTAACATACTCCGAAAAGGTGGCGATTCTCCGCAGTTAAAATTTGCTACCTGTCCGTTCTTGCTTATATGTTCCTTGGTAGTAGTATCTAAGAAATTAAAGCGTACGAAACAATGGCCGCGTTTAGAGTACGTAACTGCTACGTAGCTGCTCCCAAACGGTTTGGGAACTGTTGACAATTCGTCTCAAAAACGCAATGCTACATTTCCGCTACATCTATAACATACAATGGAGCAGCCGCCATTTTGTGTAGCGGAAACCGCTACTGATATGTATCATGACCGTCATCATTTATGAAATATCATTATTTATTATTTAGTTATATTATTAGAACGGTGGTTAACGAACGTGCACTATCATTTCCAATTCCATTAAATAAATTAACAAACGAATAATTATATTTTACTAGATGGTCTGGTTGCATTGATGGTTGTTAATATCAATAGACCGTAATCAAAATCAGATTTATCGATACATAAACTGGGTATAGGCAACTAACTATAACGTCTCTAATTAATCAGCTGATCTTAGCTGTATTCGTTTTACACCTTCGGTTATGTTCACTTTGGTTAAACTGACCGAACCAGCAATATTAAAAAAACGTACAACTGACCCATTCACACGTTTTAAGTTAGTTTCCTACATGGTTCATTTAAACTGATCAACTGACCAGGATCGAGTGGTTACAAGAAGGGTAAAGGGAGGTGAGTTTGGTTAGTTCAGTATCGTCATTTCATTAAAAAAGAAGAAAAACACATAATTCACCCAGTTTTTTTATTACAAACTGAACAAACCTAGCTGACCAAACATGTAAAATGAATACACTTTTGTAAACGTGTGACCCTGACATTCGGTCGCTTGCAAACTTAAAAGGCCTGTACATGTAACACGCATGATCCATGTAATTTTAGAGTTGCTTTCCGCGTTACATTCGGAGTTTGCGCTTTACTGCCGATCAAAAACAACATGCAATCTTATTGCATTTTCTTTAGACAGTTAAACATTATAGGTATACATATTTTAGTATCTTGCGAACGTAGTAATAAAGTCTATTATAACGATACTGATTCAATGACTGTAATAATCCTGTGACCAGTATAAAATACGTGACTTCTTCCACCGTTCGCGCAGAACATCTACAAGTGTCGCGAATGCGAATGATAGCGGATCGCGGCAACGGATTCCGCATCCGACGAGAACGCGCCAGTTGACTTACCTCGACGCCCGTCACTAGAAGTATGCATTTCCTTAACTGTTCCGAGTTTGTCAGGCGACTGTCAAACAAATTAATCAACCTCCCATCGTTGAGGCACAAACGACACACTACGCCCGCCATTTTGTTTCACTTTTACAACCTAAATTCAACGTAGAATACAAAGTAAATGCACGGGATGTGAATCGATAACGTAACTGAGACGACGTTTCAGGCAAGTACGTCTGGATCCGAGTGGAAATATCGGCGTTGCCTTTCAGTTATACGCCGTGCATGTGATTGTGGTGGGGTGATCTAAGCGGGACTATTTCCCCCACCGCTTATACTAAAAGGTTGTTGGCGTTACTGTGCCTACATGTTTAATTTGTATTGCCTCGTTTATATAGGGGCCTTTCAATAATAAACACAACTCAAGCGATTTGCAGGAGTATGCAGCCAAAATTGCAAGATTTGTAATCAATGGTGAAATTTAGTACGCATTTGTCAGTTGTCAGATATAGTGTAATTAAAACTTACTTAAGTTAGGGATATTTAGTACGTTGGTAGCGTATTATTTCTGGGAATTTGGATTAGAATATAAAAAGATAGCCCTCGCTAATCGAAATAAAAATCGTAATATAACCTTTTATTATTGCGAAATGATTTTTTTGCCAGATTAAGTGTTTCTTTTTCGAACAACGAGGGTGGTGACAGAGAGTGGGTGAAGTTTTAGTAACTAATAACATTTTTGTGACTGGGCTCTAAAAGAGGAGCATAATGTTTTGTGGATAATTAAATTAATTTTCACCGGTGTTGAGAAAAATAAACAATGAAATCTTTTACCACCCTCGGTGTTCAAGAAACGTAAATTTAGTCGTTTAAAACATTTACAATCCCTTGTCCCCTTGGTTTTTCGAAAAAAAAAACTGATATTGATGAATTCTGCGGTCACGTTATTGATCGTGATCCTTGATAATTTCAGTTTCGAGTCTTTGCAATCAGACAGTAATCCGTGAAAGCCGATTCGACATCGGGAGGACAACGTGTTTCTAAATAAATAGAAAGATTGCGCCTTTCCCGTGAGTTCTATGTATTATTAAAAACGCCTACTTTTTACCGCGAAAACTATGTGATTTGGGATTTAGAAACTTACATCTTACGTTTGTACAGTTTTTAGTAAGAACTGATCGGTTGTGTTTTTTTTAGAACCACCTGATCTGATTAAGTTGATCAAGTCAAATGAACCCAGTAAGAAACTAATCTTAACGGTCTGAATTGGTTAGTTGTTCGTTTTTTAGGTTGCTGATTCGGTCACTTTGTCCTTCTTGGTTTGTTTCGTGTTCACTTTAACCAAGGTGAATTAACCAAAGATGTAAAGGTGCATCCACACGCTCAAGTTCGCCGAACTCCGAGCACTAGTTTGGCGATCTCCTAGTCGTGTGGACGGGCAGTTCGGGGTTCGGCGAACTAGTCGGCAAACTGTTTGCCTATTCCCGATCTGCATTGGAAAATGGCGCACGAATGTTCGGCTAGACGGAGTTCGTGCACCCGTCCACACATTCGGGAAGGTATTTAGAGTGAGAGGGAAAGCTGTTGACAGCTGTCTAGTGAGCTCGTCTCTTACTAGTCATACTATTATACCTACAGTTAGTAACTGTTACATATGACAGCGGGTAACAGATACAAATTTATTTACTGAAACTACTATGTCGTATGCTGAAAATGACAGCTTTGCCAAAGATAATAAACAATTCAGTGTTTTTTTTTGACATTGATAGGAGTGCAATTTTAGTATTCATTATTACATTAAATTGATGCATTTTAAGTAAATTAAAGATCTTAAATTTTATAAAAATTAATCTTTAAAACTAATGTGTAGATAAAGTAATTAAATAATTGCAATGTTAGCCTAAATATTAAAAAGCTTACCACTCTTTTCATAATTCATCAAATTTCTTGAATTTTATTAAAGAGGGTCGAAAAGTATATTGTTATGTTACGATCTGGTTTAAATGCGTATATGATTTTTTGTCTATAAATTGGCAAACAAATTAAAAAATTAGATGATATTTATTAATATATAATCATTTAAAAGAAACCACCCTCATTCCTCACGGCCCTCAATTTGAAACGATAAAGAATCCATACATCCACAGTGCAAACATATTCGCCTCATTGTAAATATTACTCATACAGGTGTATGATGCTCGTAGATAATTGGATAAAAAATGGCGAAGAAATTTGAGCAAAAAATATTTCTTTGATTGACCTATAATTTTTACGATGAATGTTTCAATGATAACAATCACGTTGGTCATAACAATTATAGAAGGTCAATAAAACTACTTTTTTTGTTCGAGTTTGTTCGCCATTGTATACGCAAAATGAATGTATGGGTATTCATCATCGTAAACTTGGAAAATAACAGAAATTAAATAATAGCGTAAGTTGTCAATATTTATAACCTAAAGATGAATTACTGGTATCCGTGATTCATATTTAGTTTCTGTCACGCTCAACAAAAATGACAGAACTTCAAATATTTATGATTTGCCGGGTTTCCCGCGAAACCAAAAAAAAGAGTTTCAGTTATGCCGTGACAGCAATGGTTCATAACCAGTCATAATTTCTGTACCAACACCAACCTAATTCATGCAATCACTCAATGCTACCACACTAAACTCTCATACCGAACGTTCGGCGTTTTCCCGTATCTGCTCGGAGTTCGGCGAACTCCGAGCGTGTGGACGGTCGCGTCCACACGATTCGGTAGTTGCCGAACATTCGGAGTTCGGCGAACTCCGAGCGTGTGGATGCACCTTAAAGCGAATGCATCTAATGTTAGATGACATGACATCAATAGGTTTGTTTGTTTGTCTGATCTAAGCAGATCCGAGGAATTTTACGCGTTTGTTTGTACTTTAGAGCATGATTTGTGCGTGTTTGTTTGTTTAGAGCAAGCAAATCTAGATCACAAAGAGGTTGCTCTTCCTGCTCGCGGTCCGACGTCCGAGCAATTTCGAGCAATCTGTGCAACATAACCTACTCGCACTAACACCGTGTTGTAAAACATCGTTTGTAAATGTAATCTGATTTATAACTGCATCAAATATGCACGAAATAGATAATATAACGATACCAATGTGATTGATGTAAAGAACGATCATTATATTTTTTAACTTCACTTGGTAGGTACATAAATACTAGTATATGATGCATTTTTATTGTAGTCTAGATTCATTAATTTGAAAAATCATTTTTACTTTTCCTGTTCATAATAGCTGTGACAATCTGATAATAGTAAATAATAAAATTAAGGTTATATTGCAATCGAGCGCGTTTGTTTGTACCATCTTTAAATCCACCTCTGAGACGCTCTAAAGTTACTCTGATGACGTCAGTAGATACTGCTCCAAGCCCTCAAACAAACAAAGCTAATGTTAAAAGCAGTTTAGTAACTTTGACAACCTAGAGTTGTCGCGTTAGTTGTGTTGCCTATCTTTGTAATCATGTAGCATAGGCCTGTATTCGTATCCTACGGAATTGGAACATCGTCTGACATGTAACGTGTTGAAGCAACAAGGACAGCAAACGTGACGTATTTCCATTTCCTTTCCTCTAATGTTCGCATATGTGTTTCTAATTTGTGTCAAATTAAGGCGATATTAGTAATCTTTATTTCTTCTAATGTGGAAGAATTATGTCAGTATTCCTGGTTGCCTATTTGTAGTCGGTTTCAAATTTTGGTAAGTATGATACGCTCTCAGTTCTGTAAGATACTAGGATACATAATAATTATAGACATATCCCTTCAAAAGTGCTGACGGATGGACGCCAAACGTATACGCTCAATTTTCTGCCTGTTGTAATTCGGATACTACGCATGTATCTTGATGGGAAGCACATTTGCTGGCGGCAGTCGCGGATATATAAACGGGCAATTCGGTACGGTGCCCGGGATCCTGACTGTAAAGAAGCGCCGAGTCCGTTAAAGTACAAAGTCGTGGGAAATATCGATACATATAATTTTTTATACTTAATAACCTTATAGGTGATTTTAGTTGTCAACCCAGGGGCCCATAAACATGTCTTGCACCGAGGCCTACTTAGATCCGCCACTGACTGGCGGCTGGAGGTAGGTGTACTGCCGATGGAATGTTACATAATTCTAGGAAAGCCGTAGGCCGGGTTCAAATTTTGCTTAGGTCAGGTCGAGTTCCTTCGGTGGTTGCAGATGATAGTCGAGAAGATTTCCTCTAGATTCTCATGTAAGACCGACATATTAGGTGTCATTCAAAAACACTTTATAAATGCGACTTGTGACTGATTGGGCATATCGGCGAGGGGAGGGAGGAAGAATAGAACTGCTTTGGATAATGAAAGTATTTTTTTAGCACCAGATGAGTCGGGATGGGTGATCAAACTTTTTCAAACGATTAAATTACAAAATGAAAAAAATACCAGGTAGAGAGTAAAAATAAAAAATGTTTTAAGTGAATACGGCATTTGGGGCGAGGGGTGTTTTTTTTTTTGAAATTATTAGATTTTATAGTACCGTGGAGGAAGAGAGGTTTGAAACTGTTTTAAATCATGCAATTGGAACTTGGAAGAGGTGATAATTTGTTCACATTCCCTCTCTAAAGTCCAAGTACTTTTTTTTCATATCATTGAGGACGGGCGGGGGTGAGGGGGCGAGGGAGAGGAGGAGAGGGTTTACAGCTATTTAAATAATTAAATGTTGTTTTTGAACATTACCTGTGGGGGATGATGCTTTTTTAAAATGTTTGATTAAATTTTTAAAAACACAGAGGAAGGTATTAAGATCAAAACTCTTTTAAATATCGTAAAAATACCGATTTAATTGAAAGAAATCATCACCCCATCCCCACACCAGGTGCGTATATAACTTGAGTTTATAGGGGGAGTAGTGGAGATTGTATTTTTTATTTAAATAAAAAAAAAGGTTGCCTGTTGTTTTAGAGTGTCATCATGGGAGGCAGCGGCGACTGGTGCTTACGTTTTACAAGGGCCATTACAATGATCTAATTTCTTCGTATAAGTTCGTATTTCGGACGATAGCACACGAACTTCAATCATTGTATTGGCCCCGCCTGTGACGTATGCACCAGCCGCCACTGATGGGAGGGGTAATTACACAAATAAAGAAAAGAAGAAGGACGACGTTTGTCTATGTAAGATTTTAATTTACACTACTATTTTCCTGGCTTATGGAGGGAGGAGGGGGTAATTACCCCCTTTACCTCCCCTTGTCTACGCGCCTGCCTCATTCCAATGTTGACAAAATAATTTAAACATGTACAACAGTTCTTCCTGTCTTCACGTAGTTGTAAAAAATCATGTTCATTTAAAAAAGTCAACTTCCTTCCCCGGTGTTCAAAGTAAATTAGTTAATCAATTATAATCACTTAAAACACCTTTAGTTCTCCTTCTTTCGCCGCTCCTCCCTTCTTGTAATAAAATAGTTTAATCACTTAAAAACAATTATATCTTCGTCATCTCGCTTTTTCATTCCGGTTTAAAACAGTTTTAAACCTCCTTTCTTTCCAGTAGATTTGAAAAAGATCAAGTTAATTGTTTAAAGAAATTTCATTGATCCAATCTTATTAGTGTTTAAACAGCTTTGCTCCTCAGCGTTTTAAAAAATAATTTAATTAAAAAACAGAAAAACATTCTCTTCCTTTACCCGGGTGTTCACATAAAATTAACTATTTGAAACATTTTTAATTTACGGTAAAAGTGTCGGCCCTGGGCAACAGGCCCCTTGTTACCCGTAAATACATAAAATTGTGACAGAATATGCTACTGCCTTCTTTCGGTCACTTTCTGTATTGTATTTTGGTTGTCTGAAATTCCTTGAACTTTCCTGAGTAGCGCTTTTTTTTTAAATTGGCCGGGTTGTCAAGGATCATGTAGGCAACAACGGGGAGCCAGCAAATTTTAACTGCGCCGAGTCGCAACCCTTTCGGAGTTCGTTCTAACCAATAGGAAGTCCAGTTCGGCTCGTGTTAAAACAGTTCTTGACAATCATTTGACAGTCTTCGGAGGCTTCTATAACCTAGAAATATATATTCAAGCGAATGACAGCTGTAAGGAAGAAACATGTCAACCTGACAGGTAGCGAATTTGGAATGTGCAAGCGCAATCGCCATCTTTTTTGAGTTCGTCCTGTCCAATAGTGGTTGATAAGCGCACTGAAGGTCACGAGTTGCTTCCAACGCTATTTATTCTTTAATATCACGATTTTGTTTTTATTGTTTTATCGTCCGGCTTTGTCAGTGGCGTAGCGCAAAATCTTGGGATTCTGCCGCAGAATTTTGCTTGGGGCCTCTTGAAGGATCTAAACATACACTCAAATTTTACTTAAGTACTATTTCGAAAGAGGATGACTGGGGGAGGAGGAGGGAGAGAGATATTTGAATACAGAGGTTCTAGTGCTTATCTTTGCTAGACACTCTCTCGTGTTAAACAATAATGTAAAAATGAAATGATCCTCTAAGCATTGAGTGCCATATAAGATCCACAACACAACATGGAGGCATTTACAGGTTAATCGTGGAGAGGTGGATTTCCAAATCTACCTAACAGTGGACCAAACGATCGCACCTCTCCTGGTAAGTAGGTAAGTGTACAATTTACGTTTATGTTTACATTCATTATAACTAGTTGTTAACGATAAATAGGATTCAGTATAGTTCATTTAGGAATCTGTTGGGTCAATGAACCGTCTATTACTACTATTCATTTTACAAGATATTTACCAAATGTAGTTGGTGAGGAAGAGGTAAAATCAATAAGGGAAAAGCCATTATCATAAAATAAAGTGTGTTAACAGCAGTAATTTTTATTTTTATGTCATAGCAATGTGAAACATACGATAATGTAGATAATATTTATTCGATTTTGGTTTAGTGCTTAGCTATTATAGAAATGCTCTTTAATTTTTTTAAAATTTGTATTTATTAAAAAAGAAAAATGATGGCATTTGGTAAATTTATTTTTTAATGACATCTAGGGTATGTAGGCATCACTCAAGCTTCTGATCTGTATTTACCTGCCTTCTTTATCGGTAAAACTGTTTGGTACTCCCATGTATAGATGGCGCTGTTGATAACAATAGGAAAAAAATATTTCGGCAAAAAGATTTTATTCTTTCATTCAAATTTTCTAGTTAATATATAGAATAGATTATTTTTTCAATGATTAAATGATTTGTTTTGTGACATTAGGAAGGGATTTAGAGTAGAGGGCGATTATTTTCCTAATATTTAAAGTTATTTCTTTAGTAACACCAGGGATCCTATTCTTTAGTCGTGAGAACATAAACTTCGCACGACTTTCGCGAGAACAGAAGGCGTGGTTCTCTCAGCTTTAGAAAAGCCGTATCCGTATTCTTGAAATTTACGCGTGTTCACATCTACTAAAAGTTGAAAGAACGTACTTTGCTTGGTCCGGAGTAGGCGAAAGCGAAAATTTCAGGAGAAATGCAGCGCAAATTTGACAAATAAATGTGCAATCGCTCGTGTGTTATTAAAGAATTTTGTGAGGATTGATTTCTTGATTTTTCCTTATATTAACAACTCGCACAAAGTCAAATATAGATTTTATCAAATGTGCAATCGTTTTATAGGAGCGGGAAATTTCATATTCAGCAAATGTTTTTAGAAACTACAGAAAAAATATGTGGCAACACCGATAACGCGGATCGTGTAGGAACAGTAAAGGAATGCGTTATCGTTTCAAGAATACGGGTTAGCACTACCGAGAGAAGTGACCGTAGGATGTGATCGCTCATTCTCCTACATGAACAACTCACTTGAATTCAAGAATAGGGTCCCAGAGGTTAGAAGGATTAATATGGTGAAATTTGTTAGCATCGCCTAGCAGGGGAAGCATTTTTTCTAATGACTAAAAGTCATCTCTAAAAGTAAGTGTAGGGAGAGAAAGAATTTTTTTTTAATGAATAAGTATGTAAAATTAATTAATTTTTTTTGGTAGTGTAGGATTTTGTGTGGCAACATATTTTTTTGTACTAATTAAATTATTTCTTTTTTGTAATGGTTTGAAAAGATGTGCTAGGCATATCACGTTCTACACTTTTAAGTATACAGACAAGTACATGAGTCATCAATGCTTAAAAGACGAATTTTAGTGCTAGGGCGTTTCTATTGGGCGTGGACTCGTCGTCACATTTCCATTCTCGCTGCTTTTGATGACGAATTATGCGCTTCCCTAAACAATTGGAACCCACTTTGCCATATCTAAAGAAGGGAATACAAGCAATTGGTGTTGAATAAATAAAATTTCCTGGGTATATTATATATGTATGTTAAATTTATTTATTTTTTATAAATTTATGTACAAAATATATTCTCAAATAAATAACAAAAAATAAAAAAAAAACTAAACAAGCTGCTCTAAAATATAAATATGAACATTCTATGACGACATATGCGCAAGAATAAAAAAATAAGTCTCAAATATTCATTCTTTTGTTTTAGATCATTTCTGCTTTTTCGTATATAAGTAGTAATAAATTTCTTTCTGTCAAGTGTCGTCAAAAATATCCGAAATGGTTTATGTAAGAAACAATTATTTTCTACTTCACAGTTTCTTATAAAACATACTCTACAAACAACATCAGCAGGATTCTTTTTACATAAATAAATTTTACGTATATAAATTATTTTAAGTTTGATTCAATTCCCAAGGCTGCTTGACCCTGAGCGCCGTCTTGTTATTATTGGACCCAGCCGCTTGCTGTAGCATCTGGTCGACAAAGGGGTCGATTTCCATATGATTATGAGGACTGTAGGGTGGTATGTACTGTTGCGCGGGTTGGGGTTGTAAATAGGAGGCACTAAAAGAGTCTGAATATGAATTGTTTGAGAAGGAATCAGAGTAGGTGTGGTCGTATAAATTAGAGCTGGTATTATAAGAGTTGGTATTATAATTACTTAAGGGAGATGGCATAGAGTTGATAGGAGAACTCAATGGCTTGGTTTCGATAGGGGACGGTATTGAATGCAAGGGAGAGGGCACAGAAGAGATTGGAGACATTTTGCCGATGGTGGGTTGGTTGTATACTGAATTAACCTGGTTTTGTTGGGCGTGCGATAAAGGAGAATGATGTGTAAGGGTGTTGGACATGTGATTCATACTTTGCAGCAGGTGGGTGG
This sequence comes from Protaetia brevitarsis, assembly GCA_004143645.1. Classification (NCBI taxonomy): domain Eukaryota; kingdom Metazoa; phylum Arthropoda; class Insecta; order Coleoptera; family Scarabaeidae; genus Protaetia; species Protaetia brevitarsis. Next base: position 1,747,652 of record RXPK01000213.1, read on the forward strand.
CAGGCATCGAATTTAAATTTGTCGGGGGTGGAGGTATCTGGTTTAACAGACCTCCGTTTTGATTATTTGTTGAGTTAGGAAGCACCATCATGCTACCACCGCTCACACTCCTGTACCGCATTCCGTTCTGATGGTGATTGGTGTTATAATACTGTTGGTTGTTCATCAATGCGTTCGTTTTGCGCTCTGCGACTCTATATCTCAGTTGCTGGGCTGGATACACTGGCTGATGATTATATCCAACATGTGACGCCGGTTTAGACAAAGGCATGCGGTAAGAATGGTTTTGATAATTTATATTGGGTCTACTATATTGGGAAGGTGAAGGATACGATAAGTTATCTTCAATATCTTTCTCCTGCTTCAGATATAATTCATTTTGATTGTGTTGATTATGTATAGGAGGTGCCGGCAATCGGAACATATTGGAATAAGGTGGAGGGCGATGAGAAGGCGTGATTATAGGTTGAATATGAGGCGACATTTCAACTGGGGATTGAGGTGTAAGCTCGGGTTCCTCTTTGATGTAAGGCAAAGAAAGAAGTTGCGAGTGCTGTTGCGGTAGGATAGGAGGCGGCCTGGGCGGTGGTAACCTTTGCTGGGGAGATTGTGCCGATTGTGTTAAAATGGGAAGCCTAAAGTTGGTAGAAATTGATGCACTCGTTTTGGGAAGAGTCGCCGATTTGGGCACTAACGAAACTTCACTCGAAATTCTCGTTGGTAAACGCAATTGTGATATTTGATTTAGTGCAGTCGCCGCTACCGTACTGACCGACTTAGGCACTGAAGTGTTCTGTTGAGGAGTAGTTACCGTGGTTGACAGTAATTTAGCTATATTATACGATTTAGTTTTATCACCACTAGAACTCGTTGTAGTGGTACTTGCGGTAGTTTGACTCGGGCCCGCAGTGGTGCTAGTCAAAGCTTTTAATAACTTCGGATGTTTTTCATTTCTAACGGGTTTCTTGACCACGCTACCAGCATTCTTCGGCGGTGGGGGTTTCTTAGGTCGCAAGAAATACGTCGGATCTTTTTGTGGAACTACGATATCTATAACTTCATCCACCGACCATTTCTCGAAAGGTTCGGCTTGACTGACCGGCTTGGTAGCGAAAGACAGGTGGGCAGATACGCGCGGACTTACTATTACGTTAATAGGAACTTTATACATGTTGAGGTCCTGGTACATGTCCTCGAGGATGATTTGGTTGCGACTGTAATACTTGATGTGCGTCTCCGCGCGACGGGTCTGCGAGACTTTGTTCCGGACAACTGGAGTATTGTCCAAGTGTTTGAATTTCTCGAATACCGATCCGATGAATTCATTTTCGACGCGAACACGTTCTTCATCGTGGTAGAAGGGATAGTCCGGATCAGGCGGAGGCGGTGGCTCTGCAAAAAAAGGATAAGTTCACTCAAAGATTGTTAAGGTATGTCAAGCGTTTCAGCAACTCCAGTATCTAAGAGTTGCTAGCTTTGATCTAGTTACAGACATTCTACTGACATTTGTCAAAATCAACTTCTAGACAGTGTGTACGCAGTCGACCTGTCGATGGGTATATTGGTAATGACAGGTTAACTATTAAGGGGAGGCGCTACGTTAAACTTCTAGCACGTTCATTTCATTATAATTAGGTGATCCCTGGATATAAACATTGGTAGGTGAATTTTCCAAGAAAAATGAAAGCATCTGACAGCAAGTATGATAAACATGCGTAATATAAAATAAATCATTTTTGGTTATATCACCTTAGAATTATTATTTAAATAGGGCAAAATGAACGCAAGTAATATAGCATATCTTATTTGTGATAAAATAATGACCACATAATGACTTATCTACTTATGTATGTCCCGGAACTATCGAATTGTTAGAGAGACTGTTTGTGGTGACATTTTATACGAGATTGGTAGTGCAACTCGTGGTGTGACATTTCACATTTAATATTTTTATATAGGCTTTTGCATGAATATAATACAAAAATTGTGTCATAAACATGGAAACATCGAATTACTCTGAAATGAACAAGAAATCCCATTTTAAATAAATAAATAAAAGTAAATTAATGTGAAATAGAAATAAAGTAATATAAAAACATCTGTTACAATCTACATTGAATACATTAAACTTGTATTCGTATTACAACAATAGTATATCAAAATACTAGTGTTACAATGACGTTCGTTGTAATACGAGTACAAGTTTGAAAGGGCCGTGCAGCGGCGAGTGATTACGAGTATTACAACAGTAATTGTAACACCGACTACCGTGTGAATGGAAAACCATACATCGGAGAAACAGGTAGACTTCTGTAGGTCAGAATCAAAGAACACCAAAAATTGGTACGATTGAGAGAAACGTGTAAGTCTCGCTTGGCTCAACATGCTTGGGAAGAGGATCACAGGATTGAATGGTACGAAGCGACAATCCTGGCAAGAGAGATATATGGCCACCAAATGCCATAAGCACACCAAGCCTTGAAATGACAGATGTCTGGTTACCAATGATTAGGAATATCTTAAGCAGAAGACCGACAACCATGACCCCGGAGACAGAATAATAATAACTACTACGCATGCAATTGCGCATTCCAATGCGCATCACGTTCTGCGCATATACCTATAGCTTAAATGTAGATTTTAAGATAGCTATATTTGTCCTCTCGATTGACTGAATGGTTAAGTCTTAGATTAGTAAATATTCGGAATTTCGAGAACGAGTTCGAATCTCACATAAGACAAATTAAAAAAAAAAATGGTTTTATCGGACATATTTGTCAAATTAATTGCAATAATGAGTTTGGCAAGAAACGGACTTCAGGGCTACCCTGATGACGGCACTAGACGAACTGCCGAAATGTCGGATTATCATACTACATATTATTAATTTTTGTTTTGCTTTGACCGCGGTAACTGTACTTTGTTTGCTTTTTTCTTGGGCATTGTCGGTCTTATTCTAATAAAATTTACTATACAATTTTTAGAAAATTATTTTTTAAAGGGTCGATAGAGCCTAAGCAATTTATTGCTTGCCAGGAATCCCCGCAGAGCCAAACCTCCCTCCTAATCATCATTACGGCCTCGGAAAGAAACTTGTTACCACAACTGACCAGATTTGAACTCTCGGCTTCTCGCACTAGTCGACACCTCGCAAGGCATTCGGCTAATGCAGGGGCTAAACTTAACTATAAAAATTATTATTATTATTAAATTTTTATTTGCCTATTTGTACTCTACGTGCGAGTAAATCTTTTAACGTGTACAACACAGTGTATAAGAAATACGTATACAGGCTGATTCAATTTGAGTGCGCAGTGCGCACCATTGCTATCTCTGTTATTATTCATTCTAGAAAGTAGGTTAAATTAGCAAAGTATTAGGATTTTTAACGCTGATTAATATGCAATATACGAAAAAAAACAATTGAATGACGCATTTTGACATTTATATTTTTTTAAATTGAAAACCTATATATTGTCAAAAAAATTAAAGATATTTTAATTTATGATGCAAAAGTATCAATTATTGTCTTAAAACGAATAATAAAGAAGTTATGATGGTTTTTATTTTGTAAATATTTTTTTTAACATGGTTTTTCTTTGTGGTTGATGTTTATTTTAACATATTACATATTAAAATAATGTCGTTGAAATTAAATTGAAAAGGAAAAAGTAAATGCATAATTTATAAATACTGCTCAAAGGTATCACCTTCATTCTCAATACATTTTCGTGCCCGCTTGAGTACACTCTGGGTAGCTCTTAAGATTATCCTTCCATCCAATTGGCGGAAAATCTCTCTAACTTTATTTTGCAATTTGTTCACGTTATTGTACCGGGTTCTGTATATCTGATCTTTTAAATATCCCCAAAGAAAAAAGTCTAAAAGGTGAAAGGTCAGGAGCGCGTGCTGGCCATCGAATTGGCCTATCTGTGCCAATCCACTTGTCGGCGAAGATGATGTCCAGATAATTGTGAACTATGCGGCACTTGTGTACCGGAGCACCGTCCTGCTGAAAGTACAAATTTTGGCGCATCAGGTAATTGACGTTATCAAGGAAATCGTCTAGAACGGTACGAATAAATTAATCCGCACCAGACATTAAAACTAAATTGAACTTCATTAGCATCATGTGGACGCATTATTAATAAATTTTCTGGCGATCAGTAGTGTTCATTCTTCTTATTAAACATTCCTCTATTGGAGAAATTTATTTCATCACTCCATAAAATACATTGTGCTCCATTCACATTTTCATCACAAAAATTAATAAACCATTCACAGAAAGCCAACTTCCTGTTCAAATCTCCTGGTTGTCATGTTTGTGAGGTTCGGTACTTAAATGGGATATACTTATGCTTTTTTAAAATTCTCTAAACTGACGCGTAACTTAAACCCAATTTCTTAGTAGCATCTCTAATGGAGAATTCGCGATGGGCTTCAAAATATGCTAACACTGTCATTCCTACCTCCTCGTTGATAATGATATTTTTCTTTGTTCTTTTCTTCTTAATAATAATAAGCAATCGTGTTGCCTAAATTGTCTGTAAAGTTTTCGAAAGTAACGTCGATCTGGCTGCTGTCGTAAAGGATACCGTTCCGCATAATATTCGACAATTCTTATTGAATTCTTGCCGCATACAATATATGCTTCCAACATATCGCATTCCTCCAAATGAGAAAATACCATGGTGAGATATTATCTAATACATACTTAGAACTAAACATAACGAAAACTGTCCAAGCTACTAATGATAATAATGTAATAATAACAATTAGAAGTAAAGAACACAACACAAAAATTAAATAACCAAGTTTTTTTTTTAGTAATTAAACGTGTAAAAGATTTAAGATCAGTGCGTTTTTGACAGTTTCAAACAACATACTATTTGTTTTGACTTAAAGCGAAAGAAGCCTACTATAAATTTTTACATATCTTTGGCATCAATTAAATACTACCATAACTTCTTTATTATTCGTTTTAAGAAAATATTGTATTAAAACTTTTGCATCACAAATCAAAATATCTTCCATTTTTTAAACAATATACAGGTGTTCAATTAAAAAAATATGAATTTCAAAATTTCCCGGAAATGCGTCATGCAATTGTTTTTTCGTAAATTGCATATTAACGAGCGTTAAAAACACTAATACTAATTTAACCTACTTTCCAGAATCAATAATAACAGCCTGTATAATTAAATGTAAACAAAAATTTAAAAATCTGTATTATATAAAACAATAATAATAACAATTAATATTAATTAAAAATAAAAACAATGGTGTTCCAGATTGAAAAAGGTTTAAATAGAAAAACGAACGTCTCAATAAAATAAAAAATTAACAAAATCGTCTAGTTGATTTTGCTCGAATAAGGCCGAAAATACCTCAAGAAAAACAAACAATACTACTATTACTGAGTTTAATTACTCAATTTTTTTATTATTGCAATAGTGGAAAGGGAGTTTTTTTTTTGGTTTTCTCAATATTGACGTGGGGAGGGGTGGGAGAAGAAATGCCTTTTCAATAGTTAATGAAATTAGTTTTTTAAAATTAATGGTGGAAGGAGAGACTAAACATCTTTAAATGACAAGTTATTTTATTAAGCACTAGAATAGAGGTGGGAATGATTTTTTGATGATGATTATTTTTTCTTTTCATACCAGAAAATTTATACGAAAATGTTTTAATAATGAACACCGTTGAGGGGAACGTGTTTTTTTATACCCTTTCCACACAATTTAATCATACAAAAGATTTCTAATACTTTCCTTCCTCCCTGGCGTTGTCAAAAAAATATTTAATCACTTAAAAAAAGTCCCCAAAATAATTTTAATAGTTTTTACTTTCACCCCTTCCTGGGTATTCTAAAAAAATATTTTAAATAATTTCAAAAAAATCATCTTTCCCCTCCTGCTACCACCCTTCTGTTTAATATAGTATATATAACAAAAAATAATTTTAATCATTAAAAAAAAAAACAGTATAAAAAAATTAGTTATTCTAAATAGACGCTTCTCGACATTCAAAAATTCCATATTGAAGTTGACATAATGCAAGCGATTCAACGTGACTCGGGTAAGGTACATACATGTCGCTTGCAAGTAGCGTTATTTGTGCCTTCCTACTGCTTCATATTGGAAGTGAATTTTAGGAGACCCACACTAGGCATATGACTCTTGGGACATATAATTAAGAATAAATTTGTAGTTACTTCCAAAAAATCGCCGTAAAATTGCTTTATTGTAAACAGTTTCTGCTTCATCGTATCCATTTTTAAATTGACCGTTACCATTACCCCCAGAGAGCTAAAGAACGCGCCAGGGAGAAGCTAACGAGTATGCAGTAGTAATCTAGATAGGTAGGTAATTAAAACTCGCCTGTCAATATCATATAAAGAAAGTTTGTTGCATCTGCATTCTGCACAGATACCTGATTTCCGCCCTGGATCGTCATCGTGTCGGACAAGATTTTCATTATACAAGTGTATGATGATGACATAACAAATCAAAAATTTGTTCTTTTCTTGTTCTCAGAAGTGAAAACTATATAGCCTCTGCTTTTTTCTGTTTTTTACTTTACCCATCGTCAATTCGAATGCCATTCACTTGGTATAGCGATAGTTCAATTACACAGTGAATATTTGTAACTTTTCTGAATTGTCGTTGAATGCTCTTTCAACTAATACATTTTCAGAGATAACACTCACCAGTCGGTCCGTACACGCCGTCCTCGATATCCTGGAAGTACCTCTCGAAGGCATCTCTGTATATGTGAAGCATAAATGGATTCTCGTCCACCTTGGGCAGAAGCAAGATGGGCTGGTTGTACTCCATGTTTTTGTAACAAATGTTCTTCACGTGATACTCTAAGTCTTCTTGGGAGTCGCATATGATCCTGCAGATAACGCAACGCAGATGCGTCCGCTGATGACTCTTCAGTTGCGACCAGCCCCAGAAGGTCCTATCACAGATTGCACAATACTTAGTGTTGGCCGGCTTTTTGGCCACTTCATTGTCCGAGTCCGAATCGGGGAATTGTAATGGGTTTTTGGACACTTTGCTCCTAGACGGGCGCGTATTGGTTCGAGCTTGACCTTGCGTGGATTCACCAGTCACAGACGGTTCTGCCGTAGAGTCCGTCGGAGGAAGTGGTAATTTTCCCCCAACACCTTCGTCACCGGAGTCACTATCACAGTCACTGTAGGAGGCATCACTGGCTGGATTCGGATGTTTCTTCCGCGATTTAAAGACCGGAGGCACACTACAATCTGAATCACTGGAGTAACTATTGTACGACTCCTTCCTTGGCTTTTTCACACTTATTTTCACCACATCCGTCGCGGGATACTTGCGTTTGAACTTTAACACTCTTCCGTCCGAATTGTCAGCGGGCATCACTTCGTATTCACTTCCGACGTAATTTTTAATGTCTTTGTCGACCGGAACTGATGGCAGTACGTTCGAATCGAGAATCTCACGCGGTACCGCCGTCGTGGGGAAATACTGAAAGATTTCCTTTACAGTAGCGTGGGCGCTGTTGTTGGAGTCATCGTTGTCGCTGATGAGGTCCTTGGTGACCTTGTCCTCGTTGTTCACTTCTGAGATGTCATCTAACGGCACTCTGTAAACCTGCGCGACGTTTTCGCTAACCTTGCATTGAGAAATATTTTCCAGAATGGAGCTGTGCATTTCCAAGATGGCGTCTTTGTTCGTGGGTGGTTCATTGAAAGGTTCATTAGCGATTTCCTGTAATAAAGAATGCAAGAATTAATTCGGAGTGCCCTCATCTGCTCGCTCTCCAATATTGTAAAAAAATTACTTATTTCAAGACCTGATTTCTCACAAGCACACTGGCAACTGTCAAATTGCCATTTCCATGAAACTTAAAAAATTGAAAGAGTGCCATGGTAGAAGCATTACTCAATTTTTCATGATTGACATGTGGTGGTAGTCCAGCCTTCTCTAAACCAGTAATTGCGTGTCTGGGTATTCCGCAAGGTTCTATTCTAGGCCCTTTGTTATTTGTAATATATAGCAACGATTTGTTCCAAAAAAATTATGCATTAAATATTTGTCAATATGCAGATGACACATCTACAGTAATAACCGAGAACCTGGAAGGGTTATCGTGTGAGGGGTATGTTGGTGAATTAACAGTAATGCGTTGTAATTGAATGTAGGAAAGACAAATTTTCTGAAGTTAAATTCAACGAGAAGATCCAACAGCTCTTTATTAGTGAGATTGTCTGGGATGTCTTTTTTTTTTAATTAGAATTTATTTCGACTATTGATCATACCACAGTCTATGTGGCAGAACAAAGCAGCTAACTTTCTGGCCCGTATATTAGACGACAATCTTTCAAAAATCTTCAGGAACAATGAAATATATTAATTATTTATTAAACATTGAAATAAACCTCCCTAATAAGGACAATAAATATCTTTCAATAAGCATAAAATTTTAAACTCAAATAGCCACAATAAAATATTATCTTCATTATTGATAGATATATAGCTCTGCCTTTGTTAATTGCATATATCGTGTAAATACGAATAATTGATTGGAACAAAACTCCGTAAACAAGGGAATTAAAAACTCTACCTAGGATTACGCATGCACAGATTCTAAAGAAATATTTCTAGGATTAATTCTTAGGCGGTAACTACAAAGGACAAATTCTCCGAACGTAAATCTCTGCCCAAGCCGAAAAGATTGCGGCATCTTTGTCGCATGCCGTGAAAGATATTATCTTTCGGTACGACTGTCTGATCCGTAATCACGGATGCTTTTTTAATATTTTCCGAGAATATACAATTAGTAGAAAAATACGTATTTAATATTTCTATAACCACCAGCTAAGAAAAATATACGTATGTAAATATCTAAAAACAGCTTAATTAATATTTCTCTTCCCCAAACTATGATAGTTTTCCCTACCTTTATTTTTATAATATAGTAAACATGTTATGAAAGTAAAATATCATGTTTTAAAAAAATGTCGAGAAACAGAAATATTAAAGAGAAATAACAATTAGCCTATTAAAAGATGCAGAATCTTTCCCATTTGATAACACAGAGTGAAATGAAAATATTAAATGCTTAATTAATCAAGTACTTAAACTTAGTTTCTGTTAAAATCTACAATTTTTTATCAAATGAATTGACAAAAAAACAACAAAATCTACAACCTTAAAATTAAATATACAACGCGTTGTATATTTAATTATAAAGTTTGTTTCATTCCTAGTATTTCTCCTTTAGATACAATCTCAAACGATTTTAATCCCTAAAAAGACATTCGAATCATTTCCGAGTACCAGAGGCCACTTGCATAAGATGCCACCTGCTTGCCCCGCCTACTCGATAAGCTGGGAACGATAGACTGTGACCGGGCCTTGAGATATATATGTAACACCTTTCTCAAATTAAATGCGAATCTAAGCTCTACACATTTTCGACTGCTTATGCAACCGAAACTACAACTGCGCTATACCTAACGAAATGTAATACAGAATAATCAAGAATTTATTGGGCTTAGATTCGCATTTAATTTGGAAAAGATAGTACGTCACCAACCGGAAGCTTTGCGAAACTTTTGATGAACAATATTCAACGCAAGTCTTCTTTTCTTCCCATTTTTTCAATACGTAACAGCATTGGTTTTATATTCTAAAGTTACAAGAACGCCTTCTTCTAGTTATACTCTTCTTCGTCAGCTTCTATTGCTTCTAACTAGTGACGGGTTGCTACGAAGCAAACTGCTATTTTGTAGCAGCTAACAACCGTTAGCAATTTGTAGCAGCTATTCAATATCAAAAACCTGCAAATTATACGGAATGTGGTCTGTCGCGGTTGCAAAAATTCTAGAGCTGTATCAGTTTTCAGTGAAAACGATGTTTCTCTTTGAGCATCGAGAAGGATATTTTTTATTATGTTGTGCAATTCGATTTCGTTGGTATTCACAGGGGAGCCATTAATGTTACTGGCAACTTCGAACGTTCCCATCAGTAAAAGAATTACATTTATAATATTATTATAAATATTACTATTCTTAATTTCAAGTTTGATGGTTTACATAAACTGCTTGCCTATCTCATTCAGTCTATTTTCCTTACAAAAATATGTTTACTATTTACTGGTCTATTGTAGCTTCCTTTGATAAGCTACATCTATAGATAAGAAACAATCTAATCTAATGAAGAAAATACAATAGATGTTTTCCTGTGTGCTTGATAAACCTTATCTAACCAACACAATACTTGTTTTAATCTGTATTTGAGTTATACGCATAGAAATGGCAAATTTCCAATTTTCCAAACTTTATTTCATTGTCAGAGGGATTTTCTGCAGAAAAAAAAAAGCATAGTACACACTTACATGCAATCGACATGCTCCCAAAGTTTCATAACTTTTTAAATTTTCGATTTCGGGATCTTGTGAGATGAAGAAACACATTGTTTCATTCTTTCAATTCTTTGCAATTATTAACTCTGATGTGCCACTCCACTTCGGACCCGACTCAACTTATCTAAAACCAGCAGTTCTCTACAATTTGGCTGAAGGGCGACCGTCTTATCTTCCTATACAAAATAAAGGATGACGGAAATTCTAAAATTACGTTGCGAAACTATCGCAGTGGAAAATCTTTGGAAGCAGGATAAAATATCGATCGGTGCCTGGTGAGCATTTCCCCTTTAAGTTTGTCGAGAATCCCTGGTGATGCTATTGGCGTGTGGAATATAGAAGCTACAGGATCCGCTGGAGAGTACTCCCTAACGTGCACCAAGGATATTCGACCCCATGTATTTAACAAGTATATTATATATAAATACATATATATTTCGTATGTACTACATACAGGTAGTAACACAAAAATGATGTTGGTTTCAGCACTATTTCCAAATCTTTAATTTATCAAATATATTTGAAAAAAGTTTTGGCGAAAGTTTTTTCTGCCAAATGTTGTTTTATAAAACATTGCGCCACATAATAAATTGTTGGTGTATGCGTTGTGTGTATTCTCGGCCAACTCATTAGGAATACTAACTAAAAACCAGGAGTACTGACTGCACTTGATACAAAGATTTTCTCCAAACTTTTTATTGGCTCAAAGTTTCAAGTATCATTTAGTTCGCGCAAGCAGATGTTTGTTGACGCCATTAAGGTGTTTTTGACAGTCGTCGTTGATACAGCTCTCTTCTTTATCGATACTTCTCATGCCCTACCCCAATGCAGTTATGGCCAATGTTGACATTATTTGAAAATATTAAAAATTTCAGCTATCATGTGTTGATGTATTTGTTGTATAATATTTTTATAATTGATGGATTTATCGAGATATGTTGCATAACTAGATAAATTCATTAATAATAAATATATATAAATAATGATATATTAGGGAAGGACTACCTTGATACGGTTAAGTTCATACGAGCAGTTGTTGGATGAAACCTTTTATCTCATATTCAATAGAGTAAATAGTTTTAATATGTCTCGTAAAGATTACTATTATTCATTCATTCATTCATTATTAAGTTAGGGTGGGCACCTATAGTCCAGGCACTTGAGCTAGGTGCTCATTGTATCGTCCCTATTAAATCTCTTACTTCCACTCGAGCAGCTTGGTGTTCTCTATAAAGCCCAGTATCTTGCCCAGTGGGAACTTGAGAACCATCGAGGGCTTCAATAGATCCTTTCCGAAATATTTCTGTTTGAGTACTTTCAATTCCTCACATGTGCAGATTACATGTAAACTCGTTACCTTCTGTAGTTCGCATCTTCTGCACCACGGTTCGCTTACTCGACCTGTGTTGCACAGATAGATGCTTTTTCAGGGGACAGTGTCTAGTTACCAGTCCAGTAATGGTTTTAGCCTCTTTCTTGCTGTGTCTGAGTAGGTTATTCGAGAATCTAGCATCCCCATCCCTATTAATCCTTCAGTACGAAGTTGACCTTCAGGCGACCTCCATTTCTTTGTACTTTCTTTATCTAACCAGGTTCAGATCTCCCTTCTTGTGAGTCTACTATTATTATATTTCATATTAAATTTTTTTAAAGCGTGTTTTTTACCAATGGATAATGACAGTAAGGTACTGATTTTTTTTTTCTGTTGTAGATACTTAAATTAAAAGTAAAGTTATTTAAGTAATCACAACAATTAAATTTTATTTTAATTTATGATAATTTTAAATCGCCAAATTACAGTTAAGAATTTGCGACGAATCAGACCTTTTAATTGTTTTCTTTTCCTTTTCTTTATATAGGTAATTTAACTTAATATTTAATAATCCAGAATGTAAAAATACTTCGACCAAGTAGGGAATATATTTTAACCTTTTCGATAGTCGGGTGTTTACATCTCTTTACGATATTATCTCAAAACCGCAAACAAACATAACAGCTGGCGGTGTCTAGGTATTCCGGCAGCCGAAAAGAAATATCTAAATTCTTTTCATTTATTTTATTGAGTATAGCCGTATGTTACAATATATCCCGTAAAGATTCTGTTCACGTCGTATTTTTCTTTACTGTCAAGATACGTGGAAACTTTTTTCTCTTGCTGTACGTACTCGACCATCATAACGCATTAAATATCCACATACAGACGGTTTTCAGAATCACTACAAAACGTCCCTTGAAGTGAGAACAGCCGTTGTAGATGCAATCAATCGTAAGTGATAGGGGCCTGACCTTTGATTATATATTCTATGGATTAGTTATCTTTCAGTATTACTTATTACAAAATTGTGAATCCAGATTGATCGACGAAAGTGGAAGAAGGATATCACAAATGTGTGAGAAGAATAGCTATATTTGATAGGAAAACGTAAACCTATTTTGTATGGCTTGATTATGTTTGGCGTTACTGACACAGAGTCTGTAGTTCTGGTGTGTAAAAAAAAATGCATGCGCAAACTATCTTAGATGTTAGTATCAACTGTTTCTATCTCCATTTAATCACCTTCACCCTTACATCTTTGTCTCCAACTCATTCATGAATAAATGAGTACGAGATGTAATGGGCTGTCGTGGAAGATGTTGAATTTTCATGCTGTTGGGACTATAACGATTCTAAAAATCATCTGTATGTATTCCAATAGTGTATTGCATACAAATTTTTATATTATTATTAAAAAGCTTCAAAGGAGAGGCATACATACAGCTTCAAAGGAGAGGCAGGTAAACCTGTCGATTTGGTGTAGTAATTGGTATCTTTTACCCGCTATTTTATATTAGCAATAAAAATAGCTTTAGAAATAACAGTCCATTTTTTAAAGAAAAGGATCTCTTTCATTATAAATAAGTTAGCGTTAATACCTACAGATGCATTTAATTACTGCAGAGGCTGTTATTTAAATTGTGTGACAAATTTTGAAAATAGGGAGATCATTAAAAAGTTTTATGTAAAAATATATTGGGTGCTCAATTAAAAAAAATTAATAAATAAACAAGTTAGTGAAAATTTCCGAAATTGGAGAATGAATTTTGAATTTCCTGTGTACTGCTGTAGATTGAAATTTTGCGTAAAGTACATTGTGTCAGAAGATGAAGGTGCACCAATTACTTGGTATTAACCTTTTTACTTGCCCCAGTATATTTTCAAACATTTGAAAGAAGAAAACAAAATAATCAGTTATTATAAATACAAAATAGCCTGGTACAAAAATTAAGTCCTCCGCCACAAAAAAAACCCAAAACATTGCATACTAGATTAACTAAAAATGTATAAATTAGTAGCATTCACGTCCAGTATATATTAAATACTTCATGAAGGAATGATGCTAATGATAATAAAACTATTACGAGAGAAATAGTTGGTATTCACATATTATAAATACATATCATCGATTGCAGTAACTCGAGGACTACACTACAATCCTTTGCTTAATGCCCAGTTATCATGCCGCACCTGTACCAGTTATGAACTTTGGTGTTACTATCTATTTTTCTAGTGCGCTGACTTATTACGTTTGGCATTTTAATGGCATGAAGGTAATGCAAGATAAAATAAATGACTTACCTTAAGTGCTTTATCATTTGCTAATGCCATTTGCCTATACTGGAACAATTTGACAGCTAACGAGCAACATTTGTGGCACACCATCTTGGAAACACTATCTTCTTCCTCAATCTGGGAACAATAGAAGATTCGTTAATGCATAGCTACACATAATATCTGTGGATATTCAAGGAAAAAGTGTCTTTTTTAATGTAAACACGCGAGTCATCAAGGATATTTCGGAGTGGCAAGTATTAGGTTAGCGCAACACTGCGCAATTCGTGTTTATAGTAGTATTATATATTTCATTTTTAGAGAAATTAAACATGAGTCTTCGTCTCATCTTTATAGCCTATGACGCCAATCTGCGCACGTAAGAATTACTTCTCTAAACGAAGTAAAGCTGACTAGCGAAAAGGAGATGTCAAGTGGAAAGTAATTACTTCAATGCAGGGACTGTGGTCAAAACAAGCGCGAGATGTAATTTTTCCTTTGCTCTGGGAGCCTCTGCCAAAGCTAAAGCCCTAAAGGATTCCAAATCGATAACACCCAACTGGGAAACGGTGCTCTTGCCAGAGATTCAACTCCGCGCTACGATCGATAGTATGGCCGACCAACCACTAGCTCCACTTTGGCGCTCCAACTGGCACACGCTGAGAGAGCTAACGAGGGACCAGACCCTCGCAAAACCTTTTCAGAGGGTTTCCAGAGGGGTCATACAGTCGGCCAGGCACCCAGAGTCCGTAGTGCACAGTGTCAGCTGGTGGCAGCAGAGAGGTACGAACACGAAAGCCTCTGCTATACCCTGCCCCACTTCACGTTTTAACGAAAGTTTCGATATACGGCTATCTGAGTTGAGTGCCAGTATTTCTCCTCTTTGCTAAGTACCTCGTTTAGAATGATGGCGTCGCCATGGCAACTATGCTTTTACACAACTAGCGTTGTTACAATCGCCTGAATGTGAAAATAAATAATTTGACGGTTTGGAGAGTTTGTTTCGTCCTGAAATATGTTTGTAGCAGAGCTCGAATTTTATTTTCGATTCCTATGAGAATAAAGAATAGTGAGTTAAAACAACGTTAAAATGGTTTAATAAATTAAACCATTAATATCCAAAATCAAATACGCTGATTCAGAATTCAAATTTATTTCATTTAAATGGAAAAAATTAGATTTAGAATGAGACTTAAAATTCAATTGTGCAAACTTTAAAATGTAACCAGCCAAAATACACGAAACCAATCTAAGTAGCAATGTCACTAGAAATCCTGCGCGAACTAACCTCAAATTATTAAGATAATTTTAACGTGTTTCATTTAAAAATATTTTCGAAAAAATACTACTTAACAAAAAAAAATACCTGGAGAATTTTGAAGAGACGAGAACCAACAGAGGGGCTGTGTTGATCCTATCGTATTAGTGTTTATAAAGTACTAATGTACTGATTCCAACGTTAAACATACAAATGTTGCTGTTGACATTCGAAATTGAAGTCATTTTCTTGTAAACGGTTTTTTGTTGACGTGGTATTAAATTAATACAGCTACGGCATATTAATACATGTCCAGAAGTTTTTGGCATAGATATTTTCTTAAAATAATTACGTTACCTAAACTGCTTATGCGATAGCTAAAGTAAAGAACAAATAAAAGTTATATATGGTTGTAAAGATTCAAGCTCACCATCCCTATTTGTTTGGCAACTAGTTTCAAGCTACACCTCCAATAATTAAGCCAGAAATAATATTTACAATTAGAATGTCTGCCCTGGTGATGGGCGTATAACCTTAATCGTTTTTTACTTCAGTTAACAATGACCTCACAAGTAACCAAATTAGAATATCTTTTTCATTTATATTGTGTGGATTGTAAAAGTGCTATTACAGCTACGCCCAAAATTGAAAAACAAAATTGTGTGGATGTATATGTAAAAAGTAGCGTAAAATCATAATATCAATTTATAAACGATAAAACAAACAAATTGTGTAAAACAGGACTAAAACAAACAAAGTTAATGCAAGGAAAAGTAGAGATAAGAGATAATATGTCTTCCCAGAAACAAAAACAAGGACAAGGTGAACAACCATATTCTATTACAAGAAAAAGCAAGCAATTACACGATATGTAATTAAATATATATTATTTATATCTGTTTCAGAATTGTGGACGTTATGGAAGATTTCAAATAATAACACACTGAGAAAAATGGGCTAAGTAAAGTGTTTACTTGATAAAAAGTTATTTACAATAGATAAAGTTTTACTTGGAACTATTCTCATTAATTAATACCTGGCAACTAAACCAGTTTCCTGAATGCAAGTTGTTATCTGTAGAGTAGTGCTTTTTTTAACGGCTATTACACAGCGTACCTGACAAATTTATGTAAGTAACGTATTACTATGACTACTGGTACTGTATCTAACTACAGCACTATGGTTAGTAGAAGTTAACAATAAAATGCTGATGGCTATTAAACTCATGTATTTTCTTAAATAGGGTTACAACTTGCCACAACTATGATTATATTTGAGTTTTGTTGCCACCCGTGATTGTTTTTACTATTCCTGATTGATAATGCGCGGAGTAATGAAATAGTCCCCGAGACGGCTACGCGCGCAGGCGAACCAACAGAAACCGCAAGTTTACCGCCTATATTTCTTCTTTGTTTGTTATTACTTGTAACTTCAAAGCCATATTTCTCTTTGTCTTTTGTTTGGATTTAAATAATTTCAATACTTAAATCTCGTTTCATCGGGCGGCATTTACCTTATCTTTTTTAATATTACTTTGTTCATTTTTTCATTATTAAGGAATATATTTTGTGAGTCATTACGTTGTAAATTGTTTAAAAAAAAACTGTTGTTAAAGTGAAACCAAAATCTTTTATTTATTTTGATTATTAGTCAATATCTGTATATTGACTAATCGTCGTACTTCATTTTTTTCAATACTCATTACACTATACATACTCATACCACACGTTTATTTCAATTAATAAATATATATTTTTATTTATTACACTTTACACAACTTTATCATTTGATAATTAAATTTACAGACCCTGTTACATTTTGCTCACACGAAGGAGCTGATTAAGCGTACCGTCGCAAATTGCTTTCACCTTGGTGCTTCAACTCCACTACTTAAATAAAATTTACAGAGGTAACATACGTAGATTATTTTTTGATATGCACCCTTTATAAAATGGTAAACAATGTACTACAATGTATTAATCATTTAAAAGTACCGACAAGCGGCAACTTGTCTAAAAATTACATTCAATCAGTTGGAGTAACTGTTATCCTTCTAAAGCTTATTGTTAAATTTATATTAAATATTCACTAAACTTCCTCGTTTCCTACACTACCTATAGTTGAACAACAAATTTAAGGTAAGTATACTGTATATTTTTTATAGCAAACCATTACCTTCTATATATCAGGTATTTAGTGAACGTACATTAATGATACTCTTTCTTTATCACAAGTAATCCAAATAGCTTTTCTCGGCATAATGTGGACGCGGCTTATTTACACAACAGCTTAATAACAGTTTCTTACACATGCGTCATGCGCCTACTTTTAGGGATATTGCCGGTCTACTCCGGAAAATGGTAGGTTTCCAGCTGTTTTGAAGTAATGCAAAAATACTGAGGGTAGAAGAAATTAAAAAATAAAGAACAAGAAAATTAAATTAACTCTGAATACTAATGAAAAGATTTTTACAATTAATATGCATAAATTTCTCTCCAACAAATTTTATAAATATTTGATTTAGAACAATTCACAAATACGTTTAATTGAGACAAAATATTTTTGGTGTTGGTTGGAATATTTTGAATTTAGATTTTAATTACCAAAATAGAAAATTAATTAATCTAAATATGGTGAAGCATATGAGTGTATGCGTGTACTCTTAATACAGCTTAAAAAAACATTTTAAACCTATTTTTTAATAAATCTGTATACTGTATTATGACTGTATGACCATTCAGAGTCATCTTTAAGGTATTCTTCGGTTTTCTGTTTCAATTTAAAATAATAAACCAAATTTGAAGGTAGCGGTCAGTGGCGGCTCGTGACAATATTGAGTGGTGGAGCCAATCTCCGGCCAACACTATTTTTATTTTCTTTGTTTGTTTACCTAAGCAAATGGCTTGTCTTTGTTTTTGCTTAAAACACTATTATGATGTATTTTTCAGGAATAACTCCCTTATTATATTTATTATTTCATTTTCCTAATTTTTGCAATACATTTTTTAAAGAAAGATATGAATGGTAGTTTATTTTGATTTGAATAGTATAGTTATTAATTGATGTCATCCTAGAATAATACTTTAAGAGGAGCCGCTCCTGGTAGCAGTTACTTCTCCATAACCCTTTTAGTCCTGATGTCGGTACTTAGATGTAGTAAGCAAAGAGGATTCTATATAGTAATCTTCTTTACAACCCTTTCTGTGTTATAAAGATACCATCTATAGGTGGCAGCAAAAGATAATCACTCTAATGAATGGAAATTCTCTCTATGCGCTTGATGAGGATAGATTCAGAATTAATATTTTCTTGGCGTATCGTTCACTGCGACCAGCAAAGCGACCTCATTAGGATGAGGCACTCCCCTGCGGCACGATCGCCGAGTTCTGCTTCTGACAACCGTCCTCAATACGAGACAACCCCAAAGACAAGCGCGGCAAATGTATTGTATATTTATGGATATATCCTAGGGATAGATATTAATACCTTGGTTTTTGGGACTTATAATTAATTTTAGGAGGATTATTTTGTAAAAACGTTTTAATGACGATAGGAAATTAATTTATAATTTCTACAATACAATTAATATACGTATAATAATAATAATATAAAACTTTTAAATAATGGCAAAGAAGGGTTTACATTCGGCAAACAAAGCGTGCGATAGAAACTAGGTTTAAGGAACACATAGTAAGTTATGGCAATGGGAGATATGAATCATCCAGCGTTGTGTAACATATAAACAATACCGGACATAAGATTGATATAGAAAACCTTGAATTAGTGAAAAATGTACAATCATCTAAGAAGGTAGGCGCATTCGAAACTATATACGTATATGAAAAAACATTCAAATAACTTATTGAATCAGGAAGTGGTACGCGCCTTCACAACTCAATTTTCATAGTTTTATGGGGATCGAATGGTTACATTTGTCGCTAATTCTTGATCTTTCGAAGGGTCAAGTAGTTGAAGAAAAAGTATTTGTATATATGTTTCCTTTTTAGAGGAAGATAACGGTGCTGGTGCATGGTTAGGTCTTTTCTTATTTTTACTTAATTCATTTGGTGTATTTTTGGTTAATAATGGGAACCCAAGTGTTTCCGAAATAATTGTCTCGAATTAATAAAATCTCATGTAGCGCGGAGTGATGGTATGTCTATAGTCTAGTAGAATATATTCATCGAGATAAGTACATAATTTTTTTTTTTATAAATCAAAAATCTCTGGGAAGCGGCGACAATTACATTACTTCGTTTGACCAAACACTTTCGATGCATCACAACATCTTTTTCTGTTTATATATAACGGCTGTAACAATCAATTTAAAATTGTAAAAAACCTTTACTGACAAACAAAACATGTTGCCGCTTCCCAAGAGATTTTTGATTTATAAAAAAATCGATTAATTACGGTAAAGAATAAACAAGCTTTATCTTATTATCTAGATAATGTTCTTCACTAGAAAATTACGTTGTGTTCATTGAAAGAATCGTTTCAGTTTCTTTAAAAGTTGATAAATCTCAAGCAAAATGCTCTAAAATGCTTTTCTATGAGGGAAGTAATAATTCTCAAGTTTACTCAATAATCAAATATTCTTTCCATTTATTAAATATTTTATTCTTTCCACTAGCAAAATAACTATTCTTTGATTCAAAACCAATTTTAGAGATACTAACATAATAATCCTTTGTTATTTGTTTAAAAAAAATATTTAGTTGATTCTTTTGAAAGGGATCGTTTCTTTCACTTAATGCAAATTATTTTGGATAGACAAATAAAAACCCTTCTATTACAGTAGGAAATGAATGTATTTTTTTTTTTTTTTGAAAACACGCTATAACTGTTTCAAATCGTTCACCGTTTTGCAGACAGACAGCAATTTAAAGCATCAGTTTCTTTTGTTATTATATTTAGGTAACTATATTTGATTGCTGACATTTGCAAGACTGTCCCTTCGTGGGTCATTTACTTCATGCACATTAATGTTTAACGAGGTAAATTCGATTGTATGGACTTCGGCGAGGGTCCTGGATGATAAGTATTTTGCAATTATGCGCGTCTGGAAAATTTCCTATCTAAATGATACATCGTGTATGTTTGGGATTAATATTTAATAACTGGTAAGTGGGATTGAATTGCACCTAAAATGACTCACAATTCAGGTAATTTAAACATTTTTACTTAACAATATTGAGGATTTATTGATCGTTCTTATGCTTTCCTTCATAGATTTTTCATTTGAATGTAACGGGGAAAAGTGTTTATTTCTATCAACTTTATTAATCCCCAGCTGTTTTTCCATAGCGGTATGAGCCTGCCCATATTTTCTTGGTTATCGTTTTCCCATCCAAAATAATCGTATTGCTTTTCTGCAATGTTCTTTCCAAGAATTTTGTCACATTATGTTTTACGTGAAACGCCAAAGCAGTAGTTTGCTTGCAGTGAAATAATAGAGAACCCCAGGTATGGATGATTCATTAGCTTTGTTTCTTGTTACTTTGCGTTACAACGCAAAACGCAAAAATTTATGGTGTAATGCAGTATTCTACGAAACAACACTTTGTTATACATATTTTAAGATTGTATTTCCTATTTCAATAGAGAAAAAATGATTGTGAGAAAATTATATGTTTTTTTTTTCTGCAACAGAGCAGATTTAATGCTTTGACTAGTTGACTTTAACTCGATTTTAGTGTTCTAGCAGAACCATGTGTTTAATATTTTACTGCCTTATTAAACAAATGGTTATATAGCGTAAGTTTTCTTTTTTCATCCGTCAAAAATTATAAGGTGAACCCATTGGGTTAAATGGAGGAAGATTTGCATCTTTGTAAGCCTAATTCAGATACGCTTTCGTCCATACATAGTTTACTAATAGGTATTTGCAAAAAAAATAGAAAATCACCAATACCTTTTCAAACTCTTACTGTAACTCTCTCAATTATAAACATAGAAAAAAAATGAATATTATTAGTAGGGAATTTCATGACAAACAATAACATCTTAAATTTTTAATTTTGCTTAGCATTTTTGAATTAGGGGGCCAGGTATGTTTTTTTAAGTTTTGGATTGCATATGGTCGCATATATGCGAGATCAGTTATTGCTCCAAAGACAAAGCAGTCTAATGGTGAAGATCTGAGGAACGTGCAGGCCATAAAACAGGACCATTTCTGCCGATCCACGAGTTTGAAAATAGCTTATCTAAACATCTTTTGACCTGTGCCTAATAGTGAGACGGGGCACCGCCGCGCCGTTTGGAAACCACCGTAAGTTTGTACGGGCCTGTAAATTTAATTCATCTAAGATATTGTCGAAATCTTCCCTAAGAAATTGTAAATATCGATTCTCAGTGGAAGTTTTATTAAAAATACATAAATGGCCCAACAAGCTACGTACCAGAATGGCATATGTGTACCATACATACACATGGGGATATGCCTTTTATATATTTAGAAACTCATAAACTCTTTAACTTATTATTGTTGAAAAACTAGGCTATGCTTAATTTAACATAATTTCGCTGTTTAACATAATACAAATACAATGAAACAAGCACGAACCAATGACAATGATATGGTAAATAAGAATAACAATAAAAATGGTACTATTAAAATAACGGACCGTTCATTTAAAACTTAAATATTTAATTTACGTAATCATAAAATGGTACCTAACAAAACTGTTTTTGTTCAAGTTGTTCAAAATCTGCTGTCTTAACTGTATTTATTTTATCTTAATATTTCTAAGCATAAAAATAAGCATTTTTTTCTATAAGTGGAAAAATAATTGAATGAGAATTTAAGATGGAAATCTCATTATTAACGTGAAGATTTACTAAATTGTCGATCTGAAACTATAATATGTAGGTATCTATAAAGGATAACAATCATTGTAGGACGACTTTAAGCCACTATACATGCGTTAATTAACTAATGGTAATTAATAATTAGGTCACATTAAAAACTCGTGTAATACTCGGTTGATATTAGCATACATATGTTTCACCTTACCAAGGATCTTCAGTGCTACCGGTCAACCTAATGTATTATACGGAGAAATTCGTATATATACTTAATAAGTGGAAGAATAATTGAATGAGAATTTAAGATGGAAATCTTATTATTAACGTGAAGATATTTGCTATTCTTTTTTAAATTTAAAATGTGTCGTTTTCTGGGTGTGAAGAACAAAATGATCCTCTTAAATTGGACCCACAATACAAGCACATGTATATTATCTATGTTGAGAGGTATAGACACCAATGTCAGTAGCAGACGTTGAAGAACAGGAGAATTATTAAGCAATAATCTATGTTGTTACAAGAAATTCTTCTTGTCATTTTAATAATTCTGTTTCAGAGTGGTAGGACTCCATGTTTTTTGGACTCGTAATGATATTTATATTGTAACGAAAACGGGTTTTCCTATCTGGAGACTGTTTGGGGATGGCCAGCCCAAATTCAAATAAGACAATGCAAAACTCCGTCTCCACAGATAACACAACCTGCTCTTTTGACCGCGAGCCACTGCTGGGAAACAAACTTTGTGTTCGGTAGCGAATGGTTTTAGTAATTTAAGCCAAAGATGTTTCCCAACTGTGTTTTCCTCCGTCAGTCGACAGCAGGGCCGTAGTTAGCCTAAGGATTGCCGACTTACTCTTCTCGTCGGCTTTCTCTTCACTAGTCTGACTTCCTCTCGGGACTTCACTAAGGGTTCAAACTGTCTTCCTTTTAGAATGCGAACATAAAAGAACGACCTTATATTTTTACAATTATATATTAAAGCTTTTAAATTATTAATTAAGCTAACAAAATTAAATGATATAAAAGTGAAAACAAAAAAAAGTAACAAAACACAATTATCTTATGAATAATTTTAAACATACTAATTTATTGAGAGAGAGAGAGAGAGAGAGAGGAGAGAGAGGAGAGAGAGAGAGAGAGAGAGAGAGAGAGAGAGAGAGAGAGAAGAGAGAGAGAGAGAGAGAGAGAGAGAGAGAGACGAGAGAGCGAACCGAAGTTACGATTTTTATGTATTTGCAATGGTTAGTCTTAAAGCAGAATTTTTGAACATCTTTACGGCCGATGTGGGAAAGATAATTCTCACGAAAAACAAATTTAGGCACAAAACTTGCACAAACACACACAATCTTTTTAAGCCAAGAAAAGGGGTAATTTCATGAAACTAATCCACAAATCGAAACACCTTTCGAGAAGCTTGGGCTTCCTGTTCTCGAATTTCAAGCGTATTTTGATTGCAAAAATAAGATGAAGAAATTTTAATTTTTAAGATTTAGAGACACTCGACGAAGGAAGAACGCGACTTATTCCTGAAGCAGTTTTGAAGGATCGCGAACTAATCCCCAAAACCGCTATGTTAAGGGTTTTTAATAAACTCTAGTTGTGACGTCATTTTGCACCGATAACTAGTTCGTCCTCTCTTCACAGAAGGCGCAAGTATGACTGAAGGCGTTATTTTTCCTGACTTTCAGACGAACCAATTGATAGCGTAACGTGAAAATTGCGACCGGTGTCTTGTAATATACCAATGAACAAGGTGGAGATAACATCATTGGACAAAATAATGATAAATACCAAAGTAATTACCATGTTATTTTAATTACGCGGGCCTTAAAACAAAGAACGCTTGTTGTCTGCGGCGAGGCAGCGCTTGTTTTGCAAATGCCACGGTACTTATCAACTACGCATTAAGAAAATGAATTTAAATACTTGCATTATACAGGATGGAATTTCGAATTCTTACAATATTTTTGGTGTATCAAGAATAGATAAAATTATAATTTGTTCTTATTTCGTACATCAGGGGTAAAACTAAGTTTAGAAAATACCTACTGAATTGATACCTGATTGGACGATATTATGCACATGAAAAGTGGTTTTAGGACGGTCTGATCTAAAGCCCTTCTGCCAATTTTGTTGTCAATTATCTCCCAATAGCTGCAGCAAAAATCTGACTACAGAATACAGTCTCATGTTTAAAATAAATGCAATTATAAACCAACTAACAAGTAGGTCAGCATATCGCTCCTCGCGCTAAAAAAAAAACTGAGGTGATTCTTGAAGCCAAAGAAAACGGATACGAATGCGGGGATTTTTGTGAATAGGCCTCTAATTGGTTAAAAAAAAACTGAAAACTATATTTCTTTTAATCGTGTAAATTCATAATTTACATTATTATATTAATAAGAAAAACGTAAAACGAGCAACATTTAGTTATAATAACTGAAAAAGAATCCCATAAACTCAACTTGTACTTTAAATACGGAATAACCGTTTATGGCCGCGTGGTCTAGCGGATAGGTTTCCAGAGGCAAAGCCTGCTGTTTGAGGCTGCTATCGTGTTCTTTTTTTTTGTTAATAATATATAAATAATTATTTCATTTAATTTTCGCAAAAATAAATTTAAATTGTTGCGACACGTGAATGGCACATGAATTAATGAAGACAATAAATAAAAAATGAAAATCCTTGATATCAAATAAACGTAATATTTATAATATGAAAATTGTATGCACCGTGATTGTGATTCTGTTTTGTATTGAATTTTAATTCATGCGCGGTTCACGTGTCGCAACAATTTAAACGTGAAAATTAAATTTAATTATTATTTATATATTAATAACAAAAAAATGAACACGACAGCAGCTTCAAACTCCAGATTATCTCTTTCGAAACCGAGACGCGCTATCCACTAGACCAGGCGGCCCGTAGTACAAATGGAGTTTAAGCGGGATTTCTTTCAGTTTATTACTGTTACTCGTTTTACATTCTTTATCAATATAATGATGTAAGTTACGAATTTACACGATTAAACACTTTTTTTCGCCGTTTTCTTTCACCAATTAGAGGCCTACTCACAAAAACCAAGAATTGGCTTCAAGAATCACCTCAATTTTTTTTCAGCTCGATCGGCGAAATGTTGACCTGGCAGTCTCCTTGTGAGTGGTTCTTAAAGACACATCATGGGGAATATTTGTGTGAAGTTTCTGACAGGTAGTGGTTTATTTTTATATTGCAAAATATATTAAAAAAATAATAAAGTAAAGGAAATAACTAATTGCATATAACCATTACCTTGTCACAAATTTCACTACACTAGGCGCACGTTTCAATAACAAAACTATCATTATTGGTAGTAGCATTGAACTAACGACGATAACTTTCTTATTTAAACGTGTGTCCAATGTAGTGAAATTTGTGTTATGGCGTTTTAAAGTGTGTATTATAATAATTACGGCTTCAATAAGACCATTGTGTGGTGGAAACGGTGCAAAAAAAATGAAGTAATAAAAATTAATATTGCTCATTTAGCCGCTGCTTTAATTACAACAAAAGCATTTATACCTATATTATTTATTTGCTTACTGTCATATTTTATGTTCCTGATATTCCTGACGTGCACTGTTTAGAAAAGATCATTAGCTTTTAGGAATCTTAAAAGAAAATTCATTTGCATTCAGCCTTTCTTAATATCCATTCGTTTCAATATTTATTACATCAATCGGTTGAAACAATCACTTTCATTATACGTAACAATCAAAATAGGTACTTATACTTAATTGCCCATAATTTCGATATAATTAATCGATTATCCTATTCTCATAAATACAGTCTCATTTATTTTCTTTCAACTATCTAGGCACAATTTACGAAAAGGACAAGGATAAGGCATGTCAGCAAGAAAAGGACATGCTGACGTGTCATTAGTTTTCTGGCGAAGAGACGTAATAGGCCAGATTCAGCGGTATTAAAATTTCATGGCAACTAGTTCGCCAACAAATGTGGCGCACACCATTCTGAATAACTGTTGCATCAATTATATGTTAATAATTAAATGCAGTGCGATTTAATCCCTTGTACTTATGTTTTGTTTGTACAGTGTTGGAAAAAAGGTTTATTTGAACTCGAAAGAATGCAAATTAAAATGTGAGAGTGTTTCGTCCAAAATTACGTGTGGTTAAGATGAATAAATGTTTCAAGTAAACATGGGATATTTCGTGGTTGTTTGGTTCTATCATTAATTAATGTGAAAAGAAAAATATATGGGAAGGAATCCTACTAACAATAAGTGTGTTTCTGTGTCAATAGGTCAAGCAAGAAGTGGTAGAAAGTTCGTTAAGATGCATTTCTTTTTCTGTTATTCCTCATTAAAAATTGTTTTTGCGATGTTCTCTCAGCCAATGATTTTTTTTGAGCAAACAGCGCTAAACACCCTTTGAAAACACTTAATATTGAAAAGAACGCATTAGCTCTTAAAAAGCAGGCAACAGCGCACGTTCTCTACTTTGTTCGATCGTTGAAAAAGCGATAGATAGTTATAAAACAGGCAAGAAAGAGAACCAATTCACTGAACTGTACTTCTGACTCATTCAACATCTGTGTTGAACACCTGCTCGAAAGGTTTTGTATATAGCAGTAAGTTGGCAACATGGCTTTTAGCGCTTGGAAATAATACTAATTATTGTTAAACATTTTGCCTATACATGTTTTCTCTTTTAGAAAATATATGTAACTATGTAGGTGCAACTATTACTTAAAAATTAAGTTTTTAGATCGTTTCTTTCGACAAAGAAGGTTCTGGACTGTTACTTACCGATTTATATGGAACTAGGCATATTTGTAGGACTAATGAGGCATTGTGAAATGTAATATTCTATTCGGGCGCAACCTCGCGTTAGGCATGATTTTTGAAATTTTTAGTATTTTGCAGTTTACACTTTTGTAAAGAGATCATCGAGTACTGCTTTTATGGATCTATCAATTACCGTTATCATTTTTTCACCTCTTTATAATAAAACCCCGCCCACTTAACAAAAGGACATCGAATGGGAACGAGCAAATATATATTCATGAATAATTTTACCTACAACTGAATATTGTAAACTTCCAATTTTACTTTACACCGCTACACCCAAAAGTTTTCATTTATTGGTCTTTACATATTGAAACGTTAAGTTTATTCGTTTCTATTCTAATATCAAGCATGGAATAAACGCAGAAGTTTCTTTTTAAATACGACACGATCTATAGTATTTTACGTTAGAGAGCAAGAGGACAGACGTTGTAATTATCTTTAACAATATGTGTTTGTGAACTAGTTGTAGCTGTTAGGAACATAACGAGATACTTTATGATAAAACACTGTAGCAAGCTGACCAGACTCTTACAGTGATGAGTATATCAATAGCTATGTTCGCAGAGGAATCACAAACTAGTCAGACGCGATTCGATTGGCTCAAAGAAATCCGAAACAGTTTTCTGACCGATTTGATGATTGTCTCTGACTAGTTTGTGATTCCTCTGCGAACACAGCAAATGCAATTTAGTTTTTAAAGGTTTAAAGATGTAAACAGTAAATTAAGTTTTAATATAATTAAAACAAATTAGAAAGTACTTTTACTTATTTATTTATTCTTGCATTAAATCACATTTAAAGTTTTATTTTATAATCGCTTGTGTACCTTGGCAGTCATAAACACATTGGTTTGCCAAGACGTCAAAAAGTAATTTATATTTGCGAGTTGACCAACTACGCAGGAATTCTGACTGTTAGTGTTTGTATAATACTACTTTTTTATTTTTCTCTAACATAAATAATTTTTAATTTGCAATAATACAATGCGACCTTAAATCTAATTACAAGAATGTGAAGTGAAATAGTCTTCTGGAGGGGTACATAAAAATATGGGAAAACTTCTTAAAATGTATACTTAGGAAAAATTCCAAAAACCCGTAACTTTTGGTTTTTCCTGTAGTTTAAAGATTAAAAGAAAAAGAAAAATTAAATTTATAATATACAAGAGCAGGAGAGGCAAAAGAAATAAATAAACTCCCTAACGAGCTCGAGGGTGCGCGGTTTGTTTTTTTAACCTTAAAAAATGATCTAGTCTCCGGGTGATCTTGATATCTCTTCTCGTTTTTGAAATATTAAAAAAAAATGTGTTTTTAAGGATAACTTTTCCTCTTCTTACACTCGAATAATAGGACGTTAAAAATAGACATCAAATACTTTTCGATATATTCCTACCAACTTTTATCAAAATCGGAGAGAAGAATTAGTTTATAGAATTAATTTATGAAATCTATTTTATCATAGTTTTTATTTGCGCACGATAATTTTGTCAGATTTCCACATTAGTGTTTGAACGTTAGTAGGTGGGTATTTTCACTACTAGCAACAAAAATTTTAATGTTTCGTTTAATTTGTTCTGATACTAACATGGCTCTGATGATGGTTCATGGCCGAAACTAGTAAGCCAATAATACAGAAAGTATTTCATTAAATTCGATTGAATACAGTAATCTTTTACAGAACCATGCATTAACAACAAAGGTGGTGAGTAGTTATGTCGAGTCCTTTACTATTGACAACAGATATTTAATATTGTCCTTGCAATACGCAAATATTATCCCTCTTATGGCACATTCCTTTGACTAGATCAAATTTGACACAGTCACACTGGATCAAATATATTCCGCATAAAAGCAATTTCGATTAACATAATTGTAGAAAAGGACGCATGCAATGCCTTCTATGCGCTACAAGTAATAATCTACGAAATCCACTGAAGCACTCCATCCATCAAACATTCCCCGCAAAACCTCTTGTCTGCTCTTGCTGCTGGCGAGACAGAGAGGGGAAATTGGGAACGCTGGCTGTCCTTAAAGTGGTCGGGTGTGCCCGTCGCCATGGCGACCGAAGCGCCCGTCTCAATCGTGCGCGCTCTGTCAGACCAATACGTGTGAGTTGTAATAACGTCACGGGCCAGGAATTTTGTTGGCAGCAGAACAGCAGCTACGCGCTAGCGCGCTATTGCGAAAAGAGATACGTATTTGCTTATGGAAGTATAAATAATCGAATTGGTGACGAATGAATGGCAACAGCGCAACACGACTTAACCCTAGATCACCTTGATTGCTTAATGTTTGGGACTGAAGCTTTCGCAGACGTAGAAATTTTGCTGAGATATCAATGCTAATGATGAAAAGCTGACTGCACGTGTTCTTTTTTTCCTCATGACTTAGTGCTGCAGAACCGACACATACCTCATTATTGACGAACTAAGTGAAAATAAAGGATTAAGATTGTCTTTCATTTAGCTTATAAATCACTTTCGATGATAAACAAAATTGGACGAATCTTCAAACAGGAAGAATAAATTTCATAATAAAATCGATTTGATTTTGAAAACTTAACCTCTGACCTCAGAGATAATACCCTTTTTATTTAATGTAATGCCTTTTTTATTTTCCCCATTTAATATTTGAAGTAGTATAAGTAGCTGATAATTCAAAAACATATGAAACCTTGTGAACATGTAGGTATGCACTACGCATTTTTTTTTCTGCGGAAAAACACTCTAAGTGAGTGAAATAAATTTTTAGAAATGGAAAATTTTGTATCCTACCAATGCGCTTAATGGTAAGACATAGAGAAAAAGTTTTGCTTGACAAAAATTGTTTGAACGAGTTTTATCGAACAGGCAAGAAAAAAGATATAAATATTTTTAATATTTTTATTTTATAGGTAAAAATCTTATAAATCTGGGATTAATAATAGGTAATAGAGATTGATTGATTGGAAAACATACCTGCAGTTGTAGTGTTGGATTTAATTTTAAAAACTAACAAAAAATTAATAACTGCATTGTGCATTATTTTGTATTGGAGTTTACGATAATTTATCAACATGATCCCATCGATTTTATTATACGTTAAAATACCTACACTGAGAAAAATAGATAATACAAATAGTGACAGCAAAATTTATAATTAGTTATACAGGGTGTATCAAATAAAAAAAGTAAATTTTGCTTGGGTGTTAACTACACGACATATAAAGCACAAACCCGCCAAAACCGGATTTCAGCTTTAAAAAATTAAAAAAAGGAAAATTGCCTGATGCAAGGAAACGTCATGTTAAGCACCCGCTAAACGTGGAATTATGTATAAATACATTGCACTCATTTATTATTATTCTTAATGGCATGCCGTAAGTTCATTTAACGTCATTCTGAATAAAAAAATAAATAAAAGGCCCTTGTAAAAATAGCAAAGCTGAGGCATTTTAAATTTCTTCTTTTTATAAAATAAACATTCCTTATTTGTTAAGAGTAGAGAGTCTACGTAAGTCTACAAAGTATTATTTTTAATATCCTGATAAGACGTTCGAGTTTCACCGGATATGCGACTTCAGTAGTTAAAAAAAACGTAAATATTTTTCTTTTGCTTTGTCGAATCGAGAGTTAGTTGTTAATAAGTACCACATGAATCTGAGTTATTTCTTTTGGATTTATTTAATCAAATAACGCAAAACGGATTGAATCGAATTACATAGAAATAAATGTAGATACAGAAAAATTTGCAAACATGCCTTTTTACTATGATGTCGCGCGAAAATGAATCTATACATTCCCGCGCTTTTTGCCGATGCATCAAGCTGCGATTTTTTTTATATGAAATCATGATGGTCCTGAAAAGGATCGTTTTTTCGAGACGGGTAGAATTTAAATAAAATGTTCGAAGTGGCTTGCCTTCCAAGCGGCGATCCACACAAAACTAACAGCGGTAATGGCTGAATGATAGTGGTATGTGGGGGTAAACTTGGGACAGCATTTAGGTCGGGCACAGGTGCAGCTCTAGCTCACGGCATTTACAAAATATTTTTTTCTCGTTAATGCTTACAGATAGACCCCCTGTGCATTAAGACTTTTTGATCGTATATGATTACAGCTGCTACATATTATTATATTTACCTCTATATCTGATACACCCTGTATTATAATTATATTAGACTGTATAATCTTTCTAATAACAGTAATTTATGAATGCATACTATTTATTAGATAATTGTCCCCGAGCTAATACCATTGATTATAATAATAATAATACTAATAATAACCTTTATTACCCAACAGACCAATTATATTTATAATATCTTTCTCGGCGTACCAATAGATTTTTTTAAATATATTTAAACACAGAAAGGATTCTGCATGGTAATGAACTCCTCAAAGAAATCTTTAAAACACACGAATTTTTTACTTCATGTATACCTCCTCCCACAAAAAGATCAACAATCTGAATCGCGATTTTGATTATATATTCTCAGGTTGAACTATACATACAACTGTGTTTATTGGAGATAATTTTATTTATGCCAGCCGAAGAGTAGCCCACATATGTAATGTTTATTCATATTTGATAAATTTATATTTTATGTCCGCTATTCATTTGGTAAATTGTCTATGAAAGTTGTTTTGACGACCTTGATTTATTATTATTATTTTCGGCAAAAACAACAAAGGGAGGTATTTGTGTTTATTTGATATTCGCCTCTTATATGTATAAATAAACATATTTTTTATTGACACCTCGCATAACAAACGTACATACAATTACGGACAAATGTCATACGCATATTCTTTCATAATAAAATTAATAAAACATTTCAATTAAAATCTTGCATAACTTTAATTTTTTTATTATCTCACAATAGTTTCTAAATAGTTAGCTTTTCATTGCTTTTTTACGACATAAGACTGATAAATAAATTGCAATTAACTCTTGCCTGCGATTGTATATCTCGACGCTAATATTAGGTCTCTCTTATATTTTTAATAGTAAAAAAATAGAACACTGAATAGTTGAAATGAAAGCAGTAGGTGTTGCAGAAATCAAGGCATCCTTATATATTGATGATGCCATCGGTAAATATGGGGACAATTTTGTGTTTTAGTACGATAACTGTCCCGAGCAGAAATCGCAAATTGTGCAAGAATTGATACGTTCCGCAAACATTTATTTAACAAGTATTGACCTGGCCTCTATAGTCCGGACTGAAGTCTTATTGAAAATGTTTGAGCTGTATTAAAGCAGAATATATATTTATACATATATAAAGACTTCATTCAAGAAAATGCAGATAAATTATGAGAAACTTCTAGGAAGTAATCGAAAATAATGGCGAGTGGAGACATTGGATGCTTCAAGATTGAAGAAATGAATTTATGCAAATGTTATAATTAGATAAAACAATAAAATAAATTTATAGTCTGAACATTTTGTTGTTACAGTATCACATATGTATATGTATGATACGTTACCAGCGGAGTATGTCCCCACATTTACTATGGAAAATTATACATTTTATTTATATTCAAATTCACTATTGCTATATTGCTAAATGTTACAATTAAAAAATTACGAAAATGAAAGAAAGAAACTTGTCTATCCGCTATATTCCATATTGGCCGTATATATGAGACATAAGGTATTCTAATAAATCAATAAGAACATTCAGAAACAGAAAATCTATTTCACCAAGGAATACATAAACATATTATTCCAACGCGTGCTTGTTTAGGTCTTGATAACAAAAACTAAATTATAAAAACAAGGAATCCTGTGTCGGATAAATACACAACGAATCATACATAACATCTGTTTACACCGATAAGCCGCAGTCGTAGAAAAGGTGGTTCATCCTAAATGCGGTCGCCACATACATTTTCGCGTAGGTCGTTAACTTTTTTTTGGTAGGAGCTGTACAACATCGTATGATGGCATGCCTGCCATATTTGGAGCAAAGAGTGGGAAAATTTCGTTGTTTAAAAGCTAAACTTACTGTATTTTCAGATTCATTTCATTCCCAAAGACGGAATGAATCTGAAAATGCAGTAAGTTTTGCAGAGTATCCGCTTTTATATCAAGCGTAAGCAAATAAGTCGTGATATTTTGGCGCCGAAATTTGATTATGAATAAGAGGTTGTAATTTTATAATATTATTGTGTTCATGTATCACAGTATCGTATCCATACAGTAACTACAAGTTTTTTCATATGCTAAAACCAAACACATCAAGAGGTTATAGTTTCCTTGGGATGATTAATATATTTATATATTTGTTCGATGATATTGGTTTTTAAATCTAGCAGGACAGTGGCTGGTCCAAGAGTCCAAGAACAAGATGCTGCGAGCTCTCATATTTGGCAAATAAACATCGGTTAACCATTGCTGAAGTACTTCTTTTGTTAATCTTCCGGATGTGGATGCTGTTAAGTGAAAATTGCAAGGTCCAAACATAGACTATGATATGGGTGGACCGAAATTTAAAACTACTCTCATCAGTATTGAATGTCTATCTATCCAATGTCGCGATGCTTTAAAATTTTCTAAACCAATGTCTGTTAGCTTGTAATGCCAATCGCTGAACGTCAAAATCATGAATAATGGCACCCCAAACTAATACTAGTTACAAATTTATTATATATGAAATGAGAAATTTTTATTGCTTCTTCCGACCTAGAAAAAAAATATACTAATCCTATAGAATAATACAAGTAGGAACAAATCATTCTTGTCACTATATTACTTCACCATTTACCTGTAGATAGATAAAACTTTATGAAATTTTTTGGACGGTGTTCAACGCAAGTCGTCTTTTCTTTCCACCTTTCCAATACGTAACAGCGTTGGTCATTCTTTTCTTCAGCTTCTATTGCTCCTCACGTTTCTTCCCTTATACGCGCATATACCACACCTGCAAATTCTAGGGAATTGGTTTGAAAAATTCTAGAGTTGTATCAGTTTCCAATGAAAACGATGTTTTCCCCCTTTGATCATCGAGGATGATATTTTTTATTATGTCGCGCAATTCGATTTCGTTGGTATTCACTGGGGGATCATTGTTATTATTGACAACTTCGAACGTTACCATCAGTAAATAAATTACATTTATAATACTTGTAGAGACTATTTTCAACACTATCGGTCTGCTATATTACCAACGAGTAACTATTATTAATTTCTAGTTTCATGAGTTATATATCTATATATTACTTGCTTATTTCATTCAGCCTTTTTTCTTTACAAAAATATGTTTACTATTTACTGTCTAATGTAGCTTCCTTCGATAAGCTACATCTTTTAGATAAGAAACACTCTAATCTAAGGGAAAAAATGCAGGAAATGTTTTTTTTTCTGGTTTGCTTGATAAACCTTATTCAAACAAACAATATTTGTTTTACTTTGTATCTCTTACCGTTAGCCATAGTTATACGTATATAAATGGCAAATTTTCAATTTTTACCCAGTCAGAGTGACTTTCCGCAGAAAAAAAAGTGCGTAGTGCATACATATATGGGATATACATGCATGTCCCCAAAGTTTCGTAATTTTTAAATTTTCGTATCAGATAAGTGAAGAGCGAATGTTATATAGTGTTTTACTTACGAAAGAGTCCCAGCAAAAAAAGACTTAGTACTAGCTACTTTAGAGGATTTAGTGAAAGCTTTTAATGGGAAATTGTCAATTCTTCATTAATTATGTTAATTGTACATGTAAGTATTGGCGATTTTTGTAATACTTTCTTTTTTTTATTTGGGACATTTCAACGATAAGTAACTTTGTTTCTATAGACGAATTTTAGATTTAGCATTAAATAATTGTCCCGGAATATTTATTACAGAAGAATATCGTAAGTTATTAAAAAACAAAATATTGTTCAATCTATACAAATTTAATATGTCTACACAGTAACAACTAAAATTAATTTTACGCTAAATACTCGTACCGTTGTAAACATCGGTTCGTCGATGCCGGCGGTAAATTTACTTTAAAATGAAAAATACATCAGCATTTGTAATATTCAAACAAAATTGTATATACTGGGTAAGTGTTTTACCTTGAGACAGCGGAATATCTCTAAAACACTGCATCAAATCTTATCAAGAAAGATCTTAATAAGATTTGTTATAATGTAAGGGGCTCACTGAATGGTGCCGAATTCGAATCTTAAATGGGAACCCCCATTTTGTATTGCAGATTCGGATTCTACGCCTACAAGTATGTAGTTTTTGTTTGAAATTTTTTTTTCAATTCGTAACAGATTGCGGTGTAATCGCAAAAAACATGATTATGAACGTCTAGAAAAAATACACAAAAAAAGAGAAGCAAAGCGAACATGGTTTTTTGTTTTTTTATTTTAACATAAACTAACATTTTAAAAAGCCATGTACTCGAAACTGTCCCCCTTCACTTAGATACATTTATTTATTCGCAATTGAGATGCTATTCAACGATACATAGCCGTACTTTATTCAGTACTTGACAAGCTGTGAATACTTACACATTGTCCGATCCCCATTTAGATTATTAATTATTAACCCAATACAAATTAGTTAGTGTTGAATATTTGAACAGTAATGGAGGGTATGATAAAGTAAAGTTCTTCGTTGTTGAATGGCTTTTTGAAATGTTATTTAATGTTAAAATAGAAAAAAACGCAAAATCATGTTTGCTTGCTTCTCTTTTTTGTGTATTTTTTCTAGACGTTCACAATCATGTTTTTTGCGATTACAGCGCAATCTGTTACGAATTGAAAAAAAAGTTTCAAACAAAAACTACATACTTGACGACGTAGAATCCGAATCTGCAATACAAAATGGAGGTTCCCAT
Source organism: Protaetia brevitarsis (assembly GCA_004143645.1). Taxonomy (NCBI): domain Eukaryota; kingdom Metazoa; phylum Arthropoda; class Insecta; order Coleoptera; family Scarabaeidae; genus Protaetia; species Protaetia brevitarsis. The sequence continues at coordinate 1,783,387 of RXPK01000213.1, forward strand.
TTAAGATTTCTAAGTTGTCCCCCCTCCCATTCTGGGGGGTGCGGTGGGAGATCGAGTTCGGCACCATTCAGTGAGCCCCCTACATTATAATAAATCTTATTACTATTATAAGATCTTTTTTTTGATTTGATGCAGTGTTTTAGAGATATTCCGTTGTCTCAAGATAAAAAAAACCACTTTGTATATGGTGTAATGTATAAATAAATAAGTAACAATGGTGTAAACTTCTCCTAAACAATGGTTATGAATTTTTCAAAATGAAAAATCTAGAAAATTGATACAGTTTTTATTATCAACCTCCGAACAAACGAATACCAAATGTATCACCATTTAATATACAAATTTCTCACAAAAATTAAAATTGCTTTTCAACATCTATTTTCAAAACTTGAAGCCAAAATTCTTTTTTAAAAAAACTTTCACTTAACCCTTATGCTACTATCCAGGAACCCCCACTCCAGAGTTAATTTATAAAACCCCATGCAAAGACTGTAATGGCACATATATAGGCCGGACAGTACAATACTTAAAAAACAGAATACAAGGACACAAGTCAACTAACAATCTTAATTGCATTAAAAAAAAACATAAATAAATCAGCAACATACATTTGACTATGAAAAAACTATTATTTTGGCCAAGAAAAAAAATCATGCACGATATGTTTTGGAAATGATATACATAAGGAAGGATAGTTGTGCTATCAATGATAGAACAGACATATCCGGATTATCTAAAACATTCTGTTCTATAATTTAATGCACATCTTTTTTCACAAACCCACTGTACAAATTTAAAGCCTTTAAATTCTATAAATAACGTAGTCCCAAAAACAAGACTTAACACTTAACAAAAAAATAAAAAAAAAAACTGCACGACAAACAAACATTCATTCTATCCAAATACACATGCAGATTTAACTGTAACGATTGTCTATTTTAAGAGGTTTTAAAATGTTGTGTTGTCCTGCAATAAATTATTACAGTAATTCTAATTGACAAATTCCATACACTAATGGAACGAAATATGTGGAACGATAAGTTTATTAAAAAAAAAAAATAATGATCATCATAAAACTAATTTAAAAAAATTGTTTGTATATGTGGAACGAAAATAAATTAGCCCAAAAATTTCCATTAAAAAAGTTTTCATTGATAGAGATTTAGTATAATAAACTTTGTGAATACGTCCCTATGAACCACCCACCCACATAACAAGGTTTACACAAGCTTTTTTTAAGGTTTTCCCCATAAGGGAAAAAAGTTTGTCGGTAAGCTTGTCATGGACAAGGGGTGTAAGCTTGCTGTAACGTTATGACAAGGTTGCTAGTTGACACAGGACAAGGTTTTTCATAAGTTAGTCTGTAAAACCATATGACAAGGTTTTCATAAGCTTGTCTGTAAAAGCATATGACAAGGTTAGAATGACAATACTGAGCCAAGCTTTAGAGAAAGCCTGTATAAACCTTGATAAAAGCTTGCATCAATCAAAACAAAATACGAATTGGGTATTAATTTCTTCTTTTTCTTGGTTTTTAGGTCATAAAAATATGGAAATGTACATTAACAACGTTACTTTCAATGAAAGATGTTTTAAACTATTGTTTACTGAAACAGCCCAAACGCATACTACCCAACAAACAATGGCGGTCGATGACAGAACAGCGGAATAGCAGTTAAAGCAAAAAAAATCCATACTCGATAAACGATTGACACCGAATCACTCCGGAAATATACGAAGTTACCGTACCATGATATAATAACTTGTCACAGCGTTGCATTAACCTTTTACTGTTAAGCTTGTCTCGACAATGCAAGGGTTAAGCAAGTGACAAGCTTGTCGTAAGCTTACATGCTATCTGGGCAGCATGCTCGAAGGATTTGGTAAATATTTCGCTTCTAGAGTTCGAGTGCGAGTAAATAAGTCAAATCTTTATATGTATGGGCAGACTACCTCTTATACAATATAGGGCACGAAAATTCTTTAATATGAACCAAAATTGTAATCTATAAAGCAAATGGCATATAAAAAAAGCTAGCTGGAATCTTGAAAATCTTTCCAAATAAATATTTCTTTTGTCTTTCTCACTTAAAATGGTTAAAATTTAACAATTTAATTTTAATTTGTTACTTTGGGTAATAATAATGTTTTTTAATTTTAGGAAATGTCTTGTTTTTAATAGGAAACTATAATATAGGCAGCATGGGTGTATATAATTTCATATTAATTATTGTTATTATTACTAGTGATAATTAATAATAATTTAATTTAATTATGAATCATTATTAATTTAAATTATAACTAATTATCGAGGTTTACATATGTAAATGTATTTAGCTAAAGTCACGTTAATAAAAATTAAATATGATAATTAGGTATCTGTGGTGCTGATATAAAAATAATAATATTTGTTTTAATCTGTATCTCTTACAGTTAGTGAGTTATATGCATAAGAATGGGAAATTTCCAATTTTCAAAAAATTATTCCACCCACTCCTGCGGAAAAACACCCGGCGTTTTTCTGCGGAAAAAATTGCCCAGTACATACCTGTATGTGATCTACATGTTCTCAAAGTTTCATAATTTTTACTTTCAGGTTTTTTCCTTGTAAGCTTACATTTTCAAAATCTTGGCGCTCGAGCAGTATTTATTTTGGGTGGGAAAGATCAGCGCTTCATAAAATATATCGCTCAATCCTTGCATTTTAAAACCGTAAACTCGGGAAGTAGGTAAGAATAAGTTACACGCCGTAGTTACCAATGCAGCTTACTGTCCAGACTGTACATACGCTTATCGTGTTCCCGACGCGTCTCACTCGCAAACCTTCGTCGCTTCACACACAGTCGGAATTTTAATGAATCAGCTGATTCCATTCAAGTGGTAGTAAATGCAAATGAGAAACACACATTAGTATTACAATCATATATTTATGTTTTGCTTTTACTATACGTAAACGTGTTTTTAACTGTTGTTGTTGGCAATTATGGGTTTATGTTATTGAACTCAATTGACAAGACTATGTAAAAATGCACATTCATACACAGGTGATTGTTTTATTAAAATCAATGGCACCTGAAAGTTGAAAGCGTAGCTTAGATTGTTGAGAGAGATTTGTGCATAAAAAATCATTTGTGTCGTCTTACCACTGAATTATTATAATTTTTTATAATAGAAGAGTAATAACAGATGGGGATGTTGATAAAAAATAATTAAAATAATTTCTAATACAACGCATTCTAAACTAATTCAAATTTATTGAATTTCAGATACGATTCCAATATGTATATTTTCAGATAATATATTTTTGCATCTCCGTCCAGAAAAACTCATTTTGCGTTACCTACTTCGGGGCAGATAGAACTGTCACTAAAGGTTGGCACACTACATTCGACGTGACGGATGTGTAATAAATTGACATTAAGTACTGTGCAATCTTACTAAGATGAACTGGTGTCTCCATTGGACTTATTATTGATAAATAGATATTAAACTAGAAAGAAAATTACAGAAAAAGACTTTATTCTTGGAAAGTACTAAGGTACGTAACATGTGTGCCAATCTGTACTGTCAACTCCCTAGCGTCAAAATTTCTTTTTTATTTTCAATTCAAATTAAGATTTGTCGGCTCAAAAAATAGTGTGTATTAGGCGGCCAAAAACTCTTTTCCGAGTATTCGCAAAACTGCAGTTTCTGGCCCAGTGATACAAATAACTATTGTTATTTTTTTAAGAGGCCTTTAAAAAGATATGAATCAATAGATGGCGCCATTGGTTAAATTTACAAACAACGTACACTGTTGAAAATATTATCGGTGTTGGCGTTAATTTTGCGCTAGTCAAACATTTTAGTGTTGATTTTTATAAACTTTACCAGACGACTTGACTACGTGTGTTTAATAGAACAGAAATTACTAGAATTTCGTGTGAATTCTTTGTTCAGATATCAGGATTTACTATTTTTCTAGACATTCAAAAGCGTAACCAATCAATTTTTTTTCCTCGGATAGAAATATAGAAACCCTACCTAATCTAATACGGTATTGCATTATACGTACCACGTGCATTGCACATGTATTTGTTTTCGGGTTTATTTCTGCGTATTAACATATCCAAACAAACCACCAAACGTGTACTGGCCTGCAAAGTGTAACCTTGTGTTATTAAACGTTAATTCCAGTGTGCATAAAAATGTCAACATCTTAAAGATCTATTGGGAACATCTATTTACGTAATTAGTTCAGATTTGAGTCAAATAGCATAAATATTAACTTAATGTTATAATGGTTCTCAAACAATCATTTTAAAATTGGTACGTTTAGTTGAAACGAAAACTTTTGAATGAGTGGTTCTGCATATTTATAATTGAGAAAACGTCTTAAAGAGAGATTATTATAGCACTAAGAAATAAGAGTTGCATATTAAAAAGACGTCGTGTTTAGAAAGCTGTGTTAAATCACCCAATAGACTGCATTCATTTACTTAAACAGCTAGTAAATTTGATTAGAAATATTTTATAATTCCACGTGTCAAAATAACCCCTTAGCAATAGACAATTCTCGACTATCTTTGCTGGATTTTAATTACAATTACACGAAAAGAGTGTGGACCTCTCCTGACTATCAAATTAGTCAAAAAAGTGTTAAAATTTTCAACAGTGTAACTTGTTAGAATATATCTAAATCTATATGAATGATTGTAGACATATTTTTCTAGGCAACAAAGGGCTTTCAATTTTATTTAATAAAGCGTACAAATTGAGACGGAAGTGCGGAAAAAATATACCTTTTGTAAGTTTTAACAATTTAAAACCTAAGTAGTCGTGCAAGGACTGATCTTGCTGAATTACGTAATTTAATTATTAATAATAACGACGGAGTGTTGAATTATTTTTATTATTTTGTAAAGTGTTTAGCTATAATATAAATCTTTCGAAGGAGTGTATCAGCAAAGGTTGCTGTTGCTTTTGTTGATTCTTTACTTACTTGGCTTGGTGGACTAGATGATGTTTTGTATCGTATATAGAAACAAAAAATAAATATTATTTAAAACATTTTTTTCTCCCAGCGATCTCTCTGTTTCTATTGTGTAATCCGTCGTAGTGTACTATATTTACAGATATTGTACAATTTAAGACGACTTCTTTTGGAATAATATTGCATAAGAACGACTGATAATTAATTATAAACGAATACAGTGTCCCCTCTTAAGTCAATATATGTGGAAGTCGAAATGAAAATAAATAAAAAAAAATTGTGCAGAACATTTATAGCAATTTTCATGATAGCTTAATTGGTAAGCATTTGTCAAACTGAATTGCAGATGCAATTATAAATAATAAGCAATAGCAATAAGATTGAAAGCAATTTGAATACGTTATAAAATTGCTGCAATTAAAAATTTTAGGCAAATCGAATAGAGACCACTTCGTATTCTCGATATCGACAGTGCAGTTTTCTAATTCTACAATTCATTCGATTGAGTTTATAGTGAAAATTATTGCCACTATTGCTATTTCTTTCCTTGTGCCTTTCCACAAAGTGTTTTTTCAAGCTGCTTTTAGACCAGTAGACGTAGACTGTTATGATTTAGGCAGCCTACTAATAGTAGTAGTAGCCTATTAAGGGCATTACCTATGTCAAATATGTAATGAAAAGAATGTGAACGGAAAAAAAAATGTGTGCCATAGCAACAACTACATACATGTCACATTATCCTTGTTTTATAACAGCTTATATCTATATAGTTTTCTTTGTTGATAGAAATATGAAATAAACTGCATATTTTGCCGCTTTATGTGGTGGAACTTATTTGGGTTGTATACCTGAAAATGGTCAATAGCAGCCTTTTTCTTAGTATTGGCCCAATCTTTCTGTAACATATTTAGTACATACTCATGTTCTACATCTATCGACTAATTTCTATAAGCTTTGTTCTCTTTATCCCTTTGCGTTAGAATACAAAATGTAATCTGCATCGAAAAGTTTGTTATTTTTATAAAACATATTTATGACCATCGAGCACAAAAATTTAATCGTGTTTCACCGTCTGCAAGGTACAGAGTTTGATCAATTATTTTTTTATAAAGGAATGCTGCTTTTCATGAAGTTCTGATTACTGTACGTTGTGAGACATGATTGTTGTTGCTGATGAATGTTGATGTAATGATTGTTGTTTTTTGATTTTTATTATCACTGTATGACAGCATTAGTAAATGAATAATATTTGTTCGATTGATATGAACCATGTTAACTACCGACACTGCAGTGCGATATGAACTAAATCCTAAAAAAAAAGTTGTTCTTATATATATATTGCAACGAAGCGATGTCTGTGCCAAGTTTTTCAGGTCACGTTGTCCCGGATAAAATAAAAATATCTGCAAGTGAGACATATTGTGCGCTAGTCAAATATCTCCAAAATTAACTATATTTAATGCGTGATATGAGCTATTTTTCTCTCTTTTTGTTTCCGGGATAATATACTTTTACATCCAAACGTGTAAGTCGAAAACTATCACATATGCGCTTTCAGCATTATTCTGGTATAATTTTAAACTGATTTTCGACGTACAATGCAGCCACATAATAATATGCAGAGTTTCTCATTAAAATAAGGAAGTATATCAAAATTCACATTTTTTTTTGACACCCTGTATAATTATCGAAATGACTTTTGTATACATTCCTTGATAATAAAAACAGTGATTATAACCGATTTCTGAAATTCGATCGAATAAGCTCAATATACGTCGTATCGTGTTTATTGCAACACCCTGCATACAAATATTTATATCAGCCGAAAGGGATCTTTAAATGGTGTAAGTTCGCCATTCAAACTTTTTTTCAAATATCTCCAAAATTAACTATATTTAATGCGTGAGATGAGCTATTTTTCTTCTTTTTGTTTCCGGGGATAATATACTTTTACATCCAAACATGTATAAGTCGAAAACTATCACATATGGGCTTTTAGCATTATTCTGGTATAATTTTAACTGATTTTCGACGTACAATGCAGTCACGTAACAATATACAGAGTATATCAGTAAAATAAGGAAGTATATCAAAATTCACATTTTTTTGACACCCTGTATAATTATCGAAATGACTTTTGTATACATTCCTTGATAATAAAAACAGTGATTATAACCGATTTCTGAAATTCGATCGAATAACCTCAGTTATACGTCGTATCGTGTTTATTGTAACACCCTGTATACAAATATTTATATCAGCCGAAAGGGATCTTTAAATGGTGTAAGTTCGCCATTCAAACTTTTTTTCTATGTTTTACCGTTTAAAAGTTATTTTAGATAAACGAATTTTTTGCCGGATTTCAAGGGTGTTTTGCACTGTCTAAAATGTCCATGGAGTTTGCAAGCTCACAAGAAGTGACAGTTCGCCAGGTTCTTTTGTAAGCAATACCAATTTAAATTTCTTTAAATTCACAATCCTGTAATTAATGAATTATTAATTAAATTTGGTTAGTGGAATACTCTTCATATTTAATTCATAAATGTATTTAATTTTTGATCAAGTTTATCGAAATGTTAATCACCAAGCGGTGCAAACGGTTGATAATCTTCAAACAGCAGAGTTAGTTGGGTCAACAACACAATAGTCGATATGTCAATTTTAGGTTATGGTCAAATTCACAACAAACATTGATTACATTATATTAAACAGACATAAACGTCCTGTGATTTTAGATTTGTAATTCGAACGTCACAAATTAAAAGTTCCAATCGGTTAATAATTCACTTTATTATAAATAATTTCTTTGCCTTTATTAAAAAAGCATTGAAAACGTTAATTACAGAAAATATCATAATTATCTGTCATACGACATTAAGCTCTAAATTAATTTTACTGTATACGCGTTACAGCAGAATAATTCTGATTTAATTGTAGTATTGGAATGTATTTTTGTACATCCGTTTTTTTTGGTTATTTAATTATTAATTTTACTTTAATAATAATGTTAAACCCAGAATTATTGATTGAAGAATAAATACTAAAAAAAAAATATATTAATAGGTAAGAATGTCAAATTTATGCGATTTTGAACTTTGTTTTTTGCGCGCCCATCTACCAAAACAGATCACGCATCCCCGGAAACGGTCCGCAAATTCTTCTTTCGTACAATTCCGCGGTATTTAGGCGCGAAGCGCTTCATTTCAATTAAAGCGCGTAGATCCGGTACACAATTGCATACAATTTACGCGGCGCCGAGTAACTTTTTCGTGTCCGTACGCGTCGCACTCATCTCACATACATATAAACAAAACTCACCTGTACGCCGGTACAGAGCAGTATGCACATACGCAGCTGGTGACCGTTAGCCAGACGCTCGTCGTATACGTAGATTAATTCCTCCTTGTTCAGACACAGCCGGCACAGCATGGAAGAGGTGCCGACCGTTGACATCTTCGATAACCGGGAATTCAACAACGCATCTCTCGATCGCCAACCCGATTAAGTAACAATCGGCATGGGTATTTTAAATAACTTCGGAAACACGGGTCCGCTTTCGCATATTTCGCATAACATATATAACCGTCGACTATACCGTGCCGATTTCGCTTGCGACTGTACCACGGGGAAGCTTCAACAAAACAAGATGGTCGCGTCTTCTTCCCCAATGGCGGCCGTCACTTCTAGTCACGTGACGCGAAATGAAGAGGGTCGAGGGGAACGATAAGAGTCTTTACCGCGGGTACGGTCGATGTTCGGCTGGGAGGCTCAGTTCGGGTAGCAGACGAAGTTGGAACTGGCAAGCCTGTAATTCAACACACTCACGCTTGGCCTTCGTCCCAATGCGGGTTGGCGAAAGCGCCCGATCACGCACGACGGTTGTCTATTTGTTCAGTTCACTTCGTCACGGGGCGTCATAAAAGTCACCTAGTGCGCATGCGCGCAGGCTATCGCCCAATTTATCCACGCCTGTCATATCACGGCGACGTGAATTAATTATCGCTCAGGGTCATTGTCTGCGTTTACCCGTTCCATCTCTCCAAACATTAATTCGATTCAACAACGGTTCCCTTTGTTTCTCTCCTAATGACCTAACTATAAAATAGTCATAAAATGCATCAACACCGATTATGCCGTTCTGTTGATTGGGTCGCCGAGCGAATAAAATTCAACCGCTACACCGGATGTGTAGGGCAATAAATTACGCCGCTAGAGCGCTAAGACTCGTTCAATTTTAATTATACTTCACCTGAGCGCCTGCAAACTCGCCTGGGATCTTTGTCCGTGTAAGCGGTGACCTATTATAAATCAGCGCACGTCGCGATTATGAAGGAATTATATGACCATGAGAGGTCATTAAGTATTTATGACGAATAATAAAAGATAAGGAGAGAAATGGAATCAAAGTACATCCAAATCAATCTTGATATTTGTAAAATGATTATCGTCATAAAAAAATCTTATTGCATTGGTTGAAAACCACAACGAAAATAAAACAAAGTGTTCACATTTTTAAATGATCAAACTTAAAAACGTAGTTTCTAGAACCTTCTGGTTGAAAATCGAATCGAACAATAAAAAAATCACAATTTGAATAAAGAAAATGGGATTATTCTAGTAATTAGCAAGTAGTTACAAATCCAATTACCAATATGGAATTATGAATAAGTTGCTAATGAAAAATAACAAACGCAAACAATTGATGTTACGTAACAGGAAATCAAGTATCAATAGATTCATTGAGGGTTGGTGCCCTATTGCATAATACCATTTAAAGATTCATTAATTAATCCTTGCACACATAATAGTTGATTTAATAGTAATGTTATTAACGATTTTGAGGATAGTAAATCGTAACAGCATAATTTATACATTTTATTGCAAATACAAACTAAGCAAAAAAAAATCCTATTACGACGACAATGTGATACAAAGTAGAAATGTTACTCGTTTACTTTATAACAAGAATTCCTTCTATAAAACTGGAGGCGTAAACCGGAAACGACAGGTCAACAGCACTAGAAGTAGATAATGGCGTTTTAGAAATAGTACGCAGTAATAACTTTATGCTTTCGGAAACGATAATTGAAACGAATATATCTGTCAAAGAATTTTAAGACTATGAACAACTGCCATCAAGAAATGTAATTCCTGGTTTGTTTTTAATTTTAATCGACACCTAATACTTTAGGTTGATGAGAGTGATAATATGCGCAGTTACAAGATAACTTTTGACCTCTGGCATTATTAATAGAGCCATGTTTATGGCGTGTTGCAGATTGTAGGATATAGGAGTTGCTGTTTTGCCCTCAATGGGATATGCCGTTCAACACACATCGCGTCTCATCAAAATATCAAAACTGATTAAACCAGCATCTTTAAAGAAAAACTTCTATATGATTCTTCCGCTTGGAGAGATAACAACACCAATTTCTTTTTTTCTCATTACCATATCTTCTTTTACTGTGTCTCCGGGTTTCCACGAATAAAAAAAGAACCATCTGTTTGAAGTTTGAACATAGTCCTCGCCCAGCCCGACTAAAAGCAAAACCAGTCGTCTTTGTGAGCATAAAGGAGCGAGAGAGATGCAATACGCTTGCTGATGGCAGTTTTGTGTCTGCGAAGCGTTCGGTCGTGCCATAATACCGCCCCTCCCCCTGCGCCTCGCCTCACCGCGCCAGCGCGAAAGCTATTCAATCTCTCCCGTCCTTCCCTCGACCCGCTGCAGCGGTCTACACGACCCAGGCTATTTTTAGATCCATCCAACAAACGCATTAATCTTCCCAAGCTATCGACTTCCACTGCACGGACGAGCTCGTTGTGTTGTAGAAAGTTCCTCTTTGAAAGCAGTCAGAGGCTCCTTCTCTTTTCCGTTTCCCTGCTACAACGAAGTTGTTACTTTATTTTACTTGCTGGGGAATAACTGAAACTGGATGCGGTTTCTTTACCCTCACTTCTGGATGATCAAATAGATGGTTTTACCTTTTTAAGGACTTTTTTTTTATTAGAGTAATCCAATTAAGTACCAACTCATATCTTATATTCATGATTTAGACTCAGCGATTCAAGCATTTACTTGATCAATTACACTGTCTAAATTTGTTTCTGACGTCAAGCGAATGGACAAACATTTACACATTATCACTTATCGGTAGCAATCAGAAAATATTTACTGTTGCATGTTCAATATTGCTGATAATGTAATCAATCTAGAGTAGATTTACAGTAGATTAGTATTTAGATGTAGATATTCTGTGGCAGCGCCATCGGGACCTTCAATTCCTTTTATAGATTTTTAGCGATCAGAATTTGGGAGATTAAATTCGGGTTAATTAATCCATTGGTACGAAAGTTTCGTAATAGAAAAGTATTAAACACATATAATGTTCTTTATAGTACCATAGGAAGGCTGATAATAATAAAATTCGTTCGTGAATTGATTTTAAGTAAAAGGACTTTATTTCTGATTTGTGATCGAATTTTATTTTCGATTCTCCGTGAAATATAGATCTTGCTCAGAAATGAATTATAAAGTGCAGAAACTAAAATTAATTAATATTTATCGCTCGCGAACGAATGATTTTTTGAATCGTTCCTAAATTGCATAAACTGAAACGCATATATGAATTGTGTATTTATAATTCACCAAAAAACTATCATAGCAGGCGGAAAAGATTATTTGCCAACGGCGGCTCATACATACATCACTGCGTTAATGATCGAAGTTCTTCGTATAACTACGTAACATGAAGAATTTTGATCACTGTCGTGACGTATGCAAAAGTTATTTGCCCAATTGTTTTTAATAAAAACAAATTGTTGTTGATTTTGTAGTGATCTGTATTGATTGATCTATTATTAGTTAGGGGATCGTTATAGGTTTATTTAGATATAAAATTGAAGTAAATGTACCTACATTTTGCTGGCGATATTCTAAGATATGTGCACTCTACTTGTGGTAAATGTATTCGAAATATGTAAATATTGATGTAGCTTACCAGTTTTGGCGGGCATTGAGAATTCAGAAAAAAGGTAGAAATGTGATTTATGCAAAAGAAAAGAAAGATATACATGCCGACAATCGTTCCGAAAGATAATCCCTTTGATGGTGTGCGACATAGGCGCCGCAAACTTTTCGGCTACATTTCCGGAATTTGCGCTCGAAAAGAGTATAGCGCTTCACTTCGCCATTCATCGCCTATATTAAGGCCATTTTAAGAGCTACGTAAAATAGAAAAACACTTCAAGCAGACACAATCATTTTGTATTTTATTTACACTAATTTTCTCCGTTCTCCTTGAGAGAAATATATCTCGATATTTTATTCATAAAAAAAGAAGAAATGTGATTTATGAACAAGAAAAAAAAGTATATATGCTAACAATCGTCCCGAAAGATAATCCCTTTGATGGTGTGCGACATAGGTGCCGCAACCTTTTCGGCTACATTTCCAGAATTTGCGCTGGAGAAGAGTCTAGCGCTTCACTTGGCCATTTATCGCCTATATTAAGGCCATTTTAAGAGCTATGTAAAATAGAAAACACTTTAAGCAGACACAATCATTTTATATTTTATTTACACTAATTTTCTCCATTCTCCTTGAGAGAAATATATCCCGATCTTTTATTCAGAAAATAGGTGAAGATACTTTTTACTTACTTCACCTGCACTTACAGCATTTTTCGTAGATTCATTAAATTTTGAAAACAAATTCGTTTTTGCTTATAACAATAACTATTGGAGGCGTAACTAAATATGATACCTAATAAACATACATGGTGATTTTCCAACCAATCATTATTTTCTTTGCAAATAATAAGCAAAAACAAATAAAAATAAGCGTTATGTATACAATACGGCTAGGTATATTCGTTCTTCATCCATTTGTTTTACTTAGAAGTGTGAACGAAATAAAAGGCATCCCATAACATAAAAAAATATTTTAAATTTATAGGTATATATTCACACTTACATACATATATTACAAATTGTTGTAATTCTAGATTACTTAATATACAATTTATATATTATATTACACAGTAATTACTTTTTACAATCTGTAAGAAACCTAACGGTTATTTTAAAGCTTATTTAATTTCTTTTTTTCTTGGTTTTTAGGTCGTCAATATTAAAAACATGCATGAGTACGACGTTTCGCTTTATTGAAAAGCTTTTTAAGCTAACGGTTTATTGTCATTTTTTTGGGCTCTTACCTCTATTGCTCGCTCAGAACTAGCGTCACTTCTATTCACTCTCTCCTTCTTAGTCACGTTTCTGCCAAGCATCTCACTACTGCACTCCATCCTTGTCACTATCACGCCTAGTTTGGGGTTCAATATCTTCTTCCATTTCCATCTTCTTCTTCTGCTTCAGCAACGTTCTTAGTCCATGTAGAATGAGATCCCCCAGACACACCTCCCTGCAAGTCTTGTAAGCTCTGACCACATTCAGTACTGCTTCAGGATCTAAGTACCTGGAAAAAAAAAGAGACAAGGATGAATATCACAGGAACGAGTCAATAAGATAAAGATAAAGTCTTACCTCAAAATAGTAGCTATCAACTCCATTGGCAGCTCCGTCAATCTTGATCCCGCTAAATGGTGAACCATCACCAGTAGAATCTCGGACAACATCTTGAAACTGTCTTCTTACTTTGATTACCAAGTAAAAACGAGTTAAGTTGGTTTGAAATCGGGGTATTTATATCCCCCAAAGACAATTCCTGACAGTTCCCTGGTCACTGAATTGTAAATTTTATAGCTCAGTGATTTGGAGTGCCTATTTGTTATTGGTGGATCCATTTTCAGGTTGGGCATGTAGTAAGACATCTTCTATTTGGTCTATTAAAGATCTATTGGATAAGGATTTTCCTAGAAAGGCTTAAGGTATATTATCTGGGGTAGGGCTGAATTCTGTTTTAAGGCATTTTATGACTTCGATTTCCTTTTTATTAATTACATGAATTGTTAATGAGTTAAGTTATCTAGAGGAAGGATTGGCAAACTGTTTGAGACTGTTTGATTTCGTCCCTTTGCTTTTTCATAATTTGTAAAACAGGCACGACTTTTGTAGGGGTTTTGCTTTTTAATGAAAGATATTATCGCTAGCTGGCGCTATCTGACTTACCATCTTATCTATTCTACTTTTTATTCGAATTTTGGAGTCTAGCACCTATTTGTCATAATTTTTATTTATGAAAGCTAAATTAAATATAAGTCATTAGCGGAAAGTCAATTAAAATATTTTGTACAGAATTTTCTCAGATTGCTTTAAGTTTGATTACTTAGTCTGTGACACAAATTCCTTACTATTAAAATGGCGGGACAGTTTTTAATAACGGTGACATGTCTCGACGTAACGGAACCAATGGCGACTCTAATCAATGCTGCTCAGTATATTAGGAGCTGGCTATTACCACTTAAGTATATTCATTGCTTATTAAAATGACGACTAATCGTAGCGGTTTTTCTGTTCAGTAAAGGCGACATGAAATGACAAAGTTGTAAGACAGATGTCTTACCACTTACTATGCACAACCACTTAACTATATAAACTAAATAATGGTAAGCATAACAAATTAAAATAGGTACGCAGTTCTATATTTCACTGCAAATGCAAAAGTCGGACTTAGTACAGACACGTATCGAGTTCCGTTGCTAATAATACCAGCAACGCTGATGTGTAGAGTGATCGGACGTGTCTGCTTACATGGGCCGCATTCGCTTCGCGCTATGCAATGTTAGCAACAGTATATCTTCAAGGCTGTAGGATTACTCCCGCCGATTCATGTATCTAGTATGTAGCATGATACAAGAAAATAAGGTATACTCTTGCGCATCTAGGTGTGACATATTTGAGGGCCAAACAGTACTACCAATCCAATAATTTAATAGATATCAATAATGTAAAGAAAATTAACTCCCATTTTTTTTAATCTATCCTATTAAAATCAACAAAACTGTTTTTTTTGCCATTTCCTTCAATCAAATTTGCATTGAAACAAAATTTTAGATAATTCACATTTTTAAATGTAATTTCCAATTGAGTGCAAAATCGTTATTGCTTTGTGATGAGTGATTCTGTTGATGTAAAGTATTTTTTGCTTTTAGCGCAACATTTAATGTTTACTTATTTTAGTGCAATGAAGCGAATAGAGCATTAATAATTACAAGCTTTACTTTAACTGAACATGTTCTACACTTCTTTAGCTCTTACCTTCATACTTGTTTGTACTTACACGTACTAAATTTTCACTAATTGTAAGTGGTTCATATTCTTTTTTAATAGCAAATGAAATATCTATTAGTCTGGTACAAACATTAATGCAGACAGTGTTGGAATAAAAAAATGCAGATAAAAAAAACAGAATTAATTAATGATTGTGAGTGCAGTGTTTATTTTTCTTTTTTTACAAACTCATTCATCGATTCTTTTTATTCTACTCCCTCAAACGAATGAAAGTCACTCAAGAATTTCCACTGCAACGTATATAAACAGTTTATCCATACAAAACCTAAAACAAACTTATAACACCTAACTAAAGTCACTATACACGTAAATCGAAACTACTACAAGCAGAAGCTGACACAATACATTAAATAAAAACTAAATAAAGTGTTCTACTAATCGATTTAAAAACGAAATGAAACTTGTTAAAATAAATATGGTAATTTGGTAAATACATCAACAACAATGGCGACAGCCGAGTGATGACGTATCTGAGGGCCATGCGTGAAAAATACGAGTTTTGGTTTTCCGATGAGCATACCTTATTTTCTTGTATCATGGTATGTAGTATCAGTGTTAGTCGAGTCTTGATGCAAGATAGTACAGTTCTACGTTAACTGTTTCGCATTGTAAATGTGGCGCGTAGAAAATCCGAGAAAGCGACCATTGTTTAATGATGTAGAAATATTTTTCGATGAATTCTAAGATTCACATTATGGTGGTGGCAAAATAGTTTGTGCAGTGTGAGTAAATAGTTATTGTGCTGGCACAAATCGAACTAAACATTGGTGGTGGTGCATCTGATAAGTTATTTACCTATAAAGATTATTTTAATTATGCGTATGTTACATCCGTAGATGTTGAACGGTCTTTTTCAAAATATAAGCATGTTTCATCATCGCAACGAACTCGGGTTTAGTTAGAAAAATGTTGAAACACGTAATGCTACAAACTTTTCAGCAAACCTATACCATTTCTGCTACTTAAATAAGGTAATGGGCTTATATATATTATTTATAGTTAAATAAATAAATAATTTTGCTATTTCCCGACACTATACTTTATACTTATATTAAACGTTAATGTCACATATATGAAAAGACTGATCTGGACCGCAGACGAAGATCGACTACTCTACTGATGTGTGACAAAGTTAGATAGAACTAAACAAATAAGCTAGCAAGAGGAAAAAACTTATTCTGTTTATGAATAAAAAAGTAATTTTCTATTTAGAGCAGACTCTCAAACGAATTACTATTTCATATGACTAAGACTCGATATTTTGTGGAAATAATTGAATTACTCCAGAAGGAGCATTGATAATATACTATAACTATAAATCAATATTCGTACTTTTTACAACTGCGTTAGTGTATATTTCAAAGTGCATTCTTGCATTTTGCAATTCTCTATGACCTTGACATAAATCTGAGGTCATGTTGGCATAAGAAAAAGTTTAATTTATACGATACTCAATGACTTAGCAAGGACTGTGGCGTACACACACAGTAAACCAACATCCGGCTCACTCCTGTCCACACGAAAGATTAGTTAATTCGAAACAATTGCTTCAAAAATTTCGAATTTTTAATTTGTTTGCGTATCAGTTAACTTCCTAATAGTTCGGAGACATTATATTTCTAATTTACTATACTATTTTATCATTCGCTGCGATAATAGTATTTAAAGACCACTTTAATATGCGAAAATAAAAGAAGCCAGTCAGGTGTATTTATTTTCATTAAATTACTAGTGCTATAATAAATGCAAGAAACATTTAGCGGGTGTAAGTTGAAAAAGTACCATAAGAATATGTTTTGTAAGACTTAAGTACTTCATTATTCATCAACACTTGTTCTATGAAACTATTTTCCAATATACTATTAAGAAAACCTGTTTCATAACGCACGTTCAAAATACAAATCTAAGTTTAAAGCTAGTGGTGCTAAAGCATTAATTATAGCTTTTTAATTAATAGTTATTGGAAGTTTTTAGATTGGTGGTATATATGCCCAAACCGGTCGACAGTGATTTTAAAATAAATGATTGGATAGAACACATTTTATAGCGTATTACTAATTAATGTTGTAAGTCATATTTTTTTTTCAATATTGTTTTTATAATTAGTGATTTAATGTCCTCTTCAAAGAACAAAAACGAAAATTTGATGATATAGGGAATTCTGCATTGATCGATAAACTCTATAAATTACATCTGTAAGTAGCTTCAACGTCTTACATTCCTAACTATTTACTTAATGTGACCAACTTAAATTAATTAACTGTTATACACGTGCTATAAATGCACTCATTTAAGTGCTTCTACGAAAAGTGGAGTTCTAAAATCTGTTCCTTGAAAAATTGTGGTTCAAAAATGATTTATGGAAAACCAATAATGGCAATATATATTCCTGTATAACTTTAAAATCGTTTTGTTGAGTACAAGATCTCAGTGTAACTTTAACTATATATGTGTACATTCCATAAAGGTGCAGGCAAAGATTTAACCAGTCAATCGATTATTCTTTGAGTTTTAATACTTTTGAAGATTGTTTGAGTATTACTTTATGTAACTGCTTTATTAGTTGCATAGCGTGGAAGCCAATATGTGGGAGAGAAACAAAATTTTTGGTATACGGTTTGAACCTTCGGATAAAGGAGCAAGGTTATTGGCAAATGCTCAGCTGGCAAGTCATTTTGTTTTGAAACCGCTAATGTCTGCAACCTACGTTCTATAGAAGACAAGTAACGATTTTATTGAGAAAAAATGTTTTATTTTATGCAGTACCTGACTAAATTTTGACGGATTAAATAAAAGTTCTTTGTAAAAACAATTTATTGCTTTATTAAACTAAGTATTACAAATACTAACGCTGCCTATTTAATAAGAAATGAGAAAAAAGTCTATTACAGGAATTTAAAAAATATAAACTGATCCATCAAAACGTGGCGAGCCCTATATCATAAAGTAATGAGTGGATTTTTATCTTCTACCCTCCATCAGTATTTTCAAATAAATGTATAAAAATAGTGAAATTAATCGGTACGAAGAAAGTTGTATTACAACATTTGAACCAAACCTAACCGAGAAAGCTGATAACATGGTAATTATGCGTATTAACGATTTATTCATTCATTTAGTTAGGGTGGGCACCTATAGTCCGGGCACTTGAACTAGGTGCTCACTGTACCGTCCCTATTAAATCTTACTTCCACTCGAGCAGCTCGGTATTCTCTATAAAGCCCAGTATTTTGCCCAGTGGAAACTTGAGAACCCTCGAGGACTCCAATAGATGTTTCCCGAAATATTTATGCCTGAGTACCTTCAATTCCTTGCATGTGCATATTACATGTAAACTCGTTTCCTACTGTAGTTCGCATCTTCTGCACCACGGTTCGCTCACTCGACCTGCGTTGTATAGATTAGTGATGCGCTTAACGAGCGATTCTTGCACTCGATTATATCAAATCAATTATCAATCGTTCATTAGCTTACCGAAAACTCGGAACTTAGCAAAGCGAAGATTCCGAAAACTAATAGACACTCCACGCGTCTATATAATACCTGTGTTCATAATAAGTCCTTGAGAGAATGAATCATTAAGGATCGTCGTATATAAACTTTTGCGCGATAAATAATCCGAAAATAATAATCCGATCTCATAAGAAATATTCCAAAGATCCGGATCATTCTTCTGGGATCTTATAGCCAAGTTTACGGGCGCTAAGGTAAATTTAGAGTCATGCCTTGGAGGTATATGAATTTTCTAATACTTCAAGGAATGCACTCCATCTCACACTATTAGAAACAGTTTCTACATTTAAAGTGACTATAGAATCACCAGTCCTGTGTATGCCTAATTTTAAGTTACTCAGATTTGAAAGTATCTAGTATTTCTTAGATGGCTGTAATGGTATTGTCCTTTCCTGAAACTATATTATCTTGGAGAAAGACTCTCAGCGGTCTCTACGCTGGCCAATAGCTAATTTTCCCATAGTGCATAGCATATACAGAGGTCTACATGCTGCCGGTGCAGTGAGATCATCTTTATCTTTATTTATCAGCATTAAACGCTGAATTTACCATGACCTGGGAAAAATGCTTCCCTCCAAACATCGCTTGGACGCATGTAGAATAGTCATGGAAGCGAAGTATATAATATGTGCCTCCGTTCAACTACTCCCTCCCCATCCCTTCCCCTTTTTATTCATTTTATAAAGTTTTGAATCAGTTTAGCTCAGCTTGCGGAGTGTTAAATTATTTTTAGAGATCAGTAGGGATCTGTACCACCGCGCCGCCGTCGTGGTCAACTATAACCCAACATAAATTGTCTTGACAGCCAGATTACAGTTTCCTTTGTTGGTGAATTTTTGCTATGAGTGTATCAGCAAAGGTTGTTTCCACTGTTGTCAGATTCTTCACTTACTTGGCCTGGTGGACTAGATGCTGTTCTGTATCGTATATGGAATCAAAAATAGTTATTTGTATCACTAGGCCACAAACTACAGTTTTGCGAGTATGAGGACGGTTTGTGGGACGAGGCGGTAGCCGAGGCCCACAAGTACGAATACTCGCAAAAGAGTTTCTGGCCGTGTGATACACAATGTTTTTTGTTCGGACAAATCTTCATTTTGAATTGGAACTAGAAAAGAAATTTTGACACTAGGGAGTTGACAGTACAAGTTGGCACACCTTAGTATTTTGACGTTTCCGAGAATAAATCTTTTTCTGTAATTTTCCTTCTAGTTTAATATCTAGTTATCAATAATAAGTACAATGAAGACACCAGTTCATCTTAGCATGGTTGAATAGTAGATTCATGACAATTTATTACACATCTGTCATGTGAATCTAGTGTGGCCAACCTTTAGTGACATTTTTGCCTCGGCCTTCCGCTTTCAAGTACTGCAAAATGAGGGTTTCTGGACGGAGGTGCAAAAATATTATTTAAAACATTGTTCCTTCCAGCGACCTCTGTGTATCTATTGCGTAACCCGTCGTAGTGTACTACATTGACAGCTATTGAACAATTTAAGGCGACATCTTTTGAAATAATATTGCATAAGAGTGACTGATAATTAATTATAAACGATTGCACAGCTCCCATTTTTTTTTTTCACAATCACTCTTTAAAGACCCCTCTTAAAATTCTTTCTTACATGTTCCTTGATATTGGCATTTTGTTTAGAATAAGTGTTTTATACGAGCGCCAAAGTCCCAGCAGTGGATGGGATAGATGAAGCTGATATATACCGGCTCATTTCCGCACGCTGGCGCTGGTTAGTACCTCGTAAATGGTACGATTTCCGAACGCTTTCGGTAGATCAGTATATATCCGGCCCAATTTTCGTAAATCTGTATCATCTTTTCCAGATGCAAAAATAACTACTATGTTCTTGGAATTATTTATCTACAGTAGTGGCAACTAAATCAAAAATAGGTTGTGGCGACATCTAATTTGTGGTAAGCGCAAAGTGCGTGTAAGAGTTCCTTCACAGAAGTGCAGAAATCTATCAGATTGTCACAATATATTGATGCAATAGTGGATTTATAGAATTCTTCGATTGCTTTCTTAAATCAAATTAATATAAGTATATAATTATAGCTTTAATATTGTGTGATAGATTTTAAATTTTTTTCTTTAGAATATGAGAAATAGATTCCAGCGACATCTAGTAACCAGTAGCGCGTCAGAATGTAGACGACTGTATTCTGTGGTAAGGATATACAATGAGAGTTTTAAGATTTTGTAAAATAGATGCCGCCACAGGGAAATTTATTTTTTACCTGACGGATAAAATGAGTATTTTTTATTTACCTCTTTTTTTAGAAATAATGAGATGGTACTATATGCATAATGAATATATTCGTGGCTATTAAAAAATATTGGCAAATAAAACAAAGTTTTCAAAATTTAAAATATCTTGACAATATAAACACTGGGTTAACATTGGGTTAACATATGTGTAATAAGTGGCCTGTCAAATGCCAAAACGTGATTAGATCCATAAAGTTCGCTTTCAAAATTATGTTTGTCCGAAATTAAACTAAAAAAATATGACTGATGTAGAGAATAAATTAGATGAAGATTATTTATTCTACTTGGGTTTCACAACCAGTTTTTTTCACCGTATCCCTGATCCCGCAGATGTAGTAAAATGCCAGGTATAGGCGCCAAACTTTTGTCTCAATTTGCGGAGCGAAAAGGCGGTTTATTTTTTATTTTGCATATATAGGTTTGGTTGGAGAAATTATGCGGTACCCCCGCGATCGGCATTCAGCAGAAAAGGAACAGGAACATTTTTCTTTCCAATCTGGTCCTTTGCATGCAAGAGGGCAAAATTACGGGGCCTTTTGTGGAAAATCCACAGGAAGTAGATCTGGGTGATCCTTCTAAGTATTTCGGGGAAATGCAAATGAATATTCAGGTATGACCTTGCTTTCATATTATGCTAGCAATATTTGCCAAGTAGTGAATTATAATTATAGGAACCAGATTGGTTGGAAGAAATTGCATCTGGAGGTGACAGAGATGCAGGAGAAGTGGAAGAAGAAAATTTGCGTAAAGATGGAAGGACGTATGTAGCCACTAGAGCCATGCCCGGAGGTCAAGGAGCTTTTGCTTATGTCGCAGTGTCCTTGGCAGAACAAGAGCCAAAGTGGTTAGGTGGTGGTGAAGGGTATGCGCTGTTCTTCTGCCTTTACAGAAATTTAGAAAAAAATACTTGTTTGAATTTGGTTATTGCTGTTATCAGTTTTCTTGTTTGTTTTCTATGGTGGCAAGTATGATTTTGCGGCTTTATTCTGTGGATTAAGTAATGTTTTTCATTGCTTTTTAATGTACTCATGCGTTATTCCTATCTCGTTATTTACTATAGGTCAATTCAAAGCAGTAATATGATTTTAAATTTGTCGCGTATCTTCGTCTTATTAATTACTAATTTAACGTTGAAAGGAACCTGTTTTATCTTTCATTTTATTAGAAAAGGATGGGTACCTTCCCGGAACTTTTGTAGCTGACATATTTTTCCCTTTTATTTTATTAACGACATTTCAAGACCGGGGATTCGAGTGCCTTTTATCTTTATCCAAACCTTTTATTCCGGTACTAACATTGGCTTTCTGCTCCAGATAGTAATATGCAAATTTCTTGTCTAATTCATAAGCACGAATTTTATTACTTTATTTTGCTTCGTCTTTCCTTTTTACGTTTTTTAATTTGCTTCCGCTTTTTACGACAATGTCAATAACTCCCTTGTTTGTTTCCCTGCTATCGTTTCCCCTTGTGTAAGGTATAGCGGTATATGATTAATAATAAAAAAGTTTATTGTGTTATCGCGATGCCATTATTTCAAATTTTTTAAATTTTAATTTAAATCTTGTAAAATTAAACATTCTTTTACGGAATACTTTAGAAATAAATAAATGAAAACTGATTGATAGCTAGTTTTATACTGACGCAAAATTATGTGGGGACAAATCTTCCGTACAAATATTCAATCTAACTTGAATTCTTTTAACATTGACCTTCCTTAGGGCATTCGAAAGTCATATGCGACAAAAATTCCAAGAATTCGTTCCGGAACCGACAGAAATGGAGAAAATTTTAGCGCGCAGAAAAGATCCTAAAGAGAGAGAGCGTGTCATAGCTTTCTACGATATCCTAGTCCAAAATATTAGCGACGAATTGGATGGCGAACTACAACCAGAAAACAACGAAACCGTGAACGGCCTTCTCGACCAGATGGTCAACGATTTGAAGAGCAAAGGACAGTACGAACCGTTTCAGTTTCTACCAGAAAATAAGAGGCGTATCGAGCTGTTACTGATGCTCCATGAGCGCGTGCATAGTCGCAGAGAAAAGGTGAATCTGATGATGATTTTGTCTGGTTCTCTTTTATTTATTTTGGGGGGAAATAGGTTAAAAAACGCGAAGAGGTTTTGGACAATATAGAGGCTACCTTACCGAAATCCTTCTTCGATGCCAGCATAGCTCAAGATGATAAGTATGAGTTGCCTAGCATTATGTGGGGAGCAGGCCATCAACAAGCATCCCAGCAAGAAGCATTTTATGAAATTGCAGGAACTATATCCGGAATTCTTGAATAGGAAGTAAGTTGGGTTCTTTTAGGCATTATTTAAACTAATTTATAGTTAATTTAGAACTCATTTTAAACAGTTTAAAGTATTGAAAAAGATATTAGAATTCTATCTAGAACAATGTTGCACCATCTACATATCAAATGTAAAATGTTATTTATAACTAGAGACCGGATTATATGCAAAGTGCATATATTTTATTTTTTGCATCTTTAATTATAGCCTATATGTAGACGTATTACACTAATTGAAGTTAATTAGCGCTAATTAGTGATTGCATATATTGCATATTTAAGCTTTTTCTTATCCTTTCTATTAGTAAAAATTCCTAGTAATTCCTGATGTAGATCGACAACCGACAATTCTCAGAACGATAAATCTTTTACATTGGTTCCTCTAATACTTTTTTCCAAGAACTGCACGTGTTTAATTTCTCCTAGCAGAAGGGATGTGGTAAATACGTTTTATTATTATTAATTTCCAAATAAACTATTCATTCATTGAATATCTTTGAGCGAAACAGCATGTAATTGTGTTACGTTTTTAAATACTGTGCGTACCTACATACAATGAGTATAGCGAACAAAATTTCTTTATGGATTAAGCCATATCCTGAACTGGTAAAGGATGGCGACAAAATATTTTGTCGAGCCTGCAGTAAACTGGTAAGTTTAATTTTACTAGAAGCTTTACAATTGTTTTTAGATTCTTTAATTTTTGATATAAAATGACTATTGTTGTTGTACCTGATTGATCAGCACGCTAACTCCATCACATATTGGAAAATGTGAAAAACTGAAGCGATCCGCATGTGTGCAGCAATCTATACGTCAATGTGTAGCATAAACTTCACGAAACTCAGAACAAGAAGAATATAATACGGATCTGTGTAACACATTAATTTCGTCTAACATACCATTAGCAAGATTAAACAATGTTAATTTGAAATCGTTTCTGCAAAAATATTGCAAACGTAATATACCTGACGAAAGTACCTTACGAAAAAATTATGTCACATCTTGTTACCAGCAAACAATAGCAGAAATTCAACAATTGGTAGGGAATAATTTTATTTATATCATGGTATATGAAAGTACGGATAAGTGTGGCCGTTATATTGCCCATTTGTTAATAAGAATTCTTCATGAAGATATTGTAGGTAAATCATATTTAATTTATTGTAAAGAACTTCAAAAAACAAATAATGTGACAATTGCCCAATTCGTTCAAGAAGGTTTATTAAGTTTCTTTTTATCTGGAAGTATACCTTGTGAAAAAAAATTGCTAATGTTGTCCGACGCTGCACCATACATGATAAAAGCCGCGCAAAATTTAAAAATTTTTTATAGTAACATTATTTATACCACTTGTTTAGGTCATGGGTTCAATCGTGTAGCCGAAGACGTTAGGAATCAATTCCCTTTGATTAATGATTAAATTAGCAATGTCAAAAAAGTATTTTTAAAAGCACCTTTACGAACGACTTCCCGCTGTTAAGTTGCCTCCTGAACCGACTATTACGAGATAGGGTACATGGTTAGAGACTGTAATTTTTTTCGCCGATAATTTTGAAGGAATAAAAAATGTAATTCTTGAAATCAGTGCCGACTGCATTGCTCTAGAAAACTGTTAAAAGATAATAACATCAACAGAATTGCTACAAAACCTTTTGTATATTAAGTCAAGTTATAGCTTTGTTTCAAGTTCCATTCGTAAACTAGGAACGCAAAAGATGTTGCTCTCGGAATCAGTCGAAATAGTAGACGAATTTCATATGCTATGTAAGAAGGTTAAGGGTACAATAGGTAATTTTACATACGATGTACGGGGATTTGAAATTTAAGAAAGTTAAGAAAATTTTAGAAGGTGAAACAGTAAGCGATTTCGACTTTAATTTTAGTTTAGAATGTATTGCAAAGTTAAAAAATGCACCAATTACATTGTGGATGTTGAAAGAAGCTTTTCTATTTCGAAACATATGTATTCTGATAGAAGACAAAACTTTCTTTTACACAATTTTGAAAAACATTTAATTATAAATTGTTTTAGAAATATGTTGTGAAAAAATTTTATGCAT
Source organism: Protaetia brevitarsis (assembly GCA_004143645.1). NCBI lineage: Eukaryota > Metazoa > Arthropoda > Insecta > Coleoptera > Scarabaeidae > Protaetia > Protaetia brevitarsis. The sequence goes on from RXPK01000213.1 coordinate 1,808,763, forward strand.
AAAGTTAATGTTTAAATTTCTGCTCTTATTTATTTTATGTAAAAATTTTGCATATTATCGCAATTTTTTTGCATATATGCCCCAAGTTTATGCATATTTCCTCAAAAATCGATGCATATATATGCGCATATATTCCAGTTTTTCATTGCATATAATCCGGTCTCTATTTATAACTATTATAATGAATCATACCAAAGTAAAATATCATGAATAACATAAGAAAATCATTCAAGTACCTTGTAACTTTTGTGTTCTATTTTCTTCTTTTATTTCTATTCTCAGATCACGGTCAGATGTTCTATTTCTCTCTTAAATTCTTTTTACTTTCTTTTACTGTTAAAACTGTAGGGAAGGTTTCTGTAAAATAAAAGAACCATATAGAGTTTATATTGTTCTTTTATATTTATTGTTTAATAAAACATTAGCTGGGCAATTCTTCTATAAAAAAACAATAATCTATATTTATAAAACTCCTTTCATCTCTTCTTCTAAAATAACATTAATATAATAACATAAGAAAATCATTCAAGTACCTTGTAACTTTTGTGTTCTATTTTCTTCTTTTATTTCTATTTCTCAGATCACGGTCACATGTTCTATTTCTCTCTTAAATTCTTTTTACTTTCTTTTACTGTTAAAACTGTAGGGAAGGTTTCTGTAAAATAAAAGAACCATATAGAGTTTATATTGTTCTTTTATATTTATTGTTTAATAAAACATTAGCTGGGCAATTCTTCTATAAAACACAATAATCTATATTTATAAAACTCCTTTCATCTCTTCTTCTAAAATAACATTAATATAATCCTTTTATAATATCTAATCATCTAACTTCTCAACACTCTAATACGACCTCAAATATTCTGACAATATCCAAATTACATCCGCCTGCTTTAAGAACGTTATATACGTTGCGAATAATTTCCATTTTAACAGTAATAGCTTACAAAGTTTGTCGAGGCGACATATAACCCGCCAATCTTGAGGGAAGCGACCCTTTTGTGGCAGTTTCGCTTTGCACCCCTTATCGGCGAGACTATTTGGAAGTTCGCGGCTGGAGGTCGCCATAGTCGGAAGAAAATCCGTTGGGTGGCCACAGACATTGCCTAGCGGACACTAGCGGACCAATTCTTGGGACAAATTAGTCGGCCGGAGGGAAGTCGCAGGAAATACCCAGCGCGCAGTAAACTTTATATTCTCCCTTATTCAATAATTGTCAAATTTATCATTGCTTCCAGTGTTTTTTTTTTATACTTACAATCTAACTTGTCGAGAGAAAGGGTAATAATTGAAAATCTATTCTGAAGTAATTAGGCAATTTTAGAGTTGTCGCAGATTTGAGCGCTATTCGTTAAAAGTTTCCTTTTACTACCAGAGCGAAACGATTATATTCAGTTACCTAACTGATTCTAGACACTTCAATTTAGTTCTAATTTGCAGAAGGTGTTATCCGTAATCAATTATAATCAAATTTCGGAGGAAAACATAAATCTGAGATTCACTGAAATATATAGTGCTATAAATATCACGAATCTATCCGACGACGCTAGGTCTTGGTTGATCGTAAAGAAAGCGTAAAGCTTTAATTTATATATTCTCTCGGGCCCAAATACGTTTTCTGCTTTGCCGAATATTTTATCGTAGAGATTTATGGGGCAAGATGACATTATCAGCAAACGGTTGAAAAATTGCTATGGTGTCAAAAGAAAAGTTTGGCCTCAAAAAATAAAACAAATCTCATCTTTCACTTTCCACGCAAGTTCATTGGCAGTAAGGCGAGGTGAGAGGTTGCGTTGTGAGTTTCGGTGAAACGTATTATAGAAGCTGGGTTATTTCAACCAGAGGTAGCATTTAATAATACAATTCTCTCATCCTTTGCAAACTGGTTAAAGCGCGAGAGAACGGATCATGGCAAGCTGAATCGTCGCTGTTGTTACGAACAAGTTTGTCATAATCAAAGTGCGGTGATTTTAGGTTTTTGACCCCCACCATATCCTTACCACAAACCGTTGCGGTTGGTAGGGCAAGCGGCGAATGGGGTGTGACGTATTTGAGGGCCAAACAGTACTACCAATCCAATGATTTAATAGGTATCAAATGTAAAGAATTTTTTTTTTTGAAATCCTATTAAAATCAACCAAAACTGTTTTTTTTTGTCATTTCTTTCAATCAAATTTTGGATAATTCACATTTTTAAATGTAATTTTCAATTGAATGCAAAATCATTTTGAAAAAAAATCATTGTGATTAGCACATTTATTAAGAAATGTAAATGTTATTGCTTTGTGATGAATGATTCTCTTAATGTAAAGTATTTTTACCTTTAGTATAAAATTTCATTTTTGGTTATTTTAGTGCAATGGAACGAATAAAGCATTAATTGATTAGAAGGTTTATTTTAACTGAACATGTTCTACACTTCTTTACCTCTTACTTTCATACTTGTTTGTAAAATTTCAGTAATTGTAAGTTGTTCATATTTTTTTAATAGCAAATGAACTATCTATTATTGGTACAAGTATTAATGTTAACAGTATTGGAATTTGGAATAAAGAAAATGCAGACAAAAAAGAAAAAAATAATTAATGATTGCGAGTGTAGTATTTTATTTTTCCTTTTTTTTACAAATTCATTTATCAATTCTTTTTATTCCACTTCCTCAAACGAATGAAAGTCATTGTTCGAATAAATTTGATTACCACATCTTAATATATACCGCAGGAACCATCCAAACTCCAACCAGCTATATACGTTGTTATATGCATGAAGCGCACGCTTCTGTTCGTAGTTGATGTGGCTCGTGCAGTATGCTGAATATTATAAAGAAATACAACTAAGATTCAAGAAGTTCCACTGCAACGCTATAAAAAACTTATCCACACAAAACCTAAAACGAACTTATAACACCTAACTAAATAAAGTCAGTATACACGTAGATCGAATCTATTACAAGCAGAAGCTGAGACAAAACATTAAATAAAACTAAATAACGTGTTCTAATCGATTTAAAAATAAACTGAAACTTGTTAAGATAAACTTGGTAATTTGGTAAATCAACAACGATGGCGACAGTCGAGTGATGACGTATCTGAGGCTCATGCGCGAAAAAGACTTGTTTTGGTTTTCAGTTGAGCATATCTTATTTTATTGTATCATTCGCACGCCTAACAGTGCTATATCGGTGTTCACCTTAAAAAAAAAATGCCAAAAATACCCCAAAAATAGGTGGCAACTGAGCTACTTCCTATTTTTGGGGTAATTTTACCACATTTTTTTTAGAGTGTTGCAGGCGTACATACGTACTTATATAGGTTTTATTTGGAAAATCAGCGTAAATATACGCTAATCGTATACACACAGTAGCATAATATCTATCCTACTTAATACTTAATTGTTCAAATCTATTGCAATTTGTTTTGAGAGTTTATGTTTGGTTCTTATTCTTTTATTGATAAAGTTCTTAGCAGGTAGTTTTTTTTTCAGAGTTTAGAGGGTTTTTTGTCAAGAGGTACCCAAGCTTCTATTATAGAAAAGTCCATTGCTTGCATGTTAACTGTCTTTACTGCATTATAATGCGTTCTACCAGTTTGTTGATTAATGATTTTGAAAATACCGTTACTCGTTACTTAAAGATGGTTTAGTACATTCTAATATTTTCGATGTAAATGTAAAAAAAATCGCATTTGACCCTTGATGTTGCTACCAAAAAACATGCTGATAATATGAAGCAACCTATAAAAGGCAACTTTTACAAGGATCTATACAACGCTTTTGCTGCTGTAAATATTTCGCTTCATAAAATTCAAAACCCTGCTTTAAAATCATTTTCAGAAAAATATACTAGTAGGCATGTTCCAGATGAATCTACTTAACAAAAGATTTTTTGACACCCTCAAGAATGGATAGAATATTATGGAATGAAGGAGTATTGTGTACAGAGGAAATTGAAAGACTGTGACATTGCTTGCATTCGCTAAAGTTTTCAATTTAAAAACACTTACACAGAATTGGTAGGATTCTATGGGTAATTAAAATATGCCATTCGAAGATCGGAATAAAATCTGGTGATTTAGTGTTAGTATATTTCTTTCTCTAAAAGCAAATTTGCCTCGCATATATAAGCACTGACGTGATTTAGTCCTTGTGGGATTTATAACCTTGGGCACTGACTTTTAATCGGGGATGTCTCTATTTATAGGCCCGGTGTGAGAGAGGTCGAAGACCTTCCGACGGTCGGATCCGACCGGACCATAGGACAGGGGCGTTAAATATTTGAACATACTTTAAAAGAACATGCGGAATACATGAGTACACAATGAATGGAGATGAACTGGTGTAAGCGCCGTTGAAAATAGATATTTTCAGAATCAGACACGTTGTTTCCGAAGGGTCAATTACTAGAAAGCTGTTTAAAACCTTCGCTTGTTATAGAAATTGTTATTAAATATGTGTCTCTTTCAACTTTTTCAGATTTATAAGGCTTTTAGCTAACCAGAAAGAAGAAATGGCATTGAGAATGCAAAAACGACACGACAACATCGTGTCGCAGATGAAGAAGGAATTACGCGTCGAAGGAGAAAAGTTGATCAAGTGGGTAGAAGTAAGTAAATATTCTGTTACACGAGGATGTTATTATGTTTACCGTTAAAAATGTTATAGGAAGCCAGAATCGCCTGCGATAGAGCTCTAGAAGTTCTCAAAGTCATCCAAGAGCAACGAAAATCTCAGTTGAAGAGCGAATTGAAAATGCAACGGAAAAAAGGCGGCGAAACCAGCAAGACCGCCCTCTACGAACAGATGCGGCAAGCCCTCTACGATCAACAGCAACAGGTGGAGAATGAGGCTGAAATTGGACGAGTCCTCACCGATGAGATCAATAATCTGAACGCGCAAACCGAGATGATACACCAGGTGACCAACGACAGCATCCTAAAGAAGGAGGAAGCGAATATGGCGCTGATGAGGAACATCAAGAGGTTGAAGATGGCCATCGAGCATAACGAGGGTGTGTTGACCCATTTGGAGACTATGAGCGCTGTTCATGAGAGTCGCAAGAAGAAAGCTCGAGAATTGGAACAATTTTACGTCTAAAGAAATATAGCAGTCACGTTAATTACTGTGGTTATGTGCAGCATTCAATAAAGTACTTATATTTGCCTGTATGTGTTTAAAAAAAAAAAGTCAACATTCTATTCCAACAAATTTCGAAGGCATAAAAAATAAGAATCACAGCAAATTAAGAGCTAACTTTTTTTTATGAAAAGTGGTTTCAGCGAATATTTAGGAAAAATTACAGAAAACCAAGAAAAAAGGCCGATAGGTTATTATTTAACCATAAAAGGTCTTTAGATTCCTTTGAATTAAGCATCAAATGTACTGTGATTATTTGATCAGTGTGTTCTTAAGTGTTGTAAATTCTTAACGCTTCCAGCAAGCATGATCGTTTACTTGATTTAAAATGGATTTCTGCATTGCGCTATCTGTTCCGTGTTACTACTCTATGACGTTAATTTGGCACATACGATAACTTGTGATTGGTCAGGTATTTTGTAGGTAGGTAGGTGGGAATAGACGTTATATATAGACTAACTCGGAGCAGATATTTGAAAGCACCCTTGAAGTATATGAGTCGTGATGTAAACCTCAACATTCAATCAAGTCATCAAACCTTGAGCAGTTGATATTGCGTGTATGAACCTTACGTATAAATTTTATTCTATAGTCTGTTTTTTAATTCGACGGAGTGACAGAAGACTAAAAATGTAACGTATTTGTTGTTCTTGGTTCAATTCGAAAATACCGCTAAAAAGACAAGCCCGACACTACAAGGCACAAATTGAGAATCTTTGACGTTTGACATAAGATTTTTATTTTATGCGAATATATATTATACACAGACATTTCATTACATGAGACTCCCTTCATATCCTTTTAAACTGTCCTTTTCAGAACTAATCTTAGAGTGTTATTCCCCGTAGAACGACCAGTCACATACTTGGTATATCACATAGATGTCGCTGATTTCATTGGTGTTGTGTCAATATGGCTTGCTCCTCCCATTATTTGCGTGACTCCGTCGTTTAAAAAATAGACTATAGTGACAGCTTCAATCCATTCTGACATCTAAAATGTACATTCAATAGCCGGCTGTATAGACATATTTTTTTGTATAATTAACGTGTTAGACGAATGGAAAGATACATATATAGAGAGAACAAAATTGCGATTAGTACAGTACCCAGTGTACATAATTCTCAGAAGACGAGAAATAACAATATTTAACCTGACTGTGTCCTTTCAGCTAAGAGACCTGTTACGATGCGAAAATAATTTCTACTGAGCTGCAGTAGTTCTTCAGTTTTTTTTTTGATGACCCTTAATAAAGATCTTCCCATCAATTTGCCTTGTTGTTTAAACCCAATAGTCTTTGTGTTCCTTTTTGCCCCAACTCCTCACCTGCTCTCGTGTTGTGTTCTGGGTCCATATATGAAGCGTATGACTCTTTTCTTCCACATCAAAATGACTTTATTGCGGTCTGTTAGGCTATTTAGTTTTCGAATACATTCCAAAACCAGTCTTGCGGTGTTCAAGTTACAAACATCTCTAAGCAAAACATTGTTTCCTTAAATTGATCGCTTGAACATTTGCTTCCCACGTCAAGCAAGCATCCAACATGACACCTTCACAGTCGTGTTCAGTTTCATATTAGGTACTGCTGTGTACTGATAGTAATCATGAAAATGCAAAATGAAAATTAAAAATGAAAAAGAAAAAACTAAATTAGCTAGCTCAACGGATAAAATTTTAAAGGGCGCAAAAGAACAATTAACCTCAGAGTTACTCTCGCGAATTAAAACTTGAATCTAATCACAAAGAGTAAATTGTGAGCGAAAGAAAACTGACTTTCTTAAATACCCCAAAAATTGAAAAGGTTTACTTTAAAATAAAGGAACAGAAATTTAACTCAACAACGTTAATTAACAATCAAAAATTTATTAGTAAAAGAAAAAAAAAAGCAGAAAAAAAAACCGTGAACAAGACAGGTACCTAGGCCTAAAATAAAAAACTGCACGTGGTTCTAAATTACAATAGGAACAATGCTTTTCCATATAAAAAGCAAAAGATTTACTTGTCAAGAAGAATAATTCAATATCTTTCAAATCATCCACGTGTATCAAATTAACACAAACTAAATTAAGCGTGGGAAAATTCTAGTATATTACAAAAATTAAAACTAAATGCAAGCACAAAGATTCTATTCACCCAACCCGAGGTGATTAATTAAAAACGAATCAGCAAAATTTAAAAACGAAAAATTAACTTTAAACTAAAATATATTCCCGAACAAAAATAATAAATGATCTTACATCTATAATGTGTACACATCAATATAACAACAATTATTATAAAATGAATTCCTTGATTGGCTAAATAAAAGACAATTTATGCTAATTAAATTACGAAATCAAAATTAAATACAAAATGGCAGCAACGAAAAAAAATACATGTACTCACGCTGACTGTCGACCAAGGAACTGCGTGACAAAAATTTTTCAAACAACAACAGCTGCGTACAACGCAACGCACAAAATCTCCAGCAAAATAAAAAAGAAAAGGCGCTAACATACAAGAGCAAATAAAAGGCATCTAAATAAGTGAAATAAATTTAAAAAAACTGAACACTTAAATAAATAAATTAAACAATTAACTCATTAACTTAATCTTATATAAAAATTAAATCTACATCTGTGAAAACTCTCTCGAAACATTGACAAAGGCTGAACGGAGTAAACAAGACAAAATCTATGCAACTTAAAAAAAAACCTCTCGTGAAAACTGGGTGTCCGTCCACAGCAGTACGTACACGACTTAATAGACTTTAATTTGATTTCGACACTTTCAAAATGCACCGCTACAGTTGTGCCCTCATTCAGTGTTAGAAACTTTTTGATTGACCACATTATTTGTTCATACACACGTATACTGATAGTAACAAGATCCGTTAATGAGTTAGCTTTTAACAAGATTGTGTCATTTACGTAACATACGATTTTACAACTATGTATGTTTGATTTTTCCAAATATTGAAATATATCATTCCTGTATGTAATATATAAGAGTGGACCTAAAATAGAGCCTTGCGGGACACCCGCAACAATCTCATTGCTATTGTGACCGTATGCATTAGTTAGCAGTTTCACACGTTGATGTCTTTCGTTGACTTTTTTCTAGTAAATTTAAAGCTTTTCCTCGAACTGCGTAGCGCTGCAGTTTCTCCAGTAAGGGTTCATAGTGTAAAGTTCTCGCAGGAAAAACCGGAACACCAGCAATCGATAATTTTAAAATTTCTTAGGTGGAAATGCAACTTTCGGAGGACATATTCACTTGTCAAAGCCATTAATAACTTATTTATGTATATTATTGCGATCAAAGGTAAAGACTAAATTTATGTATCAAGTTCAAAAACAAATGTTTTAGCAAGAAATTGTCGAATATGCTTTCGTACAATTTTTGTTGTGAATATAAATGCAATAATATTGTGAACAGTTGCTAATGCAAGCTTTTCTTTTATAAAACAAGTAAATGCTCCATTAATATTTGCAACACAAGTTTGTAAAATAGTAATTTAATTTGTTGAACTCCACATGAAAATGATTGATAAGTAGCAGTAGGTACAGTAATCGTTAATTTTAATTTTGAAACCTAAAACATCTGTTTAGAATTCTGTATTCTCTGCAGATGGCAATAATAATTTGTGGCATATTTTAATCCTTTTAGATTATAGGATTAGAAACATTTTCTCCAAATAATATTGTTAAAATTCAACCTTCCTTCGCATTGCTACATGTTTTGCGAGGATATTTCCCTGTTTATTTTAATGCAGGTATTTTCTTATCATCTCTCAAGAACACGCCGCGCCGTCATCGAAACTACAATGTATTTTATTATCCCATGTATAAAGCTTCTTTTCTCTCTATTTATGTTTCTGTTTAAACCTTGACACAATTCATCCTGTTGAAAGCTTATTTACACCCAAAAAATTTGAAAATTTTCAATTGCTGTGTCCCAATTTTTCCTGCGATAAGTGTACACTATCAAATGCGTTAGAATAATCAACAAACGCATCCAACATAATTGATTTTTTTATTTATTCCGTTTACTATGTTCGAAAAAGCGGTGTGTCTACTCTCTTCGAGTGTACAAAGCCATGTTTGGCAAATGGAAAAGCAATTAATTGTCGTTAAAAAGAAATTCAAGTTGACTCATGCACAGCTAATTCAAACAGTTTCTGCAAAGGTTTAGTAAATAAATGGGTCAATTATTTTTAAATGATCTTGGATTTCTTTTTGGCATATCGGTTGTACAACGGCTAGTTTAAAATCCGATTGATATAATCCACTTTCAAACATAAAGTTTATTAATTTATATTCTATACTTTTAAGATTTTACAAGATTATTAGAAACTTCATCATACCCACTTGCATATGAGAAGATGTGTTTGTTTATTAACTGTAAAGTATAATTTTCTGTGCTAGGATTCAAAAATACCTAATGAAATATTCGGGAATACATCTTCATATAATTATAACAAAAACCTATTTCACCTTTATATAATTGCATTTCACAAAATAGATACTTGTTAAATTCTTGTTATTAAAGTATTTAAAATAGTTCTTTATATTCTCCATTAAAATAAATTAAAACCTTTGTATCTCCCACAGGTTCACTCATTGTTTGTACTTACTAGATTTACTTTTAACCTTCCAAGTCAAATGGATGTTTAATGTCTAATACTGTCGATGACTGCTTCGTTAGAAAACTGTGTAAGTTTAACTGAAGTTAAAGTTATCATTAGAGCGCTCTAATATTGGCTAGGAGACGCGTGATTTGTTTGGTTTATAGTTTTAGATAAGTAAATATTTTCTTACGAACGTTTACCTGATCCGAATAGGAATTACTTACATCAAATAAGTATTTTTTTATGTTTAGCTGCGCGTTGTTTGTCACGAGCGCGATATGATGGACGATTACGAGTCCTGTTTGGATTTATACAATTCTATTTTCATTGGAGAATATTACGGCCCAGGCCTCCCATGATAAAACAAACGAGGCGATCGATAACAATTTATCACTGGGGTTACGAAATTGGCGTCAATTAGATGGTGCGAGCGAAGTTACTTAAATAAGGATGGGGGCTAGAAATGCCGGGGTATTTAGCGGAAACTGATAAACAGATTCGGAAGCTACCCCGTGGGAAAGAAGAGATGGGTAAACAACAATAAAGTCTGAGAAAATTTGAGTACCTATCCCTGAGCCCGTTATCGGTGTGATCGCGGGAGTGTCTTGGAAATAAAATAAAATTAACGCTGGGAAAGTTCAACATTATCTCTAAATATTTTTTCTCCCAATGTCGTCAATGTTCCAACATTGCATTTATTGTAAATACCATATATCTGTCTCATAGTATATGCAACCAACTTGGCACAGTATTTCGAGATTGTTCGCTCCTTCTTAATTTTCCATTTTTCTATCTATTCATTATCATTTATTTACAAATTGTATTCTAATGTGTTTTATTAGTGTTTGATGTCCTGTGTTGATATTATAGATCGGTAATTTTTATTTTGGTAAGCATTATCATTGATTCTTCCTCCTGGCATCTGTACGTATTTAAGTCTTAATTTTCGGTAACACTATGACGCTCAGGACGAAAACACCAAGTTTCTCCCAGGCGGTTATAAAGATTTATAAAAATTTATGATTTGGTTGTCTTCGGTTTGGATATAATTGTAAATATCTCCAGGCTGCAGCAAGTCCATTAAAATCTGTTTCAGCAAAAACACATATGTCTCACATTTCACTATTTGAAAAGTCATTATGCTGTGGCATTTCTTATTACTACTTATTCTTGTACAAATAAGACAGAAAAAGATAAGGCTACTTGCTTAGCACTTTTGGACACAAGCTTCACAAGCATAAATAATGTTAGCTGCCAGATGGATAATCCAACTTTGTATTTTAAGAATTAAAAATTAGTAGCACGAAATGTATTGAAACTTTAGAATGCAAATAACTCGAAAACGGATCAAGATATCAAAATTAAACAAGTATGTATTTTTCATGTAAAAAATGTTGCTCTTTCAACTTTTCTATTCGGTTTATGTGATTCTGCAAACATAAAAAATATAAGCTTCGATTTACCTATTCAACAGGGTCTAACTAGCGTCCTCTAGGAGCAACGGTAGAAGTGATAACAAAATCCTATTCATCATGCTGAAAAACGTAATAATACCAATTTTCACGTTGATTCTATAAATATTTACTGAATAATTGGGAAATTTAGAAATAAAATTATTAACTTGAACATCCTGTATGTCTTAAACGAGCAACATCTGTATAAGGCATATTGCGCTCAATACTCATACTTTAGGCTTTACTATTGCCAGTTTCCAGATTTCCCATTTTTAAAGACTCACACTGTATATCAATACACTATTGTCTTTTATTTATTCTTATATTTATTTACCGGCAACTATAAAACTTTTGAATAAGAGTTCCCTTTTAAATTAGGTAGGTAGCTTGGGTTTGAGCTTCACTATGTTCTGTTTAAAGTGCAACTTAACAATTAATAAACCCGCTGATAAGTTTTTTAAATGCGATGGATGCGATAGGCCGGTTCACACTAACTGTTCTGAATAAACTTCTGCGGAATTGAAGTGCCTTGAATTAAGACTTAACAATAAACGCAGAATAAAATACATTTGCGTTGATTACGAACAAGGGGTTCAGCAGATTCTCAAATTAGTTAGTTTAATTAATGATCTCAGCGAGCAGGTGTGCAGTCTGGAGGAAAGATATCGTGGTAATAATCATTCCAAGTTTCCTGTTTTGCTTTCCACCCTGTCACTTAATCAGGAAATCATCAATGAGATTTCTGAGAAAAACAAGCGAGCTATTAACATAATTTACGGCGCTCCTGAGAATAGTAATACAAAACAAGAGAAAATTGCTCAGGACACATCCTTGGCAATGACTTATCTTGTCTGAACTTGATTTTTCGGATCAGGAAATTACTTCCATACGCCTGGGAAATTTGACCCGAACAAAGGATGCTAGAGCACTCGCGACAAATATCATGATATTAATTTGTCTCTTTCTTATAAGTCCTTAAATATCGAAGCCAATAGTCGACTTGAAAAAAGCGAACAGAATCTCAAAATTGAATACAGAAACGGAACACCAATGATAATGTTGACGGAAAACTAATTCCTCCCAACAGTTGTTCCACCTCTGCAACGCTGTATTACCAAAATTCGCGAGGACTGAATTCGAAAACCCATACTTTTTATAAAAACGTCGCTGACATGTTCTTTGATATAATTCGTTTTCTTGTTGGAAACATTAAATTTAAATTTTATTAAACAAATTCAGTGATATCCCCAATATCTATTTCTCACCGTCGCCAATTTAACCTCTGAGATAATGCTCTAGCTTTTCGATCACCACTCATCAGCGTTGTATATTCAAGTAAAACATGTCCCGTTGTATCTACCCCACTACATTTACAATACGAATCATTAACCCTCCAAATTCTATCCAATTCTATATAACTATGATTTACAATTACTGTGATCTGTTATGAAATCCACCGCCTGATACACCAAATCCTCATTTCTCTAAAACGTTACCGATAAATTTCCTAATCCACGCCCAATTTAAAGCGGTATCCTATCTACTCTGCTAATCATTATCAAGTTTACTCCGCAAGGTCTTAGCTACATTAACCGAAACTGACCCGTATCTAATTATCGCGCTATCTCCCCTAGACACTGCCTCTTTCGCTAATTGATCCGTCGTCCAAAAAAGTTTTACACCCTTCTCGCATAACAAATCTCAAGTATCTAATAACAAATCGGTCGGATTTTTTAAATTCTCCTAAAATTCGTCCCGTATAAATTCTTACGCGCGTCTAAAATAACATACCGTTTGATTTATTACAACTAATTCTGCTTAAAAATTATCGCAATGATCTGATAATTTAAACTTTTGATTAATTATTTCAACACCATTTAAAAACCCTCTTCAAAAATACTTATAAATTTGTAATAAATAATAGTTTTTAATTCGGCGAGATGAATGCGGCCCTCTATATCTACTCCCCTTTTGTAAATTGCCCGCTTCTAATCTAATTCCACCCACCTTAATTAAACCCCTAAACCCTATTTTATTTACGTTCATACGAAATATAAGTTTCCTCAAACATAAATCTACTGGTTTTATCCGAAACTACGCACTTCACGTCGGCTGAAATAAATGAATATTCGTTTGCGGGCCCAACCGTAAGCAATCTTTGCGCTCCAATTAATTTTTTTTTGTTTCATGAATTTTACTCGCGTCCACTCTTATTGTCCCCACGTGACTGTAGCCGATGCTGTAATTTTATCAGTCTTTTCCCTACTTCTCACGATAACGTAGTGAATAAAATTAATCAGTGGCGGCTGGTACTAAAGGGCACCAGGGCACGTGCCCATCCAACCACCAAGATAAACACAGAAAGAAATTTTTATTTTATTATTTTCACGTATTTTTATAACGATGGTATCAAAGTTTCCTTCCGCACCACAGACACTAGCGCATATGCGACTGCTCAAAATTATGTTCTGAGGCACTATTTCCGATGTACCTATTTCGAGTATGAATCGGACGTCTCCGTTTACCTTCGTCATACGCGCTTATACGGTCGCTTTGGGGCACGCTATTTCGTGTCTCCAGTTAACGTCTTAAGTTCATTGTGACTGTATCGTTTTCAACGCGTATCGCGCATGTGTGATTTCAAAGGCTTGAAGTGACGTTTATTATTAATGATGGAAGTTAATTGAGTGCTAAATCTCTAAAAAAAACCCGCTCTCATTTGAGGAAAAACTTTTCATTAAGAAGAAAGGAAGGCATATTCCTGATTTTCAAATAAACTACACTTCCATAAGTAAAACTAGAACTCACAATAGAGTATTTAATAAAAATATATATAAAAATATGAGTGGATGTGCGGATGTTCACTAAGAAATAAACTATTTTGTTTTATCTGCTTAATTTTTAAGAAGAAGAATTTTTAAGCATATCGCAAATCGAGGGCAAAAAAACACGATAATTCCGTTTCTCACAGGAATGCATGCCTGGATTTTAATGTTCTAGGCAAAGTGTACAGACGTGAATAGTGAATAGTTAAACAGTGCTTATTTGCGATATAAAATTAAGTACAACGACAAAAATGGAATTGCGTCTATTTGAATTAACAATTCAAGATTTGAGAAACCTTGCTTATCGATGGTCTGAAAAATTGGGGAAAATTCGTTGTCGGACAAATGCAAAAAATGCTGGAAAAAATGGTTGATGGGATTTGTGAGACGTCATCCGAACTTATAAATAGAAAACCCGGAAGGAGAATAGCCGCAAGAGCCACAAGCTTCGACAGAATGGCAGTAAGACAATTTTTTGATTTGCTTAGCAAAGTTTTGAATAAGCATAAATTTACCGCAGATAAAATTTGGAACTGTGATGAGACCGGTGTCCAAAAGTCCAAAATAATAGTTTGCAGAGGCAGGAAACAAGTAGGCGCTTTAACTTCGGCAAAACGGGGAGCTAGTTACCATTGAAGAATGTTTTAGTGCAGCAGAAGCTTATTTACCCTCCAATATTAGTATTTCCACAGGGCGTATCAAAAAATTCGAGACGTGCATTCACGAATCTTGTGACGGAAATCATAAAAGTCGTGTCGTCTCACCTCTGGAGGTGGATACGAACTATAACCGGACGAAATACGGAAGATTATACCGCACCACTCCCGAAGGGCGGCTACGGTCTGTAATCGAGCGGAAAGCGGGCGGCTACGATCTATAATCGAAAGAGGGCGCGACAGATTGCGTCGTGGCACTCTCGGAGGGCGGTTACGATCTGCAATCGCGGAGAGTGGGAAGTTACGTAGCGCCACGCCAGAGGGGCGGCTACGATCTATAACCGCACGAGGGAACAGAAGATTGCGTTGCGCCATTTCCGAAGGGCAGCTACATTCTGCGATAGCGCGGGAAACGGTGAGCTATGTCTTGCCACTTCCGAGGGGCGGCTGCGATTTATAGCTAGAAAGAGCGGAGGAGTAGGCGACTAGGATCTGCCACGAATGCGATAAATGCACGGTTTATACCGTGACGCAGGTAGGGATTGAATCATGTATAGATTCTAAGTGCTGTGCGTAGGGATTTAAGCTTGCCTAGATTAAACATGCGAACCCGTGAGGACGCGACATATTAAGAATAAAAACTAAGAACTAAGAACTACGGTGTGGCGTAAAAAAAATTATTAAATAAACTGAAAATTTATGCAAAAATAAATTGCTAAATTAAAAGAAATACTAAAATTAATTTTTCCTTGTAACGGCACATTCGTTCTGTTAAAATTTATTAGGTTCAAAATATTGGAATGAGTTGTAGAAAAACGGAAAGTAATGAAAAAAACTAAGGTAAAAGCTTTTACAATATTCTTGCAGGCCTGTAATTCATCATTAATAATATTAATAAAAGCAACTAAAAAAGAAATGAGAGAAGCAGAACATTCTCTCATTTCTTTTTTTTTATTACCGTGAATATTTTTTTTTGCTTGCATTGTGTTCTCTTCTCCTAAACAACCCAGTCTCCAGTTTGAAAGTTTCTTCTGTCAGTGATTCTTTGCTGTCTTTTCTTACGTTTAAACTACGTTCGACACTACATGGGCTAATGAATTTATTTAAAGTTTCGATATGAGAATTCAATAATACAATCCGGGATCGTAACTCTTCAATTATAATATCTTTTTGTTTTAAAATGTATGCAAAAACATGTGGTTCCAAACTGTCTAAACACAGGTCACCATTCTCCATCCCATCGCCCGTTCTGTTCGAACTGTTTTTTAAATCGTCATTACAGCAAACTACGAAACTACCGTCGTCCGATAATTTGCCCGATCGCTTCGCGCAACTTACATGAAAAGAACTGTTACAATTTACACATTTTACACCATTAATTAACTTAGATTTACACCTTTTACATGAGAGCGCAAGTGCCCCGACATCTTCAGTGGACGCCATCTTGGTGTGACAATCCCTATACATATATATACATTTGTAATGTAATACAGGGAAATAAATATATATTATTATTATTATTATTATTATTATTATTATTATTATATAAAAAAAAAAAAAAAATTATTATTATAAAGTTAGTAGCAATTTCTATGGCTTGACATCTTTGTGAAGAATAGTTATTTGTATCACTAGGCCAAAAACTACAGTTTTGCGAGTATGAGTACGGTTTGTATCACAAGTACGAATACTCGCAAAAGAGTTTCTGGGGGTGTGATACACAATGTTTTTTGGGCCGACAAATTTTGAAATAAAAATAGAAAAGAAATTTTAACACTAGGGAGTTGAAAGTATAAGTTGGCACACATGTCATTTTGACGTTTCCGAGAATAAATCTTTTTCTGTAATTTTCCTTCTAGTTTAATATGTATTTATCAATAATAAGTGCAATGAAGACACCAGTTCATCTTAGTGTAGTTGAACAGTAGTTTAATGACAATTTATTACACATCTGTCACGTGAATCTAGTCTGGCCAACATTTAGTGACATTTTACAAAATGAGTGTTTCTGGATGGAAGCGCAAGAACATATTTTACTTATTTTGCTAATTAAATTATTGGTAAGTACCTGTATCGAGAATAACATCACACTGTTGGGTTTGACCTCGTAAATTTAATTCTGCGATTATTAAAGCGCCTTTGTTACTACTGTCCATTCGTCTTACTTCTACTCAATTATTCTTCAGTAATTTCTAGGATTCTTGTGAACGTAGAAACTTTGGAACCTACCAAAGTACCCTTAATCCTTTATTATGTTGTCTTCTTAAATTTATTTTGTAAACGTGCACGACATAAAAAAGTCATCTTTCCTTTCAAGCTTTTTTTACGAGCCCGTAACTAGAAATCACGTTTACAGAAGGTCCTTTTGTCAGCCGCCTTTATAACGAAGCGGATTATACGTTCTTTATTCATGCACCAGATTTGTTTTTACTTTATTCTACTTCATCCGGGGATTGTGCCCTTAATAAGCTTACACGTTTCGTTTGTTTTGAAAGTTCATTATATCTTTTTCGGTGGGACAAAATTTGCTATTGGCGAGGGATAGTTTTTTTTTTGCTATATTTACGATTAAATATTGAAAAAAAAATATTTACTAAGAACGTATACATTGTTATTTTCCTTTTTTTAAATCTTTGTGTAAAATTACATTTAGGGAAAGAAATATATTTTGTTGCAATTGTTTTTGAGTTTCTTACATTTCCGGCAGTAAGATAGTCTATTTACAGATTTACCTAAGATGTTATTAATAACAGTTTGTTCTATTTTGCTAATTTCTCTTTGAATACACTGCTTCAACAACCTCTAAATTTTCTGGCTTTGTTTGGTAAACTTTTGATTTCAGATGAAATTAGAAGATAGTCTGGGCTTGTCAGATCAGGGATCAGGAGATCATCTGCTGATCCATCTTTCTGAAAAAACGGTGTGTGAAATTTAGGGACAGGAGGCGTATGATGTGGTGGTGCGTCGTCGTGTCGATTTCAAAGGGTATCATTTGGGATGTTAGTACTAGAACTAGATTATTTAGAAACTCCTTTCGCTGTTAAAATTTTCCTCAAGAAAAAAAGGATCAGAATTCTATTATGAACTATTCCTGACGAGACATTTCCTTTTTGTGAATGTCGAGTATGTGTTGTTGCCTATGAGAATTTTCCCTACTTCAATGCCAGCGGTTCTGCCAATTAACTATCTCCGTTTATAAAAAAAAGTTCCTTTATCGGAAAAAGAAAATGGCGACGAAAGCATTCGCTGGCATGGTGCCATTCCATTATTGTCTCGCGGAACTGTAAACTTCGGTTGGGATCATCTCCATTAAGTTGTTGAACTGATTCAATCTTAAATGCATGACATGTTTTCTTTTCATAAACTTGAGTATACTGCAGGTTTATTCATCTCATTATCTGCTGCTAACGTAAAACGCTATATCATTCTCATTAAGTGCTGTTACTTACCGAATGTTATCTGCTACTAACTTTCTAGAGGAAGTTCGGATTTGTTTCTTATCTTTCTTATTTTATTATAATTTATCTTAATTGCAGAAACCTTTCAAGGTCCCAGCAAGAAGCGTACAATATCTTTAATATTAAATATCTAGATCGTCCTATTACTCAATTGGCGATTAACAAAACCAGAAACAAATTTAAGAAGGAGATGTTAAGGATAATTTTAAAGGCGGTCATTATGAAATTACATTCTTTTGCAAATACAATAAAAATTTTGCCGTTCTTCTAGAAAGTTAGTAGGAGGTAGTAAATTATAGCAATGTGAAAAAGATCTAAAATTGGAATTATGAACAATATCGGTGGTAAATAGGTAGCAAGCCGATTTGAATCCGTTATGAAATATAATTCCTTGCGAAGTCAGCAAATATGATTTGAATAAAGAAATTATTGGAGGTGAAAAACGTAGATATTGAAATTTAATAAGCAAAATCATATGATTGATATTGTCGAAACGCTGAGAGAAACCTGTATACAGAATATCGACCTGTTTCTGATAATTTAGAATTTAGAGCATTACTGCACTCAACCAATGAAAAATTACATCAAGACAACGTGATGATAGTTATAATTTGTCAAGTGAACACGTTCATTGAGCTAATGAAATAGTGTAAATTAATGTACATATTATTTTGGTTTATAGATTTCATGAACAACGTCTATTAGTGCAAGTATTTGCATTGCTTATTTAATAAAGATTATTTTTTGATTCAACAAATACTTGTTGAAATGACTAAAAAATTCGTTGATCAATATATCGGCTTTAGTCTTTTAACTAACAATATTTATAATGTTAAAAGTTATGGTATTTCTTGCAATGTAAGTTCTTAAAAAATTAATTTATTACTATAATTAACATTACTCCTAATATTAACAATTTCGTTATTTCTCACAATGTATTAATTATCATATATCCTATAAGCGCAATTTTTACTTTAAGATCCAATAAGTGTAAATGAAATATAATGACTAATGATAAAAACAACAAGTTTGAAACTGAATCAGTGTGAACGATATAATTGGCGAGCCAATTAGCCAATTATATTGTTCAGACTGATTAAGTTTCAAACTTGCTGTTTTTATTATTAGTCATTAACTAAATTAAAAAGAAAGATATTAAAATATGCTTATCTTAAATAAACTTTTTAGGGGTAACAAAACGGGAACGGGAACGGGAACTATAAGACACTTTTGGCAGTGACGCTTTACGACTTTAATTTCGGATGTTCCGTTTTAAATATGTACTTATTGTTAGATACCTTCCTGTTGTTCTGTTTCTCTTAAATGTTCACATAAAATATGGACGTTTGGTGTTGAATTCTTTGATTTAAAGTTATAAAAGAAAGCTTCTATGAAGCTGTAAAACACTGAACATTCTGAAGGAAACTCTAGATTAAATAAATAAATTATCTTGAAATCAATATCTGCTGCGATTAATACGTTTCTGAAATTATATCGGATGTTGTCGAAAATGTCCTTAGATGTACTGTAATATATTTATTTATAAGATTTTTAAAAGACCACTTGTTTCAAAGAGTTGTATAAGGCAGAGAATTGTAATGATTTTGTTAATATATTTGTTTAGTTAATGATTAGGATATCACATCTAAATACATAAACATAATTATCGCTAAATCAGTGTGGGCATATTTTTAGGCCTATGCAGAAACAAATATTATACGTTACACATTTCTTTCAAACAAAAATATTTAAGTATCGCTATGGAAGATACGTAGGTACACTTCAGCTGTAAGCTAATATTTTTTTTTTTGGTTAAAATACCGAAATGAGAATAATAAAAATGAATTGTTTGATCGCGCCAGATATTCGTTTGTTCTTATGTAAAAGAATATATTTTTTTTCAAATGATAGCATATTTCTTTGCCTGAAGAAATCCTTTTTATTTGTGTATAAGCTACACGACTGCGCATTTAATTAAACTTTCAAACGTAAAGCAAACAATAAGGGCATCCTATTAAAATTTAATCAGATAGGGTCGTTAGCTACCCGCAAAGATCTATTTCTTCCGTAAAGATCCACAACAAACACGAAACGATCCAAAACAATACCTTCCCTACAGCGTAGTTGTAAATTTCCGACTTAATCTCTTAATTAGTTCTTTCAACGTTCACCGCGTCGTCTGCATTTAATAAGTTTATATCTACACGTTTTCTCGGTTCATTTTCGAAGCACCTGACGCCATGTAACTCTCTTAAACAGCTCTTTACTACTTTAGATACTTTAATCGAGTTTAATACTTACAGAAATTAAAGTTTGTGTTTTTATTCGTCGATCCTACTTCTCGAATAGATTTTGTTTTTCCATTTATCGAGACTCCGGACGTCCGCACTCGACAAACCCGGAAAGTTTTAGGTCTTCTGACTTTAGAGTAGACAGTTCCTAATGACGCGATGGGATTGTCGAGTTATTTAACTGCGATGGAAGGGGATGATAGTTAAAAAACTCTTTCGTGGGTCTGCGAATAATTAAATCTTTATTAGGTACTTTTCTACGTTTGCAGAAATTTCTGCTAAAGCAGTGAAAAAGATCCACCCTTTTCCTAATTTAGTCTATATAGAGAAGGTAATAAATTATGGATTCCTAATGACAGATTTATGTAGAAATAATGACTTTTATTGGGGAGGTAGGAATTTTAATAGTCAATAAAGTCTGTCAGGCGATTTTTATTAAAATTCTCAAATGTTCCTGATTGTTTTCCAGAAGATCAGTTATCTATAAACTTCACTGCATTTTAGGGAGCTGCTGTGCGCGACTACAAAACGTACAGTACTTATAAAGATATTCATAAATATACAGAACTCCTAGCTCAACTATTATTCCCTTTGTCTCTGGTGTCGTAAAATAAATAATAAAAAGGTCATCCTTTTCTTATATATACCTGGTATATGAAGAAACTAATATATTATAATGAAGTTTAACACTTGCTTTACACGGTCGTAAATTGGGTTGCTGACGCCACAGTCATTCAAAACATAAATTAAAACAAACCTTTTTCTTGATAATAATAATACAAACAATACTTTTATTTTGTTAAAAACAATATAAAACACAGTAAATGTTTAATAAACAATTTTTATAATAAATTAAAAAAAAAGAATTCGGTTCCACAGTTTTCTGTATTTACCGGGTTACGATCGGGACTTTAATTCGAAACTCTAAACATCTTATTTACTATTTCAAGAAAACTGGTAAGTCCTATCGAATATTTAAATGTGTAAATTAATATTACTTAAAAAATAAAACTTACACACTCTCGTTTACCGGACGAACGCTCTACCAATTAAGTCAGAGAGGAGCGTATAAATTCGAGCGATACATCGACCTATGTCGGCAGTAGATCTTGAAAGGCCGGCAGGACGGCGAATATGCAAAGTTTGCAAGCTTTTTACAATAAGAAACTAACAAATTAATGTATTTCTGCTAATAACTGTAATATTAGAGGATTCAAGAGAAATTTTCTCCTCACGCAGGATTCGAATCTACACACTCTCGTTTAGCGGACGAACGCTCGACCAATTAAGCCAGAGAGGAGCTTTCCCTATATTAAAAATCCTCTCCCATGTGTTATATTTACGAAGTGCATGAAAATACATTACGCAAAGTAGCCAGTTTATGGGCATTGTACAATACTTTTTTGTACAAATAACAAATATTTTTCATAACAATGTTATGAAAGGTACAATGATTTATTACCATTAATTTTGTCTCTTTATGTGATTTTTTAAAGATTTCAAGTTGGCAGCATTTGTTAGCTAACATTTTATTTGATTTAGAAATTTATTCAAGTTTGAAAGGTGAAGATTACATTAGAATATTAATGAATTTTCTCATTAAAACATAGATCTGATTACACTCTTTTCGGACAAGTTACGTATTGGTTAATTTATAATTAAAAGTAAAATATCACATTTTTCTATATTAATTATAAATTATTATAATTTATAATTAATATATATTAATTATAATTCTATAATTAATATAGTCAATTTATTATTTTGGCATCAGACAAATACCTAATTTATTTAAGTCGTCTTGCAAAACCGGTGAATCATGGATGGTATTCACTTTGGCATAGGTCTCTGACTTATCTGCATACAAGAAGCATTTAGATGTAGAATGATGATAGAAATCTCAGGTATAGCATTTAATAATATCCTGAATAACAAAGGCCTCAAAATACTACCCGAAGGCACCCTGAGCTTTATAGAAAAACGCTCTGAATGTATGTTCTTACGAAATATGATGCATATTAAAGACATTTCGTACACCGTGTGCGCCTGCATATGGTTGTAAAGGAACCATAAATTTACAAAATAATATGTAACAAACGTTTTGAAAAATATAATATGCACCCCTGTTTGAATATAACATCTTTTTATGTAAATTTAAATTTAATTTGTTATAATGTCCTTTGAAGGATAAATACAGGCGTGGCAATGAAAGCAACACCAAAGAAATGTTTGTAGCTATTTACTATTGCCATTAGAAAACAGATCTGTTTGCATTGTTTCTCTGCTTTTCCTCAGTTACTAATGTAATTCCTGCAATGTATATTTGAACAACGATAACAAGCTTTATTAATAATAATTTGCCGTGTTACTGAACTATCCATATTTTTACAATCAGTCTGTTTACTCACCTAAGTAAACTTTTGTTCCGAATTGATTTTGGCTAGTAAATTTGCCTTTCGAACTAAATCAACAGCAATTAATTTATATTCATTATCAGTATGTGTGCATACCTATAGGAAATATATACGAACTGTTTCTCTAAGTTTATATGTGTGTTTGCTTATAATAATACCTTTATTTTTGCTATTCATGTTTTATGATAAGTTGTTAATTAGGTATGTATGTATGTTTTTTTTACAATTTTGATTAAAAAATCATACCGTAAACTATTAAAACTGACAGTGGAATTTTAAATTTATCGAAGCTTCCGAACTTTTTTAACCAGCCTTATTTTTAATTAATTTATTATGTAACTTTATCTGTTCGATGGTCATTTATGACATTTTGTCTTAATGGTCTTTCCTGCATATCTTAAGGAAGACATAATGTATCCACACCGCGTTATATCTATAAACTGTATTTTTGTTTCAACAAGACATTTGTTTGAGCGAATGCGTAGAATTATTTGCTTCAAATAAACAAACTCCGTTGATTTAACAAAATGCCGTGATTATTTTTTATTAAAATTAAAAATAACCATATCTCTATGTTTATCATATATGGAGGATACGTGGTAGATATTGTAAACGTCAAGAGTTTGCTGTCCCGTGTATTAGGAGTTGATCGCAGCGATCATCTCGCCGCTGTAGTGTGCGGTGAAGGGAGTCGCCCTTTCAATGATCATGGCTCCTACTAGATGCTATATAAGTAAATATATCAGAATAATATTTTATAATTGCATTTGCTGCTATTTGTGACAAATATGTTCCGTTACTGGAATGAAATAAGGAAAGCGCCATCTATGCGACAATTTCTATAAGACATAAGAGTTTAATGTATTTGCTATATTACATGGGAAGAAAACTACTGTAATAATGTTTAGATCAGAGCGCTTGTTTAGTTAAATGAGGACTAGATTTAGGAAAAGGCAATTTCAACGTCATAATTGTGTTAAATTAACTGCACTTTTGGTTAGTCTAATCTTCATAATTTTAGTAACGCTCATTTTGTTAAATGAACAATACTTATTGCTCAGGTAGATGCATTGAGCGTATTAAATTAATGAAATAAAACTAAGAAAATACTATCTTTCTCCACTCGGTTTTTCTTATTGGATTAACTCTAGTTATTTGGTTTTTAGCTTTTTCTAAAAATCATTTTATTTGAAAATGAAATACGATATTTATTTTTACTTTAACAAAATAATTAGTTGAATTAACACACAATTTTAAAATAAACCTTATAACCAAATTATTTGTGTGACTGAATACAGGAATGTTTGTCAATATTATGTAAATCAACTCATAATATAATAACGCTAGCTCAAGAAAGAAGAAGAAAAATAATATAATAACTATACCGTCAACACCAAATATTGGTCAACAAAGATATTTGGTTGAAAATAACAAAATCGTTTTATCCATGTAAATACCTTCGCATGGAATTAAAAATCAATACGTCAAAATCACTAAAATATTACTAAAAACTTAAAAACTAGTTAAATTTAGTCTACTGAATGGGCGTAAATGTTGATACAATTAGCAACTCGCAAAGAAATTGTTTTTTTTTTTGTTGGGACCGAGAATTGATCTGCAGTTCTTGTTTCGTTTTGGTTAAAAAAAAAAACGTGGTAATCGCTCTGACACTAAAAAAATAATTGCAAAAAAATGTTTCCAATTTAAAGAATTACAAGACCTAAAATTATTTTGGTTAACAATTGGTAACAAAAACCGCTAATGTTTATCACATATCAAACTATATTAATTTTTATATTTGAATGCATAAATAATCCAAATTTTGGGCTGAACCAGCATGGAAACTTTATCTGTTTCACAACACTGGTGGAAGCATTATTTTCAACAGAATGTGTAGAGTGGTCCGCCATCTACTAGAAAAAAAAAAAAAAAACAAAAAGAAAACAAATTAAGCTATCTAAACCGCAAGGCGAATTTAGTTTCGGTGAATTAATGTGTTTCGAGGTATAGATAAATGTAGCAATAAAGTTTTCGCGTTATTTACGCGTGGTTCTGTAGGTGAAAGAAGTGTCTAAGCGATAGTAGCAATTAGCTACGGGACCGAGTCTATTAATTTTGTTCTCAGACATGTCGACTGGGAAAGTTATCGTCAATCAAATGGGTTGAAGAACCGTGTTATTTGGCAATTGGCGATTGTAATTGAATGTAAAATGGAATTACTATGATTTGGAGCATAATAAATAGTATTTTGTCATCACTTTTACCGTTGCTCATAGAGAGCGCTAGTTACGCCTTGCTGAATGACGCTTAGGGCGAAAACACTCAGTTTCTCCCAGGTGATTTTGAAGATCTCTAAAATGTTTATGATTTGGTTGTCTTCGGTTTGGATATAATTGTAAATATCTCCGGGTAGCAGCAAGTCCATTAAAATCTGTTTGAGCAAAAACACAAATCATATCTCGCATTTCACTATTTGAAAATACATTATTAAAGTACGGACAAACGCGTTCGGAGAAGCGGGGAAGCGAAAAACTCAGTGGCGTTGCCTACACGCAGTCTATGCCTAGGAACTTGCAGATGTATCTACACACATATGTACCTACATAGAATATTATGTAAGGTTCTGTATTCACATGTAAGTAACTTCATGTAACTTCATATTTACAAAGGAAAATCTAGAAAGTATTATGTGGTTACAAATTTTAAAAACTTATTAAATTACAATGAAAAGTAACAATAACATAATTTAATGAAAAGAGCTTCCCCTGTTTTTGGCCTAGTTGCATCAATATTTTGAATAGAAGTCTTGAGGTAGCTGCCTTGATTGGATTTATTAAGATTTAGTACATTTTTTTTTGATAATCGTTTAAATTCATCGTGCCGCTAGATATAACAAACTTACCATCATTTTCAAATGTATTGTTGTGGAAAATTATAATGTGTTGATATTAATAATATGTAAATGATTTCTAATCAATGATAAAAAGACTTACCAAGTTTTTGATTTATTATTTTAAATAGTTAGTGACTCTTTATTGCTGCTTGTTTTATCTTTTTTTTTTAATAAAATACAAGAAATAAAGAAAATGTCACTATTACCTATTTAAATAAGTAATACAATTATATATTTTATCTTGTTACAATGCTTAAAATGTATTTAAAATATAAATTATTTTAGCAATTCTTACTTTTGAGATTTGAACGGAGAATTTTGTTAGAAGTAGTAAAATGGTATAATTAAACAAACTAAATTATTAAAGCAGTGAATAAAACTTTTTTCTTGTTTTATTTATAATACATGCAGTTAACTTCTACGTCTCTGTAAAAACTTATAAAGCTATTTGCTTATAATTCCACTACTAGTCATGATTCTTTTAAATATTTCAACGTCAAAGCAAACATCACATTAATAAAATAAATCTATTATGGTATACATATAATATAATACTTAAGATTATTTATTCCCTATCGCTAGAAGATGCCCCTAAGTTCACTTTGTATTTGTAGGTCACGAAAGCGTGTCCACAAACATCAGAGTGCCAACAATTATGTCCTTACTGTTACACTGTGAAATACACATTTTAGTCTTTGAGATTCAAGACGAAATAGTAGGATTTTAAAATAAACTTTTTTAACATAATATTGTTTTTTTCCACTGCAAATTACAAAAAATAAAATAAAATCCCGCATTTTTTTTTGCAATAAAACTCCAATTTCTATTTTAATTGAATAATACATTACACTGTAATTCCTCTAATATCTAATATCCTTTGCATAGTTTATAAGCAGAAATGAACAAGCTATTACAATAGAATAACATTCCGTCAGAGAATTGCACTACGGAAATATATAAAAGCATGAAGTATTTCTAATTAATGACATTAAAACCATACTTTTTAGTGTGCCATCTATGTCACGAATGCCAAACTAAAGTAATATCTGTAAACTTCTCTTCTGTGTATCCCAATTTTGTTTTTCAAGTTGTTTATCATAATTAGATTGTTTAATTAGCTACTCTTATGTTTATTTTATTCTACAACATTCCCGAGGCAAGCCATGCAATTTTATCTACATTTACAACTCCACATTTAAATTTTTTGTTAATTTTTTACATCGCCTATTCATGCATGTTTCAGTTTCTGTTATTAAACAATATATTTTAAGTATGCAATGGAAAATGTATCGTTTCACTCCGCATATTCATGGAGAGTGTGTAAATGCCCTTGATTTCCAGAAAAACCGCCTATGTTGCGAAAATAACTTGAACAAAGTAACCTATGTTATACTGCCATTATGTTGGCGCGAAAGAGGTTTGTAAACGCCCCCTTAAAGATCTATTGAGTAAAAACAGGAAGGTTGTCAAAATGATTGTAGATCGGCTGACTAGTCATTGTAGACTTAATACGCACGTGTGTAACATAGACCTCGCAGGTGACGCTATTTGCAAATTTTCCTAAGAGGAAGAACAAACCCCAGCATGGCTAGGACAAGGTTTCTAGTACTGGACGTACAGAATCTCACAGGTACTAGTTACTAAGAGTTACATAGCGGTCGCTCTCAAAAATGATAAGACTAATTGAAAAGGCGCAGTTAGAGAATAAGTTCGTCTTGCTCTAAACATTCAAAATCTGGTGTTATTAACGCGTGATTGAAAGCGCCTTTCGCCCATTTAAAACATTTTTTTTTTTCAGAATTTAATAATTTTGTATTTGGTTAACGAATTTAAGAAGGTGTAGTGGCATTAAGTAGGAAGCTCACATGGAACTATTGTAAATAAAAATGAATAAATGTTTTAAACGTCTGAATAATGTATATAGCACTCAAAAATAATCGTATGTGCTCCATTTTCCTCTACAATAAAATTTGATGGTATTCTTAACATGGCTTGACATCATAGCCGTGAATAGATTTGCAAAGAAGTAAGAGTTTAGATGTTAGTTGCTTATTTTGCTATGATATTGAGTATCGTTCCTTTTTTTTTAATCTTTTTGCAGTTATTTGTGAATCTAGCAATTTATTAAATATTTAGAAAAATTAAGAAAACGAAACACAAAAATTAAATTTAAACTTGTCTGCAGAAATTTACTCCTCTTCAAAATGAAATAAATGATATGCCTTACAAAAACCAGTAATTTGTTTTCTCCTCTAACGACAAAAAAGGTTTCTATTACCACAGACTAAATATTTTTTTACCGGTCCTCAGCAACCTATAAGTGACTTTTTTCCATTTTCCCATTTTAAATGTTCGACTGATAGATTAGCTGTCTTCTTTCTGAGGAAAAAAAAAAAGGTTTTATTATCCCAAAACGGGCACCAGGCGCTCTTTCGGAAAGTGCGCAGTGATGGTTTGAGGATTTCGAAAGCGATCCGACGCACGCAGTCAACTCGTTTGATTCGAGCAGGCGCTGCCACCACATATCTGCCTCGGTGGTAGGTTGCTTCTAGTTAGTCTACGCGCGCTCTAAACTTTCGAAAGTTCTTGGCGTGCGTTAACATGTGATGTGCGATCAACAGCATCATCGGCGAGCTTAATATATGTAAGTTAGGATGTTATAACTACTTTAGTAAGGCTTTTAGATCAAACTGGGTGGTGATAAATAGTTAGAGAGTTTAATTGATGTTGTTAATTTAGAAATAGTTAAGAAAGTTCTTCATTTATCTGCTATAAGTATAGGAAAATACTATGATAAGCTCTTGTTAATTTTGTTATCAATTAACATATTATATCGAGAGAATACTGAAAGACAAACTTTTTTTCTGATGGCATACAACTTTTAAAAGAAAATAGTATGATAATATTTAGATTAAATTGATTTGGAGATAAGCAAGTAGTTGGCGTATTTAATTGTTATTGTTAATTTGGGAAAAGTTAAGAAAGATCTTTAGTTATCGTCTATAAATATTGAAAAAAGAAAAACGATGATAAGCTTTCGTTAATTTTATTATTAATAGCTAACAGGAGGATAATCCCAAAGATAGACATTGCGATAAATTTTCTGTAGTATAGTAATGTTCTTTGTTTCGTTTAGGAAAAAGGAGTAATTTCTGCGGCGTTCTGCAGGCTCTTTTAATAAAATATAGTTTTCATTAAACACGTGTGCTTTAAGAAGCATTTTTACGAAATACGTAAATAAGAAATTGGCTTTTTAATTCAAACATCCTCAATGTACTTTTTTGTTATCCCATCTGTACTTGCTTGAGCTAAATTAATGGAATTCTTTGTTAATTTTAATTAAGGGATTTTTTCCTAGATTCTGTTAAGGAAGAGTATAGCGCGCCTTTGCCAGTTATACGCTAAGCCGGACATTTATGAAGCAAATATTTTTTGACATATAGGTACAGCAAAAGAAAAAGGTTTCCGCGTAACTTGGTAGTAAAGAAAAATATGATGTGAACACAATTTTTACGGGATATATTGTAACATCCGACTCTACTTAATAAACTAAATAAAAAAAATAGATATTTCTTTTCGGTTGCCGACAACAGACATCATTAGCTGTTATGTTTGCTTGCGGTTTTGAGATAAGATCGTAAGTAAATGTAAACACCCGACTATCGAAAATGTTAAAAATATATCTATTTACAGCTAATTGCTAAACAGTAGAGCCGGATGTTACAACATACATCGAAAAAATTGTGTTCACGTCATATTTTCATTATTATCAAGCGGAAACTTTTTTCTCTTGCTGTACCATCAGCGCCACATATAATGTCCGGGCAATGCTTGTGTGACTAATATGTAAACTCTTATAAAATCTTTATAAAAGTTAACTCATTAAACTGTAAAAAAATTCTTTGTCAAATATCTTTTACCAAAAATCTTTGTTAAAAAGCTTTTATAATGTAATATCCGCCGAAGGCTATTTGGTTACTTAGAATAAAAATACGATGCAAATTTGAACAACCCCAATTTTTCTCATAATGTTCTTCATGTTATCAAACAAAGAATTGAAAAGATACAAACACGGAATGCAAACATACAATGCTTGTAACAATATCCCTTCATTTTTATAGAATAGGTATTAAATTAGTGGGAAGACGAAACAGAAAATACGAATTTACTATTTTTTAACCCTAAACTATGAAAAATAATACGAAGAAACAATCTTTCCTAATAATACCATAGTTGACAATTGAAGATGATCAAAGGTGCAAATTTAATCACACAGGCATAAAACGATTTACAATTACTCATACAGCTCATAACTCCACCCTCTCTTTTGTACAATTACCTCAAAAAATTATGATACAGGTTCTCTAAACGAATTCAGTCATGTAATTCTAACATACCTACTTTAAATGTAATGCTATGGTAATCCGCATCGGGGCGATTTACATTCCCAGAATTAAAATCTTTGTAATTTCCGTCAAAGGATTTTTTTCGGATTTTTAATTCCCTTGTTCACCTAGCAATTTTATTTCGATCGTTATTATTTTTTTTTCTTATATTTTAGTTATCATCATTATAAGTATTTTTGTAAACAATAATTTATGTTTGCAGGTAGTTTTAATTTAAATTGTTTTTATTTCAGTTATAATAGGGTGTATATAACTTATTGTTACTTTAATTAATAAGTATCCACTTTATATATCTTGAGCTTTACAAATATCGATACCCGTAAAGTAAGAATATTGAAAAAGAAACGGTTTACTTACTTATTTCTCATTCAATTGAAAGGGAAAACTTTCTATGGAAAATCCCTAGAAGAACAAAATAATTATAACTAAGTACTTTTTGTAATAATAGGTTTACCAAAACAATTTCATGTATAATTGATGTTTTCTTGTTCATATTTCCAATATTACTACATATTACTATTGAAATCTAAACATCTAATTTATAAATATTTTATGCAGAAATTCTAAAAACTGTAATTCGAATTGTGCCGGCATAAAAAGCAATAAAAATAAAACATTAAGAATGAATATTGTTTTTTAAAGTGTATGATTTTTTTAGACTTAATATAAATTGCCGGTGGACATTTATGTCTGATAAATTATTTTATACATACATATTAAAAATTTTTTTAAATAGTCTTTGTAATCAAAGTAATGGCTTCAGTAAATTTATTTTTTCAAATAATTATACACGAACACATTTTAAGTATTTGTAAATTATATCATCTGAACATCTGCCAATAATGGATGGCTAAAATAAACAACAAAAGAAAAGTAGATCTGTCGGCAATCCTTCCAAAAGCGAATCCCCTTGATGTTATGCGACAAACGTGCCGCAACCTTTTTGGCTAGAGATTTATACATTGGCAGAATTTTACTTTATAGTTTCCGCGGAATAATGTAGTATTAAAATTCTTAGAATCTAAAGGAGATGTATCTTCCCAACAATAATCGCTGGGGTATTATAAAATGTAGTATATATTTCTAATTTGACAACACCCTATGTAATGAGCGCATTAACTATATGTATATTTCATCAACTATTTCATAAAAAGTGAAAAATTTGTTTTTATTTCTAGTGTTTTTCCTTTAGATATAATCCTAAACGATTTTTGATTAAAAAAAAAACATTTCCATCATTTTCAAGTACACGAGGCTACCTGCATAAGGTCTCATTACTACAATTAAATTTTATTGGCTAGAATATTATAAACATATATTTAGGTAAGGCACAAAAGGAGTATCAGATGGAAATGCAACGCCTATTCGATAAAGTGAAAACGATAGACTGTGACTGGGCATTAAGCCTGACGCTGATGGTACATGTATACCAACTCAAGAGGGTTAGGACAAGTTGATGTTGTTAAAATGCTGTTTTAGATTAAATACTATGTCTCTTACATACTTAATATTTTTGCAATAAAAAAAAAACTTGTTTCCAACCATGTGTCTTTTTGTAACTAACGCAAATGGCAAAGGCAAATCCGGAAATATATAATATTTCGGCAGTAATATTTATAACGCAACAGCCTAAAGTATCAGTTGTTTCGCCTGCAGATATCTAAACTAAGTTGTTAGAAATATTAGATTTTATAGAAGCCATTACTTCGATGTGGCGCTAAGAAAAAAATATTTGGCAGAGCCTGGTTTCATGAGGGGTATGCTTATTGGTGTATTTATTTAAAGATTTATGCAAAACAGGATTTTTCAATTTAGACAAAGGAATGTAAACACAACAAATGCTTCACATAATTTTGAATAGAAGGTATCCTCATTGCCAGACTGTTTTTGTTGGTGCATTCTTGTTTGATGTATTGTACCAATTGTTATTAGCAACGAAACATAAGCTAACGATACCAACCAAGTGTAATGATCAATGGGATTATAACATCCCATTGATCGGCCAAACGACACTAACGGCCGATCTTATGTGCGTGCCAGTTTATAAAATACGTTTCCACTAACAATGGTTATTAAGAAAACTGTTCAGATCGATAAATTATTGTTAAGTGTACAAAATTTAAATAAGATTGAGCATGCTTTGAAAATTTGCAAAAAAGTTATTCTTTTATATTTCATTAATAAAGGACCTTTTTTGTAGGAGGTACGTCAAAATGTTACTAAGATTTCAGATTAATAATCTATACATGGCTAAACCCCAGAAGATGCACTTAACAATTTATGCGTTGATTCGGGGACAACTGTATATATGAGCCAGAGAAAAAAATTACTTGTATAAAAATATGTAATTTTTTTTCATAATTTTAATTTTGTTTAACTTCAAATTTTGAAGAACAACAAAATCGTTCCAAAATATTCATAGTTTCTAAGGAAAAGGAACATCATCGTATCTAAAAAGTCGACTTTGGCAGTTAACGCACTTAGACGTTTATCTTTCCGAATATTTTTTGAAAGCATAGGTATGATATTTAATATAGTGTGTAGTGTACAATCCTGATATTTTATTTTTAAATATTCAAAGTTTAAACGCGCAATCTATTGATTTGCTTGAGATTGAGTTGAACTGTTTCGATGTCGATTTCGTCTGTCTGGCGGAAACGCATGCAAATATTGAATCTATTGGAAGCAAAGCAATAAAAGGTTATATTTTGGGAGGTTATTATTGTAGAAGGGTACTTAAAATGGGTGGAGTTGCTATTTATTATAAATTAAATTCAAATTTGAATGTTGAAGTCATAAATTTGGAAAAATATTGTACGGAAAAACATTTTTGAGGTTTGCGGTGTTTCCGCCAGGGATAGTGTTGGCACGGCCACTGTCTTGCTGACTGTGTACAGGGCGCCTGATGGGGATGTCGATGTTTTCATTCAAAATGTTGTTTCAGTTCTTGAGGATTTGTATAATCCCACTGATAATGTTATTTTAGTTGGTGATTTTAACTTAGATTGTACTGTTGGATCACGTAGCATTGGTGACTTTGAGAGGTTATCTAATTTTTTAGCTACTTTTAATTTACTATCAGTTGTTGGTTGGCCACCCGTTCGACAACTAATTCAGCAACTATAATTGACCATATTTTTACAAACCTCTCCGGGACTGTTTGCGTTCTCGATAACACTATATCTGATCATAGAACAGTTCTTTTTGAATCGGGTAGATTGAGGACCAGTCAGGTGGGATTTAGGGGGTTTAGGAGACATTTAGTAGTACTGCGATTGCCGCTTTTGCCTCCTCTCTGTTGAGCGATACGTGGCAGGAATTATTAATAGTAATGACTTAAATGTAGCTTTTGATATTTTTTTAAATACTTTTTCTCTTTTATTTTGAAAAACATTTTCCACAACAACATATCACTTTAAACAAAAAATAAATAACAAATGGGTTACTGATGACGTAAATATCTAGTGAAAGATTAAAGGATCTATACAACTAAAACTTAATTTCCTGAGATAAGTCAGATTTACAAGAAGCTAAAAAATGCATACTAAATTAGTACAGGACTCTAAGCGTTCATATTATCAGTCAAGAATTAATGAATCATCAAATCTATGTGTGAAACACATGGAAACCTAGTGTCTGAACTAACTAATAATCAATGCTGTGAACAATATATCTTTTGAAAAACACGAAGGTCTGACTGAAGATCTAAAATGTTTGCTTCACTTTTTAATGACTTTTTTATAGATTCATACTCGATATTATACCATCTCCTTCAAATAATGTTGACTATGCTGTAAGTTCCTGCAGTTTTTCATTGTTTTTAGAACCCTTTTGTTGAAGATGAGTATTACAATTGGTGAATTGCAAATTGAAAAATAAGAGTACGGCGGA
This sequence comes from Protaetia brevitarsis, assembly GCA_004143645.1. NCBI lineage: Eukaryota > Metazoa > Arthropoda > Insecta > Coleoptera > Scarabaeidae > Protaetia > Protaetia brevitarsis. The sequence goes on from RXPK01000213.1 coordinate 1,842,790, forward strand.
ACCGGATGACATACCTGCGAACTTAATAAAAAAATTTTGCCTGTATCTTAAACAGTCACTTATTTGGTTAACTTATTTTTTTCTAAGGGTAGCTTTCCAAATTCATTAAAATTGTGTAAAGTAGTACCAGTTTACAAAAAAAGGTAATTCACAATCCATTTTAATTTATAGACCAGTAACAATTTCATCAAACTTTTCAAAAATTTTTGAATATTGCTTCTTAGATCGTTTTGCAAAATTTTTAGATAAGAATAGTGTTTAACTGATAGTCAACATGGTTTTCGTCAAAATAAATCAACAACTACTGCACTAATGGATTTTTATACCAGATTGATTTCTTATATTAATGAAGGTGAGTGCCCTGTGGGTGTTTTTTTGCGACCTTAGTAAGGCGTTTGACTGCGTAGATCATAATAGACTTTATCTAAATTATATTCATCTGGTGTCCGTGGAGTAGCATATGACTGGTGAATTCTTTCTTAAGTAATAGACGTCAGTATGTAAGTATAATGTATAAAGAAAACGGATATATTACGCAATGTAGATCGGACTGTAGGAAAATCACCTTAGGTGTTCCGCAAGGTTCTGTATTAGGTCCTGTGCTATTTTTACTTTATTCTAACGATTTAAGCACTAATATATCTGATGCTTTCTTAGTTTCGTATGCAGATGATAACACATTTCTTATATCTGATAAAAATGAGTATGATTTAAAATTAAGGTGTCAATCAACACTGAATTCGATGAGTGACTGGTGTAATACTAATTTTTTGCATTTGAATACAGATAAAACCCAGATGGTTCGATTTCATAATAGGCAGAAGGTTTGTTCTAGTATGGAAGTGACTGTTGGTCCTCAACTATTAAGTAATGTTGACAATTCTCAATTTTTGGGTTTGAATATAGATAAACATTTAAATTGGAAATGCCATTGTAGTGCTTTGGTATCTAAATTACATTCAGTTTGTTATATATTTAGAAATTTAAAACGTGTAATGTGTACAAACCAGTTAATTTCAATTTATCATGCCTTAGTTGGCTCTAGATTAGCCTATGGAATATGTTTGTGGGGTTTGTCCACTGGGGCGAATAAGGTTTTTATTGCTCAGAAAAGAATCATTAAGGTTATTGCGGGTGTATCTGTATTTAGTCATTGTCGAGATTTGTTTAGGCGATTTCGTGTATTGACTCTGGCTGGTCTTTTTGTCTATCAGTTGTCGGTATATATATTCACCAATAAACATCGGTTTAAGTTAATCAAAAATGTTCATGGTATTGCAACCAGACAAGAAAATAAGTTCTTTATACCTCATGGGAGATGTGACATTGTGCGTAACTCACCAAATTATGTTGGTTTAAAAATTTTTAACGGACTTCCTGAGGAAATACGTACTTATAACACTTTAATTGAGTTTAAAACAAATTGAAGAACTATCTGGTTGATCGCGCCCTGTATAACGGTCGGGGAGCTGGTGCGGTGTAATTTGTGTTTTGTAGTTTTAATTATGTGTCTTTTTGTGACATGTCTTGTTTTACAAGGCGTCTAATTTTTTATGACGTATAAAATGTAATATTAGTTACCTAATATAAATTAACAAATATTACTTATGTTAAGTGAGTATCTTAATACATTTTTATACAATTTTTGTTTTTAATGTGTTAGAAATGTCTCGTTTTATATTTTTAGCTGTGCACTATTTTGCTGCATTTATCTTTGACAATGTTGATGCCAATTGGCAGTTGGTCCTAATAATGAATAAATTAATTATATTATTAATCAATATTATTATTACTGTTATTATATTATTAAATATTATTATTACTTGCTTAACTGCTTATTTTCACATGTCATCTATGTTAGTTATTTTTGCAATTTGGTGTGTACATCTTTTATATTCTATGTCTTTTATGATGTTTGTCTGTATTGTCCTGTTATGTTGTTTTAAGTTATATATTTGACATTGTCCACACATAAAAATTTATGTCTTCTGGATAAATAAAATGAATATGAATAATATATAGGTACATAGTAAATTATTCAGAATATATTCTTCCGAAATAAATGATACGCATCTAAAGATGATGAAAGGGAAACATAAGATACCGGAAAAGCGTTGTCGAAAGTGTTCGAATTCTCTTAGTTCTAAGTCTCTCCACCGTTTGCTGTACGACTGAATACATATACATAAACCAGTTAAATATGTAAAGTCTGTGAACCAGAAAATACTTCACCGTCAATTTTAGCTGATAGAGCATTATTAAGACCTCCCTTCTTTTCGAAGCTCGTAACTGTGGCCTGGTTCTAGTCAGCTTAAATATGATTAAAGATTCAACGAATGTTAAACAAATATTTATTATAATGATCTGAAGGGCTTAGATATTCAAGAAGAGAAATTCGGCGGCATTGTAACATAATTTGGAGATTATCCCAAGAGGGATGAAGTAGCTCGTTTTTTGTGCGTCTTTGTTATAATCAAAATGAAATATGTAAATACACCCGCAATTTTCGCTTTTGTGTGTTTAGTAACGAAGGTCTGTTTTTTTCTAGCAATAAAATTAATGATATCTATATTTTCTAATAAGTTTTATATCCTCAAATATCCCTCCAAATGTAAATTTATTAAAACTAATATCTTCTAATTATAAGTTTAAAGAAAGTGTAGATGAATTTAAACGTTTTCAGAAGCATTACAGTCGTACGCCATAGGTAATTTGTTCCTTTTGTATTCCTATAAATAAACTATAAATAAACTAGAAAGATTATAAGACAAATATACATATGTACATAAAAATGTGCATAGGTACAGTTGACGAAAATAAAAAATAGGATAACTTTTATAACGCATTTTGACTAAAATTAAGCGTCTTAAATGCGACTTTCATTTTTATGGTATGTCTGTCAGTTTGATATATAAATTCATATATTTGTCATAAAGTTGAAATGCCGCAGCTAAGTCTTATCGAAAGCAAGGATAATTAGCAAAGCAGAAAATGGTTGGTCTATAAGAAGAATTGCAGAATTGTATAATATTAATCGTAATACGGTGCATAAAATTCTCAAGAAATGGAGAAACGAACAAACTCTTAATAGACAGCCCGGTTCGGGAAGACCTAAAAATTCTACACCCTTGCAAGATGATGCTTTGGTAATGCACTTGAGGGAAAATCCTTTCGATAGCGTAGTTGATGCAGTTGCAGCTAGTAATTACCCTGGGTCTTTACGCACAGCTCAGAGTCGTGTAAGAAAATCGGAGTTGCGTTGTCGTTATGCTGCTCGCAAGCTAATTCTCAAACAAGAACATAAGGAAGCACGTCTAGGTTTTGCTTTGGAATTTTTTGTTTGTGATATAGATTTTTGGAGAAATGTCATTTTTACTGATGAGAAAATATTTCAATCAATGAATTGTGGCCGAGTTAGAGTGTATCGTCCCACAAACACACGCTTTGAAGAAAAATACATTAGTAATAATGATAAAAGTGGACGATTTTCGGTAAATATGTGGGCGTGGATATCTATACACGGACCAGGTGTTTTGTGGCATATTGAAGGCAGATTTAACGCCAATTCTTACATACAGATACTTGAAAATGTGATGCTACCTTCCGTCGCCCATTTCTTTCCGCAACAGGATTACATATATCAGCAAGACAATTGTCCAATCCACAAAGCCAACAATGTCACCAACTGGTTTACAGAAAATAATATAAATGTTCTAGACTGGCCAAGTCGAAGTCCAGACTTAAATATAATAGAAAATGTTTGGGGGTTTTTAGTAAAAGTCATTGAAAAGCGCAATGTTAGACCCAGAAATTCAGAAGAATTATTAAATGTGCTAAATGATGCATGGGAAACTATCTCTGAAGAGTACTGTATCAATTTATACAATTCATTGCCTAGAAGATTTAATGAACTTATACGCAAAAACGGCGCCATTATTAAATATTAATTTTTAAATGTTTCTATTATTTGGTTGTATTGTTGAAACTTTAATTTAATTTAAAGATGTTTTACAGATGTTCTTTTTTGGAAAAATAAATGAACTACTCTATTCTTTTTGTCAATCTTTCGGAAACTTTTCGTAAACTAATATTTCCTCGTGAATTTGCACGCAGTGTATTTACCTGTTATCCTGTCATAAATCAAATTGACATAAGTTACAATTACATTAGAGTAATAAAGTTGTCCTATTTTTTATTTTCGTCAACTGTACTAAAAAAAGGCAATGAACCTAAAGGCTAAAATATCGTGTACTCACGCATATAAATAATATTTGACTATGTAATATAACTTTCGTAAAAGAAACAGTTTTATTTTCGATTTGAATGATGACATGCTGGAGGCTTGTCGTCAAAACTTTCATTGTTATAATATAAAAAATATGCTTTGAGCTCCATTTATACCAACCCCAAAATTTATTTTGACAGTTACCAAGTTAAGTGATCACTGGTACCGCAACAAATTTTAAGAAGTATGTATGCAATAAGCCAGTAAAAAGTGAGGTTAGATGACATGACATAACATGACATATATCATTATTTTACAGAAATTTTTGTGGGCATGTTTAAGAAAAATTAATAAAAGAATAGGTAAGAACTGAAAAATATTCCAATTCCTTACAAATTCTTCTTTAAGAATCTGTGAGGAATTACAGCATTTTTAAATGTCCTTTCCTGAAATATGTACTCACACAGAGTCGCAAAAAAATCACATTTTTTCCAACCTTTTTTTTTTAAATAAATCATATATTTCCGTGTTTAGTAACTAAACCGACGTAAATTTTTTGAATTTAGTTGATACTCAAAAATGTTTGTCAATTATTGCATAAGAGAATTAAAACCGAAAAATTGTTTTTCAGCGTGACTCTTGCTTTTGCAAAGATCTGTATCTTAGCCAAATAAATTTTACAAACACTTATATATTCCATACTACATACATAATAAATAATACTTCTGCTGAAAATTTTCTTCTATCCTACAATAAACTAGAAACCGTTACACCAAATAATCTTAACATTACATATCTTGGGCCTCACAAAATTACTGTCCCATTTAAAATATTTAAATAGGTTTTTAAATGAGAAAATAATGAATAACTATTTACCAAAATGTCACAAATAGTCATATGGTGCCATTCAGTGTATGGCAATAGGAAATATCAGATCTTAATAGAACATTTCGAACTATGATTTAAGGTTGCGCATGATAAATAACTCGGGATATGCTTTATCGTTTAAAATGAAATCCATAGAAGAACATATTGTATGTGGAGGGATATCGTCGACATAAATTTGATCGTGTAAAACAAAACAATATTTGTATGTATGTTAAATAAGTATCTGTATCTTCAAGTTTCAGTTTTTACTAGCTCATTATTATCTACTATGTATTGTTTATTTAAATGTCCCTACATATTTGTTGTTTTCTTAATTAGGTTAAATTAAGTGCTGGCTATTTATTCTTAGAGTTTCATAAACATGAAATTATTCTTATTTCCTGATTTTAAAACCTACCCAAATATTTTTGATGAGGTCCTTAATTTTTTGAGAGTAAGCATGCACTGTTAAGGTTTAGCCTAACTATTTCTCATTGTAGGAAACAAAAAAAAAACAGTAAAGCAATACTTGTTACATAGTGTGGGACAAATATATCTAAAAAATACAATTACTTCTTCTGGATACAGTCTCTTGCAACTTGCAAAATCAAATGCCATAGTGAAAATCCATTTTTCAGTTTTAGTTCTATCTGTTAGGGAGGAATTGGCAAATTGTTTAAGTATTTACCAAAGTCAGAGATTTTATTAGTAAATGTGTAATTTACCTAAGCGATTATCACTTTTTATTTCCAAGATATAGATCGCAATTTCGATTATGAAAACACCAAAATTCTTGATGTTGAAAATAATTATAAAAAACGGTTATTTCTAGAAATTTTATTTATTAACAACAGTCAAAATTTAATTAATTTTAAAATATATAAGTACAAAGCAACTTTACTGTATTTATGTATAAATTTAATAATATCTAGTAACTTTACCTTATTGACAAATAAAAAAATTACATTTTAACAAAACTAAATTAAAATCATTTTATTTATATTACTATATTCAATTTTATTATTTATTATCATTAAATTGGAAATATTGATGTCTCACAAAGAATAGTTTTTTTTTCTGTTCAAATTATATAGAAACACATACAGTAGTTCATATAAAGTCATGCTCCTTTTATGCAGATTTCCAAGATGGAATAGATTGTGTCATTTAAAAAAAAAAGAGTATGTATGCGTCGGTTTACTTTTGTGGCAGCCTATACAGCCAACAATATTGTTGGGGCATTGAATTTTATAAAAGCTGTAGAAAAGCCGTTCTTCTGAAGGGAAAAATATTGTAATAAATTGTAGCGCAGTAAAAGAGACAAAATATCTATCCAGTCATGTGTTGAAATTGAAATCCACGAACTCCGAATTATCTCGAATTTATAAAATCAAAGTCGAGAAGTGATCCGTCTATTTCAAGTTGGTTATTGAAAAGAAAAAAAACTAAAAACAAATTTGACTCCAGAAAAATATCAAAACCGTTTCGAAAGGGTGCTCTACATTATAACAAAATTCAGGTTTGATGTTAACCAGCCTGTAGGTACGATGCATAATATATAAAACTAACTTTCGCGTAGTTTTCAAAGTATTTCTTAAGAGAATCGACCTAAAATGTAATCCAATTATCTGATATTATCCACCATGTCTCCAATATTTAGAAAAGCCACAGGTTTTCCTTCCTCCTGCGTCAATTAATGCGTAATCACGCATGACAGGGTATGGGAAATGTGCTACGGGATTCTGAATGTCCATTCTATACGGGCTAACAGTTTTCGGGGATTTACCGTATTATTCGACCTTTCGTGTATAATCTGCTTATTACAGAGGCGAACGTAGGAAGCTTGCTAATAGTACAAGTAGATGATAGACGTATAGAGAATCGATCATTGATTCTGTGCTTTGTTCCTTGCCATTATTGATTTTAGTATAATGGCAATCGCACAATGCTTTTGTATATAGTAATTCAAATCGAAAATTGCAATGTATGAATAACGAGTAGAATACACTTTCCGTGATTACCTGTAGTATTTTTAGAGCGAAATTTGAAATATTAACGCATGGGAATTGTAGATTTTTTTGTTTGTTTGGTTTATCAAAATGTGTTGGAAGTCGCATAATTAGAATTTAAAGGGGTTCGATATTTAAACGATAAAAAATAAAACTTCCTGTCTTTTGCTACTGTAGAAGAAGTAAGAAGCAGATTTCTACATAATTTCGTACAAGTTTTATTCAAAACTCTATCTACTTCTGTCCTTAATACACTATTTAACTGTAATTGGAGAAAAATTCTTGATTTTTACAACTTTCCTTTTTTTATTGTTTTAATTTTTTGTTGTAACGCTTTAACATATTTTTTGCTTTCTTTAGAATTATTATATTGCTAAACTTATAGGTTGACTGAGAAATTGATAATTCAACAAATTAATAAATTTAGTAATAAAAGACTTGATGATGATGATGAAGACGAGAAATATGTCCAACCGTTAAAAAAAACGAGTATTTTATTTATTCTCCAAACCAAAAGCTAAAAAAAAAGAGTAGATACAAAAATAAAGAAAAAAAAAAAAAAATCCAAGCCAAGAAACGACTAAAAAAGGAGCTTACCTAACTATAATTTTTATTCGATGATAATGTCGTTCCATTGATAACTTGGTAGTATCGGTTTGATATCTTCAAATTCCTTCCTCCATGGTTGATCCCACGAGTAGCTTTAGAATTTTGGAGTAAGATTTGTTTCAAATTTTGCAAAAATATCCGCAGGTGGTGAGTTTGGCCCTTCGTAGAGCTTGTATGTAAATTGATTATTAACTATTTTAAATGATGTGTTTAATCTAATTGTGATTGGTTGGTTTTTCAGGTATAGCCATCGCTTTCTTTTTGGTTGAAAAACGCAGATTGGTAGTTCCTGCCAATCAAAGTTGTATACTTTGAAAACCATATTGTACTTGCTAGAAAAAACCCAAAATTTAATAGCTAACGCTTTTCAAACGGTGGTTATAGATTGACTGATTTTTGTTACGAAAAGAGGTAGAAACAAATACATACATGTACTATATGTTAGGGTACTACTAGTTTGTAGACTGATGCGCCGGGTGAGAGACACTGAAGAGGCTAGTCAGTCAAACTTTTAAATCGGTTATTTCTATCAATAAACATAACATATATTCATAATTTGTAACAAAATAATTTGGATCATCCCAGAGTATGGACTATATACTTCAACTACCTAAATATTAGAAAATTTATGTAGAAACTATAGAGTATTCTGCTGCTTTTTTGTTAATTTTTTTTAAAAATAATTTGTGGCGTAGGTATCGTGTAAATGTCTAAAAAAATTGCTGTGTTTTTATACTATTGTAATATTTTCGGGCTTTAAACAATCGAGGCAAACGATATATTAAATAAAAAGTACTTATTTATACACTGAAGTATAATTAAAATAAAATACCACTAATGTAAATACCAGTATTAAATAACTAGCACACTGCTAAAACCCTCAATAAAATAAATTCACTTAAAAGCTACTTATTTATATTCATAATTTACATCCACTATTTATTTCCACATTGGCTGTCTCTACAGAGCTCTCCAATACAACTGTTCTGTCAGCGTTTGCAGGCATGTTTACATTTGGTGCGTTGATTCTGGAGCGGTCTATATCTTTCCTGAATGTTTTAGTGCATTCGCACTAGAAACTTCGATTGCATATCAGTGAAGCATAATAATAAATTGACTAATTGATGTGATCTTCGCGTTATACAGGCAGCGCCATCTGCTGGGACACAATTAGAAACTCAAATTCAAAATTCTTATACTTTCTTAAATATACTTTTACTCTGACAACTTTATTGAAAAAAAAAAAATCGATTTTTCTGGTTGTCGTTGTTAATTCGTAAGTAAACAATTTATTATGAATTGAAATATAAAAAAGAACATGTTTTATCATTCAGGAAGTTGTCATTGGAATCTGCCGTAAACATCTCATATCAGAAGATGTTTTTCTCGAAGGTAAAACCAACACAAAGGTGTAATAAATGTATCCACTGCTCAAGCAGATTACATTCAAAAATAACAAAATAATTTAAGAGGTGTTTTTTTATTTATAGAACTAATTAAATAAAAAAACATCCCTTTTATTAAATTAATACAACATTCATAAATAGAACAAGCCCTTGAAATCCATTTGCAAATCCAACAGTGTCTCCATTTGCTATAAAAGTATATTAAGCACCTAATAAATAATGGGTTATAATCGTACATTAAGGAATTTATAGCCAGCAATAAATTGATTTTATGTGTTTCTTTTTTTCATTTTTTTGATAATATTATTTCCACATTTTGTTGTGGGATTCACAAAAGCGGAATGTACCAACCGAGAATTAATCGCTTTCCAATAGTTTTAAACAAAGGTCTTTTATTTTATATTATTTGTTGCTGTTTGCTGTTCTATCCATTTATATATTTATGCTAAACACAAATTCCACCCTAACTTTTTCAATTTCCTTTCCATTCTAACTTTAGTTGCACGTACGTCACTCCGCGGAAAAGCGTTCTAAGCGGCAGTAAAGTTAAAATGATACTAGTTGCTAGCCTTTGATAAGATCACGTTGATGCTAAAATTTTATAGCTTATACGTTTTTTGGGAATTTAAATTCGAATTTAAACCCACGAGGATCTGGTATGAAGGAAGTCATTACAAGACCGCGCAAGCTATGCATTCAAGCGTTGTGTGGGGAAAACGAGTTATTATACGCTGCTGAAGTTCCATCTCATTCCTGTGTACAGATGAACGTTAGCGGTTCTGTGGTTTGGATATATGCAATATGGGAATAAAGATTAATGATTGTTCGAGACGTTAAAAGTTGATTAATGGATTACGGTGTTATAATCGGTTTGGTATGCGGTAAATGTGGAAGAGCCGCCAGATATTTTGTATGAAAAAAAATGTGTAATGTCAAAAAATATGTTGTTTCAGTAATGTAAGAAATTGAATGTAAATTTTGATTTTCTTAATAATAATGCATCAATGTATACAGTGTGAGTCGTTAAGAATGGAAAATCTGGAAACTGGAATAGTAGAGCCTAAAACATGAAGATTGAGCACAACATGCCTTATACAAATGGTGCTCGTTTAAGACATACAGGATGTTCAAGTTAATAATTCTATTTCTAAATTTCTCAATAATTCAGCGAGTTTTCATAGAATCAACGTGAAAATTGGTATTACTACGTTTTTCAACATGATGACTAGGAATTTGTCATCACTTTTACCGTTTCTCATAGAGGGCGCTAGTTACACCCTGCTGAATCGCAGCTTATCTTTTTTTGTGTGTGCAGAACCACATAAACCGAATAGAAAATTTCAAAGAGCAACCTTTTTTACATGAAAAGTACGTACTTGTTTAATTTTGATATCTTGACCCATTTTCGACATATTTATCTTTCCGAAGTTCAGGTAAATAATAAATAATAAAAAGAAATAATACACTCAATCATACTTTATGTTTGAAACTAATGTCTTATAAAATCGACTTTACAAAAGGGTATAGCAAGCTGATACAACTGTTATTACAAGCGCCCGCACATTATACTACGGCTGAATAACTTATTTAGAGCAACTGCTCGAAATGTCCACCACGCACTACAATGCACTTCTCTATGCGATCTTCTGATCTTAAAAAATAGTTCCTACCTTATTTGTGATTACATTAGCAGCTTCTTGAATTTTTTGAAGCAAATCTTCGCGGGACTCAATTCTTTCCTTGTAGACTGTTTCCTTCATACTAGACGAAACAGAGAAAATCTAGGGGTTAAAATCTGGACTTCTAGGTGGCCAAGGAAATTCACAATTCTTTTTTCCGAACATTTAGTTTAGTCTTTTACTGATAGATGATTTATCAAGAATTTACCAAATAATTTTTGACATTTCTATAACCTAATTTATTAAAGTGCCAAGCAAGTTTGAATACGCATTTTGAGTTAAATAAATTTATTTTAATCCAACATACGTACCTGTGATTTTAGAGTTTCTCATTTTATAAATTTGATGGTCCCTGATCACGATCGATTCACTCACAATATCAGAGAGACGCTAGGTGAATGAAAACAGCTAAATTATGGTATTTATTTTTATTGTTAATAAAATAAAATAAAGTAAATTAAAGTATTGAATATTAAATAGAACTATACTTAAAAATAGTTAGAATGTCGTATTTTATTACATTTGTTCTGAAAAAAAAAAAAATAGAACAATATATGTATATATTGCTATGATATTTTACATACATATATTATATATTATATATTATATCATACCAATCAAATGCAGTACTACAAGCTTTTACATTAATTACCTGGTTATTTCTGTAAATTTAATTTAGATATAGCCGTAAGGACGATATTGTTTGAAACACGTCGGTTGTACGTTCGCCTGTTTGTATTTTTTTCCCCAAGACACGTGAAAACTAGTAAATTTTCAAACGATATATACGACCAATATGGCAAACTGCTGCGAGATTTCCCATTGGAAATCATGAAAATTGTAGACAGAAGCTTAAAGCCGCAATCGAATATATTTTCTGCCAGGATAAATATTTAAAAAATGCGAAAAAGGTACAAGATTCCGTTGTCAACCTTATTCATGGCGATCGAAGGGTTTAATAGGATGGCTGACAAAGAGGCTGCGATTAATAATAATAATAATATAATATATACCTTTATTACCACTAAACGGTTGTTTTACAATGACAAAAAGAAAAAAAGAAGCAATTAAGGTAAATCTCAAGGCGAGACTCAGAGTTATCTGCTACTAGCCCTGCTAATATATTCATAAAATATGTTTATCAATGACTAATACCTAATTAAAAAAAGAAAAACCATATACAACAAATATGTACGTACTGCTGTGAACTGACGGTACCAGCATATATGAAAAATGAAATTGAATATAAAAAAAAATTGATTTAAATTTAAATTTACTAGCTCAGCGGATAAAAATTTAAAAGGGCGCAAAAGAACAACTACTCTCAGGGTTACTAATCTAATCATGAAAAGTAAAAAGTGGGTGAAAATAAATTGACTATCTTTAATTATTAAAATTGCAAAGGTTGAATTCAAAATAAAAGAATAGCAATTTAGAATGACATTTACAATCATTAGATTTTATTTTTATAAAAAAAGAAAAAAAAACATTTGTTACAAATTGCAGTAAAAAAATAAACCATGGACTTAAGGTCCTGGACGAAATAAAAAACTGGAGGAATCTACAATTAACAAGGACAATGCAAATCCTTTATTAAACAAAAGACAGATTTGTTCTAGAAGAAAATCCAAATCGTACAAAAAATCCACGTCTTAAAAATTACAACACACTAAAATTAATTTAAACGTGGAAAAACAAGTAATAATATTAAATTGAAATATAATTACAAGCTCAATGCTTATCTTCACCTAAACCGAGGTGATTAATTACTCAAAACTAAATTGAAAACTACGAAACGGTAAAATTAAACTCTATAAACTAAAAAAAAAGTTTCTTCTAAAGCAAATTACAATAACTGATCTTACATTCAATATGTGTACACAATTAAACACAACAGCAATTATTAATTATAAGAGTTCCTTGAAAGCTGATAAATTTCAAATAAAACGAACTACATTTTACATAAAAATGAATTCACCAAAAATGGCATCAAAGAAAAAAAACAGACATGTACTTACCGGTAACTTTCAAAGAACTACCTTTTAAGAGGCCCAACATCGCATACATATAACAAAATAGATGCGTGCACTCGCAGCGCATAAAATGCAACGAGAATTCTCTTGAATATTACAAAATATACAATACTGACGAAGGCAATAAGTACAAATGACTGAAATTAATTTAAACAACTGAACGATTAAAAACTTAAATTCATCAAACAAATCTATTAACAAAATCTTACTTAAAAATAAAATATTAACTTCTGAGAGAATTTGCCCGACGCATCGACAAAGATTGATCTCTAATAATAATATAACACAGAATTTATAACCCCCGGGGTGCCAATCCACAGCAGTACGCTCAACGCATGTAAAAATACTAACAATTATTCAACACATTCCTACAATTTTTGCCTGAAAAATAATTAGATGGACACACCACACTGATCTTGAAATAGAGCCTTTCGCACACGAAATCTAAAGGCAGAGACATTTAATAGTTTAAGGTCTTTAACAATAGAGTTGTATTTACTATAAATATTGTAGGAGTAAGAACATTTAAACAGAGATGTCCTAAAGGTAGGAGGGGATATCAAGCCCCTAAATCTCGTGGTAATAGCGTGAATATCGGTCCTAAATCTAATTTTTAAATACAAATATGGCGGCGACTTATACAACAGGATTTTATGAAATAACATTAACATTTTCAGTTCGCGTCTATGCCTCATATTTAAATTGTTTATATAATAAATATAAGTTAAATTAATTTATATAAATTAAAAATTAAATCAACGAGTTTTGTTTATTTTTGTTATCATATAGCTTTTGTTTCAAACTGGTATAATATTGGTTTTATTCAAAGGAACACGTATTTCTAATACAAGAAATATTTTGTTGCAATTATTTCCTGATCTAAAATGCGATCGTTTTCATTCAAATATTATCAAATCGAAAAATACGTAGATATGTTGTTATAACTAGAATAATTGGACGCTTAATAGACTTGCAGTATCTTACAAATTATTCATTAAATCGATAAGAAAATTTCAGCTGAAACAGTTTAAGCTTTTGTGCGGAGATTTAAAATTTGGTTTACAAATTGAAGGGTTGAACACCTAATATCCTTCTGCTTCAGGGCTTACTTATTACGCTAAAACTAATTTTACCTAAAATACGTTTTACATCGGACAGTATGGGGTTAATTAATTCAGAAACAGTAACACATTATTAAGATCGTGTAATCTTATGATTTTTACAGCATAATATCACTACTATACTCTTTTTAATATCCATTTTCTGCAGCGCAAACCCTTAATTTACGAAAAAAATCATGTGAATACGAGTAAGAAATTGAGATGTTTAAACGTAAAAATCTTTAGTTTTAGAAAAAAATCTTTATACCTCATTTAAAACGTGTCTACAAAATGAACTGTAGGTTTGTAGGCATAAATAAAACATCCCACTTTGTCAACTGGATTTGTCAGCGTGGATGATTTTGTGTAGGGGGAGATAACTTCGTTTGAGAATTGATAAGTTTTTCCTGCCTTAAAAAGTTCTATGATTGCGACGCCTGTATATTGTTTCAGAAATGGTGGCAGCCTTTTATATCACTTTTTCTTTTCCTGTGGGTGCTGTTGTTATTTTTTTTTTGTACAATGGCATTTTTTACGATTTGATTTAAGGTTGGCGTAATAATACTTTTAAATTTGATGATTGTTTTATTTGTCAAGAAAAATATATTTTCTGTTTAACATATACAATATTCTTACGTGTACCTAACGCTTATAAAAATAGACATTACTATGGATTACGAACACACAATGTTTTACAAAATATTTAGAGAGATAAGAGAAATATAGATAAAACATACAATTGAAATATTTAGTCGATATTTTATATCAATGTAAGTTTGATATTTTTTAAAATATTATTTGCATAAAAATCTAGATTTTCTATGCAATCATACAAAGCTATTTAATTTGCCAGAATTAACTAAAATTATTTGTGGACAGTAACCTATATACGTACCTTGGTTGTTTAGAATGTATAACATCGATAACAAAAGGCTATGTGAAATCTTCCCGGAAAGTAAAAAAGAACAACATACTTGGAGGTGTCTAAAAGGGAAGAACTTGTTTCTTCACACTCAGCATACAAGGTAATAATTAATAATACCTCAAAAATATAATATAGTAAATTAAATAAATAATTAAAATCAAAAAATGAAAAATTCATTCTAAAGTTATATAAAGTAGAAGTTTATATCGTTCTGGATTATGAATTATTGCTTTTGATTTGGTGTGAATGGATGCATATAGCGGTTACCTCGCTGAAGTTATTTTAACTCCTACGTAATATAATTACCTTTTACGTAAACGCAGATATGTTGATAGAAGTTACAGCGCTCAACTTAGATACTAACTACATCAGAATTTTAGATATATGTATATTACATAATTTAATCTTTAAACTATCATTTTAAATAGGTACTTAATATCTATGCATATTTTATCCTTTTTATATTATTAGTCCTACGCACCAAAGATTGTCAATTCTGCTCCTATAGATAGTAGCAGGGTGTAGGTATACGTCGTGTGTTTGTAATGAAGGTTTGAACTATGTCCGTGTTACTATACTATTGTTGGTGATATTAAATGTAAATATAAACGGTTTGAAAAAACTTCTAAGATAAATAAACGAAGACGAATTACAACACGAACGCCAATGTCACTAAATGTCAAGAAAATTGATTTAGTGTATGAAATTTGTATGTAGCTAACTTCACTCATTAAAACGACAATAAGTATAGATAATTTTTTCCGGAAATCAGTTTTTTATTACGACAATCATTTTGAATCTCACAGTATATTTGTAAAATGTATTCCTAATATATTTTCTATAATATATTTTATGCATTACCAGATGTTTTATGTATTGCGGTCAAAAAGCCTTAAGAACTTGAATAACATTTGACAACATCCAAATGATACAAATAAAATTGTATAATTTGCATGTACAATGAGTTTAGTTTACTTCCGTTCTCAAAAGTAATTATATCGTTCAAAGAATTAAGAATTCACATTTACGAAAAGTTACAAATAGTAGGTTAATATGATTATTGACATGCGAATAGATTCAAATAACTATTAAACAAACATGTTGTAGTTAATACCTTAGGATCTTTCATGTTATTACAACCAACAGGATGTCATACGAATCACAAGAAAGCAGTAGAATATAATTAATAAACCTTAACGTTTATAAAAGTTATCATCAAAGATGCACTACCTATATATATCCCACAGCTCGAAGTTATTGCAATCTTTAGAAGAAGAAAAATTCAAAATTAATGGTATGTCATTTGCAACACGTGGGGTTCATCTGAAACGTGCTTGGCTTTTATAGCAAGATGAATTTCAGTTAAATCGATGTTGAACTTGCTGTTCTAATGGGCGTAGTCGAGAAAAGTTTCGTTGCAAGAAAATTTTAATCATTTTGCAACACACGTGGCGCTATTAACTTAAAAAATGCTAATAAATTTTTACGAATTGTCAACGAGATTTAATATTTTAGTTCTGCATGTTAAACATCACTTTCAAACAATTTTGTTTGTCGAATAACAAACAGCCGAACATTGAAGCATATAATGATGCCAACATACTCGAAAAGACAATATATCTAGTATAACAAACGACAAAGAATCAATATATGAAACGCTGAAATAATATGTGTCATCAAATATATTATTTTTTTAATTTTAACATTAATTTATTTGGTTGTGAGTCCATGATTGGTCACACACTCATCAATACTTAATCACACATACCTAATATACAATACATGCATAATAATTAACATTTATTACATTATTCTTGTCCATTTTATTATTTTATTTTAAACAAATTAAATATAAGCCAATTTTCCATGAGACATAGACACAACGACAGAGCGATTAGCTTTATCTATCAGTAGCTTGACGATATTTATTACCTGAAGATGGTATAATTTTGGAACGAAACATGTAGTAAATAAATCATAAATCTAAAGATTGGAAATAGCTTTAATTTGCAATTAATTAATTTAATATTTATTACGACTAACATTATATTAACTATATTAGACTGAAATTATCCCAAATTTCTTTAACGTTTATGGTGTTCCTTAGGCTATATGCTAAAGACTCAAGGAATAGATTATCGCTCACGGTATTAGGAGAAAACTGCATTTAGTCGATATCACATAAACTTTTTTTCGGTAAAAGCATTCCGAATAGCGTGAGAACAAATCGGTGGAGCATTACGGCAACGATGGTCATTTACGAAGACGGTAGTTTTCGGAAAATTCGATTACCTACATCTCAGCTGCGCAATGGAACGATAGAACATATTTATGTAACTTTTTATTGTATTACTTCTGGAAACTGAAGGAATATAATCATATTTATCGGTTACGGAAAACCTAGATGCCTATGGTTGATGTGATTGGTGGCGCCTGAAAAAGGTTTTGGATTTGCTAGGGGGTGGTTATTTTTGTGCAGGGTCGCATATCAAAACATAAATAAGAATAATATGAGACAAGGTTATGATTCGGGCTTCTTATGTTTGATTTGCTTTCTCTAATAATAATGGTAAACATAAATAAGAATAATATGAGACAAGGTTATGATTCGGACTTCTTATGTTTGATTTGCTTTCTTTAATAATAATGGTAAACATTGCGTATTACCAACGATTTATGTTCCAACAAAGAATTTCGCAAATGACCAAATACCAGATTAAACATTTGTGTATGGGCATTCGGAATGCAGTAACAAAGTTGTTATTAGATCAAGCAAGCAGGGTGATATTTATGTAGTTAATACATCTCGCCATGTTAGATACTTGAGTAAAATTGCTAATGGGGTGTCATGTTAGACAAAGATCATACACCATGCGTCCTAGCCCAAGGTACACGTTAACATCTTCTTAATAAATTTGGAAATCTACAATTATTTAATCTATAATATGTTTTTTTTTTACTTCCGGGTTTATCGTAAATATGATCTAATTAAAAATCTTAAATACAACATCGCATATATTTATAACCTTTGAAGTCTGAGAGTGTATCATTCCATAGCTTATGTTTCCGAGGTTACTAAAAAAATGTTTTTTAGTTTTCGATCTAGAGTCTTCCTAACTGTTAAACATTGCACCAGGAAGTTATAAATGCTAATTAATGCTTAGTAGGATATAACAAAGTATAATTCTATAAAATCATAGTGTAAAAGTCTATAGATTCAAAATAAAATCCCTTGTACTCAGAGTTACCCTCGCAAATTAAAACTTGAATCTAACCACGAGAAGTAAATTATGGGTGAAAGAAATCTGACTTTCTTAATTACCCCAAAAATTGAAAAGGTTTAAACAAAAATAAAAGAACACAATTTTGAATGACGTTAAATAACAATCAAGAAATTTATTATATAAGAAAAAGAAAAAAAAGTTAATTAATAATTAATAATAATTAAATTTTGCAGAAAAATAAACCGTGAACAGAGGGTCCTGGCTTAAATCAAAAACTGCTCGTGATTCTAAATCACAATAGGACAATGCTATTTCCTACATCAAAGCAAAAGATTAATTTGTTCAAGAAGATAATTCTTATATAAATATCAAATCAATCCACGCGGTTTCAAATTAAAACAAACTAAATTAAACGGGGACAATTCCCAGTAAAATGAAAAATTAAATGCAAGCACAATGCTTCTATTCACCCAACCCGAGGTGATTAATAATTAAAATGAAACAGCAAAATGAAAACGGAAAAATTAAATCTTTAAACTAAATTAAAAAAAAAAACGAAAACTGCAAATATATCTTCCCGACCAAAAATAATAACTGAACTTATATCTATGATGTGTACACATCGATACAATAACAATTATTATCAAGCGAATTCCTTGATGGACGAGAATTTTCAATTTATGCGAATCAAATCTCTATATCAAAAGTATTAACAAAATGGCATCAATGAAATTAAAAAAAAACATGTACTCACGCGCTAACGTCTACCAAGGAACTGGCTCACACAATTCACCAGTGGTTTTTCAAACAACAACAGCTGCGTACAACGCAACGCACAAAATCAGTACGCCAACGGACAAAATCTCAAAACATAATAACATAAACTATACAAGCGAACGCTAGACATTTAAATGAATCAAATTAATTAAAAAAAAAACAAAACACTTAAATAAATAAATTAAACAATAAACTCATTAACTTAAGCTTATAAAAATAAAATCTACAACTGTGAAAATTCTCTCGAAACATTGACAAAGGCTGAACGGACTAAACATGACAAATCCTATGCAACTTAAAAAAAACTGTCGCGAAAAATTGGTGTCCGTCCACAGCAATACGCTTTATTTGGCGTCACTTTTTGATTGACCAGCGAACGGTGTTGTTGGTTGTGAGTGTAAGTAAATCTAAATGGATACCCCAGTCGTTTCACAACTACTTAGAAAATGGGGTGGAATGGGGCTGATGCACAGATGCTACCATTAAAATATTCGAAGGTAAGCACGTACGTATTATCTAATATTAAAGTATTACCGGTTTAAAAAACTTTGAAATAATACTTAGAGTCAGCGTCATTGTGTCAATAATATATGAACATGGTAGGAGTGTACATTAACAAACACATGTAGGTATTACTAGTTATTACTTTTCAGTAGGTACGCCGACTAGATACCAGGCCCATCTATACCTCTACACATCAATATCCCGTGCGCACTCCTGGAGTACCCCGATACGCTATCTTCTCACAAACATTGTACAATTATAAAGTATGATAGTAAATTTATTTAATTACATAATATTTCTTTATTTATTAATTTTCCCCTACCGAGGTTTTTCGATGTTACAGAAACGAAATTAGTAGGTAATTATTACCCTTGAATAGTGGAAATGCTTAGATTAAGCAGGTAAGTATTATCAGTTTAATATACTTGTATTTTGGAAACAAATAATGGCAATGCTTTAAATAATACTTTTATATACTTCTATTAAATGTACATAAATTACTAAGGCATAAATATGATTGTTTTCAGTGGAGAAAATCTATTTATTCAAATCTAAAATAATTACTTTTGTGGTGAAAATATTTATATGTTCATAACGATTTTAGTATATTGATTACATTTGAACTAAAAAATTGTTTCGTCTAAGAAATTCACGGGTTTGGAAAACTGAACAAGTTTTATTCTCAATATAAATACATCTCTTCTTGCTTATATAGGAAGTTATGTTATGTTCAATGTGATGGATTTATATTCAAATTGAGTAATTATTTTTGTGTGTGTAGAGTCTGTTCTTCAAAGGCATAATATAATACTGATGTAAGTATTGCTGCCGAAAATAAGTACTTAAAGAACTTCCAATTGAATGAACATTACTTAAAATTCTTCAAGCCTTCGCGTGAAAAATGGGCTATATGAAACTACAAGCGCTTATACGGATTATTTCAATGGAAAAGAAGAAGAGACTTTCTCGAATGAAACGGCAAGGCCATTTCGGTATATATCGATCTCTGACAGTCGTGTCTACAGGAGGAATGTCAGCTCGTTGGAAAACGATCGCAAACAATTTTCAAATCGTTTAATCTCGATGTTCTACTGCACAACCGCCGATTGGAGTGACGTTCCTGGACGCTTATTGACGTCGCGTCGGCGTCGTTGCTGTTACAACAAATATTAGCAGGACGCTGACATTCGAGTAGCGACGAGGTAATCGAAACGGAATGTTTGACGGCTATTATGCCTGCAGGTGATAAATGCGAGAGACAAATATGAAACACCTCTAGGGAAATAGGATAAGAAGGTGGCGAAGACACAGTTCCGTCGCTTGTGATATTAAGTTTATAGTCAGTGTTCGGTCGTATCGTCTCAAATTTTTCTCTTACGGGAAATATGGAATAAAAAGGATATTAAGAACTCTATTCGTTTCATTCGAGCGCAAATAGCGTAGTGGAAATAACTTCGATCAGGTTTGCAGTCGGCGTTGGTATTCTGCGGATAGAAGTTTATTGCGACAATTTCTTCACAGCATTTGTTACTAAAAGAAATAACAACAACTGATTTCAAACAAGTTTGAAGGAGTTAAGAAATACAAATATATTGGGATTAGGATTAGCAGTATAGCGGAGATAAAGACGCTGAGGTTGCGGGAATAATATTAGTTACGAACAGGGCTGCTTGCTAAGTTAAATGCTTAGGGAATATATAAAGAGAAATGCAAAAGCACTAACCGCTGGCATTGGAACTAATCTACCCCAAGCGAGAGAACATAGAAAGCAGATGCTGTGTAAGTCGATATGGGATGTTCAACCGTGCTGGCAAATTTTAAATTGGGTGCCGTGAAGATCTAATAGATTTCAAATGTAGTTGTCACGTGTGTCGACATAGCTATCATATATATGTATAATAATGTTACATCCTACAATTTGGCAACTCTCTCAAGACGTGGATTTATCGTATTATTTTATATAAATGTTGATTCGTAAATAAGCTTTGATACATCGGAGTCGAACAGACAAAAAAAAAACATGTCAGCTTTAACGAAACATAAAATTATGACTAAACATCCAGTCGATGGTATGCATGTTGTACGTTACATAGGAAGCATGCAAAATGTATTAAAATATTTAAACTAAAATCGTAAAACAGCAACGTAAAATATGGATTGTAACTTGAAATTTTATTTGAATTGAAGTTACACTGTTTAATACAAAAAAAATATCCATTACCTATTTAGCAACATGAAAAAAACAGTAACTTGGCTGCGGATAGAAACAACTAATTGAAAAAGTTATTTAATTTATAACTTAAAATTTGTATATAAAGATGCCGAATGGTGGTAATTGTTGCCTCGTTAATTGCCAAAGCTTTTCTCACCCCTCTTAAAGAAATTAGAATTTTAAGCAACTTTTGCAGGAGCACAGTTATTAATTGTGCGAGAAAAATTCCTCTCGAAATTAAGCTTGACATTATTGCGTTTTAAATTCTGGGATGTTACATCGAGGTAAATTAATTAACTAAAACTGTAGAGGTGAAAGAAAGAGCAACAAATAAAAACAAACTTTCCCTTTTAATTGTGAGCGAAAAGAGAATATATGAATAACGTTGTTAAGAGTATGTTGTATTTTTGCAACAAAAAATTATTTGAAGTTATAATGTTATTTTAATTCACTATGCGGAGCAAATGTATTCAGGCATCAAATATCTCCAGTAATAACACAAGTATTGTAATGGGGTTACTTGTTTCTAAGTACACACAAAAAAATAATTACTGAATTTGAATATAAATGCATCACATGGAATATAACAAAACTTCCTATAAAGGCAAGAAGATGATATATTTATATTGAGAATAAAATTCGTTCAGTTTTCCAAACCCGTTTGGAAGACGAAATGATTTCTTAGTTCAAATGTAATCAATATACTAAAATAATTATGAACATATAATATTTTTACTACAAAAATAATTATTTTAGATTTGAGTAAATAGATTTCAATCAAGTAGTTCTCTTTTTCTACTTCTAGCATTTTCAAGAAAACAAAATGGACGCTCGTTTAAATGAACAAGTAATAAAAGATAATGCAATATAAATAAAAAGTCTGCAAGGAATTCAACACCATCTGATGTGGAATTTTCCAAAATAAGGTGCTGGGGAAATGTTTTATAATTTTGAATTAACAGCAAAAGCAGGTTTGGAAACAATTATTGTTCTACAAGTAGGTGATTTCCTGCAGAACTTTTCTAGAAATTAATTACACAATATGATGTAGCACCAAGATGGAGCACCACCGCACAGTGTTTTAACTGTTCGAGACATGTTATCCAACAATTTCCGGTTTGGATTACGAATGCCTGGACTATTATATGAGTAAAACACTACAAATTGTATTCCAACTATTTTTTAGTAATGGAAATAAGAAGTGGTTAAAATAAAATGAAAAACTGTGCATCAGCTGATATCAATGAATTCGCGCAAAGCAAATTATATGAATATTTTTCACGTTTAAGTACAACCTTATTAGCAACTATGCGATCCCTTACTGAAGTGGCAATTCTATTTGCGTTAGATGAGACATTGTTCCTTTGTGGAGCTTTCAATATGAGTAGTAGTAGTAATACTAAATAACGTCAGCATAACTTATTTTATTCTTTTCTAACAATAAAAGAGCATCTAGATCGGTAACATACATTGAAAAGAGAATAGGCCCAGAGGATGCTTGCAGATTTCCAAATAGCTTCGTGTAAGTTCACTCCTTGAGTACAATCACTTAAATACGTCTGATTGACTACCCCTCTAATTTAATTTAAATAACAAAATTGTTGTTCGGGGGTTCGTTCGGTCTCAAGCTTAAAGGTCTCCTCGGATCGAAATAATTTATTCAAAACACAAATTTTTGGATGACACTGTATATTTGTTACAAATAACAGCAAAATAGTAACATACAATGCAATATAACGAAATACAAATCTTAACATCTGTTGCGATGACAATACATTGGTGTTCGGTCTTAACCTCTATTCTTAAGTAATAATTTAAAATTGTAGATAATGATCGTGCAATGAATAAAGTTAAAGAAAAATAATTATGAAGGTATTTAAGAAATGTAAATGTTAATCTAAGTTAGTAATATTGGCTGGAAGGTCTTTATCACGTGATAGGATTTAAAAAAAATAACTTCCAATTTTAATTCGGTGCAAGAAAAAGAAAGAAAAAATAAACTATAGTAAAGATTTAGCCGGTAACTTTGATGGGTGTCGGTGTATGCGTCCGAGAGGGTGTTCTTCTTTCACCCTCTAGGTTTAAATCAAAGCAAATTAGGTCCTAAGACAGGACCGGATTACAAAACTGATAAAATCAACAACAGAAGAAGTCCGCATACCAGTGACCTAAAGAGGACGCCATTAAACAAAATAAATGCCAGCTTCACTCTACTGTGGTAAAACCCTTTACAGGAAAGATATCGAGGCAATAAAACTCCTCCTGACGGCCTCAGGTGAAACGGGAAAATGCACTCGATATTGGAGGTTCCTCACGTGACCATATCCCACAACAATGTGGTAACTAAATATAATGTGCACGGAGAGTGTGTACGAAGCCTCTGCATCCTCCTTGCTTAGCATGAAGGCGGAAGTAGAAATGCAACGTTAATCAAATAAGTCACTGACAAACTAACAATGCGGAATAATTTACACAAAAGAAAAGGTTTTAATGAATGAAACTTATACTAATAATCGAATAATGAAAAGTAAATTTAACTGACGATGAATTACTAATTAATTTGTAAATAAATAACGAAAATTGAGACATTAATTTTTGCTATCACGGTAAGATGCGTTGTGACGAGTAAGGAGTACGAAACCTCACTGCTAGATGGCGTTGCAGGGGCTAATTCTTAATTTAATTGGCAAAAATCTTTAAATAAAATCCATAAATGAAGCGATCGCAATCCAACGGCAACATTGTATAATTTATGCAATCGAATGCTCTGGCAAGGTGTAAAAATAAGTCAGCCGTGTAGTTGCTTGAAGTCGTACCTTTGCGCATGTCACAGAGTGTCAAATTAAGCTGTGTCAAAGCTTTTACCACTTATGAAGCCATTTTGAGTGTCGTAAATATGATTGCATGATTTTAGAGAAATAATTAATTGTATGATCCATGATAATTTCAAAAAATAATATAGCTATGGTTGAGATCAAGCTTATTGGTCCATAGCTAGTAATATGATCACGATCATTTTGCTTAAATATAGGTGTGACTGATGATGATCTAAGTGATGCAGGAAACCTTGCGGATTGAAATAATAAATTTATTAAATACTATAAATATTATAGGCAGTGAAATATACTTGCCAACTATTTTAATATTTTAATTTAATTTATACGCGATTTCGTTACAAGTAATTGAATTCATTTAGATGGAACGGAATGTAGGTTATGTAGGCACGCGATTAGATGTACTAGAGGGCATTCGATTGCAACGTTTGACCGCTAAAATTTCAAGCGTTCATATCGCCAAAGCAGATCGCTGAATTCACGAAGACAAGATCGAACCGGGTGCGGGTTATGACGCTCTAGCTTTCGCGACGCTCATTTTGCGACCCGTAAATCCTTATGGGAATGAATCGATGCATGATTTGATAGGTTTCCATCGTGGTATTATGTAGAATTTAAAACGAAATCTTTTTAGGTTTATCATGTAGAGGATGAAACTCATGTATTAGGGGGAGGCTTGCTTTGATTATATTTATTTTTGAAATATTAAAGGCACAAGATTTATACAGAATTTTTAATTCGGAGTACAAAAAGACAACGATTCTTCCGGAAAAACGAAATAAACTGGATTATCTCTTATACATGTAGGTACAGAAACCCAATTTATATACATATTATAAATTTTACAGAATAATATTTGACAAAGCATCAGCGCATGGTAATCTTGGTAACTTTGTTATGGGTGTCCATAGATATAACGATTTGAGTAATGACGTTTACCGCGGATTATTCACTACCTGCGGCGGTAGGTATTGACAAATTATACAAATGACGTAATGACCCGTATTAGGAGAAATTTGACTTTTCCTAAGTAGAGAATAATTATGTTTTATATAATATAATCACACCGTTTACATTTTAAATCTCATTATTCTCAAGTAAACAATTAAATTTTAACAATTAATATATGAGGGGGTTACTAGTTATCGAGCAAGACGCTCGATGTGTACGTACGCCATAATTGGATAGAGTAATGTAGTTCGAAAAATGTGCTGATTGATCGACATACCAGTAATGTTGTGTTTTCTTTTATCTTTGCTATGTTCATCTCCGATGTTTCAGAACGCGCTTTAGGAAATTCTACATTTTTTTAATTTCAAGTTTTGTTTGTTTTCAGTAGTCCTATTGTGTTTTGTTGGCCACTTTCTAAGCATGTCAGTATTATTGCTACCAATCCCAAGCCTGGTGAAATACGAGAAGAAGGTGGCCGGCGCTTCGCAATACGTATCTATCGTGGAAAACTGCAAAATCGCGAATATCTCCTTAAACATTGGAGATAGATACAATGGTACCCGTATAAAATCGAAAGAAAATAAAATTTATGTAAAAATTGCTACACCGATCAATTTAAAAAATCAAGTTATCCGTGATTTTAGGAATTCGAAAATTACAAATCCCTATTAAACACCGCTGTAATTTAAACGCAACAATTTTAAAATAAAAAACGTCTGCTGTTTCATGGTTAAGCGAAAACTGAAAACCGCATCTTTCTAACTTTCGTATTTCCGGAGATATTTCCAAACACCGAAGACGCTACAAATGTCATTTTTTTTCGAAAAACGTCATGTAATTCGGAAACGGTTCAATCTAGCCCCAATGTATGCCCAATGTATTGTTATTTAAATTTAACAAGGAATCCAAAAGTGCAATAATATACAGGGTGTCCAAGTTAGTTTCTACTTCCGGTACAACCGGAAGTCCGCCATTACTGGAACTAATTTTAACATGTGTAGAATATGATTTGAGGCAACATTTATTTGAAACATTTTTTTCAAAAAAACAATAATAAATCTGCTATGGACCGTTGCATCTTAGGTTGGACACCCGGTATATAATATACTCATATAAAATCAATGGCCACGGAGTAAGGGCAAACCATGGCAAAAACCTTACTCGGGGAGGATCTGGGAAGAAGTCCCAGACTTAATTACTGATAGCCGCATATTATTATTATCCTTCTGAGTGGCGAAGAAGCAGCCTCCGCGTCTCCTCAAATTCCGACTGCCTTGCCGTTCTCGAGTAGCTGCTCCCTTCTTCACTCATTCGAAGTTGAAACAGGAAAGATGATGACCTAAAAAACAAACAAAGCAACAGCAGTACCTATTCTAATACTTAATAATAACTTAATCCTAATTATTCTAACTAAGAGTAATTAAATAAAGATTTATATTTTAAATATTTGTAGTTTAACACCAATTCCGACCACTAAAGAGCATAAAATATTCATTCATAAGCGTGCTACCCTACTAACTATCTAAATATCATGCCGTAGCCTATCTAGTTCTTTAGCAACATTACTAAAAAAATCCCACCATTCGAACGACTCATTATCTCTAATATTTGTTTCGCGTCGCGGCCAAAACCCCCTAGCTAATGCCCTAACCTCCGTACTCAACCGCCACTCATCAGTGAGTGGACATTCAAATAAGACATGCCCCGCTGTATCTACCCCACCACACTAACAAAGTGAATCATTAACCCTTTCAATTCTACATAAATATGACTTAAAATTAGCATGACCTGTTATTAATTCTACTGCCTGATACCATAAATTAACCCTCATTTCCCTAAAACGTGCAACGCTACCGATAAATTTCCTAGTCCACCTTCCATTTAAGGTATTATCCCTCCTACTCTGCCAATCATTATCAAGTTTTTCCCTAAACGCTTTTTTTGTAATCCACTGTTTAGAGTATATAGTGCTCTGTTTCAAATTATTGTTTGAATATTAAATATCATTTCAATTATTTTATTCGATATATTGTAGATATATCGCGTAGAAAGCAATGAGATTATAAGAAACGGATGGTGTATATTATGAAAGATCCATTTTTATTAAAATAGAGTTAGTTAATTTAATTAACTTAAATTGTTACGTTAACTAAACATAGGTTTAGCAAAAAATCGTTTTGTTGATATTTCTAACAAGTACGTCAATATCAATTATAAGCAAATTAAATTATGTATCTTGTTAAATAATTGTAGTAAAATAACAGATTCGATTTTACTGAGTAAATATAAATAATACATTCATATAGCACAAATAATTTATTACTGGCCACAATATTTGTTTATTTAAGTATTTGATTTTGTAACATATGAACGCACAAGTACTGTTTATTTATTTAAAACTTTGTTAATCCATAATGTAATTTCCAAAATTCAAATCAATCATACATCCGCGTTGTTCCGCCATAATTGCAATTTATTAATTTACATTTGCCAATCAGTAGGAATTAAATTCATATTAGAAGTCAATTATAAAACCAGCAAATAAGCTTAAACTAATTAAAATTGCCTCACTGGGCTGCTACGGTGCCACAGCGGCACGAATATCATGCTCCATGTATCGCTATAACCGGTGTGTTGTTTATCGCCACCCATTGGGATATGAATGCCCATTATTTTGGTGTGAGTGATAGGGTGTGCAAAGATGATAACCCAACGAGTAAATCATTAATATTACAAATACCATATACCGACCGCTATGTATGTATTTACATGTACCTAGAGGTTTATTTATATCAAATAAATATACTTATGGGAATACATTTCCAAATAAATTCTATCCGGTTAACCAAGCGTTTGTTGTAGGAGGGTTAATGTGTACATATTCATCTTTCAATATGAGTAGATATGAATTTAGTTATGTAGGTTGAATAAATTTAGGATCAATACATTTTCAGGCTTATTGCGACTAATATCGCGAAAGCAATATCGTGAAAGCAACCTTGAGTCTTTGTTTCATTCGTTATGTGGCTTCCCACTGTAATATTTACTTATGGTTATACAGGCGAATGAAACCACGTTCATTGCAACATTACATTCAACATTTTAAATACAATGACATTATCAGCCTGGTTAATAACAATTGTCAATTATCTGTGAATTGCCAATAATTGTGGTTATTCTAGTTATCATAGTTCAAACGTCAAAGATTTGCTATTTAACATTAATAGAGAGTATTATCTCTGATTTCGATTATCTTTCTGTGTCACTTGACTTTAACCCAGTGTTTTTTTTTCTTCTCATCAAACAGATCAGTTTTTATAAAAGCTGAGACCACCATTATGATACAAAGGTGATGTATTTTCTTTTTGTTTGATGATATTTTATGATATTTTACAAGTGAAGGTAAAATGTTGAAATCTATTCGTTAAAAGAAAACCAAATAATTTTTAATTTAATTTAGCAAAAAATCGAAAGAGAATTTTAATTTTTTACAATCATATATTTCGGAAAATTTATTTCTGTACCTAGCTTTATATAGTTAACTCTATATAAAGAACTGTACATAGGATAACATTAAATAAAGACCTTTTACTTTCAACTCTCGTAGTAGTTGACAAATTTATCCCCCTCTCCATGAATCTGCTACGTAAACGGAATACCCGCTAGGGAACGGACCGACAATGCTAAAATAGTGTTGATTTTAACTTCGTTTTCCTTTTTGTGCAGGGATGCTATTGTTATCTTTGAATGTAGAAGAAATACAGACGCGGTTAAATGGGGCAGCTGATGATAGAAATAACATTATTCGGCATTTTAATTACTATCGAAAAATTAAGATAATATACCTTAGGTTGCCAATATTTGTATTTATATCCGCATTTAACAGGAAGGCGTCACAACTATAAAGTAAACTGCTAGGGATATGTAGTAAATCCAGGCCTCTGATATTTTAGGAAGCGCTGGTGACTTTACCACTACTCCTTAGACTAATTATGTATCAATTCTTTGATGAACTTTTGGGCTTTAGTAATGCCGAAGGAAGGGCCGGCTCCAACGAATGAATTTAACGAACATTGCCGGAAGATCCTCTAATTTAAAGTTTGTATGGTCTAGAGATGGTGTTATTAACGCGAGACAAGATGAGAGATTTCGCATAATCGCTATAAGATCTATTGATGATATTTCTAAGATTGCTTGAGTTACTTAAGAAGTCGTAATGCTGCTTTTTTTTTATCTGTTTCCAAAGTAAAAAAATTACGCAGTAGTATTCCTGGTAATTGTCCGCCAGGAAAACTACTGTAATTTTACAGATGAGAGTGAAAATTTCAGTATAACTGTAAATTTGCAGTATCGCGTCATCATATTGCCCCCACTTACCCTTAATATCACAATATGATCGCTGTAAATTTAAGGATAATTCTTGATATACATATTTAATGCTGTGAGGAATTTACATCAATGTTTTTAACTTGTTTGCTTATATACTGAGAAACTATAAAGCTTCAGTAATTTTCCTGTAAAAGTTTCCTTACAGTAATAATACTGTAAAATAAAACAGGATTATTACTGAATTATTACATTATTACAAACTTTTTACTGTGCGTTCATGTTTATCGATCTTTTAGATCAGAATGTTGCAGAATTTAGTTTTTAATGAACTTAAACCTTTCATTGGTGTTGCACAACATGGTTTTTATCCTGGTAGGTCCACCGTAACGAATCTCCTCACGTTTACTCGCTATATTTAGATGACCTTGTTAATAAAATACAGGTGGACGCAATTACAAATACGGATAAATTTCGACAAAATTCAAATTCTTATAAATAAATTGTTAAGGTTGGGTTTGCGTGTGGGCATTCATCGGTGCCTACGGGCTCACTTATCTAATAGGCCTCAATTTGTCAAGTTGGATGGCCACACGTCTAGGACGGTAGGTATCACATCAGGTGTTCCGCAGGGATCCCATTTCGGCCCTTTATTTTTTAACCTGTATATCAATGATATTTCCGAGTGCTTCAAAAACTCGCGTTTCCTTTAATGTGCTCATGATTTAAAGATATTTGTACAGTCAGTAATGAATTGTGTCGAGCTACAGCAGGATCTTGATAGATTGTGTGACTACTGTCTAGAAAATAAACTCTTTTTAAATTTCAATACATGCAATTTTATACAGGTCCTTAAAAACGCTTATAAATTTCAATTTTCGTATACCTTAAACGGATGTATATTAACCAAAGTGCAAAGCAAAATTAAAGATCTGGGTGTCATGCTGGATGCTAAACTGGTATATTGTGACTTCGTGCAATTTATCGTTAGCAAACATACCAAATTACTCGGTTTTACTATAAGAACATCCAGTCTTCCTTTGCGTGACTCAGATCTCTCTATTTTGCATATATAAACTAGATTATATATTATTGTGTGGAGTTGGTAGTACGCCGGCTATATGAGCTTGCTTGAATCCGTCCAGCGAAAGTTTATTAGATGTCGTAAGTCAGATCAATTTTTTGATAATCCGATTTAGTATTATTGCACAAACTACTTAATAAGAGTATTGACTGCCCTAACCTGGTTTCCTTGATTTCCTTTCGTGTTCCTCTTCATAACGTTGTTTTTTTTCTCACTTGCTTTGTGTCATACTAACTCTTTTCAGAACTCTCCTATTAACAAACTCATGCCCACCTACAATGAACAACTCAATCAAATCTAGTTTTAACTCAAATTATTCGCAGTTTATTTGATCAACTTCAGTAAAATTAGCTATAGAAATATTTTCCCCATAACCTGCTTTAATGTTACTTTCTATACATGACCTTAATTACTTGTTGATAGATCGTACTTGTGTAGTCTTTATTTTTCTTTTCTTTTCCATGTGTACCTAGACTACAACTTTTTTGGGTTCGTCCCATTGTTGTAGAAACCTAAATATGTAAAGAAATAAATAAAAATAAAAATGAACTTCGTCTGGTCAGATCGTTTGCTGCCTCATTTCCATTTACGTCCGAGTTGCTGGAAACTCAGGCCAATATCATTTTTTTTTTTGGGTGCTCACCACATTATACAATCCCAAATCAACTTAGAGTAAACACTTACAGAATTGATTGTTTTAAGCGTTATTCTGGCTTACCTAACCCGGTCCATCTTCCATTTCTTTGATAAAGTAATAAATTACAGCAACTCCAGCCTGCAACACCGTTGTGTCTTTGCTGAAGCTTACTGAAAGAGCGTTTTTAGGCTTCTTTCCATATATTCCAGTTTATAGGCCATAGTCAGTTTTAGCCTTTGGGTTTCTCCCAATCCTTCTTGGTACTATTTATATAGTTCAAATTTCTGAACCATGGCATCACTTGGCATCACCATGAAGGGTGCTTCCTTAAATTCATCTAATAGATTTTGATGGTCAGTACCGTGCGATTTACTTTAAGGTGCTTGACTGTGCATACATCTATGTGCTGTAGATTTAGCAGTTCCTTGTATATAAATATGTAGCGGTGGCAGGTTTAGAATTACTTCCATTGCGGCGGTAAGGATCGATTTCGTTGCACCGGTGATATAGAGACACGCCAATCGCCTCCGCCTGCCGCACCTTTGATCACCATACTACTGCCCCGTATGTTATTATGGGCCTAATTAAACTTGCCTATAATCACGAAGTCCCTGCATATAAGTGAGTTAATTTTGTGGCCAACTATTAACATTTTGTTTTGTTGCTAGAATGTACTCCAAAACTTGTATTGATTGGGAGTAAAGCAAATTATGTTTTCTCTATTTCGGTGTTCTAATTAAGTCCTTGCGCAATCGAAAACGGTGCTATAATGAAGTTCATTATATTTCTCAAATTTTTTACTTTTTAGACCTAAACAGGGTTTCCAAAGCAAAGCTGCATTTGGATTGCATTAATTAATAGCTGCGAATAAATTTGGATTTTAACATTTTCCTATTACCTGTATATTCACTGTAGATTATGTATTTGATTGTTTTGATGTGCTCTGCAATGACGTCATCGGACCGGCCTTGACGAATTTGGGATTCAAATCAGGCATACCGTGTTATTTGTACCATGACTCTAAGCATTTGCATTCGCAGACGCGTCATCAGAATTTAAGCTAGTTTATGTGGTTTCACTTGTACGTAAGTAAATCGTAAAATAACAAGGCAACTGTTTTGTTTAAAATTTTGAATTTTTTCATTTTAAAATGGCTTCTAAATTTGTCTACATCCTTTTTTGTATCGGTGTTATTTTAGTTAGCAATAAACGACGTATGGGGAGGGAGGGTAGTTGGCCAGAGATTGGCCCCACCACTCAATATTGTTACGAGTCGCTACTGACATTGATTATTTCATATATTAAGAAAATATAATAATAATAATAATAATAATAATAATGATTTATTGTCCAGCAGCTACAGCCAAATTAAGGACAATACAAAGGTACAAGGTATAACAATCAACATAACATGGAAAAATAATTCATAATATCAAATCCCTAAATCTATCTTATGTATATAAGCCTGTTGCAGTTCGTTAACCTGGCAATTAAAAATATCACACTGGCAGGCGTAATTATTATAAGTACTACACATAAAGTTTATGGGCGATTTAAGCATTAAATTAGTATTGCAAAAAGGCGTTCGAAACGTAGGAACAATCCTTGCGGATTGTCTCGGAACCAAAAATCTAGGCTATGCAAAATATCAGGGCAATGAATAGTTCCATGCACAATACCATGCAAAATCCTTAATCCGCAAAGTGACCGTCTACAGTGTAGTGATAGGACGTCGAATCTGTTCAGAAGTAAATTTTGTGATACACCTCTGGGGGGATAAATGCCGTCAGTTTTATAAGCCATATATTTTAGGAATTTTCTCTGAACATTTTCCAGGGAATCAACATATACATTATATAACGGGTTCCACACCACACTACCATACTCAAGCTTTGATCGGACCAATGAATTATATAAAACAAACACGGCCATAGGATCATTAAAATTGGAACACGTTCGTAAAACAAATCCAAGCATTTTATTTGCATCCGAAACAATTTTGCTAATATGGTGATGAAACCGTAAGCCACAATCAAAGAATACGCCCAAATCCTTGATATCCTGGAGGCGTTTAAGTTCAGTTTCAGCAATAGTGTAGGCATAGCTAATCGGAGAAAGCTTACGTGTAAAAGTTACGACGTTGCACTTGGTCACATTCAGATCTAGTTTGTTAACACTACTCCACTGACAAACGCTATCCAAACACGATTGCAAATAGTTGCAGTCCCGAATAGAAGAAATTGACGTAAATAGTTCACATCATCGGCAAATAATAATATCTTACAATCAACACTCTCCACAAGATCATTAATAAACGCCAAAAAAGCAGTGGTCCTAAGTTGGATCCTTGAGGCACGCCAGATGTGATAGCATGGCTACGCGATATGTGTCCATTGAGAGCTACGTAGAAGGATCTACCTGATAGATATGACTGCAAGAATTTCAGCAATAAACTATGACATTCAAAATTTGCCAGTTTCCGGATTAATATGTTGTGATCAAGACGGTCAAATGCTTTCGCATAATCGGTGTATATCACATCCACCTGGCCACGGCTATCAACAACAGACATCACATATTGCGTAAAGCTCAACAAATTGGTCACCGTCGATCTCCCACCAACAAATCCATGTTGCTCATCGGCAATGTGAGACGTGACTGGAATTTTAATAATATCGTGTAATACAGATTCAAATACTTTCGAAAAGTTCGGAAGGATAGAAATAGGTCTGTAATTGCTCACATCCGCAGGACTCCCAGACTTCAAAACAGGACAGACGCGTGCTATTTTCCAAATGGCGGGATATGTTGATGTCCCCAAAGCAAGATTGAACAGAAACCGCAATGGTGGAATAAAAATATTACTGCAGTCTTTAACAAGAAAACTTGGAATTTGGTCGTGTCCAGCCGTGAATTTATTCTTCAGTTTCTTGATCGCTTTCGCCACTTCATCCTCGGAAATTGTTAAACTGCTCGCGGTAGTCGTGCTATCTATAAAATCAAGATCATCTGGTGAATCTTGATCAGATGGTCTATACACACTGGCAAAATATTTACCGAATGCATCTACAATAACCTGTGGATCCGTCAACTCTACTCCATTATTATTCATGAGGCCGGGTATTCTGTCGTTCTTTTTCCTGGCTTGTACGAAAGACCAAAACGTTTAGTGTCTCGCTTAATGGACGATTCAACACTTGCTACATACCGTTGTATGCCGCTTGTATTAGTCTTTCGTTTGGATCTAAGAAATCTGTATTGAGCGAAATCCACAGGTGAATGTGATCGTTTGTATTTTTTATAATACCGTGTTTTCTGTTTTATGCAGTGAATAATTTCGCGATCATACCACACAGGATATCTAAATTTGGACGTGTCAGTGGCATAACAAGGCACATGTTGATCAAAGATAGAGTATAGAATGTCATAGAATATTTCGCAAGCATTATTAATCTCAACACAATCATAAGCCTTGACCAATCAACATGCAAGAGCGCCTCATAAAGACCCCGATAATCGGCTTTACGAAAGTTAAATCTAGAGATAGTTCTATTCCGTGGAAAATGAGCCTGTGGCGGCACAAAAAAGCTAAACAATATTTCCAGGGAAGGATGGTGTATAGCATCTTCCTTCACTAAAGGGGAATCGCATCTATTAACTGTACAGTTAAAATTACAAAAACTAAATCCAGTATCTTATTATTCATATTCAAAATTGTATTATATTGCTTTAAATTTAAAAAATCGCAATACCTTTAACCGTAGTAGAAAGGGTGTCGCTAGAATTGTCAAGAACAAATTGTGGTATATTAAATCACCCACAAACAGAAGGTTATTCACATTAAAGAACTGTTCTACTAAGTAACTAAATAATACATGGATATCATTAATAGATGGGGTTTTGGGCATATAAATTAACAAAATGTATAAACATACATTATTCAAATTACATTTACAACAAACAGCATCCAAAGTTGGCAGCTCTAGCAGTAGGTCAGTCAAATCAATCTGTGTTACATCCATATTATTATTACAAGCTAATAACACCCCTCCGCCACGAGATACGTTCATTAAATTAAGTCGCCGATCACATCGAAAAATTTGGTAATTCGCATTAAATAGTTCGGAACTACGAATGCCATCTGTTAACCAAGTCTCGCATAAAGCAATAAAACTAAAAGAAGTAGCAAGGATATTACAATAAAATTCATGAGTTTTGCTTCTTAAACTGCGCACATTCTGATAATATATAGAAAATTCAGTACTATTAGAGCTACCATTACATACTAATTGCTATGAAGTTTCATAATTAGTTATACCTTTAATGCTGTCAATAATACGTTTGTAACTGTTACAATCTCTATCAAATACATAGTGGTCCGTACTGAATTTTGACTTGTGTTTATCATTGCTATATAAGCAATTTACACATTTTTTATCAGAAGATTGACAATCTTTTAAAGCATGACATCCCGCACATTTCGGACAGGCACTGGGATTATTGCAATTCTTCGATAGGTGGCCGTAGCGGGAACACTTATAGCAACGAGATACGTGAAATGATTCCTTAACAAAACATCGCCTCCATCCAACGTAGAGGTACCTCTTTTCTCTTACGAGTAAAAACAACGTAGGATCGCATTCTATAATTAAATTAACTCCCGAATTTTTTGTTTATTAAACGAACCAATTTAAATACAGTAGAACTATTGCGGCATAGACGATTTTGCTTCAGTATATCATCGGCTAGACTGTCCTTATTCAATGTATCATCTTTGTCAACATCACAAACCATGATTTTCGGGTTAACCTTCTTTGGAATAACAACATCGTAATTCTCTCCTAATCTCGATTTTAAATTAGCTTCTAAGGATTTTACGTTATCAGATGAGTCGCATTTTATAATAACACTACCATCATCTTTGGGTATAATTCGATTTATAGCAACAGATAGAGCTGCGGGGTCAATTTCCTTTTTCAACTCATTACATGTTACGTTGGAGGTTTGATTTTTATTAGTTGGTTTCAAAATAACAACTTCTTTAGGTTTATTTGTAACCGTTCTCGCATTATGTTTAAAGCACGGCGCTATACAAGCCTGCCATCTCCTGAGGAGTAGAAGTAGTGGCGTTTGTAGACAAGTGTATTTTGGCTTCCAACTCAGTAAGTCTTTGTTTTTGCAGGATATTGACAGTTTCTAACTCTTTCACTAAGCGTTTCAAAAGTGCATTCTCATTCTGTAGCTGCTCAATGAATTGCTTTTGATCAATTAATGTGCCCTCATCCGAATCGGACTCACCAACAGGCGAAACCTCACACCTCTTACATTTCCACAGTTTTTTATCAGCAATTTTATTACTTTTTACCAAAGCATCCAAACACTTTACATGTATATTTGCATTGTTGCAACCACAACACTTTTGACCGGATCTCAAAATATTTTCGCACGAATCACACAATTTATATTTTTGTTTACTAGAAGAATCACTATCCTCCTCGTCCGGCATCGCTGACCGATCATAACTCTTTTCTAATATTTAACAAATACTTATTAAAGTTATGAGGCGTCATTATAATTTCAAATTCAAATATAACATTTTAAATTAAATGTTAAATTAAAATTCAACTGCTAGTGCTGAAAACCTCTGAAATAAAAAAAATAAATCCTGAATTTTAATTTAAAATAAAAAAAGTCAAAATTGATAATTACACCGAAATAAAAAATATACTATAAAAAACTTTTTTCATAAAAGCGTTTTGTTGCACTCGACTATTGGCAAACTCGATGCTACGCGCTTCGTTATCCAAATTTGGTCTCGTGCGACAAAAGTATGCTTTATTAAATTTGTGTTTTAATATACTACTTTTCCACTATTTATTTAAAAAAAAATGTTTCCCAAAGCATTAACAACAATTAAACTCTAAAATTTGCCGAGTAGCGTAGGAAAGCTTAGGTATTTCTTATGAATTGAATGCTACTTGGTAAAATTATACAGGGTGATCTCCAGAAGCAATCAATTTGGGTGATATTTAAACGGCTTTCACTTTATTATTTTAAATTGAACACCCTATATTTTTTTTATTTCATCGTATGCACTGTTTTATAATCTTTTATTTGTGTTAGAAATATGGCATATCTAAAACTTATACTTTCTGAGATAATTCAACATTTTTAGGAATTGTCACACAAATGAGATATTTGTTCATAGGAAGCAGGCTGTGGAACGATTTTAATAACTAAAATAAAATTAGCGTGAACAAAAGTATGTCCCAAAACAACAAACAACTTTTCCAGACTTTTACCTGCCAAAAACAATTATAGTTATTTAATAACATTAATAACACATAACAGCAACAAAATTACATTAAAATGTCCGAAGGGGGCTATTTTCTTGTTCAACACAAACTTGCAATCGCATTAAAAATGATTATTAATATTTATTAACATGTTGCCGTTTATTGTGCAAAATGTGTCACGAATACGATTCATCATGTTTGCTTTTGTTGTTGGTGGTTCTTGGTAAACTAAATTTTTCACATATCCCCATAGAGAGAAATGTAATTTTGTTAATTCTGGAGACCGAAGTGACCACCTTACTGGACCTTCTCTGCCTATCCAACTATCCATAAAATTTCTTTCTAAATATACCTTTCTATCTCCTCACTACTTTGCAATAATGGGCTGGAGCACCATCGTGTTAAAACCACATTCTCTGTCTTACATTGAGTGGAACATCTTCCAATAAAATCGGAAATTGATTTTCCAAAAGATTCAAATAGGTCTTCCCTCAACATTCCCGTCAAAAAAAAACATGGTTCAATCAAATGAGATCCTATTATTCCTGCCCAAACATTTACAGACCTTCGATGTTGGTGATCTAATAGTCTTATGAAATGCAGAGTTGCTATGTCATAGTAATGAAAATTATGGCGGTTTGTATAAGCGACTTTTGTGAAAGGTTGTCTCATCAGTAAATAAAAGATAATTAAAAAAGTATTTTCTTGGACGCAATTTGTCTAAGGCCTATTCCGAAAATTCCAAAGGTTTTTGAAAATGACCGACATCAAGTTCATGGACCAATTGAATATGAAATGGATAAAATTTATGTTTTCGCAAAGTTCTCGATACTGAAGTTTGGCTGATGCCTAGATAATAATAATTACTTATTGTACATGTACTTGCATGAGGATTTTGTACCACGCTTAATAATATAGCAAAGTTATTTTCTTCATGGGTAACACGCTTCTCGCGTTATTTGTTTATTTGTTTTGTAATTAATTTCTCCTGTACGTTCAAACTTTTCCCGACATCTTTCAAATGCTAGAGCGGTGGGATGTCTGCGATTAAACACAAAACATACACCACATCAACAAGCTCCTCGTGATTGAAATTCATTTTAGTTATCACTAAATAAAGAAAATTCTACTACCACAGCGTGTTTGACAGTTTGGTAATGTCATAAAAAATTGTTTTACCGCTTACCGTTTATAAATAAATGTTGCTTGTTTGACAATTTCTGAAAATGTTAAATTATCTCAGAAAGAATAAGTTTTAGATATACCCTACTCCTGACAAAAATGAAAGACTATAAAAAAAGTGCATATGATCAAATAAAAAAATATAGAGTGATCAATTTAAAACAACAAAGTAAAAGCCATTTAAATATCATACGAATTGATTGCTTCTGGGGCCATCCTGTATAATTTTACCAAATAGCATTCAATTCATAAGAAAGACCTAAGCTTTCCTAAGCTACTCAGGAAATTTTAAAGTTTAATGGTTAATGATAATGCCGGAAAAATGTTAATGAACACATGTATTTTGAAATTTTTATGAGAAAAGTTAAATAAG
Source organism: Protaetia brevitarsis (assembly GCA_004143645.1). Taxonomy (NCBI): domain Eukaryota; kingdom Metazoa; phylum Arthropoda; class Insecta; order Coleoptera; family Scarabaeidae; genus Protaetia; species Protaetia brevitarsis. Next base: position 1,882,043 of record RXPK01000213.1, read on the forward strand.
TCGAAATTTGAAACGAACATATGCATTTGTAATATTCATTATAACAATTAACACATGTAAAAAATAAGTAAGGTTTCATTTAAAAAAAAATAAGTTGAGTACGGCACTGGAAAACTGGTACACCCCGTAAACGTGAAACTATTTTAAGAACGTGCACTTCTTTCCGTCATGTAAGACGTCACATTGAAAAATCTTTCATGAGAGATGTTAAAGATCTAATCTAGACTATACTGGGTCAGTATCTAGAAGAATAATATCCCGTACTTTCTAAGCGATATTTCAAAATAACATCTCTCTCTACATTTAACTCCCTTCGTAAATTTTAAATTATCATAACGACTTAGCTAGGATCCGTATCTTCAAATGAATAAGTACGAATCGCGAAATTCATAAATTTGAAGATTCAATATACGGCGAGAACTGGCACACATATATTGTAGATATCCTTCATTTACCAGAAACGTTAGTACCTACCAATGGAAATCCATTCGTATAGTCACGGCGATGCAGGGAATTTGAAGCCAGTTTAATGGTTTCAGGAGTAGGCGTCGTTAAGGGCGAATCCCACCGACGCGAAGGGGATACAGTTTAGCAGTCACGTCTGGCGGAATTTCGTTCGTTAAGTTTAATTCATATATCGGGGAAGGAAGACGATGAGGAATAATTTGCGACGATCATCCGACTAAATATATGCTTGTGCTAAAATATAGACTTTCAAACGTGGGTGGGGTGTATAATGCGAGGGTAAATTGCCGTAAAGTAGTAGAATAGTAGAAGTATATGATGGAAACAAGATATTTGAATTACAATACAGGACTTTAATAAGTGCTTGGGGAATTTCTCTTAACTTTTGCAAAAGTTATACATCTAGGGAAGCACTTCCTTGATCCAAATAAATCTTATTTGAATAAAGTGAGCGGTTGGTTCGTATATATTCCAGAAACTATTATCTTAGATGGAGCTAATTAACATTTTTGGAAATTATAATATCTTGGTCGGTGTCCGTTGAGTTAGCACGTATGGGAAAGAATATTTACGATAAATAGTAGAAAAAAATGGAAATTAAATAGTATTCTTATTGCAAATAAAAACAACAAAGGACTTGTACTTATACTTGTGAGATCTTATTGGAATCTAATAGGTAAGGTTATAAGTAGGACGAAGCATTTTATCTATGTATCTATGATCCTTAGCTGGCGACTGGCGGAGGTTGCCCACGCAACCAGTACGCTGCTGTAGGTGCCGCAGGATTTCGGACTTGTTCTATGATCGCTCTCCACGCTTTCCGGTCCATGGCGGTGATCCTAGCTTGATTGAGGTCGAGACGCCGGTTCTTCAAGTCGTTTTTCACTTGTTTCGTCCACGTTTTCTTTGGCGCGGTGCGTTGTATTTTCCACTGGACGGGTCGCTGTTTCCAGAGAAGTCTTTGTTGTATTCGGTTTGCGCCCATTCTGCAGACGTGGCCAAACCACCTCAATCGTCGTTGCAGGATCACTTCACCGATGGCTGGCTGTTGGTGAACAGATTGTCCGAATGGTTTCGTTGGTAATGCGATCGCGCAATGAAATCCCGGATCTGTCGCAGACATCCATTTGGAATCTCGAGTTTGTCCAAATCCAGTTTAAGCAGGGTCCATGTTTCTGATCCATAGAGGAGAATTGGCAAAATCAGCGTCGAAAGAGGCGAATTTTGGTTTTCATGGAGATGTTGATCTTCTTCGACAGCACCATTTGAGAGAGGCAAACGCCGCGCTGCCTGTCCAATCCTGCTGTGGATCTCTGCTGTAGAAGCCACTTCTTCTCCTGAACCAGTGACCCAGATATTTGAACTCCTGCACTTGTTCGATCTGTACACCGTCGAGGTGACGGTGGCCTGCGATCCATCGGTTGTCAGCACCTTGGTTTTGTCCACGTTGATTTCAAGCCGTACGATTGAGCGATGCGAGCAATATCATAAAGAGTGTCGTTGCGTCGGCCGTTGTTGTCTGTGAAAAGGCGCTATCGTCGGCGAACATGAGTCGGTCACTGAGTGATCGATGTCGAACTGTACTCCACGTCTGTCCTCGAATGTTTTTCCTCATAATGGCGTCGACTACGATGTTGAAGAGTAGTGGAGAGCCACGTCCGCTTGTCGGACTCCAGTCTGGATAGTAAACTCCTCAGATAGATCGTTCCGGATTCGCACCTGGCTGGTTGAACCGTTGTATGCTGTTCGAAGGAGTGTGACGACTTTTTGGGCACATGTTCAATTCCAATGTTCTCCATAATGCAGGCCAGTGCACACAGTCGAACGCAGATGTGAAGTCGATGAATTACAATAACTGTTCGCCGCCCATACCGCATTCGGTCCTCCATTAGTTGTCGAAGAATAAAAATTTGATCGCAGCATCCTCGCCCTGGTCTGAATCCGGCTGTTCCTCTCGGCGGTTCTGTTCTCGATGTTTTTGTTAGCCTCAACTGAATGATCTTCATGAAGACTTTGCCAACGATGGAGAGAAGACTGATGCCGCGATAGTTCTTGCATTCCCGATTGTGGATTTCTTATGGATGGGCACGATAATGGCTTTCTTCCATGCGATTGGAACTTGTTATGTACGCCGAATAGTTCGGAGGAGTGAGTGAAGGCGATATAGCAAGGTATTTCCTCCAGCTTTAATCGCTTCTGCAGTAACCTGATCCGCTCCCGGTGCTTTGCCGTTCTTCAGCGATCGTATGGCTGCCTTCATTTCCATAGGCGTGGGCTCGTCATCGGCCATCGGAATTTCAAGAGGAACGACGGGCAATGGAGCTGCCGGCGGTCCCTGAGGCGGATCGTGATTAAGCAGTTCTTCAAAAAAGACTCTCCACCGTTCCAGGCGTTCGGAAGATGATCGCACAAAATTTCCATCCGTTTTCTTGATGTTGTCATTGGTCGACTTGGTCTTTCCGCTCAGTCCTCTGAGGGACGGTATAGGGTGCGGTATCGTTCTTGGATGCTGCTTCTTCAAGATCAGATCCACCAGATCCCAGTATGCCTCCCTTTCCGCTTTCATCTTTTCGGCGGACTTCACGACTGAGCTGCCGGTAAAGCTCGTGGTCAACCAGTTTTGGCCTTCTTCCGTTTGTCCACCAGATCTAGGCACTCGTCCGATATCCATGGCTGTGTTCTTCGGCGGACGGGAGGACACAGAGGTTTGGCACATTCCAAGATAGCACCTGAAATCTGCTTTTCTTCTTCATCGACATCCTCAGATTCGGCCAGAGTTGCGAAACGGTTTGATAAGGCGATCTGAAACTCCCGTTTTTTGAAGCATTTTATATTTTATGCGACGATTATTTTCATACTCAGTAACACATGAATTTGACATTAACCCCATTCAGAGCCAGCTACAAGCATTTAAAGATAGGACTAGTTAGTCTGTTTAACCTTTCGATACCGAAGGGTGTAAAAGTGACGCGGTTCACGAAAGGGGTACATTAGGTACCCCCATTACAAGTAGGTTAGTATACTCGTAAAAATGCTCATACAGCCGCTCATGAAAGTAAAAGGGAATAAATAATAATAATAATAATGATAATAAATATAATTTATTTTGTGGTTATGGTTACAATATATAAAGTAATCAAAAAACGGCAGCATTTTTTCTAAAAAAAATGTTTATATAACAAATATATATTTATATGGCTTCTCTATTCTATTTGATCCAATTAGCATTTAGAACATGTTATTGTTTGTACAGTTGTTTGGTGTTCGGCACAAACGAAGTTTTTACACAAATGACATGTTTTTCTGCTTTTGCGATCTTTATTACGTGGACATAAAATACACCTTCCCGAAGATTTCAATTGATCTGTTTGTGGAATCCTCTTGGATTTTCCAGCCTTCTAGCCACATATGGTCTAATAAGTTCTTGTCCAAAAGAAAGAAGAAACTGCTTGCGTCTATGGGAAGCAGCCTGAGATGCAACAGAATTTTTAGTTGTCCATATGACGTAAGAATTGAGACAGGCGATATCTATTATGTTTTGAAATAAAACAAAGGCCCATCTGTTAGAAGCTCTTTTACAGCCATACTCGTTGACCATTCTGTCCATGGTAAAACGACGCCTTTTGTTGAATTATAATGCAAGATTATGTCTGGCTTATAATTATTATCTTCACCGCTAATTTTATCGTCATGGTGTTCGGTGCTCAAAATGATCACTGGTTTTTTTTTTTTTTGGGAATATACAAAATCAAAGTAATGTCTTCTAAAAATGCAAACACTGTTAACTTCACTTCTCTAGAAGGATGAGGTAGTAGAGCAGTGGGAATGTCTTGCTTATTTTTACGAAGAGTACCGCATAATGTCATCTCCCTATTTAGTAACGCTTTTGCTAAGGGGCAACTTGTAAAGAAGTTATCAGTAGTTATACCGTGTAACCAGATCCGAGACAGGATACCAAAATCAAAAGATAACTCGTTTGCCTTGTCTTTCAGGCTTGTTACCTTCCTTGCCAGTATAGATTGAAGGTTGGCAGCCCGTAAACAGAATTTGCATTTACCAAAGCCCATATTTTGATGCCGTACTCCGCAGGCTTCGATTTTATGTACACAGAATGCGCAATTGCTTCTAAAACTTACAAGTTGCTCATCAACTGGGATGTGCGAACTCGGATAAAAATTTTGGCAGTTTTTTACAAATCCTTCAAACACATCCCTAAATGCAGCCAACTTGTCGACTTCTACGTTCTATTCCAGTAATTAGATCATCAAATCGCATAAAACTGATGATCTGTAAAAACCTGTCTCGCGACATGGCGGCCGGAAAAATACTTCTACTATACAGAGTATTTTATTAAGAAAATGGTCTGGTTCTCTATTTACTTTTAGAGCGCCTGCTGTGATCAAAAGACCAAAAACAGCGTACACCTCAAATGAATCTGTCTCTGCCTGAGTATTTTGTTTGTCCGCATTCTTCATGTTCCATTCTTCAACAAATTTTTCTGATTTGTGCATTTCACAATTATTTGTACGATTTCATCGTTTATAAATAATTTGAAACATTCGACAATTGTTCAAACATTCCTTTCATTGAACTCACATTTTTGCTCAACTATGTATATAAAACACTGGAAACGCGTGCACTTAAAAAAACGGTGCGCTATACAGCTGGCCGCCATCTTTGAATGTGGCAAAATCCCACTGGCAGGATTGCACTTATACGGAATTTTACTTTTCACATCTATTATTTTTTTAGTACGAAATAGCTCATAATGCGTTATCATATTTTCTATACTTAATAATGTTCTGCAAAACATAATTAAATCGTCATTTTTTATTGTTAGTAAGACAACCACAATAGGAAAATAAAGCCTGTTAAAACCATCAAGATTTCCATAGTTTATTAAAAAAATAAAGAAATGGTCAACCACTGTTAAAAATGCCAAAATACAGGGTGTCCATTTAAAAAAATGTCGTGTAATTGTCCCGACGATTTTTGGAACACCCTGTATAATCAAAAATAATTTTCAGATGTTCTCCTAATTTCTAGTTTCACCATGTATTAAGCGAAACATTTAACTTAAATAGCCAATGAGCAATCAAAGACCGGAGTTCAGCTGCAGGGCCTTGTATATTAGTTGTGTAAATTAATTTCTTAATACATTAATTATTATCAAAGTTAAATTTCCTTGTTATTTGCAACAGAGCTCTTAAAATTATTAGCGACGTATAATAGTCGTCACGTAGAGAACGTAGATTAAACTAGCAATAAGGCGATAATCTCGCCAAATTCGACATGCAAAAGGATACCGTCATAGCTTCGGTAATTCACGTTCTACCGTCACTCGAGGGAGTCATATAAACCTGCTCGTTTACGAGTCGTCCGGTCGTCCGGTCGTTTTACGACATCAAATACCTTCCGAGGAGGAATGTTCGATGCTCACACGTATTACGAAAAGGAATCCATCCCAAAACAAAAAGCATTCTTTCACGAAAATCGGGAGGATATACAATATTGTATATAGAGCCTCTTTTTATTATTATTACGACGGTATAAAACCTATTTTCTTCTTACATATAAGTAAGGTAGGGTAAGTTTGTAGGATAATCTTCAAAGTTCATTTGCTTTCAATATTTTTAAGCAAGGTTATTATTGTCATGAAAAGTTCCATTATGCGTTGTATAAATGTAAATAGGCGAAAATCGAAGCCTCGTTTCCTGTGGTATGATCGTTGAAAAAGGCGAGGGCTCGGGTTAGCCGCTAGAGAAAAGAGTCGATTGTGGAATTTTGTCTAAAAATATAGTTGTTCGTGTTCTTAAACGATGTTTTTTATACCCCCCAGAAGTGAAAAGCGTCATAGCGATTTTTTTTTTGCGTAAGTACGGATTCTAGTACCTCTTTAAGTTAACAATGCGACAATTGGTGGAGGCGCCGGGTTTATCTTGCGCGACAGTCTGCTGGCAGTCGTTCACCGGAGGTCGCTGGGTCTAACGAAATCTCTAACGAAAAATCTCATATTGGATCAATTGTTGTTGAAACACTATTGCAATTCTGGCGACTACTCGCTCTGAATCGCGCTACCCCAGTGACCAACTATATTTATTTCATCTTTTATAAATATTAAAAAAATATTAAATCTTTCTTGAATATTAGTTATATTAATATAATATGCATAAAATATATTATAGAAAATATATTAGGAAAACATTTAAAAATATATATGTTATGTAGCATTAATAATATTTTATTGCAAATTGTTTCTCAAATATTTTTTCATAACTCTGCAAGAATATTTTGCTTTGTATTTCTGTACATATTTATTTCATATAAAAAAAAGATTGAATTTTTGCTTTTGCACATTTAGTGCGTAGGACGAATAATATAAAATGGGTAAAATATGCATACATATTAAGTGGGTATGTATCTATTTAAAATGATAGTTTAAAGATTAAATTAGATAATAAATATCTAATATGATTTAATTAGTATATAAGTTGAGCGCTGTAATTTTTCTATTAATATATCTGCGTTTAGTATTATATTATTTGTAATATTTGTAAGTTGCGAACGTCAACACAACACCTTTATTCATTACGGTGCCGGTGTTATATGATTTAGTATTGTTTATGCGTCTATGGATTAGGTACATAGCATGCATACGCGCACGTGCGTATCATCAACGTTTTCATTCGTTTGTCCGCTACATGTTATAGTTTATAATAGTATACGATTAGGGCAGATTAGGGTTAACTGTGTAATTAATTGTTGCGGGGTGTGTTTTAGTTTTTGTGGTGACTACGAGGTAAGCAAAACTTTGAACATGTCATGGCATTTATAAGATAATTGGAATGCTCAAAATCGCTATGTACGGAAATCGTTTAATAATATAATTGTAGGAATTTTATGCATCATATATGTACTGGATCTAGCAGATAAATTGCTAGTTGATTTGCTTAAGAGATTCATTTCGGTAGATAAGCGTCATAACCTCAAATCGAGGTTAGAATACGTTGTGTTGTTTTATTGTTTGTACGTAGAATGTTTTCAAATATTATGAATTAAAGTAAAAATAAGTATCGTAAGTATTAGAATGTCTACCACTCCAATTATTGTAAAATGCTCCAAATGTATTAATAGGTGTTGATAATGTTGTACGATGTTTTATTCATATGAGCTATAATGATTTTTAGAGGCTACAAGGAAACGCCATGAGAGCGCCACTACCGAAGATATGAAAAAAGCCATAGGGTTGTAGCTGGCACCAGCCAAGGCTAGACTTAAAAATGAGTATTTTTTTTTTAATTGCTTATTCAAATAAATGATAATAATACGTTTGTTTTTTATTTAGAACACTTCAATAAAACAATAGTGATCAATTGGATAAACCTTCAGTATGCTTTAAAAGATGCCAGAATTATTGATTATTAACTTGTATGGTGAGTGTTTTTGGTTGAAAACACGATTTGTTTGTGGACTGTAACTTTAATATGATGATTGATTGTGCTATTGTTTTTACAATACTTCTTATATATGGTTATGTCGGTAATGCAGGAAAAATTATGTACATGTTATACATTCTAAATAACCAAGAACAATTTTAGTTCGTTTTGACAAATTAAATAGATTGCATAAAAAATCTCAATTTTCATATAAACTATTTACAAATATTTAAGAAAAGATATATGCGCTTACATTAATTTTAAAAATATGGACTAATATTTTATTGAAATATTTTATCTATATTTAGAAAAAAAATATACAAAATATATTCAAAAACCTCTCACGAAAAATATTTATAAAATATATTTTAAAAAATATCTATGTAATATTTCTGGCTGTTAGGGTAGTGAACATTTGATTGATTACACACGTGCATTTTACATTTTCACTGTTGATATGAATGTACTTATTTCATTCTTCCAATGGTCGTGCAAAACATTTAACGTCGTCATAAAAAAATCGTGGGCGTCTTGTTGTTCATAATTAGCCAGATGCTTCGCTGTCTCCAAATTAAGTGTAGGAATTCGTGTAAGGCTGGAGGCACTCTAGCACTTTTGTTCAATTCCTGAAATAGTTTAGAAACTTCGCCCATTAAACAAGTTCCTGGATTTCCTTTGCATTTATGTCTCCGCATAAAAATAATCTCTGAGTAGAGGAGTACGCATCAGTGCTTGAACTCTACCATTTATAAAACATGTTGAACCTAAATTTAAAAGTCCTCTAAATCCTATTATTTATTCTGCTGGAATACATATCCGTTTAGAATTATACTTCAATATATCTTTATATTCGCTTGTTATCCCCCATGATGTTCAATTAAATAATCTTTCCCTACACCAATTCACCCCATGTTTCATCGCTACTTTATCAATTTTTATATCGTATATATAATCATCACATGGCGCACAATGAATCAGTCCATAGTTAAATCTATAGCAATATTACGTTTTAAATTTCTTGTATGTTCTCTAATATGTTTGTGACAACCAAAGAAGACACTGCATGCATGGATATAAAAATGTCCTAGAGAGAATTGTTTATTTGTCATTTCAATATTTGTCAATAGTTGTCAGGGTATTCATTCAGTTTATTGCCAGTCTCTGTTTTCTAAAATGAATTACACGAATGCTGGGATGTGTGATATGCATTTCGTTCAGGGTTTTGCCAATGGAAATTCGCGTGCTGCTAGACGTCTTTATAAAGAATGATACCCGAATCGTATCATCACGCATCATTCAATACTTGCCCGTCTTCACCAGCGTCTTAGTTAAACGGGAAATTTTAAAAAACGGATAACTGATAACGGCCACTCATCTACAGTGAGAACTCCACAAGTTGGCGAAATGGTACTAAATGAAATTGAGGAACATCCTACTACAAGCACCAGAAAAATTGCGTTTGCTTTAAACATTAGTCAGGCCACAGTTTGGAGAATATTGAAAGATCAACTGTTGTATCCGTATCACATTCAGCGGATGCAGGCACTTTTGCCGGCACATTTTCCGCAAAGAGTGGCTTTTTGTCAATGGATGCAACACAAAATCGCACAAAATCCTGACTATTTGGCTCAAATATTCTTCACCGACGAGGCCGAAACGCGATTATTAATTTTCATAACAATCACATAGGGCCGAAGAAAATCCGCATGAACTAGTGAATGCCCGTCATCAACATCAATTCTCTGTCAATGTGTGGGTCCGAAATGTTGGAGATCACTTGATAGGTCCACATTTTCACGATGCGGTAAAATGGCGAGGTATACCGCCATTTTCTTGAAGAGGAGCTCGCCACATACTGCTGGAAGAAGTGTCCGTTGCAATTAAGATTACAAAATGTTTTATGTATGACCGTGCTCCAGCGCATTTTAGTTTAGTTGCTCGTGAGTTTTTGGACAATACGTATCCAGATCGGTGGAAAGGACGGGGAGGTCCACAATCGTGGCCTCCTCGGTCTCCAGATTTAAATTCTTTGGACTTTTTTCTCTGGGGTCACCTTAAATCATTAGTTTATACGACTCCCATTGAAAATGTCGATGAACTGAGAAATCGTATTATCGCACTTTTCAAACAATTCGAAATATCCTTGGTATTTTAGAACGCACTCGCCAGTCAATACGAGGGAGGATAGAAGCTTGTATTGCAGTTGGGGGCGGTCATTTTCAACAGTTAGTATAAGTTAATTTTGTTTTACTAATTATTTTGTTAATTTATAATAAAAACATTAATTATGTTAACTTACTATTAAACGTTGTACAACTTTAGAACTAAACGATTTTGGACATATGTTCTTATGAACTTTTATGATCAAAATAACCCCAGGAATCAGCGCTTAAAGTTTGTCGCATATATTGATAATTTCCCCTGTATAATTATAAATATATAAAGTTGAAGACAAAGAGCGGCTGTTTTGAACTAGATTATGAGATTTTCAAATGCAATAACGTTCCGACAAACCTCGATCTTCCTCAGGTTGTTGCATTAATATATAGTTATCATAAAACTTAATTTTGTTGACTCTAGAAAATGGTGCAGAAATAACGCAAGCGTATATTTTAATATATGAGTTAAATTATACCGCTTAGTATAATTAAAAAAAAAAAATATTTGTTTTCTTCAAACAGGAACACAAACTACAAACTACATGAAGCACTTAACACTAGAACAGGACTTGCACTGCACGACTTCTAATGTAAGACTTGATTGCCACTGTGATACAGAACATTTATATAGTATAAAAAGTACTTGTTCAGCGATTCATGGGTTTCCGTGAATCGCACGTAATTTTTCCCGAACAATCTAGATACGGGTACCTGACTTATGTACCCTTAAAATCCATTTATTCTTGTAGTGCACAAACAGATTTTAAACAGGCCAATAAGTGAACAGCACAAATGAAACTCTTTCATTCACTTTTATTTCCGCTAGTTAATTTTGCGATTCGCGCAAAAGGTTTTCTATTCAATCGCCTTGTTTCCAACACCTGAATACATTTCGTAACCCTTCTATTTTTGTCGCTTACCGCCTACGTATTCTTGTTCGCGTGCCTCTAAAACTTGTTTATTCCTTCCTGAGACACACGTTCTGTTGAAATTTACAAATACAATATTCGTCCTTTCTCTACAGGTCGTAGTATTGTGCAGTGCTATTTCCCGGCTGCATTTGCGGGGGTTCCATATGCATTTTCCGCTTTCTACGATCGTACATAAAGGGTTACACAATAGTACGCTCAACGCCACTCAGACGACGTTGAGTTCGTAACAGTTGCGCCTCGTGAAATTTCTCCCTCCTTCCCTTGGTTATTCCTAGTTCCTTTCGACGAAATTAGAAAGAAAGAAAAAGTCAACAGCGCCAATAAGGGACTATAAATAAGAGACGGGAACCAGGAGTAATGAGGATCGGAACACAAGAAATTGCAATAATTTAATTGGAAAAAAATTATATGCGACAAAACTAATTGGACAGTGCTGATTTGTTTTTTGCACCTGTATCATTAAAATTATTTCTAGTGCAATATGAGAGAAGGGAAACGTAAAATGATTAATTAATTAAAGAAAAATACAGAAATGTTGGCGCTTTTTCGGCTCACATATATAAAACCGATGTTAAAATGTTAAGTTGTAAAAAGAGGATATATGGTACATACATACGAGGGAGGACCTTTTTTATTACACTTTCATAGAAGCTGACCAAGTTCATATTCAAAAGGTTGTGATGTTCTGCAAGGATTTAATTAATAAAAAAATTGTGAAATTCAGTGTTACTCCACGCTTGATGGCTACTTTTTCCATTGGGACAGTAAGGTTGCTTTGTTTCAAACCCCGATTTCACACATTTGCGACAATGTTAACAAATTTCATTCCGACCTCTTTTATCTGTCTTCTTCAACCTGACTGTATTTCAATCCCCAATCATTTGTTATCCCTTTTCATTGTTCTTTCCATTCACTTCGCAGATTTCGTTTATCTATATTTCTATGTTGTACGAATTTAAAGACTTTTAGTTTCTGTTTAATATTTACATTACATTTTTATCAAATACTGTACTTGTTATTTTTTACGTTGTCCTATTACATAATATAAAGTTTGTTTATGAGGCGCACGCCATTGAGTGCGTGTGTTTCGGTAAAAAAAAAGTTTCTCGCCAAGGGATTAGAAGACACACAAGATTAAAAGGCAAATATATCGCGGCCGGATGGGGAAAAATCGTCGCCTGGAACTGCGGGTATTTTCGTTTATCAACAAAAGTGCAAAAGAACGAGAAAATTCGCCGAAATTTCTATCGAAACGGACTTCGTCTAACGCGAGCCACGGCGATCTTAGACGATCTAGAAGTTAGGAGCGCGAACGGCGTGATGGCGTAATCCTTCGCTACTCACTTTTACTCGAATCCGTTCCTTTCGCAGGGCTTAACCTTCGGGAAGTCGTTGGCACCTGAAAGGCGCCATTTAGCCATATATATATAATACTACTATATTGCGTGTCTCGTATAAAACCAACGATAAAACTTCTCGCCGATGAAGGGAGATGGAAATGAGTTCTTGTCTGAATGGTCTACGATTGTTTTGCGCATGTGCGAACGAAGCAATTTAGTAGTGATGGGCATAATCGAATGATTTCAATAATCAAATGATTGTAATAATGGAATGATCATTCGTTGGAAGAAGAGTACAAATTTTTCCTCATTTGTTAAGAGAATGACCATTTTTTTATAGTGATATATGCAACGAAATTTAGACCTTTATGCCTCTATAAATAACGTTAAGAGATGTACTAATTCTGTAAATATACAAAAGTGGATAGATGAATTCGTAATAAATACTGGTAAATAATAATACATTGATGTTCATATGAGAATATTTATTTCAAACTATACCATAACAAATTCAATCAATTTACATTGTTTACAAAACACAATAGGTATTACACTGAAAAAAAAGGATTCTTTTTAAAAGCTGGCAAAGTAGTTGGGAAAGGTGAATAAAAAACCACTTTTACATTTATTGATTTTGGAAAAGAACCAATTTGTTATATTTCTGATGTATGTTCTTATCCTTCGATGATATTTTTCCCTCGTGATACAATCGAATAGATATGTAGCATTCAATAATTAATTTACATAATTGCATGCAATGATTATTAAAAATCCCTGGACTCAAAATATGTAAATTCAGTTCAGGGGTATTAAAACTGAGAAAATTCTATTCCATATAAATACTTTTATAGAACATCTTCCCAAGGTGTGAATATCCGTGTAACCATCGCTATCTTTTGCTATCCACGAGATGATGAGAGAAAGGCGGCGGCATATTCATGCATACTTGTGGTAGTCGGTTGTATTTTCAAGTTTCAAGAAATCCAGTCGTATTACCTGCATAATTCATATCCATTGTTTCTACAGTAGGAAACTGGGTACTTCTATCATCTATTACTAAAATCTCGTCATGATTGATAGCCACTACAAAGAAAAATATACATTCAATATATCGAAATAGAATGGATACCGAGTGGATATATTAAAAAGAATATTTTACCTGTTTCTTTAACTATATGTACATCAGTTCTCGATGTAGATGTACTTTTATCTGTTACTGTAGGAATTGATGGTATGGCTGTGGATTTTAGATAGAGACCTTTTTCGCCCAAATATTTTTGCATTTAGTTCTATAAAATCCTCCAGAAGAAAATAAGCCGAACAAATCAATAAAGTTGTTACATCATCTTTATTTGACAATCCACAAACATTTTTCCAGGCAGATCGTCTGTTGTCGTCTTTAGGAAATCTGAAGAAAATGTAAGTTTATTGTTACTACAATATATTCATTTTATAACTATTTGCTTTACCTATGCATAGAAGCCTTTACGTTTTCCTTTGTTTGTTGATGGCCACACAAATAGTAATATCTTACCATCTTTATATTCCAAAAAACTAAATATTTATACAGACTTCAATTCTAATTCATGACAGTTAAAATAATATAAAATAATCAACAGCAATGGATATAACCACAATATCACCAATAAACAATGATCAAGCGTTAACATACGCACAATTGTCAACGAGGAACACATGTGAAATTGTGTGAAATGAAACAACTGACCAACATGTGCAAGAAAGATGCATGGTTATTTAAGGTTCGCGCATGCGCATAATGCAGCCAGAACGTTGTGGAATTTTGTCTCCCTTTGATTTCGGAATTTTTGAGCACATACCCGCAATATAGTAGTATTATATATATGCATTTAGTGTGCGACCTCCTATGCTACTATTGAGACGCGCCCTCTGCAGGAGCCTAGAAGATGTTACGCACTAAATGGAAACTTTGGCGTCGTTTGGCCGCTAAAACGGCACAGACACACATAAATTTTAACAAAACGGTTTGATTTATACAGTCATTTTACAAAATGATTCGATTTAAACAGCCATTTTTAAAGAATAATTGTTCCTGGTATGTAGGTAATATAATTGTGTATTGACTAATTCAAAATAGTATTTATCCATTATAATCGTTAATATAAGTTTCAATTATTTTGTATTTCAGTTAAAAAAATAAATAAAATGTAAAAATACTTAGGCGGCGTTGGTTTATTAAAATTGAAATAAAAAATCATTCATCTTGAAATAAATAAATAGCGATTGAAATATGCAAAAGACACACGATGGACACACATCTTTGCTTTTATGTAATAAAGGATTACGTGGAATTATTCTTTCCTATGTGCTATGGATGACGGATTGAATAGCGCGTTAATTGGGTAAAACGATATTTGCAACTGATTAATACACCTTATCTTAAACACTCATAATGACGAAATTACGAGGGTCCGCGCAATGTTGATTAAGAAAATGAAAATTTAAAGATAGTTCTGGCAGGTCTGTTTATTATAATGCAAAAATGCTTAACATGACGTACACTTCTCACAGGAAAAATCGGGACACCAGCAATTCAGAATTTTAAAATTTCTTGATTGTAAATGCAACTTTTGGAGAACGTATTCACTTATCATTGCCATAAATCACTTAATTATGTATATTACTGCTATCAAAGGTAACGACTAGAAATTTAAACAGAAAAATAAATATATAAAGAGAAAAAGGTTTTATGTATAGAATAAACAAATCGGAGTTTCGGTGGCGGCGTTTCCTTTAGAAATACCAATGAAAAAACATACTAACATTACTTGTTAGTGCTGCTTTGATATTAGTTACTTACTTGGATTTATGCTCGCGAGTATTAGTTTAGCAATAGATAATATGTCAGTCAGCCTCCTCAGTTTTGGGATAATGTGATTTTCACATATTTATTGACTACATTATTGTTGATGTATTAATAATTACTATTGTTGTTTAATATTCTTAAATATTGTATTACTATAAAGTTTTCTTCTATCTATAAAAAATTACCAAAACCAGATTATTTATAAAATTCTTAAATAAAGAAATTAAGTTCACAAAGAAATTATTTATTTTATGAACCCTCCGTTTATTGTATTTTCAGGAAATATATATTTTAGCTACCACCTGTGTAATCTGACGTCCCTGATCTATTTTCTTGAAATATGGCCAACACTGGGTCTCTTTACAAACTGTCTTTACGTAGCACAGGTTTATTAACAATTATTTAAATATTATTGGATTTATAATACATAACAAACATTGTAAGAAAGCATATTGTTCGTCAATCTCAGTTAGTGCTAAAATATTTATTATTGAATTTGATACATTTAATACTTTTTCGTTGCTACTGCCCGAAGCTGTGTTACAGACCAAAAGTGTTAGCTATATTTCAATAAAAATAGAACGACATTGAATTACACAGGCGATAGTTAAGATATATTTCTTGAAAACACAATAATAAAACACAATAAACAGGGTTAATAAAATAAATAATTTCTTTGCGAAATTAATTGCTTTAAAAATTTTATAAATAACCTTAAAACTATTTTTGACAATTTTTTAATACCTAGAAAAATATATTTAAGAATACTAAATGACAACAATAATGAATACATCAATAATAGTGTAATTAATCAATGTGAAAATCACATTATTCAAAAACTCAGGAGGCTGATTGACATATTGTCTATTGCTAAAGTATTACTTGCGGGCATAAATCAAACTAAGTAACTAATATCATAGTAATAGGTAATATAATTTTAAAATCCCATTGCCATGTTTTCTTAAAAAAGGAATTATCTTTACATAACATCAACCAAATTAAATACATATACTATGTTTCTCAATGAAGCCGTCTATTCAAGAGGCGTTTTATTTGTTATGTATTTTTTTGCATTAATATTTCCGTATTCGGTATTTCTAAGGAAACACCGCCACCGAAATTTCAATGTGTTTATTTAATGTATAAACCTTTTTCTCTATATATATATATATTTATTTTCTGTTTAAATTTTTAGTCTTTACCTTTGATCGCAATAATACACACAAAAAAGTGATTTATGGCTTTGATAAATGCATATATCCTCTGAAAGCTGTATTTACACCCAAGAAATTTTAAAATTCACGATTGCTGGTGTCCCGATTTTTCCTGTGGGAAGTGTACATGGTAAGAGGCTGCAATTTTTTTCCCCGATAATTTTGAAGGAATAAAAAATGTAACACTTGAAATCACTGCTGACTGCATTGCTCTAGAAAACTGTAAAAAAGATAGTAACATCAACAGAATGGCTACAAAACCTTTTGTATATTAAGTCAAATTATAGCTTTGTTTCAAGTTCCATTCGTAAACTAGAAACGCAAGGAATGTCGCTCTCGGAATCAGTCGAAATAGTAGACGAATTTGATATGCTATGTAAGAAGGTTCAGGGTACAATAGGTAATTTAAATTTATCGTATATAATTCTATATACGATAAATTTAAAAAAATTAATAAATAAAAATGCGGGGTATTTGAAATTGAAGAAAGTTAAGAAAATTTTGGAAGGTGAAACAGTAAACGATTTCGACTTTAATTTTAGTTTAGAATGTTTTGCGAAGTTAAAAAATGTACCAATTACATCTGTAGATGTTGAAAGAAGCTTTTCTATTTCGGAATATATGTATTCTGATAGAAGACAAAACTTTCTTTTACGCAATTTTGAGAAACATTTAATTATAAATTGTTTTAGAAATATGTTGTGAAAAAAATTTATGCAATAAAGTTTAAATTTCTGCTCTTATTTATTTTATGTAAAAATGTTGCATATTGTCGCAATTTTTTTGCATATATGCCCCAGGTTTATGCATATTTTCTCAAAAATCGATGCATGTATATGCGCATATATTCCAGTTTTTCTTTGCATATAATCCGTATAATAAAGTGAATATTTTCTTCACTATCGTTCATTAAAAAGTAAGTACTCTACGTTTTATATTTTTCATTGTGTAGGTATTTCACAATAAAAAGACTATACCATATATACACACTAGCCAGATTAAAAAATTCAAGCTGTTCTTCGAATTGTGTAGGTTTTTAAGCTGCATTATTGGATCTGCCATTTGATCCGGCGACGCCGCAGCTTATCCCGAGGGTGTATTAGGTTAGCAGCAACTATATTAAACTACATGCTATCCGAGATGCAATTTCGTAGAAATATGAGAGCTTCCGGTATATGTATGTAGCTATGTCTTTTGTACCCGAATTTTTAAATTTTAATATACATACATCTAGTAGTAGTATGAATTACAGTATTCTATTTATTATTATATATGCTATATATTATTTAATATTCAACAATTTTATTTATCTTTATAATTACTTTATTTTTCAGAATTAAATAAAAATTCTCATTTCCAGCTGCTTGCTAATGAATCGACTTGTTACCTAAATTAGGCGCTCCAAAAGGCCTTTTTCGGGTGGTTTAATGTTATGTTGATATGTAATTGCAAAGTTACACGAATCGTGTAATAATTCCTTCATCAAAAAATACCTACCACTTCAGTTTTTATATAATACGAACTCTTAAATCACAGGTACGTATTGCTGTGAACTGAAGATACCAGCATATAATGAAAAGTGAAAATTTAAATTAAAAATTAAATTAACTAGCTCAGCAAATAAAAATTCAAAAGGGCGCAAAAGATTCTTTGATCTCAGAGTAACTTTCATGAAAAGTAATAGTGGGCGTTTGGAAAATTTGACTTTCTTTAAAATCCCCAAAGATTGAAATGGTTGATTCAAAAATAAAAGAATTGTAATTTTAAAATGATATTTACAATCATAAATTTTATTGTTCAAAAAGAAAAAAGAAAAAAAAAACATTTAATTACAAACAACAGGGGAAAAAACCTTAAGACAGAAAGTCTTGGATTAAAATAACCCCTTCGTGAATTTACAATTAAAAAGGACAATGCAAATCCTTTAGCAAACAAAATGGTAGATTCGTTCTAGAAGGAATTTCTTATACCACAAAGAATATCCACGCGGTCACGAAAATTCAAAGCAAACTAAAATTTAAATTAAATTACACGTGGAGAAACAAGCAAAATTAAAAATGAAATTTAAATCAAGCTCAAAGCTTCTTTTCACCTACCCCGAGGTGATTAAACTACAATTAATTTGAAAACTACAAAAAAAACGGAAAATTTAAACTCTAAACGCGATCACTTCTAAAACGAAAATTATTAACGAGCCTTACATATAAATTGTGCACAACGATATAACACCTATTAATAACTAGTGAGTTGCTAGATAGACGATTTTAAAATTTCAAAACAAACGAACCACATCTTAAAATAAAAATGAATTACCAAAAACGGTAACCAAGACAACTAAAACAAAACAGTACTCACGCTCGTCAATCTGGTAACTGACCAGGCCTCAAGGTAACACAGTCATATATATGAGATTAACTGCCGCGCTTCAAACATCGCACGAAATCGCAAAGAAAAAAAAACAAGAATATTACATTGAATAAAATATACAATCCTGGTGTACGCAAAATGTACAAATAAATGAAATTAACTTTACACAACTGAACAAATAAAATAATACTAACAATTAAATCAATTAACAAAATCTTTTCGAAATAAACAAATATTAGAATAGCGGAAATTCTATCCTTGCTCTGACAAAACCAATCCGGACTAGTGATGGGGCAATCGGATCCAAAAAGTATTCAATAAGCGTAAACGGATATGTAGTCACTACGCTAAGAAAAATCGGAACCTTTTCTTAACGATTCTGATTCTTTTGCTAAACGATTCAAATATCGGTTCATACAGATACCGATTCTTTTTAGTCGATAAGGAAAAAGAATCGTTAAGCAAAATGTAGTCGATAAGAAAAAGAATCGTTAAGCAAAATGTAGCCGATAAGAAAAAATATTCGTTAAGCATTACATAGTCGAGCCGATGTATGTATATAGACACCGCGGCCGAGGCGAGCATATTTGCAGCATATTTCTTTTGATTTTTTTCGATTTCTTATACGCTAGCTGCATAATATTTGTATAGAATTGTCTTAATACACACGCATACGTTATTTTAGTGGAACTAGAATTACATTATCATTGGTTTAATATGATTTAAGCACATTTTAGTGGTGGTGCATTTGCATAATAAATACAAGTATTTTTTTGTTAAGTTACGAAAAACATAATAAAATAATCGAAGTAATATTAATGTATGCTAATAAACTGACTTTTGTTGTTTCTTATATACAGGTGGGCCATCACATTCGCGTCGGTTTATATACGAAAAGTGGTAACATATTTTCAATTTTTTTTGTTAAGGTTATACAGGTTCAGAAGGACCACATTTCAAAATTATTTTGAAGTATACAGGGTTGACTCAAAGAAAAGTTACACACCAAAGTTGTAAAAAAAAACACCATTTATTATGACATATTTTGATAGTACAGACTAAATAAAGACAAGTTGGTGTTAGGTTTCTTATGCCTAACTCGACCCTTTTACGAGATAATTAACTATTCTTCAAAATGTAGATCAAAATTTAAGAGACATGCTTGTCATGCATATTTAAGCTAGATATATTAAACTGTAGTTATTGTTTAACTAAAGCATTAGACTTGATAATAAAATGAAAGTAATGCAAAAAATATACAGGGTGAACAGATACATACTTTAATTTTCTCTGTCTTTAAAGGCTAGTAAGTTTCTTATTGTAAATGGAACAGCCTATATTTATTACCTGATTTAGATTCTAATTTTAACGGTCTTTAAGATTGTATTAATGTTTCCTATACCTACCTCTTATAGTTTCTTAGTAATTTAGAATTTTCTATTTAAAAAATATTCTAAATATTAATTCCTATCCATTCTTTTTTCAAAAGTAGACTTAGACAAAAGTGTCGCTATTATTCATTATACACAAAGTTACTTGCCTTTAAATATAGCGAGAATTAAAAGTATGTTTTTGTTCACCTGTATATTTTTTTGCATTGCTTTTATTTTATTCTCAAGTCTAATGCTTTAGTTAAAAAATTAATACAGTTTAAAATATCTAGCTTGAATATGCATGACAGGCATGCCTATTAAATGTCGAATACAATCGAGATGTTTATTTTGTTTACATGCACGTGTGCGATAACGATTTTTTGCGATTTATAGTAACTTATTATAGTTATTACGTACCGGCTTTTAAAAAAGCATATAGAAAATATCAATATTATACTTGTATTTTATTCGCCGCTTTCCCATTAAGAAATATATTTCGTATTATGTATATACGCTTTTATAGTAAAGACTTCGGTGTTTTGTTCGGCGTTTTTATTTGATATTTCACATTATAGGAAATTACGAGTATGAACACTTTTTTGTTTGTTTTATTTTTTCTTTATTATCCAAAGCAGTGTAATTTCAATGAAAAAAAGCAAATGTCTTAAAAAAGAACTGAGTTTGTAAATACAGGACTCCATTAATTGCTTTTCATAATAAATGTATAGTTTATCAACCTGATTAAGTCATCCCTTATAAAAGAAAAAAAAAAGATGTTAGGTGTAAATGCAACTATCCTTTATCCTTATTTATGAAGCAGAAAACAGAAATTCCCAAATCTCAGTTTTTTCTTTTTTTATTTTTATGTTACTTTCTTTAACAGACTAAACAGAAAATTTTATTATCATACAGTAATATTACTTCGATTATTTTATTATGCATTTCGTAACTAAACAAAAAAATACTTGTATTTATTATGCAAATGTACCACCACTAAAATTTACCTAAATCATATTAAACCAATAATAATGTAATTCTAGTTCCACTAAAATAACATATGCCTGTGTATTAAGACAATTCTATACAAATATTATGTAGCTAGCGTATAAGAATTCGCAAAAAAATCAAAAGAAATATGCCGCAAATATGCTCACCTCGGCCTCGGTGTCTACATATGCATACATCGGCTCGACTATGTGATGCTTAACGAATATTTTTTTCTTATCGGCTACATTTTGCTTAACGATTCTTTTTCTTATTGACTACATTTTGCTTAACGATTCTTTTTCCTTATCGACTAAAAAGAATCGGTATTTGTATGAACCGATATTTGAATCGTTTAGCAAAAGAATCAGAATCGTTAAGAAAAAGTTCCGATTCTTCTTACCGTAGTGACTACATATCCGTTTACGCTTATTGAATACTTTTCGGATCCAATTGCCCCATCACTAATCCGGACTGAACAAAAATACAAATTTAAATTTCCGAAACCCGGGGTGCCATTCCGCAGCAGTATATTGGATTGATTTACTATATAGACACTTTTATTTCAATCAAAAATATTCAAACTTAATAATAATTTGTCATAAGTTATGAAAACATCGCCATTGTCAGATTACATACAGATTCTTACGGCATTTGCCGTTCTGACGATACCTAAACATACAGACCAAATTATGAATGTTTGTAGTTACGTCATAGTTGCTTATGACGTATGCAGCGTTTGAAACAAATTCAGGCACACCAACCATGTTTACAATAAACTGTACGAAATGACAATGAAAGCATTGGTTCAGTTTTTAGTCAACGTTGCGTTTTGAAAACAATCATGAGTAATGCAACTAATAGGATTCTAAATAGTGAACTTTTCTATTGACAATGCTTTGGTGATCAGGCTAAGCTTATTATTAAATGTGTTCTCAATGAAATAATGTATTACCGCAATAATATACTATATATTAAAAACCTATTTGCAAATCAAAATGTAGAAAATATTCAAGCAACATGAAAGTATTTAGTTTAATATAAGTTCCCGATGATTAATTAAACGAAAAATGATGTTTTTATTTTATCTAGCAAACATAATTTCTATATAATAGTATATACAAAACATAATATGCAGTAAATTAAATTAAAATATGTCAATATTGAAAGCAAAAAAATAGTGCAATTATATATAAATATATTTAATTTGTGTCTTCGCTCTCATCTTCTGATCCGCAATTAATTGTCAGAACAAAGTCTTCTATGCTTGCTTCACGTTCGTACCACTATTTAATTATTTTCTCTGTATGATTTATGCAATTTTGCCAGATGTCTGGTGTACAGCTGTCTAAGCTTTCTTGCCACATTTCCAATACTTGTTTATTATAATATCCTTTCGCATGTGCCCGTATCAATTCGATAGCATTGAAATCGCAGTGATACGGAAGAAGTCTTAAAGCTTCATGCCCATGTGCTCGAAGTAATTTATCGATAACATAAACCTTAACCATAAATTACTTTACACACATCCATTTTATTTATTTCTGACACATCACGTGTTTTGGGCATTAATCGTGGCTTGTACAATCGGCGATATTATTATTTAGCACTCGAACCAATGGACGCTTCAATGGTGCTAAATATTAATGTCGGGGACTGCACAGGGCTGTTGAAGTACTCGCTAAAGGAATAGCAGATGTAGTTTCCTTCTTGCGCTTTATGTTGTATACGGTACCCATAAAAATGCCTAAAGCATTCGCAACTCTTTACAATTTGTATGTAAGTTTTAATTTAATACTAACCAATTATAATTTACCTCATGGACCGCATCAACGGATATTAAAATATTTCGCTTTTCCTTCTTGAAATACACTAGTAAACGACTGACCAACTCTTGGCAACAAGAACTAAGTTGTTTACCGGGCATCTTGAACTGTAACCTGAAAAAATGTTTTAAGTCTTTGTATGTTTCTTTAACATCTCTAAACTTACCACAAAGTAAACGATTTAATTCTCTATAGCTCTGAAAAGAACTTTTGGTAAAGGAATTAATAGAAGTAAATAAAAATTCAAACCTAAAGAAGAACAAATAAACAGTAAAAAGCAGATGTCAAATGTCAAGGGAGCGGTAGAATAGGTTAAAACTGCGTGGTCGCATGCTCTGTAAACATTATGAAAGCTCTTATTTATGCATTACTCGACCGTATCTATCTCACTTCAATTAGTTTGTTGATACTTAATAAAATATGGACGTATAGCTTAAGTAGCTACGACTTATGTTATATACTTCTATCTCGCTTGTGTATATGAATGCTTCCAATTTCTTGAAACTGCGCTTGTCATTACTTTACCGACCAGTTAATGACGTAACTATAAACATTCATGATTTGGTCTATACAGCATAAAAATACAAATATCGAACAGATAAGTATAGAAGGACAAAAGGAGATAGAGGAAGATGTACATGTGTATATATAAAAAACGTAACACGAAATTTATACACACCAACAAAAAATGTTACTATACGGGAGCTCATGCAATCATGAATTCGTCATCATTATAAAAAATATATTCCAGCAGGAAGTTACGCAGCATCCTTTTAAATCGGGGACAGGTGCTAGGCTCGACGAATTTGAATGGGTAGCTTATTGAAGTAAATAATGGCCGCGTATTGTGGGCTGTGCTCAAAGAGTGATGTTCTGTGACGGGGAACATTTAATTTGTCGCAGGACCTTGTGGTCATATGATTATTGACACCACCAAAATATTAATATTTTATAAAGATATATTGACCACAAATGCAGTAATTTGAAATTTTTGACACAGAAACACTCACAAATGACGATTCCACGACGATGCAACTTGTATTGCCCGCATACTGCGACAGGACACAACGGTTCAATGCGGGGCGCAGATTATTTACAAATATTAAAAAGAGATTAGGATAGATCACTGGGGTACGCCGTTATTTACGCTACTTGATAAGGAATAATAGGTTCCTTGAAAGTAGTAAAGAATGATCTATTATAGCAAACGATTTTGACAAGTCAAAGACATTATTTTTATTGTCTAGTTCTTCACATAACTTGCCTGGCAATTTCATAAATTCAGTCGTTTAAATGTCAAATATCATTGGGTAGATTCCGCTAATTCAATACTAGTAGAGTCATCTATTATGCAACGGTTAAACTAACTTTGAGGAATCGATAATTTCTTTAAATAGATCTGAATCGACACAAAAATTCAGACAGATACAAAATGATGACGGTTTCTACAAATGTCACCTGAAAATAAAAGTGAATTTAATTGTTTAAAATTGATTCAGAACTAACTAATAATTTTTATTTTTGGGCGGGAAATAACCATTATTGCACTTTAATTTTATTAATAACCAAAGACTATTTTCTGCATTACATACATTTTTCTGCAACTTAATTGTATTCAAATAATATACACAACTATGCAGTTTCTGTGCAATTTTTTGTTCACTGTCAGCATTATACGCATCCCAAAGGCTAATCTGAAACTGTATGTGATTTACATATGTAAGAGAAACTTTTTTATATGGCGAAAACAGGAAAAAACACTAAGCTTCGAGTCGCCATTCTGGACGACCTAGTTTGGTTTAGTGGAAAGAAAAAAAAAGCCAGTGTTAGATCCTTTAGATTGTATATACCCCGATTTTCTGATCCCGCTAAAAAAATACGAGTAATCCATCACTCTCTCGCAAGTGGAGAAATGGATGTTTATGATCTTGTAGCAATGTTTAACGATAGTCGCTCTATAAATGTAATACCTCTTTTATAACCAAAATATATCGTGCCGCGTTTTTATAGGTGAATGAAAATAGAAAGAAATGTCCGGAAGTTTCCAAGAAAAAAAGTATAAGTAGTGGATGCACGCTTATGGGATTGAATTAAATATACTTTTAGAATAAATTGATCGAGGTCCTGAATAAATCGTTGTAAAAATTTTTTATGTTACCGAGGTATGATGGGAGATTTTTATATCATCTTTTCAGGGAGGAAGAAATAAGGTTTAGAAAACAAAAAAATGCTGCGTTAAGGGTCAAACGCTTATGGCAATTCATTTTTAGTAAAATTATACCCTATAAAATACCATAAAAAGTATTACTTAGGATAAATTTATAGGCACTTTTGGAGATTTGGATCTTAGAAATTCTTACGGATGGGTCGAAGGGTGAGGGTGGTACAGGGACGGCTTTTGTTGTTCATAATAGGAGTATTGAAATATATAATCAAAGGTTTAAATTAAGGCATCATTGCAATAGTTTTCAAGCAGAATTAGTTGGGATAAATCAGACAGTATGTTATATTAGGCGTGAGCATTAAACTCAACATCAAATCTTGATCGCGGTCAGTTATTTTATAAAAAATGGAATATTATACGGTGGCAATTCAGCAGAAGTTGCACAGGATTATTTGTAATAAATTATCCCGAAAGATTCACTATCAGCGCGACTACTATTCGCAATAGAGTCCGACATTTTGAAATAACGAAAATAAAAATATCCTAGCGAAAAATATCAGTGATATCGAAATAAGTTTGTGTATTAGTGGAATAAAATCCTAGTATGAAATCTAAACAAATTGTTTGCGTATTTGATTATAGTGCACAAGTTTTAAACGTTTTACATGAGAATAGGTATCGATCGTACAAAATTAGCACGTACCAAGAACTTAATCAATATCCCACAAATGAATATTTTTTTTATAATATACTATTTACCGACTTCATTTACTATATTGATAGGTTTTTTAGAAGCTACGTTTGTTATTTTTTTTGATTATTGACCTTTATTTTTTTAATTCCTTTTTACTGAAATTTATTTCAGATTATCTGATGTTATGTTGATATAAAAATAAGCATAAATAGATTTTAGTTATCAAATGATTACTGTCTCATTATTTCCCTTTTCACTAATACAAATGTATTGTTGGAATTAATGGTACTTTCATAAATCGTGTTTACAATAACTCCCTTATATAATTGGTTATTAATCTGTTATTTATACCATCAATAGCGATATAAGAACGAGCTTAGGGAGAACAAGATTACGCTTATTTTACTACAGTTGACAATGAGCTGTGACAGTTCGCCGAATTTTAATAAATCCGTACTGCCGCTTCATGCGTCTGAAGTTCCTATTTCCAGTCTCCCAGATTGCAATCGAGAGCTCGCAACTTTTCACCCAGTATAATTGATTATGTATAAGTATATATAATCATTGTCCTTGGCGAATGCTGAGAGATAACGAAAGTTCCATGGGCGCATAATAACAAGTGATAGCTGACTGATTTACAGTAGACTCGCGATTCTGTGAACTAGTCACTAGTCATTTTTTGTTGTTGACATATTTCAGCTTTTCATATAAATAAGTAATTACATAATTGCGTAATTTTTTTTATTTAACACTCATAGGGAAAGTTAAGTTTGAGTAGGAACATTTCAATTTTTAAGAAATCCATATAGTACTTGGAATAGGTAGCCTAGTGTAGTACCTTTAGGTGGAGCACGGGGTTAGGATGATTTGTAATTATTTAGCTTTTCATAAATAAAGTGTATTTCACGGGGTACACAATACTGTGTGTTAAAGCTATTGTATGCTTTATCGATACGCAATCGAAGTTTGCAATGCAAATGTACTAGAATATTCAGGAAAGATATAGATTGTTCCAGAACCAGAGGCGCCAAATAAGTTCCACTCGACAATTCTATACTATTATAGAGTTCCGTCGAGACAGTGAATGTGAAAAAAAAATGGTGAATATAAATGAAGAATGTAAATTGTGAATATAAACAAGTAGTATTTAAGTGAATTTAGTTAATTAACTGTTTTAGTAGTGCCATATTTATTTATTAGTATTTACACACGTGTTACTTTATTTCAATTAGACTTGTGGTGTAGCAATAAATATCTTTTATTCAACATATTCCCATGATGGTTAGTTGAACCCCGAAAGAGTTGCAATAATTTAACATAAAGTTGCATGTATTTTTAAATTGCAACACATATTGAATATACATTTTTATTTTCTTTGAGCTAATTTCTTTCTCTGAATATGCTAACAGCTTGTTCTTTCGCAGATTTTTATATCAGATTTTTGAAATTGTAACGTCTGGTACTACTGCTTTCGCAGCAATCATTGAAATCTTTGTTTTTTTTTAACTATTAAAACCAGCTCCTACACTTTGTTAATAATTCATAATTTAATAGTCTTCTGCGTCCCTTGTCATCTCGAAATAATACATTGTCTAATCGAAATTATTTACACTAAAACTCTACCGTAAAATATGACGCCATATCTTTCACATATACATTAATTATCCTGTCATAAACACTTTATACTTGTATGTACGTTCTAGCTGAATTTTGTCCATTTTTGGTAGATTAAATCGTTAAAAAACCACACTCACATCTTGAACATAATTGCGACGAAATATCGTAGCGATTTCAAAATAAAAGGTTGCCATTTTCTTTTCGTATCTAATTCTAAGTTGGTGATATAAAAATCTCGTTGTATTGTATTTTATATCATATAGCATTGTTAAATTGAACTAACTAACACGCTGATTGAGCAAATGAAATAACATCCACTCAAATATTGAACAATAAACAGCAGGCATTTAAATATTGAACAACTTTCATGTAACGTACGCGTGAATTGTGCGCCAAATATACGAAATGTATTGATGAGTTAATTTTAAGTTTAATTAACTTCAACAATTTCGCAAATGTTGTGTGAATGCGAGAAATTTGTTTCAATATTTGTTCGTGTTTGTTTCCACGTCCGAATTTGAATGAACTACGTGATTAAAAGCGTTTACATATATAGTGTTTGGCATTGAGGTGCGTGCACTTTAGTTAAGTTGTGGATTGAAATTGTTTTTATTTATTTTCATGTAACACAAAATCGTTCATCAATCGGGCTTGTTGTGAAATAAAGGTATTTACATCATTGATAACGGCGGCTATTAAATTAAGCAGTTCATATAGTCTTATATTCCATATCCAAATAACAATCCAAATCAGAATTCATGATACGCAAATTTGCCTAAGCCCTAACAAATACCAAACAACACCAATCCAAAAGGACGGGACGGTGGAGAATAGGGAATATCTCATAATGCATGTATTATATAGGGTATTAACTATTCTCATGTATAACATCAACAGACAATTGCATCACTCAAACACGGTGTTACTATTCGGAAATTCAAACACAAAAGCTCTCAGACCCGGTATAATAATTACAGCAGGGTGTCTAATTACTGCTTCCCGTTTTCTGCAAATTTCTGCGAGTCGCCGGAACGCAAACAAGAAATAAATTGTTCGAACGTACCCCTCTAATTTAAATAAGTACATAAATCTAAAATGGACACGGACGGTTGCTTAATTAGTGTTGTCGCAAAAAATTTTCGGCTTAATTTAAGATTGGAGCCCCGGGAAAGTGAAAGAAATAAATTTCGAATTGACGTCAATCTGCCAGGATATCCATTTAAGATGGGAAATTCAATGCGAAAAGAGAATTTTAATATGACGTGGGGCGATTACAGAAATGCTCTTTGGCTCTGATGTAAATCTTGGACCTTGCGAATAAGGTGGTGGCAATAGTTTAACTAATACTTTTTAAAACCTGATTATTCCATAACCTGAAAATATCCTTGAAGATGATTTTTATATATATATATATATATATGATTTATTTCATCTATACATATATATATATATATATATATATATATATATATGAAATGTTAGTTTATGTTAAAATAAAACAACACAAAATCATGTTTGCTTGCTTCTCTTTTTCATGTATTTTTTCTAGACGTTCACAATCATGTTTTCTGCGATTACAGCGCAATCCGTTACGAATCGAAAAAAAAGTTTCAAACAAAAACTACATACTTGATGGCGTAGAATCCGAATATGCAATACAAAATGGGGGTTCCCATTTAAGATTTCAAAGTTGTCCCTCCTCCCACTCTGTGGGAGTGAGGTGGGAGTTCGGCACCATTCAGTGAGCCCCTTACATTATAACAAATTTTATTAAGATCTTTTTTCGATTTGATGCAGTCAGTGTTTTAGAGATATTACGTTGTCTCAAGATAAAAAAACTCACCCAGTATCCAGGGTGTTTCAGACCACTCGTCCACTATCTTTTTCTCGCGATCTATTGCAGCTAGACTAATGCGTCAAAAAATTGAATAAGAAAACCCTACCTGAAGTATCATGTGAAAATATTTTAACTTCCGGAAACGTTCCATTACACTGGAAGTGGATAGCAATTTTCTTATTTTAATGAAATCATAAGTTTTTTTCTTATCTCAATGAATTCTACAGATTATTTAAACAACATTTTCACTAAAGTTTTCTATCCTTAAATTCAACCGTTTTTGAGATATTTACACGATTTTGCCAAAATTTAGACGTTTTCATCTCTTTCGAAAACGTAACATATTTTGTAAACGATTAAAGATAATGATGTCAGTTTACTAGTATCCAAGAACAATAGTTGTCTGTACCAAATTCTGTCAAAAGAACCACTAAATTGTATATAGAGTGTTCATAAATCGATTGTCAATTCGAATACATTTAACGTTAGAAAATTCTTTTTTTTTTAATGTAACATTATATTCCTAATTACACCATTCAATACAGAAATAAATTCTTCGTCGATAAGTAAAGGATGCATATACCTATTCTAGTCGTTTTCAAGATATCAACCATTATTTACTCAACTATGAAAATGTTAGTACATTTCTTGCAGTGGGCTATGAAAATGACAAGTAGGTTTGACAATCATCAAAGCAGTGTTACTTTACTTCATCATTAAGATCTAATTTTTTCCATTGCTGATCCATGGTTGTAATGTTGTGATTGATTGATACGAGTATTATAAAAGATATTTTACATTTATTGCTTAAGTGGAAGAGAATAGATGATACTCAATAATTTAAAGATGCCAGATAAAAGGATGGTACTTATTACTTTAAAAAAAATGGATCAAATCATAAAAAAAAATATTGCACTTAATGTAAAATAACTAAATAAAAATAAATTATTCAAAATGTCTGCCGTTTCTTTCTATACATCGCTCTATTCTGGCCCCAAAGTTCTTATGAACTCGAATTAGTTCTTCTCTGCTTATAGATCTACACGTTTGCCTTATTCTCATCTTCATTTCTTCCGCACTTTGCGGACGATTTTGATAAACAATATCTCTCACCCTTCCCCAAAATCTACGTGGATTAGGTAAAATAAATCTGGTCTTAAAATATTTAAATTACTACTACAGTCTTAATGCGCAAAAAATTGGGAAGTACATATTGAAATTTGATACTGCTTTTGATGTAATGTTATTGTAGATAACATGCTGCAAACTATTACTTGAGTAACTTACAACCCACTCATTCGCAACAGAACATGGAAAAATTATAACTGAGTTGAGTAGAAAATTATTAAAAGAATATTAATCACTTAGTTATAACAAAAATAGTATAACTTCCATAAAACCCAATGAAAGAAATTGGTATTACATATTTTATATACCATTACAAGAAATGTAGAAATATTTTGAGGAATAATTTACACGAAAAATATTCCTTTTGGCAGTAAGCTGTGGTTATGTGGAATATCCCAGTTCGTAATCCTCTTTTGTAATAAATTTCACATTCCCCACAAAACACATGTTAATTTAATTACCGTAAAACCCAGCATCGTAGGATAATTAAATTAATATGTATTGTGTTTGGAATGCTAAATTTGTTACAAAATAAAGCGTTTATATGCCGGTTGCTTCTCTGAGACCACATATAATATAGATAGGTTACTACTGCAACGAAATATTTATAATGGCACTGTGACCGGCGCTGGAACTCCCTGAACGGTCCATAAGGATAGCTTTTGCTATAGGGCATGCTCTTTCCTTGCTTGTTTGGTGCGTTTGATAGCGGCGGCTTCAGAATTGGGCTATTGTGATAGGTTATGTTGCTTTCTTTTAATTTGTATCACAAAATAAATTTTTATATTTAATCTTAGTTGTTGTTGTTGTTGTTGTTGTTGTCTTGTTACATATATAAAGGGATAAGAAATTATACACAGGCACACCTCTGCTATTAAGACTGTATAATAAGTTTTATTTATTTTGTATAAAGTAACATATTTTAAGGAGATCACCATGATATCTTCGTTCACCCTTATATTCCTTGTAATTATTAATTACGGGCATGTTGTTACTGTTTAAGCATAAATGATAGATAAATATAACCTCATCGGTAAATATTCAAATAAACTCCAGGAAAAAAACATTAACCATGAATTTTGATTATATATTTCTAAACTATTGATATTTAGTTTATGTGGTTCATTTGTAATTTCACAGTAATATGATAATAAATAAAATTATTTGACTTGATCGATCTACAAAACTGTAGTTTCTGCACTTATAATATTTATATTAACTTACCTGCGACTTATGTGGTTTTCATTTCACTTTATTCATCATAATTTTAATCAAAAAATAATAAAAAGTTAGTATTACACAATTACTTGACGATTTCATGTAGTTCACACGCTTTACAAATTCATATTTGATGGTTTGCCGGTTATATCCCCACTTTTCCCTGGCTGGTCTAGCGGTCGCTATATTTCCCAGCAAAAGTATTTTTCGCTAGAAAAGATGGCGACCGCCAGCTCCAGCGCTGGAACTAGCGGTCGTGTTTAGGACGTCGCTCGATCTAACGGAGCTCAGCTCTGGCAGTGGCGTAACTCCCTGAACGCAGCCAATATTTTAGTTGCCTTCAAAGCGCCCGCGGCATTTGCAACTCGCGAAATAGGGGCGCGCATTCAAAAAAGAAGCAATATAAAAAATAGCAATATAAAAACCTGGGTATGTGTTAGAATTAATTACAATTGCGAAATGATGTATTTTCTTGCAGATAATGAAGAATACTAGGGAATAATGCAATGTTCGTGATTTTAATTAATTTTGGTATATATTCATCTACAGGCTATAATTAAAATCACGAACAATGCATTATTCGTTAATATTCTTTATTATCTTTAAAAAAATATATCATTCCTTATTGTAATTAATTTTAACACATAGCCTGCTGCCTCTCAGGTTGTTGTTTAGCTACATAATATTAATTAACATAAAGGCAATGATATATTACAGTGTTTTATTTAATATACATTAATTACAGATTAAAATATTTGGCTTTAATTTTCCAATTTGATAAAAATGTTATTCATGTTTGAAATTTGTTTTTTTTAGATAGTCTTTAATAATAATATAAATATAATATATATAATAAATTAAACTTGTAATAATCATTTCGGGCAAAATTGTGAAAATTGACAAACTTCGGAAAGTAATCATTGAGAAGACTGTTTTTGGAGATGATTGGTTGTTGGGCGAGGTTTCTTTAGAAAAAATAGAAATATAGAGGGGTTATTAAGTTTTTTAAGAAGAATAGATATAAAACATGTTAAGGAAGTAATTGTAAACAAAAATACATTTTGGGAATTGAAAATAGAAAATAAGAAGAGATTTGAATGTGGGGTTGCGACTTCATGTCATCATAAGTGTGGATTTAACATTGGAAGATAAAAATTAATTAAGACTGGAATATTCTTAATCATTGGACTGAACTTGAAGAAATAATAGTAACAGAAATAGAGGAAAAAAAATAATAAAAATAATATTTTCACTAGAAGATTATTTAAGGTTGGTCTTGTTACGTAATTTCTTAATTTATTGTATTTTGGCTAAATATCATAACAATTCCGAAATCGTCTGCATTTTTTTTAAAGATTAAGAAATTACAGTTCAGTGGCTCAGTTCATGGTAAAATTAATGAAATATCATTGCAAAAAAAACAAGCATTTATATTTTTCACATAATTTATATAATATTATACCTATATATTATACATATATAACAAATACAATATTTTTAAAATCAATACGTTACTCAGGTGGGTTTTATTATACCTACCGCAGTTTGGTGGTTCTTTATGCTTGTCTAAAGCTTTGTTAATATTGTTATTAACGTTTGTGGTTCAATTATATTATATTATATTATAATATAAAAATTAACAGAATGTTTTACTAAAATCTGACTATTTTTTTCCACTTGTCAAATCTAAACTTGGGCATTGCTTTTCTGAAACATACAGAACTGGATAGAGCGTTCCTTGCACGCCGCTAATCCTACTTTACGTGTAAAAAGTTGCCAAATCCTTGAGCCGCAGGAGCGCTATATTATACCATAGGCAATTCCTGTAGGAAGCGTGTCCTGGGCAACTATGCCTCTTCCTTCTATTTGGATCGGCTTAGTCCGATCATATATATCCAAATAAATGTGCTTATCGTAATACTATTTAGCATTAATGTGTGGTAAATCTTTCGTTGAGTAAACATTAGCTTGAACAAATACTAATAACTAATTCCTTTAACTAAAAACCAGAGAAGAGCATTGTTCAAGCTTTTGGCAAACAAATGCTTTGTTTACTCCCAGTTTACAGGCTCTTTGTTTGGGAAGGCGCGCGGGTTGCTATTCAGTTCGATGTAAAATAGTAACTTTATTGGTAAACCTATGTATTTTCGCTGCACGTGTTCTTCGGACAAATAACTGTGTATATCTGATTCTCATCATTCCGGTCGGCCAATTCTATTTCAGCACGCTTATTCGCCATGAGATATCGGTTATTTCTACGAGCTTCGACAGTGGGCATACAAAAAAAAAATTGCACCATGGAACTAGGAATTATATGTGTTGACGTGCATATACAATTTTAATCAATACTTCTCGTATCCCTGTCATACTTTCTGTCTATTTCTAGTTTAATAGTATAATATTTACATGTTAAGGCTTAACAGAATCTCATAATAGATTTGAAATTATTAAGTACTAATTCATTACACCAAGGGGAATTATTGAGAAAATTAACCATAATCAACAAAATGTAAATCTATTGTTAAATAACGCTTGTTGTGAAAAGGATTAGGTATTATTAGGTGATATCTTTCAGCAGGAAATACACGCTATTGAAAGATATGTCCAGTAATATTGATAGAAATTATTGAAAGCAGGAGATTATCATCATGTCTGATAGTCAAGCAGTCATAAAGGCGCTGAGCTCACATGAAATCAGTACCAGATGGTCTGGGAATGCCTAGGAAAATTAAACGAGCTAGGCAAAAGGAATAAAGTAACCCTCCTGTGGGTTCCGGGTCACACAGGAGTGGAAGGAAACGAGATAACGGATAATCTCGCAAAAAAGGGCCTGGAATACCTTTTGTAAGGCCTGAACCCTTTTGCGGGATAAGTAGCAGTATAATACTGAAGAAACTGAAAAGAGAAATGGAGCAGAGAAAATCTAATTACACTGCGTGACACGATTTTCGTACCTGAAAAACTGATTACTATTATGGTTTTCAATTAGTTACAGTATGTAAGCAGTGGATGTTTTTTGTTTCTATCACGCCTTGTTTTTCAAGTATACACTGATGGCATTAGATAGGTTATGCCGATTCTGGCACAAAATCTCGGGATTTTCAATGGGGGTAGAGTTCACATTTTATCCCCTCATAGATACAATATGCATATTTACATGTCACTTCGTGCTCGTAGCGACACATTGAAATATTCTACCTGATATACATACCGGGTGTTCAGCATAAGATGCAACGGTCCAAAGCCGATTTATTATTGCTTTTTTGGAAAATGTTTCAAATAAATGTTGGCTCGAATCATATTCTACACATTTTAAAATTAGTTTCAGTAATGGCGGACCTCCGGTTGTACCGGAAGTAGATACTTTATTATTTTAAATGGAACACCCTGTATATTACTGTATTTTTGGATTGCTTGTTAAATTCAAATAACATTACGTTAGGCATACATTGGGGCTAAGTTGTACCGTTTCCGAATTACATGACGTTTTTTTCGAAAATAATGACATTTGCAATGTCTGCGGTGTTTGCAAATATCTCCGGAAATACGAAAGTTAGAAAGATGCGGTTTTCAGTTTTCGCTTAATTATGAAACAGCACACGTCTTTTATTTTAAGGTTGTTGCGTTTACATTACAGAATTATTAAATAGGGCTTCTGTAATTTTCGAACTCTAAAATCATGGATAACTTGATTTTTTTAAATTGAATGGTATAGCAATTTTTACATAAATGGATGTAAAATTTGATTTTCTTTCGATTTTATACGAGTGTCATTGTGTCTATCTCCAAAGGTTTTGGAGATATTCGCGATTTTTCAGTTTTTCATGATAGATACGTATTGCGAAGCGCCAGCCACCTTCCCCTCACATTTCACCACGCTTGGGACTAATTAACAAAACAAAATAAGTTTTGTCGTTAGTTTTAATTTTTTGTCGTTAATTTAATCGAATTATTGATAATTAAATAAAGCAATATGTATATTTTTTAAGATTTTTTACCAATAATTATTAGTTACCGTACCCAAAAAACAGTACGTGATAGAAAAAAAGTACATAGGTGTTCTTATTAAGCGATTTGTATAGATAAATAAACAGGAAAAATTGAAGTGGGTACTTAATTTTTTTTTAATTTGTAACGTAGTGTTATTAGCTGCATCTCCAGGGAATGAGGAAAAGTAAAATTCTTATGGGAACTATAACCAGAAGAGGTTTACAGAATGCATGAACCTGAGTAAGAACAATGTTCGCATATTAAAAGGAATACCTTCAGGCCATTGTAAACTGAAGGGAGATCTGAGTAAGCCTGAATTTGCAAAGGAATCTGAATGTGTGATTTTGTGGGGCAGAGAATGAAACTCCCATCCATTTCCTCTCAAATTGCGTAGCACTGTGCAAATCAACGGCGTTGCACCTGGGAGCATGTGAACCTTACCTAACCTCGGGCCTTCTAACTTTTTGAAAGGAATATGATGTAAAATAGCAAGAATAGGGGAAAAATAGATTTTTTAGGTCGCAGTGTAACATCACGCTGCCGACACACATACATACCTACATAGGTAATCAATAGTGATGTTTATTCCAATCTCTGATGCCTGTAGTAGAAACAAAAATGATTGTTTTATTAAACGAATCGTTTGGATAATGTTTAGTAATAAGAATGTCCTACATTTCAAATAACTGTTATGCGTAATATATTAATTTTTATTTTCTCAGAAGCTTCTTTCTGAGATATTTCTTTTTAATATAGTACCCACAAGAAGGATCGTCTAATACGAAATACCTACCTACACATTCCTTATCAATATTTGTTGATGTTGCTGTTCGTTTGTCATATAAGGTTTCGTGCTGAATCTGAAATACCTTACAGATATTCAAGCGACATGTTATGTTCGAGTTAGGTACGGAATATAATGTAATCATACTCCGAGCGAAGTTACATGAAAATTCAATGGTTATACGTATGGTTACGACAAAAAATTGTTCTATATAAAGATCGTCAAATATGTCTGTTCCGTGTGTTTATCGCATTTTATTTTTTAATATGTTTTAATATACGGTAATAAGTGTTTACACCTATCAAAATATTTCTATAGAAAGCATAAACATGGTCACTGGTGTTACAAACATGTAGACCATATCAAAAATTAAATGCGAATATAAGGGGCGTTTTAGGTAGACAATGAATCTAACAGTCATTTAGTTGTGATCCGTATGCACGATTCTTCTAATACCTAATATTTCATTATGTACTTAAAGCCTTTTTTGCCGACGAATATCCTTAAACCATATTTATAAATTTTTAAAACTGTACATTTTATTGTCGAAATTAAGACGTTACAGGCATTAGTGCTCGAAAAATTTGTTCCGTGTTTGAAACCGCTGCGGGACTCGTTTTCAAGATGTTTTTGGAGATAGTGGGCTGTCAAAACTTGACGTATTGTGAAATAAAAGTGACATTAGTATCTATATTATTGTATTTGCAGTTTATTGTGCGGAAATATAACCAATAAATACGAATAAGATTCACAGATGCATTCAAATAACAATAATTCTTTAGAAGAAGCAAATGTCAACGTATGTCAAAGATATAATAGAGAAAAATGTTCTGGTAACGTCGTTTTTTTTTTGGACTGGATATGCTTTAATAAGCAGAATAATAGTTACAAATATTTTATATATTTTATATATTGAAAATCAACAGTGGATCAAATATTAAACGTTCTTTCTCATTTTTGTTGTTTTTCCGTAATATTAGCTGTTTGCGTATTATTAATTTACAAAACTTTTTTTATACGTAACCGAGTAAACCAAATTCAAATTTCCCTCAATTATTTTTAGTAATTTCAACATTAAAGCATAAATTTAGCTACGATTTTCTATTACATTAATAGTTATTTGAATACCTTTAAGTTGAAGTTACTAAATATAATTGCGGGAAATTTGAATTTGGTTTACTGGGAAATTATAGCCAATATATGTATTTCTAGTTTACATTTATTAGATATATTTATCCCTCCAAAATAATCTTTGCTTGAATGTGTTTCTTAATTAGTGTGCGACACACTTAAACTTTAAATATTCAAAAACTGACATCAACTGATTGATTTCACATTTACCTTCCAATCTGTAGATAAATAATACAAAAATTGTTGGACTATAATTATTGGTTCTCAGGATGTAAAACATTTGTAATTATTTAATGCTGCTTATAAAAGTATAGCTACTATTTTATTTTGAATCTATAGACTTTCTCAATATGATTGCATAGATTTATTCCTTACAACAATAACAATGTTTATTTGGAGGAAGTATACTTCAATGCAACTATTTATACTATTTGTTCTAAGAGTATATTGCGTTTTCAGAGAATTTACTCTAACGTTCTAACCAACAAGATTTAGTTCATTTAAATATATATTAAGTTTCGATTTCTGAATAAATAAAAATATTCAGATTGATAATAGATTTTTTTGTGTGCACTGTAAATTTGCAGTATTTATTGTGTGTAGCTTAGATGCCACACATTGTACATGTGCATTCCACCTCATATTTGGGTTTCATAAGGCGCCCATTTATTTTACTGATTCCCTATTGGATTTAAAATAATTCCAAATCGGTCTGTCAGATAGACACAAGCTTAAATATATCAACTGTTATATTTGCATATCTTTTTTTTAAATAAAATGTTCTAAATATTTTTTCTTTTACCAAAAAATTTAATACGCACGACATTTGCGTTAGTTTTTGATTTGCATTACTTCAATTCATGAGCGACTGGTGCTTAAAATTGCGTTGTCGTGCTGTAAATGACATCTACCGCACTCTAATATAAATAACTATAATAAATTGTGAATTGTACAATCAACCTTTGTTCATATTGTAAATGTAGTTACACAAAATTCACCCTTTTCGAAGCATGATAATTTAAGATCAATAAAATCTGCAACCGCCGTTATCGCAAATTTACTCCATCGGAAACTGAATTGACTACTATTAAAATAATTTTTTTTTTCCAGAAAAATTTGAGTTTCAAAATCTTTCCAAAGATTTTTTAAAAGATTGGCAAAATACCAATGCATTATTTTTATAGATATTTAACAAGGAAGATGTTTTCCAGATTTTCTTGTTGTTTTGGGAAAATACAATGTGCCGCAAGTGTAGCCGCAAAACAGGGTGGGTCATGAAGCGACACCTGTTGCTATACCGTCTCTGCCTTTCTTGTTATCTATGTTAATCATCTTGTGTTTGCTTGATGCGACGGAACGTAATGTGCATAGCAAAATCTAATAACAGAACTTTTGTTTTTTTTTGTCGTGTGGTGACGGAATATAATGCGGAATAATCACAAGATATTTTTTTATATGAAGCCAAAACTATTTTATGAATCATATCGCTTTCTAAATAAATAATAAAAATATAAACCTTACGATCTTCATGATAACTTTTGGTATCTTATCGTGATTAAATTGTTTATTTCTTTCATTACCTTCAAGTATTTACAACAAGTTTCATTATAATTGATGTAGTTTCACTACAAGGGGAGAGGTAAAAGTATTAGAAGAAGTATAGCTTCCTTTCCCTAGTGCTTACCCACATCTCAGCTAAAGATAACTCCAAAATAATTTTGGCATTCTAACTATACCCTGTAAGCTTACAGAGAGAACGATTGCATAATTCTATCAGAACATCAATAGACCAATTCAACAGGTGGTTTATATACGGCTTGAACATACATTTGAATGAATCGATACAAATGCATCGAATTTCTCGCCTAAGCAACAGAGTATTTTGTCTACAGCGGTGAAATCAGACCGAGCTACGACGAAAATGCGATAAATGAGGTATCCGAGCCTGAAAACAGGGGGAAATGGAAAATGGTTCGGGGTTTCAATTCTGGGAAAGAAATTTTGCAACTTTAGATAAAGCGATGATTTTATTGTAAGCGCACATTAATGCAAATTTATTCCGGTCGTAGGCTTTCCCGAAAACTTATTAAGACAAAAAAAGTATTTTGTTTTAAAATTTGGCTATCTTCTTGGCGCCCGCAATTAGTTAATTACTTCTACATTTTCTCTTCTTATTTCTGTCCTCCAACCCTAAATATACCTTAATCGATAAGGCTAACTTAGTCTTAGTTCTCACGATAAATTTGGAAAATAAATAAATGTAATATTTATTGTTTTATAACAGCAGTTATAAAGAAACTAAGACTAAAATACTATAAGTAATAAATAAATAACTTTCTTCTGCGAGCGCTAAAGCTTCGGAGTGAAAAAATTAAGTAGCCAGAGGAAGTCATTTTGGTGTCATTCTTGATTTCAAGTTTACTTGGATTCGACACCTTTAGAAAATTTAAACTATGGCAGAAACAACACTCATGCTGCTGACCAGAAAACCCCATAAAAAGGCAGAGAATAAAATCAAATATGATGTATCAGACATACATTACGGTGGTTGGATCTATGATCACCTATAATGACATGCTGGACACAGATGTAGTAGGAAACTGTTATAACAGAACATAGCTAGATACAGAAGCTTGCGTGTTAAGGAATAATAGGCGCAACAAGGAGTATTCCTACAACAGCAATGGAACGCTTTGTAGACCCAAAGACTCCAAAGACAGAATTAGAGAACTGACCTGGTTTACAGGAGAATCACAAACTGACGACGGCACTGAAGCTGAAATCCATAGTGAGGTGAGAAACACAATGATCTTGCTTCTATTAGGTAACTATGCTCTTTCAAGGAGAGTCATACGTAATAAAGCATAATCTTTCAAGAGGCATATAAAAGTTGTGACAGACGCCAGGTGATACTGGGGTCCCTGGTGATTTCTAAGATATAATAAAACTGGTTTGGGAAGATATTCGGAAACTGAATTTCCTGACAGACCGCCATAAAATTACTTTACTGTGGGTGCCTGCAACCAAAAAAAAAACGAAGCAGTCGATGAGGTAAAAAGTTTTAGACATTCCTAGGACCTGCTTCAGAAGTGTCTAGAAACACGACACGAAAGCAGTTAAAAAGTTGGGCCAAGGAGTAACACAAAGAGCGCTGGAGCAATACAACCAGGCAAGAATTTTATTAAGGGACTATCGAAAAAGATTTCTGAAGAATTACTGCAGCACAGTAGGAATACTGGGAATCATCTTCCCATCACAACAGGTATCCTAACAGGACACTGTACTCTGAAAGGACACATACAGAAAATTTGAAATACAAATGACAGGCCCCACTTATCACATCCTATGCGAATGCTAAGCTCTGGACGCAAATAGAGCAATTTTTGGCAAGTCTGAAATGAACCCAAAGGATTACTTCGATCAATGAGCCAGAGGTCTGTACAGATTAGTATAGGATATCAGAATACTGGAATCGCTGGTATACTTTCATATAATGGGTACAAATAAGATATAAATAAAAAAAAAGATTAAATATTAAATAAAAAAGCCAAAAGGCTGCAGTGTTTCCGGTGAATCCATGTCAGATGGTTTTCATAATGGAAAAAGATTACTATCCTGTACAAGTTTATCTATAAATCTCTCTTAGTTTCGCTTCCTGTACACGACAAATTTGAACAAAAACTGCCCATTCAACTTCATTGGATCTCTTGGTCCCTTTGCACAGATCTAGGAAATTTCTCAGGGGAACAAGTCAGCTCCATGCCGCCCCTGTAGTTTTCTTTTCATTCTTTTCAATTTCTCCCTCAATCCTATGCTGCCTTTGCAGGGAGTATTCCTATGTAGTTTTAGTTTGTTCTTTGTATGTCTTACACTGTCATGTACTTTTATATGTAAATTTTGTTTTATTTATTAATTTCAAACTTTTGTTATAATCATTACCCCCGTTTATTAAATTTTACTTAACGAAAAAATATGTATGATTGCAAACCTACAGGACAAACTTAATAAACTACGTAATTAGTTAATTAATTAATTATTATGTATTTGGATTAATTTTTAATTGTGTGTGTTCAT
Organism: Protaetia brevitarsis; assembly: GCA_004143645.1. Lineage (NCBI taxonomy): Eukaryota > Metazoa > Arthropoda > Insecta > Coleoptera > Scarabaeidae > Protaetia > Protaetia brevitarsis. Next base: position 1,923,621 of record RXPK01000213.1, read on the forward strand.
TGTTATTCACATTCGCAGCCCTGAAGAAGTCAATAAGTATTTGAGGAAAGCTTAAAAAAATGAATTAAGAAAAGCTTTGAGTTTTTTCGCTCTTAGATTGCATTATCTACTAAAATACAATAGATTACTACTATACTATACTATACTATGTTTAAGTTTTTTTCTTCCAGATATTTTTATTAGCAAACCACCGCGATTAATACACTTATGTGAGAACATATTTCAACTTACTTTCTACAGCACTGCTGTTTATTCTACATAAAGAAATTACATTAGACAACAGTCTCCAAACTCTCACAATCAAATAATTGTTTTATTAAAACAAATTATGCACGTCTCAGAACATTGATTAAAGAAATATGTATAATAAATGTACATATCTATTTGGCAGTTAGAACAAAAGTAAAATACGAATAGCGGTTCTGTTCAACATTAAGAAAATCATAACAACTATAAATACATAGCTTGTTGCAATACCAATGTGGATAGAATTATGTTGTTATTAAAACAATAAATATCTAACAGAGATTTGATTGATTTATGTTAATATGTTATATCATATAAAAACATATATATTGTACCAAAACGCATAGATTTATAGGTAACAAAAAATCAACTCGAATTGTTAAATCCAACTTGAAAAAACATCCCCCAAAAGGACAAAATAACTTCGAACAGCGTGTGCGGAATTAAATATTATTTTATTGTTACATTATTCTTTTTTATATGTCGATGCTTTTATAGATACTAGGGGCTGAAATGTACATACATATAAATAATCCTGAATCCGATCGATGAATAATTTGAATTTTATCCTTAAAATAATCAATAACCCAATGCTGCTGCTAAGATCAAAGAGGTTTTTTTTTATTTGTATTACTTCATTGAAAGAACTTTGCGAAATATATAATAAACCCAAATATAATTATACACTCATGTACATACAATAAGAAGTCAAATTGGCACCTTAAACGCAACTCAAAAAAATCACCCCTCAAAAAGGGAAAATAATAACAACTTTGAACTGCGTGTACGGAATTAAATATTATTTTATTGCTACATATTGTTTTGTATATTTCGGTGCTTTTATAACTAATAGGGCTGAAACATTTATACAAATAATCCTAAAATTAATCGATAAATAATTATTTTAACGCTAAAATAACTAATAACAAATTGCTCCTACTAAAATCATTCAAAGAGATTTGATTTTTTATTTACATGTTCTACCACACAAAAAAAAACTGAAAAAAACATATAATAAACCTAAATGCATATGGTCTAATATAACAAAAAGCCAAGTTGGTACCTTGAACCAAACTCAAAAAAACCACCCCTAAAAAGGGGGAAAATAATAATAACTTTGAACTGAGTGGCGGGAATTAGTTCTTGATTTTTTATAGAATGCCCATAATCAGTGTTTACTTGCATATTTTTTTTGAACGTGATAGCTTAAGTAATTCCTGGGAAAAAAAATATTGAATTTTTCCACTCTTATGCTAATATCTCGAATGGGGTGGTATCCATTGAGCTAATTTTTGGTATTTATAGTATGTGTGATAGTAATACTCATTTGCTTTAATTTCAGCCCGATAGCTTTAGGGGCACTTTTCAATGGCTTATCGGAGCAGAGCCTTTAACGTTCTAACTTATGTATACTAAAAAGAATGCCGTTTAACATGTTAGATATAAGATTTGCAGTATAGTATAGTATTTTTCCTTACACAATTATACCAAAAACTTGAGCATCTTACATGAATGAAATCCCTTTATATCGTTTTAGATTACCATCTGAAGGACCTAGTCTCATCAATATGAAAACGAAGACGTTCAATTTACCACGGGAACTTCTTTGTTTGATTCTGATTACCGCAACGGAAACCCTATGCTCCACTCACCTAGTGGCGAATAACATTAAACGAACCGTGCACCATAGAGATGATTCTACCGGTTCTTCCGAGGGCACAGGCGAGAATTACAATCGCTATTCGATTGTACCGGCGACGCTCGAACACAATTTGACAAATCGACCGTTCCCAAATATCGTTCCGAAGCCGAAGTTTCCGGTTTACCCTGCCAGAAAATTACTGGCGACGATGGATTCCGTCTCTCCTCCTATCTCTCCATCGGAGGAGAATTGTGACAATTGTTCCGTTACCGCAGACGTACTAGGCACCACCCAGGGTATAGAGACGTTAATCTGACACACTGGAATGAGTCCTACGAAGATTATCTCAATCAGATAGAGGAGTTTATTTTCCCGAGGACATGGACGTGGATCCTCATCTTTATACACTCGTTAGTGTTTGTGATCGGTCTGGTGGGCAATACGTTAGTGTGTGTTGCCGTTTACCGCAACCATTCGATGCGTACGGTCACGAATTATTTCATTGTGAACTTGGCCGTTGCTGATTTCATGGTGATACTGTTCTGCTTGCCACCTACTTTAATATGGGACGTCACTATGACTTGGTTTTTCGGAGTTACCATGTGCAAAATCGTCTTATATTTACAGGTAAGTTTGTTTTTCAATGATTTATGGCATATTATATTGCAAAATGTACAATCAGAGAAATGGTTGGAGTAATTCAACACAAAATAGTGTTACTATTTTTAAGTTAGTCCACTTAATTTACGGTGCGATTACCTAATATAATGAACGTCAGATACGGTATTTAGGACTATCAAAAGTACCGAGTATAACTAGACATTTTTGAGAGAAAGTGGGCGATGTGTAAGCCTTGTAAGCAGTTAAAACATGGTCGACCAGACATTATGACACTACACACTGCGGAATGGGTCTACGTGACAAGTTTATAGTTTAGGGTATAAAGTTTCAGAGCTTAGAGCACATGCTTGAGGGTTTTGAGTTTCGAAGTTAGAAGTTTTGAGGAGCTCTTGAGAAATGAGAAGGACAGGACGAAAGGAATTCCAGTAAGAGCGGAGATATTGTTATGGAATCCATATAGTATGTATGTAGATAGGAGGGTGATGTTACACTGCGACCTAAAAGATCTATTGTATCTAAGATCTATTGTATCTATGTATTCTATCCTATTCCTGCTGCTTTACAGCTGGCCTTCCAATCCTATTCCTTTCAGAAAGTGTAGGATATCAGAGGGCCCCAGTCTAAGTAAGTCTCCCTCTTCGATTTCACATGCTCCCAGGTGCAACGCCCTCGAGTTGCACAGTGCTACGCAGTTTGAGAGGATGGGTGTTTTATCCTGTTCCCCACAAAATCTACATTCAGATTCCTTTTCCAATCCAAGCTTACTGAGGTGTCCTCTCAGTCTACAGTGGCCTGAAAGTATTCCTGTTAATATGCGAACATTGTTCTTACTCAGGTTGATGCATTCTGTAAACCTCTTCTGGTTATAAGTTCCCAGAAGAATTTATCTTTGCCTCATTCCCTGGAGATTTTCCCAGTAACTGGATTTTCTCTGCTTCATTTCTATTTTTAATTTCTTTAGTATTGTACTGTTAATTAACCCTCAAAAGGGTTCAGGCCCTACAAAAGACATTCCTGACCCTTTTTTGCGAGTTTATCCGTTATTTCGTTTCCTTCCACTCCTATGTGACCCGGAACCCACAGTAGGATTACTTTATTTCTTCTGCCTAGCTCATTTAATTTCCCTAGGCATTCCCAGACCATCTTGGAGCTGATTTCATATGAGCTCAGCGCCTTGATGACTGCTTGACTATCAGACATGATGATAATCTCCTGCTTCCGAGAATTTCTATCTATATTGAACTGGACACATCTTTCAATAGCATGTATTTCCGCTTGAAATATACTTGGGTATTTTCCAAGCTTTCGAAATATGTGGTTCTAAGCTCATATATTCCTATTCCAGTTCCCTCTGCCGTTTTGGAGCCATCAGTATACCATTTGATGGCGTTTCTATTCGAGTTCTAGATGGTGTTATAATTCCACTCGCTCCTGTTTCTAAGCTTTATCATGAATTCCTTCACAAAGCTGAATTTTTTTAACATATCATCCCGGTGCATATCCCAGGTTTGATCACCGTCAGGAGATTGAGGCCTATGCCTAATCATTCCTTCCTTGACCATTCTGAGTGTTTTGCTGCGCCTTCTACTACGATATGGAGAGGGGTAAGATCCAATACTACTTCGATAGCTGCTGTTGGGCAGGTTCTTATAGCCCCAGTTATGCATCCACATGCTAATCTTTGCACTTTCGAGAGGTTAATTCTCGCGGTGGCCAGATTAGTTCTTTTGCTCCATGCTACTGATGCATAAGTGATTATCGGTCTCACTATCGCTGTATACATCCAAAGCAGTATTTTTGGGTTGCATCCCTAATTTTTCTGCACACCATTAGAGTTCTTTTTGGCCTTGTTGGTTACTTCAAGTTCATGTTTGTTCCATAGAAGTTTATTGTCTAGGGTAAGGCCTAGATATTTAACCTCCGTTCTCCAATCTATATTTTGCCCATCCAGTTTTATGGTTTTAAGATTGGATTTTCTTTTCCTAGTAAATGCTACTAGGGTTGTCTTATCCATATAGTATAGTTCCACCTTTGATTACTTATTACTCTATGGGGGACTTTAATATTAATTTTAACGGTTGTAGTAGACCTAAGGCGCTAGTTGTGGATGTTTGCAACATGTTTGGGATACAGCGGTTGGTGCGACGGGGTACTAAGCTCTGTAATTGCATAAATAACATCTTTTGCAGTTATTGGGGGACCTTTACTGAAATATCAGTATCCGATTGCTGTTTTACCGACCATAAAACTATCACCTTAAGCATGTACCTGCATCACAACAGCCGCAATATACTGAGAAACGTATTTATCATGACGATGCTATACTACAATTCTTATCGGATTTGGAGTATGAATCCTGGACGGGCGTGTATAATTCTTGTGATAGTAACTGAAAGTATGAATCCTTTTATAGCGTTTTCAAATATTACTTCGAAAAGCACTTTCCACTGAAACGAGTAAAAGGGCGTAAGAGCGGTCCTTCGAGATGGATAACGAGAGACATCGAAGATATTTTTCACTTTACAAAATAACATCTAATAGTACTTGGAGTAGGTAGCCTCGTGTAGTACCTTCAGATGCAGCAAGGGGGTTAAGATGATTTGTAGTTATTTAACTTTTAATAATCAAGTAAGAGCGGATTCGAACTAATATAGAGACGGCTCTAAAACGCAAGGACAGCTTTAGCGGTGTTCCAAGCTGAGGTTGCTGCAATTCATCAAAGAAATAAAAAGTTGGATCGAGTTAGTTAAAAGTATTGCTATTTGGGAAGAAGAACAAAGATCTGGTCAAAATGTCGCTGATGAATACATATCTATGTAACGTAAATAAAATGCATATTGCTCAAAATACGTTTGGCTATTGACTAACTGGTGTCCAATCTTTCGGAGACTTCTGCTACTGTGGTAATTAATATTTAGATTAAACCAGCCAGTAATAACCACATACTCGTTTACTATCAAGGAAACGTACTTTTTCGCAAAGAAATATATATCTTTGAAAGAAATTATTTCACAAGAAATTTTATTTGAATTAGAAATAGGAACTTAAGATTAATGTTACTGCTTTTTTTTAAGCGATCAAACTATTTCTTTAAAATAATATCTTTTATTCAAATAAATCAGCTTAATAACAAAGAAATATTTGTTTGGATATATGATATCAAATACGAATTTCTTAACCCTTTGACTGCCACGCGAAATTTTCTAAATGGAATGTGAGGACAACTGTGTATTCTGAGATATACACACAGCAGTTCAAGTATTAAAGAAACTATTCATTTCATACAAAGTAGGTACAATTACAGACAAAGTAATAGCAGATTTACGTCAAAATCGTATACTTAAATCACCACGTCATGTTCTAAAGATATAATAGTTTACTGATCTATAGTAGCAAATGCGATAAACATATTCTACGAGTACAGAAATTGGCCCAAAGATGGCGGTTACCACAATGTTTAATGACAATTGCATATTATAAGACCTTGTGTAGAATTTGATCCTTTTGGCGCAATTGCTGCCAAACAATTTTTTATCAATTGGTACGTCCAATGATGCTAATATATTTCTTGGCGAAGGCTGAGAGAACAATATCATAAAATTTTGAAAGTGCACAGTATTAATGCAGTAGGGACCTGAAATTCATTCCTTGTATACAGTTTTTCAGGACGCCAATTGTTGATTTCACAACTAACCCTGTATTTATTTTTTTCTTTAATTGGCATATATTACAGAGTTTTAAATAATCCTCATAGCGCTTCTGAGAATATTACAATACTTCTTTTCACAACTAACCCTGTATTGATTTTTTTCTTTAATTGGTACATATTACAGAGTTTTAAATAATCCTCATAGCGCTTCTGAGAACATTACAATACTTCTTAGCAATTCTTTTTCCATTCCTAATCTTGATGGTCTCCTCGTCTTATTAGTGCCGGATCTTGGTCCCTGGGGTATTTTAATCGGTATTAGGGCGATGAAATGTCCCGCCAAAAGTTGTTAAAATGGCTTATCTTCGTTGGCCGGAGTCGGCCCTATTTTCATTAGTGATTTCTTTTCTGCCATTTCTTGGCTTTTACAGCTTTCTTTTTTTAGCTTGACCCGCGCTGGGGAGATCTATACAGTCCCGAGCTCTCTTGGTGGGAACTTTGGGTGGAGGTCTATTCTGGGGGTCGACCAGACGGGCCACCAGCTTTTTTGAGGAGGCGCTTGCCCTCAGCTACTCCCGCAACGCTAAATCTTGTATATATTCCAGAAGAGGAGGGATATTCAGGTCGTCGCGGATTTGTGGTTTCGAACCAGCCATGGGGTCCCTATTAGTTGTCGTAATATTCGATTTTGAAGGACCTCTAAAGTGTTCAAATGGATGTTGGCCATAGTTACGAGGGAAAGTACCCCGTGGGGAACTATCGGCCTCAGGTAGGCTGTATACAAAAGAATTTTGGACCGAAAGTCCAGCTGGCTGCGCCTAGATATGAGAGGCATTAAGTTATTCCTTGCTGTCTGAAATTTGGTTTTGAGATTTGATACGTACTGGTGGTAAGTTGAGCCGCGATCCAGGGTGAGCCCCAGGTATGGGCCTCATCAGCCCAAGGGATGATTTTCCTATTGACGTTGATTCGATAGTCGGCAACTATGCAAACAATCTTCTGGGATTGATCTGAAGCCTCCAGCGCTCCGTCCACTTGACGATATCGTCAATCGCAGCCTGTGTTCTACACATCAAGATGGATTCGTTTAACTGGAGTTCCGCGGGGCTCCTTGCTGGGCCCGGAGCTATTTCCCGTTTATATATACGATATCTCCAAACATCCAGGTGTGAGACATTGCGGTTTATTCTACTTGTTGCAACGAATCCATTCCTAATCTTTTTTTATGACCAGTATCTTTCTGAACTCTCCCTAAAATACCATGTGCTTCCTTAATATCGCAATAATACTTTATAGAAACTATATCATCATTGTTAAGTTTTGTAATAATCTTCTCTTTTGCCCATATTTTTATAATTTCAAATCTATTTAGATGGCTGTAATCTGGGGAGCTTAATTTTTCGTTGGCTTCTTTCTTTCTCATGCTATTCTTGACTGATCAATGATAAGTACAGGGTGAGCCGAATTCGACACTTTTAATGGGGAACTTATATTTCTAAAAAATTAGACAAAATCTGACCTATGCTTCTGGAGCTCGATTTTAAAGAGAAATCAATTAGTGAAATCCGTACTTTTATATCTTCCATAGTATGAGAGATACAGAGCGTTTTCGTAAAATACGTAATTTTTAAAAGCCCTTGTAACTTTTTTAATTTGTGAAAATGCTTGATTTATACAAGAACTTTATTAGGGTACTTTTCGACACAGAATTTAAAGGTGTAATTTTTTGCTTTTTTAACTCGTATTTTTTGAGATATTATCAAGACTTATGTTTTTTTATATGGAACACCCTATATATTTTTACACTATTCAAAAGTACATAAAATTACCTTTAACATGATATATCATACTGGATATTTTATTTAATCAGTTCTTAAAATATATGATTTTCTATTTGCAATTTCATTGCAATTATTACCACTATTCTTTCTACTGCACGGAGACACTTTATAAACATTGAGGTTAGATTATTCCGAAGATGCCGAATCCTTTTACTATTTTAACAAGTGGCATTTTTGCTGCGGACACTTGACGGTATGTCCAAATATATCGGTCATCGGCCGAATTTTCCGTCTGTTTCCAACATATACATAGAGATGCTACGGTTTACTATCTACCACGTTTAATAAATGAAGAAACACTCGCTTTGTTTTATCAACTATATGTTCCATTGTAAATGGGTGGCTGTCATATTGTCGTTACGGTTTTAACGCGGCGCAAAGATCATAACGCTAAAAACATAAAAATTAATTTCTATACGAAAGCAACAAAAGAGTGATGCCAAACTCCGTTATGAACGTAGGAACGTCCCGTTAATGAAATCACGAGAACAAACGTTTTTCCACTGTTATACACTCGGGTAAACGATGAATTGTGCGTGTACATCGTTCGCTGTAGGATGAATGGATATTGTCCCGGGGGCTTATCTTCCCACGACAGCCGGGTCCGTCGTATTTACGGCTCACGTCTGTGAAAATTGATTCCGAACGCCGCGCCGCGCCGACGGACGCGATAAAGCGTTGCATTGAGAGAGCACTGCCAGAAAAACAGATGCGAACGATAGGGAAAGTGTAACGGGTCGGGGATAATAAAATGAAGAACAAATGAAAAATCGATTCGAAAAGTGGGATAGAGACGTCTGTTGCTCTATTACGAAAGGGGTATAAATTTAAATTTAGATAAGGTATATTTCGTGGAAAAGTGAAACTAGTGAATTTAGTAGCGCATTCTAAAAAAAAAAGAAAAAAAGAAAACAGTAGAGATTTATTATATTACTTTGAAGGCATAGCTGGTGCTCCAAATTAACACATAAATTTTGTATAGAAACCGAAAGTCAGGTCACGTAGAACTAAAATAGTATATGTCCATAGTATATGTCCATTGCCCGACAGATTACCCCATTTCAGGACAAAACGAATACATGGAATATAAATATCTTTATGCAGAAAAAAAAATTGTTTTAAATCATGGGCACTGAAATAAATATTAGTAAGAACAAAAGAAAAAATTAAGAAAAATTCAAAACTTTAAATATGAAAGAGTCCTACAGCGACATCTGCTGAGAATAGTTGCCATGACAGTATCGTCGAAATTAGCTTCAGCATATTTGGTCATATGCGTGTGCATATAACGTGTTTGGCAACCCCGTACCTGAGTCCACTCCTGTGCACGTCTAGGCATCGACAAAATTAGTTAATCGATATCTGTTCGTGGCACCTCGTTCCAAGCAACTTGGACTTCGTGGATTAACTGTGCCAGAGTCTGTGGAGGATGGTGCAAAGTGGACAGTCTCTCCCTCCATGATATTTCAAATATGTTCAATGAGGTTTAAGTTCGGTGAACGAGGATGGTTACCACAAAGCATTAACCCCTGCTTCTTGGAGAAAGTCCATAGTTCGATGAGCAATATGAGAACATGCGTTGTCTTGTTGAAAAAGGACGTGTGGACGGCCATCTAGATGATTTATACAAAATGTACACCGAGAGAAATGGTTGGGTTAATTCAACATAAAATAGTGTTGCTGTTTTTAAGTTAGCCCACTTAATTTACGGTGCTATAACCTAATACAATGAACTTCAGATAGGGTAACAAAATGAGATTGTCGATATCTACTTGTGGCGCATCGTTCCAAGCAATTTGAACTTCGTGGATTAACTGTCTCAGAGTCTAAGAGGATGGTGTGAAGTGGACAGGCTCCTCACCATAATATTCCACGTATGGTCAATGGGGTTTAAGTCCGGTGAACGGGTTGGTCACCACAAAACATTAACCTCTGCTTCTTGGAGAAAGTCCATAGTTCGATAAGCAATATGAGAACATGCGTTGTCTTGTTGAAAAAAGGACGTGTGGACGGCCATCTAGATGAGGCAGTAAAGTAGTTTGTAAGGTATCATGAACATGACGCCCAGTTGCCATCCTGCCTTGAATAAAGAGAAGCGATGATCGGCTACCATAGGTAATAGCTCCCCAGACCATTACTCCAACAGTCCTGTGTATATACCTCTCAACAGTAAACCCAATATCGTGTCAATCTCCACGCCGGTGTCGTACTAGACAGAATCGCGATTCATCGCTAAAGACGACATTATGCCATTCTGCTTCCTAATGTTGCTGTTCTCTACACCAGTTCAAACGTTGATGACGGTGGCCCGCAGTCAAAGGAAGCGTTAATCGTGGACGAATGAAAAAAGTCCAAAGGAGCTAATGCGATGATATAGTGTACGCGCAGTAACAGGTTTACTTTCTTCTTCAAGCCATTGGTCAGCTATTTGACACGTAGTAGCAAAACGGTCTCGTAGAGCTAGTTATCTGAAGCCCCTATCTTGACATTCTGTGGTACACCCCGGTTCACTAATTGGTCTTCTTCCTGTTCCTTTACCTTTCACTGTCCACACACGACACACATCTTTTACCGTCATTGCAGTACAATTAACACGGCGGCCAATTTTGCGATAGGACAAATCAGCATCTCGATAGGCATCAATTCTACCCCTGTCAAAGTCACTAACACGGTGATAATTTTGACGTCTTCGAAATTCAGGCATTTTGTTATGCTCAACACTCGCGGATGGGGGCGCGCAATAACATGTATGTACTTGTCAGCTCTCATAAACAGGTTCAAAAAACTAAGAGATATTTTTTTTTCGCAAAAAGATATCATTTGTCCTTAGATTTTAACAAAACTAAATACATTTTGTTTCATACCATTCAGAAGATAATCGGTTCTTATTCCAGTTTACAGGTCTCTAATAATACCATTACAGAACCTCATTCTGCTAAGTTGTTGGGCGTTACTTTAGCTTCCCACTAAAGTGGAAGGACCATTGCGAGTCTTTAGTTTCTAAATTAAATACTTAATTTTAAAGCTAAGGCAACTTAAACAATCAGTAAGTCCTAATTCCCTTAAGATTATATATTTCACTGAATTCCAGTCACAACTGCGATATGGAATTCTTCTTGGGGCTCCAGCTCGTCAGCTAATGAAGTCTTTATTAAACAGAAAGCAGCAATAAGATATATTGCAGGCATTAATCAATTAACATCCTGTAGAAATCATTTCAGCTCATTGAAGATATTAACTTTATTTGAATTGTATATTTTCGAAGCCGCTATATACATTCATAAACATAAACATAAAATTTTCGTTGCTAATAATCCACAGCATTCTTACAGTATAAGAGATCCCAAATTGCACTTAATGAAGCACAATTTAAATTAACAGCTGATTGTATTGATATCCTTGGAATAAACATTTACAACCACCTTTCTGATAGTTGGAAGGAATATAATACAAATAAATTTAAGAAAACCTTAAAACTTGGTTGTCAACTAAGTGTTTTTATTCTATTAATGAGTACTTGGATTACTATTTTTGAACTATATTTATTTTAATTTTTGTCATTTCAATTTTTACTTTACTTCTTTTGTATATTTATTTCGATTTTCTTTTGTAATCTCATGTACAACATTGTTTATTTGTATTTTTCTATTTTGTATTCCCCCTCCCACCTTTTCCTTTTGACCAATTTCAAACTTTAGTCTACGAAATAAAGTTTATTATTATTATGATTATTGTGATTATTATTATTATTATTAAAGATAAAAAGTTCACATTCTTACCATGGCTTGCTTTAAATATAGTCATTCCGAAAAATAGGAACTCGGGTAACATTCAGTCTACAACATTTTTGCAAAAAAGAATTCTTAGGCAGTAAACAGAATCATAATACAGAAAAAAGCCATTGCATATTTCAAAGCCAAACATCATATGGTTTATTTACTAAAAAAAAGATTTAATCTACAATGGTATGTAATTGAATGAAAGAAGAGAATGGAAAAGATTTCAGAACCTAAAATATTCCAGGTATTCATCTGACGTTTTCGTATAGCGTTTTCATTTGAAAAATTTCACCATTAATAAGAAGTAAAATTATGAATCTTTTCATTATATGAATACGCAAAATGTTGATCTTACCTATCTTTACTTCAATTTTCGAAGTTTATGATCTTTCCGGTAAAACAGAAAATGCATTTGAATTTGAGTAAGAGTTAAGAACTCTTTTCTCCGTTGTGTGACTCGCCTGGTATGGTGTTTAGATAATTCTAGTCAATTTGAAAATCTTTTTACAAAAAGGATAATTTTAATGAAGCAGAGGATTTTTGAATCAACAGTTTGCTCTTTATTTTGTGTGGTAACTTATATATGCTTGTGATCCTATGTTATTTTTTACTGGTATGCATGTTCTTCTGCCCATTTTACATATTTATGCTATCTTGACTTGGCCCATTCGATCAACTGGAATGAATATATTATTATTACATCAAACTAGTGATCAACTACTTACTTATATTCACCCAACGTAGGTTATTTTCACAAGTAGTTGTACATGAGAACACTACAGAAATCATACAAATTAAATTTACTGCCGCGGTTAACATTCAAACAAATCAGATTTTACAATTTACGGTCTGTGAATCTAGATTCAACTTTTTGTTGTTGTGAAAGTATGCAGAGAACTGAATTGTTTCGCCACGTTGATGTGGTTTACACGTGAAAAAATTTCCATCAAATAGTACCAACGCTGCTAAAATGCTGCATGTTCCTGAAATGTAAAGCTATTTACAGTCGGCAGTCAGTTGCAGAGTTGGCGAATGCATTTTGTTTACAGCGAAAACGTGCTGTGAACGAAGTTACAGCGATCTGAATAGACAAAGAATCGGTTAAACGTATGATTGATACAACAGTTTGTGTTAACTAAACTTTGAAATCAAATGTAAAATTATAAAACTCCGCATTGTTACATGAAAGCATAAGCTTTAGAATTTTCGTAGAAAATTGTATTTTCGACATTTCCCTGATAAAATTTACCCAAATTATACTCAAAACCGTCTCTGACAAACCGTAAAAAGATCACAGCATGAAAAAAAATCTATTTCCGAAAATCAATGTCATCTGCGTTTTGCCCATTCGTGTCTTTTGTCGAACTATTATTATTATCATCGACGCGATGCGATCAATTCGTCTCGGATACCGTTTTTCACCGACAATAGGAAGTAATTTCCGGCAGAAAGCCAGAGATAATAGGGCTGGTTGCAGTGCCGAAATCGAAAACCGTAAACGTTTACATCGCTGGAAGTGTTGATCTAACTATGCTCGCATGGCTGACGTGGATTTGAGCAGGGCGAGATGAATAACGACTAAATGCCTTTAGACATAAGCAGAAGGAATGAAGTAAAGGGGGAAGCAGTTAATCAACGGGAAATGTAACACATCTTAAATTAGTAATGAAGAAAAAGGGATTTGTGAAAGATTTCGAAGCCATTCGAATTTATAAGAAAAAAATGTTATCTGGTGTGAAATAATGGTGTAATTAAAATAAAAAAATTGTCAAATACTATAATGTTAGCCATTTGATTATGTGCCAGATTGGCGATCCTTAGGGTAGAATTGAAATTTGTTGCGCAAGAATAGATGCAACTTTTTCCTTCTTTTAACGAGTCCTTAGCATGTGGTATCATCTCAAATTAAGGACTTTTGTGTTTTCCAACATTTTTGGAACTATGTATGTATTATAATAACAATTTCTACTCACCAAATTTAATTTGTTCTCAGAAGCGGGAGCACGGTTTTTGATTTTTGATAAATTTACTGAAACTGTGTCTATGAAATTTATGCAGCACATATATGTATATCCACACTGAGAAGGAAAGATAAGTTTCTGCAATCCTTTAGGATGAATTTGATAAATTTGAGTAAATTGTGTATAGTCTTGGTGCAAAAGCAGCATCTAAGTTGATGACATCCTGTCAGGTAGATTAGATTGGGCTTGTGGTAGCTCATAGACCTATTTCACCACGACTTTTTCAGGTCTATTGTGATCCTCTTTCTCCTAGAAGACGCTTTCACATTTCGCCCTTTTAATTAAGCCGATCTTCTTTGAGAGCGGCTTCATTGTGTAACTGCCAGCTGTGGAGTGCTCCAAAGCCATTACTGGAAATGTTGTCCTCGCCAGGCCGTCACATTCCACCTCATGGTAGATTTTTGCAAGTAGCGTTATGCATATAGTACATATGTCTATTTAGTCTACAGTGCCTAGTCAGCAGATCTACTATCATTTTGACAGTCTTCCTATCTTTACTCAGTAGATCTTTAGTAAATTCAGGTCTCTGTTTCTTCAGAAATTAGTTTACCTGTTTCTATCCCGGTGACTTTTTTCCACCACTCTTTGGACTGATTATGTATCCATTCATTGGTGGATTTTTTAATTCGCGATTTTTTAATGTCAAAAGAAAGGCCAGCTCCAACGAATGACCTTGATAAACAAATCCCGCCTGGTCAGATCGTCCACCACCTCATTTTCCCTCGCGCCCGAGTGTCTAGGATCCCAGGCCAATGTTAATTTCCTTTGGATGTTTACCTTATTTGAAGCGCTTACGCAGTCCCAAATTAGCTTAAAGCCCACACTTACGGAACTAATCGTTTTAGGCGTGGACTTCAGGTAACCTCCAAACTAGTTTGGGCATGCCTATGTGTGTGAGATCTATGAAATTTAGCTAAACACTACAGTTACTTTGGTATCAGTGCCAGGGCGCAAGGGCATAGCAGGTAATGAAATTGGGAACCAATTGGCAAAAAATGTGTCTTAAACAACTTTCGCTGAACCAGAACTACGTCTGGGAACAACCAAATCTGCGATACTTAGTGCAATGGTTGAGTGGATCGTAACAAAACACCAGAATTACTGGAATAAGGTTGGAAACGGCTAATGACCATCATAGTACTTAACTGCGGATGTTTTCATTCCAAGTTGAATGCAGGCCATGGCTATCTTGGCAAGTATCTACAGAGAATGAGAGTCTTTAAAGGTAAACATGTAGACTACGTGGTTAGGAAACTGCTGGGGTAATTGACAAATTTGCCGGGAAAGTGGCTACTTAACAGGCTATTGAGCCAAGTTAGATGAACTAATCTGTTTATGTAAACCAAATTTACCAAGTTTAAAATATTATAATATAGCTCTTGTTTGCAGTGTTGAGGGGTGAAAAAAAACTTAATCTGATCTTTGAATATCCAGTGGATAGTTTCGGGTTGGACAAGGTAGGATTGGAAGTTTTACGGGGGTCGATTCTGAGATATTGATATTTTTCATATTCCTAAACAACCTATCGAATTCTATTACATACCTTGCGATGTATTCAGCCAATACCTCTGCTTCAGAACTTTATTTTGAAATAAACTAGGTTATGAATGTTTCTCAGTTGGTGTAATGCAAAGAGATTAGTTTTAAGCAAAGGTAAAGTCCTTCTTGCTCATCTTTATGTAGCCTTAGAACGTGTGGTATGATCTAGGATGTTTAAATGTAACTCAATTCAAATCAAATTAAATTGCTTTGAATACATGAATCACTACTTATTCTCCATGTGACTACTTTTTCGGCCAAATAAGCCGATTGATACAGACTATTGATTCATAGAAGCTAGTATGATATTATTTTAATACTAAAAAAAAAAACAGGTTCGTATTCTTCTTCTTGCAACATCTTCAATATTCTTTATAATCTTTTATTGAACACGTAAACCATTGCAATCTTTCGACTATTCCACATATACTTACGAACTTATACAAAACTATATCTGCATAGTCATCAAAATGATTTCATTTCTGCATTTGTATGAAATTGTGAATTGTCTTCCAGTACTTAAAGTAAATTTTGTTTACTAAAGGAGTTAAAAATAAATGTTAATTAAAACAAGATCAAACAAGGATATTTATCAACGTAAAAGTAAGAGATCACATTCTTTTAAACCTCCAGCGAAGATAAATACTATATCTTAAAATGACTTTCATCGTTAACTGTAATAAACCATAAACAGTTAAATGCAAAATTTGTAAGACGCTTTGTTTATGAACCTACAAAGATCATCCACGGTATTATATTGTTAGTTTAACTTTGTCTTCGTAAATAATGCTGAGTAAAATGTATACACCTCAAATGCTAGCGCCATTTGCGACTGTTATGATAGATGGGTAATTCAAGCGTTTAAAGTTTCTTGAGCAATTAAATTTTAAGCATATTTAGCAGCGCCACTACGAACAACTGTATAATTTAGCACTCCGTAATGTATTTTCTTTAAAAATCTGTAACATACTTTCACGAAGTTTCGATTAGGTTCGTAATTGGATAGGGCTGGTCCAAAATCAGGGCTTCCACCTTCTCTCCTGGTTTATCTGAAGCGATTCCGCAAGTTGAGAAGATATTAATTAAAGGACTGAACTGCGCCGTGGACAGAGGATTACGAAAGCTCAGCAGATCAACATTACTTGAGAAGTTCATACTTGCATACGAATAGGAAATCATTATTCCTTTTAATACATAAATTATAAAGTTTGTTATAGTACAAGATGCTTTTATAACAAAGAAAAAGAGCATAAAAGAAAGTATATAAACACAATGTTTGCATGCGATCTCACACAACAATGTTACTTCATTTCACACGTTTTGCCAATTATAAGTTTTCAAGGTAATTGTTATATTGATTGTTGCTTTACAATTACGGATAGGTCATGTCCCTTGGAAAAATTATTTTAAATAATTTTCATTATTTTATAATATCATCACATGTATTACTATTTTATAACCTCAATATTTTGTACTCTTCATTTCACCTATTTAATTTTTGTATTGAATGTTGCAGTTTGCTTGATGAAAGCTTTTAATAAAAACCAAAACCGGTTGCCCGGAGTTATTAGTTCTTTTCCTAATAGGGTTTGTAGCAGTGATTGAGAATACACAAATATTCTGATTTCATAATATAATATAATATTTTATTATATATTATTAAACAAGACATTTACGCATACTAAATAAAAGGAATTGTCAAATTGTTTTCCAGCAAGCGGAGGTTCCTATTTAAACTATTCAAGATAACAACCTTATATACATTTTAACAATGGAATGAGTGTAATATTTTAAACAACAGAAAGCGTTCTTTAAAATATTATTTAGTTTGACAATTGGCTAAATAATAAATTACTGACAGTTAATATGGGAGATATTCAAGATATGTTGGATGAAATTGAGTTAATTGATAGTATGTAATACGGATCCTTTTGGGACAAGACCGTACAGCGTACAACCGTATTTATCAATATAAAGTCAGAGAAAATCCATTTGAAGAATTTTTTGAAGGAGAATTTAATAGGAGGAATATAAGGATACAGCGCATTACGTGGTAGATTTGATACGCGAAGATTTAAATTTTGTTTATAACAGAGTAGTGGACATTAGCGTAGAACTTCAGTTCTTTATTACACTGAGATATTTTGCTAAAGGCAGTTTTCAATTTGAATTGGCTATTTTAGTTGTATTAGAATTAGGCCAGTTTTTTACCTTTTCCATTTTTACCTTTAAGGGATCTCCACGGTGTTTCACAGCCCGCCGTAACCAATATTGTTCTAAAGTTGCTACTGCCTTGGCACCTCGAAGGCGGCAAAATATAAAATGGGCCGAAAATAACAATGCATTAAAAGAAAAATTTGACGCTATTAGATATTTTCCAGCAGTTGTGGGCTGTATAGATTGCACTCACATAAGAATTAAAAATCAGGACGGGCGAAATCAAAGACTTTATTTTAATAGAAAAGGTTTCTATTCTTTAAAAGTCCAGGTGATATGCCGTCCGCGTTGTGAAATTTTTGATATTGTAACGCGATGGCGTGGAACTATTCATGACTCACGCATATTTGCGAATAGCGTAATAAAAAGAGAATTTAAAAAAAAAAGAATGCTTTGGGATAGTGGATAGGCCTGTACGCGTTATCTCCTAACTCCGATTTTAAATCCGAGAACTGCTCTAGAAACCAGATATAATGCTGGTCATAAAGGCAGCATTATATCTGGTTTCTGGCGGATTTAAAATCGCAGTTAGGAGACGTGTACAGGCATATCCACTATCCCAAAGCATTCTTTTTTTTTTAATTCTTCTTTCCACCAGGGTAAAAATAGAATGCTGTTTCGGTCAGTTCAAAAACATGTTTAAAGCGCTTATGAAAGGTTTTGAAATGAAATTAGCAAGGTCTAAAATATGTATAGTGACTATGACAGTTCTGAACAATATAAGACTAGAAAGGGACAACGATTTTGAAGACGACTCAGAAGAAGAGGAAGCGGAAGAAGAAAGAAGAAGAAATTGTTAATCATTTCAGAAAAGGGTTATTGTTTTGTCAAATATTTATACAACGACATTTTGTTAACAATATGAATTAGTACCGTATAATGTTCTTAATGCTTAAATGCAGTACGAAATATTAATTAAACTTAAATAATTATTTTTTATTTTATCTTCAGAAAAGTTCTTTGCTCTTTCCAGTTTACTTTTTCTAGAAGTGGCTTTATTTCATGTTATTATTACTATTCATCTTAATATTTATGTGTTAATTATTACGTACTGCATAATTAATGTAAATTTCAAGTTTAAATGTGACTACAATTTGATACAAACACACAAAACGAAAGCACAAATTAAATCCTAAATCCCTCAATATCTTTCATTCCTGTCATTTGACGTAAATAATTGAGAACAGACTAATAGACGTATAGAAAAGTCATGGATATTTGCTATGTTGTCACGTTTAGTTTCTCTAAATGATTATTTTGTTAAACATGACTTAAATTAAGAAAATAATAAACCATTATTTAAAATGTTGATTAAGACATTGATTAAGTCCGACCAGTTATTTAGTTAAACAAAGGTTGAATAATTTTTAAAACAAGAGAAAATAATACAGCCCACAAGTTTATATCAAGGTAAATAAGCAGGTAGGCATATATTCTTTCGTGATTATGTATTGCTTTGAACGCAATATTCCCGATTAGTTTGGAAATGGTGGGTAGAATAAATGAGAAAATGATTTCAGCTTTCTACAATGGTATTATTGTCAGCGGCTTAGGTTTTCTAATTTTGTAGGATTTATTGAAATCTGCTTGATCAGTATTTTTACTCTGTAATAGATGTATTCTATTTACAGTATCTGTTTTTCACGTTTTTGCTTTTTTTAACGTTCGAAATTATTTGATTTTTGCAATATACTGAAAACTGCTAATCATTATATTATTATAAGTATGTATTAATATTATATAATTATAATAGTATATTGTTAATAGTAATTAAACTATTAATATTGGAGGTAATATATTTTATTTTCAATTACTACAAGAACCTTATTTGTGTTAGTAGTGGGCATAATCGATTGATGGAAAGCACAGACCATACATGGCCTATTAGAAGCTTAACACTCCTACTCTAACTGAAAATGCGTCAAGCGCCGCTGTTTCTCGTTCCTGTACTATTTTCTTTTTTGGCGCGCAATTTAAATACCATTTTGATACTAATTGGTACTTTATACTTATATTTATGATTTAACATATAAAAGAATACATGATTTTCTGAAATATTTATATTGGCTAAAAAAAAAAACATTATATTAGATGCACAAAATACTAATTCATGAGAATTTATCTGTAGCACATGGAAATGTACAAACATAATATACTTATTTGTTGCAAAATAAAAACCTAATTACAAATAAAAACAAGAGAACAATACTAACTTAAATATAACATTTTCAGAGACAAATGTAAGAACGAAAATAGTAAAAGGCTTAAATAGTAAATCGAAATTATAGTGCCTAAATAAAATGTATGAATAGAACGCTGGAACTATGAACTGGTCAATAACACATTATCTACAATACCGCTCTAAATTTATTTTTAAGAATTTTCACTTTCGAACGTTTAATAACTAAGAAATCATGTTTTTCTTCTTTTTATTGGTTCAATTAACAGGTCACAACATAATATGTACTATTTAAAGCCTATAAAGTTATTTCTTGTGAACTGCACTTGTATCAATAAAATAAAACAAAAATATAATAGATACATTAAATCTGCAAAGTACTACTTCGAATCTATGTTACTTTATTTTACAGCAAAATAAAATATCCTATAATAAATGATTTCAATAGTAAAATGAGCTTTTTACATTTAACTTGCAGTTTCGTGAAATGCTGTTGCAATAAATATCGTATTTCAAAATAATCAAAGTTTAGCTTTTTTTACATAAACGCTCATCATTGTAAATGCATATTTGTTGTGAAATAGTTGTAAAATAAAAGCTTGTATATAAGCATTCTAAAGTAGTACGAAATACTAGATTGAAAGCACAAAATTAATATGTTGTGAAATTCGAAAAATGAACCAGTAAAATAGAATATGGAGTATAAATAAAATAGTAGATTGAAGCGTGTACCATTTCACACAATTTTTTAAGCTGCATTTACATTGATGCTTATATACAATAGATTTCCTATCAATTTAGTTTACCTTCCCAGCGAGTTGAATTGCATGGTCGGGTTCCATTGATAAATAACATATTTACTTAAATTGTTTGTTATAATATCATTTTCACAGTTAAAGTTAAAATAAAACGTGCACAAAATCGCAACGCCAAAGGACGCTAACAAAATGCATGGAGATACGGAAATAGCGTCAATAAACAAATGTGAGTGATCTGTGGACACTGTGAAGATGAATAGCCTGACAGAAAGAGATAATCATAAAGAAAAATTGAAATGGAGCTACATTAGTACAGGGACGAGAAACAGGGGGCGTCTTAATAGGGTTTCATTGTCTAATAAAGCAGTCGTACCTCTCTGATGGAAAGCAATCATTTGCTTTTTGACGATCATTCGAGAATTTGATTATGACTTTTGTTTTACGAATGATCGTTCAATTATATTGAGTGATAGGTAAATCAGTTCATTGAGATGCCAAATTGACAACCTAAAAAAAACTGTCTCCTGATGTAAGCTTCCAGTGTATTATTGCTTTATGGTAAGCGTATTACAACGTAATATTTACTTTCGACACATTAACAATGCAAAATTATATCCTAAATTTCACTTCAAATACATATAAGAATACATCCCAATATTTCAATCTGAGGTGTACTATAACATCCAGTAGTAGATTTACGTACACAAAGAACGGTAATAGAATTGCGCCATTTATTTCGAGCGGAATTTTTTCTGACTTTGTGTAGTCTACAAAAAATATCTATAAAAAATCGGAGAACCGCATCCAGTAAACATATTGCTTGTAATACTAATTTATTGCCCTGACAACTTACCTAGCTCAAATCATCCACCAAATAAAATTCCACTCAATTCACCAAATAAAAAAAAATACCTTTCATTGCCGCTATTGAAGAGAAAATTGATTCAGTTGATCCTTTAATGCTGACGCTTACATGCGGTACAAATTCATAAAATTTGAATGGAGCAAACAGACTCGTTTAACGCCATGAATACGTCGAATTTGAATTTAAGACAGTCTATACACCGTTAACAGCTTAATTTCTCACGTTGACGGTTAGTATTCTTGCAGTGTTCGGCTTACGATGAGGTTAATTATCTACCGAAGCTGAAAATTCCCTGTGCGACAACCCATTTAATGTAGCGGAGACGTTTCACATTTATATGGCTTTGAAAATGTATAGCGTCGTTAATTGATGTTATGATTAACCGCATTGCAACGGGCTGGCTGTTTGAACCTCTACGTGTCGGTATAATTAATGAAATAGAAGGGCGTTTTATTCGGGTGTGCGAAATGTTGTTTGAAGGGAACAAAAAATATTCTGGTAGAATTCCATTAACAAATATTTGAATCTTAAAGGAAAGAATAGAATATTAAAACAGCGAATTTAGTAAAAGGCAGTTCATATGGAAGGTAACCCTTTATTATAGACACATCTATAGAACAGAAAATTCGATCTGGAAATCACGGATCGAATAAGCTGGTATCAATCCAAGTACAGAGTTAGGCTCGGAGAATTGATCTCAATTTCGACTTGGATTTTTATGAAAGTATGTAAATTTATAAAAACAAGTACGTTTTAGTGAATTCAGATCTAGTACCATTAAAGTCTAATCTTTATAGTTTATTACAAAGAAATAAATTAAAGGGAGTTAGTGATTCACTAATCACTTACACACACATTGGTTAAGTATGACAACAGTATACAATGATCCTGATCACTGTACCATATTAATTTTAGGTATAAATAAGGATAGCTTTAGCATAGTTTCAGTTAGTTCAGTGTTAACATATAATACAGATATTAAATTCTGTGACTGCTAATGTGACATTGACAGTTCATTTCATATCAGATTAATGTTACATTTATTTACCTGGAATCACAAATAAAATAGATGCGTCAGTATCTAGGGCAGTGGTTCTCAAACTTATTAGACACTGTACCCCTTTTTACCCACAAAACATTTTAGGTACCCCTTCTCAGTTACCGGTACTAAGTAAACTATA
This sequence comes from Protaetia brevitarsis, assembly GCA_004143645.1. Lineage (NCBI taxonomy): Eukaryota > Metazoa > Arthropoda > Insecta > Coleoptera > Scarabaeidae > Protaetia > Protaetia brevitarsis. The sequence goes on from RXPK01000213.1 coordinate 1,946,159, forward strand.
ATTAAAATATTAAACAAATCTTAAAGCCTTCTATGTAGCATAGAAGTATAGTGTTAACCTTTGAAACTCAATTACGCATCATGTTTAAATAAAAACAAAGAGATATTGTTTACAAACATTTTTATTACATTAAAAAGCAAACACACACAAAATTTAAAGAACAAAAAGCGCTTACTTTCAAGAGATTAGTGAGAAGGGTGAGCTTGTTTCCCTTTGCACAGTTTATCAAATTGGGTTTTAACTTGGTTAAATACAATCTTAAATCATCTTCAACATTTAATTTGTTTCAGATTTATTTTAAGATAGGTTAAACTTGAGAAACCCTTTTCACATAAATCAGTGGTGGAAACCCAACAAGAAATTTAACAGCAGTGCTTGACAGTTCTTTGTATTCCTTCCCAATACCGATCCAGAAATCTAACAATGTAGTAACCAGATCAAATATTTGTTTTTCAACGTGGGATCACATGATACTTCAATGAAGTGTTCCTTTTGAAAGATAGTCCGGCTAGTGTCCATAGCATCAGCATTAAAGGGGTCACGATCCAGTTATACTGTTTCTCCAAAGTGGAAAGTACTCTCTTATGCGGATCTTCAATGCATTCAAATGCTAGCCCATTTGAGTCTTGAGTTCAGTGAAATCAGATATGTTTTTCTCATTATCTTGCAATAATGTAAGTAATCTTTCAAACGGCTCGCAGTTGTTATTTTCTATTTGTTTTTCCCAGAGAATGATCTTTTTTACCATTGCATCAGTTTTCTTTTCTATATTAAAAATATCAGAAACACTGCCTTGCATGAATAAATTCCAGATGTTGAGTTTTCCAAAAATATCACTTAAATAAGCCAACTTCAAAAGCCAATCAAAATCAGTAAGTACAGAAGACAGATGGGATTTGTGTTCGGTAAAAAAAATTATGTAATTCTTTGTGGAGTTCAAATACACGGGACAAAACATTGCCCCGAGAAAGCCATCGTACCTCAGTATGTAGCAATAAGTTCTCATGGAGGCTCCCCATATCTAGTATAGAATTTTAAAGTAACGAGATTTTAGGGGCCTAGTTTTTATGAAGTTCACAATTTTCACACTCTGATCAAGGACATCTTTAAGTTCATCAGGAAGGTGCTTAGCCACCGAAGCCTCTCGGTGAAGGACACAATGAGTGAACTTACACTCAGTTGAAACCGTTTTAATATGGCCTACCAGCCCTGTGATGTGACCGCTCATAGCCTTAGCACCATCCATACACACTGACACACAGTTTTTCCACTCGAGCTGGTTTTCGAAAAAAAAAAAAGAATCTAACAAATTGAAAATATCTTCACCTTTTGTCGATGTTTTAAGTGTCTTACAAAATAAAATATCTTCAAATATTTCATCTTGAAAAATGCCACGTACAAAAACGATCAGTTGGGCTAGGCCAGCGACATCCGTGGTTTCATCGAGTTGTATACCAAAGCAAGGACTAGCTCGAATTGCTCCAACAAGTTGTTTTTTGTGTCATACGCATATCACTAATTCTCCTTGAAACTGTATCATTTGATAATGGAATTGCTGTAATTCTTTTTGCCTCGTTCTCTCCAAACATACAAGAAACAATTTCTGCTGCGGCAGGGAGGATTAGGTTTTCGCCAATAGTATGGTTTTTACCAGACTTCGCAATTAAATGACTAACTTTGTAAGAAGCTTTTAGAGCACTTTCATTTTGTTCTGCACCAGAAAAGTGTTTTATCGTGTTTTTCCTACTTTTCAATCTTCCAAAAGACGTTTCAAAGTACCGTAACTCCTTTTTGACTAAGTTCTCATGTTTGCGTTCAAAATGGCGTTTTAAAAGAGAAGGTTTCATAGAATTGTTTGATAAAATTTCTGAACAAACAACGCATTGTGGATTAGGCTCGTCTGAGCTTCCAGTCCAAGTAAAACCTAATTTTAAGTACAACTCGTCATATTTTCTCTTTTTACTTTTATATTCATTTGCCAGTTTTTCGGGTTTTTTTATTTTTTCCTTGAGCTGCTCATTAGTAACAAGACGTTCAGGTCTACTTTCATTTTGTGAAGTTGATGGCCCAGAATTTTGATGCAGATCTTCATGAGGCCTTTTCTTTAAGAGCCATTTATCCATTGTTAATTTTTATTGTAAAATTCACTTACGTGGTACCTGACTCAGTTTTCAAACAGATGTCCGTAAACGTGTTTCAACAGGATTGACTGTCCGCAGAATAACACAACACACCACAAAATAACACAATACTGAGAGCGAGCTTGTAATAACAGGCAATGGCTACTGCAGTGCAGTGACACGAGTGATTGGCCGGCCACACAGCCCCACTCTGATGACTAAGCCCTTAGTGGCGCGCGCACGTCAACGTGTCCATACGTGTCCGGGTTGTTTTTTTATTGTTGGCCGGCCGCGTACCCCCTAAAAATTTTCGCGTACCACAGTTTGAGAACCACTGATCTAGGGTATCATTCGACCATTTATGAGGGGGTTCTTCAACTTCGGCAAGACGAAAGTACCTACAATCTGATAGTAAAGTTATAAATAAAAAAATCAACGTGAAAATATAAAAAAAAGCGAAATAAGAATGATGGTCGTAAATGAATGGGTCCCAAATAAAGTCAGTTCTAATTGAGCATGTTTTGATGTACTCAGGAGCTTTTTCTTTGCCAATTCGTCGACTAATTAACTTAAGCTTGCAAGAGGGTGAAATTCCTACACAATTAAAGGTTGCTATTGTTAAACCTCTTCACAAGGCGGGTGCAAAAGATCAGGCCTCTAACTATAGACCTATTTCTATTTTACCATCTTTAGAAAAAATTTTAGAACGCTATGTGTGCGCTAACATTAGTGATTTTATAGAGAAATACAATATCTTGGACAGCCAATCATTTGCATGCAGGAAGAATAAAGGAATCATCCCTCTTTTACGGAATTTTGCTGACCATATCAACTACAGTCTCAACAACTATAAGCATGTAGCGCGCCTGTTTGTTGATCTGTCAAAAGCTTTTGACACTGTCGATCACAGCTTGCTGTTGGAATTTGGGAGGGCTGTGGTATTTATGGCGTCCTAAAAAAATGGTTTGGACATCACCTTATTAAGCGATCGTTCAGGGTGGTACTTGGTAGTGAAAACTCTATTTTGGTGCCTCTTTCACAGGGGGTGCCACAAGGAAGCATCCTTGGTCTATTACTGTTCTCACTTTTTATTAATAATGTCGGTGCTCACCTGCAAGCATGCCAGTATTTTATTTATGCTGATGATTTGACCGTTGTCGCAACTTCCAATACTACCACTGACGTCTTTGAACATCTCCAGCAGCTCTACAATAACCTTCAAATTTGGACATAAAAAAAATTAAGTATAAATCATAAAGAAAGTCCAAGGTGATGCACATACGATCTCCTCACATGAAGGCCGAACACATTCCACCAGTTACCAGTCACAAGCACCAATGTCTGCACTCAATATCTTTTCGTAATGGTACCTGTGGATGTGATGAAGTGCTGGAGGTGGTGGATCACTTTTGTTACTTGGAGTTCAGCTTTCTTGTGGACCCGACATATTTACCTAACGTGTGGAAGAGTACGCCTGCTTGGACACCGTTTTTATTACTTGTCACAGTTGCTGCCCTTGGATACTATGCTCATTATCTATCACTCGCTGGTACAATCCATCATCAGCTATGGAATAACGATTTATGGAGGTGCTTCAAAATATCTGATCGACACGTATCATATCGATCGTACAAAGACTTACCCTGAAGGAACATGACGACAACGCGCACATCAGGTATCAACTGGTACAGGAAATTCGGAGTGCTCCCTGTGAAATGTCTCTATCGCTATCTGTTGCTAATGGAGCATTACTTTTCAAGGGAGAAATTGCCGCGGGTGGAACATCAACACTCCACAAGATCATTGTGCGCGGATGATCTAGTTGTGCCGAAGTGTAACAATAAGTACGGCCTGTCTTGTGTTAATGTAGTGGTGCCTAGAATTTTTAATGAATTACCAACGGATTTGCGCTCTTTGCAATCTTTATCTTCACTAAAAAAAGAGTTGAAAGAATGCTACTTACGTCTAATGTTTAGTTGATTTATAGCCTGATATTTAACAGCTATTGACCGTGATGTGTATACATATTCTTTACTTGGACCGTTCATCCACCGATAAGCAAACAATTTGCTTGGAGAAAATTTATATTATTATTTCACGTTCTACATTAACTATTTACTTAGATTATGGATTTCACCTTTGTTTACAGTAGTCAAGTAACTAAAGATATTACGTCTTACAGCTACACTGTTTAAAAAAAAAAAAAATTAGAATTACTCTCTGTTTCCTTTTACAGATTTGCAGAAGACTTACAAAAAATATTAATGTATAGGTACATACTGTATTATTACTGTATTAATAAATATATACACAGTTAAAACATTGCTTATTATATCCGTAACATGCTTACCTAAATTGCTTTCTTATTCGCATGAATGCTACTATACCAGTGTAAGGTAAAAGAACTAATATTTCAAAGAAATCATGTAATTAACGGAACTCTAACTCGTATTTTGTCCAATACAATTCTTAGTTAATTATATAAGCGAGAGGTGTAATTTACTACATTAATTACTTCTAAGCAGCTTATTAATTTCATTATGATTTTTTGGAATATTAGTTCATATAACGTAAATTAACTACAGTATCCAAACAAAGTAGATATGGTTGCATAACGTTTACATCTTTCCTCCCCTCGCGTCTCCAGGAGGATCATCCCCGCGCTGATATAGGGATCTTATAGTACATTGAGATACGCATCTAGTATGTGTATGATTTGTGGATTTAGCGTGGAAGTATTAACATATGTTGGCTTACCGTTTTGTCACCAGAGATTAGACCTGTATAATATAGTCAATAAACACACATGAATAAATGAATACAAATAAAGATGAAATATGGACGTTAATGATAAACACAAGGAAAAAATGAGTATGTGAGAAAAGAAGTAGGGTTTCAGTTTTCATTGGAACGCCGTGTACAGGAAAAGGTACATTTAATGACTAGAATAAACGTGTCAAAATGTGGTGGCAGACTGTGCGAGGGCTATTGAACTTTTATCTATAACGGGCATAAACTTTATCTAGAACTTACTTTAACATTAAGCGAACCGAATCTAAACACTGTCATCCGTAGAATTCGTCCTTCGTATTCTCGTCATGCGTTTCGTATCCTGTCAACAAAATTGGTACGATATAATAAATTATTTTTGCTGAACTCGAGGGTCGCTTCCTTTTAATAAAATCTCTAAATAGAAATCGGAACGTTCGTCCCGGAATACTCCGCAAGGGAGACTGGATTTAAATTGAAGGTAATTCCCCCGCATTTCCCAGAATGGTCACAGGGAGTCGAGTGCTTTCACGCTAAACGCGACTGTTGTCTCGCCAGAATGCCATTCCTGGGCGAGATTTATCTTTAGAAGTGTTAGTGGGTCCGGAAATTTTTCCACGTCCGCTAATTCGCGCTCCTGCTCTTTCTGCTTTTATGTTTTTTTGAATTATAAAACGAATACTTTTTGAAAGAAGTAAGACATAATCTGAGTGCTAGGTTAGTTAAGTGTGAGGTCTGTGGAAAAATTATACGATGAATTATGATTTAAATAACCCTGAAAATAATATACACTTGCAACAGTGTTGCAAACTGAATATATTGTATTTGGATAACTAGGTTGTCATGCTTAGCAATAAAGTTACATTAATATATTATTATTATATATTCTGATATCGTGACACTCTGCACTAATATTCACAGATCTCGGGCTGGTCGATCGCAATAAACTTCTGAGTTAATCTTTGGGAAAAATTCTCCGTGATTTTGCGTCCAACGCTTTATTTTCACAGAATGTAATATATGGAATCGGTTATCTGTTATGGTAATTTCCAGTGTTGATCCCGGTTCTTTTAGAGATGATACATACACAATTACCTGTTAGGTGACTTACTGTAATAACAATAATATGCTTTTATTTCTTCAAATAATGATAACATTACATTCAAGACGTAAGAAACAATAACTAAGTGATTAAAAACAGAAACTATTAACAATAAAAGGGGGTAAATAAAACACGACAGCATGCAAAATACTGGAAAACTGACTGCCAGCGACGCTTTTACTCAGCTGGGTCTAATTCTCTGACACAATGGTGAATTGCAGCAATCTCAGCCTGGAACACCGTCGCATCTTTGCTGAAGCTCACTGAAAGAACTTTTTAGGCTCCTTTGCATATATTCTAGCTCTGACGCTATGTATATACTATTGCGAGTCCGCTCTTACACTGTTGAAAATTTTAACACTTTTTTGACTTATTTAATAGTCAGGAGAAGTCCACACTCTTTTCGTGTTATTTTGTCGAGAACTATAGAAGTTTAAATTTGACGAGCAAAGATAGTCAAGTATTGTCTATTGCTAAGGGGTTATTTTGTCCAATTGACACGTAGAATTATAAAATACTTCTAGTCACATTTTATTTGATCTAGACTAGACAAATTTACTAGCTGTTTAACTAAATGAATGCGATCTATTGGATGATTTAACACCGTTTTCTAAACACAACGTCTTTTTAATATGCAACTCCTATTTCTTAGTGCTATAATATTCTCTCTTTAAGACGTTTTCTCAATTATAAATATGCAAAACCACTCATTCACAAGTCTTGGTTTCAACTAAACGTACCAATTTTAAAATGATTTTTTGAGAACCATTATAAAATGAAGTGAATGTTTATGCTATTTGATTCAAATCTAAACTAATTGCGTAAATAGATGTTCCAATACATCTTTAAGATGTTGAATTTTTTATGCCCACTGGAATTAACGTTTAATAACACGAGGTTACACTTTGCAAGTCAGTCACATTTGGTGGTTTATTTGGATATGTTAATACGGAGAATCAAACACGAAAACAGATACACGTGCAATGCAGGTGGTGCGTATAATGCAATACTGTATTAGAATAGGTGGGGTTTCTATATTTCTATCCGAGGGAAAAATTCTGATTGGTTGACGCTTCTGAATGTCTAGAAAAAATAGTCAATCCTCATATCTGAACAAAGAATTCACACGAAATTCTAGTAATTTCTGTTCTATTAAATACGCGTAGTCAACTCGTCTGGCAAAGTTTGGAAAAATCAACACTTAAATATTTGACTAGCGCAAAATTAACGCCAACACCGTAATATTTTCAACAGTGTACTGAAGTGCCCGTCTCCCAGTCCTTCTTATCTGGGATTATAACCTGATATTTTCCATCTAAGTTGAATTTTTGAATCATGGCGTCACATGATATCTTCAAAAGAGTTGCCTCCTTAAGTTCATCTAAGAATTTTTGTTAGTCAGCGCCGTGCGATTTACTTATCGGTGTGTGAGTATGCATAAGTCTATGTTTTAGAGCTGGCAGGTGTAACCCGAAGAAGGTAAGTCGTCCAGAAAGACCTATTGTGTCTCCATGTGAATTTTAGCCCTATCAGTCAGGTTGCACCCAATCAAAAAAGTTCGCTAGCTGGGTGAGAGTTAACTTACCGACTGTGCGTTTGTCTAACTGATCGACCTCGATGTGCGTCTCCCCGTCCACTGTAGGGCAGTTGGCAAGAAGGTGTGCAGGAGTTTCCTCCACACACTCCCACACTTTCTGCAATGTGGAGAGTTCACTAGCCTCATGCAATATATGTGTTTATTTAATGCGCAGTGCCTAGTTAAGATTGTCCTGCTTGCAAAGACTGCCTTATGGAGTCTTTCCTCATTCGGATGAAGCACTAGAGATTTACAGTGTCTTGCGTCGACGAATTCGTTCTAAAAGGAACTGTGCTTAGTAACAAGTTGGGACCTGACAAACGTTTTGATGCTGTCATATAAGCTACCACACGTCAGTTCTGGACCTAAGAACAGCAGCTCGCTGGCGCCCCTTGCTAACGTGTCAGCTGTTTTCATTATTTCTGATCCCAGAGTGACCTGGCATCCATCTCAATGTAACATTTAGATGTCCCGCCAGCTGTTTAAATTTTCTGTGGTGCCCCACTACCACCTGAAAGTCAAATTTGACAGCCTGCAAAGCTTGAGGGCAGCCTGGCTGTCGGAGATGATTTCTACCTTTCCACTCCCGCGCAGGCAGTTTGAGATGCCCTCAGCACAAGCCTGGATGGCAATAATTTCGGCCCTGGAATCCCTCCAGATGCCAAAGCCCGTGCCATTACGAGCTTTCGGGGCATCGACAAACCAGTGGGATAGACCAGGTTCTGGTTTGCAGATGTACGCTATTGCAGTTTCCCTGCTGGAGATATCTACGCTGTATTCCCCCCAGAAGTTGAACACAGACGAGATCTTATCCGCCTTTATGGACAATGGTATTGTCTGTTCATTGTAGTCGAAGATGGTGTGGTTTTCGACTTTGCCGGAGAAGCCCTTGCATCCACTACATTTTGCTCTGTAAGCCCCTAGGGTTGCTTCAGACCACAACATCAACTGCAGCGGGGGAAGCCCAAGAATGGTCTCTATAGCAGCCGTCGACGTCGAGGACATGGCTCCCGTGATGCCCAAACAGGCAATCCTTTGGACTTTACGAACAACAAGCGCACTTATAGCTAGATTTCCTTTATGCCACTAAACCAGCGAGGCGTAAGTTATAGAGGGTACTTTATCTTTCGTGTTCAGCAAATGTACCATTGCAGGCTTTAGCTGCCACGTTTTACCGAATGTACCTCTAAGGTTTAGAATTACTTTCATTGCAGTGGTGGTGTTTGATTTTTTGTCTTTGTACGCCACTTTTGGTCACCATACTATTGCTCGGTATGTTATCATGGGTCTAATTATCCTTGTGTATAACCACAGAGTCATCTTGGGACTAAGGTTCCAATTCCTTCTACACACCTTCCTTGGTTGTGTTCTGGATATGTAAGCTTTTGATCAAACCATACCCCAAAGTATTTCGCGCCTTTGACATATGGAATCCTCTCACCTCCTACCACTAGTGGTTGTAGGCCTTCTAGCGTTCTTTTTCCACTAGGGGACGTGAAAACTTGGGTTGTCTTATGTGATCTTAGTCCCTAAGTTTCTTTTTTTCTGGGGGGATCTTCTAACCCACATGAGCCATGACTCTTACTTCCAGCCACCTGGAAATATCTAAAAGTCATTTCATAAAAAGAACTTCATAAATTTTCTGTAATTTTACTATTTGGTGCTTTGAATCCTGACTGAATGAGCCGATATTGGATAGTATTTAACGACGGTTATTTATACATGCCACTCTCTTGCTTCGAAGCGGTTCAACGTAACGATTGCTGCTGCGCCTAAGTGAATTATTAATCTTGTCGTTAAGTAACTACTTTAAGTTATAATTTCGTTTATTACTGCATACGAAACGAAACACTCTCCTCAGGCGCGACGTTTCTTGAATAACGCGGCGAATGGCAAAAATTAGATTTCGTGACCTGAATGCCTCGTTCAAAACTCGAACTCATCTAATGTAAGCCAAAGACAGGCAGCCAGTGTGAAGACGACATGCCGTGGCAGTTGTCCTCCCACGAGAGTTGATAACGTTTGGGGATCGATATGGTGTATCAGATGAATGTAATTGCAAACTCCGAGTACATGGGTATTGCGTTGCTAGTTAAAGTTGTGCGCTTATCGGACAAGCAATTAATGCTCTGTGGAGCTCGGGGCACTGTCGTTCAATCCGAGAAGCACGTTTTTGATTAAATCCGACTGCTGTATCGAATTTGAGACGATATTTAGCTTTTTGCTTCCAGTACTTCAATTTAAAGATTTTTGAACTTAATCGATAAACAGATAGGATAAGCAGCAGTAATGTAATATTGCTGCAATATAATATAAATAATTGATGCAATAATTTTAGGGGAGACCCCAATAAAAGAAATTATAACCATGTGTATATGTATTAACAGTAATAACAATCAATCGTAAATGATATAGAGCTGCATATGTGTTTAGGGCAATGAAAAATAATGACAAATATCTAATATTAATTAAAATAATTCATTTAAGTTGTAAATTAGGTACGTTGGAAACCAAATAAGACTTGAAATTAGTCAAATTTTTACACTGTTTCAGGTTCGATGGTAATAGATTAAATAACTCAAGCCCTTGCTTGCTCAAGTGCTTGCGTAGTATTGATAAAACTCATTATTCTTATTAATTTCATTCTAGTTAATAGCGCTCAGCTTATAATAATTTTCAAACTTTGTTTTTGAACAACAGTCTATTCTCGAGATAAGTACAGTACGCAGAAACTAGTTGTTCCCTAGATAACCTAGATATATATGTAGATATGAAAAGATATGTAATAGAATTTAATTTGCCAATAATTTTATTAGAGTCGTGTTTCCACGTTGCAGCTTAGTCTACTTAGCTATTCAAAACCTTGGATAACAATGAGACCGCTTGACAATTTTTTACTTTCATCATTTGTTACGTTCAGTTTTATTTTCTTGTACGCGTGGCGTATAGCTAGGGTTATCGTCTTCTCGCTGTCCTCTTCTGTATGTGGACTCTATGTTTATCATTGTATACTCCTATCTCAGGGTCACTCGGTCCGTATCGCCTCATAGATGTCGCATATTGTGCCGTTTTTGGTGATCCTTTTTTTGGGCTGTTATCGGGTATGTCATCTGAGGACTTTCGGAATTTTCCGTAGGCCCGCTCTCTGCAAGTAATTGTCGAAGCGAGCGAACGCGACTGCGGGTTGATTTTTCTGGAGTGCCTTTTGGAAGGTTTTTATCGCTCTTGCGGATTAATTAATCTACTCGTATTAATTTTTTTTGTGGTGAAATTTAGCGTCTTAGACGCCGTTTTTCGTGTATCAACGTAATTATTACGGATTATGGTTTTGTCAAGTTCCACGTTTCACTTTGCTTTGCGTCAGTTGTGCCCTATTTGACCCCCAAATAGGTAAGTCCTTTCGTTAACAGTTCTCTTTTCTTGGTAACTAACTCTGAGGTTTCTGCGATCCTCTCGTATAGGGTTGTGGTACGGGACGAGATACCAGCGACCACACGTGCCACCACGTGTTGATACCCCGTAGACCGGCAAAGGAATTTCCGACGGCTTTGCAGCGATATACGCCGTTTGATTCAGCGAGTGCCCCGCTGCCAGCTGAGGGACACTCAGGAGCGTCAGTTTGAGGCCCGGCCTAGCCCCGAGGTAGAACCTAACGTCATCCTCGCGAGGTAGGATTGTTTTAATTTGTTCTTCACGCCATCGCGGGTTAGACGCGCTGAAGCCGCTCCGACCTGGGGACTCAGAACTTTTTATTTTCCCTGTGACGGCCGTGTACCGAGTTTTTGTTATTTCGCTTAATTTTTGTCTTATGTAGTTCAGCTCTTAAAGTGATAGTCTCCTTGTAAACTTTGTGTACGATTTAACTTTCCTTTTTTTACTTTCATTTTAATTTTTGAACGTACAATATACCGTAGAGATCGCTCTACTTGTCCCCTCAGGACAAATAGTTGTTTTTTTTATATTTAATTTATATTATCGGCCTTCAGCCTCTCAGAGTGGCATTACCCCGTGGGGTTGCCCCTTTCTAAACTTACGTGAACTGTTGTGTGCGCATTACGGATTGCCTGAACCCCTTTCTTTGTAATACTTTTACTGACTGTTGTAAACCGATCAAGATCTTGGTGGGGTGGTATATGAGATTATATTATATTAACCGTATTTTGACTATACTTAACCTTGGGGTTGTCCTAAAAGGGCCCGCCCCCTGTTGCGCTATACATTTGAATGTCATACTGTTTTCTAGTAAAAGTCACTTTCGAGTGTTAACGATTTTAATAAATTTTGATTCGTTACAATTTAAATTTTGTGTTTTCTTGTAAACTGTGGCGTGTGCCACGGAGGGTTGTTTTGTACCTCCGCACTTACCCGCGAGGTGCGCTCTGGGGACTCCCACACCCCGGGGATTGGCCTGGGGCTCCGTGTTGTTTTTTTTTTTTGAACGCGGGTGGCGCTCCACCAGTCGCCCCAACACCTGCCGAAGTGTTGTTATCGGAACCGGCGCGACCATCTGCGACTGAGCTGGCGGCCACGGAAGCTCCTTTCCCGAACATCCACCGTGGTGGTAAATGAGGACGATTACCCAGGTAGGTCCCCGTTTTCGGGTACCACCCTGGACTCTAAGCTCGCTACCCCTTCCTGGTACCACTTCATTTTCGTTATTTTGCGCTTAACAAGACTGGTGGTAGCACATTTTTAAAGTACCTATTCAAGAATATTGTTGTCCTGCTCCTTACCTCTCGACCACCGCAAATAATAATAAAGATTGGCAATATTAAAAGATAAAGTCTTGGTTTTAGTTTGTGCTGTCACTATACTCTCTAAAAACTTTTAAAGATCTCTGTAAAACTTTTGCTTGTTCACTGTGTAGGACAGGTAAACTCAGTTCCCTCTAAAGACGAGTATAATGGCAAGTTTCTAGGTCGTAAGGGACAAAGTGAGACATTCGAATTTCGCAATATAGAAAATAACGCAGGTTTCCTATTAACTTAACACATATGGAGTACGTTAAAACTGAATTTTTACATATCCTTTTTGTATTTAAGCAGTTTTTAATTAGGTTTTCTTATGTAAGGCAAAAATTATACCTAATTTTATTATGTGTAGTTGTTGTCTTATTATTACCCAAGGAATTTTCAGTAACGATCAACAAGCAAATTATATGAATGTCTCACATTTGTCCTTAAGTGTCTCATATTCCCCCCAAACACATCCATCGTTTGGGGTAAAAGTGAGACACAGTTTTTATTTTCTTTCTCCCTTATAGTTAGATTTAAGTAGCTGGGCTATTAATGGTTAAATGAACTCGTCAACCTGGTGTAGGAATTCATTTTTCGAACTGTTTAATAACTTTATTTTGTCAGTGTAATCATAAAAGTTTTAAAAAATGTCTCATAATTGTATCACAAGACCTTTTATATAAACCTAATAACCTAAGAAATTGATACGAATGTTGTTATGCAGGATATTACTTTCCATATCGTGAATATATAACGAAAATAAGACGGGATCCAATACATAGCCTTGTGGGACACCGTACTCATTTTTTACACATTTAGAACTTATGAAGTTATAGATCTGTTCAAATTAAAATTTATCATGCGATTATACAAATGGGATGATATTCATCAATTGTGTTTTCAGCACTAACGCCAGACCATACTGCAATTTTTGGATCATGTAGCGGTTGCTGGCGAATAATTTGTGGGTTCTCATTACCTTAAAATCGATGATTTTGCTTATTCACAGCTCCATTCAGACAGAAATGAGCTTCGTCGCTCATTATGATTTTATTCCAAAAATCAGGAATTTTGTTTTGTTTTGTTTGTTCACCAGAGCATTACAATAATGCATTTGTTTTTCGATGTCTGTAGGCAGAACCCTATAGGTTACTTGGATTTTGTAAGAAAAAAGGGGCAAGCCCTTCACTAACATTCGCTGTAATGAACGTCAGGAGACGCCTAACTGCATTTACGATCCAGTAAATATACGTTCAGGCGTTGTATATTTACCACTGATGATGCGTTGTTAATGTTAATGTGAAATGTACATATGTTCTAAGATAATAATAAATACGAAGTTATAAACCTGGTGCTACGTTGATTTAGTTCATATAAGGGTTACACTGTTTATTTTTAGTTCTGTTGGAAAAATGCCATTAGACAAGGATAAATCTGTTAGATATTGTAAAGTATATGCAATTGCATCTGCAACCTTCTTACTATGATTGCGCAAGTCCCACCTGGACCAGATGACTATTTGGATTCTATTACATAGGTATATTAATATTTCTCGATAGGTCTCATCAGAACATCCTGGATTTCAATTGGAAACAAGAAAAGAAAATTGGTTTAAGTAGATGCAACGTATATTGTTAGATTGATAATGATTTTGCCTAGATATACTTGTTACATTACTGCTGACAGTCTCAATGAAAAAAATTATTAAATGAACTCACTATCGTTACTGGATCGTTAAACAATGTATTATGTATAATTAAACTTACTTTTTTTAGATTTATTTGTTTTACTAGATATATGAGAAATCACGCGCCATGCTTCTTTAAAATGGATTTGCTAGATTAATAATTTTATTTTGAATATGTATTTTTACCCTTACATAAAACGAGTTGAAAATGTTTCATTAATGTTGTTTGTATGTATTTATTGGTGTAATTTACAACAATGTTTGTGGAGTAGCGAGGAAAATGTGGGGCTTTTATGGCCAACATTTGCAAACAATCAATAATCGTTAATTAAAAAAAAAAACTGCTGGTTCCAGCGCACTGAATATAAAAGTAGTATCTCTAAATAAAGCAGTTGCAACGAACATTTTCATTCAGATGTATTGTGCGATAGGAATAATAGAGTATATAATATTCGTGGTTATGTCAAGATTTTATGTAAAAACAATATTTCTTATTATTGAGAATATAAATCCAATCCTTGCAACATATTAGAATAACGTAATTATAGAGTTCGAACGCCGAAACATAATATATATTTGTCTGAAGTTACAGCACATATAATATTTAAGTTCTTTTTTATTTAACATCACAGAATCTTATACAGAATTGTACCAAAGTCAGCAACACGCACGTCTGAAATTTCATCGTGCGCATACAAAATTCAATCGCAAGTAAAGCAACGTAACTATGAACGCATTCATGTCATAGCTGTGTATTGCTGTGTAACAAAAGTGGGCGGTGCGTGCACTGCTGGGTCTAAGGGCAGCGCAATCACTAAGAACTATGTTTAAAAGGAATAACTTACTAACAGTATATGGTATTTACATTTACGAATGTCTACTTTTTAATTTCAAAAATAAAAACTCTTTCACAAATAGTCAAAAATTACACAACTATGAAACAAGAAATAAAATAAATTATAAACGTACCTTATCCACAAGCTAAACCAAAACTGAAAAAGGCATAACATTACAACTGTATAAAGTTTCACAACAGATTACCAAATCATATTAAATTAGAGACTAACCTACATAAATTCAAAAGAGCAGTTTACTCATATCTTTGTAATGTAGAACCATATACAATCCACGAGTTTCTGAATCATTAAATAAAATGCATATATTGTTTCTTTCTTTTTTACTGACGCCATTTCTACTTTGTATTTTGTTTTGTAACTGAGACTGTAATACCATTGTAGAAATAAAGACTTACTTACTTACTTACTTACTTACTTACTATTTGTGAGTTGTCGTTGTGATAGAAGACTCTGTTGTTGAATATTATTATACGCTGTGTAAGAGAGCGTATTGCAAAAATTGTATTAACTACAATTATATTCATCCTGGTATATGTATACATACTGTGGCCATCGAAAGCCAGAGAGCAACAAAAGCGAAAAGATAGTAATTTTAGTTTGCAGAAGAGGCTAAATTAAAGACATTGAAATACATATACAAAGAGATGTAGATTTCACTGGAGGAGTTAAAATTAAGAACCAGATTGATGACCTCTTGATAGAAAATAAACATCATCGAGACATTACAGATATACGAACCTTTAGGGGTGCAGACATTAACTTATATTTATAATCTTCATAAATTTTTATGGCCAAAATTTTAGGATAATAGTAAATAAAAATCGTGAGAATTAGTGGCTCCAATTTTCTTTAATTTCAATAAATCATTTTTTTCCTCTTCCCTGACGTTTCGATCGCTCCGGTCTTTTACAAAGGTCAACTCTTATTTTATAATTAACTTAAATGTCCACATTTTACGATTAAATAATTGGTTTAATTTAGCCATAATCATCTATTTAGTATCCAGTTAGATTTTTTTTAAAAAAGATCATCAAAAACAACACATAGGATAGTCACAACGCATTTTAAAAACACAGTTGTTAACAAACTGTTGTTCTAAATCAGAACTTAATTTTTCTTCTTACGCAGGATTTTTTTCTTGGGAGAAAATCCTCTTAATTATTACAGTTATTAGCAGAGATACAATAATTTGTTAATTTTTTACTGTAAAAAGCTCGCAAACTCCAGAATGATTGCTCGCATTAAATTAAATTAGTTGTTAGTACAGCGCTGGAGTTATTGATTCCTGAGTTTTATCATTTTATAATCCTTGCTACATCATTGACCGAATACATTATACGAATTTTTATGCAGATCGCACAAAATCGCTACAGTATGAACAATTTTTTACTTGACTACTGAAGCCACGTGACAGCAATATTAATTAAACACTACATCATTAGCTGTCATATACAACGCCTATTCAGCTGAATTGCACTTCTTATTTGAGCCGCGTACCGTTCTTCTAGGCACGTTCCGCTTCAAATTCTATCAAGCAAGTGGTCTTCTAATCCAGTTAACTTCCTTTGAGCCTCCGAACAGAAAGCCGAGCACGGTCGATCCGTAAAATATCCGACATTGGGATAAGTTAACCTTAACTCGACCACGACTACCTTCTAGTCGATGTAGTAGTAGTAGTAGTTCGGGGCAGATGTTGAAAGGAAGTTAGAATTGACCGGAATTAGAATCTCAATTGGTACGTCACCGCAGTAATCTTATTAGAACTCGTACAAAATACGAAGGGGAACGTTAGACTTTAGACGTATACCTACATAGTATTATATACAGATATGTTAACGAAAATAAGGAATTGTGAAAACACACAATATTCAAATCCAAATTTTCATTTTTATCAGTCCATGAAAGCGCTAAAGTTAACAAAATACATAATAAAAAATAATAACACAAACACAGTACATAGATACTGCTGTGTACTGACTGAATTAAAAGTGCAAAATGAAATTAACAAGGAAAAAGAAAATTTAATTAGCTAGCTCAACGGAAAAAACTGCGGAAAGGGCGCAAAAGAACAATTAACCTAAAATTTACCCTCGCGAATTAAAACTTGAATGTAACCGCGAAAAGTAAAATGTGAGTGAAAGAAATCTGACTTTCTTAATTACCCCAAAAATTGAAAAGGTTTAATTAAAAATAAAAGAACAGAATTTTTAACCCAACGAAGATAATTAAATAACAATCAAATTTTTATTATACAAAAAGGGTTAATTACAATTTGTGCAGAAAAAAAAAGAACCGTGAACTGAGGGTTCTGGCCTAAATTTAAAAACTGCACTCGATTCTAAATTACAACAGGACAATGCTATTTCCTATACAAAGCAAAAGATTTGGTTGTTCAGGAAGATAAACCAATATCTTTCAATTTCAAACCACCTGGTTTCAAATTAACACATATTAAATTGAGAGTGGACAATTTCTAGTAAATAACAAAAGAAAAATTTAAATGCAAGCACAAAGCTTCTACTCACCCAAACCCGAGGTGATAGATAAAATAAAAATGAATCAGCAAACTAGAAAAACGGAAAAAAATAACTCTTTAATCTATAATGAGAGAAATTAAACTGAATACATATCTTCTTGCATAAAAATAATAAATGATCTTATATCTATAATGTGCACACATCAATATAAAAACAATTATTATAAAGCGAATACCTTGATGGACAAAATATTCACAGAAAACAAATCTCTAAATCAAATGAATTAACAAAATGGCAGCAAAGATTTAAAAATATAAGTACTCACGTTAAAGTCAACCAAGGAACTGCCTGACAAAAGTCTACAGTCGTTTTTCTTGCAAAAACAACGCAGACGTACAACCAATACGCCAACATTCAAATGACGAGTAATGGAATTAATTTAAAAACTGAACATTTAATTAAATAAATCAAACAATAAACTCATTAACTTAATTATTAAATAAAATAAATCTAAATTTGAGAAAACCCTCTCGGAACATTGATAAATGGCTGAACGGAGTAAACAAGACAAAATCTATGCAACTAAAAATACACTCGCGAAGAACGGGGTGTCTACCACAGCAATACGTATCACATATTTTAGAGTTATTTAAATCTAATTAACTTAAAACAAATTGCAGATGCAACAGATATAAAAATAACCTATGCGATATTATCGATCGCAGCTCGAAATTCCTCGAAAGAGTATATGCAGTGCTGTAGATCTAGAAAGAAACCCTTCTAAACCATGTGTGTTTCCACATGCGCTCGGAAAAATGTGTGAATCTGGGTATGGTAATATTGTATCAAAAAACTGTGTGGAAAAAAAAATCATTTTCGAAGTTGGAAACATGAAATATTGATTTTTTTAATTATACCAATCAGTCGTCCTTTCCAGTTAAGCTTGGCATCGATAAACCTATAAAATGTCAGCAGGTGGGGCTCATGATCTATTGTAGGTATCACCATACTAGCAAGAGTAATGAAAGGGGAATAACTGCAGGAAAGAACTCGAGTTTATTGACCTAGCTCGGGCAATTCGTGGACTGCCATTCCCACTAAATGTGCAAATATAAAACGCGAACAAGATTGCGTATGATCGTGATTGCACTATGACGTAATTGAAACAACAGAGAAGAATGCCTAAATACAATGAACCGAAAAAGTGCCACTTGGCGAGGCTCATGATCAATCGTAGGAATTGCCATACTAGCAAGAGCAACGAAAAGGAAACTCGAGTTTCTGTCTACCAAGCGCCATCAGCGCCCCCTCAAGCTTTATGTGCAATCACTCATTTTGCGAGCGAGAGAGTCCAGTTCGTGCGCCTCCTAGGAGCCAAACACCAAACTCATGATTCAACTCAAACTCATTGATCATAATCATTGCGTAGGCAAAAACTCGAGTTCGTTTCTAGTGTTATTCTCCTTTCTCTTGCTAAAATGTGACACCTTATATATGATTAGATAGTCGGATGCAGAAATTATTTCTTCATCGATTCGCTATGCCTTTCACTATACCTTTTTCCAACGGTTTTCTTGTCATTCTATATTTTCTATTTTTATGTGAGGCATTATGTTTTTTTGGCAGAAACCGGAACATCGTTTCTTCAATGTTAAAACAAAATAAGAACACAACAACATTTAGAACGTAATAGCAAATGAAAAACATAAAGAACCTGGAATATAATGACAAGAAATAATAAATAACTGCCATTTTGGTTGCTTAGGTAAATAACGTAAGTAAGCGAAGAAAAATAAAGCGGATTTAAAAATAGAAAATTTCGATCTTGTCCAAATAACGTTCAATCATTCACAATTATTATTATTAAGTAATAAAGCAAGAGCAAAATCTTACCTTTCGTCTGCGTTTGCTAATTACTTAAATTAAAAACATTGCGAAATACTACGGGCATTTTAACTTTACTGCACGAGTTGTTTATGACATCTACATGGAACGAGTCGCTAAATTTGATCGTTTACATGAACTCAAACGAAGACAGGTAACTACTTAGTTAAATTGCAGTTTGATACAGAATACCGATTAAGTACACAACAAATAAATCATTCAAGGTCAATTTTAGCGACATCGTTAACGGGTATTTGTAATATATAGAACTGATTAACTAGATGGGTGAGAGGATTAACAATAAAAGGTGTAATTCATTTTAAAAAAAACCTCTTGGCACGTTATCAGGACCAAGAGTATTTTTATTATTCAGTTTCGCTATAATATTAAGGAGTTCATCCTTGGTGCATTAACAATAGAGTCAAAATTGGCAAAGTCACGCAACACACTTCTGGGGATAATACGCTAGCTATTTACGGAGTGGTTCTATTGAAAAGTATTTATTAAAGTGTTCAGATGTAAGGGTATATTTTGGTGTTTTTGTATCAGTTGATAATTGTGTCTGTATAATATTTAGTCTTTGTTCTTTTAATGATATATATTTTTTGCGTCTTTATAAGCGGATTTGAGAATTGGATATTGCAACTGTAAAAAAAAATGCTAAAGTGACAATAAATAAGCATTGCTTGTTAAAATAAAAACACAACACAAAAATTTTGTTTCTCTCTGTAATTCCAGTATGGAGATTGTATTAATAATTAGTTTTGAGACGAAGAAGTTTAGCTAACCAACTTCTTAATTAGAATTGCCTGAGCGCAGAATTGTGTTTGTATAATATTCAGTATTTGTTCTTTTAAATAATGATGCATGTTTTTTTTTTACGTCTTTATAAACGGATTTGAGAAATAGATATTGCAACTGCAAAAAAATAGATCCTGAAGTGATAATAAATAAGCATTGCATGTTAACATAAAAATACAAAAGTTTTGTTCTTCTCTGTAATTCCAGTGTGGAGATTGTATTAATTAGTTTTGAGACGAAGAAGTTTAGCTAACCAGCTGCTTAATTAGAATTGTCTGAGCGCAGAATTGTGTTTGTATAATATTCAGTCTTTGTTCTTTTAAATAATGATGCATGTTCTTTTTGCGTCTTTATAAACGGATTTGAGAAATGGATATTGCAACTGTAAAAAAAATAGATCCTGAAGTGACAATAAATAAGCATTGCTTGTTAAAATAAAAACACAAAAATTTTGTTCTTCTCTGTAATTCCAGTATGGAGATTGTATTAATTAGTTTTGGGGCGAAGAAGTTTAGCTAACCAGCTGCTTAATTAGAATACATGGCTGTGAATTTCTGTTTCAATTTAAAACTGTTGCGCTTCTCTTCAGTGGATAACGCTTCCCAGTTGGGGTATGTAAGTTAGGACGTTGTCTGCCTTAAGCAATTATTTTTATAAAAAAAATGTAATTTACGGCAAAATACTATGGAATGTGAGTGTAACGGGAAAACAGATAATTAAAATAGGATGCCATTACATCGCACAGTTGTCCAAGACAGCCCAGTAATTTTTGTCAGAGTGCGAATTTTTTTAATATCTTTAGAACAATGACATTGAACATATAATAAGAACTGAAAACGATTTTTTCCATAAATCCTATCTCCAAGTAAAAAGAAGTTAATAAATTCCAGGAATCTGTACTTCCTTGCAAACCTAAGAATGAAAATTGTTATAATTTCTCATTTTTCTGCAGTGTTTACACTTAATTTATTTTAATTGATGGTAACCGCGAAGTAACTGCATCTACGCTTCATTATTAAAAACAGATATATTTTAGAAAATTAGTTAAGAAAGACACATTTATAACAATTTGTGTTTTTCCAAGTCGCCACTACTTATTTCCGTCTTTGGCTTTGCTTATACTTTTACTCCTTAATACGACAAAAAAAATCCAAAATTTTGGATTGTCTAGTACAAGTATGGGCAACCTTTGACATGTTGTGGGCCAAACTTTAGTGTGCAAATACGTTCGCGGGCCGCGTTTAAAAGTAGTTCATTTTAAAGTAGTGTTTTAAAGTAGTGTTCATAATTTTTAGCGATAGATATCAGACATGAAATAATACGACAATGTTATTGTAAGGCAATTTATTAAAATAAGATAATGAAATGAAAAAAAATAGGTACAACATTATAATTAAATCGTGAAATTTGGAATTATTACAAACTACGAAAGTTAAATAGCGACAACGAAATCAATGAGACCTTTGAGCTTGAATTTGGGAAACTAATCCGTCGATGTTTGAATGAATTCCACTGACACAAAGACGTAAAGAATTTTCCAAATTATCGTCAGTCAGCCTTGCACGATGTTTTGATTTATTAACTTTCATCATTGAAAAGAATTGTTCGCATTTATAAGTACTGCCAAACGCACAAATCAATCTTCTTGCGAATTTTCTAAACTCCTGAACTCCACGTCTTCAAATTTAGATTTTAGGAGTGAGTTTTCTTGAAGCTCGATCAACTCCATTTGCAAGTGTATTGGAGCATTTTGTACATTACTTTTTGTTGGAGCAGCTAATAAATTGAAACTGTGTTCCATGTTTTTAAAATCGCTAAATCTGTTCGAAAATTGCTCCGACAGTAACTTGAGTTCTTCAGCATATTGAGCATAAGCAGTATTTTATTCAGGCTCATAACAAAGTTCGTATATTATCTGAAATTTGAAGTAAACGAAATTCATTATCATGTAAAAAAAAGACGGTCTTTTATACAAAATTATCGTTACAAACTTAAAAACACATTTTTTTGTTCATATTACATTTTTAAGATTTTGATTACCAATTCCCGTATATATTTTTATTTTCTTTATGTTTTTATTGAAACGTACAAAAAAAAAAAGAAAAGGAACGTAGAGACATACATGAATGGAGGGTTCATTCAATGTATTTTCTTGTCCCAGTTTTAGATGCTTATTTTGCTCTACCTACGCGCGAATAATATTCAGTGCGCCAAATGGTGGAGTATAAAGTGAAGCTCAACCCACCGTATTTATGAAATACATCCGATCCTACAAAAATATCTTATTTTACACTTTAGATTTATGATTCTTATGACTACGCGTTTGATTTACGAATAATAACAACTTGCATTTAAGATTTGTGCAACTATACATATTTAATGTGTTACCTGTTAGTG
This sequence comes from Protaetia brevitarsis, assembly GCA_004143645.1. Taxonomy (NCBI): domain Eukaryota; kingdom Metazoa; phylum Arthropoda; class Insecta; order Coleoptera; family Scarabaeidae; genus Protaetia; species Protaetia brevitarsis. Next base: position 1,968,565 of record RXPK01000213.1, read on the forward strand.
AAATGCTTTTAGGCTTCTGTAATAAATATTGCGAAGTAATTGTCTGTAGTATTACAAAGAGAATAAATGAAATAGCTGAACTTCAAATATTTGTTGTTCATCCTTGCCATTGTTGTATTTTGGCAACATAATTATCCTTATCATTAAGAAATTAATTAAATATCTTATTATCTACCTTAAAATTGTTTCCTTCTTTAAAATATTTGTTTGTGTCTTGTAATCGTTTTGGGTTTCAGGTCGATGGATTAAAACAGTTAAAACTTTAGTTGAGTTTTTTTATTTTGTTTTCCTACTACCATCGTTTCGTTATCACTGACAATAACTTTTTCAAGCAATTAACTTTAAGAACCCTAAAAAGCAATGAAAATATCAATACTTATTTAAATATTTGGTTTAGTAATTACATTAGTTGTTGCAGAACGTTTAGCCATAGTACACTGTTGAAAATATTTTCAACAGTGTACACCAACACTGTAATATTACGGTGTTGGCGTTAATTTTGCGCTAGTCAAATATTTTAGTGTTGATTTTTACAAACTTTGCCAGACGAATTGACTACGCGTATTGAATAGAACAGAAATGACTAGAATTTCGTGTGAATTCTTTGTTCAGATATAAGGATTGATTATTTTTCTAGACATTCAGAAGCGTCAACCAATCAGAATTTTTCCCTCGGATAAAAATATAGAAACCCCACCTATTCTAATACAGTATTGCATTATACGCACCACCTGCATTGCACGTGTATCTGTTTTCGTGTTTGATTCTCCGTATTAACATATCCAAACAAACCACCAAATGTGACTGACTTGCAAAGTGTAACCTCGTGTTATTAAATGTTAATTCCAGTGGGCATAAAAAATTTCAATATCTTAAAGATGTATTGGGAACATCTATTTACGCAATTAGTTTAGACTTGAATCAAATAGCATAAACATTCACTTAATTTTATAATGGTTCTCAAAAAATTATTTTAAAATTGGTACGTTTAGTTGAAACCAAAACTTGTGAATGAGTGGTTTTGCATATTTATAATTGAGAAAACGTCTTAAAGAGAGAATATTATAGCACTAAGAAATAGCAGTTGCATATTAAAAAGACGTTGTGTTTAGAAAATGGTGTTAAAACACCCAATAGATCGCACTCATTTAGTTAAACAGCTAGTAAATTTGTCTAGTCTAGATCAAATAAAATGTGACTAGAAGTATTTTATAATTCCACGTGTCAGTTGGACAAAATAACTCCTTAGTAATAGACAATACTTGACTATCTTTGCTCGTCAAATTTAAACTTCTATAGTTCTCGACAAAATAACACGTGGACCTCTCCTGACTATTAAATTAGTCAAAAAAGTGTTAAAATTTTCAACAGGTATATCTTCAAGGAAGTAAAATCACTCTCTCCGATTCGTGTGTTTAGTATCTAGTATCAGTGTTAGTCGAGTATTAGTAACAAGGTCTGGGACTTCTTTCCAGATCCTGTTTCCAGAGTAAGGTTTTGGCCATGGTTTTCCCTTACTCCTTGGCCATGGGTTATTTAAGTATATTATATATAATCATTGTCCTTGGCGAATGCTGGGAGATAACGAAAGTCGTTCCATGGGCGCATAAAATAACAATTGATAGCTAACTGACTTACAGTAGATTCACGATTCTGTGAACTAGTCACATCTTTTGTTGTGTACATATTTCAGATTTTCATATAAATCAGTAATCACATAATTGCAAGGCTTTTTTTTTTTTAACAATCATGGAGAAATTATTAGGTTAGGGTAGGAACATTTCAATTGTTATGGAATCCACACAGTACTTAGAACTGATAGCCTCATGTAGTACCTTTAGGTGGAGCACGGGATTAGGATGATTTGTAATTATTTAGCTTTTCATAAATAAAGAAGTGTTAGTCGAGTCTTGATGTCAGATAGTACAATTCTTCGTTAACGTTTTACGCATTGTAAATGTAATACAATGTCGGGCGTTGAAAATCTCAAAAAACGATCATTGTTTTATAATGTAGAAAAGTATATCGGTGAATTGAAGGAATACATTATGATTGTACCAAAATAATTTGTACCGTGTGCGATAAACAGTTATTGTGCCGACACAAATCGAACTAGATATTGGTGGTGGTGCATTTGATCCGTTATCTAGCTATAAAGATTATTTTAATTATGCGTGTGTTACATCCATAGATGTTGAACAGTCTTTTTCAAAATGTAAGTATGTTTTGTCATCGCCACGAAAGCGGTTTAGTGAGAGAAATCTTGAAACACTTAATGCTCCAAACTTTTCAGCAATCCTATACCATTTCTGCTACCTAAATAAGGTAATGGGCTTATATATCATATTTATAGTTAAATAAATAAATAATTTTGCACTTTTCCGACACTACTGCATACTTGTGTTAAACGTTAATGTCATATATATGAAACCTAGTACATACTGACTTTGCACACAGACGAAAATTGATCACTCTAGTGATAACGAAACAATCGTAGCAGGAAAAAGAAATAATAAAACTCAACTGAAGTTTTAACTCTTTTAATCGAAGGACCTGAAACCCAAAAACACTACAAGACACAAGCAAATATTTTGAAGGTCACGTTGAAAATAAATCTAAGAAACAGTTGCTTAAGATATTGGCTGAATTTGAAAATAGCTTTACGAGATAAGCTATAATCGATAAAAGCTTATAAAAAAATTAAGTAACATTAACAATTATGATATGAAAAATGTATTAAAAGCGGTATAATAAGAAGGCAAAAGCATATACCCAAGGGGTACAAGAAATAAGCTAAATTAAGTCGTTTTACTTTCACTATCGTAAAAATTGTAACCCTTATTTTTATTTTTACAAGCTATGAATAACTTAACCAATATACGGCTGAAATTGGTGGCCTTATTTCGATGATCTGCAATCGCCGAGCACTTTTCTACCGTATCCGATTTCCTAGGCCGCGTATCCATCGTCCATTTTATTATATTTACATATATACGTACCATGAAATTTCCATCTCATGAAATATGTATTATTTTGTTGAAAAATCAAAGACGAATGAACAAAGCGACGTACGTTTAGCTTTGAAAAAAAATGTCATGGTTCACTGAAGTATCTCCTATACATAGCCGGTTATAATTCTAAATAAATTCATGATTGATGTCAAAATATTTTTGGGTAAACTCCGCGCAACTTTGTTGATTTTAATACGTTTCTTTTAAAATTTCTCTCTGCATAGTCAAGATTACAAACGTAACCAAGCTAATTAACGAATTAATGTATTTCTGCTAATTACTGTAATAAATGTTAAGAGGAATTTTTCCCCCAAAAAAATGTTCTCCTTACGTAGGATTCGAACCTACAATCTTGTTTACCGGAACAACATCCTACCACATGAGCTAGCTAGGAGTGCAGGTCCGTATACGAATCGACTTGTATCAATTACAGATATTGAAAGACCGACAGTTCGGCAAATTATGCAAGATAGTTTTCTTGCTTCACCAATCCAATCTCTAGCGACCAGGAACAATTTAAAACATTGCGCGTTTTTTGATTAATGAAGTAGGGATCCAAATCAAGCAAACGTACTTCAACCGATGTCTTAATAAATGTATCAAACGGTCTGAGAAATACAGAGGATGTAAAAAAAAATTCTAATGAATGTTAGATGACGGCTTATAATCAAAAAGTACTTTGAAATCTTTAACAAGGTTTACACCAGTTAAATTGATGGAATCGACAGTATGTAATTATACTACACTATACTATTTATTGACAAAACTACAAGCCTGATAATACATTGCCAAAAATACTATGTCATCGATAGTTGTTCTTCCTACAGCCTCGGAGGTTAAAGTTATCTTCGCTTTTCGTGGTCAACGTAAAGTATTGAGGCTTGAGAGATTAGATTTAGATTTTAGTTGAAATTATTTGTTAATTGCTGAGAATTTTGACGTGTGTGACAATAATATGTTAATTACAGCTTATATTTTTATATTTGCGTAAATTTAATACCAGGTTGTTATACATGCACCACAGGAAAATTCTATCCTGGCAGACTGATCTTTGCAATTAATGATATCACTTTTAAGGCGATACAATTTTAAATCATCGGTAAACATAGTTTTGGTAAAATCGTCAGTGAAAATGTTTAATTATAAAGAATCTAGTTTGGATAATTTCAAACTGTCTAAGAGTCAACAGTTTAGATATTGTTTTTGTGTGTATTTTAAGTTTCTCAATACTGTGTGAGTGTAAGATGTAAGGAACTCATTATTTTTTAAAATATATTTTAAGTTTCTATAGCATTAATTTACAGTGTTACATATAATTAATCTTACATAGGTAAAAATTTGACGGAGTGAAATAGGGAGTCTCCGTTTTGGAAATATTTTGCTCCAAAAAGGAGTTGTCATAGCTGAAAACAGAAAGTATTTCCTCGGTTTTATACAAAATCTCAACCAAAACGGAAAGATTGGATTTACTCCGCTTTCTAACACGATTTTCAAGGCAGAAATAATCTCCGTTTTCTCTCCGCATCTACACTACCGTATTTAAGTCCTATATGTGAACAAATATCCCTAACATTGCATTATATTTTCTCCTTCACGGAGGTGATAATTTGTTTACTTAACAGATGTTTCTATTTCTAATACCTCAACGCCAAAAAGGGAAAGGATACCTCCGATTGGAAACATTTGTTCTCCAAATCGTAACTGCTTCCCTAAACATTTTAATTAATTATTTCCACGTGGACTTACTTGTATTAGCAACGGAGATAATTTTATCTGATACGATAGTAGTATTACATACATATGGGGGAAACAACATCCGTTATTCATTTTAATAACAGCAGTAGGAGTTAAAATTTCTCCATTTCGGAAACTTTTACATTTATTGCAAAATAGTAAAACTGCATACGAGAGACAAATTGGTCTTTAACGGATTAGGTTGCCTCGGTTAAAGATGTGTTTTCTCCTATGGAAAGCAAAATTATCTCTGTACTCTATCCGTTTAGTAGCAAAACATTTAATTCCGAAATGGAGGCTCCTTGAACGGATGGTCGCGAGGGAACACCGGAAAAGAGTTAAAACGGTGTTAGATTCAACTCCGTATTTCTATTTGTGTAGATTGATCAGGTTACCTTGCTCGAACAATTTTACCGAGGTAAAATATAGCTCTAAAGTAATCGGCGACCCCTTTGCAATTCAGTGTGTAAGACTTTACTAGTTGACCTGGTTGAGCCCGGTTACCCATCACTCGAGCTAATGAACACGGTATATTTTATTCCAGGAGACTAAGTTAGTATAAAAGTTGCTACGTATTAGCAAACTTTGTTGTTCGAGGTATATTAAACATCAGTTCGTTGTTTACTCCCCCTTTGAATCAGTCGCTTAACTGTAAAATCTCCCGATTGATTTAATAAAAGCTTTCGACTGCATAAATTACAACAGATTTAGATTAGGGGAGCCTGCGGTAAGAGATATTGCTAAATCATGGTTTGAAAGTTATCAAATCGCTTTTAGATAAGTTTTATTTCTTAAGTATTATCTAATGGATACATAAAGTCAGCAGAATAAAAAAAAATAAGTAAAAGAAATGAACATAAATAAAAAAAAGATTAAAAAATTCATGTTTATATGAAACTTAGAGTGATGCATAATAAATAATTTGTTAATTGAAAAATAGAAAACAAATTAAAGTTTATTAATACAATAGAGGGTTGCTTGCAATGGTGTCAAGTTTAGACCGATAATTTAAATATAGGAATTCTTGGAGGTTCTATTTTAGGCCCCACGTTATTTTTAATTTAGATTAATGACCTTTCTATGTATGTATGTAAATACTAACGTAGTTCCATACCCTACACTGAAAAATGGATTTATTTGATAATATCAAATTTTGTTTAACGAGTAAAATTTGGGCAAACAAATATTTGGTTAATTCAACCAAATTATTTATTATTTAACCCTTTATTTATTTATTGGAAATAAGGAAATATTTTGTTAGATTAGATAGATTTTCATGATAAAATTTGTTTGAAATTATTTTGTTGCCCTGAACAAATTGATTTTTCTGTGTAGTGATATCACTTTAATTATTGTTGTTTCCGGTGAAAATAGCGTAATATAAGATTCACAGTAGCCGAGTTAAACAAAGTAATAATAAATAAAAATAAAACTGATATCTTACCTTTTAAAGATAAGATTTTTCATCCTGGTACCAGTATTCAACTAAGTAGCTCCTTGGTAAATCTGAGTTTCAATGCAAAGATATTTAGCATAGTTTTTAACTGCAAAACTGTCGCACAAAATGTTCATTGTATACGCGAAATAATGAAACAAGCTTTCTGTGGTGCTGAAATTAGCATATCAAATTAATTAAAAGTAAAATTGGAAAAGAATTTTGTCGAGTCCAAGTATTACTTACATAACAAATGACTAAAATAGGCTGTAGTTTTCCGTAATATTGTGACAGTTTAAGAGGAGCGCGTCAAGTTTATAGGGAAAGACTGGATTCATAAACTGTCCAAATTGCGAATATGAACACTTATCCTTATAAAAATGCCTGGAAACTCCTTATACAAGTTTAAAACTCACTTCAATAATAACATTTTGTTATTGCAATTGTTGGATTATTTTAATGATCTATCGTTTGCAATTAAACAACAAGCTTTCAATATTAAGTGAGCTATAACATTTAGGTGGGTGGTACCAACGTTAAAACTATCCATTCAATGGAATCTAGTTGTGCTTGATTTAATATGATACTCCTTCTGAATCTGAAATTATTCGTAGTTAAATTCAAGCTTTACGACCGTCGACAAGGCGACTGACACAAAGTTTGTGGGAGAATTATACAGCAAACAAGTAGAAACTGCCTACGAACTTTAAGTTAATGTGTTTTCCCTCTCACAATTACACATCTTCCAAGGCAACGGATACGGTAATTTATATCAACTATTTCCAGTGACTTCTAGCACAATAGCAAAAGATTCTGATTACTTTTTCTGAAATAAATACATTTGTTTTCTAGGAAAAGTCTGGTGTATATTCTTTGAAAAATAGAGAATTCAATGTTTTTTTTTTAATTTACTGCAGGTCAGAAGGCAGATAAATAAGAGAACGCAGAAAAACTTGTATACATATATAACCTTCAGATTTATCAAGTTACGCCTTAACTAACCAAAATGCCGGATGCATAAATTGAAAGAAAACACAGAAATTTTCCTTCCAGAGCAAAAGCACGCACATTCAGGAACTTCACAGTCAATTAGTTCTCCAAACAGAATAAGGGAAGAAGAAACTCGATAGCTGTGGATGTTTTGTTTACGATGGCGAAATCAAAAAAAGTATATATAAGGGTTTATACTCGACAGATTGGGATTATCGTATGTTTGCAATTGATTATTTAATTTACAATAATATCCAGTATTAAACAAGATATAATACACCCATTTTGAAATGGGAGAATTAAAATTGTATGTTTGAAGACTATCTGGAAATATCCAAATTAAAATATTTATTTTTTGGGCCCCCGTCCAGAAACTCTCATTTTGCGTTACTGCAAAGGCAGGCCAAGATGTCTAAAGGTTGGCACACCACATTCGATATGACAGATGTGTAATAAATTATCATTAAGCTACTGTACAACCTTACACTGAGAAAAATGGGCTAAGTAAAGTGTTTACTTGATAGAAAATTATTTACAATAGATAAAGTTTTACTTGGAAGTATTCTCGTTAATTAATATCTGCAACTAAACCCAGCTTCCTAAATGCAAGTTGTTACTGTAAATAGTGCTTTTATTAACGGCTATTACACAGCGTACCTGACAAATTTGTGGTAAGTAACGTATTACTTATGACTACTGGTACTGTATCTAACTACAGCACGTGGTTAGTAGAAGTAACAACAATGCTGATCGCTATTAAACTCATGTATTTTCTTAAATAGGTAACAACTTGCCACAACTATGATTATTTGAGTTTTGCTGTCACCCCGTGATTGTTTTATTATTCCTGATTGGCTAATGCGGCGGAGTAATGAAATAGTTAAGTAAGAGTTACGGACGTGGGAAAAGGTTGTCGAAAAAGGGTGGCCAAGGAGTACGGCCATTGTAGGCAATATATTAATTTTTAATATATTTGCGTTCCAACTGGCTTGGTGGGTTAACTCAAGTTTTAAACCACGTGGTGGGATATTTGAATTCCCCATCATTCTGCCGAGGCGATAGCCGATGTAGTGATATAAATAACTATTTTTTACAATATGCATGAAAATCTTGGCAGACATTTATTTTTATTTACCCTCGTTTATAAATTTGTCATTACGTATATATTTTCAATTAGTAAACAACCTGTGTGGATGCTTTCTATTTACCCACTGGCTCATCTTACTTTGAACTCGAAACAAAACTGAAGGAGGTGGGCTGGATGGTAAATGGCACCTAATAGGTGTAAGATATAAAATTTGTTCAACTGTCGTTTAAGGTATAACAGGACATTCTAGAAATTAATAAAAAATGCTATAATGGAAAAATTTAACGTTATGAGCATTTTCTCGATTTCTTTTTAAATTATCTGAAATTGCTGTATTTTTAAGAAATTCAGATTTTTCAGAGGCATTATACAACAAAAAAGCAAACGTACCCAGCCGTAATACGTGTCAATCCTCTCTGTCATCTAATAATATATAACACAACGAGTACCAAAAGCCAGAAATAACGCACGAATAGGAAGTTTTTGATGAAACCTCACGAGTGCGTCAGACACTTTTCGATGAGTTATGTACGCTATTTTCCACACGATGATAAACCCTTAACAATAAAAATCCACATTAAGCGAACGAAAGAAAAAAACGAAACTTTTTGTTAATATACAAGGTTATCATAAAATAAGGACATATTTCAGCTTATTATGTATTTTTAATAAATTAAGTTAACAATTGTACCTGAAAGAAGTTCGATTGCTTGAATAATGGAATTTCTTGTGTGCAATAGTGGATAACGCAAATGTTTGTTTTATCGCCCATTTTGCTGCTGAGCAAACCGTTTCTCCAAATTGTACACAGTATTATTTAGCACTTTATTTATTGCAGTAATTTACACCTAATAGTCCTTTAATTCATCTAGCGTAGCTGGTTGTGTTCTAAACACCGATTTTTTTTAAATAACCTCACAGCCAGTAATCCGCTGGGTTAACACCAGGCGATTTTGGAGGCCACGAATTTACAAAATCTTTGCTGATTTTGAAAAACAACAGTTCAATTCTTTAACTGGTGGGTAACTATACCAAGCGCACTTTGGGGTCGATCGGTTGGACGACCCTAGAGTCGGTAAGTTAATTCTCAGCCAGATTGCGAACTTTTTTGATAGGGTGCAACCTGACTGAGGGGGCTAAAATTAACATGAAGGTACAATAGGTCTTTCTAGCCGAGTTGCCTTCTGAGCGTTACACCAGCCTATGGAAAAAAACCATTTGGAGGTATCGTTCACCAGTAGCAGCTTACAACCTTTCCGTTCTGTACCTCCTCAACGAAATATGATCCAATGACAAAATTAGCATTACTGAAACCACACCAAACGGTGACTTTCTTGTCATGACGCCTTTCTGAACGATTTCATGGGGATTATCTGACCATATTCATCAATTTTAAGTATTGACTCCCCCATTTAGAGAAAAAAACGGGCCTCATCTGTCCATAAAATACTTAATAACCATTCGGATTCAATTTTCATCTGCGGCAATATTTGTAAAGAAAATGATAGAAAAATCTGCATCATTTAATTCAAAAAGCAAATTCAGTTTATATATAAATCGTGGTATATCGCAATTAATTCATACTTCTGCAATTTGGACGTCACTAATTCTTGATCTTCTAGACTTTTGTAGGTCAGCTACAGACTCTGTTCTTTCAAATTTGCCAATCATATTAGGGTACGCTTTCATGTGATAGCTCCTTATTTTTAACCTTATTTTCGTACGGAAATCTTCGTAATCTAGCAGTGTAATCTCTACCGCATTCGTAATAACATTGTACTAAACCAATTCTTGTTTTTTTTGATCTATGTTCTGAAAGTTTAAATCGTTTCAATAGACGTTTACGTAAATTTTATTTTAAGAACAATTCTATAAATCGCGGTGATTTATTTGACACTTGTATTGGCAGTTGACACGACAAGTCTTTAGTTTTAGCAATTAGATTTCATTTACTTTTTGCTACTATCTTGATTCTTAAAATTATATAAGACTTTAAAGTATACCCCTTACTTTATGATGGATCCATATTTACAAGGAAATGATAAATAAAACAACAGTTCCAGTTCCTCACAGATTCTTTAATAAAAAAAAAACAAGCGATCGATTTCCCTAACAGGACATCCTCGGGCCAGGGTCATTAAATCTTTAAATGAATATAAATGATTTGAAAAACAAATGAAAAACTCTTTTCTATATCAACCAGCCATATTGCAAATGAGAAGAAATTAAAAATATTAATTTTTGGCTAAACAATCCTCACTGCAAGAATTAAACAACCATGGATGAAACTATGAGAAGAATACTTAGAGGTATTAAAGAAAAACATGGAATACGTGAAGAATTATGTTATTTAATAATTGTAACAAAGTAACTTTTTAACCAAATATATTTGAAAAACGTGTAAGAATGTCGAAACGCCACATTTTGAAAAATAAGTAGTTTGAAAACGAAATAGAAAGCAGTTTGTTATATTATCCAGCTATATTCAAATTAAGAAGAAATTAAAAATATTAACTTTTGACTAAACAATCCTCATTGCAAGAATTAATCACCCATGATTGAAACTATGGTAAGAACATTTAGAGATATTAAAAAAGAACATGGAATACATTTCCCAAGATAAGTAGTGAATTACTATAGAGTTATATGTTACTTAATAATTATTCAAAGTAACTTTTTAAAACCGAATATGTTTGAAAAAGGTATAATAATGCCGAAACGTTACATTCTGTAAAATAAATGATTTGAAAAAGAAATAAAAAACTGTTGGTTATATTATTCAGCCATATTCCAAATAAGAAAAATAGTTGTTTGTATTACTAGGCCAGAAACTACAGTTTTGCGAGTATAAGTACGAATACTCGCAAAAGAGTTTCTGGCCGTGTGGCACACAATGTTTTTTGGGCCGACATATCTTACTTTTGAATTGAAAATAGAAAAGAAATTTTGACACTAGGAAGTTGACAGTGCAAGTTGGCACACATGTAACATACTTTAGTATTGTGACGTTTTCGAGAATAAATCTTTTTCTGTAATTTTCCTTCTAGTTTAATATCTATTTATCAATAATGAGTGCGATGAAGACACCAGTTCATCTTAGCATGGTTGAACAGTAGCTTAATGACAATTTATTACACGTCTGTCATGTGGAATCTAGTGTGGCCAACCTTTTTGCCTGCCTAGGCAGGAAAACGGTGGTAATAGTGTCGGAAAACAATTTAAGAACTATTTCATACCCAACTACTTACTTAATACTTAAAGAAAACTCCAAATAACGTTAAGGCCGCTTTACACTTCGCATTTTTTTATGGATATTAGGGCAAGTTCTATTCCGTGCAATACCAATAAAATTGCACACAGCTGATCGAAATCCATCGAATGCGCATGCGCTATTTGTGTTGCATGCAATAAAAAAAATTGCGAACTGTAAAGCGGCCTTTACAATTTCTTGACCATCTATTATCTAATGCAAAAACATCAACTATTAGTCGCAAACCTCACACTCACTTTTATAGTATTAATATCTCCTCTCCCTAGCTTTGTTAGGATTATGCTTTCTCTTTTCTCCAATGACGAATATTTAATTACGGAGGCATTATTACAATCTGTTTGAGTTAAAGCATTCAATGTGATTTTATGGAAACTTTGCACGTAGGCGGAGGATTTATAACTGTTTTCTTTATATTTCCATTTCGGTGGGACATAGAATCGATAACTGTATCTACGAAACCTAATCTTGACATGTATGGGAATTAGTGCTGGATGAATTGTCGTATTATAAATATCGATTTGGAGAGGGCTTTAGGGAAGTATTTTTTGTGATAAAACAGTCCCTTGTATTAGGTGAAATATTTGAAATACGAGTTTACATTATTCAGAATTGGGATATATTGAGCCTGGAGCTTCGCGTTAGAAAAATGTTTTAAATTGATTTGAAAATTTCATGAAAATTTCTAGTAAATGCATAATGTTGCCACACATATTTTAAAATGAAGATAAAGTATTAAAAGTAGATATATAGGTATATATTTTTACGTAAATTACACAATAGTCATCATTAAATATAATGGGTGCAATTAGTGTCTTCACTAGCGTGAAAACTATCAAAGATAAGAAAGCGAGATTTTCTATACCCGTCTATAGTATATCGTTTTCGCATTTTTCAAAATTATTTATCAATATAAAGAATGTTACAAATTTCTGTAGCCACTACCAGTCTCTTTTTTTATTTTAGTTATTATTTTCATTGCCATCTAAATTACGTGTGTAGTGGTTTATTGTTGTTGTCCGTGAATACAATCTACTGAGGACCTACTTTCATTGCAACTTGACTCGAGAGTCTCTAGTGGAGAATGTTTGTGAAAGGCTTCAAAAGGCTTGCTATATGATACATTCTCCAAGAGAGAGGTTTTGAATACTAAGACTCCTTTAACCATTAATTATGTATACGCTTACCTGATACTTTCCTATAATTGAGTGGAGTCAGGCTAGAGATTGTCATGGGGTTTTTGTATTACACAAACGCAGTATGAAGTTAATTTTTAAGTTATCATACAGGGCTTTTGCAAAGATACCTTCATCGAGGATCATATTCTTACCGCATCTTCTATTTTTCTATATAAATTATTGATATGTATTTTGCAAATATATACCGGGTGATTGGGAAGGAACCTCGAATATTTAAGATACGTATTACAAAGACATAAATCATCAAAAAAGTTTAATAAACGTATGCTCGAATATCAACCGTTACTAAGATATCAATTACAATATTATCATTTCTTATTTTTACAGAGTTGTTATTATTTGATATTTTATTTTAAGCAGGTCATGTATTCTAAGCAAAACACATGAGTAATTAGTAGTTGTCACGAGGTTGTCACATTTATTGTTGAATATCAGTGTCGCTTTCTTTACACAAGACTACCAGATAGATATGTATTCAAGGGAGTTTTTAGCAATGCGTGTGAAAGCGGGATGTTCTCAAGTCCGAGAATTACATCTGAGAGGCCAGATAATCCTAGTCTCGCAGTGGAAAAAGGTATTCTCAATATGATAAAGCGTAGCCTGGGTATAAGTACAAGACGCATTGAAACCCTTTTCCACATTCATCAAACTATGGCATGGAAGCTTATTCGCAAAGATAGTTTAACACCTTTTCATCCAGCCTGTCTAGAATCTTCAGGATGGAGAATGTATAATATGTATTTCTTTGCTTATTGGATAAACAGAAACCGTAGATTTTACAAATACATTTTGTTTACTGATAAGACTCAATTTACTCATGACGGCATAAATAACTGTCACAATCAAAAAGAAAATAAAAAAAAAATATCAAATGCTAACAGCTTCAGTAACCGTAGATATTCGAAGATATGTTTATTAAACTTTTTTTATTATTTGAGTTGCCACAATATCATCTCCTAATATTGGGGTTCCCTCAATTATATATAATAGAGAGTTATTCCTGAAAAATACATCACAATAGTGTTTAAGTAGAAAAAAAAAAAAACAATCCATTTGCTTAGGTAAACAAACAAAGAAAAATATCCGTTATATTTTACTCGACGATCTTCGCTTAAATAACTCATGTGTTCTGTGTTGTGTTATGGTTTCGTCGATATAAAATCACAAAAACACCTGAATAATTTTGCGTTAGTTAGGCGGGGAAATGTAAACAAGTGATTCATGTATGTACGTGCAGCTTAAAGACTAAACATATGCAAGTTCGAAGGAAATACGTTAGTATTTATATTGAAGTAAGATAAGTGTTCCCGATAAAAACTTAATGTATTTTTCATTTAAAATGTCTTCTAAATTTATCTACACAATTTTTTTGTGTGGGTACTATTTTAGTTGTCAATAAACAAGGTACTAAATTACTGCTAGCTGAACTAAATTGATTCAAAACTTTGTAAAATTTATAGAAAAAAGGGGAGGGGGGAGTTGGCCGGAGGTTGGCCCCACCACTCAATATCGCCACGTCAATAAACAAGATAATAAATTACTGCCAGCTGAACTAAATTAATTCAAAACTTTGTAAAATTAATACAAAAAAGTGGAGGGGGGTTGGCCGGAGGTGGGCCCCACCACTCAATATCGTCACGCGCCGCCCGATTTCGATCAGAGTATGATTTATGCTAAAGCACTTTTAAATGTAATGGATAATATCATCTGTGCTAAAGATTAGAATGATATGTATATTTTGGTTCTTTTATACTTTAGAAGAACATCCGATACTGTATCATATCGGACCAAAACTTATTTTGTGATACAATCCTATCGTATGACCCACCTCAAATTATCTGTTTGCCAGATCGATATTCCTGTCTATTGCTTGTTGCTTAAGGAATCCCTTAAGGGCCGATCCTAGGGCCTCTCTGTTCATTATTTATGCAAGTCGTCTCCCTAAATATAATAAAAATTTTAACATGCAGATGTATGCTAACGACAACGGTACTCGTCCTTCACTAGGAATTGTCGAAGAGACGTTGTTGATGAAATCTATATAGATTTGGAAATATAAATTCATTTGTTTCAATCCTTTAAAACGTCGTGGAATCGTTTTTGGCAGAGATAGACATGTAAATATCCTGGTGGCAGGAAAGAGAATTCTACCCAAGTTAAAAATTCAGAGTTAATATCGTACCTATCTAACTAAATTGATTATCTCCACTTATGCAAAATTTAATATCATTTATCCGTACAAAATCATTTTCAATAAACAATTTGGAAATTCTGTCACTCTATGATCCCCTCTTTATTTAATTACTGTGGCTTCGCTTTATGGAACGTGTTTGGATTCTGCAAATAGATGAAGAGTTCAAACGTGAGGTTGTACCGCATCATACGTTAGAGACAATATGGTGGAAATTCATAAAATATACATAACGCGAACACAAATACAAAAGTAAGGTGGTATTTTTCGACGAAACTGGAGCGATATATTTAATTATTCAACGTAAATCTGGCGACATGGTATTAGCGTAACTAATTCAATAGCAACCTTAATCGCTAATAAGGTCAGCTAGGGTTAGTTGCATGGGATGTGAAACAAACTCGCCGCTGTTTCGCATCACTGTCTTACTAAGAGAGGAGACATTAAGAATGGTTGCTTTTAGTTGCTCGATTTGTATCGACGACGTGTGAGAACTTTTAGGATTCAACCCCGTTACAGGTATTGTTGTTACTGTAAAGTAACATTACGCATTTATCCAACATGCAACACTAATTATAACTGAACTTAACATTATAATCAACTAGGATGGATGCAATATAGGTAACTGCGTAGTTTGTTTATATATTAAAATGTGAAATTCCTTTACCGTTACACCAAAAAATGAAAAAATATACTTGCCTTAGCACGAGCGTTGTTTTAACCCTGTACTTATTTCTTTTACTTTGTTTTGTCGTTTTTTTTTTTAATAGAGACGCGAACATATTTCGAATACCAGAACGTCCCTACGTCACAAAAATACTTTCACCTCCGCAGTCGAGAGTTTACAAATTGTTTTATCTCCACAAACAGAAATGTCAAGGCGTTTTTAGCGGTTAAAATTATTGATATATCCGCACTACGCAAACTGACATCAACCGGGTAGTATTCTCTTGTTTTTGAGATATTTGCTTTTTTTTCTGAAGTGTGGGAGATACTGGAATATAATACAAAGAACTTGATGGATTGTTGACTATTCTTCGGCGTCTGGTAAGTATGAAATGCCTGAATTCGCTTAGATAAAGCTCAGCAAGGTGTACATTATTGGAAAGTTTTAAATTGCTCCAAAGGGCATTATTGTTCTTCTGAAAATTGAAATGTATATCAAGTCCGTACCAAGTAGAGGACAACTTGCCTTAACAACAGCATAGCATTTTATTTTACAGTTCTCCAATATTGCCACCATCTTCACGAAAATCGTAAAAAAAAATATTCAGCATCCATCAATACTAATTACAACATCATTTTCACCTTCAATTAATAACTTTGTTCATCCAAGCAACTGAAACCTTCAAATGTCCCTTGTGCTATAATTCTGTAGAGTTTATCTCACTGGTTACATGATCATTATATGCCATATTAAATTGCGTGGTGTTACGTATGACTTGTTTGGGGCATATCTCATTAACCATCAATCACGCATAGCAATTCAAACTGGTGCTGAGAATTTGAAATGGCAACATATTTCTCTAGCTGTGAACATTATGCGTGGGATACACCAAAGCTCTATACTTGGTCCTACACTCTTTGCTAACGACTTGTCCTTGTCTCTGCTATCGTATTTATTGTCACAGTATATGGATGACACAAGCTGCGTTGCAGCCGATACTACCGAAAATCTTGTATCTTCCCGTGTTAATATGATTTTATCTCATATGGGCACCATATGCCACCAATACACATTTTTGTATAAGGAGTCGCAAGGTCCACAGTACACCGACTTTTACATAATCAAGTACCGATAAGTAAATCGCACGGGGCTGATTATAAAAAACTGTCACGTGATGCCATGGTTCAAACATTTAACCTAGATAGAAAATATCAGGTTATAGTAGCAGATAAGAAGGACTGGGAGGCAGGTACTCCGGTAAGAGCGGACTCAAACTGGTATACTGACGGCTCTAAAACGGACTACGGCGTTGGAGCGGGAATATACACTAAGAAGCCTTAAAAGGCTCTTTCGGTAAACTTCAGCAAAGACACGACTGTGTTCCAAGCTGAGGTTGCTGCAATTCATCACTGCGTCCGAGAGGTAGAAAGATGTACCGAACCAGGTAAAAGCGTCGCTATTTTCTCTGACAGTCAGTCCACACTTAAAGCGATTAGCTCCACAAACGTGGACTCTAAGTTGATTTGGGACTGTGTAAGCGCCATAAATGAGGTGGGCACCCAAGGGAAAGTAACCCTAGCCTGGGCCCCTAGCCACTCGGGCGTGAGAGGAAATGAGGCGGCGGACGAGCTGGCCAGGCGAGGTTCATCAAGGCCATTCGTTGGAGCCGACCCCTCTTTCGGCACTACCAAATCGCAAATTAAAAAACCCATCAATGAATGGATACATAATCAGTCCAGAAAGTGGTGGCAAAAATCACCGGGACAAAGACAGGAAGAAAGATGAGAGAGAAGACTGTCAAAATGATTGTAGGTCTGCTGACAGGTCAACATAGGCCTGGCAGATGATGCAACCTGCAGATACTGCCAAGAGGAGGAAGAAACACCAGTTCATGTGCTGTGCCAATGTGAATGCCTGGTGAGGACAAGGTTTCTATTAATGGGGGAGGAGAACCTCACAGCTAGTAGCTACATAAAGAAGCCTCTCTCAAAGATGATAGGCCTAATTAAGAGGGGGGAAATTAGAGAGCTATCTAGGAAAAAGGGGATCACAATAGATCTGAAAAGGTCGCGGTGAAACAAGTCCATATGCCACCCCAATTCTAATCTAATCTTATCTAATCTAGGGTAGCCTACAGCAAGGGAAATAAAACTCCACCCTGCAGGCACCCCCCCTCCCGCCTCCGCTTCGATGGTAGCCTCACCAACTGTGGATGTGATTATCCTTCTTTCCAGGCTGGCTCTTACTCACTGTGGAAACTTCGGCTCGACGCCTTTTCTCCACAAAGCCCCGATAAGTGAATTCGTGGTAGCATTGTTAAATGCTCCCTCGATATCCAGGAAAATTGTCATAACTATCTCTTTGTCTTCTATTGGCTTAGTAATTAAGCTGTTGAGGCCATTGAATGCAACATCTCTAGACTGTCTCCGGTTGATATGCATATTATCTATCACTGATTGTGAGTGGCTATTCTCTCAGCGCGGTATCTCTTTTGCACCTATCCACCAACCTTTCAAGAGTTTTGAGTAGAAAGGAGGATAAGTTTATTGGTCGATATGACTTCGGGGTTTGACCGGATACTTTATATCTTAGGTAGGTACACTGTCCTCACTTCCTTTTACCATGCAGTCGGAACATATCCCCAGGCTATATATGCTCTGAAGATTTTAACGAAATGTGGCGTCAGTACCTCTACCCCTTAACTGAGAATCTGCATGAATCTTTGACTATTTATGCAATCAAATCTGCATACCCACCGATGCGCGTAATTAAAATTTGTCCGAAATATTTTTAATTAATATTTCAATGTACTAAAGTTCAATCGAATTTTAGGGGTTCAAATTCGCAGTTAATTTTGAAAAAGATGGTACATGTCTTCTCATTCTCCGGTTAACAGTATTCTATGCTGAAGTCGGTATACTTTTTTTTGTTGTTCTACATCTTTGTGGACATGCTATGTTAAAAAAGTTTAATATGAAAACTTATATTCCCTTTTGTCATAATTTTGAATGAACATCAGGCTGTACGTTCCCCTACGATATTGCTATACATATAATATTGACAGCGTCACAGTATTATTAAGCTTGACAGGCGTGGCAAATAAATTGAAAATTGATTTTACCTATCCAAAAGTATATAAAATGGAAACGAATGCACAGAATGGGTAGAAACTTGATTGATTCCCCAGCCAAATTACGTTTAGATTTAAATAAAATTACTCCGAGGCGAACTTCAGGAACGATTCGATTTCAATGTTCGGAGAACAACTTCTTACTTATGCTTATCATGTCGAAAGAAACTCATTTGCCTGTCTCAAGGCGACGGTTTACACCATTTATCTCGCTTTATAGTGTCTTTATAAACTTATATCGGATTGAAGACTGACGCATTTTCGAGAAATTCGGGAGCGGTATTTCGTACGATTTGACGCCCGCCTCTAAGTAATAAAGTTTCATGTTGTGACAGAAGAATGAAAGTAAGATGATGGAACCATGTGTCTGTGTCACAGATTGTGATGTATATTCGTTGCGTATGTTGCTAGAAAGCTTTCTATAAGGAGATTTGATTTATAATACATAATACAAAATTGGAAAGCAATGGAAGAGGAATAGGATTACTTCTACTGTCATAAATTAAGTGGAAACGGCGCCAAAGTTTTTCCGTTTACTTAGCGACTTTTTAAAACCATAAGCGTGAAGAGTAACCGAAAAGTTGAAATACCGGTTTTTCTTTTTGTTTGATTTTACTTTATCGAAAGTAAAATAAAGTTAAGAAACTAGTTGTGGTTCAGTTTCCACAGGGGTTAATAATTTTCGAGTGTCTGCAAAGAAAGACATTAACAAATTTGAGATAAATTACGTATACTGCAAATATGAGACCTAAGTATTCCTAAGTATCTTTATTATTATGTTGGTAAGATAAAAATAAAAACGAAAGAACATAAACAAAAATACGTAAATCCATTATTCGTACCAGTTTTATTATAACTATACCTGTTAATTCGGGTGGGTCTGGAAATCCCGCTTGATTGAACTACGTTTCGGGATTTCCCGTACCGATGCTTATCGGGAACTCGGGAAGTCGGGATTAACTTGAGCCGATAGCTTGAAATTGTAAATATACAGGTATTTAAATGTGTCGCGTGAGTTTTCCATAGCTCTAGTCTAATTTTTTAATATCAACCGGGATTAAGAATGTTTTAAATATTTTGTTTTAACATTGGATGGGGTGAGAGGGAAGGAAATATTTTATTTAAATTATATTTTATTAACATTGGAGAGAATGAGAGGCAAGGAGGAACGATTTCCTTTAAATATCATTTTTTTTAACACTGGAAGTATTGAGTAGAATCGAGTAAAGGTTCCGGAACATACAAGTACTTTTATATGTTCTCCGGAACACTGCATTGAATCCAAATCATTAGTGATGCTTCGGAACCTACTACTAAGCGAGTTAAAGTTTCGATTCAGGTACTACCCAATAAGAACATAAACGTTAAGAAAACGTTGTTCTGAACGGTAACCGAACGTTACGTAATGTTTATAAACAACGTTGAAACGACATATCTATGTCCCGACAAAAAACGTTGACAAAAAGTTACTTATTAAGCGCTATTTCACGTCATATGCTAATATTATTTTAACATTTAATTTTTAATAGAAAATATCGTTAAATAGAAACGTTTAGCACAAGGTGTATTTTAACGTTTAATAAACCACCTCTGTAAAACGTAAAAAGTACGTTTATAGTGCTACGTGCATTATCGTTCAAAACAAACGTTTACTGCTAAGTGGGGTTCAACGTTAATAAATTTCTGTATCAAACCTTTATAAGATCTGATAAAGTGACATATATATCTAGATGTGATATATATGTCACTTTATACTTACAGTGTCGTTTTATGTGTTGATAACGAAAAAATGCAATAATTAAAAGTCATAATTCCATTACTAAATTTAATTTTATTTTATTTTAATTAAATCATTCAATGATCATATCATAGTATTGAACTCAGGATACTCCTCTTCAATGAAACATAATGCTTCTTCAAAAAATAAATGTAGTTACCTATAAATATAACACAATGCATTAATAATAATAATAAAAAGATCATAGAACTCTTTACCAAAACTAAGAAAGTAACGAGGTTATTTCATTTATAGATATATACATTTTCCCTTTTTCTGCACATGGTCTTCTACCCAAACAGTCCATTGGGGCTTCGGCATATTACAATCACTCCTTCACTGCACTTTCTGCTGAATGTATTGTTTAATTGTAACTTTAAATGGAAGACTCAAACAATGGGTATCATAAGTAACACCAAGGACTACAGGCTGTAAATTTTAGGGATGCACATATATATGTTAATGTTTACTTTGATTGGATTCCTAGATTTTTGTATTACAAACGAATGAAAATATTTAATACTCACTGTATATTGTTACCATAGTTTCCGTATTATCTCTAGTTCCCGTTTTGTGAAAACTAAGTATTCCTTCCTTTCCAGTTATACTTCACTGCAACGAGACGTCATGTAACAGTAATTAGAATCCCTTACACAAGAATCTAGATTAGAACCATCAGCATTCGCTTACCTATATAGTTGAAAATAAAGTAAGAAGGTGGTGTAAACTAAGAAACCAGGTTATTCAAAAACGAATTTTAGAATATAGTTAAATTTTCTGACATTAGTTTCCTTATTTTAAGATGGCTACTATGCTGTTTTGCCAATTGTGTATATGCATATATATAATTATACGTGCAATGTGCATCGTATATGCAAATAACTAATAGACTTAATTGATGGGGTACTTACCTACTCACCGTTTAGTTAAATACACTGATTGCTACGTATCACATATTAATATAAAACTTTGTTATAAAGATAAAGAAAAGTTCTAACACTCGACTAGTGTAGTAAACATGTGACTGCAAGTGCACCGTGCACGTTGCAGATGCGCAACAGAGGTGGAAGAGTTTATATGAAATGGGGGAGGAATGATACATTCACCAGTAGTGCAGTTTTAATACAATAATTCTGTTACCTATTGTTAAATACATTTTGCATTCATTTATGCAAAAGCACATCTTATGTTAAAACAAACAAATTTTGCACCATTTTTTTATTTAATCACATATCGAATTACATATAGGATTGCAGTTAATAGTTTTTCATATTTCAACGTTGCTTTCTAACGTAGGGCAGACGGTGAAAGAACAACGTTTTATTTTTAGTCATATTTAAACTATGCGTTACATTTCAGCTACAAATTTTTCATTTTTCAACGTTGTCTTTTCACGTAGAGTAAACGGTGCAACTAAAACGTTTTATTTTAGTTAAATTTAAATTATGCGTTACATTCCAGTTAATATTTTTGATATTTCAATGTTGTTTTTTAACGTAGAGTAGACGGTGAAACTACAACGTTTTATTTTAGTTATATTTAAACTATGCGTTACATTTCTTAGTGAATATAACGTTTCTTCAATGTGTAGTTAAAAGTTGGTTATATAATAAACGTGTTAATTATAACCATTAACGTTGTTTTAACCAATACAACGTTAAATTCACGTAAATGTAACCAACTTGTTCTCACTGGGTAGTAGGTAAAATCGAGTATCTTTTTGCACTCAGGGACTTATATGTGTATACCGCTGGCACATTCATTTAGACACTCTTAAGGTTTATATGTTTCCGCGTGTAAAAATATACTGGATTTTACACACTAGTACTTAAACCGAGACTTTAACTCGATTAGTACTAGGTTCCAAAACATCATAAATGGTTTCGATTGAATGCAGAGTTCCGGAAAAGTACTCGTTTCTTCCGGAACCTTTACTCGATTCTACCCAAAACTTATTGGAAGGGATGACAAGAGGAGGAGGATGATTTGTTTAAATAATATTTTTATTTTTTTTCGAAACATCGGGGTTAGGGTATATATTAAAATGTTTTACATGATATTTTTGTTTTAAATAGGAAGAGATGAGAATGGGAAAGGGATGAATTTTTTTTGATAGGAATGTCCTTAATGCATGTATTAATTATACAGGGTGATTCTCAATATATGCGACAAACTTTAAGTGCTTGTTTACAATAAAACGACTCGTATTTTTTACTTTCGTTGTTTATTATAAACTTCACTTTGCTCTCTATTAACACACGTCTCACATCTCATTACATATTCCATAATGAATCTCACTTATTTAAAAGTGACTGCGCGTTAAGGGTAATTAAAAAAGTGTACATAATTGGTTGGCGGGAATATCAAATTCAAATATTCTAACATGCTGCTTCCTGGATTATTTTGGTCATAAAAGTTCATAAGAACATATGTTCAAAATCGCTTAGTTCTAAAGTTGTACAATGTTTAATAGTAAGTTAACATAATTAATGTTTTTATTATAAATTAACAAAATAATTAGTAAAACAAAATTAACTTATACCAACTGTTCTATCCTCCGTCGTATTGACTGGCGAGTCCGTTCTAAAATACCAGGGGTATTTCGAATTGTTTGAACAGCTGCGATAATACGATTTCTCAGTTCATCGACATTTTCAATGGGAGTCGTATAAACTAATGATTTAAGGTGACCCCAGAGAAAAAAGTCCAAAAAATTTAAGTCTGGAGACCGAGGAGGCCACGGTTGTGGACCTCCCCGTCCTATCCACCAATCTGGATACGTATTGTCCAAAAACTCGCGAGCAACTAAACTAAAATGCGCTGGAGCACCGTCATGCATAAAATGCATTTGTAATCTTAATTGCAACGGAATTTCTTCCAGCAGTAGTGGTAGCTCTTCCTCAAGAAAATTGCAGTATACCTCGCCATTTAACCGCATCGGTAAAAAATGTGGATCTATCAAGTGATCCCCAATAATTCCTGCCCAGACATTGACAGAGAATTGATGTTGATGACGGGCATTCACTAGTTCGTGCGGATTTTCTTCGGTCCATATGTGATTATTATGAAAATTAATGTTTCTAGAGAAAGTAGCCTCGTCGGTGAAGGATATTTGAGCCAAATAGTCAGGATTTTGTGTTGCATCCATTGACAAAAAGCCACTCTTTGCGGAAAATCCGCCGGCAAAAGTGCCTGCACCCGTTGAATGTGATACAACAGTTGATCTTTCAATATTCTCCAAATTGTGGCCTGACTAATGTTTAAAGTAAACGCAATTTTTCTGGTGCTTTTAGTAGGATGTTCCTCAATTTCATTTAATACCATTTCTTCAACTTGTGGAGTTCTCATTGTAGATGGGTGCCCGTTATCAGTCGTCCGTTTTTTAAAATTTCCCGTTTCACCAAGACGTTGGTGAAGACGAGCAAATATTGAATGATGCGGGATGATACGGTTCTGGTACCGTTCTTCGTAAAGACGTCTAGCAGCACGCGAATTTCCATTGGCAAGACCGTAAACGAAATGCATATCACATATCTCAGCATTCGTGTAATAATTCATTTTGGAAAACAAAAACTGGCAATAAACTGAATGAATACTCTGACAACTATTGACAAATATTGAAATGACAAATAAACAATTCCCTCTCAACACAATAGTTTTTGAAGAATCAATTGTGATATTATACCGTGTTAGTCATACTTCATAATTTATTATTAAACATTCAGTAACTTTAAAACCAAACCGTTTTGGACATATACTTATATGAACTTTTATGATCAAAATAATCTCAGGAATCAGCTCTTAAAGTTTGTCGCATAGATTGAGAATCACCCTGTATATTAATAGGATACGTAATAGATAAGTGACGTAAATATGTATAATATTGAGTACATATATTTTTATTTTGCGAATCGTGGAGTCTTATAATCAGCCTGATATTCACGAATAAGAATATCGTTTAGACATTTGTCTTGTACCTTAGAAGTTATCGGAATTCCTCGATAAATCTCAACCCGTCCCGTTAAATAAAATCTCGGGTCGGGACGAGAATTCCCGACCCGTCCCGATTTAACAGGTATAATTATAACAATTATTTCCGTTACGAAACTTAAAAGCGGATTTTACAGATTATTATTATTAACATGACATATTAACGAGACCTTCCTTTTGTGTCGGTCGCATGTCTATGCTATATTTAGAGTATGACATGTAACATAAAACGCTTTGCATTAGGGAAGAACGTATACATGCGCTAATTGATTATTATATAAGGATATATTCCTTTAATAGGAGTTTCCTTCGATATAGTAATAGAGCCGTTCTGATTGATTAAGGTTGCGAATAGGCGCACATAGTATATTGACAAACTTGAGTCGGTAACAGACCATTTAAGCAGACATGTTGGTATAAGTAGGATAGAATAAAATATAAGTAGTGTTGGTGTATTTGTGAGTTGATTATATTGCAATGATTTGATAGTTAGAATACCTGGTCGCATGAATGTGATGAAACACCCATCCATCTCCCCTCAAATTGAAGCAAATGTGCGACTCAAGAGCGTTGCACTTAGGGGCATGTGAAGTCAAGAAGGGAGATTTACGTAACCTCAGACTTGCTCATGGATTTTTTCAAAAGGGATAGAGTCGGAAGGCCAGTTGTAAAACAGGAAGAATAGGAGACACAGTAAATCTATATAATATTGAGTCGCAGTGTGCTATCATCCTCCATACACGCAATCTTTGTCCCGTTATGCGGTATTGTTATGGTTCCGCTCGTCCACAACCGATTTGTCCGGATTTGAATAAAACACTCACTTGTTCTAAACTACGTTTATTACACAGAAATACAATACGCGGTTTCGAAAAGAGTAATTTTACTTAGGACAATTTGCAAATCACTTGTCTAACACATGTAACAGCGGAGATACACGGAGTGTTTGGACAACAGGATGATTCTCTCTTGTTTCCCTGACGGGGCATCCTTATGTAACCTTTAGGTCGGCAATATTTCCCAGAATCGAACCCAACAGGTGGTCCTTCGTTGTTGCATGTTTTGGTAAACAAACAGACTAAGAGTCGGAATTATGCGATTGGAGGGTGCTAAAGTTATAAAACAGTAAATATGTATTGGAGTATAGAATTGGCGGTGAATGTCAAAGTAAGGTGGTTACAATTGTATACGATCTAACTAATATAAACAGCAAAAGGCTTTTAGGTATACAATGAATTTGGAACTGAACACGTAATGGTAAAAGACAGAGTACTTTAAAATTGGATAAAGAGTCATAAAATGAAATGAAGGGACAGTTCAATAAACGTTGAAGGTAAACATAGAAGTAAAGCTAAACTAAAATATAATAAACAATGCGTGTGGTCCGCGCACAACAAATCCTTAATATAAAACTAACAATTAGAACTACTACTAATAATTACACTACACAAATCGAGTTTAGGTAATGTTACACCAGTATCAATTATAAGTTGTTCTTTATAATTATATTTAAACACCAACTTGTTGTTACCTTGTGGTTGGTTTCTATGATGATGCATCGATTATAAGTTGTGAAACCTGAAAATGTGGGTTTAAGTATTTTGTTATAGGACTTACATGTTTTTCATGAACCTAACGAGCACACTTCCTTTCATTTTCATTTTGAAATTTAACGCTATTTGGAGAGGTATAGAGAAAAGTAGCCTTTCCAATTAGGTAGCTATTAGCGATCCCATAGACGTAGCACAACGTGGGATGATAAAAGCTGTAACAGAATCTAAGAATTATACTTGGTGTTGGGGAACCCTGAAAGAAACTACTAAACAAAATGGCCGAGTAAATCGTACTAATCAGTAGAGACATTTAAAGCAGAAAACTGATAACTTCAAACAAGTTTCAAATTCAGATCATGTTGCAGACAAAAGGCTATTATGAGATTGCCACAGGAAAGATATACAAATGCAAAAACACCGTAGGAAGGAAAAATCCAAAAGCATAGAAGCAATTGGTATGTAAGATAGGAGACAATCATTGAGCACATATTTGGGCACATTTTGGAGGAAATTTAGCACGAATAAACTTCAAGTGAGTGTCTCCTTATTACAACAGAAATTCTTCAACCCAAGAAGAAGCAAGGTATTGCAAAGTTACTTGCATGAAAATTTCAAGCTTCAACGCGGAGAAGTAAGAAGAAATAATGGCATTGTTCGCAGAGGCAGTCTGTCCTTTCTCACCAGTAATTTTATTTAAGCAGTAAATGGTCGAACAGAAATGACTAGCTTATGATTAGCTTCGTTGCATTGCAAACTAGCGCAATAGAGCTTTCGATATCGTAGAATGTTTGAAACTTTTTGTTTCAAAGTGGGAATTGAATCCTAGTTACAAACAAACATTGTCGGGGTTAATGTGGAAGTGCTGCCAGAAGAAGAAAGGATCAAGAAACACAACGATACAGCATCGGCTTAAATACACAGTTTCAATGCCAATGAAAGGAAACGTTTCAATTTAAAAAACATAGAGACAAGAAAGTACAATTTTATAAATGCTTTGTTTCGAATGCTTCGTGGTTTATATCGCTAAGAAAAAAAAAATTCTTTTAATGAAGAGATATTTCGTTGTCGCTATTTCGGTTAATACATTTTTCTTATGTTGAAAAATTGTAATCTGTATCTAATTAAAATTTCTCGATTAAGGAACTAAACATTTCGCCAAGCGCGCAGTTTTAGTTCCTTCTTAAGCGAATATAAATAAAAATGATGATCATTTAAACCAGAAACATCAATTTTCGCTAAGTATTAATTCATGTTCAAATGAGTAATTTGTTTTTGATAATCTTTTTGATATATTTTCAGGTAATACATGTGTTTCAGTTATTAAACTTAATTTCTGGTGGAGATTTACGGCAAAAGGTCGGTTTTGTGCACGACAACGGCGATAATTGAATTTTCCGCGAGCGTATATACCTAATAGCACTCAACGCGAAAATATGAGGTAATTTCCGTCACTTCGCGCCATCTAGCGAAATAAGGAACCAGGCAATCTGTAGCGGAAGTATTCACGTTAGACTATCAGCCGGCGAACGATGCGATTTTGAGGATTAAATTGGAAATTTGGTGCCTGGAAGTATAAGTGATGATTATGGATAATACTTGGTATTACGCCCATAAACGATTCTGGCTTTTCTTTTAATATCACCTTATTGCTTCTTTTTGCAATAATTGAGTGTACCTAAATTTGTTTTTTTTTAATGTATTAAAAGTTTTTATATTCCTCGAAGTTCTGTCGATTCTAAGAAAAGAGTCGATCTAGCTTGTGTATATCCATGTTTATAATGCATTCAATACCAATGACATCCAGGTTAACAAATTACTTTTTATACAACACCGATAAAAAAACATAGGTCTTTCTGCATTTTTGACACCTTAATGCTAAGGGCGCTAATATATAACACTATGCAAATTCATATAAACTATACAGCTTATTTTTTATGTGCACAGATAAGGTTTCTTTAAATCAAAAAAATATTTCATTGTTCGTATTTAAAGGAACCATTTTCTTCAGTTAATACATATTTCATTCAATAAAAGAAATTCGTGTTGATTAAAAGAAATATGTATTAACTGAAAGAAATTCTTTTAAATACGAGCGAAGAAATATTTCTTTGATTTAAAGATACCTTTTCATCTGTGTGTTTAAATGAGAGCCTTGCACACCAATGCTATGCCTTCTGAAGTTTCTAACGTGCTGTGTTGTGATAAAATACCTACCATTCCAGACCTTTGTCCTTTGTAGGATTTCGCTTTTAAGTTAATCGAATTGGAAGAAGTGTATGTGATTTTGCTAATTCAAAGCCAAAAAAAAAAACCTAAAATACATATAGAAACGATTTTCAACTTTATTTAACCTAAACATTAGATCAATAATTTTCGTTTAATTTGTATATTCAACCGTTTCAACATTTCCGAGTGAATAGAACGTCGTCTTTTTGAGGATTAAAAATCGTTTGAGGTTGTATCTGAAGGAAAAATACCAAAAACAAACTTTTCACTTGTTCAATGAGATATTTAATTTGAAACGCTTTGACTAGTTTCTCAGCAATTCTTCTCATAAAGATTTACAATTTTTAAATAAGGTAATATTTATTAGCTAAATAATCGATTACATATTTAATATCCTAGTATTCGATAGCAACAAACGGAAAATATATGTTTTTCGTTTTTAATATTCTAGTAATTATTTTTCTTTAGCATTTCCTCTTTCTATAGATTTTTTTTTCTCAAAACAGCAACTTTGATATCATACTCTGCCATGTTACTTTGCAACTATTTTAGATCAAATTAATAATCACAGTTTGCGGAATGCAAAAAATATTTAAAACGGAATATGAATAATAGTCTTGTGATCATCTAATCGTAATTTATAATATAAATAGATGGCATTTAAAGTTCCGTTAGTTTCTTTTTTACTAAACTTCAATTTGGTGCATGAATGTGTACAATTACCTTAAAATAAAATTTTAATTTAAAATTAAAATAAAGCCAATTCATAAGAATGATGGTTTACAATGTATTGCCAAAATTTAATAAAGACCAAACAAACTAAACGTCATTTTTTCGCACTTTTTAATACAAATAAATACGTCGTTGGACTCCTCGAATAAGTAACTAATAGTACGTTAATTTTTCGAAGATTTACGTCTTCATTATTTTTTTTATATATTAAATTCAATTAATTGTTGTTAGATTTGCCTTTAGATTCCTTTTATGTTAACTATTTTTATATACTAACATATTCCTTTCCCAGCTTGTTTTACTATAAAAATATAGCCTAATTTCAAATCAAGTTTACTCATTTCTAATTTCTTGTATATGTTACTAGGTGACTGCTTGCAGGAATATAAAGACAAGCTTACTGACTCTATACAAATAATAAATGCTGAAAGTTATGCACAGAATACTATTCAACAGAATACAAAAAAAAACTAATACAAAAAAATTAAAAGATTTTATTAATGTTTTCATCTATGTTTTTTACAAATCTTAAAGGCAATTCATTTTAAAACACCCTGTTTATAAAAACGTAGGTAAAAATGTCATAAATCTAAGTTATAAACTAAAATATTCTTTAAAATGGAACAAGCAATTGCACGTTTGATTTCTAACCTAATAGGCAAATGTATTATTCCCGTCACTAGCTTCTGAATCTTGTAGAGCGCATAGATACTCAGCTATAGAAGTCCTAAATGGGCAAGAAAAATAATATCTTGAAAGGTTCATCGATTTAACAATAGTTTTGATTTTAGAAATAACAAAAATAACCACTGCCATAGGAGAAACGATATAAAAAAAGGAAACATTCAACGGTAGGGTCAAGTCTAGTCTCTCAAGAGACGAGTTTGTTAACAGCTTTTCTCGACGAGGCATAAGCTTTTGGAAAAATGTGATCATACACGAGAACTTTGAACATTGTTTATCTAAACAGTATACTGTAATCTTGAAATTCTACTTGACGGGAAAGGAATCAAGCGAAACAGTGCCTTAAAATCTTAAAGAAATTAAAATCAAAGTGACCGTTTTCTGATGAGACGCTTTTATACTTATGAATTTCCTGAATTAGCAAGTAACATAATTATGATTATTCACTATCGATACAGTAACCATCTTAGCTTTAGATAGAAATACCCACTTTATCTTGATTTCTGTTATTTACGTAAAAATAGTCAGGATCGATTTTAGAATCCCTTAAAACATTAAGCGGGTTCCTTTGATGTTAATAGACTACACCATAACGCAAAAGCAAATTACGTTTTCTTACTTATGATTCAACATAAACTGTAACGGCATTAATATGCTGTAAATAGAAAAACTTCAGACATCTTAACGAATATATAGCGATAGTCAAAAACCCTGCGTAAGCCTTAAGTTTAAATTAGTAATTTAAATGAAATTCGATACTTAATTCAACAATAGATGCACAGTTTTTATTTTCTACTCTATGTGTTATATATAAATTCAAGCGGGAAATTTCTTATTTTTATCAAGTAACGACGTAACCCTCAAATCCGATTATGTAATTAAGCTCCTCGAGGCATGATTAAAATTTTCTGGGCGGGCGCGAGTTGTTTTACCAGGTGGCAAAGCTCTTATAAGCAGCGAAATAGATACTAAAAGTGTTATTAAATTATATTGTACTCGGTATCTAATCTCTGCGGGCTTTTGGTATTAGGGAAAAGCTAGAACACAATGAAAAAGATATTAGACAGAAACCAAAAATCAAGAAAAGCACAGCAGGTTCCAATATAAAATATAATAAGTGCATTTAGGTCAACAGCACAACAATATCAATTGTAGAACTAACAACTAGAAAGGGTATACAAAATCATATCATAGGAGACATGGTCTACGATTGGTCCACCAGCATCCATAGCCTTGCTATATCTATTAAGTATATTTTGTTACTAAGTATATTCCGTGAAAAGAAAACATAAGAATACAACATCAATTACGATTTGTTTCTCTTGTTAAAACTCAAACTCAAAAGCTATAAACATTACAAAGTTGAAATTTTTTAAAATTTGATATTATAAGTAAAGCTACATAAACAAAAAAAAAACATTAAACCTCTTCCCTAAAGGATCCAGCTAATAAATTACCTGCCTTTTCTACAAAAAGAAAAAAATACGTGTATCACTTTCGAAGTAATTAATCCTAAACCGTAAATAAGAGGTACAGTCACCGACATTAATATTTAGCACCATCAAAACGTCGAGCCATTCGTTCGAGTGCTAACCAACAATGTCGGCGATTGTACATAGATGCAAGGATTTGTTTACATATACCATATTAATGTTCACTAGAGCCCCCACAGAAATTGAGGAACGTATTGCTGTGGTTTAGACAACCCATTTTCGCGAGTGTATTTTAAGTTGCATATTTTGCTTGTTATTGGTTGTTTTCTTTGCTTAGAACAGCTGGTTCTGTTTACCTAGAGTTTTTCACAGATTTTGATGTTTATTTTGTATAAGTTTAGTTAAAGAGTTTATTGTTTCATTTTCATTTGTTTAGTGGTAAGTTTTTTAATTTAATTCCATTCATTTATTTGTTTAGTGTTTGTTTGTGTTGTTTAATGCGGATTCTATTCAATTTTCGTAAGAAAAACAGTTGTAGAGTTTTGTTAAGGACTTCCTTGTTTGACTATTGACGTGAGTAGACGTATTTTTGTGTATCTTTGTTGCCATTTTGTATTTCATTTTGATATTGTAAATTTCGCTTTGATTGTCTTTTATTTAGTCAACCAAGGAACTTTTATTACAATAATTGTTAATATATTGAAGTGTGCACATTATAGATATAAGATCAATTATTATTTTTTGTTTAGGAGAATATATATTTTTAGTTTCTTTTTTTCATTGTATTTTAAAGAGTTAATTTTCTGTTTTCCAATTTTGCTGTTTCATTTTATTTATCAATCATATTGTTTAGGTGAATAGAAGCATTGTTCTTGCATTCAGTTTATTTTCATTTGGAACCACGTGGTTAGTTATTCAAAGGTCGTGTATTTTTGATAATCTTCCTGAACAAACAAATCTTTTGCTTTGCATAGGAAATAGCATTGTCCTATGTTAATTTACAGTCAAGTGCAGTTTTTATTTTAGACCAGAACCTTCAGTTCAAGATTTTTTTTTTCTGTACAAGTTGTAATTTAATCCATTTTGAAAAATAAATTTGATTGTTAATTAACGTCGTTGGGTTTAAAATTCTGTTGTTTTATTTTTTTATTTTAAACCGTTTCAATTTTTCGAGTAATTAAGAAAGTCTGATTTCATTCACTCACAATTTACTTTTCGTGGTTAGATTCAAGTTTTAATTCGCGATGGTAACTCTGAGGTTAATAGTTCTTTTGCGTTCTTTAAAATTTTATCCGTTGAGCTAGCTAATTTTATTTTTCTTTTTCATTTTAAAATTCATTTAGTATTTTCAATTAATTCAAGAATTGGCACAGATGAATTATTTCTACTTTTACAAATTAAAGTTTCTTTCTTTTCTCCATATTTCATTTCCTTCAACCCTGAACAACTTATCACAGGTCGCTGCGCTCTGGTTATACCCTAATAATTTCTCTACTGTTAACATCAGGATACCAGGCGAATTATTAGGAATTCACGCTGACTTCGCAAAGGGAAATGTGGCGTTGCACTTCGCAGCGCTTAGTGGATGCAAAGTTTCCTTAATAGGTTATTTGCACTTTTGCTTTGACGGCTTTTCGTCATCATAGTTTCAGGAGGTCGTTTTAGCTCCTAGATGACGGCAAATATACTGTGTTCATTACGTGGAGACATTTGTTACTGTCTCGGTAGCTAGTGATAAATTACCACTTAATAAGCCCAATAAATATTTGATACTATACTACATTGTGTTTAGGCGTACAGCGTGCAGTTTTAATGCAATAATTGCCGAACTGTTGGATATAATAATTAGTTTTAATATAATTAGAATAATACCTAATCATTTGAAAATAACAGTTAATAATTCTTGGAATATTTTGCTTACTGTGACGTTTATTAAATAGTTCTAGAATTACCCCTAACTTTATTAAAATTATCTCATCTACAAACAACAACTAACTGTATGGAACTACATCTCCTCTCAGCTTATGAGTAGGACTCACGGCGTCCCGCAAGGATCAATATTGGGTCCCCTGTTTTTTTATCATGTATATAAACGACCTTCCATCAAATATCAACGAGGTCCAGCTGTGTCTGTCAATGATACTACCTATATTGTACTTGTGTAGTGGTACAGTAAATAAACGGTATCACCAAAATTAAACGAAAATATCTTTCAATGTAGAGAAAATTAACTCCAGCTTATCGAAATTTGACTGAACTTACGTTGAATATAATTTAATTTCTACACTAAATCAAGTTTTTGAAGAACATTCTCGCAATCTCTTAATACTATGCTGACAGTCGGCTTTTAAATTGAAAATGTTTTTTTTTAATTTTAGAACTTCTAATATCTTTGTTTCTATAGGCGTATTACGTTCTTCATCTCGTAGTGACTGAGTTAGCTGGTAAGAGAGAATGTTGCCACAGTGTTTTTTTTTTTTTATAGAAAGCTGTTTTGTACAATGCTTTTATTTTTTAATAAATTCGAATATGCGTTGTATAGTGTGCGTGTATAAATAACCGATCATATTTGGAAAAGCGTCACTGAGGATTAGTAAAACCCCTATCGTAATTATTTTGATTAAACGTGACAGTTTGATTTAAATTACCAGTAACAATAGAAGTTACAATTTCCGGGTTAACTTTTTCCTCGTGCATGACATTCAATTAGGTAGGAATTGTAGTATATTGTTTGATCCAGTAACCACGTTTATAATTATAATGCAAGGCATCCACGTCATCAGCAGATATCCATATATAATTATTCCCTATTTTAGACTATTTTTATCGGCGCCAAATAATACCTGTGTAAATTAGATTTCTCTGTGGTATATTTTTCTAAAAATTTCAAAGCAGCGCTCTGGATTTAATGCAACAGAATATTTGCCATAACATTATTATTGATTAAATGCGATCTTTGAGGCACTGCAGGAAACTATCTAAAATTACATCCCAGAATAGTTAATCCACATAGGCACATTTGTAGTGAAAAAAATCGCTTGAATACATTGTAAGGCGGAAAAAGGCAATTAAAAAGAAAATTTTAACTTATTCAAAATAAAAAAGACCTTTAGGTAATGAAAACTTTCCAAGATAAAACCACATACTAACAAATATTAGTCGAGAACTCAATAAGAACTAAAAATTTACTCTCAAAATAAATTTTAATATCTTTAAACATTATTATTCAAATTCACTTTATTTATAATTTCTAATAATATCTGCTAATTCATATATTTGTTTTCTAAAATGCACGCGCCTTCACTACGGATGTTCAGGTTTTTTGCCATTTGACTGTTCGACCAACAGGGTTTTCCCGCGCCTACCTGCATCATATTCCCTATTTGTTTAGATTCGAGCATTTTTTAGTACACTTTCCTTGAATTTTTAGGTATAGGTTTTTTAGCTTTGCTGGTACCAAATGAATGGGACACCAGTTCATTTTTCTTATGAGGTATATCGTTCACTGAGTATAATATTTAATGATGGGTTGATTGAACGCAATAGACTTTGAGCTTAGCCACCAAGATTTTCTGATTTAACGCCCGTGGACTTCTTTTTTTATGGGGACACAAAAAATCGCTGGTGTATTCGGTCAAAATATAGATCAAAGTAGAATTAGAGCTAAAGTGTTTGATAGCATAGAGGTTGAACAAATAAAACAGGCTACACTAATAGGAGTTTTACATCAGCATTCTAAAGTTTTTGCTAGCAAATGAAGATTTTATAATTTTATATACCTACATAATACACACAAAATTTCATTTTTGATTATTTTGTATTCATTAAATTTATTTTTTCATGCTATATTTTGTTTTTTTTTATGCTTTTAAAATTAAAATTGTTTTTCACCGCCCATTATTAATTAGATACTAATTAAAAATGAAATTTTCTGAAAATCACTAATCCTAAAAGAAGCGATAAGGATAGATATAAGAATTCCTGCAGCTTTTCGATAGAGGACTCAATTCTACATCGCTTGGCGTAAAAATATATAGGACGTTCCATTTGAAAAATATACTTTTAATACTAAGAAGTTACCCCAAATCAATCCTCGATTATGGGACACCATGATATAATGTTGTTTACTTTTTATTCCCTGATTAAGTAGTAGAGAACTCATACTCTCTGCAGTCAAATAAAAGCTCTCTATCTTTTACCGTATAGCTGTTATACGCATTGAGAGCATCATGTTTTTTTGAGCTTTTTTTTCAGAAAAAACAAAATAACTCTGAAACGAAACCGATACGTAAGTAGATGTTTTATAAAATTTAGTTTAAAATGCCTAGTAGAACCTAAAAATGCACTAAAAAATATAGGTTTCTATTTATAATATCAAAGTAGGCCATGACTTTCGATGTAATCGGAAGTGCGACATGGATGAACTTAGTTTCAAAAGTTTCAAAATCCAGATATCATTGCAAAGTCAAAAACTTTTAATGGACGGGTTCCATGAATCACCCTGTATAACTGTAAATTTGTAACATACATATAATAGTATAATAATTGTGTTGAAAATAGATGTTGTATATACGTTCGACAGTAAACTATAAATAGGAGTAAATATTAAAAAAAAATACATTTCGTTTTCAAAACTTAGTTCCTGCAAATCCAGCAGATGGCGCAGATGGTTTAATTTTTTAGTATGAAAGTGTCCCACCTACCGCTTTACCTATAATAAGTTGACTTTTTATATCATTATTTATAGCAAATGGATCTTTGTAATAAAACTTTTATCAGAAATGATGCACGTGCTCTAAATCTTATCAGAATTTTTATATACCTACAAAATATCTTATTTTACTACACTATTATCGCGTTCTTTATCATAACGTTCGCCCTAATATTCACGATTAACAAGCTAACTTTAACAACGAAATGAGAATCGTTATCTAAGAGGCTACTATATCTTTAACTTCGTGGCTCGTTGATTCCTTTCTGCAAACCATTTAAAATATAACGCTATTGAAAAATGTGTTTTAATTAAGCCAAACAATTTCGCGATAGGACAGAGAGAGAATAGAAAACGTTTCGGATAACAGGAAGCTTCAAAGAATATATTTGAATTGAACGAAAATATATCTCTGGTGTAATTTATTTTAACCAACGGTGAGGATAATGGGAGAAACTGTAGAATTAGTCGTTCTTCGCTATTTAAATCTGTCTTCATAAAAATACTGTAGTAGCAATTTTACTTAGATTGTCTTGGTACTGTGAATTTCCACATGAGAATAATATATCTTTGTTCTTTTAATTTTGAAGTTATATAAAAATAATCTATTTTTGCCTAATGTTGACGTTGCTATTTTTGCTATTTTATTCCGTGAAATATATTGTAGAACAATTGTTTCTGAACCAGTATACTTGACTACCTCACCCCAAAGAAAAACTGTGCACTGCAGGCACCTAGTAGCAAAATATGCTTTACAAGAGCGGTGAATGAACAAAATCCTTTTCATTTTTTGGCTATCTACTTGTCGCCAAAATAAAACCCGATGCGGTTTGTCTCTCACTCAAGCTAATTCTTCACGGAAACGAGTAAAACGAACTACAAAGCCAGAAGCGGGTTTTAAGAAGGCCTTTTACGTCTTGCACGCCACCATATCTCTGGTCTCATCTCGCTTGCTTACTTCTACTTTAATTGAATGAACAGACCGCTTCTTTTTCTGTTCGGATAAAAACTTTAATAAATTAAAGCCAAGAAGGTCCAACTCCATTCAGTAGAGTGCTGTTATTTTTATACATCAAAATAACCTAATCTAATTGTAGGTTGACCTGACCAGAAACTCGTAAATTTATTTGAAATCTTTTTCCTTTGAGACTGAAAAAGTCGTTTAAAAGAAAAATCCGTAAGTAACCCGTTTTTTTCTTTTTTGTAATTAATAACACGGTTTTAATTAGCAATATCGCGATTTTCATACAATCGTTTAGGCGTTCTGTTCACAAAAAAAGTAATTACATTATAGTCATATTTATTAACGTAAATACAAGGTCTTAATATTGATTCACAATGCATTATAGATATGTAAAAGTATCCTATATTATCACATGATATATTGCACATCTACTTGGATATATACTATTTGTTAATAAAATTATTGGTAAATTAAGTCAATAATAGCATAATTTGCAAATTCTGTAGGTAGGTAATTTGTGTTTCGTTGCCACAAGGCATTACTTTTCATTATATCTGCTAGGCTTCCGAGATGGAACCGCGTCCTGGATCTTCCTATCGTGGACGTTTCGTTCGCACTCGCAAAACACATCTTCAGGGTTGCTGCTAATGCTGTTGGACTGAAATTAATAGCTTCTTAAACCCCTTCGTTTTGCTCCGTGCTATAATCTAAGTTAAGAGAACATCTCGTCATACATTTTGACATGAATTGAGCCGTTCATTCATAGAGAGACCTTAGTTCTCAATTTTGATTTCTACATTTTTTCCCCGTCACAGTTTATATCTGTGTCTCTGGTTACACCAACGACAAATCTTGCACAATGAAAGCAAAAGGGGTACCTCGGAAAATCTTTCCGAGCAATATAGAAGACCAACTAAAGAAGCTAGTTTAATGGCAGCGAACGGTTAAAATGGGCCACAAATACCTTTCAGCCTTTTAAAACACCGGGAGTAGACTGGGTTCTTCCAATCTTACTTCAGAAAGGGCAGGTCGAAATCCTTCCTCACATGATTCGGATAAACCGAAGTAGTTTGGAGCTGGGTTATATTCCAGAAGCTTGGCGAAAAACTAAAGTGACCTTCATACCAAAAGCAGGAAAAAAGGGCATTACGCACCCTAAATTCCGCGGATCTATCAGCCTTACATCATTCTTTTTGAAAACGGTGGAAAAAACTGTAGGTAATTATATCAAAACAGATATCTTGGAGCGCTCAGCACGCCTATCAAACGGGCAAATCCACTGAAATTGCATTAGTGAAGTTGACATATCGAATCCAAGATGCACTGACAAATAAAGAAACCGTAGTGTGCGCTTTCTAGACATAGAGGGCGCTTCTGACTACATTCCACACGAGTCTGTCAAAAAACATTAATTGACTGTGGGGTAGATGGTGTGACTTCCAAATAGATGCCGGAGCTGTTGTTTACCAGGTCGGTGGAGGCGGAGGTGGGATATAAGACGATCGCGGTAGTACGATCAGAGGATGCCCACAGAGGGGAGTTAGATCCCCACTTATGTGGAGCTTAATAGTAGACGAAGTCTTATGTGGGCTAATTGATTTAGGCATACCTTGTCAAGGATATTCTGATTATATTGTCATATACGCAAGAGGTAAATTTGAGGAGAATTTGAGAGAGAATTCAAATGGATCTGCACCAAACTTACTCCTTTGTGTTCCGATTTTTGCGCTGCACCTTAAAACAGCTGATTTACACTGAATAGAGTAGGTTAAACTGCGCCAAAAACAAAGGACTGGTGGTTATGAGATGATAGCCCATTTTTAAGGGTAACAGAGGTCACTAAACTAAATTCAACTATAGTATTTTTGTCCGTAGCTATTAAAATGTAATTTTATTTTTAATACCCATTCTAATATTTCCATACGTTTAGTCATCAAAGCAGACCGCTATTTTGTTTGCTCGTCAGCCAGGCACGCCATGCGTTGGCGTGCTATTTAACAGATAATCTAGGCTCGCCTGCAATATTTAAGGGTAACTCCAAAAATTTATATCTTGATCCCTTAATTTCTTTGTCGTTTAGAGATAATTACATTATTTCTTAATAATCTTTCTATGTTTAAAAAAGGTGACAATATAATTAATTTACACTCTGTATACTAAACCGTGCAGCGCCATCTATGCAGTAATAGCTAAACTATACATTTTTCATTCTATTTTATATACAGTGAGGTCGTAAATGGAACCCCCTTCCCCTCCCCCCCGATAACTTTTGAATGGTATGAGATAGAGCAATGAAACAAACACCAAGTGAAATTAGAGATAATTTGTAATTGTTTGCCTATAGAGATACGCAAATGGCATTTGATGTAAAATAGAGGGCGTAGCTATCTTTAAAATTTTAAATGGGAAGTAATTTCATTTAGAAGCTCATTTGGAAGATATTTCTATTACTTTTATGGCAATGCAAACAGTTTTACGATTTTCGAAATTTTTACCAACTTATCCAAGATTAATAATTGGAGTACATACGTTACTTTTTCGATATGACTATCTCAATTTTTTTTAATTTGCTGTTATATTCATCATAATTTTTTTTTTTCCTTTTACACCCAAAACTTTCAACATTTTTCTCAAATCAATGCATTTATTTAACTTTTGCCATACGTCACTTTGGAAAAAATATATAAATAAATAACAGGTATTATAATAATAAATTGTGCTATAAATGCATTAATACATATGTCCGCTATATTACTTCACCTTGCACCCTTAAATAAAGGTTGTACAGCAAAATAGACTTGTACATGACACCTTTAGATAAAATTGTTGCACAGTAACATTTTTAAATTTCTACTTAATTATATTTTACTAAATTTTATCCATCCATTTTTTAATTTTTGTTTTTATTTGATAAATTTTAAGTTTATTTAACCTATCTATGTATAAACTTAAAGTTCAAATTTGCATCTCAAAACGTTTCCGCATTAAAACTGTAAGTATTTTCACATTTTGTTCAAAACCAAATTTAACATATATTGCAGATTCTAGCGGAAGATGACCTTAAGTCGAAACTATTCCTAAATTAAATTTATACTATAAGAAAAATAGTGGAATCTAATAATAATAATAATAATAATAATAATAATAATACGGTTTATTCCATATTGCCAAAAAGCACAGAACACGTCAAAATAAAAATCCTATACAAAAGTATAGTACAATATATAGACATATGTACACATAAATTAATTAGACATAAAAACAGATTAAAATATAATTTTGTAAAAGTCCTGAGCACTATATAAAGCTTCATTTATTAAAGTAGTTTTATACGAATATACGAATTTAAAATTTTAAACAAATAATATTTTTTGCACCTAAAATACATTTATCAGAAATATTTTCCATTAGGTTTATAATAAATATTAAGTATAGTACATATTTATCTATTATTCATTGTATATAATGTGCAACGTCATACATTAAAAAAATTTGCAAAAACTTCTGTTTTATTAATGCGTTTTCTTCGTAAAGCGCGGATTTGTATAATACAGCGTTGTTTTTGAACCAACTCACAGTATTATATGAGATATTACTGTACTATAATAAAACATATTTATTTATAGGAAATAGACAAACCCATTCATATTACGAGGAGACGCTAATCTAAATAACTCAGTGTGAAGGAAATGCCATAACCGGGAAAAATCTTCGCTAGCAACCCAAGAATATTTACTGCTAAATCCATAAAACCAAGGCGTATTAGCTCACTCAGCTGCGTATTATTTGTCGCTAAGTCTGTGTTGTAGATTTTATGAGACGACTGAACCGTAAATCTGGAATAAAATGATTTATCAGACTCCGCGACTTATGAAAATATAATATTTTTGCCATTTTCAATCTGCGTAAATCATCGATCATATATACCTTTGGTCTTCTTTTGCAGTGTTACTGGGATTCGTTCTAGTAGGACAGATGTGATTTTGAGCTTGTAGTTGTTAAGACTGAGGTCAGCGAGTACATTATCGACTTACACTGCGGTCGTCTGGTGGGTGAAACTTTAGTGCACGTTTCCCAGGCAGCACATATCTAAACTCTGGAATTGTCAGTGGGCGTTGGGGATAAAGCTTGATATGCAATAATGGAGAAACTAGATTACGTCATACCGTTCCAAGAATTCATAAACATAAACACGTATGTACGTGCAAATGTTTTTAAGAATTTGACGTGCTAAGTTTGACACAATGCACATTTATACAGATCTCAATGGGGCTTTATATAGTAGAATGAACGAAAAAGAGAACTTTAAGCTGTTTTTCTTAAGCTATAAATATAGTTTATGATGTATTTATTCATCCATCTTAAGTTTATTCGTGTTAACGATTATAGTACTATCCGCGAATACGTACCCATTGTAGCTGCCAATAGTCCTTTTGTGTCTGTTTCTACACCATAGAAAAAAAATCGTTTGTACGATTGTGAGCATCTCCGTCTTCATTAGACTGGAAATGGGTTCGCAACACCGAAGCTTTAACAACATTTGTTCACATATCCTACGTCTTCTTTTCAATAGGATCCCCTCTTCAGCTCCTCTTGTATACATCGACGTCGTATCCCCTAAGTAAAATAAATCTTACTGTACGAAATGTTTATGGAAACCGACTAGCAAAGGAAAGTGAAAAAAATTAATGGATTTTTCTCGGCTTTTCTGTGTTTCTCCGAGACAGAAAAAAACAGTTTCTAACAAATTTATTGCTCTTATAATAGTAATTATGTTTCATATACAGGCTCTGCAAATGACGCTAACCATTTCTTTTTAAACCCAGGAAGCTCATTTTTTTTTGCTTTTACCACTTAAGCTAAAAGCACATCCTCAAGGCCACTTTAATACTAATGTACTTGAAATTTCTGTTTTAAATGTTTCGTGCTCTTCAATTTATGATCTGCCTTATTT
The DNA here is from genome assembly GCA_004143645.1 of Protaetia brevitarsis. NCBI lineage: Eukaryota > Metazoa > Arthropoda > Insecta > Coleoptera > Scarabaeidae > Protaetia > Protaetia brevitarsis. The sequence goes on from RXPK01000213.1 coordinate 2,010,301, forward strand.
ATAATGTTCATAAAGTTCATTTGTATGGCATTCACGCAGCATTTCCCAATACCATCGCGACATAATCAGAAGAAACATTTTCTTTTATAAAAATCTTCGCTTTTTTACGAATATGATATATCGTTTCGTCTCTTAATAAATGCTATCAACTACAAATATTTTATTTATTTACTGCCAAGATACGGTAAAGTTAGTAACCGTTAGTACTGTAGAAAAAACGTTATTGTGGTCGATAATTTGTCACTGGTTTGGATAAAGCATAATTAAAAGAATAAATAATATGCACCATCCATGAGGATATGGATAATATCTCTGTTACTTCGCAAAAGTAATCTGCTTGAATTTTGGGGTGTTATTTGGATTATTTTTTTCGTTGTGATTTATCACTGATGTTTCGGCCTGCATTCACCAGTGGTCAGTGTACTATTTGATGGCATTCCTCTTCAATTTCAAGATGATGTTTTGACCCCACTCGCTCGTGTTGCTAAGTTTTGTGGTGAATTCTTTCATAAAGTTGATTTTTTTTTTGATATGTCATCCTGGGGCACGTCCCAGGTTTGATCACCGTCAGGAGATTGAAGAGCTTTTTCGAGATTAAGAATAAAGCAGACATTTTAAAAAAATTCGACGATGATACCTTTGTCTGCAAAACATGAAAGATAGAACAGTAAAAATGCATGCAAACATAACAAACCAACAAATTGAAGACCTCAAATTGCCACTCTATCAATAGCAGTGGACGAGTTTTGTGATATAAATGACACAGCGCAAGTTTCTCTTTTTGTGCGATTTATCTCCACTACAGGCCTTAAAGAGGCACTTTTGGGATTATTGCCAATCAAAGGACAAACGCGTGGAATAGATATAGCAAATACTGTAATGGAATGCTTCGAAAAACATCAAATTGCATTAGAAAAAATTGTCTCGATTTCAACAGACGGAGTGAAAAGTATGACAGGTGCAAGAAATGGGTTTGTCGCTATTTTAAAAGAAAAAATTAACTACGAGATACTTACTTACCATTGTATTATTCATCACGACGCACTATGCGCGCAGACATTTTCTGAAGAAATTTGCAAAATAATGGAATTGGTGATTAAGATTATCAACACCAGTGTAGCGAAAGCTCTTTACCATCGCCAATTTAGGATTTCAATGAGGTAGAGAGAGTACGCAGATCTTCTGCTGCATAACAAGGTTCGTTGGTTATCGAGAGGAAACGTTTTAAAACGTTTCGCTTCACTGTTTACTGAAATAAAAGCATTTCTTCTTGAGAAGAGTGTTCACTATGCAAAGCTAAGGAACGATCTGTGGATCCAGAAATTTTATTTCATGCTGGATGTCACTTCTCATCTAAATCAACTTAATCGTAAGTTACAAGGAAAAGGAAACACATTTTTACGATGTTAGAAGAAGTAATTTCATTCGAAAACAAATTGTTCCTTTCCCCGAAGATTTTGAAAAAGAAACTAATGCACTTTCCATGCCTATTAAAATATTGTCGAGAAAATAAATCTAATATTGACATTTGCTATTTCAAAACAAGACTGTTAAATATGAAGGAAGCTTTTTGAAGGACTTTAAGAAAACAGTAAACCCGAACGTAGCCCTTCCTTAAAAAAACCTCGTGGAATGCCACGGGTAACAGGAATAATATTTTTCGGCGCTTTTAATATTGATATTGGCAGCTTTGAAATGCAGTTACTGGATTTAAAAAGTAAAGAAATGTGGAGCTCAAAAATCGAGCGTCTTTGTGCCGATTTAGAGCTATTGGAAAAAAAATAAACGTGAATTAAGTTTACAGCACAAGTGGTCTGCTTCGAAAGATCTAAAGAGGGAAATATGTTGATTTTTAACACCTGGAATAGTATTCCTGACTCGTATGATCAACTGAAGAAACTAGCGTTTGCTGTTCTATCCTTATTTGGGTCTATATATTTATGCGAGCAATCATTTTCCCGCTTGAACTTTATCAAGAGTAAATTAAGAAATCGGCTTATCGATGAGAACTTAGAATTGTGCCTAAAATTAAAAACAACAACATATAAATCTGACTTACCCTTACTTTTCAAGGAGATGCAAAGCCATTGTTCACATTAATGGAGTATTTGTAGTTTTTTTTTTTTGATACGTGTTTATATTATTTAATTCGCTATATCTTTAAATAAATATTATCTTTATATAAGTATGATATCAAGTTTTATTGTACCGTATATGTACCGTTAGTTAAACTAAGACACATTTAGCAAAGACAAGCTCGAAAGTGTAGTTTTAATCCTAATTATTTCCATAAAAATGTCTCTACTAAAACAACACTAAAGTTTTAAAAAAATGGCTCTTTGAATAAACTTCAATTTTGTATTGTTTAAATTTAGCTCTTTTGGATGACGAGTTTGCCCACCACTGGTCTAGGGTAAGGCTCAGTTCTCCAATCTGTTTTGCTCAGCCATTTTTATGCTTTTGAAGTTGAATATCCTTTTCATATTGAAAACTTACCAGTAAATAGTTTCTATTCAGAGCTATAAAATTCCAGAAGGCAACACATTTCAGCATACGTCTATGAACATTCATTTGTTTCACACGTTTTCAAAATGACAGAAATATGAAGACAATACGCATCAATTTTTTGCTTGTTATTTCAGGTCAAATCATTTATGTTACGTTACACTCACAGTTTATAAAATTGCAAAATATTTTTAGTAAAACTAACTCGATTCATTTTACAAATAATAAGAAACACGCTTTTATATGAACCGCAAACCTTTACATCATGAAATATTTATAGGAACTCCTCCACTCTGAAATGTGCTACATATTCAAATTACTATCAATCCTTTATAGCTTGTGTACATACATACTATTTATGTTTATCGACTTCTAAAACTTGTGTTTCAGACCGTTTCAGTGACCGTGTCCGTTCTGACTCTGACCTTCATCTCTGTGGATAGATGGTACGCCATTTGCTATCCGCTGAAATTTAAATCGACCACCAGCAGAGCAAAAACCGCCATATTTATCATATGGTTGGTAGCATTGCTTTTCGGTAAGTAGAATTTATGTCCGTGTACACCTACGAACGAACCTGAAAAGGTATCAGAAGTTACAAACACCCGTGTGTGCGTTAGTCGTGTGTCACCAGATAAAATAGCTTTATACGTTATGCTTTGTAAGTAACAGAAGCAAACACAAAGCACAAAGGGGAGTGAAGTATTTTACCAGAAAGAAGGAACGAGGAAAAACAGATTTACAGTGGTATTGTGACACAGAAAACTTTTAAAGTCTGTGGTATTTCTTTATTGTTCATAATATTAAAAAAGTATAAATATTTATACTTTTTATTATACTGACAACTTATCAGATCAATTAAATTAACTAAAAGTTAATTGTTTTAACAAAATGAATTTAAAACGGAATAAAACCATCATATAACATATTTCATTCTGTTCCTAATCTTCATTCTACTTAATCAATCTCTGGTGCTTGGATCAATTTTTATTTGCCCTGACAGAAACAATTTACCCAGCCAAAGTATATAATAAAGACAGACATGAATGTTTTTAGACTTAACCTCAATATGTTTTAATTAAAGCCCGAATATTTAAGAGAAAGTTTTTTTCTTAATATTAAAAATTATAGGGCTTTTTAAACTCAGAAACAAAACAACAGGATAATCTAAATTTAACAAATTAAAAAAAATCTATCGGAATCGGGATATATTATTACATTATACATATTAAAAATATAGTCGACAAATTTTAATGTATTGACAGCAAACTGGTGCAAGTAGGAAAAGTACTAACTAAAGGCCGTTTTACATCTAGCTATTTATTGCGCAATTTATTGGTCAATTTAAAATTTTACGTGTATAGCACGGATTAAATACGTTAAATAATTAATTAAGGCCGTTTTACACCTAGCTATTTATTACGCAATTTACTGGCCAATTTAAAATTTTACGTGTATAACACGTATTTAATCCGTGTTATACGCGTAAAATTTTAAATTGGCCAATAAATTGCGCAATAAATAGCTAGGTGTAAAACGGCCTTTAAAGTGCTTAAAAGATAATACACTGGCGTTTCATATTGAAAATAAAATAATAAAAATCTGTACAGGCGTCACACAATAAAAGTTGCAAATCTGAAATGAAAATATGGCGAATTCTTTTGGACCTACGAAAAGTAAGGTGGTGACATGATATTTAACTTAGTTATTAGAAATTAAAATTTAGGCGTACTTACAGAACAAGAATCAACAATTTTTTGTTTTTGGTAAAATATCAAATCTGATCGATGTTGCCATTTTATAAATCTTTAAATATGGCTTTAATATCACAGAAAAATTCAAATTTCTAGATTTTACTTTAGGTAAGTTGTCTACATAGAACAAAAAAAAAAATACAATTACTCACGAAGGAATTTCAAATTCTAATCACTTCTACCTAATTATTTTTTTTATTTTTTTTAATCTTTTAAATCTAATTTGTAGCTCCATTTCCAAATAACATTGTTAGATATCACAGCGCTTAAGCTTATTTTGTGTGGACAAAAACAGTTTCTTTTCAGGGTTTCTGAGCAAGTATTAATCATATTTTAATAATACAAAAAAAAAACATATACATGTTATAATTGTTTTTGCTAATCACTACGGAATGGACTGACGGCAGCTTCTATCAGCTGTGAATCACATAGTATCGTTCTACGGGAATAGCTGATGTTGGTTGATACCTAGATACGATCATATAGTTTTTTATGGGCATGTACTATATAAGATAAAAGTCTTGCATCAGACTGAGACAGCGATATACATAAAGAGAGATGAGCTTAGGCAGACACAATTTTCTGTTAAATTTACCCTTACTTATGGTGTGTCCAAGTCTCGGCACTAGTCCCGAAATATTAGTTTCGAAATTGAGATACATTTATTAATTCTACAATTGCGCCAAGGAAACAACAAAAAAGTGATTTATTATTTTTTATTATAATATTAGGTATTGGGCTTTAGTAGCAGTACCAAACAAGAACAAACAATAATAACAAAATAATCAATGCGCACTAAACACTATCTTAAATAAAATAGAGAAAGAAAACCAACGGATTGTCTCCTAGTGAATTCAAACCATAATAGCCATTTCGGGAGTTTTAAGGTCCCGGGACTTCACTGGGTCCCGAGTCCAAAGACTGGACTCGAGACTGGAAACTCAACTTAGTTACTATTAAAAAAATGTATAAAGAAACATAATCTAATCTTAGAGTGTAAGTTGGGGATATTATTTTTTATAATTTTTCAAGAAAAATGTAGCGTGTGATTAAAAGAAATACTTGATACTTTGATTTTGTAGCCATGATTGTGTAATTATCTACTAGTTTACTGAGATTTAAACTTCAGATAACTTGACGATGTCAGTATGAGTAATGACATTGAAACAATTATAATATTATTATAAACAATTGGAAGAAGACTGCATTAAAGTTGAAACGTCTTGCTTAGCTTTAATTATTTCAAGCCAAGATTCCACCAAATTACATTGACGGAACTTCCCGTTGCTATCTCCTGCGGCGATGCGAATGCATTTGTTCATTTACGTATACAGCTTTAGGAAGTTGAAAGAAATATTAACGTAATTCAAATATTGCGTTAGTTTTTTTTTTGCTAAAAATGTTTTTTCCTTATTAAATCTTTAAAATAATTTATTGTTCATGTTTTAGCAGCTTACTGTATTGCTGTGCATTCGATGATATCAAAGGGCACGCAAAATTGTTGTCCAAAAGCTTCACTTAAAGTAAATAGTTTAGGGGTCTAATCAATTATTGCAATGAAATAAAAGCAACAACTTTTTACCGACAAACCAAAATAACTGCAGTATCCTAGTTTATACAAAAATAACGACCAGAATCCTATTAAAGAACCAAAAAAATTGAATGCTGAAGCTTAGCGTTGAAAGGCTAAATAACATTAAGAACAAAGATAGCATCAATCAAAAATTCAGGGTTTTTAGGACTAAATAAATAAATAAATTCGGCATCATATTCTCTGTGTAAGTACATATATAAGGCTATTTTATAATATATTTTACAATAACAACCACTTCTTTAGTAATTTATTTATTTACTAAAATATTGAACAAAGTATACAACAAAGTATACAACAAACTATACCGCAGGAGCCATCCAAACTCAAAACAGCTTGATACGTCGTTATATGCATGACGCGCACGCTTCTGTTCGTAGTTGATGTGGCTTCTGCTGTATTATTGGAAAGTAATTAATGAAGTTAAAACTTTAAAACCGCATACACATTCTCTAAAGCCGGTTTTCCACCAAACGGACAAGTCGGGTTTCTGTTTTGTTTGTGTTTTTTAGAACTTGGAAGACAAATACAAAACTGAGACAAATTCAAAACTCTTGTTTCCACCAAGAGAACTACATTTTGTTCTACTTTCGTTTTTGTTTTCTATCCATTTCAATCAATTGATGGTAGGATTTTGCTTGATTGTTTTATTCAATAACAAATTAATGTCTTTAGAACTCTAATGTCTTGTTTGAATTTACTTATTCGGTTTGCGAAAGGAAATATATTGATGAGTATAAAAATCATTTAATAATAATAGTATTATTGTTCTTAATTATCATTATAGTTTGAAAAAAGAAAGGGATCTCAACACAGATATTGCTTTACATCATTTTTATCCAGATAAAAAATGTGATCCATTAAAATCCACATATGACTATAACTACTAGTAAAACGAAAACATATTTAAACTAAAAAACACAATACAACTGTTTCCACTAGGCAGATATGAGTTTATAAACTTGTCGAAACCTTTTGATGTTACCGATTTCGTTCGGGACACCAAAAACAAAACAGCAACAGTCGCCTAGAACTAGAGTTCCGAAAAAGTTGTAAAAAGTTGCGGTTTTGTTTTTTTCGACGCGTGTTTTTGTTTTGTTTCTGTTTTGTCCGTTTGGTGAAATTTGGCTACATTGTAAATTGTACAATTTTCCTTAATGTCGCACATTTTGACACATCCAATGTTAGTCCGAAAAAAACCATTTTAGTAACGGATCGCTTAAGCATTGTTCAATGCGTTAAAATTGTGTAATTGTTCTTCTTCGGCAATAACAATTTCGTGTGAACTGTATATGGACTTTTACGGGATGATTATCGTAAATTTAATCGTCCTACTGAACCTCTATTTATACCGTTCATCACTCTTATCAAGACCAACAACACTTCACTCCAGAATAAACACAGTATGCACAATAACCGCGTATCTAAACAAGCTCCATCACTCTATGCATATTAATTTCTGCTAGATGTGAAGTTTTGCATATATCTCCGTACCATGGCATATATAGATAGCTATAACAAAACTAACATCTACACCATAATCACCTCCCTATCATAATATTAATATACACTTTAAAAGACCTTACACAAACTGCAATGCACTGAACACACGTTTCAATAGCAAAGCTGTCATCATCAGTAGTAATATTAAATAATAACTGTGCTAACACCAACTTTATTTATACCCAGAAATGACATGGCATAGTAACCGAGATCTGAACTTTCATTTAATCATCAATTTCCTTTTCTCTAACTTAATAAACTTAACTATATATAGGTCCTTAGTCTGAATTGAAAAAGTGTTGGTTTGTAATTGTTTTTCAATACTCTTATAATAATTTAATTCCGCCTGATTGTTTACATTCTTACCAAAATTACAGTGGCTACTTTATGATTCTCTTGAACTGCAGTAGACTACACTAGATTTTTAGAAAATTTTAAATTTAAGATGAGCCGCATGTTCCTTATTACGAGCTTTCATTGATCATTTAGTTTGCCCAATGCATACGTCATCACAATTCATTTCATAAATTTCTGTTTTTTAAAGCTTTTCTAAAATGCTTTTAAGATTGCTACCTAAAGAGCAATTTCTAAGATCGAAAATATAGAAAATCTTTCGTAGGTTTTTTGTATGAAAAATAATCACTCGGACAATATTAGAATTATAATGCAATAATATTGTTAATGATAACCTATACGTTTGCAACCTCCAGATTATGTGGTTATTTAATTCAGTGTTATTACTGATGATGATTGCTTCTCTACTGAAACGTGCGTCCATTGCAGTGGAGTTTTTTTGGTGGCAAGGTGTTTTAAAGTGTGTAGAAGGCTTTATCAGTGCAAAGAGTATTTATCATAATTTGTTTACATTTTACATCAACATCATTAATAATAGATTTTCTGCGTTTACAGACATTCCCGAGCTGATCGTGTATAGGACGAGGAAGCCCGATCTACAGGTAGACACCATCTACTTCACGCAGTGCTCTACCAGTTGGTCTAGGAAGGCGGACACTTCTTGGACTTTACTGAAGATGACATTGCTGTATGGTGTGCCTCTATTGTTTATGAGTGCCACCTACTGTCAAATCGTTAGAGTGTTGTGGAGATCAGGCTGTGGACACCAACCAATTGGTATGGATTTGTAAACTAAACAAATACAAAGGAATTAATTCTAGTTTGGCGATTAAAGAGTCACATTTCAAAAACGTGAAATTTTAAGAGAGGTTTTAAAAAATTAGCATTAATTAATAATAGAAACATGAACTTAAAATATCCAAGTGCTTTTAATTATAATATTGATGTTTAGTATCGTTCATTCTAGAAAACCATTTAATTTTGATTTGAAATTTTATAACCACCAAGCAGCAAACCATCGAAATGTAAAGATAATTAAGACAAAGGCATATATGACTAAAAATAAAATGTTTTATTTTTATCATAAAGAAGTTTAGCCAAGTAACAAAGGGGTTTAATTGTTATAATAATCCAGCAGATACAGTATTTAGGCACTTTTCAAAAATGCCTCATAAGAATTGTTATTGCCACCGTGTGGAATTTTGTGAAGCAATGTTTAATAAATGTCACAACTATGAATTATTTTTCGATAACGTACTGTTTACAGACGAAAGAAAAATATTTCTAGTGCATGCGCATCACAGCTACATAATTTATCCATAATGGCGGTGTAGAAATCTATAATTCAAAATTACTATTTATTCTTGGGGAGTTTTTATTGCAAACACTTTTTCTGCAAACAGATTTAAATATACGCGTTAGAAGATTTAACGTGCCCACTTTCACTTACCGTTTGCAGCCTTTAATAATGCAGCCATCGACGTATTGATCGCGTGCACACTGTATATATCCCAATTCCCTACTATTGGTATTAGCTACAGAACCATAATTTCTCTTCATTAAATCGTCGACACAAAATACACGGTGATAAATTTGTATGGAAGGTGACTAATAGCTGAATTGATTGCTCGTGCTTTCTCTTCTCATCTATAAATCTTCTTGTCTTTAGGTCCTCCTCGTGTTACCTTTTATGGAACCGATGTACTGTCAAGATTCATATTAAAGAAATCTTTTCCAATAAATTGGAACGTACCTAAATCATTTGTGTATTTCGATATACAAGGATAGGCAAATGTGTAAGAACACCTGATTTCTGGCTAAATTATGGATGGGTTTATTGAAAAATAACCTTAAGAAAAGTGTTTGTTGTATTTTTATTCTATTCTGTGACAACAACTATCACAAGATTCAAGATATAACGTCATATGTAGTTTTTTAAATGGATCACCTGTATCTTTTCACATTTTAGAATAGACACTTTTTCAAGAATTATAGTGATATTCGGCTTGAGATGTCAAAATAAAACGCTGGCTATTAAAATGTTTTTGTCAGATGTATCTCATAAATAATATTCGTGTTTTTACTTTGCTATGGAAACTTTTAGCAGAATAAAGTTATTTGCATTACTCAGTATTACTGACAGTCATAGTCAATACTGGACAAATAGTTTCCGTATACTAAAATAGTTGATCATTATGTGTGAACTAACAGAACGCAAAAGAATTAGTTTATTAAGGCGAATCTGGACGTCCAAGTGTGTGACAGAGATAAATATAACGGAAAAGTATTCCGCGCTTTTTGAGAAAACGGTACGACCGATTTTGAAATTTTAAACTGTATTTGTCTTAAAATAATGTTTGAAATTGCGCCAACGTTTTAATTTTTTTATTTTCTATGTACTTAAATTTTTAAATGTTGTAAGTTTGTTATTAAAAACAATTTCTAAAATCGGCTCAACGGCGCATTTGAAGATCAATGTCTTAATGACAAAACTTTTTAATTTTGAATTTGGACTAATAATAACGCCCGAAACAGAAATATTCATTTTTCTTTTTTCCATCAATTGCCGACAGACCGCCGGCTTCTATCGTAACCTAACGCACAGACCGATGTTTGTTTTGAGGACGTATCTACGCACAGATGGTCTGCTATGGCATCACGTAAGGCATAAATATAAGGATACTCTTCTCTCTAGTCTTTTTGTGTATTTTACACAACCCAACCTACTTCCTACCTATGTTTTAAATATGTGGGAAATTCTTAAAATGTGTAAATGTTAATAATAGATAATGTATCTACTTTTTAGTAACGAGTCATAATTATAAATACTAAACCACTTCAATAATTTCCTTGATGCCAATGGTATTACGAAACAGAACATCAATAAAATGCAAATAAAAAAATGCACACAGCCATTTTTTCGACTGGGTACCTATAAATTACAATTTCTTTTATATCTGCTTAGATACATACCTTGTATATAGTCATTTATATTGACCCCCCTAGAATTATTTTGGATTTAGCGCACTAAAATACGCAATGACAAAGTAATAAAATGTCTAGGTAAGTAGATATGGAACTTACATTTTGTACAATAGAATATTAAATCTTAGAAGAAGCCTTTTTTCTTTTCGCGCTGATACGAAGATGCTTTTGCCTTTTGACGAGTATCTTTTATCCATTTTTAGATAATGCGGTTTGCTACTTGTAAGAAAGTAAATATTCTTCATACAATAACTGCAGTGCTAAGTCAATTCCAGAGAAAAAACTTTAGAGGTACTTGACTACAGGTGTGCGATGTCTGTGTGTGTGTTGAGTGAGGTTTCTATGTTTGTGACAGTGTGTGGCACCCTGACTCATTTATCACAAGTTACCCTATAGGAAGTTGTATTGTAAAATCATAGATGCAGGTATAGAATAACACTCAATGAAACGTAGCGAATACTCTAGACAATCTTAGCAATTGATTTTGGGCACATGTAATATAGAAGGCAAACAATTTATACCATTCAAAAAGACAAGAGGTATCTTTCTTTTCGATCTGACTATCGCTTGAGGTTTATTCCTGCAATCACGTGTTCTACAAATGCTCTTCACATTTGTGCATACGTCGAGATAATTCAGTTTTCGGAAAACAGCAGTTACTCAATTTACAAAATAAGTCACTGATTCTACTGATTCATAGTACGGATTATATTATCAGTGCTATATTATGTATTTCTGAATTAATAGTATTCTTGCTAGCCTAGTAAATCAAATAAAATTACTGATAGTATCTTATTAATTTGCATTTTAATTTTGATTTTTCTAAAAGAACCATCTGAAATAGTGTTACCCCTTACATTCAAGTTCATATGACAGACTAACTAATGTTTTGAAAAGCTTTGATTACTCGAACCAATATCATTTCTGTAGCGCAGTCAATTCGACGAGTGTGCTACCGTCCTAGTTATGGTTGTCTCGGCGGACGAGATCAAAGAGAAAACGCATTTTCCTCTTTCGGACGCTATTTGCTATCAGAAAGAAGTGAAAAAAATTTTTTAGTATTAGTAAGGACCGCTGAACCGTCGCCCTTGACCACTTTTTTGTTTTTCCTTTTTGGAAGCCAAATAGAACCAAACAAAAAATTTAAAAAAAGAAATTTAAAAAATAAACGTTGGCGCAATTTAAATACTGTTTTCAAAACAATCTCTTTATCAAATTTAAAATATTTTGATTGGTATGTCTAAAAACAGCGGAAAAAGATCCGCACCATCTACTGGAAGAGAATCTCATTAAAAGGCCGTCCAGATTCGCCTTAATGATGGTTGGTTTTGGAGACAGGCAGAGGCTCTAGGATCTAGACCTTGTTTGATTTCTTTTTTCTCCTATATTGACAACTCACACAGAGTCAAAATATGGATTTTATCAAATAAAATGATCGGTACCAGGCTATTTATTTATTGTAAGGTTCTGAAAATGATAAATAAAACATCTTTTCCATACAATAAACATACTGGAAAATACGAAAAAAAGGTCTACCAGCCTTAACACATGAAATATTTCGATTGCTCCGCGATACACAAGAAAATAGGAATCCACGGATTTCCGAAACAGTTGTCCCGCATTAATAAATTGGTGTAGCGCGGACTGATCGAACATTTTACGTGTATGTAACAGCTTTTACTTAATTATACATTTTCACAGTTTCAAAATGTTTCTCCAGCTCATAAGATGATAACACGAAGGCCTTAAGACACTGGTTTACCCTTTTCTAGGCACAACCAGGGAACCATCGCCCGTTAGGCTCCTTTGCGCACACAAACGTCAATCTCGAGGGCCAACTGAGGTCCAGAAAGAAAGCCGCTAAGATGCTAGTAGCTGTCGTCGTGATGTTCGCCTTCTGTTACTTTCCCGTGCATTTGCTGGCAGCACTCAGGTAGGTAGATAAGCCTTTAAGTCTTCACCGCAGGCTTCGGCCTTTCTGCGCCGTCAGTTTCCTATCCTGGATTGGTGCGTTGCGTGTCCTCCCCTTGTAGGGAGGAAAACCACAAAACAAGCAAGAGGAATTGCGTGTACCGGGCTTTGGGACGTTTCGGAAGCAGATTAAGTTAATGCGGTCGGACTGAAATTTCGCGACCGTAAATGTCGTTAGTAATTTGGTTTGTAGATCGACTACTATTTTCCTATTAGAAATTCGGTAGAAGTTTAAGAAAAGACTTGGGGAAAAATCGACTGTTTAATAGTATGCAGAAAAAACAATGACAGATTTAGCGATGGATTAAATTTTATGACTTTGGGGTGACTTAAAATTTGGAGAGTGGATTTACAACTTAAGATATTATTGCTTAAAGGTGTTCGATATATAATAATGCTCAAAAGTTCTGCAAGTGTTTACATAGTTCTCTTTCAAATGCGGGACTTCAAGTTATTTAATAACACTCAAAAAAAAACAAAGACAATAAATGTACCGAGGTAATAAATTACATCGTCATTATTCACAGTACTTAAATAAAAATTCAGGAAATTTTACTTTTTTGAAAGCAAGAATTAAAATACGTTAATCACTTCGTATTTCCAATATCACTTGGGGTAAAATCACTAATTTCCGCAACAACCTCATCTCCTACACAGATAAAAATACGGAATTGAATCTAACACCGTTTTAACTCTTTTCCGGTGTTCCCTCGCGACCATCCGTTCAAGGAGCCTTCATTTCGGAATTAAATGTTTTGCTACTAAACGGATAGAATATAGAGATAATTTTGCTTTCTATAGGAGAAAGCACATCTTTAACCGAGGCAACCTAATCCGTTAAGGACCAATTTGTCTCTCGTATGCAGTTTTACTGTTTTGCAATAAATGTAAAAGTTCCCGAAATGGAGAAATTTTAACTCCTACTGCTGTTATTAAAATGAATAACGGATGTTGTTTCCCCCATATGTATGTAATACTGCTATCGTATCAGATAAAATTATCTCCTATTATGCAAGTAAGTCCACGTGGAAATAATTAATTAAAATGTTTAGGGAAACAGTTACGATTTGGAGAACAAATCTTCCCAATCGGAGGTATCCTTTCCTTTTTTGGCGTTGAGGTATTAGAAATAGAAACATCTGTTAAGTAAACAAATTATCACCTCCGTGAAGGAGAAAATATAATGCAATGTTAGGGATATTTGTTCACATTTAGGACTTAAATACGGTAGTGAGGGGAGGAAAAACGGAGATTATTTCTTCCTTGAAAATCGTGTTAGAAAGTGGAGTAAATTCAATCTCTCCGTTCTGGTTGAGATTTTGTATAAAACCGAGGAAATACTTTCTGTTTTCAGCTATGGCAACTCCTTTTTGGAACCAAATATTTCCAAAACGGAGACTCCCTATTTCACTCCGTCAATTTTTTACCTGTGTAAGGCGTTCTGTTTGGAATTAGATCCCGAAAATCCTTGTTTACTCATTGATTGAAATTTCGCTGATGGTGAAAATGCGGATAGTATGATATCAGAATATAAATTCTTCTTGTACCTCCTGCACATAACTACAGTGATGACCTGTTGTTATAGCGTTTTCTTTGAAATTATCCTACACTGAAAAAACGTACGTCGTAAAATTCCATAATATAACGTTGGCAATTTTGTAACCAACGTTATGTTATGCAGGGCCGCCGCGTGCTGGTGGCAACGCACATGAGCAGAAGCTCCAAGGGGCAGCATTTTGATTGGATGTGATAAAAAACATTTAGTATGCCATACCTTTGATGAAATTAGGGAATTAAAGATTATAATAGGATATATGTATGTCGTGTTCTATATAAAGTCGTACGTAGAGAGAAAAGATTGTTTAAAACAAGGAGATATTTCTTTGCCGCTATTTAAAAGAAACATTTCTTTCATTCTGTGCATATATATTAAACTGAAAAAAGTGAAATAATCGATACCAGGCTATTTATCGATTAATTTATTTATCCAGATATTTCTTTGCCGCTATTTATAAGAATCATTTCTTTCATTCTATGTATATACAGGTTATTATTGTACAGTACGAAATAAAGAAAAGGGGGTGAAAGATATACATGAGCAATGTCTACATACAAAAAATTGCGGTTCTAAGTACACGTAGTGCCCAAAAAATGATGTTTCTTTATTCGAGTCCGGCTCTGACTTAATTAGCATACCGGTGAATCACCGGTCGTCGCTATACTTTGAACGTTGTGATTTACTTTTAGTATGCACTTGCTACACTCGCGGTGGATGCGTGCGTTTGCAATGGCAACGTATAGATTTGAAACACGCAACATAAAGTTAACAATCATACATTAGTTTTATTGCAAACAAGTTTATTTTAAAACAAATTTGACCTTTAAAATGTGCTACAGTTTTACGTGATATACGAGTTCATGGCAAAAGCACATCACAATAAAAACAATCACCTGAATGCTTTCTTTGTATTCTGGTGTTTCCGTCTTATCTCAGTTAAATCTTATGTAAATAACATCTGCTTTGAATGAATTCACTATGTGTAGCATTTAATTTTTTCCATGTTTACTTACAGATGGTTGAAATTCGTTTCCTATCAGATTTATGTGTATACATACGGTAAACACAGATGTGGGCCGTCTTTAATAGAATCGCATTTTTTTATATTTAGCCATTTCTCGTATATATCTTTCACCCCTTTTTTTTATTTCGTACCATACAATAATAACCCTCCATATGTATTAAACTGGCAAAACATTCCTTTAAGGAAAGATCAGTAAAATAATGCAAAACCGTCATTTAATATTGTTTTAGAATATGTCGAGCAAGTTACTCAAGAATTAAGATCAAAATTTTGAAAACATTATTAATGAATTCAGTAAAGGCGATGGTAGATATTTTAGGTGTAATCCAGTTTTTTCCAGATATTCGCCAGGGAAAAAAAAAGAATGTTTGATGTTGAAGGGAACAATGAATCTTCGATTAATGCTAAAGATAATTTTGAAATACATTTCTTTTTTTGCAATACTAGACGGTACTCCATCATCCCTGAGTGAAAGTTTATAATATTAAAAGATAATCATGAAATATTTAAAACCATCCATAATATCAATGTACTTCAAACAGTGGAAAGCATATTTTAAAACACTGTATATATTTACACTTAAAATTAACCTGCAGCAGAAAAAAGAAAAAAGTGGTCATGATATTACTCAAATCTGTACAGGCTTTCATAAAAAAAAAAGATATATGTCCCCAGTGATGTTTTAAATTTTTTATACGAGAATAATTTACAAAAGGTATTTCCAAATACATCAGTTGTTTTAACCTTTCGGGGCGGGAAGTGAATAGAGTTGGATAAATTTGTCTTACCTACCAGACGAGAAACGACTCGAAGCATCAGCTTTCAAATCGCGTCCTTACATATGATGTACAGTTAAGTGTACAATGATGTGTAAATTATTTCAAACACACATGTTCAGTACATGTATTTCTTTTATTTCATTTTCAGCTTCTAATCCCTCAGAGAAATAGATTAACGTGCGTGATTTATGTAGTTGAACATCTTTCTCAAATTAAATGCGAATCCAAGCTCTACAAAATCTACGATTGCTTATGCAACCGAAGCTACAAGTACTCTATACCTAGTGATATGTGATTCACAATTGTGCCTCAATGATTTTTAAATAACATTTAAGTGTGCTCTATTTTCGGTTGCATAAATAATCAAGAATTTATTGGGCTTAGACTTGCATTTAATTTGAGAAAGATAGTACATAGTAAGTCACTATTTCCTTTAACTTTCTAATGTTCACATACAGAATATGAGAAACATATCTTGTTTTAACAAAATTTCAGAACAAGTTGTTTGTAATGGTAAATATTGCTAGGGGTTGCCAATCACACTGTTTACATTTATATTAATATACACTTAGGAATATTTCTAACAAGGCCTAATTATCGTCAATAGTATCATTTGTAAGTAGTTATATTTATTATGTTTATACAATAATATTTTCTCTACACAGCAGTGGCGGCTGCTGCATACGTCACAAGTGGGGCCAATACAATGATTGAAGTTCGGGTGCTATCGTCTGAAATACCAACATGTTACGAACTTATACGAAGAAATTAGATCATTGTAATGGCCCTTGAAAAACGTAAGCACCAGCTGCCGCTGCTACGCAGTATTATATTTAAAGAATTAGGAAATACCTGCAAAAAAATCATCAATTATTTCTAATGCTTCGCATTGCACTGTATGTATGTATTCATATATTACAACGTATAAAGTTATCCAAAATTGTTTTCTTTTGTACATGTAGGTAACTAGGTACAGTGTAAGTGGTTAGTTAAGTTCTTGTTTCCTTTCCTTTTCTCTTAAATAAATTATGATACATAAGTTAGGATTAAACATTTCTTTTTATTACCTTAACTAACTTTTAGAATGGGGCAGTTTTTTAAGGATTTGCAAAGGGCGGCTCGTATCTACGCGGCGGCTTTGATGTTATGGAATTTTTGAAAATTACATTGATTGAAATCTGCGTAGTAACAACTAGTAACTATAAAGGAAAGTTTACAGGGGGAAAATTATACAAATTTGTATGCGCTTTTACATTGTAATATTGCGGAGTAACTGTTTCTTCACGTGCTAAATTACCTGTGAACGGAAACGAATAACGATTTTATTATAAAAAAAACAATACGTTTTACAGTTATTTTGCGCTACATAAAATGTTATTAGAAACATTTGAACAAATTCTTGTGCGTTTTTAAGGATTTTGATGTAATTTTCCCATTGTTTGTGCCGAACTGGGATATATTAGGATGCAGACCTTAGAATTAAAAAGATCTGAAGTATGTATGGCTACATTTCGTTGATCGGTATAAAATATGAATGGGAAAAAATGTTTATGTTTGGTAAACAAATAAATAAATCGATATAAAATTTTATAAGAAAATTAAACATACTTAAATGCATAAGTAATGTACTTGCTCTTGTAAAAAGCATGATTAAATTCTTTAAATTTGTTAAAAAAATTGAAAAGCATTGTTCTTATCAATTTTTTTTTTTTCAACTTTGACCCGCCATTTGAATGAAATTGTAGCACATATATTAATTAATTCAGCTCAAGAAAAAAAAATAGTAATTATATTTTATCTTAGTTTTTCAAAAGTCTTATATATAATGATAAGTAAAGATCTCGGCCCCCAAGTTACATACATCTTCTATATCAATAGCTTTATCAAATTGTGTTGATGATTGACTACAATTTATTTAAACCAAATTGAGTCAGAATTATCCGTATGCCTCGCAAATGTATTTCATTTCATTATACTTAAGAATATTTGCTGGCCAACTGTCTTCATTGCTGTACAAATGCGACATATTGCGGAAATCTAAACACGAAAAATCCATCTCAACGATCTCCACAAAAAATCATCATTTAGATTTATGTATGTCGGCAAGCAGGCAAACGAGAGGTTGACAGAGACAAAGCGGCATAATTCCTTTCATTGTGGTGACGCGGTCCATTTTTTTTTTCATTTACACTTAAAAACCTCGTGTGCTGAAAACTTATAAAAGACAAAGTTATTTTTTATATATTTTATATTTAACTACACTGAAAACGGCATTCCGGTACAGATAACATTCAATCGAATAACCAATTATCGGCGCCGTAATTTTAAGTAGAGAATTAAAATTACAGAAAACCTTAATTTTCAAAAGTAAAATTCAAGCTTAAGGGCGGAAAAAAAGTGGTGCGAAAAATGGATTTTTAATTTTCTAAGTTTCTTGAAAAATGCATTATTTAATTAGGTGTGTTTTAAGTTATGAAATGAATCTCTATTAACCAGTAATTGGAATGAAGAAATTACGAAAGGATCTGTAACATGAGAAGAAATCCGTTGAAGAGTGTCATTATGATTGTTACATTTCGTACATTATGTGTGTGTAACGAAATTTTAAAAATATTCACTCATTTGTGAGAAACTCAAGAAAATGGATTTTGTAAAACAACCGGCCATATTGTAAAATTTATGATTCCATGTTTCTCGTAGAAGTAGCACTTTGTTCAAATATGACGCCACAGAATTAATATTATCCATGTTGTTGAATGTATGACCTGTACCTATCATGGGTGGTAAACGCTTGATTGTATTTTTGTTTTGTGTTCATTTACCCTTAAAACTTTCTTACAAATTAGTATCTGTAGAATGAATTGCACTAGTTAACAGCATGGCAAATTTCAGCAGCTATTGGTCGTAGTGGGATTTCTGTTATGTGGACTTTTGATGTGAAAGTTTGAAATGTTGAATAAAAAAAAATATTAACGAGCCAAACATCACATTATAATCCATCAACAATCTGAAATAGTTATAACAAAAATATTCAAAAGCAGTAAAACATACATTCCAAAAATATTAGCGATAGTGGCGGCTCGTGACAATATTGTAAGGTAGAGCCAATATCAGATTTTGTTAATTTTACTAAGTTTTGAATTAGTTTATCTCAGCTTGCAGTAATTTATTGACTCGTTTATTGCTAACTATGATAATACCGACATCAAAAATTTAATGTAGCCAGATTTAAAAGCCATATTAAAATGAACAATACATTAAGTTCTCATCAGGATTACTTATCTACCTAAATGTAAATACTAACGTATTTCCTTCAGAATGGCATATATTTAGTTTTTAAACTGCACGTACATACATAGGTCACTTGTTTACATTATCCCCCCTAACTAATGCAAAATTATTCAGGAGTTTTTGTGATTTTATATCGACGAAAACATAACACAACACAGAACACATGAGTTATTTAAGCGAAGATCGTCGAGTAAAATATAATGGATATTTTAAGCATAAGCGTATTTCTTACGAAGAATGAGGATACAATTTTTATTTTCTTTGTTTGTTTACCTAAGAAAATAGCTTGTTTTTTTTACTTAAAACACTATTATGACGTACTTTTCAGGAGTAACTCCCTTATTATATTTATTATTTCATTTTCATAATTTTTACCCTAAGAAAGGTATGAATGGTAGTTCATTTTGATTTTAAATACTATAGTTATTAATTTGCGATGTCATTCTAGAATAATATTACACTTTATTACTATAATTAATAAATATTCTTGAATCCAGTTTTTATTGCGGGGAAGTGTCTAAACCAAAGTCCGTATATGACTGTCCAACGTATTCTACTTTCATATAGTCGATCTTCGACAGCCGTCTGCCTACATGCTTGCCTACCGTGATAGTGGGAGACCCTTACCCACAGTACCGACCACTCGATCAACTAGCGGGCAGCGAGCCAAGACGCACTGGCCCCACTTCAATGTATTTTTTGCGTATACTGCGACTATCTCTCCTCTGCTAGCTCCGCGCGGAGACCTACAAACGTCTGACATCGGTGCCAATCTAGACGTGGCTCCAGTTTGCCGCTTGTCTGCATATTTCTCGGGATTTTTACAGAAAATAAAAGCTTTTGAATGACTAACTTGTGATTTGCAATGGTGCGGCCATGGCCCCGTAGCTCTTTAAGAGAAGCCGCCCCTGATTAGCGATAGCGGAAACATATACATACAAAAGTACGTTCATTAAAAGTAGCATAAAGAGCAAGCTACCAAAATATGGTTGAATACATCATAATTAAACTATAGTGCGAATTCACGAGTTGCTCGAGAATTTTCAATAAACTAAGTTGATATGAACGTAACCGCTTTTCAGTAAATACTCCCCAATTGGTGTCAATTTTCTTAGAATGGTTTGAATCTGTGAATAATCTAGTACTGCGTAAATACATATATTTCCCTCGAAATATATGATTTACTCAGGCGAGTAATCCCGTAGAATTCCAAACAATTTTCATCCCTCCAAATACCATAATATACGATCCTCGTTATCCGCACTAAATACTAATTTTCAAGGATTTGTGTATGTGCTACATTAGGATTTAATTTTGCACCACATATCACGCCGTACGCCTAACGCTAGTAAGCTATCCACAACTTCTATGAAGAGTGGAATATTTTTCACGAGCCAATAAATGTACCTGGTACCGATTGAAAGCTTTACACCGCTAATATCTAGGGAATTTTTTGTTTGATTGACAGGCGTAAGGGTATTTAAAGGAACGAGTAGGGATGCAGAGTGTAAATAACACGAATACCGAAGTCAGAAGCAACTAACACAAATATGTTATCCGTTTCAATGAATCCCATGTATGTACTTGAACTACGCACCTCTAAAATCATTCAAATCCTTTAGTTTCTGGAGCTCTGCAAACGGAATCGATAATGGTGGGAAAGTTGGGATAACGAATGAACTTCTGGAAAGCGGAATAGATTATTTGTGTTCGCAAAAGTTTAGTATCCCGCAATCCGGGAATGTAACACTGAGGTTTTAGAAGTAACAGTTTCAACATAATTTGGATAAGCGAAAGTAAAACAAAAAACTTCTACACTTATTCCATTTAAGAAAATATGGGAATGTGGTTATATCAACTACGCGGTCACGAGTATTCAAGTAACAATCTGTAGTATCGCTATTTGTGTTTGGAGTAATTTTATCATTGTAAGTTCATAAAAAAAATAAACGAAACTGATTTTTACTTTTGAAAAGGATAATATAAAAAAATCAAGAGATATAACAATAAAGTAATACCTTTAACTTAAAATTTGTATTTCATATTTTAAAACCAGCAAAGAAATAAAGAAAATATTCCACACTGAACAACACCTAAAAAAAAATGTGATAAAATTACCCCAAAAATAGATGGCAACTGGGCTACCGCCTATTTTTGGGGTAAATTTACACCTATAGGGGATTTTTCACATGCTTGTGGAATATTCCTTGAAAGTGTGGTAATTTTCCCTGGTAAATTTACTCCTCTAAAGTAATATTCCCTAATGGAATGGAATAATTTCAGGTAGATTTACCACACCTTCAAGGAATATTCCACCAGTATGTGAAAAATTCCCTATAGGTGTAAATTTACCCCAAAAATAGGCGGTAGCCCAGTTGCCATCTATTTTTGGGGTAATTTTTACACTTTTTTTTTAATGTATAGATTAGAGTAACAACAAAGAAATTAGAAATAATTGATTATTAGGTTATTTTATCATCCAGAAATATTAAGTTTCAGTTATCTAATAACATGTTTAGGTATGTCATTTAGAACTTAATGCAGATTCTCCACTTAAATATTCAAAATATACCATTTATAATCTTAGATTTAATTTTCTTAATTTTAATTTTTCTGAAAGATATATTAATTAGTTGGATTACAGAGAGGTTACAATAATTTCAATAAATTTTTAAATTCAATAAGCAATGCTTTAAAGAGTAAACATTTTGGGAGAAAGGTCGATAAGAAAAGCCAATAGGTACTAAGAATTGGTTGTATTCATAATACAAAGATCTAGTTGAATGTAACCATAAAATAAATTTTGACTAACAAAATACATTAAAAAATCTTATCAATTTGAGTTTGGATTTGGAGCTTTTTTTATTTTTGTTGCCCTGTTCAGGGTATATTTAAAAAAAAATACCTCTGCGGAACTTCTAATGTGTTAGAAGCCTCTTTTGCGTACTGCAAATGAAATTAAAATATGCCGCCATCATTTGTTGTAATGAGAACGAAATGAATCTGTTGGGTCTAATAACTGTCTTTCTACATTAAAGAATGCGACTTCACATTTCCTAGAAAAGAAAAATAAATGTAAAAAGCATATGAATAAATATATTTTTATTAATACCTTCTTCCAAATATTATCAACGGTGTATTCACCTCAATTTCTTCAAGTTTAGATTTATCCTGAAAATTTTAATAAATTTAGCATTTAAAAATATATTGTATGTAGATAATAGTGCTGCGAATCGAAGCCTCTTTAGTGAAACCGGGGTTTGGATGCAGTGATTAATCGTCTTTAAAATTGTTAACCGGTAAAACCGGTTTTCAAAATCAAACCGGTTTTTAAAAGCAGATTATTGCGCCTTAAATAGGTTTTTCGAATTTAAAAGACATAGCACTTTTAAAAAAGTAATACGTATTGTTTTTAGTTTGAAACTGGTTTTGAAAATCGATTTTAAAAACTGAATTTTGAAAACCAATTTTTACTAAAAATCGATTAACCGGTTTTTGATATCTGGCGATTACCGCAATACTAGTATATACATAAATAATGTTGTGATTAACTATTGAACTCAAATTTGCCGTCCTGCGGTCTTGCACATTTGCATGTATACGTGCTTAATACCTACTTTACTTTTGTCATTAAATCCTAGAGTAAAACCAAAATAGTCTCTTCCTTACTTTACTTGTATCATCTTAACAACTTAACAACGAAAACATAGCCTCCAATAACGGCAAGACACTAGTCGTTTTATATTTTCAAATGTTTAATGAAAGAGAAAAAAAAGAATTGACTACTTCAAAACCAAGACTTTCTGTTGTTTAAATTGAAAAGTTTGATACGGTAGTTTCCTGCGTGTCACTTGCACGTTGAAAACTTTAAATAAATGTATCATATCTTGTAGCAACAATACCGCCAAATGCTATTGAGGTTAAGTTCCCAGTATATCATATTAGATATCCATACGCAGGTGTATGTCTATTATTTATGTGTGCTGTCATAGCTAAGTACATGGTAATCATCTCAATACATAATTAATGTAAAATGAACTTACCTCAATCTTTATTTGCAAGACAAAATGAAAACACACCATTTACATTTATGCGTTGAAGCCATCAGTGTAGATGCCGCACTTGTATTCAAACTGCGTACCTCAAACGCTTGCGCGTTGTATAGTCGACGGCTATGTAATGCATTCTCGTAACGGATTTAATTTTTGATCAAGCGACACAATGTAATACAATGTTAAAAAAAACATTTTGTGTCCCAATCAAATAACAGATGCATATATATAATATATATAATCAGAATTTCATGCCCCTTGTATTGTCCATATTGTATTTTTACCAACATAAAGGGGTAATATTCCACGAAATATGTTAGTTTTCCTTGCTCCTAAGCAAATTTCCCCAAAAATTACTTCATTTATTGAAGTATTTTTCCATCAAAGTCGGTTTACCAGACAAAATTACATCTAATTTGTGGTAATCTGATGTTTACCCTCTTTTTGGTGTAATTTTACCTTATATTTTATATGTTTTTTCACATACCAGTGAGGTAAATTTACCATCATTTTTAGAGTGAATTTATTTTTTATGTCGGCAATGTTGATATCGTAAATCTGGCGACAATATACTATCTGTTGTTTAAAGCTGCTGAAGTTAATTTAACACCTGTTTAAAGTAGATGGTATTAAAGCATTATTTCTTTTCTATTGAGTTAGAAAAATACAAATATTAAAAAATGTTTGCGCGGTTTAACATAATTATATCGACGATATATTCAATAAGTAGTATTTACTCCAAAACTTAAAGTCTATGAAAAATAAATTAACATTCATTAATAAAATAACTAAACACTGCTAAAAACACTTATTAAACTAATTCACTTAAAATACTACGACTTATTTAAACTGCTACCGGTTTAAACTGATTTATTTCCACCACTTGCTCGCTCGCTTCGACTTTTCACTAATCGTTTTCCGACACAGACTGACTTGACACGCTGGCGCCGGTGTTTATATTTGCCGCGCTGAACTTCGGAGAAATCTACATATTTCTTGAATGTTCTAGTGGACTCACGCTAGAAATCTCCACTGCGAATTAACGCATCCTTACACTAGCGTTCCTATAAACCGTCTCGTGACTAAGAGGAGCCGCCATCTGCCGGCATAGCGGGAAACCCCAAATTACAAATTTAAAAATAGGTGGACGTATTACAATATGTATTTTCTCAAGTAGCACCAGAACGTTCCTGCAACATACCAGGAATGTGTGCCGAGAATGTTTAAATATTCAAGAGAATTGCTCGAAAACGCCTAATGTATTCTGAGAACGTTCTAAGCACGTTGATGGTAGAATGGACTGCTTATTTTAAGAATATTCGTACAATATTCATACCAGCATGTTCGCGAATATTCTTTGATTGTTCAGTAATATTCTTAATGGGAAATAATAATATCCGAGAACCGGATAGTAGATCCGAATCCTAGGATCTGGATATCTGGATCTCGATTTTATCGGAGAGTAACAACACTATCCAAGACAGTACACACTTTGAAACACCTTACCACAAATTTCACTACACTGAACGCACATCATCAGCGGTGTGTGTAACTTTTTTTTTTTAATATACTGCTGTGTATTAATTGAAGTAAATAAGAATACTGAACTGATTTTTAAAAATGAAAAAGAAAAAAGTATTAGCTAGGACAAATGCTAGAATTTTACAAGAAATGAAAAAGCTAAATGAAAGAGCAACGCTTCTACTCACCCAAACGAGGTGATAGAAAAATAAAAAAGATACAGCAAAATAGGAAAACCGAAAAATTAACTCGTTAAAAATAAACGCGAGAAAAACTAAAATAAATCTTCCTAAACAAAAAACAATAATTGATCCTATATCTACAAATAAATAGTCCTTGATTGACTATATAAAAGAAAATTAAATTTTACAAAACAAAATGAATATGAAAATGGCAACAATGATTTAAGAAATATACACGTCTACTCACGTCAATAGTCGAACAAGGAACTCCTTTCACAAAATGCTACAATTGTTTTTCTGACAAAAACCGCTCTCTCAAAAAAATCGTACAGCCCAGACGTATAAAATTACAACGACAATATTAAATAGAATACACATTAAATAAGCACAAGCGAACAGTAGGCATTTGAATGACTGGATTAATTAAAAAAAAAATCTTAACACTACATAATTAAAATCATTCAGTAAACTCTTAAACTAAACTTATGCAAAATAAAACAAAATTGTGAAAATTCTCGGTAAATTGAAAATCACCTGAATAAACGAATAAATCAACAACCATAATATGCAACTTAAAATACACTCAGCGAAAAATGGGTTGTGCAAACCACAGCAATACGCACATGTAAATGAAATAAGTGTCAGTAAAAATCTTCCGATTCATTGTTAACAAGAAGCTATAAATATAAAAATACTAGAATGCACATTTTTGTATATATTTCATCGAAGTAGCAACCCAAGAAATACCAAACGGAGTTAGATAGATCTAAACACAAAGAAGAGAAATATGAAAACTTTTCTCTGATAATAACCACCAGGTCGATGCGATAAATCTGAAACTAGGAGCCCGCTATTTTACCTAGAGTGTAGCATGTTTGCGTCAGATTATAATGTATTATTTTACGTCTTGATGCTGCTAGCGACTACAAAATTAGAGCATAAAGTAAAGAAAATAATTGGTTACCGTCTTGGTTACAAGCATGTGGTATATGAGATCATATTTGCTCATTAAAATCGGATGCAAATAAATGAGATATCCAACTATAAGTTATGTATGTATAGCAAACAAGAAGTGTATTTAGATAATATGTCTCTGGACGTTTGTATGATTTTAAATTGGCTTGTTTCCATAAACGTATTAGGTATTAGGGGGTTTAAGCATGACACATATTAAAGCAAATGTTAAATTTAGCATACGTATATTGTTGAATGTCGTAACTCGGTTGACAAACTTTAGTTTAAGCAAACATTCACTGTACAAGTCGTCTAAATATATTGCATATATTTAAATGACTGAATTCTGAATTTGCCTGGAATATTCGAATATTTTGATACAACAGAAATTGTTTAATATAGTACATGAATTCGCGGCACTTACCAGATATTTATTTGTAATGTATGTCGTTTTTTTTCACGTATGCGTATTTAGTTTCGTTAAGTGATAAGGAAAAATAAAACTCAACATTTTTAAATGCATAAACGTTGTCTCTAATTCTCTATTGTATGTAGGTACATATAATTAAAATAATATCCTCAATAATAAAAAAAAACGGCTTATTTGAGCAAGTTGTATTAGTCACTGGATTATAACATTTTACTTAAAGCGACTTTTCGACAAACATATGTCCTTTTCAAGTTCCGTAAAAATGTTATAAGTGAACGTCCTTGAAAAAGACATATGTTTGTCGAAACGTCGCTTTAATTAAAATGTTATAATCCAGTGACTAATACAACTTGCTCAAATAAGCCGTTTTTTATTTATTGCTGAATTAAATACAGAGCGATCCATACTTACATAATATCCTCATATTATTACAAAGAATTTGGAGCAAGACACATGCAACATGTGCAACTGTGTAACAACGGTAACGCCGTGGTCTCTGGCAGTCAAACGGTAACAATTTTTAAAATGTTGTTTATTAGAATATATGTAGGTGGATTAGAATACAATTTAAAAATAATATGCAATTTACAGAGTGCTGCAAAACTTAGCAGTGCATCAAAGTTTGCGTCCCCTGTTTCGACGTCTATTTTGTCGTCATGGTGCAAAGAAGGCAACATAAATACTTTTTTCTCCTTTTGGGCACATACGATAACAATGTTATATTCGGCTGAAAACCAAATATTGAGATGGCAACGGGCCTTCGTTTAATATTAAGTAGTTGGTGTGGTATCTCTCGTTTATTCTTCTTTTAAGTGCAAACAGCTGTTAATTTGTAATCCTTTAGTAATTTGAGTACAACATAGTAGCTTGCAAACCAATTATTAAATGTCACATTGCGTTTTGTACCTTTGAGGGGAGAAACAAGGCGTAAACGATGCCTTCGAGTTTATTACTTTTTCGGCATGACCCAGGTGGTTGTTCGCCTACATACACTTCTTTATTCAGTACATAAAAGGAACGGCTATTCACTAATGCAAATATTTTAATACCTAAAGCACGCCTTTCATTTTTATACTACGCATTGTCAAATCGTAAGCAAGATAAAATAATTTGAAATCACTTTAACGGTAGCGTAATCCAATTGCAACCTTTAGCTCAATCAAAGTAATTTCTTTCTACAGATACTTGTCTAAATAACTGGTAAATTTCTCAGCAATTTTCGTAATGGTATATTTCAAAACTATGATCTATAAATAGTTCCCAACAACTAGGGTTGCCATACGCTCGTATTTTCTACGGACAATACGTATTTTGTAAGCCTTGTCCGTAGATTATAAACTGTCCGTAGTTTGTACGTATTTCTGCAAGGCGTCCGTATTTTTTTTTTTTTTCTAGTTTCCAATTTGTCGTACTCAAGTCGTACTTTTGTCATTTTATAGTTATTTTAGCATTCAAACTTTCGTATGATGTGCGTTAACATTGCATTTCCAGTAGCATCACGTCTGAAGAGATATACCTATATCTATATTTTTATATAATAATATTAATAATTAAACAACAGGTCTCAAGTGAATATTGAAGAACATTTCACGGAAATGTTAATTGATATGGTGCACTGGCCGTATTTTTGCTTTTGAAAATATGGCGACCCTACCAACAACTCAAGTGTGTTTCAGCATATCTTGCTTCACCTTTCACTCCAGGCAAAGACGTAATAATGTTTTCAGAACGTGTTCTTGCTGTTCGTTCATCTAGTTTATTTGTTTGTCCTTACCAATAAACCTCGTCGCATTCTTTTCATCCCCATCCTCTTCTGTTTCATTTAGATTGACTTCATCAATATCTTGTTCGGTATCAGAGCCTTCAGATTCTTCATCCACATTGTCTGGCAATGCATTTTCCGACTCTGAATCTAGTGCTTCTTGTTCTTCAACCTCACTCCACAGCATTGACCGAGCTTGCTCCGGTTTGTTTGACATTCTGGACGAAATAAATTTAATCAAGCTAATATATTAACATAACTTAGATGTAAACAACTTACTTCCAACTGTTGTACTAGCAGTTGTAACCATAAATATACCATAAAAGTTCATTAAACGCAATAATACAATTCAGTAAAAAATAATAAAGTACACTGGGGTATAAATGTTAATAAAATCCTAACGAATACAGTACACTGGGGTATGTGATACTCATACGTGACTCCAATACTAATGATACAATAGAACTGCTCCTGGATCACGATACTCGAAACTCGATTCGAATTCGCCATTAACAATACTCGATTTCACGAATCCATTCGATTCGTAACACTCGATTGCCAGGGAGCTACCGAGTTGTAATGGCGGCGCATGAGATCGTGCAATTCGTAACTCTCCCTCTTTTCTAATTCATTATTCGGATGTATTATGTATATAAAGTGATCGGTAAAGACTGTTGGTAAAAGTCCAACGCGTTTGTTCCTATAATCAGGTACAATTTCAATATTTGGAGATAACTCAACACATTCAACAGTTATTACTAGATAATGTTATTAGAACGAATATTAAAATTATTAATTATAGAACATGTAGCAAACAAAATGCTGCCAGTTTTTAGGGAGCATATCCTTCAGCGGCGTAGGTATCTGTAGAATTTACGATTGCAAAGGGAAAGGAGATCTATGAGGGAAAGACAAAATCCATTTATGTTACCCAGATAATAAATTTATTTAATTATTTAGACTTAATAACAAATATATTGCTGCAACATTTACTACTAGGTATAACAACTATACTCACTTTGATAAAGTGATGCAAAAAAAAAATAATTCACTTTTCTCTGACAATAAGTAAAAGAGTACGTAATAATAAAAAAAAATAAAAAAAAAATAAGAATTTGTCAAAGTAATCAACGTTGCGGAAAAAACGTCAAGTTTACACTCACTTGCTTCAAATTCTATATCTTTCATTTGAACTAATTCCGCAGTAAAGTAGATCCTTTGTTTCCAAAACACGATGATAACACCGACCTTAAACGAAATTAATTCGATCGAGTATTGTGAGTACTTTCAGGTATGTGAATCGACTCGATCCTCGATAAAAGTCGATCGTATATCGTGATCCCGGGGCTGATCGAATCATTCTGAGCGGTTTATTAGTATATACTGTGGAGCTACTAAGGGCTACGCACCTGTGATAATACAGTTGTCTGAACAGCAGGCTGTTATAGCTAAACTTCGGTATCGGATACCCCAAAGTACTAACTCCCCATGCCTAATTTTATAGTTTTTTTGCAACATTGCATTTTTTAAACAAATTGAAATATCCCATACAATATCAAATTTAAGCACAGGAAACCTTAAATAAAAGTAATCTAGTTTTAGAGTACACTTCAAAAATACCATAAAATACAGGGTGTTCCATTAATAAGAAACATAACTTTGATACACTGATAAGTTTTGGACCATACTATTTTTAAATTGTAGATCTAATCGGCCTATATGTATTCTAATATACGTTTTAAGAATTGTTACCATTTGACTACCAGAAACCACGGCGTTACCGCTGTTACACCCTGTATGTAAAGATAAAAATGTCGAATTCAATTCAAATATTTAATTTGGAAAGATATTTCAAGACAAGTTTCGGCCGTAAATGAACCATCAGGTCTTAAAAAATATGCATCGATGTATTGTAATATAAAATAAACTAAGTCATAAAATATGAAAAATATATATAAAATCTATATAAAATTAAATATACAATAAGATGTACAAACACAAAAATATATCAGTGTAGAAGTTTTAGTAGAGGTTTTATTCCTGCAGATAAAAGACCCGAAGATGGCTCATTTATAGCCGAAACAGGTTGTATAAACATACTATCATTTTAATTCGTAAGTATAGACATGAATATTTTGTTTTTTCAACACAAATTTCATTTGCTAAACCAAATATTTTTCGTATGTGTGAATTCGGCTCGTCTGTTAGCTAATCCTAGTTGCAATTTTTTCACCCATTTAATCTGACTTTGCAGTCTGAAAGTGAATACACTATAGACATTTTCTTTTTACAATGCGATCATCAATGATAAATTTTTCCATTCCTAATTCTCAAATCAAATCTGTACCCTACACCTCCAGAGTGTATTCATTCAAATTTATTTCAGAATCACGGTGAACCTAACGAACAGCGACATGAACAGAGCCCTGTCGTTGATATCACATTGGTTGTGCTATGCGAATAGCGCCGTCAATCCGATCATCTACAATTTTATGAGCGGTAAGTGGAGCGGTAAGTGAGGTGGCCTTGGAAGCCTTGAAAATTGATGATAAAGCTGGTTTTTTTAAAGCCGCGAACATTCGTTAGGTAAACGAGTGGAAAACAGAAACACATGCTATTCTTTTATTTTGTTAGTAATTTGATTTTGATTTGAATTTAGTACCTTGTTATAGAGCTTGTATACCGTATACAGATAACCGCGACCCACTGCGATAATAAAGAGTGACGTATGATAACGTAATTGATTTCACCCTTAACCGCTGTAGGTCAAACATGTGACCATGCGTCACTCTCTATTATTGCCTTCAGTCTTGGTTCTCTGTACATGCAGTCCGCAAATCTTGGTGATCGGAAACCCATTTAATTGCCCATTTCCGTTCTAATATAGGAAAATTCAGGAAGGAGTTCCGCAGGGCGTTCGACTGCTGTACTTCGAACGAGGTCAATCACGGCTACGAAATGAATAGCCTCTGTTACAAGAATACCACCAGAGAGACGGGATTCGCGTCCAACTACAGCCGTTCCTTAAGAAGGACGAACACGTGCGGCAGAACTTGGAATCAAGGCAAGAACGGAGCCAGCAGCGAGCGAAGCACACGCAGCAGTCTCATTCGAATGGATCTGTAATGGGCCTCTGCTAATGGCGGCACTCATACAATCAGCGGAAAATTATTACGGCAGTCATCGGATATCGGTAAGTAAATGGAAAAACGATATAATCTTCATATACTATAATTTTTGTATTTTCCCGTTGGCTGCCGTTGAAAATACGCTTTATTTATGAAAAGCTAAATAATTACAAATTATCCAAACCCTAAGTATTATATGGATTCCATAATAATTGAAATGTTACTATTCTAACTAAATAATTTCCCTATAATTCTTAATAACAAAAATATAATACAGTAGCCTTGAAATTATGTGAATACTGCTGTATATGAAATTATCAAAAATACGATTAGTTCACATAATCGCGTGTCTACTGTAAATCGATCAGCTATCAGTTGTTATCATATTTGCCTCTATGGAACTACTTTAGTTATCTCCCAGCATTTGCCCAGGAGTAAGGGAAAACCAAGGCAAAAACCTCACTCTGGGAGTAGGGTCTGGGAGAAGTCGCAGACATTGTTACTGATAGCCCACAAATTATTATTATCCTTCTGAATTTGAAGAGACAGCCTCTACGTCCTCTCAATTGTGACAGCCCTGCCGTTTTCAGGTAGCTGCTCCTTTTTTCACACATCATGAATTCCTAGTTGGAACAGGAAAGAAGTAATGATCTAAAGAGAAAAAAAGCACAACAGCAGTACCTATTTTAACACTCAACAACAACTTAAACATAATTATTTTAACCAATAGTAATTATTATTTATAGATTTAGATATTAAATATTTATTTATGTACCCCAACCATGCTAAAAACTATAATTTAACACTAATTAAGACCACTAAAGGGTATAAAACATTCATTCATAATTAGGTACGTACTACTCTACTAACTATCTCATCATCATGCTGTAACATATCTAGTAAAAATTCCCACCATTCGACCAATTCATCGTCTCTCTATATCATCTACCCCTTAGCTAATGCTGTAACTAACCCAGCACATTCATAATGTGAATCATTAACCCTCCCAATTCTATAGAGATATGATTTAAAATTAGCGTGACCCTTTATTCATTCTACCGCCTGACGGGACAAATTAAACCTGATTTCCCTAAAACGTGTAGTGCTACCGATAAATTTCCTAGTCCATCTCAATTTAAAGTAATATCCCACCTACCCTGTCGATCATTATCAAATTTACCCCTAATGCTTTTTTAACTACGTTAGCCGAAATTAACCCATACCGAATTATCGTACTATCCCACCTAGACACCAGCTCTTTCGTTATTTAATCCGCCACCTCATATTACCGATTGCATCCACGTGAGCCCTAGTAAAAAAAAAATTACACTCCTCTCACGCAACATATGATTGTTATTTGATTATGGTTATCATAGAAATCCTAAATAAATAGCAGTTAACCGATAAACCAGCAAAATATGGATCATAATTGTTTAGATTTAGGTTACAACTTAGAAGTGCAAATGGAAATAACCTTATTCCTGTGTAAAACGACCTGAAAGTGTCGCGACAAAATTTCTAGGAAAATTCTCACCAACATTTTTGGGATAATTTTTGTTATGATTTATGTAAATATTCTCGTACGTGTAAAACGACCCTAATATAACGTACTGCCTAATTTATTGCAACTAATTCTGCCTGAATATTATTGTAATGATCCCATAATTTAAACTTTTGATTTTATTGAAAATACAGTAGAGCGTAAATTATTGAAACAAAATGGTTATGAAGGTAGTATCTGAAATCGATTATTTGTGTATATGAATTAGTAAAAATATTCACTTACAATTAAATCAGCCGTGTAAGTCCCTGCTTACTCTCCGAAGCGCACATTTTTAGAACTCCTGGTCTTGATTAAATATGTATCACCCAAGACGGCTTTAACCTTAGTATTCTACAAAAAAGAATATTCTCATTTGTAATTAAGATTTTTTTTCTTCACGATATTAACGTTATGTAATACTTTTTTGTCTTGGTGAGAGAATTCAGATGCCTATTCAAGTTGAACATTCATTTTCCTAAATTGAGAATGTTAATTTATTGATTATCCGAAATGGTATTGTTGAGTTAAATATTCGATTTCTTAGGATTATACATATTTAGAAACCTTTTGCCCCAATTTCTTGAGACTAAATATACGATATTGTAAATTTAAATATTCTAATTACATGCATTATGTAAACTGTTTTTTTTTTTAATTAGTCGCCTCTATTAAAAAAACAATATATGTTTGTTGTCCATAATTAGGTGATACGAATATGTAATAAATAACATAAAATTGGTACTTCCTAATTTCTGTTTATTTATATACTATGAGATGACTCCAGCTACTAGTTTCAACAGTTATTGTTTGTCTTCATCAGGCATGGAATTACTTTGTTAGATATTCACCAATCAAGCATCTTAAAATGCTCTGTTGTCCATGAGCAACATGGCAACATATTAAGGCAAGGGACAAGTATAGAGAATCCTTTAATCGGCTGGAGATGACCAGGCGTACCCCTACTTCCATGGGAATTAGATTATTTAACCTGCTTCCTCGTTCTGTCAAGACTATACATGATATAAAACAATTTAACCGTTCACTGAGAGCGTTGCTGTTTGAGCACTGCATTTACTCCGTTGAGAAATTCATTGATTCAGTATCTCGTCTTAATGTGTAATTATTTGTTTAATTGTAGGTGTTTACTGTATATGGTTGTAAATTGACAATGTGTTTTCATTTTCAGTACTGACATATAATAAAGCTCTATCTATTTATCTATCTATCTATCATAGGAAAAATGTATGTGTAATATCGAAGTATTGGGTACTACTTCATGATCATTTTATTGGTAAGGGTATTAATATGTAATTTTACCACGTACTTAGTAGTATTATATATACATACAAGGTTAGTATAAAGTTCCTTTAGCACCATAACCCTCCATAACTTTGTTAGTTGATGAAATATTTTTTTAAAATTTGGTATGTATATACAGTTAAAATTTGTGAGTTTACTTACGATATCGCCATTTTGTTTACGCTTCGTGTTTGGTAGCATGTTTTTCGACTTTGGTTTTTTAATGGTACACTCTGTATATTTTTACAGTATCGGATGTAGAATGGAAAACTACGTATAGATGCATCAACATAATTTAATTTCCAGCAAAACAAAGTATTAAAAAAAAAGAAAATACTGATAGCTGAAAACTAGTTTTTTTTGAAAATAGTTTCAATTTTTGCAGTAAATGTCCAAATTGTTCTGCGTTTGCAACTTGGCAGTAATACAGTCGATCAGTCAAATATCTCAGTGAATTCTATATCACTTCTGGCGCAAATGCTATCAAACAGGAAGCGTAAACAAAATGAGGATATCATAAGTAAACTCATAAATTTTAACCAAATTTCAAAGAAATACCTTCTTAACTAACAAAGCTATGCGGCCGTTCCGGAACTTTATACTAAGCCTGTATATACTTTCAAACAAAGTGTCACGCCATTCATGATAGCTTTCTATCAACAAAGATATGTTCGAAGTTATTGCTGAGGCATAACCGACGTGAAATCATCAATCTATTCACAGTAATTAACAAAAAGAAACACAAAACCACAATCGATAAATTACACTTAACCGCAAAATTAACGCACCACTCTGACTTTTGGTTTTATTTCAAGAAATATTATATATTTTCCGATTCATTAATATTAGTTATAATAATTGTTCATTATTACGCCTTTTGTAGGTTTTTGTCTGTTATTCTTTATTTAATTTGAATAATACAGCTTTCATGAGGGGCTTGTTTTTCAAGTAATAGCCTCACTTCTAAAATAAAGTAGGCATTGTTTTTTAATTGTTTACCATTGATAAGATAACTGTCATTCGTGGAATACATATGTTTGCCATGGAACGTGCTAGACGAAATTTAAATCGTGATGAATGTGTTCAAATTGTAACTTTGTCCAATGAAGGACTAACAAATCGCGAACTTGCTAGAAGATTTGGCGTGGCTCATACAACGGTCGGTAGGGTTCTGCACAGATTTGTAGAGACCAACGATTACGCTAGACGACGTGGCCAGGCAGGCCACGAGCTACAAATGCGGTGAGGATCGATTTTTGATGCTTCGAGCACTTAGGGAACGGTTTACTACTGCACGAACCTCCAAATACAACTAAGCGCGTTCATGGCACTGCTGTTAGTCAAGATACAATAAGAAGAAGACTTTCGTACTCAAATTACGACCTCGGCAGCAGCTACTGGTCCCAGATTATCTGCAAACACCGAAGAAACAGATTGGCTTTTGCAGAAAGGCATGTGGATTGGGAAACCATCATTGGAAGCAGGTGTTATTTACGGATGAGTCACGGTTTTGCCTTGTAAGTTCTGATCGTCGTCCAAGAGTGTACAGAAGGCCAAATGAAAGATATCCGCATGTAACATTCGAGAAACCACATTATACGGAGGCGGTTCAGTAATGGTATGGGTGGAATATCTTTAACAGCTCGCACGGAACTTTTATCGTTGATGGTGGACGTCCGAATTCTGAACATATATAACAGACATTTTAGGAACTTTGTGATACCTTTTGCACGTTACATTGGCGATGGGTTCATTCTTATGCAGGATAATGCGAGGCCACATGCGGCACATATTGTTACTGAATATTTAAATTACGTTAATATTCAAATCCTCGAGTGGCCAGCCTGTAGTCCCAGACCTGAACCCAATCGAGCATTCTTTGGACATATGGACGGAGGATTAAGACGTCGGCATCCACAACCTAACAGCTTAACGACTGCGACAAGGTCTTATTCGCGTATGGACGATATCCCTCAAGAAACCATCAGATCTCTAATTGAAAGTATGCCACGACGATGTCAGCTACAATACAGCCAGAGGTGTAACACTAGTTACTGATAACCTAAATACGGTTCAAAAGAAGTTATCTTTGTGTTCGTAATAATAATCATATTTTACATGATTTTGTTAAAGAAGTCATATTTTCAGTTTTTGTTTATTTCCTAAATTCATTTAAGTCAAACTTATTGTTATTATCGAAATAATTCTGTTTGTGTATTCTATTCTTAATATGTTTTTCAAAATGTATGATAATTTTGACTGTAATTATAATAAATCGAAATATATAAGTGGTGCGTTAATTTTGCGGTTAAGTGTATATACGATGTAATAAGATGGAACATGATGGCACTTGCCTTCTCTTTAAATGGGTGACAATTTGGTAGGTAATTTCCTCCGATATTTGAATGTAGAATCACGTAGCATCCTTATTTTTCACTCAACATCTCAGACGGTGTTTAGAGTAACAGATGGTTACGCCATTGAGGATTATTGCATCCGTGCCCATTCTCGCAGCAAAAACAATAAATAAGAGCATATTTTTTTTGATATTCTTTATGTTTTAATGGTATAAATTAGCGATGAATTTGTTGAAATTATAAAACATATTTTCAGAAAAAAAAACGTTTTTGTGAAATGATTTCCTGGAGCACTGGATATCCTAAAACAGTGTATTTTCTTAATTTATAATTCATTTCAATCAGTGTATTAGTTCACAATAATATAGTATTAGGTACTTATGCTTTTATGTAGCAGACATTGATCTTTTAAATCAC
This sequence comes from Protaetia brevitarsis, assembly GCA_004143645.1. Taxonomy (NCBI): domain Eukaryota; kingdom Metazoa; phylum Arthropoda; class Insecta; order Coleoptera; family Scarabaeidae; genus Protaetia; species Protaetia brevitarsis. The sequence goes on from RXPK01000213.1 coordinate 2,047,261, forward strand.
AGTGCATGCAGAATAAAGTACGTAAAAGGACAATAATCGGTCTAGTTATTAAGATACTTAAAGGTTGAACTGATATTTGCCAATTTGATTGTCAAGATTTTTGTGTGAAAAAGAGTCAATAAGTTTTAGATCATAACATTATTTTATTTAAAAGCATTTTGTGAAAAAAATATTGTCACGTATTAGTGAAGTTCTTTTTTTCCATACTTCGCAAAGAGTAATTTCTGTCAAAAAAAAAACTATAAAATTGAATTAAAATAAAATACAAAGTTTATTCAAATTAAATTAAGGGTATCAGCATTTTCCAAAACAAAATCTACTTCAATCAACAAAATTATGAATATTATATGCTACTTTATATATACTGTACGAATATGTATTTTCATACTTACACACTTGTATATAATTCATTTTATCTTTTCAGGTGTAATAATTTGAAGGTCTTCAAACTTTCGAATCCTATTACGTTGCTAGCTCATTCTAATTCTTCAACCGAGTTTTAAATGGATGCGAAGTTGAATACCAACCGCTCAAATCTTATGCTCTAATTAAGATGATGTTTAAAGTTGGGAGAGGTAATGTATCTAGATGGAAGTTTTGTACATATGTATATTAAAACTGTATTGTAAAATATTGTAAATTATGTAAAATACTTTAATGGTAATTTTAAAGTTATGAGAGTCTAGTCTAGTGTAGAAATACTATCTACTTGTAAATTATGAAATAAGATTAATAAAATACGTTAAAAATTGTAAGGTTTTATTTTCCTCATATATATCATTATTATTATTATTCTTATAAATAAATACTCAGACATTGTATCTACAACACAAATAACATACAAAACGCAAATAATTTCTAAATTAATCTTATAGACATTACGTAAACAGAATATTAATCTTTAAAAAAATCCGCCAAAGATTATTCAGTTAATTTGCTAGTAATGGTATCAGTCCTTTTAAGTTCCGAACCACCTTTCATTGCAGATAGCCTGGACGAGGTTCTGCTTTTTGAGAATGAATCTCTCTTGTAAAGTCTAAGCATTTCTTTTCTGTTCTTTTGTTTCGATTTTTTGCAACAGCAGTCATACGATCGCTTAAATTCTTTCCGAAATTTTCCTGAAACTTCCTAACTTATAAAAATGTTAATAATATTTACATTATTAAGTATTACCGCTCATGAAATTGTATATCAGAGGATTCACTGCGCTATTCGCATAGCACAACCAATGAGAGATAAAAGAAAAAATCCTATTTCCATCGCTGTTGCTTAATCCAACCGTAATTCTGTAAAATGAAAATAATTTCTTATCAGTATATATAAGAGCTAGTACAAAATTTATTTTTCAAGCCTCCGTGGCGCAATCGGCTAGCGCGTTCGGCTGTTAACCGAAAGGTTGGTGGTTCGAGCCCACCCGGGGGCGTTATTTTTTTTTATCAAAAAGCACTCACCTCAAAACGTTGTGTATGTGTATGGGAAAATAGCATATGGCGAACATGATGACGACGCTAATCAACATTTTGGCCGCTTTCTTGCGTGAACGCAATTGTCCTTTTGTGCTAACGTTGGGTGAAACGGAAAAGGTGTAGACCTGCATACTATCCGTAATTTCTAAGTAGAAATAAGCAGTACTTCCCCATCATCCAGTTACAATAATAATAAGAAAAGCACACATACCCAGTTCGTGTTGGTTCTTCTTGGGCTTCCACAGGACATATACGATATTGCAGTAGGTAGAGGCCATCACGATCAAAGGGATCAGGTATAGAGATAACATCTTCACCAGAGTCCAGATATGATTGGTCGTCTTGGACCAGCAAGGTGTGCATTGGGTTAGCAATCGCGTTTTTATGGGATAAAAAGTTTGCTCTTGCTTTCGGTAAACTATCAACTCTGGTATATCTACGAGTTAAATTTTGAGCAGTGGGCAAAGATTCGACGCTGCAATACTTACCGAACAATAAGGCGGTTATCCATATTATTGCTATGACAGTCTTAGCCCTTCCTGTTGTGGATATGAATTTCAGTGGGAAGCATATAGCGTACCAGCGATCTATTGATATGAAGCTCAGCGTTAGGACGGACACTGTTACTGATACAGTCTGGAATAACATGAAAGAATATTAATTATATATCTTGAAATAACTGCTAAATAGCTAAATATAAACTAAGACTTATAGCATCTACTTTTTATGATACATAACGCACTTTGAGAAAATATTGATATGAAATTATGGTATTTCAATACGCGGTTGAAAAGAACCATGTAAATATAGATTACAATTTACTATTTCCTGCCAATTTCCAAATTAAATTCCAATGAGAAGCCTGAGTTAGTGCAAAGTCTTCAAACAATCTTTATTTCTTTCATATACCTTTTACGCCTCATGACATTTTTGGCTTCATACTTGTAATAGGAACAAAAAGTATAAATATAAAGAATCTGCATGAGATTTTTCTTCTGAGTGTTAAGTATAATAAATGTATAATAAATTAATATCTGAAAGCGGCTTGAAGCGTGAATATCTATTCCTTTCATAAATCTTTCACGCCTAAAGTCATGACGCCTTTGGCTTTCCACTTGTACAGTGACTATATCAAAGAAGACAAACCAAGTCCATATAAAAGCAAATTAATTTTAAAAGTCATCGATAAATGTCGCCTAGATGTCCAAATTAAGATTGGAGCTAAACCAGAAATTATTGTCATGTATCAAGTATGACAGCGCAATCTACTCAAAAATTGTTGTACCAAGCAAATCACTAGTACAGTGACTATATACTAGAAGACAAACCAAGTCCATATAAAAGCAAATTAATTTTGATAGATGTCGCTTGGATGTCCAAATCGTCCAAATTAAGATTGGAGTTAAACCAGAAATTATTGTGATGTATTAAGTATGACAGCGCAATCTACTCAAAAATAGTTGTACCAAGCAAATCACTTGTAGACATCTATTGGACATCTTGGTTTGTTTTTTTTTTTTTTCGAAATAAAACGTAATATGAATATCAACGAGTCCAACATTTAAAACCGAAAAAAGCAAAGGCTGTCTTTCCGATATTATTTACGGCGAGATAATAGTTCCACCAGTATATTTTCTTATCGGCATTCCTTTCAATGACAGATGTACGAGATCTCACAAATGCGATTAATTAAAAGGAGGGCTATGCTATAACTAAACACAGGAAAGCATTAAGTTTGTAAAATAAAAAGAAACATCAAAGGCACATCAATATACATTAAATTGTGACGTTTAATAATTTTGTTTCCTTTTTGTTTAATGCGTATTGTGTGTTAGCATATGTGTAAGTTAACTTAGCCTCCCTAACAGCCAAATTTTAATTTCCCGCCACAATTTTAATGAATTCAACGTAAAGGCTTGAAAATAACTATTAATGTAATACAAAATGGTGGGGAATTTTATGTATCAACGTTGAAGTTACTGAGAATAATTGCGGAAAATTTAAATTTGGCTATTAGGGCTGTATACACATAGTAAATTGAGAAGGGAATACATATATAAAATACACTTATCAGTATCGCCCAAAAATTATATTTTAACCACTGTTGTCGACACTTTCTTTACTAAAGAATACAGGCACTGCTAAATTTAAAATGGTTTAATATTATATGTGGTTTGAAATATATTATTAGTGTGTTGCATACAAGTTTGATATATAACGTGAATTCTTAAATAACGTCTTTTATAGTCTCTAATATACGACTCGACATTCCGCGATCAATTCTCTACTGCACTTGTGATGGACGTAATCGAATGACAAAAAAGGCATCATATTATTGACGATCATTCGATAATTCGTTTATGACCTTTGAATTATGAATAATCATTCATACTTATTTTCACTTAATAAAATAAATTTATATTACGCATGGATAGTTAATTAGAATCTGCAGAACATTGTAAATTTCTCTAATTTTAAATATAAACTATATAGCACGAACTACATCCTAATAGCCAAATTTAAATTTCCCGCCACTATTTTAAGTGACTTCAATGTAAACGCATTAAAATAACTGTTAATGTAGTACAAAATGGTAGGTAATTTTTGTTTCAACGTTGAAGTTACCAAGAATAATTGCGGGCAATTTAAAGTTGGCTATGTGGGACAAACCAACAATGGTAAACATCTTTTTTTTTAATAATAAAATAAATTCACTGTATTCTTACTTTCTACGTAACCCTAGAAAAATGGAAATGGAATACTATAATGTCCCAGTAAATCAAATTCAAATTTCCCGCAATTATTTATATCATAGTAATTTCATTACATTAAAATACGTTATAAATTAGTACCACCTATTTGTGAGTCGTACTATTATACAATTTATATAATTTAAATTCGGGTTTCTATTCTCGCTAAACATTCAGACTACCCCACCACTTTTGGCAGTGGAGATACTAGCGACATCTGGATCTGACCGCCAAACTGTTATTTTTAAGCGCAACACTTTTCCCATAAGCTTGGTTTGTCTTCTTTATATAGTCACTGCACTAGTAGACATCAATAGGATATCTTGTTTTTTTTTTTAAATAAAACGTAATATAAATATCAACGAGTACATTTAAAACCGAAAAAAGCAAAGGCTGTCTTTCCGATATTATTTACGTCGAGATAAAGTCCCACGAGTATATTTTCTTATCGGCATTCCGTTCAATGACAGATGTGCGAAATTTCACAAATGCGATTACTTAAAAGAAGGAGGGCTGCGTTATAAGTAAACACAGAAAAGCATTAAGTTTGTAAAATAAAAAGAAACATCAAAGGCACATCAATATACATTAAATTGTGACGTTTAATAATTTTGTTTCCTTTTTGTTTAATGCGTATTGTGTGTTAGCATATGTGAAGTTAACCTAGCCTCCCTAATAGCCAAATTTAAATTTCCCGCCACAATTTTAATGAACTGTATATAGTCACTGCACTTGTAACAGGAACACAAACCATAAATATATACTCTTACAGTGACCTGAATTATCGATATAAAAGCTCTGCTTTCTACTCCGAGAGGACGTAACGATCGAGTTCGATTTCTATCTAAGATTTTTGACGGAGTCGTAAAATGTTCAAATGTATTTCGAGATGACGCGCAGCGCGTGAATATTCATTTTTTTTCATTTCTAAATGCAAAATTCTAGTTTAATGTTAATTCCTTTACTCAACGCTTAAATATAGAAATAGTTTCACCATAAGTTGTAACTTCTTAGTAAGATAATCCTGTTGGAAGCTAGTGGAAAAGGTAAAAGGTTTTTATTAATTTCTATAGATTTAATGGTAATACAAGTGCATAATACGGTAGAAAAATAAAAAAATAATAATCGACTTTATCCACATAATCTTTTTATTGATAATTGATAAACTACCGGTTTTGTGCTTAGCATATTGTCAAGTTAGAGTAGTTTTTTTTTTCAAAACTTAGCCAAATTGACCCGATCTTAGTTGTTTTATACAATTTTATCATTCAATAAGTACAGATAAATTTCCTGCAATATTAAAAACTCAAACTGTAGTTCCTATATTCAAAAAGAGTGATGCAGGAGTTATCGACCATTATCGACCGATTTGTCTAATCAGTGTTTTCAGTAAACTAATTAAGATATTTCTGCTGGAAAGATTCTTGGTATTTTTAGACAAAAGCAAAATTTGATTTCCTGTCAACATGGCTACAAACTTGATCGATCCACAGAGACGGCTTTAGTGTCTTTTATTGATCGGGTGTACAAACAGATTGACAAAGGTAATATGATGATATTGTGGTCATCTTTTTTTTTTTGATATGTCTAAAGCGTTTGATTGCATTAATATTGATGTCACACTAAGAAAGCCGTATGCAGTAGGTTTTAGGAGCAATACTCTACAATGGATAGAAACATACATGAAAAACAGACGTGTAGTTGTTAAATTGAGAGATGTTGTATCTGTGCGCTATGCCATGAAATATGGTGTACCTTAGGGCTCTGTATTAGGTCCGCTTCCTTTGTTAATCTTTATTAATGATTTACCCGAACATTTCAGTGAATTTGTAACACTATGCTGACGATGCAGCAGTAACTGTTGAAGCAAATAATGGAATGGACTAATAAAAAAGTTTTGAAAGTCATAGAGCAGTTTATAAGTTGGTGTAATAAAAATCAGTTAACTTTAAGCACTAATAAAACAACATTTATTCATTTTTGCACTGGGCCCAGTTACTCCAAAATCTTTTCGGTGCAGCACAACAATGTTACACTTGAGCAGTATTAACCTCAAAGTATTTAAGTGTTTTCACTGACAATGGTTTAGCTTGGAAAAACCAGATTAATTGTGTATGTAATAAAATAAGTACTAATATTCAAATATTGTTAGATCTTCGAGATGCTGTGGATGTGAAACAGATTTTATCAATTTACTTTCCAATCTGCCTTAAGTTATGGCATTGTATTGTGGAGTGCCGGAGTAGAATGAAATCGAGTTTTTATACGCCAAAAAACGAGCGCCCATCAGAATTATTTTTAAATTAAGTCCAACTGAATTATACAGGGGTATCTTTGTGGAAAATAACATCTTAACTTTAGCCCGCGCTTTACATTTTTAACTGCATTATCTATGTTTGCATCAGACATGGTGACTTACTAATTTTGCGCGCAAATCTGTACATATGTTCGTTCGGGAAAACTTTTTTACTTATATTTATGCCCGCAAATATCTGCTCACACACTACTTCACTACGTACACTTAAGCACTTTTGCGCGTAAATCGTTCGTGCGCGCAAATTCGGTCAAATGAATACGCACCTCAATTGGCTAAAAGAAATTCGAAACAGTTTTCTGACTGATTTCACAGTATGATTGGCTCTGACCAGTTTGTGATTCCACTGCCAACACAGCTATAGTTAGGGACAATGAAAGATATTTGACTAACAATAACAAGCGAAGGTGAATCAACACTACCATGTATTAATTTTAAAATAAATTTGGCATTGGCTTCATCTCTTCTCTGAGGAAGAGGATGGAGGATACAAGCAAATATTTTAGTGTGAAGCAGGATCTCAAAAACTTTGCTGCATATCGAGAGAATAGCAATGGGCTTATGATTCTGCAGCTACCATCTTTCTTAAAAACCGGCGTTATTCTACCAATTCTCCAGCACGTAGGAAATGTATTACTTTGCAAAGCAAGGTTAAATATTTGTGTAAGCGGCTGACACAAATTGCAGATAATACTTCATCACAAGTAAAAAGACTTACATCTAGCGGTTGAGAGTTCTGAATAACAGGTGTATGTGTTGGAGTTAGGGTATATTAGGTAGGTTGAGAAGCAGCAGAGAACAATTCAGCAAAAGCTTCAACAACATCAGTAGGTTCATCCAAAGTTACATTGTTATACTTTATTTATGAAAACTAAATTATACAAATCATCCCAACCCCGTGCTCCACCTAAAACAGGTACTACACGAGGCTACCTATTCTAAGTACTATATGGATTCTATAACAATTGAAATATTTCTACTCTAACTTAACAATTTCCCTATGATTGTTAATAACAAAACTATAATACAGTAGCCTCGCGACCATATGAATACTACTTTCGTGAAATTATGAAATATGTGAAATGTGATTAGTTCACATAATCGCGAGTCTACTGTAAATCAGTCAGCTATCAGTTGTTATTACGACTTTCGTTATCTCCCAGCATTCGCCAAGGACACTGATTATATATAATATACTTATTTAAAATCAATGGCCACGGAGTAAGGGAAAACCATGGCAAAAACCTTACTCTGGGAGGATCTGGGAAGAAGTTCCAGACCTTATTACTGATAGCCGCAAATTATTATTATCCTTCTGAGTGCTGAAGAAGCAGCCTTCGCGTCTCCTTAAATTCCGGCAGCCTTGCCGTCCTCGCGTAGCTGCTCCCTTTTAAGTATATTGCAAGACACGTTCTTGTTGACAAAACATTAATTGAAAATTTTTCCAAATTAAGATTTTTTCTTAGTTTTTAATTTAATGTTATGCTCTATGTGTGTAACTCTAAGTTTTGTGTTATATTTATATAATATTTTTACTTGATTTGCTTATGTTTACTATTACATATTAGTAGAAACTCGTTTTTTATTATAAATAATAAATATTTAGTCTGGGAGTACAAATCGTCATTTATTTTTACATATATGCACTTTACTTATTAAAAACAACATACATGCTGACGTGTTCGCGCTCTTTCTCTTGATTGGCTGAAAAGCTAGGAGGTAACCTTGTATATATGTTCATGATAATCACATAAGGATTTAATCTTCTTCAATTTATTGAAGTAAAATGCTTTCAACTTCAGATGCTAAAGATATTAAGAGAAAATAAACAAATAAAAATTAATGATTAAAACCTTTTCACAAGGAAAACTAAGAAGCTATTCATTAGCGTGATCAGTGCAAGATAACAAATATTTAGTAGTAGTATTGATAAGAAGTAATAAGTATATTATTAAATAGTAGTAGCGTTAAGTAGTAATAAATATATATTAAATATAGTAGTATTAGCAAGTAGCCAGTAGTAAATAAGTAAATACAGTATTTAATAAGATGATAATAACATAATAGTATATCTACGTTCACATATGAGTTACCGTAAACCCACCTGTATATATGTATGTATGCAATGATGTCATCCGTCTGGTCTACCCTCGCATATATTTCAGACGTAAATATTTATGGTTACGTAAGTATTTTAGTATAAACAAGAGGGTAGACCTACGATAATAGAGGGGAAGGGCGAAGAGCACCACTACGAATCGTATAGTCAAATAAAGGAGTATTAGTAAAGAGTTGCCGACTATTATTATTAAACATAAAATAATTATTTAACACAAAAGAAATAATGTCATATAATTTAATACAATAAAATTGGTAAAAAGAAATCAATTGTATAGTTTTTTTAACATTCTTATTTTTCGTTATTTGTATAACATAATAACTAAACCAAGCAGTTTAGAGAATTTAGACTAATATCAATCATATCGCCATCTAGGAACACCACTTGTTGCCATCACGCATCACGCCATCAATTATTTCGTTTAGTTTACTTTAGCGAGGCTGTGGAGTGGCTTAGCCTATCATACTTACTCATTCTCGTCTATAGTATAGTTATTTCTGTTCTTCGGAAATTTTTTAAAACCCGCGTATCCGCTTTTCCGTGATTAGTGAATTGGTGTTAGCTGTGGTTAGCGGTCTGTTGTAGTCTGTTTATTTAAATTTATTTGGCTTTTGTGTGAAGATGAACAGGTACGTATACAAATATTAAATGTATAATTGTTTCAATTTACCTTTTTCTTCTTATGGAATCTTGTGTTTGGTGGAACTAATTGTAATTATCCCAAAACGTGAAAGTATAATCGGATGAGTTATCAGATCAAAACTCTCGGAATTAATAGTATATTTTTACAAAAAAAAAAATCCTCTGAGTGTACCTGTTAAGTATAATAAATGTTTAGATAAAATTATAATATTGCGTAATTAAAAAGTTCTCATATTTTTACACGTGTATTGAGAATAACTCTGTGAGTTTTCCCGCTATACATACTTTTAATATTATATTTCATTGCTTGTAACGTAACTTATTAGTACCGGCAAAATTGTAGGTGACGCATCAATTGGAAATATGGGTAAGTACAAGAAGGTAAACTTGATCGGGTTACGTCACGAGTTAGTCAAATTGTGCCTTACGTGGTTAATCCCAAATTCTTCTGTCGATAGCGTCTTGTGTCTGCTTGAATTGAGTCAGTTTTAGGTGAAAGGTAATTTGTTGCGTAACTTCTTATTTAAGTTTATTTACTGCTACAATAATTTGTATTAGAAATCTTTAGTTATATAGGTAAGTTTAAAAAGTTGATTCTTCTCCTTGTTAATGTAAATAACATCAGTGGCATTGTATATATATACTTAGTTAGCATCTTTTCAGCTAAATAGGTTTTTTTACACTGAACATTACGCGTTGTCTGAGAAATTTAAAACTTGGTATTCTGCAATGATGCTGTAATATCTAAAATTAGCAATGCTGATTACTACGTTTCAGAAATCGTAAGAACAGATATGTTACCGTGGCCGAAGAAAGTGTGTTTTAATTCTCGTCTATACAGGGCAATTCAATTGAAACAAGCCATCTCAAATAACTCTTTACCTGCTGTGATTTATATAAAATTTCGAAACCTATCAATTGTCATATCAAGGGAACAACTTTTAACGACGGGTTTGACGATTTAAAATCATTCTTGCGGACGCAACAGCTTCCAGCCTTAACATTTGAATAGGGAAAATGGGGGGTTGCAACCTCTCATTCAAAAGGTCTTTTAATTCTCTTTACGACTATATTTTTTTTAACCAGTAAGCAAAAAGTGCAACCTGTGTAATAAAACACGATTGATTAGAATGAAAAAAGGCGATTAACTGATTCCATTAGTTGAACGGACGGTTGTCAAGGAGCATACTGATGTAGCAAATGATTGGGAACCCCCTGAACAGGCGGTTCAAGCGATTTCTGCAGGCCATATGCTCTCCCTATGTGCTCTATTTGTTTTTATCATATTGACCTATCATTTTTAATGTAGTTTTTTTTCACTTTTTTTGCTTCTGTTTTCAGCTTTAGACACTAAATTTGTACGGTATCATTAACCAATGCATTATAATGCATTATATGTATGTATTTTTATTTACAAAAGTAACTACTATAAATTATGTAATTACACTGGTTGTAAATATAGTATACCTGCATCACAAATGGTATAAAATTTTTATGAATGGGCTGACATCATCCGTTACGTCATCTGGAAGATGCTAAAGTAAACTAAATTGATAAATAAATAACAATTATTATTATAGTTTTACCGTTTAATAATACCTTCAATGATAGCTTTAAGTAAATTAATCTATTTTTATTAAGAAACCATTTTGAAAAAAAAAACAATATACTGGTGGTCGAGGAAAAGTGAGGCATAACATGGAAAACTAACCAATATAAATATAAGATTGCAGCAGTACGTTCAGGCATATTTAAAGTGATTCGGATATTTCGAAGTCCAAAAAATTGATGTTTTTAATATCTTTTAATTAAATTAAAACTTCTTGAAGTCGGATATCTTTTGGGGTCAACAAAAAAAGTACCGCTCATATTATATTATATTTATTTATATTTGTTCTTTAAGAACAAAATATTGAATGTTTTCTATTTTAATGGATAGATGTATTCAAATGCAAAACAAGGGTTGTTCATTCCGTTCTTAATTTATTACCATCTATAAAAGCTACATGTTTCGGCCGAAACTAGCCATCTTCAGGCTCTTATACTATCAAATGTAAAAAAAAACCAATTAAAATATTGTAAAAAATATTGAAACACTTAATGCTACAAACTCTTCAGCAATTCACATACCAATTCTGTTACTTAAATAAGGTAAGGAGCTTTATTAATGTTAGTATATATAGTTAAATAAATAAATAATTTTGCTCTTTCCCGACACTATACTGTAATTCTTGTATTAAACGTTAATGTCACATATATGAAACTTAGTACTGACCTGGCCCGCAGACGAAAGTCGACCACTCTATTAATAAGTGCCGTCAAAAGCAATAAAAAATAAACATATTCATGACTCCATCAATCAATCATGTCATCTTCTTGAGGCGATGATAAAACAATGAATGTCCTTACTAGTGAAGAGAGGGATGACGTGAATAGATTTTTTTTCGAGGTATATTCACCTGACTCTATATTGCAGAAGACAAGCGCACAGATTCTGCAAATTATTTATAGGGACTAGGGAGGACATAAATTTAATTATTATTATTATTATTATTGTTATCAATTTCACTATATTTAACAGTGATATATCAATCTTCCGTGTCATACAAAATATTTCCAAATTCATCCAATAAAAGTACCTTGAATTTTTTCATATGAACACAAAACCACGAATGAAATACTATTTATTTTAGAATTCTTACATTTTAGTCCACAACAATAAAATAAACCACGGTAAAAAAGATGTTATGAAATGAAGGTACCGATAAAATGCGATAAGAGAAAATACGAACAGTTAATTGGCACAAAAAACTTAAATCTAGCCGCAACTAGGCATGCCTAGATGCTAAAAGATATTTTTATATTCAATCCTATGGTGGAAATGACAAAGGTTAAATTTGCGACTCTACGAACGGAATGGGAAGGTTGATACATCTTTTTCGCATAACGTGAAGAGTTATGTTTTTGTTTGATTTCATTTATTCCTTTTTGTTCTAGAATGGATTGGCACATTCTGTTCAACGAATTCGCCAAACATTTCGTATATTACATCCTGAGGACTATATGGAACTACCAGAACCATATGAAAGATACTCCAGAAGATCCAGAAATCAGCCTACCCAAAAAGGGAGTTTCAGCAGCCGTCTCTATGATACCCTACCTGGGAAGAGGGCTCGCCGCCGGCGTGGACCAACTTTTCAAACGAAATGCGCGTCAAGAAGGAAAGGAAAAAGCAGAAAAATCAATAGAAATGGTCAATCTTTACGAAGTTGACAGGCACGACTTCATAAACCTTCTAACCGAAGCTGCCTTCGATGTCTTCTTCGCCTACTCACAGCAATTTTCGACTGTCACTGCTAGAGCTGGGCGGCTGCGCGCTATGCAAAAACTAGGTCTTGACGCAGGGGAACGGTTTGTCTCTTCCGTCAAAGATGACAAAATCGAAGGGAAACTTACGGTAGATCTCGTAACTAAAGGTGTAGTGTTCGGTAAATCGAAACAGCACCAATACATGGCGTGGGTGAGAGGGAGAAAACTGATTATAACTGAAACCGGTGAAGTTATAAGAACTGCGGATTTCTTCGATGCTATCGGTGTATGCCTCCAGGAAGGTGGTGATTCGAAATGTTTCGTAAAAAAATCGTGTAACGCACATCGTTACCTGGGATGTAGAAGACTCTTTCCTTGGGAAAACGTGACGGAAGTTAAAACGAGTTATAAGATAGAAGAACGTCCTTGTCAGTATAGATGCGAAATTAACGTCGAAAATAAAAAGGCTTACATTGAAAACGCCTATGCGATTGTGATGAAGAATACATCACCCTATGAAGATCTGAAGATATTATCGATTCGTCACTAGAAAACAAACAGAAAGAAGTAAGCTCAAACGCTGTAATACTGGCCAATATCAAGGAGACAATCGTTGATTTTAGCGAAATAAACAGAGCAATGATGAAACAGAACTGCCGTAAATTTCGAGAGATGATCAATCATGACAAGAGGCAGTGCTTTTTATATAGTGGCTGTGTTCGCAGTTCTATGTATCGGTATCCTGATTTTCGTGGGATATCTGTATGTTGAGACGAGTGCGACTCTGGAAAAGATAACTGAAGAATATGTTAAGCTTGCTACTGCCATTAAAGTTCTTTCAAATAAGCAGGATTATGAATGTGATATTTATAAAAAGCTTCAATAAAAACTGCTAAGTGTCTTGTCCTGTATACAGCGTGTTTGTTAGTGTGTTGTGTTTGCATAGTGTAAGTGAGACAATAAAGTATTATTTTTTATACATTTTATAGATAAAGAATCGTTTTTTTTGTAACTACTAACCTAAAAAAGCTTAAAAAGTTATTTATTGTGTAAATTTATATGTTTTGATGGAATGATTATTGCTACACTTTTTATAAAAGTGCCATATATCGCAAAATAACGATCTATTTTGTTAATAAAATATATGTTACTAAATGTATTGTTTTTTTTTTTCCAATACTGTTTTGAAAAATAATTTACATTTACTGCTTAAGCACGCTATACTTAATTTTAACATCTCAACATGTAGGTACAGAATTCTGTTTATAACTGCATTCTTCCTGTAAAATATATTATTCTATACTTGTAGCCTGTGCGAAGATTTTGGCACGCTATTGCGAAAGCTACAAATTCGATTAAATTAGCCAGGATTCGGAGTTTTTCTTTTGTGTTGATTAGCTAAAGACCCTAAAGCGGAATTAAGAAAATAATAATGAAGATAAAATTCTTGAGACGAGCATCAGTTTTCAACGAAAAACCTGCAAAATGTCGGTGTCCCTTTGATATCTGTTTTTATTTTCTAGAATAAGGTCTGCACGGATCGAAATTTGAACGGTACGTGTTTGTGTTAAGGTTTTTAAGAATTTATAATGTCTACACTAACTCCTATAGTTCAGGAGCAATCGCCCGAACTGAAGTAAGATGTAATGATACTAATCCTTCTAACATGCTTCGTTTTAAATTCTTTCATTGCGATGACATCAATATAATGCCTAAGATAACACCAATCACATTCCCACTCACAATATTAAAAAAACACATAGGGCAGTGCTCCGCAACCGGTGTGCCGCGGCACACTAGTGTGCCATGAAGTCACTCTAGGTGTGCCACGATGCAAGACCTATAACTTGTGCAAATTTTCACTATTCCTATATATTCCAAAAGTGAAAAACTATTCATGAATCTGTGTAACATTTATTTCAAATTCGTAGATTAGTTTTACTTGGTATTAGTGGAGAATGTAGAATATAATTTAACATATTATAATTATATGGTTACAAATATTATTTACATCATCAAAAAAAAATAGGTAGGAATTTCATATCTGGGAAATAAGCTCTGTTTGGTCTGAAACTTACTTTTAGTTTACTTTTGATTTTTTAAATCAGGCAGGTTCACAGATGAGCAAAAACTATTTTAGTTTCAGGTAAAGTATGCTGCAACAGAAAAGGTTTCTTAGTATTACTAGATACTAGTTAGTATCTACTAAGAAAAATCGTTCGGAATGAAAAGTTATGAAGTTATGAAAAATTACAGAACAATCGGTCTACTTTGAGTTTGTCAATTTTGCCTCAGGTAAAGTATCATTTCCATTCACAATGTACCAATATATTACTAAAAAGGGTTATTGACAACAAAAAGTCATGGCTTTCTCAAAAAAGACGGCATGTCTGATTTTTCGTTCAAAATTTAAAGAATCGTCGAGTCGTCCCAGATGGACTTGAGCTAAGACCAAAAGCACTTCAATAAACTTAATAAAAAATACAATGTCGGATTGAAAATTTATTAACATGCTACGACAAATTAAACGGTTTTAAGCAGAAACTTGAACTATGGCAAATAGAGTTAGCGCGAGGATCAATGAGTGGATTTAAAATGCTTTGTAAAAATTCTACAGAAGCACTGTTCCTACAGATTCGGGAGATATCTCTTGAATTAAAACATGACGGCGCACTAAAATTGAAATTTTTAGAAGTGCTGTTGGCATTTTCTACAACTCATCGGTACGAATAAATTTTTTCAGTGCGTTTTAATGAAAAATGATCGTGTCTGAAGGACCTTGACCAAGAACTTCGAGTTACTGTCTCAAATAGCCAGCCACATAAAAAAACTATTGTGCTCTTTGAAAAACAACCACAGGTATCACACTAACTGTAACCATTGACTCTGAAGGTATCGTAAACCGAAAATAATAAGTCAAAACTTATGAATTACGTATTGTTTATTATATGTAAATATTTTAATTTTATGTATAAGTTAATGTACCTAACGAATGTGTATCTAACTTAATGTTATTTTTTTTATTTTTTTATTATTATCGTTTTTGGTGTGCCGCAAAAATACTGCAAACGGTTTACGTGTGCCGAAGTTAAGAAAGTGTTGCGGAGCGCTGACATAGGGTATTCATTTAAAAAACAAAAAAAAACATTGACCATTGCCTCACAATCATAAATGCAATTTAACATCAAAACATAATACATACAAGGCAGTATTTACACATACATAGTTATCCTTCACGCAATTCAGGTAGAGAAAAAGAACTATCGTTTGTTTACTACGGTATAAATTTATAGTTTGTATTCTAGCTATATGAGCTTACGACATCTCCCTTCCGCATTGCTAGCAAGTGCTATGAAATTCTATAATGGTGTCGATTTAGGCGCTCTTCATTACTCTACAGTAATGACGGTTCGTCAGGGGAAGTTACAAAAGCTAAGCCTCCACTATTATTTTTACTAAAATAAATAGCGTTTATTGCGTATTAAAATAATGTTTAGGTATTGCCTATATACTAAAATAAACCAATTTTGCAAAAAAAAATATAAACGGCATATTTATTTATTACTTAATTTAAAAATGCAAAAAAAGTTCCAATAATGCACGAAATTTTGCTGTACGCACTATAATAGCAAGCGAGGAGGCTATCCACAAAATTTCGCTTTGTATTTAAGCAAATTTATTTAATCCAAATATATCTATCTTTCTAACGAAAAAACGTATTTCTTTAAATCAAGTGTACCTACAATGCTGTTTTAAGTATATTAGAAGATTATTTGCAGCAAACAATTTGTTCCTTTTTGACTTTAAATATATGTAATTTAAATGAGCTTATATTTCTCTGGATATTTCAGTTCAAATCTAAGATAACATATAAAATGACTTTTTATTATTGCAAGGAAATACATAAGTGCAGCAGCTAATGTGAAAGTGATCGAAATAAAAAAAAACTTGTAATAATTCAGAACACGTGCATGTTTCAACATTGTTACATAAATGGGAATGTAACCCAGAAACCATCCCAACGCATTTTAAAAGTATTTAGTCAAAAAGTTTAATTACCTCAACCAAATTATTTGGTAAAGAACTGTGACTACATCACTTTGTTGTTTTAACGAAATATTTTAGACGTTCAACGGTTTCTACTTTACATGCAACTCTTTTTTCGGAGTGCCAATCAAGAACATCCCTGTTTATTTCCTTGCAGCAGTTTTCTCTCCATGTAGTATAGCAAATTCGTAAAATACTTATGTGTTGTACAGAAATTATCGCACAAATGGCCCTTCTCGTATTTCATTCCAGTAACAGAACTTATTGCGGACAAATACCGTGAAAAATATAATTATAATTATGATATACATATTAGTTTGGTATATTTATCAATTATACATATTATATTATACATATATATTATTTTTACAATTTGACGATCGAACCAGACATCTCAAAGACGCACTTTTTGTTTGACTTGTAATTGAATCGAAAAATAAACGTAGCTGACCTTGATCTAAAAATAAATTTAACTATTCCTCTTCACAAACGTAGTTCCCCACTTGGGAAAGTTTCTCGTATGTTGCGGTATGCATTTATTTTATTTACCTATGTAAATAAAATAAATGATGAAATTTATTTTATTTATAATAAAGTATAACTTATCTATCACATTTTTGTTTTTAATTAACAAATGCGTAGTTGGTTGTCTACAATTGCTTTCCGATATAAAATTGAATATCAACACAACCCGTTTTCCGTCCCTAAAACCAGTAAATTCCCAGTGATTCACGATTCACAATGGCACCTGTTATTTTACTGGTTTATGTATTGCATATCGGAGTTAGTGAAGGAAGTAGTTATCCAGTCAAGTGATAATGTGGTAGCGTATTGCACATACTTTCTAGTTGTATTGGATATTATTTACGTAAGTACCAACACGTATGTTCTGTTTGAATTATTATTCCTTGACTTATTTTTGAATTATTGTGAGTTTCTGTTGCATTTTAATGTTTTGAGTCCTAAGCAATAATAAATATTCGCAATTAGTTGCATATTATTAAAGTACATATGTCAATCTATATATAACAAATAACCTCTATACCTCAATAATCAGCTGTATGTTGGCGGAAGCACTTTCAAAAGTATTATTTTTTCCTTTATTAAATATATTTGCTGTGCCTATTTAATTGATTATATTTTCTATCAATTAATTTCTTTGTTATTGTTATTATTTATTACGTTATCTTTGTCTGGTTTGAATTCTCAGTATTATACGTCACGTCGCGTCGATTGGCGCTTCACTGTAATTAAGGTTAAGCCCAATCATTGATATGAGATGGCGCTGACGAATAATATCTTTTTTTTATTTATTTCGATTGTTTTTCACAACGTAAGTATATAGTCTGATTTTCGTAACCAAAATTTTATATTTTAATTTATACAATCAACACAATGGAATATGTGTAGAATAATTTTGCTGATGCACCTATTAGTAATTAAGAGACTGTAGTGATATTATTGGGGTATTAATGTGGAATGCAGATATCTTTTATATTTGCTTATCTAACAGGAATCTATCTGGATTTTATTTTGCTAACGATTTCTTAAACATCCAATGTGTCGCTAGATGTCGCATATGCCTACAAATTTAAATTTAATATTTCTTTTCTTCAAATTTAATATATCTTAGGGTACGGCCGGTTTTACATTATACTTAAGTTGGTATGAGATTTTGACATAAATTTACTATTAATATTTGTAAGTGTATCATAAAGAAAAATTTATTTGTAAATTTCGTACGAAATTTTGTACTAAATATTTCTCATTAATTTTACAAACGAATTGTGCGCCATATGCCAATTGTATTTAACATTAATTTCAGAGGGATATATCGGTGTTTGTCGTGCTATTAAGATCAACCAAAATGTTCGTGTTAGGTTCCGATATATAAGGCTGGCATAACCAACGCAAAAAGTATAAGAAAGTTATGCCACCTATCGTATCACCATGTCACTGTCCATTTTATAATAATGTCGTAGTCACGTCAACAGGTTGAATCATTAATTAAGTTTCAAAACTATTCCCGACAAAGACAAAATTGATTAAGGGTTTAACAATTTGTTAAACATAAAAGTTTTATAATCTATAAAAAAAGAATACATACATACAAATAATTGCATTTTATTTTTAGAATTATATTTAAGTTTTCGAATTATTTTATTTTATTTTGTGCCTATAAATCATGAGTTTGAAATATGATAAGCCACAACAGCAATACTTCTTGATCAACTATTTTACGGGAATATTAATCGAATTACAAAATTTTTGGTACTAAATTTTACTTTAAATACCAAATAGGCAATTTTGGAATATAATTTTTTTTGTGTATGATAGGCAAATAAATTTCCCTTTAAATTCAAAATAAAATTTAATTCAAAATTGCATACTAAATTCAGTATAATGTAAAAACTTAGGCACTTTTAAGTGTGCTCTAACGTAAGATTGCAAACCATTTGACAATCGACATCAATTTCAGAAAGATTTAGCCGATCAAAGCAATACTCAGAATACCCTCGTAGCTTTGATGTTTCATATAAATTTATTCTGAATTTTCTTTTTGCCTATAGATTTTGAATGTGTGTCCTAAAATAAGGGAACCATTGGGAAACCTACCGTAAATATTAAACATCAGTCTGCCAAGGTACATAAAAATTCTTAATAAAGCATTTAATAATGAATTAATTGTAATAGCGATGCTATGCAATTGTTGCAGTTCATTAATCATTAATTCTAATTAAATTTTGTCGATTTTGGCTAATATTAAGAAGTGCCTTCCTCTAAACGGAAAAACCAATTTGTTCAGGACAATAAAATAATTTCAAACAAATTTTATCACAAAAATTTAGTCAATCCAACAAAATATTTCGTTATTTCAAATAAATAAAGTGTTAAATGAACAAATAATTCGGTTGAATTAACCAAATATTTGCTTGCCCATATTCAACTCAGTATTTAGTTAACTTAAACAAAATTTGGACTGGTAATAATTATATTTCCTGAATTCCCAATGTCGGCCAAAAAATGGCAAATATAATATCAATGTTTACGTCTTATCGATGTATATAAATGCAGGAATCCAATATTACCATTACATGCCAAGGAATTTGAATGAAAATTTGTCTTTATTTTTATTGACTTTCATGAATTAAGAGACTGGTTGTATTTAAATAAAAGGAAAGATTCTGCTTTTCCACACTCGAATAAAATTTGTCAAAAAATGTTGCAATATTTAGAAAAATGACGAAAAATGTCTGTATTTTCAATATTAGTAATGATATGTAAAATATGAATCAAATACGACATCTAAATTACTTCGAAATGGCATCAGTTTTACGACCTCACTCTTAGCACCAATGAATGACGTCCACAAGACGTCGGAAAAAAGTACCCACGACGTTGCAGATTAATGTTTGCTAAGTATAGCAAATATTTTCCCCAAAAAGGAAACCTGGGTTTGCTCTCAATGCTGACTGTTGACAGTTTGGTCTAATAACTCCGATTCCTCACTCCTTGTTTCATTCTGGATCTATACATATAGTATCATTCTAGAGATTTTCCTTTAAATTTCACTCCCCTCAACCCATATTCTTTCCCGTTAGGAAGCACTCCTAATGGTTGCTTAAAATTAAGCACTAGTGATCCCACCTATGTTGTGAGGTCATTAAAATCGCGAAATATCCTGTTAGGCCCTTGACTTTAAAATTGCTCGATAACCATAGTTTGTAAGCACTGAGAACAATAGTTTTTTTTTCTATTGCCAGATGAAGGGAATTAATATCCAATGTTATCTTCAAAGCCACAGTTGGGTAAGCACGCATAGCACCTGAAATTTCCTGCAGGCCATTCTTTGGAGTTCCCGCAGTTTAGTATATTTCGCTTTTACTTTGAGTAGTGGCTACCACACTATGGATGCATAGATCTTATGATAGTTTCATATAACCGATATCATATTCGAAAGAAGGTCCAGATAGTTTTCCCAAACAGTCTTTGGCAGCATCAATATGCCATTGTTGCTTTATGGGTAACACTATTTGTTTGCTTGTCCCAATTTCTGTTCTAAGCATAACCCCCAGATAGTTGAGCTCATAGGAATATTCTAGAGTTAGTTGTTTACATTTTAGGGATATTTTCTCCAAACATATTTTCTTCCTGTTTGTGATTAGTACAACCATAGTTTTGCCGACGTTCATTTCAAGTTCTTGTTTCGACATAACTGAAAGCCAGTTGGTACAATTTTGTCATGGGATAATTGCAGATCCGTTTCGATGATCCATGACTCAATTAAAATCCAATGTATCCATCAGTACAGCTTAAGAATTTGCTGCATTATATTGTGTTGTATCCATGGTGAATGCATACAAATCTGTATTCACTACTCTAAAATATCGTTGGCAATTTGTCGATTGGTATTATATATGCCCATCTCGCTAGGCTCATGTTTGATAAGGTCAATCAGGATAATTGGAGACATTTCAGTTTGATATATTTGTTATCATGAAATTGTTATTTAATGAAAGATCTTTAAATGCTACATAAACGCCATACAATTAATGTAAAGTAGATAACAATATCCTCGTAAAATAAAATTAAAAGCAATCAATGCATTTAAGTGTATATGGTATTTTTTTATTTTACCTCGAATATGTCTTCGATTGCCTTGTACCAAGAATAAACCAAGGGATAGCCATTACTTGTTTAGTTTTTAGCAGCACAAATAGAGACAAACTTTAAAATATGTTGAAGAATAAGTGCCTATTTAGAGCTATTCTAGCACACTTTAACTGCATTTGTAGTATTTGAATTTAAATATTACCAAATCAAAACGTTACATATGTTATCTCGTTACATTTTAAAATAAGTTTTGTAGAAAAGTTAGAAGCATCTTCCCAAATTACTCCACTCTCCAGTTATCCAGATTAATCTTAGTTATGCACCTTTAAGTATACATAAATAAATTATCATAATGTATTTTAACTTATATTGGATAATTATTTATTTCTATGATACTTATATTCAGCATGAAGTTAGAAGATGGTTTGAACCAATTCGCCTACATCTTCATTCGTTCGTTTGAGGAGAAACTAAAATATTGGCAGAGATATTTGGAAGATCGCCCAGATGCGCGTTCCACCAGCAAGGTAGGCACTGCGGTGGCCTCTGCAGCACTAGCCATACCTAAAGTGGGTAAAGGTATCTCAAGTATGGTTAGAAAGGGTGACGACTATGTTCAAGGACAAAAAGAGAAGAGCACAGCTGAGAGCATTGCTGAAATCACCTATTTTTTCGATAACAACAAAGATTCCTTTAGACTTATACTCATCGAAGGTGCTTTAGACGTTTTTCGCAGATACGAATACCAATTTTCTCTAGTCACGTGCAAAGGAGGTCAGCTGAGAGCCATGCAGAAATTAGGAAGCGACGCGGGTCATCGGATCGTCTCATTCCTATTGGAGGATCGCAGTGTAAAAATTTGACACCGGAGTTGGTGGCCAAAGGTATAGTTTTGGGAAAATCACCGTGGAATTCTAAGAAAATAGTGAAAAGTGGCAGGACGCTTCTGATGGAGGAAGATATTTTGTCTACAGATGATTTTTTCACCAACACCGGCGTCCGTATAGAAAACAACGGAGTTATAAGTTATTATAAGCATAAAGACTCTCTAAAATTTCTACGTCACCGTTTGATGTTCCTTTGGGAAGATTATCCCTCGATCAACTCCAAATACGAGATTGATAGGCCTGAATATTCTTACAAATACCATTTGATCGTTGGAGATAAGCAGGAACAAATTGAAGCCGTCAGACAGTTCGTGACAACCAAAAACCCCATGGAAGACATCAAGGAATTTGTTCGCGTCAAAGACGACGAACTTGAGTCTCTAATCATAGAGGGAACCAACGAATTGAAGCAGATGCATACTGCAAATGCAAGCGAGAACATAGAACACCACAATCTGACGCGCGAATTCGTCGTTAAATCAAGAGAATGGATCATAACCTATTTGAATGATATGTTTATCGAGACAATCAGGCGAAGTTTGAACGAGGACCGTCTGAAGTGGGAAGAATACGACAAAACGAGACGCGAAGAAGAAAAGCAACGTCGCAAGGAGGAGGAGGAGAAAAGAATACTGAAGGAAGAGGAAGAACGTAAAGCGCGTGAAGAAGAGGAACGCAGAAGGAGAGAAGAGACTGAAATGATTTTGGCGAAGGTGCACGAGCAGGCAGAACAACAGCAATTGCCGGAATCAGCGATAATAATCGATGGAGGTAAAATAAAATCGGAATTGAAGAAGGTGGAGGAAATGATGCAAGGACCCAAAAAGGTGCTCACTGAAGAACTCCCGGATGTGATTGGAAAAGAAGCAAAACGGCTCGAACATAGAATCAAAAAAATTAGAATAAAATGGTGATGCAGGAAAATTTCGCGAAATTCAAATATTACTGTGTCTACAAAAAGAAATAAATTTAGTTTACAATTACTTTTGGTTTTGTTTTAAAACTGAGAACAAAGATTATTTCCCGCAAAGAAATACATTTCTTTAAAAAAAATATTTCACAGAAAGTTTATTTGAATTAAATACAATAAGGGTGATGTTACTGCTTTCTTTGAAACGACTAAGTTATTTCTTTAAAAGAACATCTCCTATCAAAATAAATTACTTTGATACCAAAGAAATAATTATTTGGATATATGATATCCAATATAAATTCAGAAAAATTGCCAAAGAAACGATATTTTTTTTTATACAAAGACAGTATAGTTACAGCCAAAATGATTTCAATTTTATACGGAAATTGTATTACTTAAATTATCGGCTGTGATCGCTTTTGATTCGGCCCTTAAGGTAATTTACCACCACATGTATACTACGTACAATTCTTGGCCTTGAAGTATCCAATCAGAAAATAGAACTTATGTTTGTTATTTTTTTGTCTTCGGCATCGTTTGGAATAATGTGCACATTGAGAAAAAGGATTCTTTTCCACAAAAAATACATATCTTTGAAAAAAATTATTTCACATAAAGGGAACTTTATTTATTTTACGAGTACAGAAATAGCCTCAAAGATGGCAGTTTTCCTATTTCACTACACGAACTGTCTATATTCGATATAAGTTTCCCCTTTGCATATAGTGACCCTTGTTTTTCGTGAATCAACCTACGATGTGAAGGGGCAACGGGCAACTGGCTTGTAATGGTTTTGACTATTGTGGTTAATTTGTTCTGTAATTTCTTATTTACGGAAAACCTATGAGAGCGAGACCAGACCGTGGGCAACAGGTGGAGCCTTTATACAATATGCTTAATGAAATAATTTAGTTTGGTCAAATAAACAAATTATTGAACTAAAAATATCCTTTATTAATTTCAAATAGTTCAGAGTTGTTCAATCAAATATGCTCTACTATTCCAAACGAAGAAATTTTACTTTGCGACTGATGTCGATTATCTTCAAGTCAAAGCTATACCTTTTCATAAGGAAGAAATATTCTAGCTAAATCACTATTTGTTTCAAATAATTCTTTTCTTAGGACCTAATAAATATTTCTTTGCTACTATTTAAAAGAATTATTTGTTTGGATTAATGCATATTTATTAACGACAAAGAATTTTTTTTTTCTTAGCGTATAAAATGTCTTTAAAAAAAGCAAAAACAGCTTAAAAGAACGACTAATCGATGAGAAACGCTATATAATTAGCGGAACAACAAATAACTCAATGCTCAATGTATGTATGTATGTATTTGAATGTATTTGGAAAATATAATAATAATTCAAGCACTATAGGCCTCGAAGGCTCTCGGCTCTGAGTGCCGGAACACATCGAGCCGTTAAGAAGTGTTGTCCGACTGTCAAGATTGGCACTGATGCACCCTAATGCACCCTTCCTTCTCAGCCGTACTGCCGACTTTTGAAAATATGTTCTGTATAACTATTTTTGATATAATGTTCATTTGAGAGATATTATAATGTTTTTTTTTTCTATTTCGTAGGTACAATAGGTATTTTGTACAACTGTTTTGCCAAAAAAAACAGTCTCAGAAGTCACAAAGTTCCAGTTTGTACAATTAAACGTGATATAATCAATTGAGGTTGGTAATGCAGATTGTGTTTTAACACTTCACGTTTGGTATTTTCACGTAGATATTTGCATAGAAGAATTGTCTATTTGTTACCAACATGAAAATACTGAAATTTTCTACTTGGATAAAAATGTTAAATAATAAATGAAAATGAATTACTTAAAGCGAAATAAAAAATACACTGTTCAAGTATTACAATGCCAGCTGTAAAGCTCATACATTGAATCACTCGTATCACAACAGACGTGATTGTAACATTAGTAATATAGCGTAATTTATTTATTTTAAGTATCTCTCTGGCGAGGTTAATATGTGGTAAACTTAAATTTTTCGTAGTCTAGGGGTGACCGTGTTGGGGCTAACACCGACTTTGCTTTACCACTAGTGTTTCTCGTAAGGCAAAAGGGGTTTGCCCTTATATGTAAAAGAGTATGAAGCCTAGAGAAAATTTCTTACAATGTTTGTTATTATTTTAACAGAAACTTCGAGGTGGAAAACACAAATCGGATTAATTACAGGAACAGGTCCGGAGAATTGATCTGGTTTAAAGAATGATCATCTTTCCACTGGAAAAAAATGTTTTTTCAAGCCGAATCATACACAATATTGCATTTTGTGATCAAAACATATCAATGAGAGGGCTTATGAAAATAAGCGGATCTAAATTGCAACAGACAGCCAGCCCAGTGAACCAAATTCAAATTTCCCGCAATTATTTTTAGTAACTTCAACATTAAAGCATGAAATTACCTACGATTTTGTATTAGATTAATAGTTACTTGAATACCTTTAAGTTGAAGTTACTAAATATAATTGCGGAAAATTTGAATTTGGTTTACTGGGAGGTTATACTGAGGCCACTAGTGAACCTCAACATAGAATCAAGACTGGTTTGCTAATGTATTCGAGAACTGAATGGCTTCTCAGAACGTAATATTGCTGTGGGTGCCCGAATCACAGGTTATAACACTATCGACGAGCTCCCCATTTAGATTATTAATTATTAATCCAATACAAATTAGTTAGTATTGAATATTTGAACAGTAATGGAGGCTATAACATTACAAGAGCGAATTGAAATAATTTACATCTTTGAAATGTTATTTAATGTATTTCTTCTAAACGTTCACAATCATGTTTTTTGCAATTACAGCGCAATCTGTTACGAATCGAAAAAAAAGTTTCAAACAAAAACTACATCCCAGATAACAATTTAAGGTTAATACAAGCCTTTTTAAACGTTGTTCCGACAAGGGAAAAAGGTTGTCAGCAAGCTTGTTATGGCAAGGGTGTAAGCTTACTGCAAGGTTATGACAAGCTTGCTAGTTGACACAGGACAAGGTTTTCCCAAGTAAGGTTACAGGTTAAGCTTGTCTGTAAAAGCATGTGATAAGGTTACCATGGCAAGGTTCCCATAAGCTTGTCTGTAAAACGATATGACAAGGTTGGAATGATAATGTTGAGCCAAGCTTTAGAGAAAGCCTGTACAAACCTTGATAAAAGTTTGTAACAATCAAAACAAAATAGGAATTGGATATTAATTTCTTCTTTTTCTTGGTTTCTAGGTCATAAAAATATAGAAATGTACATTAAGGACGTTTCGTTTTAATTTCAAGAGCTTTTTCAAGATATATATAAAAATATAAATTATAAATGGTATACATTTTTTTTATTTAATAAACAAAACATTGTTTACTATGAATTTTGAATTATGATTTTATCATTTATTAAACAATTTACTTATAAGTTACACCATTTACAATTTATATTTTTATATGTATACTTGAAAAAGCTTTTGAAATCAAAGTGAAACGTCCTTATTAATGTACATTTCCATATTTTTGACCTAAAAACCAAGAAAATGAAGAAATTAATACCCAATTCCTATTTTGTTTTGATTGTTGTAAGCTTTTATCAAGGTTTGTATAAGCTTTCTCTAAAGCTTGGCTATAGTCAAGGAAAGGAGTTGGGTATATGACCTCTTCTTCATGTGACTTTGAAAATTACTAAATATTTTAAGGAAAGATATAACCAGCAAGCTGAAACCAAAATAAATTTCGTACAAATAAACTTTATGTAACTTCCAAGTGTTTCCAAAAATGTTTTTTACAAAATTATTGCTAAACAAAACTCAGAGAGAATTTTAGTAAATTAGATATAATTTGCGTTCTTTTTATTATTTTCGGATGCCGTCCATCGTCTCCTAAAATATTTTATTGTTTTCAAAATCACATCTGTTTGCATCAAGTAAAATTTATTCAAATAAAATTAGAATTTCAGTATTTAATAATAAAAAAAAAACTTCTACATATTTATATATACATATTTAGATTGCGTTTTTATATTTATATAGAACAACACTTTAATCTATTTTCCGTTGCCATCGTGTTGCCGCGATTCTCTGTAATAAAAAAACGACAACTATTAAAAAATTAAACAATACCAGAGATGGGAAGACAAGGGAAACGGCTATCAGTTTTCCAAGAGTTGACAAGTCGTCGTGGATATTATGAAAGTAACTGTTTCCCTCGTTACTACAAAATACAAACTATCTTATTTTTACTATACTTAGTGGTTATTAAATAAAATACTCACCAAAAATAATTTTAAGCATTTCAGTCTTCTGAAAGGGTTTTTTAAGCTTTTCCCTGTTAGAGAATGATTTGCCGCAATATTGTCCTCTAGTGGCTTTTTTAGGATGTTTGATGTCAAACTCTTAACGTTCCTTCCATGGGTTGATATCAAATATCGAATCTGTAAATTTTTTGTTGGAATTAATTCAATAAATGAACATGGTTTCGGACTTAAAAAAACAGGTAATAATTTAAATAATATCAATTACTCATCAACTTTTTTTTCTCCAAGAAGAGTTTTCAACTATTTGATGGTTTACTAATGTCATAGAAGCTTCTATATTCGCTGAAAAAGAATTTCATAAGTTATGAAATTGATTCTCCTCTTAATCCTTATTAGTTACCATATAATGCCTGTTGTATTGTGGCAGTCTGTTGGGCCAAACCTTAAACCGTATCCATTTTAGTTTCTAAACACTCTGCTATGAAAGAAAAATCTTCTAAGACCTTCCACATTACGCCTGGGTTTAATTTAATTTGGTGACGCTCATTACTGTAATCGGTTCCTAAAAAATATTTAGATTAGACATTAGAATGATTTCTTGAAATAAGAGATACAAATACATATATATAATATTCTTATTAATTATAACACTAAATTTATATGTGTATTTTTGAATTTATTTAAAAATTCTATTACACTGTCATTAAAACTGAAAAAAACCTCAAACATTTAATTATTCATAATTTCTGAATTATATAAAATCAAATTATACTACAAGCTATCTAGTTAGCAAATACAGTCGCGAGCAAATGTTATAGGCACCTTTGGCAAAACTAATGGGTTTTTTGTTTCTTGCATTTTTTTTGTGACAGTTATTTCAAGGTTTATATAATCGTCTTTATGGTTACAATAGTCTTTATAGATACCCTTTGTAAATGTATTATTGTTTTTTATATATTTTCAAGACTTCTAGATGTCACTTTCCCCCTCCCATCTAAAAAGTACTATAGCTGTATTAAAAACACTCTAATATGCAACAAATTAATAAGATCCCTTAAAATGCTACATATCTATAATGTATTACCTACAAGTTTTTATTTTCTCATTTCTTACTGTCATATTCGCCCAAAATTTAGGGTGCCTATAACATTTGCTCGCGACTGTATAAACTATAACTTTTTAAACTAAGTGCATTGGCTTATGCGCTTATGGTGTAGAAAATTAGGTTAGAATTATATGCAATAGTTGGGGCAATTGGGGCAGACACAGTTCAATTCATCGGTTAGAATTATAAACTATTGATATTCTTGAAGCAACAACGCATATCTAGTAAAAGATATAAAATTAGGTAATACTTACTTTTGCATGAATGATGTTTTAAACTATTATACACTGAAACAGCTCAAACGCGTACAACACAACTGGACACAACAAATAATGGCGGTCGATGACAGAATAGCGGAATGGCGGTTAAACCAAAAAAAAATCAATACTCGATAAACGATTGACGCCGAATCACTCCGGAAATACACGAAGTCACCGTACCTTGATATAATAACTTTGTCGCAACCTTGCATTAACCCTAGCATTAACCTTTTACTGTTAAGTTTGTCTGGACAAGGTAAAGTTAAGCAAGTGGCAAGCTTATCGTAAGCTTACGTGTTATCTGGGATGCTTGATGGCGTAGAATCTGAATCTGCAATACAAAATGGGGGTTCCCATTTAAGATTTCAAAATTGTCTCCCCTCCTACTCTGGAAGGGGAGGGGGGTGGGAGATCGAGTTCGGCACCATTCAGTGAGCCCCCTACATTATAACAAATCTTATTAAGATCTTTTTTTGATTTGATGCAGTGTAAGATAAAAAACTCACCCTGTATAATAGATTCTTTTGGAAATCCAAAGAAACTATGATTATCGTTAGCATCAGAATTTATTTTGCAAGAGCAAATGGCATAATAGCATGATGCTCATTGGCGTCTTCTTTCATTGTTAATGCACTTAAACCTAACAATATAATATATAAGGTTATGTAAATGTTATCGCAAATAACCTTATCATTTACACAATGCACTTTATCAAGGTGCATTAATTGTTTTTAAAACTGAATGGGTACTTTAAAACTAATAAAATACATAAAATAAATAAATAAAACAGGTAAATCATGTAGATTAAACGGATGAGTAAACTAATTTATGTAGATACCATTGTAAACAATAACAAACTGCCATATTAAAAGTTTGTTGTTTGAAGTGAAGTAAGGCTTAGAAATTCAGATCCCGATGACTCATTCATTGTCCTTACTCCTTATACTATGGGTATATCTAAACAAATCAGTTTCCCATGTTATCCCCTATTATCTAATGCAAAGTAACACTTTTTGGAGCAAAATATTTATAGAAACGTTTATGCGTTACAGTGCATACTGATATAAATCTAATATAATGTTTCACAACACGATACCAAGCAATATTGTTTTTGGTGCTCGGTGACTGTTTGGTTGTTTATCAAAACGCTGCAACACCAAGTAGCTGTTTCTTTTGATATTTAGCTGCTTACTCTGCTACAGAATAGTCGGTTGCTATGTAGAAACTCATCACTAATAATTCCATAATATTGCCGTAAATTTTATCTAAACAGCAGCTGTATTCTTTTTACCGTCTGACTTAGCTTGTCTTAGTTTTGTGAGTTAAGCTAAAGGCTACTCTCTAGAAACGCAGTTAGTCGGCTGGTTTGGTCATTAGTAATGAGTAGGTTGTTCCTCACAAATCAAGTCAAGCTAAGTCAGACGGTAAAAGGAATACGGCTAAAGTCTATCACTACAGAGCACTTCAAGCTGTTCTTGTGCCAATACAAGCAGACAGATCATGGGTCAAGAGTAACATTTTCAGGCAAAAAATTTACTCACCTGTAGGTATAAGACGATTTTGCAAGCCACATTTCCGAAGAACCAAGTGCTCGTAACGTCCCAGATGACCGTAGGTGGCAGACAGATCAAAATCACCAGAAAATCCGCTATGGCCAGGTTTGTGATGAAGTAGTTGGTAACAGTCCTCATGCCGCGGTTTCGGTAAACGGCCATGCACACCAAAAAATTACCCACGAGCCCGATCAAAAATACAGAAACGTGTGCGGCAATCAGGAACCACGTCCATAACCTGGGTCGTATCAACTGCTCGATGTGGCGAATTACTTGATCTTCGTAATCGTAATCGGAATCGTAGTATGTTTCGTTCTTCGCGGAATCGTTGCTGTAATCCATCATCTTACAGTCTAGTTAAGAGTTCGTCGCTTTGGCGTGCTCCTGGACGGCCATTTCAGTATGCCGGACGCACAGATTGTTAAAATTACTTTATCGGTTTCGCTCGCCGCGTTTGTTAAATTGCGTAGCACAAACAACTCGCATAATGTCACGTTTCGCACAATACTGTGCACTTTCTGCGTTTCCTAGTTGCAGATTTGCTCCATTCGTGTTATATTATGCGATCCAGACGGTGAGAAGGAAGTTATATCAAGAGCTGCGCACGTCCGTTACGATATCACTTGTTTAGGGGTAATTTGCGTTAAATTGCATAGCATCTTTAGGACCGCTTTACATATAGCTATTTATTGCTCAATTAATTGTTTTTTTTGTTATGTGTTATGTACTCGTAAAAAATATTGGCCAATAAACTGCGCAATAAATAAGTGGTGTAAAACGGCCCCTACATTAGACCTCAATATCTTTGAAGTTAATGACATCAAGATGTAAGAAAATGTAAATAGAAATCTAGGTTTCCTTATTGTTAACAAATGTGAAATTAAATAAACAACGTTAGCTTATAAACTCTGCATTTTATTGGTATTTTTATGGTCCAATGGTTGACCGCAAGGTAGGTTTTATGCAAAACGACACTTTAAGAAAGATCAAAATGACAATAAAATCGAAATTTTATTGTCATTTTGATCTTTCTTTAAGCCCCTCGAAATGTGTGTATTTCTTTTTATTCAGATGAGCTTTCCGAATAATTTGATACATTACCTTTCAAAAAAATGAATTAAAAAGATAAACGGCTAAATACTGATCTTTCGTCCATAATTAGGTTAGGATAAGTGGTTTGTGAAGTATTGGTCCCTAATTAATTCAACTCAAAATTGTAATTTATTTACTATGCATTGAATCATAGAAAGATGGAAGAATTATTCAATATAGTAAATAAATTACAATTTAGAAAGTTACTTATTATAACACTTCACATAAGGTAAAGTCAGGTAAGTGTGTAACCGGGGCAAGTGTGTAGTTTGTTTATATTTATTTTTAAAATTGAAATACGGACGTCCTCTTGTTATAATACTAATGTACTAAACTTCATTCTAGTTTTACAAGCAAAAGTTCGCATTTCCTAAAGTGCTTGAATATCTTGTGAATATATCATACCTTATTAAACAGGCATCAGTTTAGTATTACACTCTTGGCCGAACTAGGGATAATGCTATTAATATATAAAATGCGGAACGAATACACACTTGCCCCATTTTGTTGGGTAAGTGTGTGGTATTGACAGTGTTTAAAATTTCTTTTTTTTCTAGTAAACCGTTGATAATTATAAAAGGTATATCTATTGAAGTCTTTCAACTGAGCATACATTACGTACTTCTATGTGTAAAATTTATCAAAATGTCTTATTATGTGAACAGTGTTACATTTTCTTCGCACTATGCAATTTTTACTACACACTTATCTGACTTTACCTTACTATAAAAAACAAGTTATCTATCGAGGTTGACAGAAATAAATGAAAATTTTTGAACAATTTTTATCTTTTATTCTAAAGAGTATAAAAGATATCCGGAAAATTTAAACCTAATCATGTTTTATGATAAAACAAACATTGCGAGAAAAAATCTACACATTTTTATATTATTTCCTTCCACTGTTCTAGATGTTTTTCAAAACATTTCCGGGGAGAATACTGATTCGTTATCTAAATGAAGATGGCGTAAAATACATCGTCGTATTCCGGGAGGGGAAAGGGGGTGGGGGGGGGGGGAGAGCAGCCACCTGAAGGACTCTTAGATATTATTGTTAGAGAAATATTTTAGAAATACACAGCAGTAGGCAAGAGCCCCAGACAAAATTCTGCGCGGGCCGCCCAAAGATTTTGCGCTACGCCACTGATGAAGACTAAGTCATCCACTCCTCAATCCTTGCATGCAGACGATATGTGCATCGCCCTATCGGAAAGATCCTTTACAAAAATTCAGAGCAATATGTCCCATCAGGTAATCACGCAATTAAATAAATTGCTCTTCTTGAACGGCTTTGATATATCAACAAAAAAAAAGAACGGATTTTTTTTTCTCGCGTGGTATGATTCATATAAACTTTATTTTGCCTGTTTTCTTTCTAGAATTGGTTTGATCATATCACATTGTGATGGAATTGCAGCGAATAACAAACTATCGCAAGTTAGTAATCTTGGCGTGTTGATTCTTGATTAATAGTGTGATGCGTTTGGTATTATAAAAGAATTAGGTACGTTACTTTTATAAAAACAAATAACAATATCTTTTGACATCTATAGTTAATATATCGATCACATTGTACTTCGAAAAGCATTCAAGCAGCATAGATTAATGGTGATGTATAAAACTGCTTCTTTACGTTAGTAGCTACGACCTACTTCTGCTACTTTTGGTTTAGTTTAAAAATTAAAAAAAAGCAGTTTAAAAAAGCTGCTACTTTTTGTAGCAGTTTTCCTTAAATAGCGCTCATACGTTTAACATATAAACTGTTTCTACAACTCTGCACACCGCCCCAATGTGTCTTTTGTTACCGCTATTCACTCAATATTTATATGTATTTATATTGCAGACGACTCTACTTGATTCAGTAACGAGTGGAGATACATAGGCTTACATACGTACTGCTGTGGTTAGACAACCTATTTTAGCTGAATGTATTTTAAGTTGCATATTTTGGTTGTTTTAATTTCTCCGATCAGCTGTTTTTCAATTTACCGAGAATTTTCACAATTTTATTTTGTTTTGATTAATTTTAGTTTAAGAGTTTATTGTATGATTTTTTTTTGTAGTGTTAAGAGTTTTTTTAATTTAATCCATTCATTCAATTGTTTATTTCGCATGTGCTGATTTAATGCGTATTCCATTTAATATTGTCGTTGTAATGTTATACGTCTGCGTTGAACGATTTGCCACAAATGTCGAATGTAGTAATTAAAGAATAATTAATTATCCGGCTCAATTGTCGTTTCAATTCATTCTACGTAGGATTTAAAGCATTTATATAGATTGTTAAAATGGTTGGTCTGTCAGGGTATATCAATTCCACAGGAAAGAAGATTGTTTCTCAATAGTGACAAAGCAACTTCAATGAACAGCTTAAATAGTAGTATATAGACAAATATAGTAAATGAAATAAATGCCTGCTTAGCCGTATCAGCTCGTTAAAATATGCTACGCCCATATTCATTTTAGAATATGACAAGAAATCTTGAATAGTTCTTCATAGATGGTATATTTTTTTTTCTATAAACAAAATACTTATTACTAATAGCATGACTAATCTACAAATTATTACGTTTTCCCAAAATTTTGTTTATACACGCATGTGAAACACCAACATTTTCTAACCTCATTGCCTTAAAAACTATTTAATGCTTTAAAAATAACTATAACAACAATTGAGTATTTTGGTGATGAATTTATGGACTTCCTGCATGAGAGAATGCCAATTTGAAACACTGTTGTTTCTGTGTGTGCATGATTTAGCCAGCCAAGAATTTTACATCGTTAAAGAACGCCTACGGTTGCTGTTGTATATTACTACCGAACTATTTTTCATTTTTATGTTATGTTTATTTTTATTTTTCCTATAGCACATTCTATAGTAAGCTGCAACAAACGACCTACGGAAAATCAGTTTCTCGAAAGGATCTGAAAGTTTGAAAGTGCACTAACAGCGATTGGCCTAATGGAGTAAAATATGTACGAGCGGCTAGCGCTAATGATATGAAAGATTGTATCTAAAGTTTTAGGAACGTTTTCGAAAGTTTATATTATTGGCTGAACATTATAAACGAATAGGCAGTTATGAGTAAACATGACAAATTCGACATACATGCCAGCGGCGTACGCCTCAATATTTGCATTTAATTTATGCTATAAGAAAAAAAAAATATAAAGCGCGTACAAACACCTACCGCATTATGAATCATCAGTGAATTATACACGATACGAATACATAGTACTTTGCAATTTAAGATTATTTTCATTCGTACAGCTAGCTGTCGATTTCAAACCCAAAAACGGATAACGCTCGAAATATCTATGTTTACGGTCATTGCGATTAATCTGTCACAACGAGCAACTGATCAATTTGATTGAGTGTTTAAGCTGGTTAAAACTTAACAGTATTATTTAGTGTTCTAGAATTGTTTACAGCTAAGAAGTAATAATATTAATTACTTCTAATTTCGAACAAGATTGGGCTTATCTGTTGGACGAAAGTAGTTTGGAGATGTTATAATATGTAAACTTAAATAAAATGCATTGTATACATGCTTAATGTAAACGCATTTTGTTTCAGTTAATATGCATCAATATCTCAATTTTGTACACAAAAAAGCAAAACTTGTATATCCATTTTTATTTGTTTCAAAGTTACAGATCTATGACTGTGATTGCCAGATCATGAAAAAAAAAATGTTATCCTAAAATAAATAAACAGGTGTCGTAGTGCATGCAGTAATTTCTTTAAAATCTACAAAAAAGAGTACTGGAAATTGTTTTATGATAAAGAAGGTTATTAGCTATTTCGTTAGTGCTGAACCATGAATATCATACAATAAAGCTTATTAGTGAGTGGACACGTTTGCTTTATTCAAAATGCCTTACCGATTTTATTCTCAAAAGCATGCGGACATGCATTTTGTGTATGGCTACTGTAACGGCAGTGCACGTCAAGCAGTTATTGAATACCGACATCGATTTCCCAATAGGGAATACGGACTGCGTGATTATCTTGTCGACGGAGGAGTAAATTTGCCAGCAGACTTAGAGGAAGAAGCAGTAGCTATTGTTACAAGGGATCCAACCTTCAGTGTACCTCGAATCGCTAGATAACTAGTCTTCTTGTGAAAATTTGGCGAATTTTAAAACGTGAAGGCTTATATCCATTTCACTATGGCAGGGGACACGGCTTGCTTTAGGCAGAGCACTATGCTCGTCTAATTTATTCTACCTGTATATTAAAACAGTCACGGCTTCAGTTTAATTTCTGCAGAACAGTCCTCTGGACAGATGAATCTATGTTCACGAGAAGTGGTGCTACAAATCTGAGAAACCTGCACAGTTGGTCATCAGAAAATCTCAAAACTATACGCTCATTTACATTTCGACATGAATTTTCTATTAACGTTTGGGCGGCCTTTATCGATGACCTGTTGATTGGTTCTATCGTCCTTCCTGGGAGGTTAAATGCGGGTAATTACTTTCAATTTCTTATTGACGAACTGCCAGGTCTTTTAGAGGTGTCCCACTGAATGTATTCATCTGGCCGCGGAGCAAATCCGACAAAACAAGCATGAAATTCGGATAAGTTTTTCTGTTGGCTTACGGGCACAAGCCTGCATTTAACAAGGAGGTGGACATTTCGAAAATATTATTAATTGAACTCTTTTAAATACAATCAGTTTGTATTCACTTTATGATTACATTTTTTTTCATGATCTGACAATCACATTCATAGATCTGTAACTTTGAAACAAATAAAAATGGATATACAAGTTTTGCGTTTTTGTTACTTGAAATGAAGTCTACTTTACACTCCCAAAATTACAAACATAACGATACGGGACGCGTATATAGATAGATAGATACTTTATTCACCAAAAAATCACCAGCATGTGACATGGGCGTCGTTGATAATATTTAATGTATACTTAATAACAACAGTAACAATAAAAAAGTAAATATAAATACATACAATAATAAAAACCAACACACATTATAACAATTTAATAAACAGTAAAGTAAAAATGATATGGCGACGCAAAAGGCACAAACGAAGCGAATTCTCACAAATACATCTCAATATCTAGATGTGATTCAAATAGGTTTCAAATTGATTCAGATCATAAAAGCATCCTCCAATTAAAATAAATTTTAATTTTCGTTTAAATTCATTTAAGGTCAAGTGTCTGATATCAGGTTTTAGAGTGGCAATATCTGTTTAAAAAAATATTATTCCTATGTCATTCCTATATAAAAATAACAATTGGATGCATAAATAATTCTCGTTTCTATTCATAAACTATTTACCTATTATATTTAATATAAACAACGTGTTTCGGTTTGGAATGCTATCATCAGGTTTTAAAAAGCCATATTGCGAAAATACGATAAAGTTTAGCAATTTTAATTCGTCGTTTGCCTCATTGTGTTTTGTTTTCTTTGTTTCAATTCAGACGTTAGTTTTTGACTATTTTTATCCAATATTTTCGATATGACGTTTTTTACAATCTAATTTTTACATTCATTCCAAGCCGAAACCGACTGTTCTAAAAATATAATAAATAAATTATTTATGAATAGAAATGATCATGCGTTTAGCAATTTCAATTTGTTGCTTGTTTTATTGTGTAATTAGTTTTATCTTAAAGATTACATTATTTAAGTATTTTGACTATAATGCTATGAGCATACTATAAGATCTTCGATTTTTGCAGTAAATGGTTTTTATATTATATATATATCCATATTAATTTATTTTTTATTTAAAGAAAACTTATCTGCCAAAGTACATCATCAATTCAATAATCTTTTTCATTTTATCCTTGCTTAAGGGTTACTTACGTAATAAATGTAATCATTTGTTTTGATAATTGATATAAGCACATATACACAAACACACACACACACACACAAAGTGGCAAGCGTGGCGCGTTCTTTACAATTTCAAACACGATCTTGGTGACCTCGATGCGTTATGAAAACAATTGTGTCGTTGATCTCAATCAACGCGCTATTGTAGCCCGATTCCTTTGGATCGTATTAACCTTTTGTTGTACCGCTATTGCTTGTAGTTAAATCGAGTAGATATACAATGGAGAGTAGATCTTGAATTGACAATATCTCGACATGCAAGATAATCTTTTCTAACTTTTAACAATTAACAATTAAAACTTTTTTAATACAAAAAAAATAAACAGCATTCAAAACGCACACTTTTACATTGTTACTTCAATTCGGAAAACGAGTACGAAACACAAGCTAATAAATAACCATGGAAACGTGTTCCCGTCAACCGAAATAACATTTGCATACCCGACTAAAACTGTTCGGAATGATTTTCTTTATTACCTCTGAAACGAGCGTTCTGTTATTGTTTTTAATTGCAATTAACCGATTCATTGTTTCGCACAGCTGCGGTGCTTTTATTGTTCTTTTGAAAAATGCAAACAACCTCACATGTATTGAGCACGGAATCTATTTTAAAATGCCGATAGTAATGAATTTCATTGAAACGAACAATATGAATGGAAAAAAATAATGGATTTCCTAGTAAAAACAAGCGATAGGTATGTATGTGTAAGAAAATTCAATACTCTTTCTTAAAACACCTTTATTCTATTACATATACATTTAGACTGACTTCCCTTCGACCACTTCGACACCCTCTCCTTGTTTACGTTATCGTCGAACCCCCGGCATAACCATAACATATGCGCATTCCACAGATAAATGATATATAACGTACCTAACAGAAATACATAACAAGATATATGGTCTACTATACAGAGTGGCTGATTGGAACCGAATCTTACATTCGGCCATCCTGCACTACGGTATGTCCTCATACCGAATGACATATCTAAAGATCTGAACAATACATAACGCATACAAATATTGACAATTAACATTGCTTACATGTGTCAATTTCATCATAACTTTCAGTAACATACTTGCACATATAAATGTATAAATCTTGGGTTATTTACAAAGTGTTCAACAACAAACAGGTAAATATTATGATAATATGGCAAATTTTACATTTTATATAGGCCTTTCAAACTTCAGATAATTTTTATGTGGCGCCACAACAAATCCTACATAAATTTCAGCAATTTTTACTACCGGTTTCACATAATTCTCAGATAAATCTTAACTAATCAAATATCAACTACCAATGTACATCCTACTATTTTCATTACCAATTTCATATAACTCTTAGATAAACCTTAACCAATCATACTAACTAACTTAGCTAACAATATACATCTTACAATGTTTACCAACTAACCAAACTACCTATTACTAGTATATATCTTACATTCGGCCTGCAACTATTAATATCTTCTGTGGCATCTAGCATCTTATTCCAATTTACAGGGTGCACCCATGATGTTTCAACCTAAAATAAAATACGCTCATCCGTCTCAATGCGGCTCATCCGCCTCAATTCAAACAACGCTCATCCGCCAATTTAACTGATGCGGCTACAACCGCCTTCATCTCAACCAATGCGGCTACAACCGCCTTCATCTCAACCATTGCGGCTACAACCGCCTTCATCTCAACCAATGCGGCTACAACCGCCTTCATCTCAACCAATGCGGCTACAACCGCCTTCATCTCAACCAATGCGGCTACAACCGCCTTCATCTCAACCATTGCGGCTACAACCGCCTTCATCTCAACCAATGCGGCTACAACCGGCCCATTTCAACCATTTCAGTTACAACAGCAACTATCGGAACTACGTGGCTACGACCACCATCTCGCTCAGGGCTACTACGACAAATATTATATTGAAACATAAGTAGAAACGAAGAATACAACAATAAAATAATAAAACAAATCGCAATCATCATTCATAGCTATTACTGCACATCTCTATCAATCCTTCCCTTTAATCAGTAGGCCAACTTTTAAATCTGGCAACCTACTCATACTCAGCCATTCATAACCATACGATAGATAAAACTTCCACCTTTGTTCTACCTGGTTTTACCTACGACCAGCCTATACCATTAACCCTTTGATCACTGCTCTTTCTTCCGATCCTTCCAAATCCTCACGAAGGAACCTCCTTTCCGACCGTCTTTTTACGTGCGATGATCCTAGCAAGTTCCGACATATCAATACAACACAGCTTCCAAATCTTGATCATAAGGCTCCGTCAGCAACTGTTATCTAAGCTTGTTATATCCAGCGAATAATCTGGTGTATGGCTGGAGTTGATTGCACGGAGTCTTGCAAGCCTTATTT
Organism: Protaetia brevitarsis; assembly: GCA_004143645.1. NCBI lineage: Eukaryota > Metazoa > Arthropoda > Insecta > Coleoptera > Scarabaeidae > Protaetia > Protaetia brevitarsis. The sequence continues at coordinate 2,086,842 of RXPK01000213.1, forward strand.
CAAAAGGTGGAATATTTTACCTATGCGTGCTATACACATATACGAACTCTTAAATTACGTTTATGCGAACAGAGGTAATTTCCAATGTAATTTCAAGACACATAACACTAGGCCAAAGCAAAATTTTCGTGTCCCTAAACATTCTCTAAGTATTACTAAAAATTCATTCAATGTTTTGGATTTGAAACTATTCTGACAATGCATTTGAAATGTAGTAGTTGTCAATAAATTCTATATTATTATTATTATTATTATTATTATTATTATTATTTAATGCCTTGCCTCAGAAGTATCAAAATATAATATTGGTTAACATCTTCCAATTGCACATTAAAAGCTTTTTACTGTCATCCTGCATTTATTCTATCGGTGAGTACTTTCAGTTATGTACTACATGCAGATAAACCTAATGTAATTTACTTTTATTTTTGACTTATCCTACACATTTTTGCAATTGTACACAGGATCAGTATATTTTTGTTATTAATAAAAGTCTTAATTTTATACTAGACCTGTGTCTTCTGACCATTTCTTCTAAATGCTTAATTTTTCTTTTTGGAAACTAACTACTAATTCATCACTCTTACATCACTCTATTCTCGATCTATAACAGTATTTTAGAGGATAATTAATAATCTAATAACTGAAATACTAGGCGTCCGTCTTAAATGCGTAATTCACGTTTTGTTTTTGTTATCAGCAGCCTTTCTTTTACCCAAATTTTGTCAGATCCAATCCTATGTGATTATCTCTGTGTGGAAAATAGCAATCAAGGAGCAAGAATTTAACTGATTTTTACATGTAAACTTTGATTCCATTCTCTATCTCTATCCGACCCACCATTTCCTAGTTTACGACCGCGACAACCCTATACACAATCAATTACAAATACTATTTCTTTTTCAGACATTTTCTCATGTGTGATATTCCACTAACCATAAATGCTTTACATTATGATCGCATTTGCAATTGAAACACTCTACCCCATACGATACTTTCAAGTTTCAGGTGTCATAACCGAGGTTCACAACCTTAATAAGGAACCCGCTATGCACCGCAATCAAAGAAGCCCGAACGCCAAACAATGACATGATCTCAACGAGACTAGGAACCGCGGCCACACTTTCAAAAAGCGCCCGACCCTGCATGGCCGACAAACAAATGCCTCTCCCCCCTATTAATACTCAAGTACAATTCTATAATTCTTAAAATTCGATCGTTATGTTAAAGTTATCGCTATTGATTGTTTATAATATTTATTTCTCCCCATTGAACACTTTCATGCAATATTTGTCCCCTTTCAAGAAGTAACTTAACACCAACACTGGTTAACACATATGCATACGATCAGAAACATATAACTCACCCGTATTCCCTAAGTGTTGACAATCTAGCGGTGCGGATGATACTTTTGCTCGAAATACGGTAAATTTTTTTCTCACTTATCTCCACTTCCAGCGCTTTCAATTTTTCTTATATACTGAAACAATACTTACTTGAATCTCGTTCAGAACCGTACTATTAAAAATTCGCCGATTTATTTCAACCATTTTAAAACGAGTATTTATCGTTTAAGCTGTCGCAGTACCATCGCTTTTACCCTCTTCCATTTTATACAAAATGTTATCCAAAGTATCATATCACCCTATAGCCATTACTTCCAATTGCTTTATTCTTATATTCCAATTCTGCCTTATTTTTGCTTGGTTGAATTCCAATAAGTATTAATTTAACTTGCATGTACAACCGTTTTATTTCCACGATTACATCATATGTACACAACTACAGAACTTTTATTAACAATTTAACACCTATTTATTCAAGAATTTTGCAACTTCCGTGGGCAGTGAATCCCACTTCTGAATTGTAAGAAAATTCAATACTCTTTCTTAAAACACCTTTATTCTATTACATATACATTTAGACTGACTTCCCTTCGACCACTTCGACACCCTCTCCTTGTTTACGTTATCGTCGAACCCCCGCATAACATAACATATGCGCATTCCACAGATAAATTATATATAACGTACCTAACAGAAATACATAACAAGATATATGGTCTACTATACAGAGTGGCTGATTGGAACCGAATCTTACATATGTATTATCAAAGACATAAGTCTTGACTCAAATTGTGACAAAAATAGAGATAGAATCATTGGAGTCTCTTCAGTATTTCATATATTCTCTTTTTAATTTTGGGTCAAGACTTTTGTCTTCGATAGTACATACATAATAAAAATATCAAAGCATTTTCTAAGAAAATAAAAGTGTGATTAAATACAGGATCAGTACGTTTAAACACCGCCCTTTCCCTTGCCCCGTTTCGCCGCCACTATTTTGCTTCCACCGTTTCACTCCAGCGCTCTTAAACATAAACACGTCAAGGGGACTAGATACATACTGCTGTGAACTGATGGTCCAAGCATATAAGTAAAGGGAAATTAAAAATGACAAAATTAATATAGCTAGCTCAGCAAAAATGAATTCAAAAGGGCGCCAGAGATACTTAAATCTCAAGGAAGTTTCTCCAAAAACTAATAGTGGGCTTTTGAAAAATTTACTTTCTTTAAAATTCCCAATAATTGAAATGGCAGATTCAAAAATAAAAGAACTAGTGATTTTTAAAATGATATTTACAATCATTAACTTTATTTTTAAAAAAAAAAGAAAAAAAAACATTTGATACAAATTTGCAGGAGAAATGAAAACCTTGAATATAGGATTCTGGCATAAAACAAACCTGCATAAGATTCTACAATTAAGAAAGGACAATGCAAATCCTTTAGCAAACAAAATGGTGAATTCGTTCTAGAAGGACTTTCTAGTACCACAAAAAATTCACGTGGTTTTAAAAATTCAAAGCAAACTAAAAATTTTAATTCAAATAACGTGGAGAAATAAGCAAAATTAAAAATGAAATATAAACAAGCTCACAGCTTCACTTCACCTGCCCCGAGGTGATAAAATTAAAATTAAATTAATAACTACAAAAAAAAACGGAAAATTTAAACTCTAAACGCGCTTACTTCTAGAACGAATAATTAAAAAAACCTTACATGAATTGTGCACAACTACATAAAACTAATTTAACTAAAGAATTACAAGATAGACGATTTTACAACCAAAAACGAGCTACATCTTAACTGAAACGGAATACCATTAACAGTATCCGAAAACAACACACCTAAACGCGGGCTCGTCTATCTGATAACTCCTCCGGAACTCAAGGTAACATCGCATATATTTGAAATATACAAACTAACAAACAGGAGTACGCAAAATGTACAAATAAATGAGATTAAATATATACAACCGTCCAAATAAAATGCTTCTAAAAATTAAAACAAAATTCTTAACAAAACTTGCGGAAACTCTATCATTGTTTTGACAAGGCTGATAAGGAATAAATAAATATACACATTTAAATTTCCGAAACCCGGGGTGCCAAACCATAGCAATACGTTTGATTGGTTGCATATATTTCAGTAGTTCTAATATTTCGTTTTATGTAACTAATATCAAACTTTAACTAGTGGCTTTTACACAAGAAAACTTTAAAAGAAATATAATATAGGAATACTATATCACCTTGCATAGGTTTTAAGCACCCTTTTCATCTTTATTATGATTGTGTAACTTTACATACGTTTTTTTTTTTACTATTCTACATAATTTGTAAGTATTACAATTTATATCTTTTGTTTTTTGTCATCTTTTTCCTTATAGGAACTTTTATATCTTCAATTTCTTACTACAAAAAAAAGCTTTTAGTTGTTTACTGTCATTGTACTTTATATTGTAGTTTTATTATTGTATAATTTAGTATTTCCTTTTTAATATATTTGACATGTATTGTCACTTTGATAATTAAATTATGAATTGACTTTTAGCTCGGCCTGACGATGCACGCTTAATTCCGAAACCGGTCGTCAAGATTGTTTACCAATGAAGAAATTTTGTGAGGAATAAAGGACCTTCTCTTACACTCGCCATCTATCCAATAAATGTTTTTTTATTGAAATCAATATTTTTTTTGTAATAGGTAAGTAATAATCTGGAATTGAAAACGAAAACTAAATGTAAGGTTTAGAGAAGATACACTACGTTATTTCTAACAGGCGTTTTCGTAAACGGTAATCTAATCGATCAGATCGTGATTGAGGATCCTTCAAATTACTCCACAGCTGACGTGATTCATTGAATCAAACGCAGACACTTTCGACCTAGCACCGTTTGCGAACGTTAAGATAACGATTGGATCAATCTAATTGTACTTTTTGAAACCCCCTACTGTTATACTAATAACACAATTTACAAAATTCTAACGTGTATTACCTCATTAACATAAAACAAAACCATCACAAGTACATGTTATGCTAATTTTCTATCAAAACATGAGCATCCACTGCGACGTATATCATATTATCTATTAGGTACTTACCAAATATGTTTACTAATTGTGGCAAATTCCAATCGATTAACACTTTATTCCACGTTTGCAGCCATTATTTTCACAATTAAAATCACACAAGATATACAACAATCAGACTCAAACAAGAATCATCAAGAACGTACTAATAAACATGCGTGCCGGTAATTTTAGACTGCAAAATAATACCGTCTTTTTGGTCGGTTTCATCGGTAAAATTTGACGATGAATAAAGCAAGAGGTGAACAACGCGTTATAAAAATTTATTGCAGAAAGTAGATATGTATCTAATCCCCCTTATGTTGTATCATTTACGTTATTAATAACGTGTACGTTATCAACAAATATAACGTATTTACGTTATTTTGTGGAATAAAATAACGCCATATGATCCCATACGAATAACAGCAACGTTATGAACAAAAGTGAGGTTAAAGTTTACTGAATTGTCAACGGAAACGAGTTAATTTCTGATAATGAGTAATGATTTCAAGAATTTGTTGGTTGTTCGTTTATTAGAGCAACTTTTAATAACTGTTAATGATAACACTAATTGTGAAATAGGTAATCGAAAGGTACATTACATAAAAAGATTATTTGTGTTTTTGTAGGAATAATTCTGTAATTGAAATAGTGCTGGACCTGATTTGCAAAATCTTTTGAACTACTTCTTGACATTTTCATAAAATTATTTATAGCTAGAATACGGTGTTCATATAACAAATACAACCATTCATATAATAGTAATAAAGACAAACACTAATAGCACTTAAAAGTAGAATATCTGTTCAAACATGGAAATACTATATTTCCAAAGTATATTGGTTAAGGATTTAACTACTTTTACGCACACAGTGATTACCAGAAATGTGTGGGACACAATTTTTATGTAGTGGTAGAACAATCTGTTGTAACTTGTAAGTAAATAATGATCTAGTAAATATAAGGCACTTGCAAGTCAAATTACTAAAAATTCAAGAAGAAAGCATTATTAAACAAAAATATGGAATTTCACGTAAAAGTATTCGCAACATCTGTTTATATAACTCTACAAACTTGTTTTTAATAAACAAAAAAAACACACAAAGAGTTTTTTATTATTTAATTTTGGGTATGTAGGGATACTAGCATTTAAAAGGGAGGTGACGTGTATGATAGCCTTGTATATACCCCAAGATGAGAGTGAAGATACTTTCACAGATATACAAACTTGCTCAATGTTTCCTGTTCCTTGGTAGCAGCATTTTTCTGCTGTTCCAATCCAAGCCTCTCTCCTCCAAGTACTTACCCATCACGTTGTTCCACTTTAACTTTAACATGATCTCCCTCTTATTCTCTTCCTCTGTGGCTATGTTTGCCTCTGCTCCTCTAGTCGAATTAAGTGTCCAAATCACGTTAGTTGTTTCTCTATATATTTAATTTACTTAATCGTTAATACTTGTAGTATGTTATGTATATTTGCTGAAAGCAATACACAATACACTTTAACATAATCTTAGTGTTAGACAGAACAGAATAACATACAAACATATTTTGTATTTAATTCAAAATATGATTTGCTTCAAGTTTTTTTTTTTTGATTTTACAAGCGTTATTTTGTTGAGATAACTGAATATGTATTTGATTCAACAAAAATAAAATAACAAAAAACATTTTGTTAAATATATTTTTTTTAAATACACACAAAAAACGATTTGTTCAGGACAACAAAATAATTTCAAACAAATTTTATCATGAAAATTTAGTTAATCGAACAAATAATTTTGTTAAATTAGCCAAATATTTGTTTGCCCGTATATAACTCACTATTTAGTTAACTTAAGCAAAATTTTGTATTATCAAATAAATCGGTTTTTTAGTGTATGATAAGAATCAATACTTAAACACGTAAAGAATTTTTCAAGCAAAGAAAGAAAGAAAAAGTAGTTTTTTTTTCGTTATCAAATAATTGTGAGTGTCCGAAAAAGTATTAAATAACATTATAAATAAAACTCACTTTTTGCAAGGTACAATTTTATTTCAAATATTACAGTAGATACATATAAAATTAATACAAAATCGGAGTATTCCGGATTGCTTCAATTAACGCCTTCTTGAATTAGGGGTAGTAAGGTTTGCAAGGTATAATCTGAAAAAGAAGAACAGTACAGTTAAATTCACAACTTTTAAATAACTCTAAAACCAGTATAAAAAAAAGCAACAATTTAAATGGCAATGTGTAGTTTTGATAATTGACTGCTAATTGAACGTGCTCAGCTTTTTTTGCTAATATTTATGTTTTAGTGGTTATTATTCATTTCATTAAATTTAATCATTGTTTAAATGCAGTTAACAATAAGAAACATACCAATCAAATATTATCTAAGCGCTCTTTAGCCACGCACGTATCGCAACAATAGCACCTTCCGTCTCTAGGCACGAATACTTCACTATCCGGATCGCACGCGTCTCTATCTACGTAATAACAACGAATGCGACTGCATAAATTTGGATCGCAATCGGTTGCACGGCCGACCACGACGAGAAACACCGCCAATAGCGATATAAACACAACCGCGAATCTCATGTTTTCCGTCCGCGAAACTATACTGAGCTGTGAAAATTGTGATAGCGTCGGCTCATCAATGAGCGCCTTCCTTTAAACGACAGCTCTCCGACGAATTTCTCTCTTTAACAGACACCGTCAAGGTAATTTCCGTTTTGGCTTTTTTGTGTGTAAATGAGGTATCGAAGTTTACATACCAACACGAGTATTCCTATCCATACAAGGTCGCAAGAGTGCGTAGCAAAGTGATTTTTTGTATGTGAATCGAATACAAACATACGATTTAACTGATTTTTTATTCGAACGTTTTTGGAATTTTATTCGGTTATTTAATTCTCACCTACTCCATTCTAATACATCTGTCGCAGCAAATCCCTTCTGCTATGTTTTGCGGGATGAACGTTTCGCCAACTCGGCAATCTGTCGGTTTCTGGGGTACACAAAATACCACACGACAATCTACAACTTGGGCGTGCGATATATCAACCAGATAACCGGCACACATCAACACGGTGAATAAAATTAACGAAATTCTGGTATTTGACATGATTAAAACGTCTTAAAATGTATTCACTTCGAGCTAAACAAATTTTTGTGCGATCGACGTGTATGCATGTAAAATTTATAACTAACTATCTCACAACAAATTACGTAACAGTAATCTAGCTAGAAGTTAGGATGTAATTATTTGTGCAAATGTTTAGATTTCCGGGAATTAAATTTAAAAAAAACAAACGTGTTTTAAAAGGATGTAAATACAAAAAAAAAATATATATAAATTATAGATACTTATTATGCAGCTGTAATTAAATATTTGCTCATATAAATAAATTACATTTTCAAATCAGTTCAGGCGCGTCCCCTATATCATCTTACACAATAACAAGGTTATTTTTTATGGTTGCAATGTCCTTTTTCATTCTATAAATTTGATATACCGAGTACAAGTAATTCTTACCTCATCAATTTTTGCGCATTGATTACAGCAGATTCCCTGACAGGAATTATTTCGGACATATCCTTCGTCCTCTTGACAGTCTGACGGTTCTACATTGACGCAACGCACGAGTCGACAGTCAACCTGAAGATCAAAATTGCTGATTTGTAATGAATTTACAGGTAACGTATATAGTTGGTTGCATAAATTTCAATAGCACTAAAATTTCGTTTTATGTAGCTGCTATTGAATATTGATTAGTGGTTCTTGCAGGAAAAGTTATCGAAGAAAATTCTCTGTACCTACTTAGATTTTAAACAACATAAGCTTTAAAACATTAACAATTATAAAACTACAACATTAATGGAATAACGTATAAAAGTGTAGAAACAAATTCTACACTGTTTTCCCTGTACCAACGTGGATTTTAAACAATATAAGCTTTAAAACATTAACGATTATAAAACGACAACATTGATGGAATAACGCATAAAAGTGTAGAAACAAATTTCTACACCGTTTTGCAACCAAAAATAGTGAAGACAATTATTTCAGTAAACGTTAATGATCGTCTGGTAGATGGCGCCCTCTGTGAGATATAGACTAAAGAGAAATTATAAAAGTGTTATTGAAAGAAGGCAACAGCTTATTTTATAGATACTATTGGATTGTTTCCCCATGGGCCCATTTGCGAACGCTAACAGCAGGAAGATCAAGTCATCATCTATTAGTTTGACTTGGCTTACCACTTGTGGGCAGTTGACAAGTGGCAAGTGTGGATTTTTTCCGGAGTAGATAATACCTAAGTAATTAGTTGCTTATCAGCCACCCTCGCAGTGCTCTCACACTGGTCAATTACGCTAACCCGCTAGATTCGAACCCGCGACCCCTCGCACTAGTCGACTCCTCTTAAGGCGGCGCACAAATTGGTGGGGGAATAAATTTCTCATTTCCTAAGATTCATAAAAATGAAATGATTAAATTATGTTATAAATTCTAAAATCTATATTTCTATATAAGTGTATAACTGTATAAGTGCGGGAAAGGAAAAAGTTCGTTGAAGAGTGTCATTTTAAAAATAAGTTTACCGCCATGCGATTTTTCCCTTTCCCGCAGTTATACATTAACGTATTCTTTTGTGATTTCTTCATTATAACTACCGCTAAATAAAGATTCCTTTCATGAGTGAAAAGATAATTAAGTAATTGAATTTTTCAAGAAACTTGGGAAATGAGAAATCTCTTCCCCCCCACTACTTTTAGCCCACCCTTAAGGCATTCGGTTCCCTCGCGCTGTATATACAGAACTTTTAGCCATAGTATATCTTCAAGGTACTACAATCACTCCCTCCAATTCGTGTGTCTAGTATCTAGTATCAGTGTTAGTCGAGTTTGAGGTGAGATAGTACAATCCTTCGTTAATGTTTTACATATTGTAAATGTAATACAATGTTTTGCGTTGAAAATCCCAGAAAACGACTATTGTTTCCTAATATAGGAAAGTATATTGGTGAATTCCAGGATTTACATTATGGTGGTGCCAAAATAGTTTGTACAGTATTCGATAAACAGTTATTGTGCGGCACAAATGGGACTACAATGGTGGTGCATCTGATCCATTATCTACCTATAAAGATTATTTTAATTATGCGTGTATTACATCCGTAAATGTTGAACGGTCTTTTTCAAAATATAAACATATTTTATCATCGCGACGAAAACGGTTAAGTGAGAAAATTCTTGAAACACATTCTAATACTCTTGCAGCAAAGCTTTATTATCATGACGTTACATACCAGCTAATAACTTATTAAACTAAGCTTTATAAAACTTATGTGGGTACATTTTTCATGAAAACACTTGGTTCCATCTCTTTTAATCTTTTAGTACATATGTTATCTCTAAGTGCTGTTCAGTTGTGACAATAGATTAATTGAAAGATTTTATCAAATTTCCTAAAAAACATTTTCTATTGGTTTATGTATTCCAACATCTTCCAAAAAAAAATCGTCACCATATTTTGAGTAAACTCTGTAAGTAACAAAATTGAATTTCTTGGGAATGCAAGAAAAAATGTACAGCCGCCGACATTAATATTTATAATAATATCGTTCAAGTGCTAAATATTAATGTCGGCGATTGTACATATTAGAATTGTTCCGCTTTTATTATCTTAAACCTCCTAAGATGCAGTAGTTTCACTATGGAGGGATTTTATATAGTCCTGAAAGAGAGAACTGTTTCCCGATTGAAGTAAATACAATAGAATAAAGATATTAATAGGTATGTAGATAATACAAATAAAAAGTGCCTACACAACAGCTGATTGTGGAACACCACGATGCGTTTATCTTTCCGTTCTTTCTAGACTAGCGAAAGCGCTTTCAAAGTCTTACCCTAGTATGAGAAAAGAGGAAATGCATGACAGGAAAAACTTACATATTTCCAAGCAGCTTCGAGAAAAATTCGAGGATTAAAGTAGAGTAAACATTAAAAGATGAATCAAAAAGATCGTAGATGTTATGTTTTGCTTTTTTTCCCTTTACTGATCCGAAAAGTTTGTGTAGATATCATTTCTATTAAATTCAAGCAATGTTGCGATTCTTTTTTTGCGCATTTAGGTCCAATAGTATATGTAATTTCTAAACGTATAATTTAAATTTTACCTTCCTTATTAATTTGATAAAGACTTGGTGACACCTAAGTTTTAATTACAGTTCTTATAAAATGCTTGAATTTGGATCGAATATTTTGTGATTGGAAGGTGATTCATCGTCAAAAAGAAAAACTAAGAGACATATCTTTTCCTACATAATAGAAATATTATTAATAGCATTGTAATTGCTGGTATTTTTTAGAATCAGAAAAGACACCAACAAAGAGTGTTTTAAACCGATTTTGCATTTTATTTTGCCATTGGCGATATCATTACGCAAAATTTTAATTTATAGAAGGTTGGAGATAAGCGCGGTGATACTCGATCTGTACCATTTAACACTTATATGTATTATCCCATAAATATTGTAGCTTTTACGTTTGTAAGAAAGAAGATTACAAGAATCTCCACAATTAAAAAATTGTTAATACTTGTAATAGATGCTAAAATACTTGGTAAGGCTGCTTGCTTTTATGACGACAGTTTAAGAAACGAAGTAAAAAAAAGTATTTTATCATAAAATCGAAGCATACATATTTCATTCTAGCAAATTACTTGCACTACCAAAAAGACTTTAGATAACATTTTTAGAGGCGGAACTTAAATTTAAAAAAAATGTTATAGTACCGTGTAAGTGATACAGCTAATAAATAAAGAGATTTAAAATCTTGCAAGAAAATGTAAATAGTTTAATTGTTACCTTTTGGGGTTTGACACAGTTTTTTACACAAGCATTGCAGCACCTCCCTTCTTCTATATTACCCGGAACGAACGTTTCATCGTCTTCACAATCTTCCGGAAATACAGCAAGACAGAGTACCGCGGCACAATTTATTGAATCTGGATCTTGAGCATTTGTTGTACGAGCCAAATAAATCGTTAATATTAATGCAGTATATAAGATCAAATTCGGCATATTTGTATAGTTCTTTCAAAGACTTCGAGTCAAGTAGGTAATCTTCATGTGTGCGCGATCTCAGCATGTGCAGATTTTATATATTTCCTCAAAGCAGATTACGTGATATAAAACAAACATCAATTTGCGCAAATATTTAGATTTCCAAGAGTACTGTGACGTATTTTACAACAATACGTGTATATGAAAAATAGGCATGTAGGTCTGGAGTATACTGGCGCTTATTAATATATAGCGTAGCTTAAACACTCTTTTTGTTCAGCTGCTGTGCAGTGCGATATGACATTCGATACGCCCAGTATTATTCATTCCGCTCGATTCTGCCATCCACGCCAATGCGACTATGTTTGCTAGAAACATTTAGGTACCACTGCTTGATTGCAAACAATGGAACGATGAAAATAATGTAAATTATAATATTGTTTTCTATTTACAATTAATTGTATCTTTAAATACAAAATATTTATTTTGTCAATATAAATAAATATGCCATACAATTTATTGACTCGACCCATAACATGTAATATCGTCTTATTTTTGCCGTTATCTTAGAATCTGACTTTATTTTGTCTTATTTTTTTTTTGTAGGTCACGCAGTTGATATGTAATAATGTAACCAGCGAAAGGTTACTTTTGTCCTCATCTACCGTTTTCATGCACAGCTTTGACGTTTTGACAGCATTATTATCCTATCCTTAATTTTGGGGATTCTTGGGAACAAGCATGACTGGGGATAATTAAATATAATTGCTGGAGAAATTCTAAGGTATTTTTGATTATATTTATTGTTATTTTGTTTGTTTCTTACTACTTTGTTGTTTAATAACACCGTAATTATGTCTTTAATGCAATTCAAATTCCACACAAGCACACATTTTAAATAAAAACAAAGACATTCAATTTATAAAGTAGATAGAAAAAAAAATACATTAAAGGTGTACGGGTATGCATTAGCTTTTGATTAACAGCACTCATCAAAAACCACTGCATACGCGTACACCTTTAATGTACATTTTTTTCTCCCTACTTTATAAATTCAATGTCTTTGTTTTTATTTAAAATGTGGGCTTGTGTCGAGTTTGAATTGCAATAAAGATATAATTACGCTGTCATTAAATACAAAATAGTAAGAAACAAACAAAATAACAATAAATTTAATTAAAAATACCTTAGAATTTCTCCAGCAATTATATTTAATTATCCCCAGTTATGCTTGTTCCCAAGAACCTCAAAATTACCGGTAGGATAATTGTTGTTTGTGGACTGTATGTTGTTGTTTGATAGACACACACACCTTTCTTTTAACACTTATTTATTTAATAACAAAATGATATGGACATATTTACAGTGATGTGAAGTGTTCGGACGATAACTATTGAATACAATATGGTTGAACTACTAGTCCCTTATTATACTGGCAACTCTTCCCTTGGTGGGGTTATAAAGTAATTGCGGGTGGTGTACAAGGGACTCAAGTTAGTCGTTAAATTACAAAATTGACAAGGTTGTCTGTCAGAATGAAGACATAATACAACAAATAAAGATCTATGCACTACTTCTTAGAACTACAATAACTTAATTAACAATAATCTAAATATGGGGACGGAAAATGCCCCCTCGTTGTAAGGTCGTGCCTTACAAACTTCTTAATTGTCTTCTTCAATCGGAACTAAGCATAAGCTCTTTGGAGCGAGTGACATCCTTTATGGGACATTCTTCGATACGCCAAAATGCCTCTAACTGATTTTCTAGAGGTGAAATTTGTGTTATGTTACAGAATGTTGCCTTTGGGTACTTATTTGCATCCAATGGACCTGCTACGATCCATCCTAGTTTGGATTTTTGTAATATTGGCTTATTTGAACCTAACCTTATTTGACCTTTCAATAGTAAATCATAGAAAATGTTTACTCCCAGTAAAATATCTACATTTCCTGTTTTATTAAAGGTAGAGTCCGCTAAAATTAGATTTTTCGGTATATTCAATTCTGAACAGTCAAAGGACTCTTGAGGGATATTCCCTGTAATCTTCGAAAGTACTAGGAAAGGAAGATTGAATTGATGATTAAAATTTACTGATTTTATTGTGGCTTGAATCATTTTATTAATCTTAATGTTCGATGAGCTTATTCCAGAAACTGGTAAATTAACTTGAGTTGGTGGTATGCACAATTTTTGGAACAACTCGTCCGTAATAAAATTAGACTGTGATCCACTATCCAATAGCGCTCTACATTTGACTGGATTTTGATCATTGTCATAGATATATACTAATGCTGTTGACAGCAGTGCAAAACTACTATTACTTGAATGTTTCATCTGTTTGACTTGTATTGCTTGCATTATTGTTGCTGCTTGTTTGATCAATTTGGTTACCCGCGGAATTGTTAAGATTACTTGTTTGGTTGTTATCAAAATGTAATAACGAGTTATGACGCTTCTTACACTTACGGCACGAATACGTACTCGTACATTTCTCAACATTGTGACCGGTACGTAAACAATTCAGACAAGTTTTCTTATTTTTCCGCACAATATCAGACCTTGCCGAAGGAGGCATTTGCAAAAATTCCATACAAAGGTACAACTGATGGTCACCCTTGCAATGTAGGCATTTTGAATGGTTACTTAACGATAGATGTACCTGGGATTTATTTTGTTGTTTGCTTATGGAAAAATTATGTAATTCCTTGTCCACGGACTCTAATAGTTGACATCTGTCGGCTAAAAATGTAATGAATTCTGCAATTGTAGGAGATAGCTTATTGTGGGTTTTTATTTCCCATTCCCTTTTTGATGATACGTCTAATTTTGTACCTAACAAATATATTAAGATAGTGCTCCACTGCTCTACAAGTTCGTTTAAATTTTTTAACGCACGGAAATGTTTTTGAAAATTATCTAAGAAATTACGTAACGCTGAATAAGATTCCCTTGCTACATTTGCCAACTCAAATATGCCCTTCATGTGAGTTTTTATTATAAATTTTTTGTTTTCATACCGTTCTTTAAGCAGATTTAAGGCTATTGTGTAGTTGGCATCCGTAATTTCAAGGGAATCAATGACCTTACCTGCTTCGTCTTTCAGGGATGATTTTAAATAATAATATTTTTGTACGTTCGATAAGTGTACATTCTCGTGAATGAGTGAACGAAAGCTGTCGTAATATTGAGTCCACTTGTCATAGGCACCATTGAATTGCGGTATCGTTAATTGTGGTAATTTTACATTACTGTGTAACGAATTTTCTGTCAATGCATTGGTTGTTGGTATCTGAATCCCGTTTACCGGAGTTTGTGGTGAACTTGAACAGTTAATTATATCGGTTGCCTTGGCAATTTCTGCAAAATATGTATGTTCAAATTCTTAGGTTGCCCTTTAATTGGCCTCTACTTGCAATAAGACTGTTTAATTGTTTATCAGACATGATAGCGCTTTTAATTTTAAATAACTACGTTCATTGGCACTTATGAGCGATTGGAATGAATCAATTTTAGTGAGATATAGTAATGCAAATAATGTCAGTAAACGTGTTTCAAGGTATGTGTTAATAAAGGATAAAATAGGCTTACTTGTTTTCTGATGATTTAACGTCTGTCTTGAAATCGTTAGTTGCCTGTATCATTACCTTATGAAGTGATGATTGTTGTTGATGAACGTGCAAAATGTATTTTGTACGCTTCTCCACGTGGTAATTTTGGCGGTAAAGTATAACACGTGATGTAAAATTGATGCAGTGACGATTTTTCTTGATTGCTTGTTGAATTTGATTCCCGTTTGTCTGGTCCAATTATGTTTGTTGCATCCGGCTCGAAGGACCAAATATGTTCTTTGTGGACTGTATGTTGTTGTTTGATAGACACACATACACACACCTTTCTTTTAACACTTATTTATTTAATAACAAAATGATATGGACATATTTACAGTGATGTGAAGTGTTCGGACGATAACTATTGAATACAATATGGTTGAACTACTAGTCCCTTATTATACTGGCAACTCTTCCCTTGGTGGGGTTATAAAGTAATTGCGGGTGGTGTACAAGAGACTCAAGTAGTCGTAAATTACAAAATGACAAGGTTGTCTGTCAGAATGAAGACATAATACAACAAAGAAAGATCCATGCACTACTTCTTAGAACTAAAATAACTTAAATCTAAATATGGGGACGTAACAATAATAATGCTGTCAAAACGTCAAAGCTGTGCATGAAAACGGTAGATGAGGATAAGTAACCTTTCGCTGGTTACATGATTACATATCAACCGATTGACCTTAAAAAAAATAAGACATAAAAAAGGGAGATTCTAAGACAACGGCTGAAATAAAACGATATTATGTTTGTGGGTAGAGTCAATAAATTGTAACGCATATTTATTTATATTAACAAAATAAATATTTTGTATTTAAAGATACAATTAACTGTAAATAGAAAACAATATTATAATTTACATTATTTTCATCGTTCCATTGTTTGCAATCAAGCAGTGATATCTAAATGTTAATTTATTTGTTTATTTATTTGCCCTCTTGAGCACAAAAATAAAGCAACGTACTGACATTACTAGTAGTGAAACAATCTAAATATATCCTTGCAAAAAATATAATGTCTGCAATATCAGCAGAAGACAATGACTTATTAAGCATTGTGACTTTTATAACATGTATATTATAAAATAGTTACCTTTTAATAAAAATAAAAATGTTTTTTTTCCTGATTTTAAAATTATTGGTCCTCTATTTCAAAAGAAATGCAATCATATTATATAAACTTAAATTAAGAAACACACAATGCCCCTACAAGTCTCAAAATTTATACATACATATATATTTCACTCTCCTAACAATATAAAGCAGCGTATAAATGAAACATATGTACATTAACAAGATAAGAGGATAGACGTTTTTTGTTACCAAATACGTAAACCGCTGGCTTAGAAGGATTTATAACAAGCGCATGTTGAGTTGAAAACCCTACCAACGTATCCAAATCACTGTGAATCTTATGTATTTCATTTTGATATTCTAGTATAAAAAAATGAATGATACATTTGAGTATCATCTGCATACATCTGTAGCTGACATGTGTTCACAGATTTATGAAAAGATGATGTGTATATAGTACATCAAAGTGGTCCCACAACGGACCCTTGTGGTACACCTTTGAGCACAGACCTAGCTTTCTAGTTTCTAGCAAACAGTCGCATTGCCGTAGATGGTAGGATCGCGCGGAATGAACAATAAAAAACAAAGACATTCAATTTATAAAGTAGAGAGAAAAAAATACATTAAAGGTGTACGCGTATGCATTGGCTTTTGATTAGTGCTGTTGATATCCGATAATATTGATATCCGGATCCGGAATTATTCGTGTCCGAATCTCGGATCCGGATCTACTATTCGATTCTCAGATCCGGATCCGGATAGTAAATTATCCGGGTCTGAATGACATTACTAATGGATACGTACTACATGTATCCAATATCCATAACATCTGATCGACTGGGAGAACAACGTTGAAGTCGTATCTATTGAAAAATTTAAAATGGCCGGAAAAAAAATTATTGGATTATAGGGGTCGGTTATTGCCATCTTCATGAATAAGTATATAATTACCAATTGCATTAGATAGGTAGATTTTTAGTTATAAATTTGCGGTGACGTATTTCATCACAGCTTATAAATAACATAAAAAAGTAAAACGAATAATCAGCAATTCTAAAACTTAGCAATAAATTGTTAGTAAAGGAAATATCTTTAGAATAAGTATAAAATTTTTAATTCATCAACAATAAAACAAACCAAGTATTTCTTCTGCGGTAAATATCAAGGTGTCTCCCACTATCACGGTAGGGAAATTCAAAGCAAGCGTGTGAGTCAAACGACCATTGAATGTCGGCTATTGAATGTAGAAACATATGTAGATGACCGTCGCATATGGACTTTAGTTTAGACACTTCCCCGCAGAAAGAATTATGTGTAAGAATATTTGATATTTATTAATTACAGTAACAAAGTGTAGTATTATTCCAGGATAACATCGCGCGCAAATTAATAACTACAGTACTTCGAAATAAACTACCATTTACATATTTCTTACGGTAAAAATTATTAAAATGAAATAATAAATGTAATAAGGGAGATATTTTTGAAAAAATCATCTTAATAGTGTTTTAAGTAAAAAAAGCCATTTTCTTAAGTAAACAAACAAATAAAATAAAAATTACCACTGTTCGTAAGAAATACGTTCGCTTACGCTTAAAATATTACATTTTGCTCAACTATCTACGCTTAAATAACTCATGTGCTCTGTATTGCGTTGTTTTCGTCAATATAAAGTCACAAATAACCTCAATAGTTTTGCGTTAGTTAGGTGGGGGAATGTAAACAAGTGGCCAGTGTGCGTGCAGCTAAAAACTAATTATATGCAATTCCAATTGCAAGGAAATACGTTAGTATTTATATTTAGGTAGATAAAAGTTCCCGTTAAGAACTTAAAGTATTTTTCATTTTAAAATTGCTTCTAAATTTGTCTACATTATTTTTTTTGTCTTGGTATTATTATAGTTAGCAATAAACGAGGCAATAAACTACTGCAAGCTGAGCTAAACTGATTCAAAACTTTGTATAGTTAAAAAAGGGAGAGGAGAGAGAGGAGTTGACCCGAGATTGGCCCTATCACTCAATATTGTCACGAGTCGCCACTAATGTACGGCATCCATATGCTCACACACCTGTAAACAAACACATTATTTTTTTTTCTGCAGTTTTTAGTATACATCAGAAAAGTTCTAATAATAAAGTGTACCTATTGAGTATATTCCTATATAGGTAAAGGCCGCTCTACAGTTCGCAATTTCTTTTATTGCGTGCAATAAAATTGCGCACAATGAAGTATTAGAACACGTTCTATTCCGTGCAATACCAATAAGAGTGCATATAGCTGATCGAAATCCATTGAATACGCATGCGCTATTTGTATTGCAGGGAATTTTATTGCATGTAATACAAAAAATTGCGAAATGTAAAGCGGCCATAATATTGAAATATTAATTGCGTGCAATTTTGTTGCACGCAATACAAAAAATTGCGAACTGTAAAGCGGCCTTAAATAAAGTAATGCTAATTAAGGGAACCGAAAAAACGTTATATTTTAATAAACACCTTGCGCTTCTTTAAATGATTAATGTGAAAATATGCTTATTTGATGCCAGCATGGTACATCTAACAGTCTGAATATATTATCCAATGTTTAAACTTTTTCGAATCTTAGACAATGTTTATATGGGCATTTAGCACGGGCGTAGTTAGATCGGCATAATTTAAAAAAGGATTTAACAGTGATATTTACACATGAAATTAATCAAATAAATGTGGTGCTTCTAAAATAAAAAAATATTTTCACCAAACAATAACTGACTAGAGTACAGTTTGTTTATATGTTAGGTTTGCATCGGTTTATACGTAAAATCTTGTTTCTTTCACATCAGATAACCTACACCAATATCGCCATGTCCAATTATATATAAATTGAATATTTCATTTTGGCTTATGTTGGTAATAGTAATATAATATATATGTTATTACGAAAAGGCTATTGCTAACATCGTTTGATTTACTAAAGTGTTTTTATTAAAACTAGTATAATTTTTTAAGGAAAAACGTTTTATGTAAAGCTAATGTTAAATGCTCGTGTAAACGTAGTAGTCTCGATTATTCCACTTGTTCGCTAGAACAGATATGTACAGTTTGTTTCAAATTAACTCCAATGTGTGTCTGCATTTAAAGTAAAAAAGTAACTACTGTTCTGCATACCCTACATTAAATTACGTATCGGTCAGTATACAGAAAAATAGCTACTTTAAAATCAAGTAGGCAAGGGTGCTGCATTTTACAACGTTTAGATAAGTGATTTTTTTTTTTTTTATTTTCAGTCCGGTATGCACCGAGACGAATAGACACGAATATATATATATAAGCATTACAATAAAATAGCGACTTCCTCGGCCTTACCCATAACTACTAAATTCTTTAGAATTCTCATTTAATTTGAAACAGACTGTATACTTGCTGGTTCCAATGGTTTGACTGACGACTGTATTTGCGCGTACTCTCAATTATGAGTGCGTTCCATCTTGCATCTCTTTGAGAATCACAACTAGAATGAATAATATATCATCCTGATTGTTGTCCTAACTCGAGTTTCAGTTGATAGCGGGCACATCAAGTGTAAGTGATTACAAGTATAATTATATCCAACCACTTTAGTACGTACTGCTCTCTTTTTATTTTAATTTTTTATTAAGTATCGGAAAAAGGTTTAATATATATCACAAAAAAGACACATTTTTCTCCTTAAGGTGTAATTATTTTATTTCTTAGTATATTATTAGTATCTACATTTAAACTAATATAACATCCAAACAGTCCAGGTTATTTCAGTTAAAAATTTCTTGAATTAGTTGTAGCAACGTTTGCAAGGTACAATCTGGAAAAATAAAATACCATTTTGAATTAATACTAAATTAATTACAAAAAACACAGTCGTGACAAAAACAGTGTCAGAACTGAAAGGTTGTAAGTTACAGTTTGTTGGTTTATATAATTTGCAGTAGGTTATCACTGTTTAATATACCTCATTCTAATGAAATTGCTATAACCATTAAAATTATCAAGCTTATCATGTGTAACTCCATGTAACGACAAGAAATATACCAATTGATACTATTTAGCCAGTTTAGCCAGAATGAAAGGATAATCTTCCATCTTTACCCAATAAACCAAATTCAAATTTCCCGCAATTATTTTTACTAAGTTCAACATTAAAGCATAAAGTTTCCTACGGTTTTGTTAATAGTTATTTGAATACCTTTAATTGAAGTTACTAATATTTAGTAACTAGTAATTTGAATTTCGTTTATTGGGTAGGTACAAATACCAAACTCTACTTATAATTATTTGTGTAAATGTTTATATTTCCGAAAATTAAATTAAAAAACGTATAGATACTTTACAGCAATACAAAGGTGGAGTGAACAAAACAAAACTAAAAATGTTGATGTAATGCTGCTGCTTTAAATACATTTATATAAATAAATTACATTTTGAAATCAGTTTTGATGCCCTTCATGATACGCACAAGGTTATTTTTCATGGTCGTATTATTGTTATTCTATAAATTATAGTCTAAGTCGTTACCTCTTCAACTTTTACACAACGGTCACAGCAAATTCCCTTTAGAGGATTCCTCCTAACAAACCTTTCGTCTTCTTGACAATCCGACGGTTCTGCATTAGCACAACGTACCAAGCGACAATCAACCTGAAAATTCAAATTTTGGTATTGGATGTGTTACAAAAATTTATAAGGTAATATAAAAACGATTGGCTGTGATGCAGCAAAGACCTGAAGATATTTTTTTGAATATGCAATAAGCAACTACATAATAATTTAATTTTTACCCTCTCCGGTTTCACGCAGTTTTTTACGCAAGCATTGCAACATCTTCCTGCTTTTACATCACTCGGAACGTACGTTTCGTCATCTTCGCAATCTTCAGGAAAAACAGCAAGACAAAGTACTACCCGACAGTCTACTGGTCCTACAACCTGGGCATCCGTTGTACCAGCCCAGTATGCCGCTAAAGATATCGCAGCGTATAAGATCAAACTGGACATATTTAGTATATGTAGTCTTTTCAGATGTGTTCACTTCACAACGAATCTTCTTGAATGTGCCTTGCCAATATGTAGGTACAGCATTTAAATATTGTTTCAAAGCAGATTCCGTAAAATAAATGCAACGATTCGTGCAAATATTTAGATTTTCAAGAGTTGACGACGTGTTTTACAACAATATACATCGTATATGATAAACAACGAAACGATAAAAATAATGTAAATCATAATTTTGTTTGCTGCCTACAACTAATTGCTTCTTTAAATAACAAATATTTTATTTATTTTACTAATATAAATATTTTTGCCACTTAAACTATTTACTCGACCCTCAACTGCATCTATATATCAAATGGAGCCTTCGCAGTAATAAGTGACTAGAGCCATATGAGTTAGATATTTCAAAATACAAATCCCAGATAGCAGAATAATATGTTCCATGGTGCTTAGAATATTGAGAATAACTTTGAAATATTCGTGGAATGAGAAAATGTCTGTCCCAAGGATTATCATTTGGATAAATCAGAATAATGTTGATAGAATATGTTTAGAATATCCAAGAATATTGCTGAGACCGTTCTCAGAGCATTCTTAATAATATTTCAAGAATATTCGTAAAAGTATTAGAATATGTACTTATTTTAGAAATAATGTTCATATACATATTATTTATGAAATAATATTAAATACACAACAATTTACATAGAAAATAATTTATAGTAAGGAAACGTATTACTGTGTACTGATGGTACCAGCATAAATGCAAAATGAAAAGTAAAAAAAAATGAAAATTTAAATTTACTAGCTCAGCGGATAAAATTTTAAAAGGGCGCAAAAGTGCTCTCAAACTCAGGGTTATTTTCACAATTGAACTAATCATGAAAAATAAAATGTGGGCGTCTGAAAAATTGACTTTCTTTAAAATCCCCAAAGATTGAAATGGTTGAATCAAAAATAAAAGAATAGAAATTTTGAATGACGTTAACAATCATTAAATTTTATTTTTATAAAAAAAAAGAAAAAAAAACATTTGATTACAATGATGCAGAAATAAAACCATAAATTTAAGATTCTGGCCAAAAACAAAAACTGCATTAGACTCTACAATTACTAGAGGACAATTCAAAATCCTCTAAACAAAGCAAAAGACAAATTTGTTCTAGAAGAAAATCCTATTTCACAAAAAATCTACGTGGTCTCAAAATTTCAACACACTAAATTAATTTAAACGTGGACAAAACAAGTATATAAAAATTGAAATTTAAACACAAGCACAAAGCTTCTTTTCACCTAATCCGAGGTGATTAATTACTCAAAACAGCAAAATATAAGAAAAACGAAAAATTACCTCTTTAAACTTAAAATTCCTTCTAGAGCAAATATAATAACTGATCTTACATCCGACTTGTGTACACAATAAAATACAACAGCAATTATTAATTAAAGAGTTCCTTGAAGGATGCGAAAATTTCAAATTAAACGAACTACATTTTAAATAAAAATGAATTTTCAAAAAATGGCAGCAATAAAAATAAAAAACATGTACTTACTCCGCAATCTTTCAAGAAATTACCTTTTAGGGGCCCAAACATCGCATACATATAACAATTTACAATTGCGTGCCAAAGCAGCGCATGAATCGCAAAGAAAATAAAAACTAGAATATTACAATGAACTATATACAATACTGGTAAACGCAAAATGTACAACTGAATGAATTTAAATTTAAACAGAACAATTAAAATACTGTTGTTGTTGTTGTTGTTATTGTTTCTGCGCCTTGGCGGTAGTCCATTAGCACTACATATTTTATATACAGTGAGGTCGATAAATGGTCCCCCCTCCTGATAATTTGAATGGTATGAGATAGAGCAATGAAAAAAGCCAAGTGAAATTAGAGATAATTTGTGATTTTTTGCCTATAGAGATACGCACATGACTTCTGATGTAAAATAGAGGGCGTAGCTATCTTTAAAATTTTAAATAGGAAGTAATTTCATTTAGAAGCTCATTTGGAAGATATTTCTATTACTTTTATGGCAATGCAAAACAGTTTTACGATTTTCGAAATTTTTACCAACTTATCCAAGATTAATAATTGGAGTACTTACGTTACTTTTCGATAGCCCTCGTATTCGCTTTTGGATTAGTGTACAGAAACCTGTAATTACAGTAATCTGTAACATAGATACCCACACACATGACACATACACTGACAGATAAGACACTTTTGCTAAATTTTGCAAAAACGTCATATTGTAAAATATGTCATATTTTACAGCAATCGCTTCTAAGTCACATAAACCACAATATTTATACGAGGCTATCGAAAAAGTAACGTAAGTACCCCAATTATTAATCTTGGATAAGTGGTAAAAATTTCGAAAATCGTAAAACTGTTTGCATTGCCATAAAAGTAATAGAAATATCTTCCAAATGAGCTCTAAATGAAATTACTTCCTATTTAAAATTTTAAAGATAGCTACGCCCTCTATTTACATCAGAAGCCATGTGCGTATCTCTATAGGCAAAAAATCACAAATTATCTCTAATTCACTTGGCTTTTTTCATTGCTCTATCTCATACCATTCAAAAGTTATCAGGAGGGGGGGACCATTTACGACCTCACTGTATATACCAATATCATTTATAATAAAAAAGTAATAATAATAATAATAAAATTAAAAACCTAGCAACCCGTATGAACACAAGGGAAAACATTAGACACGCTTCACACCCGGGGCCGATCGGGCGACTTAGAACAAACAGGTAGGCCAACGGAACAAAGGGAGAAACCCACATAGGATAGTAATACAAAGGAAAAAACTTAAACTAAATATTAAAACCTATATTTTTTATATGACAATAAATTTTTGAATTGATCTCTTTTCTGTACAACGATATCAGATGATTAACGTTAATTGGGAACTGAATACCCATATTCTAACTGGAATAAATTGATTTTATCTAGTGTTTGCTACAACCCAAGATAATATGATTGACATCACCGCACTCGATTTCACAGAAATTACAGTTATTGTTTTCTTTTAGCTTGATTTTATACAAATGTGCAGGAAATCTTCCATGATTAAATGAAAGTCTTAAAATTTGCGACAGCATATAAAGTTTTCAACTAGCAATAATCGCACCTCGGATAAA
Source organism: Protaetia brevitarsis (assembly GCA_004143645.1). Taxonomy (NCBI): domain Eukaryota; kingdom Metazoa; phylum Arthropoda; class Insecta; order Coleoptera; family Scarabaeidae; genus Protaetia; species Protaetia brevitarsis. The sequence goes on from RXPK01000213.1 coordinate 2,111,170, forward strand.
CCTCATTGGTTACGATATCGCCACTGCGCAAAGCTGAAAATTAAAATACTTCCAACAATCAAATCAATTAACAAAATCTTATCCAAAAATAATTAATTTCTGAGAGAATTTGCCCGACGCATTGACAAAGATTGATCTCTATAAATAAAATAACACGGAATTTACAAACCCCGGGGTGCCAAACCACAGCAGTATGAATATTTTATTTATTTTATATTTATTTATATATAATAATATATTCTGTATACTATACGTGTAATATAAGTAGGGTTGCGATTAATTAAATTAAATTAATTATGACCTATTGTTCTAAATTATATCAGTTTTAAATATAAAGACTTTTCTGTAAAACTTTGCATAATGGCGTTTTCTTTATTCTCCCATTACATAAGAGCACATTCAATATCATATATCTAGTAAATAGGTAAAAATATTTTATGACCGCCATTATAACACATATGTCGAATATGCACGGTTATTGTGGTAAAATAAGGCCTCCATAGCAATTTAGTTGTCTGTACAATACATATACTATAATAATTTAGCATATTTGTTGCTATATGGGTAGGGAAATTTGTTATAACAATCTTTAGACAGAGTCAAAGGAGATGGGAGAGGGTGAGATTTAGGGAACAGTCATATTGGCATTATAATATTGCAATTTTGGTTACCTAATCCTCTCTTTATTATTATAATAATTAAATTCATATAATACTCAGTATCAGGTTTTTTTTGCTATCATTATATATAAAACCTGCTAGAGATTACATTGCTAACAACGCGTTTTAAGCCAAATGGATGCTGCGAGATATTTTATTTGTAGATTGCAGATATGAAATCCATTTACCGGGATTAAAGCTGCACTCTGCACCATGCCCGCGTTGGTTTGCACTTACACAGTTACTTTATCTTGTTCACTTTAGTTTTTCTTGCTACAGATCTAATTTCAATTCGACTGGTTAAGAAAAAAAAAGTTAATTTATTATTTATTAATATATTCTTTAATCAAATTGTTTACGAAGATTTCTACTCAGATGGTTTTAATTTAAATAACATTTTTCATGACTACCATCTGTTTTCTTAAAAGTTAACTAATGGAACAATACTAGTACCGACATCTATGAAGTAATAGTTAAAGAGACGGAAAGAACTGAATTATATTTGAGGTATAGCGCAAGTGACCAAAAATCTTATTTTAGAAAATATTGGTTTTAGTTTAGTTAAAGTTTATAAATTACAGCTAGTCTATTGTTCCTGTGAATGCTACTTAAGAAATGTAATATGGTATTTATCTCATTTTTTTTTAATTCTTACTTGCACCACTTTTTCGTTGATGCTCTCCATTTTATGTTTATTTGGACATTTCTTTATAAAGAATAATTTTCCTATCAATGTAGAAAATATTATTTAATTATTAAGCTGTAATATTACAACTTAATAATTAAATAATAAACTTGGTAATATTGTCTATTTAAGGAAAGGTGAGGACAAAATCAGTATTAATTGAACCAATGTTCAACAATTTTAATTCACAAAAGACAAACTAATTTTCAGGATTTCTTGTTAGGGATTTAAACTGGCACTATCTTTCATTATTATAAAATGTCGACAATTTTTAGAAGTATTTATTTCAAAGTTCTGTCTTTAACTAAAAATATAAATTAAATTAAAAAAATATAATCCAACACATTTTTAAAAGAATCCCTCATCTTCATAGTTGTCTGTCTCAGGTGCTGTAGTTACAACAGTAGCAAGCATGTGTTTAGGAATTTCGCTGCCACGCACTTTAATGTTGTAACAAACCAATTCCATTTTAGCCAAGCTCTGTTTTAAGGTATAAAATTTTCTGTAGACTAGGCTTTGTCCATTTAAATTTAATCCTAAACAGATAAAGCTGATATTAAGAAACTTTTATGCCATAACTACAGTAGTTAGAACTCACCAAGAAATCCTACATAAATACTCCTAACAAAAGCACATGTTCTGAAACAATCCTCAATATTTCCCGAACCTAAATTGTTAATGCATTTTCTCATCATTTCTCCTGTAAAATCCCCTAAACCAAGTAATATATCCACAACAGGACAACAAAGCCGCAATTCCGTGAGAGATTCATCCTCAGGTAATTGCAAGGTAAAATTTAATTTGGAAACGACATCATTAATACTGGGAATTTTCTTATCTCTCTGATATTCGTAAAAACACAATGCTTCTATATACTCTTCTAAACCACTGGTGTATGCACGAAGGTACAAATAATGATCTAGATTCCTTAATTCCAGTGCTATTAATTTGAACTTTTCAAGCAATTGTGTGAGTCGTAAATTTGCCTCAGAAAATATTTGTTCTTTCTTGCCTTCACTAAAATGAATGAAGCAACACTTCCAGTTGATTATCATACAACAATAGATCTCTTACATTTCAGTTCCTGCATTATGTAGAAGGAAATAATCCGTTTGCTTTCTGTTGTGATGTCTCTGCTGATTTTGATAATTCTCTCATACCTATCGTGCTTATCATCTAATTCAGTGGCATACTGTTGAAATAACTTCATTATGGGGGTGTCAGAGTTAATGTTTTCCAACACCATACGTGCATTTTCGCCAACAACATGTTTGCTATTATTTTTCCAGTTTTTGTGATTTCGCCTATGTCCACCTACAAATTAATCATATATGAACAATATTCCCTTATCTTCTTGTGATTTTAAGTACCTCTCTGGAAAGCCATTATCGTTAGTTTATTTTAATTCAGATAAAAACTAATCTTGCTTTTACTTTTAAGTTTTAAAACTACTCAGGTTATTCTATGAAACTACTTTTTGAACGATATCAAACTTACATACAAAATACAGATAGTGTACAAATACTGTGAAATATTTGATACTTTGATATGCTTCACCATGCTTCACGTTCCTAACAAACACACTGTCGACCTGTGAAAAAGGTACGGGACCAGATGTGACCCTTAAAAAATCGTGGTATAAACAAATAACATACAAAAAAATGTAAGTGCGACAAGGATAGATACTGTGATTTTCAATACTACTTTTATGTATATACCCTTATTACCTAAATATACTTTTCCTTATTTACATTTTTTTTTATTTAATAAGAACTGTTGGATGATTTAATCGTAATTATTTATAATACTTGTGATTTCTACAGTTTATTGATTTTCATAACAAATCACGGAGTCAGGGGTACCACCTTTACACCATACACCATTTAACAACAGTTTAGTTACTGTCAGCTTAGCTGTCAGTAGCTGTAAAAATAATTGATTTTTTCAAATAATTTATTAATTCTATTGAAGGCACTCAAGCAAAACAAACATAAACGTGTTATTACAGAAGATACAATGGTAAGATTATATTTGAACAAAGTAAAACCACGTTTGTATTATGTTTCATTCACAAACACGCCCCCTTTAATTTTTCTTTTAGATACGTTTTATCCTGATTCAAAACCGCGCTGGCAAAACCAGATTAGCAAAATGGTACATGAACTTTGACGACGATGAGAAACAGAAACTCATTGAAGAAGTCCATGCTGTAGTTACTGTTCGAGATGCCAAACATACAAATTTTGTTGAGGTTAGTATTTGGATACTTTATTTGCCTCATGGATATTAAGTGTTTTAATTAATTCTTTACTTCTTTCCAGTTTCGTAACTTTAAAATAGTTTATAGGAGATATGCCGGACTCTATTTTTGTATATGTGTAGATGTTAATGACAATAACTTATGTTATCTAGAAGCGATACATAATTTCGTTGAGGTGTTAAATGAATATTTTCATAATGTATGTGAATTAGATCTGGTTTTTAATTTCTACAAGGTTTATACTGTTGTGGATGAAATGTTCTTAGCAGGAGAGATTAGGGAAACCTCTCAGACAAAAGTTTTAAAGCAATTACTCATGTTAAATTCATTGGAATAAATATAAATTCCTATCTAGGTGTAATTATCTATATATTATATATATATGTTTTAACTCATATTCCAAGTTTTTATATGTGTTCAGTTTCATTTTATATTGGAGCTGAAAAGCTTTTTTATTATGTGTAATATTTATTGTTTAAAATAAATGATCTTTACAAATATCTACAAAAAAATTATGTTATTATGCTAACGGAAAATTGAATCTTAGGCAGTAAGTGGGTAGCATTATTAAATTAAAAAATATTGAAGAGATATATGGGAGCTTTTGAATGTATGACATCTGTTGGACGTTACCAATAATGAACTGCGAATGTACAGGAATCTGTAAACACGATACCCAAATATTTTAGAGTGATAAATTTAAGTATACAGTTATATAATTTTGAAAATTTAATTTGTAAATTGCATACACTATCCAATAAATTGTTGAATGTGTTTTTTGTAAGTTAAATCAAACAAGCACCAAATTTATATTTGGATTTACTTTAGACGCCAGCTCATAGATGGCGCCAGAGGTATTCATAATAATTATATTCTTTAGGACCATGAATCAGGGATTTTTAAGGATTTAATACAATTTTGACTAATATAATTATAACATGTTTAATTTTTATCTTGGTCGAAATAATATGCTTTATGGATTTGCTATTTAATTTTATTATTTTGGTCTTAATTTAAAAAAATCTTGGTTATGACAAATTTTGCCAGTTAACTGTTATGTTGTGATTTCAAAATTACCTTTATCAATGATTTAATTATTACAATTTTTTTCACTTTTGAAGGTGGCCTTTATTATATTTAAAAGTAAAAGTTTTTTTCTAATTTAAATGTTTTAAATGGAAAAATAGTAAACTACCTACGAATTCGTTCTATATGCTGGTTCACCACCAGGGAATTTCTCTTTAACTCGTAAACAGTGACAGATAGGAAAAAAAGTTTTTATAAGTTGCTGTAGGATTATGATTTTTCTATAACGAAAAATTATCGGGATTTGTACAGAATGTTTCTTAACGTCGGTACAGTCTTCATCTTTCTTTTTTTAAATACAATATTACCGCGTTTTTAAAAGCGCGAATAAATAAGAAAAAATAGGCAGAACATACTTTAACGCTAAACTCATTAATTTTTAAGATTATTTGATGATAGCCAAATTTAAATTTCCCGCAATTATTCTTCAACAACAACGTTGAAACATAAAACTATCCAATAGTTTGCACTACATCAATAGTTATTTTAATGTTTTTATGTTGAATTAAAAATTTAAAAATAGTGGCGGGAAATTTAAATTTGGCTATTAGGGTAGCATATACAGGTGTTCTATTAAAAAAAAATACGGTACACCCATTTGAAGTTGACTAAGTTTGCACATTAATGACGAACAGCCAGTATATTAATATACAATTATAAACACATCTGCAGGTATAAGTAGGCCCGTACTAATATATTTCAAAATTTGATTCACTTATTGCTGTGGTATGAGTGGTAATTAAATTACCAAATAGAAAATAATAGAAAATAGAAAATCAAAGATATCTTGGAAATTAATGAATTTAGAGCTAAAGTATGTTGTATCTTATTTTTTTTTAAATTGACTGGTGCTTTTAAAAATGCAATAATATTGGGGGTATTGTATTTAAAAAAAGAAAGTTACAAAAAATTAAGGTGAAAATTCATAATCCTACAACAATTTAATTAAACTTTGTTTAATTTTTATTATCAGATTACATGTTTTGGCTGGCCGCCATTATCAGACCTGCGTTAGTATCGCAAAGATTTAGTATTTTTTCCATTTAATACAAATATTAGGTACATACACTTCTCGAAGAATAGCAATACGATGTGTTGTATTTTGTCAATGAAAGAAAACAAATATGAGTAAGCTCCAACCAACCTTCCTTAACTCCTTAACCGTAGACTGTTCCGTATCCGGGAGCACATTTTATGCAAATTCAAATATGAAAAACCCCTTTTATATGTGGCGGCATGCCCGACAGAAGAATTTTAACAATGTGTACACACAGAACTTGTATACTTTTTACCTCACGTAATGTTACGAGCCTGGAAACGATAATACGACCCGATAGCAATGTGTACATTATGTAAGACGTCCTTTTGCGGCCAGACACATGGCCCCGAGCGATTTTAACGACTCCGAGAGGGACTGAATCCTTACGGAGTCGATAAGGGGAGAACGGTCTCTCTATTACCATATTTTCGAACTGATTGATAGCACTTCTGTTGGGTATCGGCCAAGAGAATTGATTTTTAATAAAATTCCAGATACCCTTGTTCCTTTTCGACGTTAAACATGCCAGCTGGCGGTATAATTTTTAACGGTAAAATTGAGGCTAGGATATAGCCATAGTCGGTGCTTAAAGAGGGAAAGGCAGTAATTTTGAAAAAAAATTCGGACGAGGTATTCATTTGCTAAAAGCGTGGTCCGAGATAGTTTCTTTTGCGTGCTACGTAAGCTTTCTGTTCGGATTTTCTTTAAGTGGTTACACAGTTTTACAGGAGGAAGACAAAAATAAGAGAGACGCGGGACTGCGAATTGCAAACCTAATAAAACGTAGCGATGGGGAATATTTTTCAGGGACGAACCGGGTTGCCGTTATTTAATATAAGTTTTTCTCTCTTCTGGAGGCAGCTTCACCTTTGTCGGGCGCCTCTCTGTCCGGAGGAAGCTATTGTCCTCCATCCCGACGTATATATACTTGATAAACGTGTATTGTGTTTTGATGTTCGGGAGAAACGACGCTATTCTTCCTCGGAAATAAATTTAGACGCTGCTAGATACAATAAATTTTTTCATAGTTGGTAAGTGTATATAGTACCAAAGCCAGTGACGTTTTCACCGGTGAGGTGGCTGTTAAATTTGGATGCCACATAAAATGGAAGTGTTCAACGAAAAATAACCTTTATATATAAAAAATAGCGCATGTATTTACTTAAAACGAGAAAAATTACTGTGCTGCGAAGGGTGTTTTTTTTTTAATTTTGCGGAATATTCGCGGCCGTGGAAAAACAAATATTTCATTGTTCCCTACTATTGTGACAGATCTTTTACTAAATTAACGGAAAATGCACTAAAAATGAAAATCCACAAATATAAACTTGGACGATCGCCGTATAGACTACCCATATATCGTCCAAGTTTACCTTTGTACCATGGTACATAAGATATAGAAATTTACGAGGAATCCCGATACTAGAATCTTCCTATGCACACGATATAGTAATAATTATGGCAGAAAAAGAAGAAGATATACAATACTATATTAAAACACACAAGTGTTACAATGGCGTTCGTTGTAATACGAGTACAAGTTTGATTCACGGCCGTTTGCACCGTTCGTGATTAAGCTATAATTAACATTTAATCATAATTAAACTTTAAATTCATTTGCATCGACTGCTTAACTAATAATTAAATCCTTAATTCGTGATTATCTTTAATCAGTACCCAAGGTACGAATTAAGTCATAATTAAAGTTAGCGCAAGCGTAGTTTCTTTGTCTACAATCGTGTTTATAGGCGATTATAGGTTATGTTATGGAGTTTTGGTTATAATACAAATATATCTGACTAAATTGAAATAGCTAGCTAATTAAAGTGTTCACTTTGAAGATTAGAACAAGGAACAGCGGCGTGCAAGAAGTGTATATTTGACAGGGTTTTAGAAAGTCCAAGGTAAATCAAAAATTAATTCCCGAAATAAAAACTGACAATAAATGTATTTGAGGATTACTCATGGTTTCGGGTGGGAATGACCCGGAGGTATTTCGTAATAGGAAAGGATCCATTCTTTCCATAAGTGACAGTGGATATGCCTCAAAAACAAATTTATTGATCCCACTCTTAAATTCTGAAACAGTTGTGAAAAGTCGTTATAATGAAAGCCACCATTTACAACACGAATGTCATTGAAAGCATGTTTCTAAGAAGATGTTTTCCAATACTGGCATATAGTTGTCGCATAAAGCTGGATACCTTTATGGCAGTAATAGTTGGTACCTCAGTATTGCACAATATAGCCATAAATGTTGGTAAAGAGGACATCAATGAAGAAAAATTAAATCAATTTTAAATGGACAACTTCATGAGATTAATTATGACGCTGTTGATTATGTACCTGCTGCGACACAGGCATTACTAATTAATGATTATTTCAACAATTTGTAATTCATTGCTATATAGAAATTAACTTTTGAACATTTCTTTTTGTATTTGTTTTCTTTGCTTTGTGTATAAACGAAATATATTTTATTTACTCTAAATGCATTATCACTTTGATTTTTTTTAAAGAAATATTGTGTATGTAATTAACCATTATTTATTAAATAAAGGAACAAAATATATAAGGAATGATGGTAATAATAAAATAATTCTAACAAGTAATAGCAGAGGTCAAATAAAGTATCAAAAATTGGAGCATTAGCAGAACAAACAAATAAAAGAATTGCGTAATGAAAAAAAAACCTGCATTCACATATTAATTTCTATTTTAAAACTACTACTCAAATTCCAATAACTTTCAAATGCCGCTTAAAATCGCGCATTCGCATAGCGGCAATTTTCATTATGATGGGAACAGTGTTCCCAATATAAATACGATTTTTGACTAAAAACTAAACTTAACGCACTACCAACCTATATTTCTGTCGCAAACTTTTTAATTAACTAATCATTAATTAAATTTGTGCGGTGCAATCCTATTCATATTTAATTCGTAATTAAATTTAATCTTTGATTAGTTAATTAAAATGTTAATCACAGACGGTGCAAACGGCCGTCAATATACGAGTATTACAACAGTCATTGTAACACTGTGTTTTATACTATCTTTTCTATTCCGCATTAATTTACGTTTATTTATTATTAAACATGGGAATTCTTATTCTAGCAGGGAATTTTAACGTTTCCATGTTTGTGACACAATTCTTGCAATTCCATGCAGAAGCCTAATATAAAAATGTCAAATGTGAAATGTCAAACCACAAGTCGCACCACCAACCTCACATAAAATGTCACCACAAATAGTGTCACAAAGTGGAAAAACAGTGTTACAAAATGAAACTTTGTGACACTATTTTTTGCCAAAACAGTTATACAAAGTGCTCATTGTAGGGGAAGCTGGGGCAAGATGGGAATATTAAGCTTTAGAATACTGCATCAGGATTGCAAATTGATATACAAGGTTCTAAGTACGCTTGTTGTAATCTTTAAACATTTATCTGCTGATGGATGAATTTGCAATTTTTCGATGGGTACTCTTGATGTTGTGAAAAAATTTTGAAAAGAAATGTGTAAATACACCATCTTGCCCCCAATGGGGGCAAGATGGGTTCCAGGTGAGTTAAGAATGGATCGTACCATAAATCTAGGTAAAGGGTAAAAAAAATAGATTCTTAAAATATTCTTAAAAACGTGCAGGAACAAAGCTTAAACTCTTTAAAGCGGAACTACTTAAGATAAAAAAAAATACAATAACGATAAGAATATTAAACTCAATCTTCACAATTGAGACAATAGAAAACGAACTCATACATGTGATTCGCACAGCCTCCATGTACTCAACCTCGCTATCCATGGCATTGTATCAACACTTCCCCTTACAATACTAACATTGAGCGTCATCTTCCTCAACAGAAGAACTTGATTATTTCCTTGACATTTTCTAAAAATCTATCTCTTGCTTTCCTTACAAAATTCAGCTTCTTGATCTCTTCTGTTTTCTTCTTTGTCCTTTTTTTTTTCCTTTAACTCTCCCTCAGCACTTCTAGTTGCCTTAGGGATTCTCCAGACTTCTATTTTCTTGTAACAGATTTTTATACGTAGTGCTTGTAAGGATTGTTGTCTTTCCATTTTTACGCTTTGATTGAACCTGTACTTTATTCCTAACATGAGAAATAGGCATTATGTCTTCGAGAAAGCATAATGGCATATCCAGGCATAACGGACCAGAGTGAAGAATGAGGTAATGATGTCCCCATGGTGCCCCATACCAATAGCCCCAACCTGCCTCTTTGGGACATTTTCTGGTTATGTTATAATAACATATTAAATATTTGAAATAAACAAATAACACAATATATAAAATACATGCAATACATCTCAATTAATAAGCACAAAAAAGTGTAGTTGTAAATAATTTACTTATGCTTTCGATATTGGCCATTGAACTCACCATCAAAATAATAACGAAATTCTGGAAATTGCAAATTACGCACTTTGTTATTACGACTATAAAGTTTCCTACATTACAACAAACATAAAACAGCACTTGTCAATATTACGACTGCTAATATTTGACGGATGCTTACTGCCGTTTTGTAGATAAAACGATGTCTCCATCATGCCTCGTGGCCCCATCTTGCTCCACCCTCCCCTATGTGTGAAATAGAAAAAAAAAACTTTGCAAATATAAAAAGAGTCACAAAAAAGGACGGAATAAAGATTAATTCCGTAAAGACAAAAACATTATGATAGTTGCACAAGACCAAGAACGAATAATCAAGTTGATGTTCCTTCTTGTTTGTATAATTTCTCGCAACCTTGAAGTAGGGGGAAGTGGTCGAATTCTGCGCAGGCGGGTAATTCTGCGCATTTATATTTTAATGTTCACTTAACTTATTTAGCCGTGTGTACGATACTGCCATCTAGGGACAAGCGAGAAAAGTTAGTGTGAAGGAGAAAACGCCATTATCTGTGTTTCTTTCATCTGGGTTTGTGATTATATTATCATGTCTAGTTGCATAACGATCTTATTGTGAAAAGTAAAGTTAAGTATAAAAATTTAATTTGCAAACAGTAATATCTATAGTTAGTAAAGAATTACAATTACATTTCAATTTAATACAATTTGCTTTACACGTACTGCTGCGTACTGATTGAATAAATGAAAAATGCAAAACTGATTTTACAAAGAAAAAGAAAAATTAAATTAGCTAGCTAAACGGATAAAAAAAAATCTTAAAGAACGCAAAAGAACTAACAACCTCAGAGTTACCCTCACGAACTAAAACTTGAATCTAACCACGAAAAGTAAAATGTGAGTGAGTTAAATCTGACTTTCTTAATTACCCGAAAAATTGTAAAGGTTTAAAATAAAAATAAAAAAACAGAATTTTTAACCCAAAGATGCTAATTAATAATCAAATTTATTTTTCAAAATGGGTTTAATTATAGATTGTGCAGAAAAAAACCGTGAACTGAAGGTTCTGGCCTAAAATAAAAACTGCACTTGATTCTAAATTATAATAGGACAATGCTATTTCCTAAGCAAAGCAAAAGATTTGTTTGTTCACGAAATTTTCCAAAATCTTTCAATTTCAATCCACGTGGTTTCAAATTAAAATAAACTAAGCCTGGACAATTACTAGAAAATTACAAAAACAAAACTATATGCAAGAACAATGCTTCTACTCACTCAACCGAGGTGATTGATAATTAAAAATGAATCAGCAAAATTGAAAAACCGAAAACAAACTCTTTAAACTATAATGAGAGAATAAAAACTAAAAAATATCTTCCAGAACAAAAATAATAAATGAAATAGTCGAACAAGGAACTCCCTGACAAAACTCTACAATCTGTTTTTCTTACAAAAATTCCTCACAAATTCTTACAACGCAGTCGTAAACAACTCAACGACAGAATCTAATAGAATCCGCATAAAATCTAACAAGCGAACACTAGACAAATAAATGAATGGAATTAATTAAAAAAAAACTTAACACCTAATTAAATAAATCATACAATAAATTCTTTAACTAAATTTTAAATAAAATAAACATTACTGTGAAAATTCTCGGTACATTGAATAACGGCTGAACGGAGAAATCATTACAACAAAACTATGCAACTTAAAATACACTCAGCGGAAACTAACCATAGCAGTACGTACTTGAACGATTTCATTCCTTAAAAAAAGTTACTGAAGGATATCTGTCACTATCTCCCACATTTTAGGCAATAGAAATTATGTATGAGATGGTATAAGAGCTTGAGGGCAATCTCTCACTGTGTGTCACATAGAAATATATGTATATTTGCGATGATTGCCTAACTTAAAATTTGCCTCAGTCAAATACTATTTTGTAGCCGTTCCAGTTATTTATACAGTTCAATGTATAAAACTGATTAAAACAGAACTTATTTTGATCAGAAAATCCAGAAATGCAATAATATGGATTTTGGAATATCCTGTGTAAAATGAAAATAATTTTAAAAAGTAACCATATGGATCTCCATATATCCCAAAAGTAAAACTTCCTAAACGTCGCGTATTTTGGTTATGTAACTAAAATAATGTGAAGAACGTGAATAATTAAATATTGTCTTCCTAATATTATGTTATTCCGATCTATAACTCTCTTATCAATGACCAACTTTACTTCATGAACAGAATATTACCAAAGAAATACCAATGAATGATTTTGACAGCTGTAGAGGTCTACGGCACCCCTCTGACTCTTCGAGAAAGTATCAGTTTTTATATTGATATCTTATTAAGTCTTCTTCTTAAACAAAAAAAAAAAAAACAGATAAAAGCAAATGATTTTTTTATTTAAATAAACTATGACAACATATATACAAAGAAAAGGATAAAAATATTTTATTTTGATTTGTAAATAATACAGTTTTGGTCTAGGCTTGAATAAAAATTGACACAAATAAATTAGTCACCTCGAATTTAATTTTTATTTCTAACACATCCGAAACGAAATCGTAATATCTAGGATACTCTCATAAAAATGATAAAAAAATGTTCTGTTTTAATCTAAGCTTTTTTTGGCTGTTCAGGTTGAGGGTGGGCTGCTATCCATTCCAGGGCGCGAGCAATTAGTGGCGGTACTGGTGGTGGACTGGGGGCGACTGGTAAGTGATCTCCTTGTGGTTGGAAGCCGTTTTCGTTGGCGAGATAAGTGATTTGGATTGCTGTGCCGTCTGGGGCTGTGTACTTGTAGGAGCCTTGCACTTCCTCGGCTTCTGTGTCTTTGTTACCAGCGTTCTTCAGCACTCCTTGTTCTTCCACCACTATACCGTTACCGGTTTCGTAGGATGACTTGAAAGACCCATCCAGATTAACCTCGCTGTTCTGTTTGACGATGGGAATCGGTTCTTCGGCGGCCCATGAGAGGGACAGCAGTGCGGAAATTAGAATCTGAAATGAGGGCCAGACGTGAATTATCAGATTTATCTGCAAAAACTAATAATAGAGACTTCTATTATACGCAATCACACAGGGTACTGTGCCAAAGCGATATTTATGAATTAGGAACTATTATTTAAAGCTTCAGATACTGTAGAATGTGTACTGGCCGTTCGTCACTTTGTAGTTATACGAAAAGTAAAGCAACCTTGGTGTTTACAAAGGATAATACCTTCCGGTTGATCCCGATTGAAAACAAAAACTATTTTTACGCACCACTACAACATCATGACAAAATTCTATCCACGTGTCCATCTATTTCTGTGTACTTATCGATCTGAAATGACATCATAATTGTGTTATTTCGGTTTTGTTTCGAACCTGTACAAAAACGTTTTTCTATTATATGCTGTATGCGTTTAAACAAACAATTTTCAGTTTACATAAGTTTCGAATGGCTGGTTGCTTTTTTTTTTTCGTTTTGTTATAACGTCACAATTTCACGGTACACAGATAAATGAATTTTCAATAATGCCTATGAATATGGAATAAATTGACAAATTTAGATTAACTAAAATTGCAAATATCAATTAGTGCTATGAATATGATTTACAATTTAATTTATGTAAATTAACTGATATCAAATCATTTAAATCAACGCTTTTACTTACGATTCCTCTCATGGTGCTGTTCAACTGTCAATACACCTACTACACCACTGGATGTTGGTCTATGCAAGAAGACCTTTAATTCACCAGTATTTATACCCGACTCTGGACGGCACCTAAAGATGTAATGCAAGATTTTTCATTAATGCGAGAAAAAAAAATGGTCCCCAAGGACGCCACATCAAATTATTAATCACACTTTGGTTTATTCTGTAAAACATTTGCGTTGTCGTAACATCTATTTTCAATCGGAGATATTCACTTATCTTTATGTATGTGTACAACCTGCATAAGTAATATACATATATCTTTTAAATGTCAGCTACTTTTACTTTGCGGTAATATTTGTTTAGCGGTATGGTGTAAGGTGGTTTTTACGAGAAATGCGTTCCTTTATACATAAAATGATGTGTATTTAATTGCGTAATGTGCTCTGTGACATGTAAATTTTATTTACATGTGGAAATGAAGCTAGAATGTATGCCTTTGTTATTTGTGTTGATAAACGCATAATGAAGGAATTGGAATTAGCTGATTGTGCTACCTAACAATCAAAAAAGAGAATATATAGTATAAGTATTTCAAATCAAGGGAGGAAAGTCCTCTATTGCAGGCCGCGGTTCGAATCTCATACTGGCCAATTACGCTAACCGTTTTTTTTTTTCCGGCGCCGTAAAGGTGATTAGGAGGGAAATTTGGCTCTGTGAGGGTGCCTGATATGCAATTAATTGTACTATCTCGCATCAAGACTCGACTAACACTGATACTAGATACTAGACAAACGGAGGGAGTGATTGAATTATTTAATTTGTTTAGAAGGAGTGCAAACGCCCTTGGCAAATTTATCCCTCACGAGATTGAAGAATAAATGTGGTTGCAACTTAACGGAGGATCTCGACCTATACTTACACCGGGAGAAAAAAATAATTCAGTTTACTGGAAAATGGTTTGTTGTACATTAACTTTCCATTAAATAGAAAAATAAAGCGGCTTTAAAATTGTTTTGAAGACGACACGGCGCCTACACGTCAGTGGGTGATATGAAATCTCTTTTACTTGTTTGTATACCTTGTATTTAAAGGAAATTGTAGACTTCAAAATACATTCGAGAATACCTTTTTAATATTAATAAATTTTAATAATGGATTCAGACGCCGCTCAGCACGACACTTTATGCATAACGCCGGTCAATTTCCATGGGCATCAGATATTATCGGACGAATAATGTTATAGAAATGAACTAAAACTTACGTAAGATCCATACAAATTTTTATTTTGCCTTGACATTTCCGCTTGGTATGAGTACATAGTTGTAATGATTATTTCAACAATAAAAATAACGCATTAAGAAGTAAATATCTGCACAAAATCTTTCCGTTTTATTATTTCTTCCCAAAATCCATTTTCAGGTTACTGTCTGTTGTGCAGAAAAAAATTAGTTTTCCGATTTTAAAATAGAAAATCATTAGATTCATTTGTTTTGCGATTTTGATAATCCCTTCTCACGTTCGTAGCCCTGAATTAGAGAACAAATAGAAGGGCCAATTAATTATAAGTAATAGTATGACTTGCATAACAGATTTGTGATTTTTTAGAAGAAAGCATCTATTGTTACCCATTGTTGTTTTGAGTTTAAGTTTAAGTTATTTATATATATACATTAGTTATTGGTAAATTAAATTGAATGGGGTTGAGTGGAAGAACATATGCTGCTGTGTAACACTAACTGAACTGCGCCTTTTTTTTCTTCTCGTTGTACGAAATATATATTAATGCATTTTTATTTTTTGTGAGCAGGAAAATAAAGATATTATATTATTATTATTATTATAAAGCCAAAATTAAAATTGAAAAAAATATTAAATTTCTATTTATCTGAGAATTTCTTATTTAAATGTCTTTGTGAATCGCATTTTAATTAGCATTGAATTTTATTAGTTTAACCGAATTTATAGTGTTAATGTTGAAGTATTTATTATTTATGCTGAGTGTATTGTTTGCTATATCTATTCTACACATGCGTGAACAAGCGTTATACATAGATGGTGAAATAGGTAATTTTTACTCAAATTTCTGTAAATTAATATACCCTGAGATCGAAGAAGACTGTCCTGATCCTAGTCTACTTTATTTACATCCGCTGTTCCGAATGAAGTTAGCTAATAAAACGCAGTACCGTGGAGATTCTTGTTTGATGGTGTCTATGCGACTTGATATACACTAATGTCAGCGGGGTAGTGGACCAAAATTGCAGGTAAGTATGCGTGCATTCAAATAACTCCCATTCAAAAATAAAGTAATAAAACACTATATTTTTGATAAAAAATATAACCAGGTTTAATTAAATTATAGAAGGTTTAAACAATACACAGATATATCGAAAAAAAATACACATTTATGTCAGAGATTCTTCATAATTTACACAAGATACTAAATAGGCGATAATGAAGATTTTTATAGTCATAGGTTAATCTACAACAAAAACTAAACCAAAAATTTTGAAAGATGTTTTCTTAACGTACCTACACAAGTTCAAAACGTCATTCTTCTCTTAGATTTGGATTGAACGAATGACAATATTACATACGTTTCCTAAAAATTAGTGATAGTAATTGCTGCACAGCAGTAATTTTACGGATTATAATGATGAGCTTCTGTTTTATTGGTTTCTGAACCGATCCATTGGATAAAGCTAAAAAAAATTATGTAATTTTTTCTTACACCATTTAGTATGTGTATTTCTACCGGTTTGTTGTGCAGTTTGTCGTAAGAATTTTTCAGGGTGTGATCCAAATACACCTTTAATCACATTTTCAGTTAGAGAGAGCGATCAGTTGATTTTCCCTTCACAACACTTCCAGTTCCTCTAAAGCGATAAACAATTAATGTGTGGAAGGATAGTACCAATAATTTATTTTTATAAATTTTAAAGCGTTGCTGAGTATTATCACTGTTCACGCCACCGCATTAACCTTTTCAAAAATATGCCTGCAAAAATAAACATACATTGCTCTAGTGTAAATGGGATTCTGCTGCAAAAAACACACACGTTATGTACTCAATATGGAATGAAGGCGTAGATTTGGGAAAAACAGCTGGAAACTAACGGCGAAACACGATGGAAACAGCAATAAGCAAAATTTATGCACGAAACGCACGCCTATAGTCTGGTTTACGTTGAGAAGGAAGTATTACTCTTATGGAGATAGTACCCAACGATGCCAAATCTATTTAAGTACTTAATTTTTCGTATGTTGTCGCCCTGAACAACCTGACGAATTTCATGTGGGCGCTTATAAATGCCAGTCCTGTGAATTTTGTTTGTATTTATTGGTTATGTCCCACTGTTTTGATTTTATTAATATTTATTCCACATCAAAATACACAACACAAATAAGGTGTTCCGTTTCCTGTTCTTGTGTTTATTTTCAGGGAAACATACATAGATGTATATAAGTATGTCATAATAAATTTACAAATATTCACAGCGGTATGCTTACAACAAACTAAAGATCATTTCTATAGTCATAAGTGTATGATCAACTTATATCGGATGATCAATATGGAGATGATAATCAGATCGATGTTAAATTAGTTCATGGCCCAATTTCCACATGACTTCTTCAACGAAATAAATGAATAAACTTAAAACCACAATGCGTTAAATATTATATAATTATTATACCTTTGATAACATGATAAGTGAAGTTTTTCCAATTCTCGATAGAATCAGTGTCATATCTTTGCTGGATAGGCAGAGGCATATCTTAGCACTCAGAACGAAGCCATTTTTGTTGCCACCATTAACTAATACATAATGTTTGGCCATTATCCTTTGATGCTCTTAGAGATCGATACTTAAATCTTGCACAAATGCTTGCCTAGATGTACTTGCTGTGCTATCAGTCTATTTTGCTACAAAATGTTATTTACCCAGGATTTATCAGTAAAAACAATGTTTCTCCTTTCGCTATGATATCTTTTAATAGTACATTAATAATCCTTATGCCATCATAAATAACACCATAAATAAATATTCTCAAATATAAAACCAATGTCTATTAGAACATACTTCTCTCAAATTAGGTTACCTATATGTAATTATAACAGCTGTTTTAATTGTGCTTACAAACAAATAGACAACACAAATGACGGTGTTAGTAGTTAGTAGTTTTTATAAATTCAGATTAATTTAAAATTAATAAGTAACGTTAAGAAAAAAATATTGGGATAAATGCAAGTGACAGAAATATATTCGAAATCGAGAAATGACAGGAACAGGAAACAGCGAATAATGCAGACATTATCATTACCGACAGCCATGAAATAAATCTGGCAATAATTCCCATGATAGAAGGAGATAGACACATATGAGTAGGTATACAATAAAAAGGGATGCATATAGCCCATAAGAATAATACTTCTTTTAAAACTTGAACTAGACTGTATGTGGAACATACGTCAATTTTGACAGTAAAATATTAGAAAACGCTGTATTACTAATTCAATAACGGTGTTTGGGGATATAAATATTGATTTGCACATCGCAGAAAGTAGTGTAGGATCAAGGTAATCATTATCGATCTCAGTGTATTTGTGTAAATTAATTTGAAGTTCTCAACTGTAAACTGTGTTATAATACGGTTTAATAAAATTATCAAACTTTTTTAATTGATAGTTCAACATACGGCCGTGGGCCAAAGGACTTGAAAATTCTCAGTTAATAATGCTAGAAATACTAAATGGATACTAGAAAGGCAATGATTTTCAATGATATCCACAGATAATGGATTAATTTATCTGTCGCTTGATAATTTCACAGACATACAAGGCGGAGGGACCCTACGCTCTTTGCCGTGTAAGGATATGCGGTCACCCCAAAACAAGATATAAACGTGAGCACTCTTCAACTTCATCTGTAAAACATCTATCTTTCAATAGTAACGGCGAGCAAAAGGAACTTTACCGTTAAGTAAATGGGTTTCAATGGCGTCCGCAACGTCCATCTATAAAATTAAGGTTACGGCTTGTTAGTTTATGAGGGCGGGGTTTGGCGGTTTGGCATTCACCTTCGTCGGGATGGCGGTCAATTCAAATTTGTGGCTTTGATATATTACACGCGTCAAGGGAAAATAAATTGAATGCCGGTACTCTCCCGGATGTAGTTTGTCTTTTCACTTGTATGTATGTATATAGCTACGTATATATACTAGGCTTTGTCGGTCATTTGTTATCGTCTGCCTCTATATACCAGAGATGTTCTTTTGAGAGTTAAGGGTTAGTTAACCTAAGGTCTCTTAGCGAACTACAGCTTTAAGGATCGCTTCACGTTTGCAATCAGTTAATTTACCTTTGCGTCAACTCCCCTTGGATGTGATAATTAGGAAGAATACGGGTGATTACGCGCTAAAAGAACATAAAGTAGTAAAAAAAAGCCTTATACACTTAACATACAAATGTTAAAAGTTTGCTTTTTTCTTAGTAAGAAATCCAAAAAAAAAAAAAAAAAGATAAAACTAAGAAAACACTTCTTTTTTTATAATTTCGCCAATGGTTGTTATTTTTCGGGTTGAAGTACTCGGTATTAATGCTTGTATAAACAAGAATACTTGGGCAGTATCAATGCTGTCTATTGACTCACTAAGAGCCAATGACAAACCACCCTAATTTTTTTTTTGTTTCCCCTATTAATAGGGGTATTATATGATTTCCGACGTCTTCAGTTGTTCTGACAATCGTTTTAGCCGTCAAGCCAGCAAGTTGAAATATTTTTTTTTCTCTTCTTCAGTTTTTTCGCGAATCTGCTCAAGAATACTTAAAATCCAATAATAAACGAGGTTGGGAACATTGAGAAATATGGCGAAAGCGTTCGTAAATGAATTAATCGAATTCATATATTTGGAAGAAGTGGTGTCGACATTAAAAGACGAAAAGAACACATTACATCTAATTAGTAAATGGGTTTCTGATGGGTCGCAGAAGAGATCGTTTAAACAAAAATTTTCCAATAATGTTGAGTGAGATGCACATGTTTTCAAAATTCGTTTGTGCCATTTCGATTAATATCGAATTATAATAATAGAGTAATATGGCAAAATCCAACACCTCGTCGCAAATGAAGAAATAGGTTTCTTAGCTTTTCTCTTTAGCATTATTCTCTAAAACACACTATGACGTTGACCATGATAAATGGCAAAGTTTGTAGTGCTGCCACACAAACCACTTCAACCATGAAATGTTATGTTTCGTGAGCAACTATCAAGGATTCATTCATTCATTCAAGTTAGGGTGGGCACTTGATGTCCTGGCACTTGAGCTTGGTGCTCATTGTACCATCCCTATTGATTCTCTTATTTCCACTCGAGCTGCTTGGTGTTCTCTATAAAGCCCAGTATTTTGCCCAGTGGAAACTTGAGGACCTTCGAGGGATCCAATAGATCTCTCCCGAAATATTTCTGCCTGCGTACCTTCAGTTCCTCACATGTGCAGATTACATGTAAACTCGTTTCCTCCTGTAGCTCGCATCTTCTACACCACGGTTCGCTTACACGGCCTGTATTGTATAGATGCTTTTTCAGAGAACAGTGTCCAGTTACCAACCCAGTAATGGTTTTAACTTCTTTCTTACTGCGCTTGAGTAGGTTATCAGATAAACTTATATATTAATTGTATAATGTTATTATTATTATATTACTACCATCCCCATCCCTTATCAGCGTTTCGGTATGGGGTTGACCTTCAGTCGACCTCCATTTCTTTGTATTTTATTTATCTAACCAGGTCCAGATCTCCCTTCTTGCGGAATCCTTAGTAATCCCACATACGGGCTCTGGACCCATGAAGTGTCTCTTAGAGCCCTCCTTGGCTAGTTCATCGGCTATTACGTTTCCCTTTATATCCTCATGTCCCGGCACCCAATTCAGAGACATCGTGTTGTCTCGTGCCAGTGCATTGAGGGTTGTTTGCAGTCCCTAACTAGTTTTAACCTAGTTACAGGGTTTGAGACTGCCTTAATGACAACCTGCCTGTCAAACTATCAAGGATTTCAAGGAATTTATCAAGAATAGCCCTAGTGCTCGGATGATCGAAATGTTGTGCTGGATGGGTGTAAAGTGACTCCATAATCACGATTGGGTGTTTTTTTTTGTCGCTGACCGTATTTTTTACACTTTTTCCTTTAAAAAAGATGCGATTTTCAGGTTATGTCACCACACAAAACACGTCGAAATCTCGAAAAAAAACCGTATTTATCAACCAATAACTGTTATAACCGAGTGCTAAAATATTTCAACTAACTTATTTTCTTGAAATAACACCTTTTCATGTAATTTTTTTGTCCAAAAAAGAATACATTTAAATTCGCAATAAGTGCCCTTGTTTTCTTTTATGTTGGCACGTTGGAACGTTGGTCATCACAAAAGTCAAATTCAAACGTATTCTTTTTTTTGACAAAAATATTACATGAAAAGGTGTTATTTCAAGAAAATAAGTTAGTTGAAATATTTTAGCACTCGGTTATAACAGTTATTGGTTGATAAATACGGTTTTTTTTTTCGAGATTTCGACGTGTTTTGTGTGGTGACATAACCTGAAAATCGCATCTTTTTTAAAGGAAAAAGTGTAAAAAATACGGTCAGCGACAAAAAAAAACACCCAATCGTGATTATGGAGTCACTTTACACCCATCCAGCACAACATTTCGATCATCCGAGCACTAGGGCTATTCTTGATATTACCCGGATTTCAACAATTTAGAATTAAGGAAAGAAGAAACGAATGCATACATTCCAGTTTGGTTTGTCGATACTATATGCTGGAATTAGGTTTTTAGTAAACCTCTTACATTTTTCGTACAAAATTCCAATCAAAAAATTGCGTTTACAATAGTGGGGTTATGATCTCGTGGCTCTTTAAGAGGAGCCGCCACTGAGTTCAAGTTCCCGTCAACATATTCATGAAACATAACAACTTCAGATGAGGTAGGTATATAACTTCCATAGTTGATAGTCAACTGATCCGCTGTTGTTTGCGAAAACACAATGAATTTCATTTTTAAAATATTTAATTGTAACTCATTTTGTTTGTACCAGTCATGTGCATCACAGAGTGTTTGAATGGCAACAGTATTGAAAGTCTCCAATGTGGGTGACTTCAGCACAAGTGAGACATCGTCAGTAAACAATGACATGTTTTTCTTTCCCACTCCTGGCAAATTATTGACGTAGAGAAGGAATAAAATAAGGCCCAAAGTTGAACCCTGGGGCACGTCCCGCTTAATAAGACCACAATCCGAGAATAGCGAGCGCCCTCCATCAGAGATCATCGTGCATTGTTTCTTCTCGTGCAGATAAGATTGACAGATATATAAGTCATATTAATTTCCCCTAAATCCCATTAGTGTAAGTTTCTCAACTAATGTTTTGTGGCATACGCTGTCAAACGCTTTAGATAGATTTATGAAAATGCCCATAACACATTTTTTATTGTTTATAGCTTTCATAATCTTAGATTAGTCGACTCTCCTGATCTACAAGTGCTCTGTCTCGGTGTAAATTTCTTTGTTGCCTCCAGATAATTATTCATTCCAGCTAATATAATGTTCTTGAAGATCTTTGAAACGTTGGACAACAGCGCTATCGGTCTGTAGTTACCAAAAGCGCCTACATCGTCTTTTTTAAAAAATGGCTTTTTTTTAGTTCATTTGAAGATGTTCAAGTTTAAAACATCAAATTTATAATGTGGGTTAAAGATATTTCCAAAATTTTGCACAATATTTGAGAAAAGATGTTGGTATCTCGTCATATCACGTGGAGCTAGTGTAACTAAAGTACTTACGGTTTTAAGACTTCATGTAAATCAGTTGGAATGAAAAAGCACGTTATATGATTCTTTTTGACGTGTTCGTAGTTTATATTTAAGCTAGTATTAACATTTGTACATATTGCAAGAAAATAATTGTTGATATAGTCCAGTGCTTCCGATTTTTTTTTTTGAGGAAGAATTACTTTTTGTATTTCTGTTAAGTCGATATGTTTATCATTGCAATACTCTGCCTGCAATACTCTTTTAATGTTGCCTTTGCCTTGTCGCTGAAATGAATTAGGTATTCAAAATGTTGGCTTTTTTGTAGCTATACCCACAATGTAAAATATGTAGGTGTAATGTATCTACAGAAATACATGGGCCAATATTCTTTTCACATACATTGCATATGTTTGTGTTACTTGGGCTTATAGATCGCAGTTACGCCTTTCAACTCGGAAGAAATTTAAAGTAAAAACTAATTGTCTAAAACACTCCTCAAGGTTGTGTTAAGAAAAAGTGCAATGTGTAAGATCTTTCTTTATTATCATTTTATGCATTTCTACCATGTGGATACTATGTATTGTAGTTTTCTCAATGTCATGGGATATATAGAAATCTTGAGAAGAAAATATCAAAAACAGTAAGTACAGCATTTTAAACCTCCAAAACACACACAAGATTCGACTTGGATATAGATATTTTTAAAACAAATAACGATTTTCTCTCCGACAAAAGAAACATCTTAACAACTTGTTTATTACGTATAAACCCGCAAATATAGAAACAGCCCTTCACCAACTCTCCGAGAGGGTGTACGATGGCTTAAATTGATGATGCTTGTTATGATGAAACGCGTCGATATCCTGTTAGGTGGTTCCCCTCAGGACGGCGCGGTTGCGACTCAAGATTCCACATAATAAAGCAATAAAAGGTGATTTAGTGGCGCAGTAAAGTTACCGTTTTGTTTATAAGCCAAAGAGGCCACTAACGGCGTTACAGAAGGCGGCAGTTCGACTACTTGATGAACGATAGTACACTGTTGAAAATATTACGGTGTTGGCGTTAATTTTGCGCTAGTCAAATATTTTAGTGTTGATTTTTACAAACTTTGCCAGACCAATTGACTACATGTGTTTAGTAGAACAGAAATTACTAGAATTTGGTGTGAATTCTTTGTTCAGATATGAGGATTTACTATTTTCTCTAGACATTCAGAAGCATCAACCAATCAGAATTTTTCCCTCGGATAGAAATATAGAAACCCCACCTAATCTAACACAGTATTGCATTATACGCACCACCTGCATTTCACGTGTATCTGTTTTCGAGTTTGTTTCTGCGTATTAACATATCCAAACAAACCACCAAATGTGACTGACTTGCAAAGTGTAACCTTGTGTTATTAAACGTTAATTCCAGTGGGCATAAAAAATTTCAACATCTTAAAGATGTATTGGGAACAACTATTTACGTAATTAGTTCAGATTTGAATTAAATAGTATAAACATTCACTTAACACACAAAACCACTCATTCGCAAGTTTTGGTTTCAACTAAACGTACCAATTTTAAAATGATTTTTTGAGAACCATTATAAAATTAAGTGAATGTTTATGCTATTTGATTCAAGTCTAAACTAATTGCGTAAATAGATGTTCCCAATACATCTTTAAGATGTTGAATTTTTTTATGCCCACTGGAATTAACGTTTAATAACACCAGGTTACACTTCGCAAGTCAGTCACATTTGGTGGTTTGTTTGGATATGTTAATACGGAGAATCAAACACGAAAACAGATACACGTGCAATGCAGGTGGTGCGTATAATGCAATACTGTATTAGAATAGGTGGGGTCCTATATTCTACCGAGGGAAAAATTCTGATTGGTTGACGCTTCTGAATGTCTAGAAAAATTGTCAATCCTCATATCTGAACAAAGAATTCACACGAAATTCTAGTCATTTCTGTTCTATTAAATACGCGTAGTCAACTCGTCTGGCAAAGTTTGGAAAAATCAACACTAAAATATTTGACTAGCGCTAAATTAACGCCAACACCGTAATATTTTCAACAGTGTAGGTAACCACAACTTAGTTCTCTCTCTAAGAATATCTCCAACTTCACATAAGAGGTTTGGCGGCAAATTTAAAATTTAAAATAAATGACTATAGTATCAAAAATATTTTTTATTTGTTAAACCAGATACAATTCTGAATCTCTTGTTGCTAATCTTGCACTAATTTGAGCTATCAAAAGGGTCAAATAACTTTTTGAAATTATCAGTTTGAGGTGGTTTTGCACAAACTTCTGACTTCACTTCTATTCATTAAAAGAATTCGATTTTGTTTGTTTATATAGCCGGTATTCATAATTTCTTTCAATAGATCTTTTAATCAGAATATGGTTTATTCAAAAGGGAACAATAATTAATTTACTAAAACGACAGCATTAACTGTTTCCTTTTTCAATTTTCTAATTACATTTATTTTACATTTTATAACATAATTGTTTAAATATAAGTTCACATTAATTATTTGAATTTAATAACATAAAATAATTTGTGTCATTAAAATTAAATAATTAATATGTTATACGAACATATGAATTCATTTTAATTAATTATTTATTTTCACATGCAGAAAATTTATGGCCGTACTCCATTCGAAGAACTTAGAATTATATGCGGCCCTCTAACGTAGCTCAAAATCTTTTAAATGAAATCTCTTTCAGATCCGTCAGTTTCTGTAGTAACTGACATTTTTTAGTTAACTATAGGTACCAATGCATTTTATTGGATCATGCGGTATAATGGTCTTTCATCCTCGTGCTATTATAACTTTACACACATTGCGTGCTCGAAGTTTCTTTTTCACACATTATTATCACTACGCAACGCAACACTTTTTTTATGTATAATCTATTTGGTTGGAGTACGAACACTGGAAAGAGAATATGTAATGATTGATGTCTTTTTACGTAAGTCGTGTTTGTCTAATTAATTTTCGGGACGAGCAGTGCGTCCTTGCTAACGGTAAATAGTGTATGTGTGTGTAATGTAATGTGCACATATTTACAGAAATGTATATGTCAAGTGCCTTAACCTTCAAATTAGATATTCAAATAATTATTAAGAAAAATTGTAATTTTGATATTTAACCAAAGTTTTCCTTGTAATTTTGCATGATTCTCGTGTTTAGTGTTAATGCGAAGATTACAAATTAAATACCTACCATCTGTGTACCCAATAATAATAATAAAAAAATGTTTTTGGCTCATTGTAAAACTATAAGCATTCAAACCGCGTTCATTGCATATTTTACTAAATTCTTACGTTAAGCTCGGAATGCAACTATTTTACCGAAATGGATGTTTTCCGAACCTTATCGTTTACGTACACGTAACGACTTTGGTGAATTTATGACGTTGTTTTCAGATACTTCGTGAGACGTAAAATCTTCTTATGGTGTATGCAGCGTTTGCAGTTCGACGATAAATTCCCAATCTAGATAACGCCGTATAATAAAAACACCCGCTTCGAGTCATCACACGGACCACCTGCAATTGGGTTGTAAATCGCTTGCTAGAATCGCAAAGTCTACATTGTTAAGATTGTGATTGCTTGGTCTGGAATAAAGCCAAACATGTTTGCGTACAGTCTAATAGATAGATATATGTATGATGATTGAACGAATGAAAATTTATTAAATAACTGCCTGGAAAAATCATGGATTTTACAAGTAAACAACCTTATTTTGCCTAATCCTGTACTTAAATGTATTTCATCAATTGTCAGCACCTAGGTTATGATTGTAGCAACATTAGCTCTGTGAACTCTTATGAACTAAGCTGATCAGTGGCGGCTCGTGACAATATTGAATGGTGGGGCCAGTCTCGGACCAACTACTTCCCTCCCTTCCCATTTTATTAATTCTACAAAGTTTAGCTCGGCTTGCAGTAATTCTTCTAAATTTGCAGTAGGCCAATTTAGGAGCCATTTTAAAACGAAAAATATATTAAGTTCTTATCAGGAATACCTATCTACCTAAATATAAATACCAACGTATTTCCTTCAGAACTGCATATATTTAGTTTTTAAATTGCACGTTCATGGGTCACTTGTTTACATTTCCACACCTAACTAACCCAAAATTATTCAGGTGTTTTTGTGATTTGATATCGAGGGAAATATAACACAGACCACATGAGTTATTTAAGCGTCGAGTAAAATGTAATGGATATTCTAAGCATAAGCGGACGTATTTCTTACAAAAAATGGGAAACAGAATTTTTATTTTCGGTGTTTGTTTACCTAAGCAAACGGTTTGTTTTTTTGCTTAAAACACTATTATGATGTATTTTTCAGGAATAACTCCCTTATTATATTTATTATTTCATTTTCATCTTTTTTAGCCTAAGAAAGATATGAATATGAAATTTTAATTGATGATTAGAAAATGTACCAAATAATGAAGTATTAAAAAGCAATGATCAAAAATTCTGATATCTGATATATTGAGATATGTTTTTATACACACTACATCTTTTTATTAATTTTGTTGTTGTCCTGAAGATATTTGACTACATCTGATGATGTTAAATATAGTGATGGTACTGCAACAAACTCGTTTTCTTCTTGACTTATTATACCTGTAGGTTGAAAATTCATTCAATATTCTGCAGACCAATAAAATTGAAACTTTTCTCCGTTTAAAAGCTCACACATATGGTATAACAGATGTGTGTATATTGTTGTGATACTTTAATGTTAAAAGGTAGTTTGTTAGTTATTGCAAAGGCGATGCAATGTTGATAACTATTTATTTTCAATAATTTTAAAGTTATTATAAAGGCATTGTAATTAGTTATTTTCAAAATTAGTTTTTTTTTAAATAGCGTAGTATAAAGACAATTATAATTTTAGAAGAATAATATAAGGTAAAGTCAGGTAAGTGTGTAGTAAAAATTGCATAGTGCGAAGAAAATGTAACACTGCTCACATAATAAGACATTTTGATAAATTTTACACATAGAAGTACGTAATGTATGCTCAGTTGAAAGCCTTCAATAGATACACCTTTTATAATTATCAACTGTTTACTAGAAAAAAAAAAGAAATTTTAAACACTGTCAATACTACACACTTACCCAGCAAAATGGGGCAAGTGTGTAATCGTTGCGCATTTTATATAGTAATAGCATTATCCTTTAGTTCGGCCAAGAGTGTAATACTATACCGATGTCCTTTTAATAAGGTATGATAAATTTAGAAGATATCTAAGTTATTACATGTTAGGAGATGCAAACTTTTGTTTGTAAAATTAGTATGAAGTTTAGTACATTGGTATTATAACAAGAGGACGTCCGTATTTCAATTTTAAAAATAAATACTTATAAACAAACTACACACTTGCCCCGGTTACACACTTACCTGACTTTACCTTACATCAAACTTGCACATAATATGCTTTTATTTGAATAATACAGATACAAAGATAAAATAAAAGAATCTCCACTTTTATTTAAAAGATTAACCCAGAGAATTTGATCCCATTATCCTTTTAGTTTAAAAGAAGAGTTTTATTATGTATTTTCTTTGCCCCCAAATTTTTTATGTCCAACGATTGTGCAATATATTATAATTGAGATTGACCTATGGCAAATCATATTACTCCCCGGAGGAATTAATCTTCTGGTCGTTTTACATCCAGGATTACTTCACAATCTGGAAATAAAGCTCTATAAAGGGCATGATTTCCAAAACATTATCCTCTACTTGAGACGCGAGATAATCGTTGTAGATCGGTGCCGTGTGTTTGGAGTCGTTATCATGCGCAGATAGGAAGTTCATTTTATTCCAATATTCGTCCATAATTTTTTTTGCGCATAATGCCGTCAATTTTTACGAGATCTTCGGTCCCCGCACTGCTAAAACAACCCCAAACTATAATTGAACTACTACCGTGTTTTATTGTGGGAATGACACAATCGCGCAACATTCGCTCGTCCTTCGTGCATTTTACAAAAATCATGTGCTTTTGCTCAATCATTTCGAACTTGGACCCGTCAGTCCAAAGAACGTTTCTGAAATATCCCGCGGTCCAATTTCTATGAGTTTCGGTCAACTGCAATCGTTTTTGGCGGTTCCCACGACGGAGTAACGGTTTTCTTACCGCAACGCGACCGAACAAACCGGCGCCCCTTAAGCGACTTTTAGCTGTTGTTAAAGATATGGGTCGTTCGCGTCCCCTATCCATTTAAGCTGCGATTTCAGGCGCCGTCAATCGCCGATTTCTCTTGCTCAACATTTTGAGGCGTCGATCTTCCGGGAGAGTTGCTATCCGTGACGGATCTGGGCGATTCCGGTATTCGAATGTTCCGGTGTCTCAGTAGCGACGATAGTGTAATAGGCTGCAGATTTTGTCACTTCTAATTTTTCTGCTATCTCACGCACAGAATGTCCTTCTTCGTGTGATGTGACAATAGCTGATCTCTTTTCTACACTTATCGGCTTTTCTTTCGGTATTTTTTTAAATTCTATTTTCACAAAAAACCTACAATTGAACAACCGTATCGTAATTGGTTTATTAATAGAATAATTCACAACAAGTACGACTATTCCCTGCTGTAGTGGAAGACCTTTAGGAGACACCCACATGAAATTTTACAACCCTGTCGACCCACCCCTCTATTGTAAGCATGGTTTTCGGCGTTCCTTTAAATTTCGTTTATAATGGTTTTGTTATCTGCTATTAGGTTAAATTAAATGTTTTCATTAATGCTCTTATTCTAATGATGAATTCCATTCTAAATACTTTGTTGTTATGCTTACGTAAATTATATTAGTTGTCTTAACTTCAATGGCCGGTAGTGTATATCGCGATTTAGCGATTATGGATTGCTTAATATTTGCTGATTGTTCTCCACTCATGCATCGAAATGACGGCATAAAAATGTTGTAAAAAAATTGTACACTCGTCTATCCGCTATCTAAATGTTTTATCTTTTTCTATGGTAGTTTCTGACTGCACAGTGGCCAAAGTTGTTCAATGCTATAAAACTTAAGAACAAAAATCGAATTGAAATCAATGGTTAAGATAACAGATTGACAAATTGTTTTCAAAGATCGTTTAGAGCGTGCTCTCTGCAGGAATTTGTTCTAATGTTTTCTCTCCTTTTTTTATAATAAAATTTATATACAGGCAGTTTTGAAACATCGTTTAAAGATTTTAAGGGCATGTAGTACGATCGAAAATAAGGTAAAAGTCATAATAAACATATGTTCACAAATCAACCGTTTACGAGATAACAGCGAGTGTTCTAGTAGTACATGGATATAACATATCCTGTAATGGGACCTTCTTTTACATTTTAATAAAAAAAGTACTTGCGCTAGTTTTGGTCATTCTGTATATGTGTTCGGAAAAAACAAAACCCTTTTATTGTAAGAGCGATATATATTTCATTTATTATATATGTACTTATTTTTCTTTCGGCGAGCGCTCTA
Source organism: Protaetia brevitarsis (assembly GCA_004143645.1). Taxonomy (NCBI): domain Eukaryota; kingdom Metazoa; phylum Arthropoda; class Insecta; order Coleoptera; family Scarabaeidae; genus Protaetia; species Protaetia brevitarsis. Next base: position 2,141,244 of record RXPK01000213.1, read on the forward strand.
GCAATATACCAATTAGTACTGAGTGCGATGGAAATGAGTGAGATCATCGGTGCACACGTGCAAAGGTGTTTACGTTCGATAGTCGAAATGGGATACATAGAGCGAAAACGTTGAAGGTGTGCGACGTTTTCTGGTCGCCGGCCTTGTAAAAGAATAATACCCCTAACATAAGAGAAAATGAGTAATACAGCGTATTTTGCCGTAAAAAATTGGTGCCCGGATCAAGAGGACGCAGCGGACTGCCCCGAGCTGGGCCCGGGCTACGACAAGAAGACCAGCACCAAGCACCATTAAGGTGACTATGTTTCATCGTGCATCGCGTTAACCAGGTAGCGTACCTTAAATAAACCAAAGCGCTCAAATAGTTTTATTTTTTGTAAAGTTGATAAATATATGGTAGAAAGTGATGCGCATTTTTTCTTTTAGTTTTATTTTTTAAGTAATGCCTTAAACATATTATTGACCTGAATCGCCTGAGAAGAGAATATAATAATAATACATGTACGTAAGTAGTTTTTTTTTAGTCTAGCCTGTTTCCTTTTTTTTTTTATGTATTAAAGTTTAAAAATAAGAGCATTAAATCCAGTAACAGGTTTAGCATTGTTTTATGAAGTTCATTGACGTTTTTTGCCTTTTGTAGCATTTATTATGATTGCGTTTCTAATGCTGAAATGCGCGATATGTTTATGTGGTCGTGCTAGGGAATCTTTACAAGCTTGTCCTTCATATATGCTGAAACGTTTCCTGATCGCCAACTGCCTCGCATGTGATGTTTCAGCGTGTTGCAACACTAAGAGAAACGGTTCGTTTTTTAAACGTCTTGTGATACTGACGCAAGAATAGGCATGTACTTCACAGAAGAACATCTATTTTGAATATTATTGATGAAAATCCCAAAACTAGTGTAGAGACTTTCGAACTCAAGTGGCTGTAAGCACATCTTGTTGAGAACTCTTCATGACAACCCCATACCCCTACCATATCCAACGGCTACAACCCTTACTGCCCGGGATTATCAAGGTAGGGCTTCTGTGAGTTTTTGCGAACAGCTGCTGATCCGGCAGATTTCGCTGATAACATCCTGTCACTGATGAAGCTTTTTACTAAAAATGATATTAATTTCGCAAACAACACTTGTGTGACGAGAATCCTCATGCACGTTACCAGGACCGTAACGTTTTCTCTACTGAAACATCTGTTAGATGTAGCGGGAACGTTTAGGACCGATTTTTTGCCACACGCTTAACATGTCCCAATACCTTCGATTCTTGGAAAATACTTTACCTGAACTTTTGCGAAGTTTTACCTATTAAATCTAAGAACTAACCTTGTTTATGCAAATGAGTCCACCGCACCTTTACGCTGCTGTTAGGGAACATCTTAACAATGAATTTCCTGGGAGATGGTAGGGCGAGCAGGTCCCATTGCTTGACTCCAAGGGTCTCCCGATCTAAACCCGTTGGCTTTTTAGTATCTGGGGTTATTTGAAAAGTTTAGTGTAACGCAACATTACAGTAAACGATTTTACCAGAGTTGTGCAACGAATAGAACATGTGCAGATAATAACGAGAAAACCCTTGTTTTTTGAAAATCGCGCTTCCTTGAAAGCAGATGTAGATCTGTGTCGAAATGGAAGACGTCATTTTGCATCTTCTTTGTTATAATCTTTTTTACGTTAAAATGCAATAACACTTAATAAAACCTCTAAGCAAACTTATTCTGCAATGCGTAAACTCGCTGTTATCTCGTAGACAGTTAATTTGTGGTCATTTTTATTATGACATTTTACTTATTTCACGCATACATGCCTTAAAATCTTTATACGATGTTTCAAACACGTGTGTGTTTTTTAATATCTACTTCTCTGTACATATTTTCCTGTCGGGTATATAAGTGGTCGGGTGTTATTTAATCCACTTCGACTTTTTTTTTCTTTGGCACGACTCGTCGTCGTTGCGGTAAATCGTCGCCCTGCATACAGGAAAAACGTCCTTGTACGGTGTACGCTATTTTATTAGCGCGTGGAGTCCCTCTAATAGTTGACTAATGCGATTGGCGCGCCGCTCGTCGCCGTACTCGCATAACCGCCGTCCAAATGAAATAACACGTAACGAGGGATAAACTCACACGGATAACCGCGCAATTAACCTAGGCGCTCTAATTCTTCCGATCTATATTACCAGGTGTTCGCGCCGGAGTCCGATAAAATCCCCGACCCATACATTCTTTATCTCCCACACGTTATCCTAATAAGCTCTTCTAACAGCGTGAATCATTCTTATTGTCCGAATATGCTATCGGGAAACGTTGTTTCAAATATAATCCCTTTGGGAATCTTAAAAAAATAAATTGATCGCTTTAGTGACGCGTTCTTAAGGTTTTGTCCGTAGCTGACAGCATCCCTCTGCTGAACCTCAGTGGTCGTTTACTCGTGCTCTCTTAATCTGTTCATTGTTTCGAGCGCTAGGTCGATCGGGAAAAGAAACTTAATCGCGTCTTTTCCAGAAAGGAAAAAGAACCGGGGAAACGGGAAAAAATAGGAAAAGGGCAAATGCAATCGCTTTAAGGAACAATATAATAAATTTCTGTACGAGAGCCGAAAATAAACAGCGCCTGAAACTAGTATTTGAGAAGAGGAAAGTGTGTAAATTTGTTTGTTCTTCTTTAGAAATAGGAGACGGTTCGATGAGCTATGAGCTTCTTTTTATTTGATTGAAATAAAAAATCGGACGTTTTAATTTCCTTATACCAATGCATATCTGCAAAGTAAGTTCAAAAGATCAAAGGAAACCATATTCGGGAAGCTATGCCAGAAATTACAAGACGTTCTTTACTTTTCTACAAGATGTGTGACATAATCTATCCTAAATTCCACATACCACACACCCTCACAACTTTTTCCGCATCCTCTAGCAACATTCTAATCTTGCCTGGGTTCGGGAACAAATTAAGCACACTAGCCTCCTGTCTTTGCATTTAGAGCTGTCTACTACCCTTTCCCAAGCCAACTAGAATCACCTAGATGCATAACTTCAGCAACCGAGTCATTAATTCCTGATAACCAGCAAACAATCACGTAAATTCGAGTCCTTAACTCCTCCTAAACCATCTCAAGCTCGTTTCTCCATGACCTACGTAGTCGTTAGACTTTCTAATCGACCTTTACCTTCAATTTTAAACCAAAAATTAACGTTCCTGTCACTTTAATTCATGTACTTCTTTTTCCATTAAAAGAAGCTTTTTTAAATTACTATTACGCATTTTTATAAAATTGTAACAAAATATATTTAATTTTTTTTTTTGTTCACATTTCTATTAAATTTCTTTTCGGATTGAATCTACCTCATTCTCCTTTTGTAATTATATCGCAGCGATGAACAAATGAAAGATTCGCTTCAAGTAAACTGGAGGAAAATAACTTTTTTACGACATTCTTAATTAAAGTTTTAATCTCGCTCCTTTCTAAGGGTCGGGGGTGAATAAAAGTAACTACACTTGGAGAATGAGGGAAAAGAAGAACTTTTCGCACGTTTGTTTTTAGAAAATTAAAAAAGATGTTCAACTTCCTGATAACTACGTGCCTACTTTTTTCACCTCTGGATGGAATTCTTATTAGGTTATTTGGTTCGTGTATGCCGAAGCAAGTTTGGAATATTTCGAGAGACAGAAAACGTAATAAAGTACTTAATTTTTGAATGATGAGAAGAGATTTTGCAATTTAAACATCAATAATATCACGAAGAATCTAAACAGGTTACACTAAAAAAGATGAATGTCGAAATGAATTACCCCACTTCTTCATTCTCTTCTTGCGCAAACGCGAAAAAGATTTATCGTTAGCCGAAGCTTTTTCTCCTACTCCTTAGTCATATAACTGTCAGTCGCAGAGTTCGTTTCTCACACGAGCGATGATAGATGGACATTCGCTTAGTGTCCCAAAGCAGTATGTATGAATGTAGGTATCTTAGGCGCTAGTCAATTCTATTTATATTATAATAACCTCCTGCCTAATGTGTTTGTGATCATATTCAGCCTAACGTTGCGATTATTATACTAGGTGTCAAAAATAGATTTGTTCATAACATGGTGAAGAAATTAAATCGTTCACAAGAGCACGTGATTTTAGTCCATACATCAGGATTATTTTGTAATTGAACAACAGGAGTTACTTTCTACTGATGGACGATATGACCTGCTTGCAAAATTAATGTCGTTAGAATTACCTAAAATGACATATAATTGAAGCAACTTTTAAAAGGCATATTCTGTAAGTGTTTTTAAGATTCTTTAGGTTTTTTATCGGGTTTGCCGGTTATGTAGAACTGATGGCCGATGTGCCCATATGCTTCGTGTCGTAATTGATCGGTTTTAACTGTGATTGAACGTGTTTTTTTTTTTATCAGTGGCAGCAACCTGCTAAATATTAACAAATCAAAATATATAGTGGCTTTTATTCATTCATTCATTCATTCATTAAAATTGGGATGGCACTTAATGTCGGCACTGTGTAGTGCATTCACCATCCTATTAATTCTCTATTTCCATTCGAGCCTCTGATTCTCTAAAAGTCCTGTTCTGCCAGTGGAAACTTGAGAACCTTCGAGGGCCCATAGCTCTCTCCAAGAAATATTTTTGCCGAGTTCCTTTAGTCCTCACTGGCAATTATATGTCAATCGTTACTCATGTATTTCTTCTTCTACACCACGGTTGCTTACCCGGCTGTGTATCTTTTTCGGGGACAGTGTCCAGTTTAACAACCCGTCAATGGTTTTAACTTCTTTCTTACTGCCTTGGAGCAGGTTATAAAGAAACTAACATTCATCCCTATTCCTCGCTTTGGGTATAGAGTTTTGATCTTCAGTTATCGACCTCTATTTCTTTGTACTTTCTTTAATCTAACCAGGTCTAGATTTCCTTCTTGCGGAAGCCTTAGTAATTCCACATCGCGGCTTGACCCATGAAGTGTCACTGAGCCCTCCTTGGCTAGTTCCGTCGGCTATGCCTTATAAGCCATCATGTCCGGGCACCAAATCAGAGACATCGTGTTGTCTCGGGCCAGTGCATTGGAGGGATTGTTCTGCAGTCACTAACTGTTTTGACCTAGTTACGGGGTTTTCGAGACTGCAATGACAGCCTAGCTGTCAGTCATTAATATTAATTTCTTTCTCGTAGCCCCTTTGCATCATTTCTGCACACAAGGGTGAATACCTTTGTCCTGGAAACCGTTTGTTATGTTTTCCCAGGCTATGGATTCCTTTGATTAGGACTGGGCCACAAATACGGCTCTCCTGGCTGGATTTGGATCATCGTGTACCAGTTTCATTAGCAGTGATCTACTAGTCTTTGTTCTTTTGTTGGCGATTATCATTTTTCATGAATAATTCGGCCATCTGTCCGTAGCATTTGCAGCATGGCCGTCCACATCGTGCCGTAGTGTAAGTGTGCTTTCACCCTGAAGTTGGATTCACATTTGTTAGCTTCAGCTAAGGATCGATTCATGCCTCGTCTCACATAAAGCTCCAGCGGGGGACCCACAATGGTCTCCAAAGAGGCGTCCCTGTCTGTTATTGCACTAGTGAATTCAGCATCCTGTCTCTGGACAATGGTTAGCAGTTTCGCTTCTGTCCTGCTCACGAGCTACTGCCCCGTATGTTATTGCTGGTTTATATCCGCTTTCATTGGTATATACTGGCCTTATAGCTAATGGATCACCTTTGCTTAATCCCCGGTTTTCTAGAACTCTCCTACGCGCCGAATAGTTCGGTCCTGTCGTTGTTTTTACTAGTGATTTTTCAGCTCAGTTTCACATCGAGGGTAACACCCAACATTTTACTTCTTGTTAATTGTACTCCTGCCAACAGTCAACGCGCCATTATTGAGCTTCTCATTTGTAAAGCAACAACTTGTTTTGTGGATTAACTGAGCGTTCTTGTGAAGGCACCATTCCCACCATTCGCAGTGCATTACGCATTATACCCGCCACACGCTCGAAACTTCCCTACGATTACAGTGATAGCTACACTGCGTCATATTTCTTTGTAGTGGTTTTTAATATGCCGTACTTTCATTCTTTACTGTAATGTAAGGAATCTAGATTAGGCAATTCAATAATGCAAGAGTTGGATTAGTACGCTTCGCACATACAAAATTATGAAAGATAAAAGTAAACATGAAAATGTTGTATATGTATTAAGTGCCTGGTATCAGATAAGTTGTCACATTTGGAAACCAACCCTCTCTCAACACACACACGTAACATACATTAAAGTAATTATTGGAGTAAACGTTGGAATTGGTTTTTATCAGGATAAATAAGACATGAAATCACTAATACGAATTACATAACAAACTAAATTTTTTGTGAAGTATTAAGTAACAGAAACAAGTAAACACATTTTATCGACTTCTTATTTGCTAATTGTAAAATTGTCACGCGACGTTTCCAGAAAATCAATTTGTATTGATTTTAAGTTAAATTTTTTTAGTATAAATTGTTAATTTCGAGATTTAATTGATTTTATCATCATTTGTGCGCACGTAGTATTACCATGTATTTTTTTTTCTGACTTGTCTAGCCTTAAAATTCTTTTCGTCGCGCGCCGTTCGTGGAAGCATCGTCTCTACGCGCAACAAAGTCGGTTTACGTTGGACTCCCATTCGCGAGAGTATAATGCGGACAATTCGGCCCTATAAAAGCCATTACGTACCGCGGACCAAGAGAGTTGTTACATCTCCACTATCCGCCTGCTACACTTGCAGCATCGGCCTACGGCTGAACTTTTATAACTACCGCCTCTCGTTTCGTTGCACTAAAGGGTCGGCTTACGGCTGATCTCATGTGACTTCCGTTTCTTATGTTGGAGTGTCGACGTATGGCTACACCTCGCATAATTTCCGCTTCCGTTTCGTTGCGCAAGAGTGACTAAAGCGTCGGCCTACAACTGATCGCGTGTGATTCCGTTTATTGCGTTAGAGCGTCGGCCCACGGTTGATCTCACGTAATTTCCGCTCTTTTCTCGACAAATTAGTGTATGCGTCAATTTGTATTGGGAATTTCCTTTAATTGTAGTCTCGCGTATTAAACGCCACGCGCAACACAATTGTACATGCTGCTGTGTATTAATTGAAATAAATGAGAATACTGACTGAAATTAAAAATGAAAAAAGAACAAATAGTAGCTAGCTCAACGGACAAGATTTTTATTAAAACAAAAGCACTATCAATCTCAGAGTTACCCTCGCGAATTAAAACTTTAATCTAACCACGAAAAGTAAATTGTGAGTGGATGAAATTAGACCTTCTAAATTACACGAAAAATTGAAAAGATTTAACATAAAATAAAAGAACTTTTTAACCCAGTGACGCTAATTAAACAATCAATTTATTTTTACACAACGGGTTATATTACAATGGTGCAGAAAAAAACCTTGAACTGAAGGTTCTGGCCTAAAATAAAAACTGCACTAGACTTTTTAATGTTAAAATAGGACAATGCTATTTCCAATGCAAAGCAAAAAAGAAAGGTTTTATTTGTTCAGGAAGATTATTCAATATACACAACCTTTGAACTTCTATCCACGTGGTTTTACAAATTAAAATAATCTAAGCGTGGACAAATGCTAGGAATTTACAAAAATGAAAAAGCTAAATGAAAGAACAATGCTTCTACTCACCCAAGGTGATAGAAAAATAAAATGATACAGCAAAATAGATTAACAGAAAAATTAATTCTTACAAAATATAATGAGAGAAAAAGACTAAAATAAATCTTCCTAAACAAAAAAATAATAATTGATCCTATATCTACAAAGTGAACACTTTAATACATTAACAATTATTAATAAAAATTTCTTGATAGACTATAATTAAAGAAGAATATACAATTAAATTTTTCAATACAAAATGAATAACAAAATGGCGACAATGATTTAAAAATACGTCTACTCACGTCAATAGTCGAGCAAGGAAGTCTTTAAGAAAATCCTACAATTGCCTTTCTTACAAAAATCCCTCTCTCAAAAATCGTACAACGCAGACGTGGAACATTACAACGACAATATTAAATAGAATACGCAATAAATCAGCACAAGCGAACAATTGACATTTGAATGACTGGATTAATTAAAAAAAAACTTGACACTACATAATTAAAATCATACAATAAACTCTTAAACTAAACTTATTCAAAATAAAACAAAATTCTGAAAATTCTCCGTAAATTGAAAATCAGTTGTTCAAACAAAGTAAACACAACAACCGAAATATGCAACTTAAAATACACTCCGCGGTAATTGGGTTGTAACCACAGCAATACGTACGATTTTGTTAGATTATTTCCTTCCGTTATTAGAATACGAGTCCAATACTTTAATCATTGTAAAATGTTTAAAGCGCGAATATACTAGTTTATACACCGACATTTGTTTTATCCCGCAAGCAACTAGAATCATCGGCGTCAAACCGTTCATGTAATCTTATCATTTTCTTTGTATATATATGAAATTTCATTGTTCAGTTTAATATTCATCGACAATACATACTGCTGCGTACTGAAGGTACCAAAGAAAATGCAAAATGAAAAGCAAAATGAAAAATAAATTAGCTAGCTCAACGGATAAAAAATTAAAAGGGGCGCAAAAGAACAATTGAACTTAGGGTTACCCTCGCAAATTAAAACTAATCACGAAAAGTAAAATGTGAGTTAAAGAAATCTGACTTTCTTTAATACTCCAAAAATTGAAAAAGTTTTAATCAAAAATAAAAGAACAGAATTTAGAATGACGTTAATAACACTTAAAATATTTATTATAAAAGAAAGAAAAAAAAAAAGTTAATTACATTTATGCAGAAAATAAAAACCCTGGACTGAGAGTCCTGGCTTAAATCAAAAAACTGTCCGAGACTCTAAATTACAAAAGGACAATGCTAAATCTTTTAACAAAGCAAAAAGGTAAAATAGTTCAGGAAGATACTCCTTTTTTTATAACAAATTAATCGACGTTGTTTCAAAATTAACCAAACTAAATTAAACGTGGACAATTCAAGAAAATTAACAAAAGAAAAAACTTACATACAAGCACAATGCTTCTATTCATCCAACCCGAGGTGATAAATTATAAAATACAAACTAGAAAACGGAAAAATTAAACTCTTAAAATTATCACGAGGGAAATACAACTACAAATTTATCTTCCTGCACGAAATAATAAAAGATCTTACATCTAAATTGTCCATACAATAATATAATACCAATTATTATATGGCGAGTTCCTTGATGGATGAAATAAATCAAAATAAGCGAAACAAAATTTTAAATAAAAATGAAATACCAAAATGGCAGCAATGAATATAAATTTACACGTACTTACACCGATATCTTGTCAAGGAACTCCTGTCACAGGGTTAAAACAATCGCATACATATAAAATTCTATAGCTGGGTGCGCTGCAACGCACAAAGATCATAGAAGAAGAAAACTTCTAAGAAGGACATGAGCTACATGAGCAAATGCTAACAAATTAAAAAGTGAAATTAATTTAAACAAACTGAACATTTAAATAAATAAATTAAACAATCCAAAACATTAACTAAATCTTATACAAAATAAAATATCTGAGAAAACTTTCCCGAAACATTTACAAAGGCAAATCGGAACACTGAATTTACGAAAACCGGGGTGCCAGGCCACAGCAATAAGTATTTTTATTTATATATTTGTATCTAAAACAGAACGGACCAAGGGAGATTCCATATCAAAGCTCTCCGCCTGCTACACTAGAGCGTCGGCCTAAGACTGATTTCCTGTAACTACCGCTTCCCGTTTTGTTGCACTAGAGCGTCAGCCTACGGCTGATTTTGTGAGACTTCTATGTTGGAGTGTCGGCCTACGGCTGCAACTGTGTTTCCGCTTTCCATTTGGTTGCAGTAAAGCGTCGGCCCATGGTTGATCTCACGTAATTTAAGCAACACAGGAAGTTTTTCCTATCACTTGTTCATACTGCGAAATATTTAAGATAAAAGCTCATAAGAACTTAAGATTAAATTAAATTACCGCACTCGACGAGATGAAGACGTTACAAAATAATGCTTTGAATATAAGACTTCACTTTTGCTGGTGAGTGTTGGTAGTATAAGCAACTGTATTTCTAGCTTTCATTTCTAGTTTTAATTATTTTTATTTCATTTCTGTAAATGAAATAAATAAGTAAATACATCACATAAATGTCTGGATAATATCTTGGTAAGTGTTTTTTTTTTATCTAACAAAACATGTTATTTTTTAAAAAATCGAATAATTTTAATATTTGTTTAGGTTACGTTCAATTTTTTGTGTCAAAGTTAGATCCTGGCAAATTTAGGGTATAACAAATATTTGTACGTGGTAAAATATTGGTTTTTTTCGTATTCACGCAGAGAAGAACCCCTTTTCTTACGGCCGCTCCCGGATACAAATGGAATTTTTATCGAAATCACATTTAAAATAACAGCTCACGAACCAATGACGGCACATCCGCTTCCTCCTATCGCCATCCCAGTCCCCTCTCGTCCCTAACCTAAAACTACATCTATAAAGCGATTCTTCTCGCGCGCGAACCGAACGCAAAGGAAAAATATGGGGTGATATAACCGGGAGAAATGTGTCGGAAAGACAAATTCTCTTGATGACATTTCCATCTGTACGATTCCTTTGAACGCTAACGGCAAACGATGGCGATTTACATGCATCATAGGATCTTCCCTAGGGTAGGGTGGGTGGCCGTCGTGCGGCATCCGGCGACGGCATTTACGTCGCTGGATTATGTCTTTTAATTAAGGAGATCAAATTCCTCCTAGGTCTATGCAGACGGAAATAACGGATGTATCCCGCGTGTGTGCGCGTTTAGGGTACATTACGGGAAGTTTTTAAGGGTTGCGGGGAAGGGCGGACCGGGTTGAGAACATAAAATATATATTTCCCGAGGAGATCCCTTTACGCCGGGCGCATCAAGGGATGGAAATGTGTTTTCCTAAAACGGTTTGGAATTCGAGATATGTCGCTTTTATTTACTGGTATATTTGAATAGTATGAGTATTTGAATTGCCTCGCAATATAGTGACCTCCTTATAGAGAAAACGTTTTCATAATGTTGAGGAAGGATATAAATTGAAGAATCGATATGAAACCATTTTTTCAATTCTATATTTAAGTATTTTCAACATTTTTTTTTCCAATATAAGACTATATGGTTATCTAATTAAAGTTAATTCACAAAATTGTGTAAGAAAGTAATTCATATTTTCAAATTGTTTAAGCCAGTGAACTGGAAACAATGCGCCAATTGTCTTTTTTTTTTAATATTTTACAAAGTGTAGTATCTAGAAACTCTTTATTAAGTGTAATTTTAAATTGTTTGGGCATTATAAATGTGTCTTTAGTTTGTGTTTTTAATTTATGAATTTCCATGTATGAAGAACTCTGTGCTATGGAACGTGCATTCCCCAAACTACAGAAATCGAAACAAGAAAGACGAAGCGTTGCAATTAATTGTAGCTACTGCTGTACTGATGGTACCAAAGAAAAAAAAGTAAAATGAATTTAAAAAAAAATGAAAAATTAAATTGGCTAGCTCAGCGGATAAAAATAAAGGGCGCAAAAGAACAATTAAACTCAGGGTTACTCTCACAATTAAACCTATCATGAAAAGTAAAATGTGGGCGTTAGAAAATTTGACCTTCTTAAATTACTCCAAAAATTGAAATGGTTGATTCAAAAATAAAAGAACAGAAATTTTGAATGACCTTAACAATATAACTTTTATTAAAAAAAAAAAGGAAAAAACATTTAATTACAAATTGCAGAAAATTTAACTATGGACTGAAGGTCCTGGACGAAAACATAAACTGCATGAATCTACAATTACAAAAAGACAATTCAAATCCTTTAACAAAGTAAAAAACAAATTTGTTCTAGAAGAAAATTCTTTTTCACAAAAAAAATCCACGTGGTTTCAAAATTTAAAATATACTAAATTAATTTAAACGTGGACAAAACAAGTAAAATTACAAAATTGAACTTTAAATACAAGCACAATGCTTCTAATCACTAGTGATTGTAAATTTACCGATTTTTTCATTTACCGGTAATTCGGTAAATGAAAATGAGAATACCGGTTTACGGGTAACTTACCGGTAATTTTTTTTTCTTGTGTGACATTAATGGGGATTCCCCAAGAAAATGGGGTTAGAAGTTAGGCTAGAATAATACATATTTTACACAATCTTAAGGCATAATATTAGAATTTTGTAATAAATATTTGTATTTAATTATTTTAAACAGTTGTAAGAAGTAAAAACAAAATATTAAGGTTCAAATTTAATGTTATTTTTACAACAATGTTGCATTAATGTTCTCTCATAATGTGGTGTATTCAAAATTGCTATTAATTTAAATACGTGAAATGTTGTTCTTATATATTATTATTTTTAAATATTAAAAAATGAGACATTTACTTACTCTTTAAGAAAAACGATTTTAAACTTTTAAAAATCTTAAAAAACTCCAGAGCACAAATCATATATGCTAACTCAACTTTTTTCGTGAGATAAATAAAATCCACACTAAAAACCATAAAATGAGAGAATTGAAACTGCACTTGTTGACAAAGGCAGGTAGGAAGAGTGTGGTGTTTTGCTTCCTACGGTCCTAGCAACAAATGAAAATTAATCTCGCTTTCCTTTGCGTTGTTTTTCGTTATCCATATTATTTTCTTTTAATTTCTACACGACCTTTTTTTCAATTTTTTGCTTTTTTTGTTGAGAATTTTTGATGCTTTCTCTTTCTGACTAACTCGATGGAATGGAGGTTATACGTTTCTAATCAAAAGTTTTGTTAGTTTCTTTTCTATATTCTCTAGTCTAGGGCATTACAGCGGTTCTCAATCTCAAGAAAGTTTAAATTAAAATTAAATAAAAACATCTCCCATAAAATTAATAACCAGAAATTTTTATCTACGAAATATTGTGTTTATAGATATGTATTTAAAGTTCTAAAAGGACATTGAAAATAAAAAAAAAAACAAGTAAGTGTAAGTAACAATGGGTATATTGTTACTTACACTTACTTGTTTTTTTTTATTTTCAATGTCCCTAGTATGGATTTTTCATTTACCGGTAAATTTACCGAATGTTTTTTAGTCAATTTACCGGTTAACAGGTTTACCGGTAAACCGGTATACAATCCTTACTAATCACTCAAACCGAGGTGATTAACTATTAAAATACAAAACAGTAAACTAGAAAAACGGAAAAATTAACTCTTTAAACTAAAACATCTTCCAGAACAAATATAATAACTGATCTTATATCTAATTTGTGTACACAATAATATAATGCCAATTATTATTTAATGAGTTCCTAGATGGACGAGAAAAATTAAAAGCACGAATTCAAAACTAAAATCAAAATGTAAGGACAAAATGGCAGCAATGAAATAACAAATTTACAAGTACTTACACTTATACGTCTATTGAGAAACTGCCTTTGAAGGTAAACCCGTCGCATATATATAAAATAAAACAGCTGCGTGCGCTGCACCTAACGCACAATGATCATAGAAAACAACTGCATTAGAACAACATAAACAAAACTGGTGAACGCAATACGTACAATTGAATGAAATTAATTTAAACAACTGAACAATTAAACAATTAAATTCAACAATCAACCCAATTAACAAAATCCTATCCAAAAATAAAACATTAATTTCTGAGAGAATTTGGCCGACAGATTGACAAAGATTAATCTCAATAAATAAAATAACACGGAATTTACGAAACCCGGGGTTCCAAACCACAGCACTACGTTAAAAGACAGAAAGGAGTAAAATTACTAGAAAATTGCATAATCTTCGAAAACAGTGGGAAAACAAGAAACTGAAACAGAGAAAGGGAATTGGGAAAGGAGAATAAGAAAAAGGAGTAAGGAAAAGGGAAAAGATATAATGGGGAAATGAGAGCAGATGTAAGGAAATATAGATAAGGGATTGGGGAAAAGGGAACAGGGAAAAGAGAAGAATGAAAAATCGTATAATAGAAATAACATTTATATTACCATTAAAGAAAACTACAGCTCCAATCTCAATTCAAGAGAAAGAAAGTAAATGAAAGATGATGGGGCCCAAATTGGCGTATTCTACATTCTAAAATATTGAAAAAAGTGGAATATTAGAAGAAGTGATGGCAAAATTCTAAAAAAAAACTAACAAATGGAAAAACATCAACAATAGACAAATAAATGTTAAAAAGTGGGTGTAAGGTTTGGAGAAAATAAAAATCAGAAATATGTCAGATAATTTTTAAAATTTTAAAAAATGAAGCTTTTAAAAAAATTAAAAATAGACAATTTTGAAAAAAAAACGGTAAAAAATTGGAAAAACAATGATAATTTAAAAAAAAAACAAGCTGAAATTCTAAACAAGTACACTAATGACTGGTATGAGTCTTCTGAAAAAAAAAATTCTACTCACATTTCATACGTAAATTAGACACAAAAACATACCACTCGCAAGAAAACGCAGTGTTATAAAACGTTCAGTAGGTGAAATAGATTTACGTAGGGGAGGATCTTGTTTTTGAATGCGTCTAGCAATATTTGACAAGAGTTTTTCAAATCATCGCAGACATTACGAATAAAGTTTTAAAGTGCTGTGCATCTTCAATTTGAAGCTCTTTCAATAAGTTATTGTAAGGCCCACAGTCTCCCTCTTAGTATCCATGTTTTTACCCAACACGTTCTATTTTTCTTCTGCTACTCAAAACCAGTAGCGCTGTCGCTACAGAATGCGCCTTACTGGAGCCAGAATACCTGAAGTACTAAACAAAAACCGTATACTCAAAAAGCAGCAAGTCGAAATTTTGAAAATGTAAAATAGGTTTGCGAGAACTTACGGAATACAAATCTCGCTGGACTTCTCCGAAAACTATATGCGAGAATTATTTCATACAGTGTAAACTCGTACGGAAGACGCTCGCGCGAGAATTGTCGCAAATAACGGCCTGCCAGTCTATCCGCACCTTTGTCAGATTTCTAGCATTTCATTCCAAGACTATTGCTTTTAGTCCAGCTAAACGATATTATTGTGCGAAGACTAAAATAGTTTCATTCTAGACTTTAAGACTTTCTTTTTGCTTGCCTTAAGAAGTTCTTGTTTTGCGGATATTCAAAACATAGATTTATTTGATTCAAGACAAATTTATTTAAGGTCAACATCATATTTTTATGTGTGTATAATCTGTGGCTTTGTAAGAGGCAGTCAACAAGTCGCAGTTCCCAGGTCGAGCTTTAAGCTGTTACGCTATGGAAGGAAAGTTAATTGAATCTATGTAGATATGAAAACTGCTCTATGATTATCGTTTAAAAAAATAATTAGAATCATCACTGTGCGTTGTTACTGCTTGTTTTAACCTTCAATTAAATATTTTGTTTACCAGTAAGTATTTAAAAATTCTAAACAAATTACGTTATTTGAGCAATGTTTTATTCTTGCTAGCAGTAGTAGTAAAAAGAGTTTTACGACCGTAAAATTGTACCATGAATAACGTTTCAGAATGCAGCGATGCATAAATCTATTTATGTCCAAATATATTGCGCTTTCAGTAAAATATAAAATTACCAATTTGCGCTTTGACGTACAAACTCACAGCTATTTTCTATTTTAGTTATTTTTGTATGGTGCGTTCCTGCAACGAGTGGGGGTTCTTGGGTATTAATTAATATAACATGTGCTAATTGGTTTCGTTGTTAATTCCTCTTTCTCGTTCCAAGACATGAAATGAAATACAAAGAAACGTGAAAAAAGAGAGCGTAAATTGTTGGTGGCATTAGGTTAATTAATTTTATAGTTCATTCTAGGAATAACGGGGCACGATGCTTTGTTATCTGCTATTTTATTTTATAAATAACACCGGAACAAATATCGTCAGGTTTTCCATTGTATCTCGAAATTGATTATTTTAATCTAGAATAAAACCCACCCTTCCGACATTCTTCTTTCACCATCCCAGAGTGTAGAAACTTCTCCGCGAGAACTGAGACAATCCAATCGTTCACATTGACAGTCCCCGATACGAGTATAATAATAAAAAGGGGAGAGGCGCAAACTTTTCCGGGTTTTTAACGGTATTTATTTCGTATACACTCAGGCTTGTGAAATCAATTCAGCGTTGGCGGTCTCACGTCGATGGATGATGGTCTGCCTTCTGAAGAACAATTTTCACTGCGCTTCGAGTTTTTTATTTGTCATTAAGACGTTTATGATACTTTGAGGTTTTGATTTTTCGCCTTTTAGTATTCTCTTTGGGTAATTCTTGATGTTTTAATTATAAGGGAAGTACAACCAGAGAAAAAAAAATATGCTAAATGAAACATAAAGTAGTAACATTTTGTTGGCTTTCAATACGAGCAGTGAATTTGAGCTGTTAATTGAAAGTGTGAGAAAATATTCTTCTAGCTAATGTTACATTTTTCTTTCGCTTACCTCGTGTTAGTTTGTGTCGAGTTTATCTCCTTCTTTGCTAGCTCTTTTCGAGAGGGTTTGTAACTCTATTTCCTTCTTTTACCTTGAGAGATGCTCCTACGTCTTGTAGTTTCACTTCCATGGGCATTAATGTTTACTTTTGGTTTTTGAATTGTATTTCTTTTCCCTGTTAGAGCGCCCTTGCTAGAATCTGTATTCTTTTAATTTTCATTTACTTACAGATAGATTCTATACTTAAAACGGTCTAAGATTTTCATTTAATTTCTTGAATTCCTGTGTTAAGCCAGGTGTTTGGTTGACATTTTCTTGGTTGGGTTAGGTCAGTTTGTTTTGACACAACGTTATTTTTCTCGTCGGCATTATCGGTTCCGCGCTTCGATTTGTACGATCGATCGCTGTTTCATTTAGATCCGCTTTTCTGTGTTTACACCTTTTCGACGTTAGAGGGCACCTCCATGTCCTTATTCTTGTTTTAATTGGCTGTCTTCTGAATGGTATGCGTGACGTATTCATTTTCCGTCTTCCTGTTCCTTTCTTCGGATTGATAGACGCGTTTCTCACGATGAATCTCTGTCCTTGGGAATTTTGGATATTTTCACCATCTTGTGGATTTATTGGAATTTACTTGAAATAATCATTGGCCGTATCTTCGCTGTGGTTGAAGGTTGAAATTTCGTGATTTCGACGGCGGATGTACCTGATATTTTGGATATAATTTGAGAATCACGCGTCCGTCAACTCCATTCTGTTTCTTTTTTTTCTTCGTTGGAAAAATCTTTTTAATTATGAGGTTTTTCCCCCTTATTCTTAACTCTGGAATCTCCCTAGTCTTGCGTAAGGTTTTGAATTACCCACGTGCGGCTGAGAATTTTTGCGACCTCTCAAGTCCTTCGGAGAACCCAGCTCCTTTGAAATTCACCCTGGGCCACCTGTTTTGGCTGCTGCCGAGTCAATCCCAGAGACTTCGTCTTGACTGTCCGTATAGGAGAGGAAATCCACGCCCTGCTGACAGCTGATCGAGGGCAAAGCTAAGTTGCACGTCTTTTTTTTTTAGTAATCTTTCTCGCGTACAAAATTTAATAATAGAAAACCACCCGCGATCACTTATTTTTTTTTGTGTTTTCTTTCACGATCCTGTAAATTTCACATGTTATATCCTGAATCGGACGGTGTTACTTGTGACTAATTCAGCAGAATAATTTAAAGTCACTACATTTATTTACTTATCCTTTCATTTACTTGTCAAATTCAGTATATTTGTTTAAACATCAACCGATTGAATATCGGCTTGTCATATACAGGTGACCTATTCACCATTAATGCAGTCGATTCAAATATTTAGTTTTATTTTTGTTTTTGTAATTGTAACTGCATTTTCTTGAATTTCAATCAACTAATATCGTAAGAATTATTTATGTAAATCAATGTGAACTGATTGCGTTGGCCAAAGCGTTCGGTGCTTGCGTCCTACCGTAGGACTGTCTGTTACTATCGCAACATTTACTGTATATATATACTCGCCGATACCGTTTAATAATACTGAGTATCATATATTTACTATTTGAATTGTATGTTAAATCCAACAATAAAATTTTAATTATTTTGTCAGTAATCCCATCCTTTTTGATGGGCATTTGCAAACCGCTTTACCCCTTGATTTTCATTTTTCACCGTGGATTCCTGCTTATCTTGGGGGCATGACAGGACGGACACCTAAGCAGGTGGTGCCGAAATTTTATCCATCTGAACTCTTTGGGTCTGTGCGACTATCAACCCACTCCCTCGCCGACGAGCCGGCTGGCACCCAGCATGATTGCTTTTTAGTCCTATTAATCTGTGCGTATGCGGTGAAGTAAGGGTGTCAAGGAAGGAAGGGACAAATAAGGAAGTTTGCCGCAGTCACGAGGACAGCGCAGCGTCCTTGATTAGCGCATAGTCGAGAGAACTACGTGGGAGCGCGTAGCTACGCAAGTGAACAAAGGAAGTTGTCAGCCAGCGTTTTCAAAGCGACTGGACGTGCCGTTCGGTTGGAGAGTGGTTGTAGAAGGAGCCGGCATTAGGCGCCGACCACAACACAGTTACATATATTACCCAAAGAGCATCGCGTAGCCTGCTAATGCTAGCCCCGTGAAATTTCCCGATCTAGAGGGCCGAATAGAGTCTCTAGGGGGTACAACGACGTAGTTACATTGGGCCAATTCCAAACGAAACTACTGTGTGTGCCGAAAATCGTACCGACCACGCCGAGACCACACCCAGAGCCGAAGAACCGCCAAAATCGCAAGAGTTACCGCCTATTTTATTTATTTAGTAGTTTATAAATTCAAAATCATAATTTTATTTTGCTTTTTATTTAAACTTAATAATTTCAATCGGTCAGTCAACATTTCAAAGGGGCCTCATTTATTATTTCTTTACCACTGAATCGTTATTTATGTTTAATGTTTTTATTTGTGTATTTAGATGCCTTCGTTGTTTTCAAATAAAATATTGTAAGAGTGAAATAAATTTCTTTTATTATTTATTTTATTTTAGTATACAGGTCGCACTATATTTTAAATATTCATAGAACCGCACGACCAGGGAGTAATTATTTTGATCGATAAAAGATGCTAGTTTTTTTTATCGTTGCATGTTGTAATATTTTGTAACTTTTAGGATGGGATAAAAGATTTTTGCGCCCATATCTTACTCTGTTTTCGAACCGTCCGTTAACCAGCAGGTGTCTGTCTGAGTCAGCGTTCTTTCTTATTGTATCTCCATTTCTCTCTGCTTAAAAAGGAGGGTGACGTGTGCATCGATTATTGGCCGAGTACACATTATGTTCGGGGCGTTCCGAGCATGCCGTCGGAAATAACCGATTCCAACAGCTTGTTTGCCGTATAAACAAACATGAGTATGAGGCGATTCATTAGCTGTATGTCAAAGGCGAAATATGGTTAATTTGGCTTCCCTTTCCACAATAACGTGGATGGATGGTAAATCCAGAAGAGTTGTCCAATGTCAATGACGCCGAGAAAGCAGATGGGATTTTCTGCCACCAAGTTATAGCTCTATAGGTTATGGTTGGACGCACTACCATCACATAAAGTCAGTTATCAATCATTTGTGATCTCCTAAAAGATCAAATTTATTTGCTAAAAAAAGAACACTTATTACAGAGATAGCATGCAAATTTAGTTTTATATTTTATCAAGAAGAATTAATTTGGACGAAATAATAGAGACTTAAAATGAGAAAGTTTATATGGTGCGTTAGTACAGCTGCGTATAGTTAAACCAAACAGTTTAGTGCATCAAGATAAAATCTCAGACAATCAATAGTTACCTACCGCTTTTATTCCAACTCTCATTTAGAAAAGCGCCACATACGTAACATACATACCCCTAGATTTATTAATTTGGTTCGGCGGTTTATTTTTACGATTTAATCCGATCAATTTACATATTTCCGTTAAAAATTATTGCAGCGGAAAGCAACTGATCCCGTACACTTCGCAAAATTCTAGCAGGAACGCTTGTGTATTTGCTCGGGTGTAAAATTTACGGTCCAAACTTTAAACGAGCTCAATCCGTCGAAGTTTTGATTGTTGCAGTAAAATGTACCTAGGTAAATATAAAAAAAAAACGGTAATCTCGAGTTCTCCCGGTGAATCGTAAATTCGTTATAAATTCCATATATAATGCAATATTATTCGGAGGGATTACTTAAAATTATTACCGCTTGTAATTATTTCGAATAGAATGCACAGCTGGACGATAGAATTTCCAGTATTTCCGGATAGATTGCTGAATATATGGCGTCGTAATAAACATGGAGTGACCCTTTTCGTGAGATAATTGACAGGGGCGAAGGAGGTTCTCCTACGTATTGAACATTACGAGACGAGTAAGGAGTACACAACGTCATCTGGCGGCAAATTTATAAACGTCATAAATTGATACGATATCATCGTTACGGAACTACTATATTGCTGCTCTCTATAGGATTATTAATGTATTTGTTTGTCACCCCGGTTCACGGCAGACATGATATAAATGCGGTTCATTATGGTAGCGAGGTACAAAATATCATACGACATTAATTCTGTCTTGATTAGCGGGTTCCTAAGATTACAATGAGTAGTTTTCAGGAACAGAGATCGATTATATCGAGCAATAAAATTACACTTTCTGCGGTGTATGAATAAGAGATATTACTTCGTATTTAAACATCGGTTTTGATCGTTTTGAGTTCGGTTCTTAGGTAATTTACCGCCTAATGTACTTATGCTGTAAACTTCTCCTAAACCCCTCACCACAAACTGCACTAAACTGGACGTACGTTTCGATAGCAAAGCTATCATCATCAGCAGAAACACTGAACTAAATAACTACACTAAAACTACCCTAATTTATACCTAAAAAGGTCATGGTACAATGATCACGGTCATGGCTGACTGCCGTCATGTTTAACTAGTCACTAATCCTAACTCCGGCTAATTTACTACTTAATAAACGGTAAAGACAAGAATTTAATGGTCCTAAATCTTGAATTCATTAAAATATGTTTTGTTTTTATATATTTCCATACCCTCATAACAATTTAATTGCACATAGTTGTTTACGTTTTTCTTGGTGAAGAATAAGAAATATGTTAAATTACCATTTTATCCAAGTTACACGAAAGGTCTACAAAAATTTTTCTCTAAATTCAATCTTGACATAGTCATTACTTCAAATAATAGTCTTCAAAATATTTTAGGTAACCCTAAAAATTAAGTAGATAATTTGGACAAATCAGGTATTTATAAAATATCTTGTAAAGATTGTGATCATGTATATATTGGGCAAACTACACGATCAATTAAAACGCATTACATTCTTAAATTTAGAAGGTTTGACAAATCTAGTGTAGCCCTACATATGCTTGAAGAAAACCATAAAGTTGACAATATAAAGTTAGTTAAAAACGTAAACAACTATGTGCAATTAAATTGTTATGAGGGTATGGAAATATATAAAAACAAACATATTTTAATGAATTCAGATTTAGGACCATTAAATTCTTGTCTTTGCGGTTTATTAAGTAGTAAATTAGGCGGAGTTAGGATTAGTGACTAGTTAAACATGACGGCAGTCAGCCACGACCGTCATCATTGTACCATGACCTTTTTTAGGTATAAATTAGGCTAGTGTTAGTGTAGTTATTTAGTTCAGTGTTTCTGCTGATGATGATACCCTTGCTATCGAAACGTACGACCAGTTTAGTGCAGTTTGTGGTGAGGGGTTTAGGAGAAGTTTACAGCATTACCAGTACCACAGTTTGGAGTATTTTTGTTAATGTACTTATACTGCGTAACAAATCATCAGATTTTATTTCTGTTATTTTTTTTTTCTTGGGGGTAATTTGAAATAATATGTGGTGATGCCATTTTGCTCAGCTGGCGCGGAGGAGTGGAATACTGTTTTGAACATTATTTTGATTTTCCTCACTGTCTTCGAGAACATGTGGCGACCTTTTAGTGAGTGTTATTGATAATTATGTGAATAGTGATAATGATACTTTATTTATGAAAAGCTAAATAATTACAAATCATCCTAATCCCGTGCTCCACCTTAAAGGCATTACACGAGGCTACCTATTCTAAGTACTATATTGATTCCATAACAATTGAAATGATCCTACTCTAACCAAATAATTTTGCTGTGATTGTTAATAGCAAAAATATAATACAATAGCCTTGCAATTATGTGAAGACTGATTTATGTGAAAAGCTGAAATATGTGAACAACCAAAAATGTGACCAGTTTACCGAATCGCGAGTCTAGCGTAAATCAGTCAGCTATGAATTGTTATTTATTATATATATGCGACCACGGAACGATTTTATGATTTTAGTTATCTCCTAGCATTCGTCAAGGAGTAAGGGAAACTCATGGCAAAAACCTTACTCTGGGAGCAAGGGCTAATGATACTAGAATATCGTAGAAAAAGCATTTATCACAAAATACAAAACAGAAAATTCTCAATATTTATAATACCCTGGTGGAACAAAACAACGTAGGTACAAATTAAGAATATTGCACGAATGCCCCAATGAACCAAAGTGCCTTTGGAACAATATAAACTAATTAGGAATCTCGAACACTAAAAAGTTACAAAGGAGCTCCAAGAAAAATTAAAATGAAAAATTAAATCCTAAATGCACTTGATAGGGGCCCAATTAAAAATACTATTAGGCAAACAAATCAAACACCAACATTTAATGAAAGTACTATATAACACACATAGAGAATGATACGGGACACAGAGCGGTCAATATGATATGATAATGACATATAGTTCCGATTACATTGACTTGACATGCGGTCTTCCGCAAGGTTTAATATTAGGTCCCACCCTTTTTTTAATTTATGTCAATGATTTACAGCTGATTTATGCTGCCATGACTGTCTACAATCAGACTAAGTTGCTTAATTCACCAACAACATTATCTACAAAGCTCAAGCAAAAAATCATTTTTAAAAATATATGTTATGATATAAACATTGTTGTAGCAAAGTTTTCTACCCATGTATGTAGTAAATACGTTGAATATATCGTGATTGCTACCGAAGTTCTCCCCTTTTACTACAAAAATAATGTATATTCTATATAATTTTTATGCATGCCAGGCACAAACTGCTTTACTATGGATTACTTTTATAATTAATTTAGACCTACCTTATGGACAGACCACAAAGCGCTATTGTTGATACCATTATGTTGTTTGTGGGGAATATCTGTTCTGGTGTGCCCCAGGGATTAGTGCTGGGACCGTTGTTATTTGTGCTATAGACTAGTAACTTGTTCAGGTTTACCAAACACACTGACATTGCGGCGATGCAAATAAATATAGACAGATCTTGTTAAGAATTTTGCGGTTTGTCAATCATCATCATGTCCATGGTAAAAGAAATAGATTATACTTATATTAAACCGAGATTTGAAATTAAAGTAGATCAACACGTCATACCTTCTTCAAAAAACCTAAAGATACTGGGAGTAACTTTGAATGATGGTTTGAGATTTCATGAAGAAATTCATCTCAGAGCGTTGTATATAAATAAAGAAATTATAAGTTTCTCTTTAAAAAAAGTGAAAGGTTTGTTAAATATGTGTTAAATGTGTTTAAGAGCCAAATTAGATCTTTGCTAGCTACTTAGATTAGCTTTAGGTATGATGTTATTTGTTATAGATTAGTTTAGTTTGTATTTATAATGTACTTTTTGTTAGTTATTAAAAAAGATATATATTTTTTTTTTTAGTATTTTCTATCACTTTTATACACACTTTTTACTGCACCGGATGCACTCTGTAATTTATTTTTCGTACTTTTACTTCTTAGTTGAATATTGCAAGTGTAATCAATCATAGGTTAAGTGGAAGAATGGCTAATTGTTAATCTTCGCCTATGAATTCACCACTTTATATCTTCCATCTTATATTAAAGACGAATAATTCCTATATACTCTTAGGAGTTGTGATTATCACAACAGCGATTCCAAAGACCATGATGCACCTGCGCCCTCACCCCAATGCTGGGTGCAACTGGCAGATACCTATCGGTAACGGCTACTGAAATCAAATTTAACAAATCATTACATTTTTATAAAATAAGTGGATTTATTTAAACCAGCAAAGTAGTAACATACCTATGGTAGGTATGCAAATATCTTGCTTTAATGAAGTATGTTCCGTCAACTGAAGTTAGTGCAATCAATTAAATCTAGAAAGTATTTCGTACCCCTAAATTAATATAATTAGTATAATGAAGAGGGTACTTGTTGAGTGTAAACAGCAATTATAATTTGAATAATAATTTGAAATAAATAGTTAATTGATTCAGATGTAGGAACATACCATCGTTTTTTTTATTCCAGTTTATTTTTTTTTGAACTAATACTGTACATATTTGAGTTGAATGTCCTGTAGTGAAAATGTAGGTTATTTCAGGGAAATAATTATTTCTTTGCCCATATATGAACAAGCCATCATCTGCTTGGGTCAGTGAATATTTCCTAGACTTAATACATTTCTTTTTTTTGCCCGTAGCACAATAAACCACTAATGATGATATAAATTTCCTTTTCTTTCTTTTCATGTAGAGTATTTGTGAGTGCATCTTAAGCTTCAGATTCTACACCTCAACACTGTATTTAGTATTCAACACTTTGGTTTTATTCCACCAAGTTATTCTGCATCTAAGAAAACACTACCTGCATATAAAATACTGTGTTTACAAGTTGGTAAGGCGAAGATATTCCCCGTAATATAAATATAAGAACAATAACTGCGCTTCAGTTCCCTATCGCTTATAGAGAGAGAGAGAGAGAGATAGACGGTGTTGCAATTGCGAGAACAACAAATCGCTTTCCAACTTCGAGCGGCAAACAAAACCGTTCGCTTGGAAATATTTACTGGCGATTTGCAGACCGACGCCGATAGCGTTAGTTTCGGTGGCGGGCGCTATAAAGACGATTCAAACCTCCCACTTCCCTTACCGCTCACCCTCTCACCCTAATACTGTCTATTTCTCGGTTCGCAGACCGAAGTTTTCCCCCGGATAATTCGATTACTCCCGCAACGATGACTTTTATTATGTATACGACGGGATTTTTG
Source organism: Protaetia brevitarsis (assembly GCA_004143645.1). Lineage (NCBI taxonomy): Eukaryota > Metazoa > Arthropoda > Insecta > Coleoptera > Scarabaeidae > Protaetia > Protaetia brevitarsis. The sequence goes on from RXPK01000213.1 coordinate 2,166,401, forward strand.
CATTTTTAATGTCGTTAGGAGGAATTATTTCACTTATAATCGGGAGGGGGTCTAAAATATCGATGGATTGGTGATTTAGAATTCCTAGACGTTGGTGAGAGAAAAGGCGCGACAGCATAATCGTAAAGATGACATCTTAGGCGCTCTGGGGCATAAGTTCGGGTAAGATATTTAGTGGTGTAGAAACGAAGATTTCCTTTTGTGGTATCGTTTTTTTTTTGCAAGAATAAAAAAATAAAGAAAATGCATCTGTACCTTAAAGATTATAACAGAAGCCATTGATACTCACTGGTCTGAATAATAAGGATATCATCGTCGAATGAAGATTTGTCGCTGATAGCTCGGCTTTTTTAGCAGTAAAACTAGTTAAGAAAATAATTGAGTGCTTCGCTCAAGAACCGAATAGGAAATATGTTTGTTGTAATGTTTACTTTGAAAGAAAAATAAAAATGCTGATACTCGAATTCACAATCTATATGAACCTGGCACACGATCTCTGATAAAATGAATTTTTCGTAGTAACAATAATTTCACTTCCTTTTCCCCCATAAATTTTGTAAACAAAGAAAAAAAATGGCCACCTTTAGACATTCAAAATCTACTTATAGCTTCCTTTTTAAATTTGTTCGCAATTTTTCGTGATATAGAAAGGAGAAAGTGGATAATTTACATGTCGGAAATCTGCTTGCGTGATCCGCTTAAAAATCCCTAGTAGTTGTTTGTAGTACTTTTTGTTTCTTTCCTACTGGAAGCGTTTACAAACGACGATAGAAATAGACGAAATCTACGTGTTCGCAAATCGCTATGTGCTTTGAAATAGATACCTACTTGCTATAAGTAAAAAAGTAAAGTAAACTTTATTTCCAAGAGACCAGAAAACTACAAAGGTATAGGAAACGTCAGAAAAGAAAGCAAAATAAAATTTAATGATAATAATAATTACAAAATTAAGAAGGAAAAGTGATAAAAAAAATGAATACAATGGCAATAATAATAATATAAAAAAGCAAAAGTAGTAATACCCATAGCAAATTATCGTAGAGATAATAATGACAAAGGTAACAGCGATCATAAAGATCATTAGGACACCATGAAGAAATGAATGAAATTACTCTTACTTATAACAGATTATTAATAAAAAAAATAAATGTAGTGGTAATAATAATAATAATAATAATAATAATAATAATAATAATAATAATAATAATAATAATAATTAATAATAATGATGATGATAATAATGTATCATCATTATCAGTATGGTGTGTATCAATCATACTTAAAATATTAAAATATGTAGAGGGAGTCCAGACAGAGACTTGATCATAAGGAAAGTTGAACCAGTTCAAACAACATATTTAAATTTCGCGGTGAATCATTCAGTTGACGAGCCACACTGCGCAGCTTTTAGAAGGTGGCAGCTTTTTAGGTTCTAAAAGGTGCGCAGGTTCAACTCTCCCTTATATTATTATATATTTACAATAAATCTTGACAGATCAAAGTTGGGTCCAGTTTCAGTTCTAAAGGACATTTTTTTTTTGCAGTGTATTTGCAGGTTCAACTCTTCCTTATGTTCAAGTCTCCCGGACTCCCCCTAGTTTCGTTTTTTCGTTGATGATGATGATGGAAAAATTGGAAACTGAAGTAATTAAAAAACTAAACATACCTTTCTTCAAAATGTATGTTGAAGATTGTCTTTTAGCAATACCTACAAGTAAGCAGATTGAAACAATAAATATTTTCAACTCATTCCACGCAAGATTACAATTTATTATTGAAAACGAAAGCAGCGATAATAGCATCAGCTTTTTAGACATAAAATTAACTAGAATAAATCAACACATTCATACTGATTGGTTTTATAAAGCCACGCATCTTCAAAGATATTTGACTTTTTTATCAATTGCTCCTATAAAATATAGAAACAGTGCAATTAATAGCCTAGTTGATAGATGTTACAATTTCTCAGAAAAAGAAACAATTAAATTTAAATAAAATAAGAGATATGTAAATTTAAAAGAACTATTCTACGTCATTCATAGAAAGACTTGCAGAAAAAGAATGCATCAGGTTAAAAACAACAAAAAAAACTCATTAATACAGCAACATACCAGAAACAAAATGATGTCCCAAACAAAATAAATAATATAAATGTATCTTATTAATTACCAGCCAGAGCTTTCGGAAGCAATACAAAAAATGTTAAAACTACACGATTTTTTAGTAGGCTAAAAACCTCTTAAACATAATAAAAAAATCTTCACACAAACTAAACGAAAGATTGACTAATGGATAAAACACATGTCGTATATAAAATCGATTGTAATGATTGTGACAGTATATATATACATCGGACAGACACAAACAACGTCTGCTAAAAAGCATTTATAATCATCAATATAATATTAAAACAAAAGTATTAAAGCTACCGCCCTATCTGAACATCATCACAACTTAAATCAGACTTTTAATTTTGAAAATACCCAAGTAATAGAAACAAAAAGTAATTACCAGAAAAGGACAATTAAAGAAAAGCTTAATATTAAAAAAAAATGCAATTAAGTACAGGAAAGAGACATATACATACAAGGATTGAACATTATTTATAGTAATTTAATTAAGTAACCTATTGTCTGTTTCTTAACTGAATTTTTTTTTTCAATTTTATTTTACAAAGATTGATTCTTTCATTCATTCTTCATACATTTGTTTTTACAGGTTCAGAAAAACGTTACAAAATATATATTAAAATCTTAATACACGAAAAAAGATTTCCGATAGAAAATTCCAATACTCTTGTTTTCAATAGGTATTTATTTGTCTTTATTATGAAATGTTCTTTACAATTTTAACTTGTTTATTGCAATATTTAATGAAACATTTGAGAAAGCTGAATTTATTAATTGCCAAATTGAGTGTAAAAAAAATATATACCTTGAAAATGAGAAACGATTATGAAGAGATATATCAGAGATAAAAATTTGTTGATTTTTTTTTATTATTAAAAAATTAGTGTATAATATTTTTTAATATTTGTAGTTGAGGTGGTTAACTTGCTTGTAATTGTTTATATATAGAAAAAATAGCAAGGAATACTTAATAAAATGATTCCTTAAAAGAAGTTTTGTGAATCAATCGAACCTATAAACCAAAAAAAAAACATATCCAAGTTACATATATCTGAAAAACTTCAGTATTGTTAACCGTTAGAAGAGTATCTGTAAAAAAGGACAATAAATTTACCCGGCTTCAAGGTTTGTTATTTTAAAGAGGGAACTCTTGAGATTCTTGAGATCCGTCGAAGTAACAACACATAAGCCACTCTCAGAAAGAAAAAGTTTTGACTTGAATCAGTAAGACGCGACATTATTTAAGCCATTAGCTGTACAAATGAATGAAGGCTAAGTAGATCAGAATACTTCATTATTTTCAGTATTTAATGTAACACTTTAGTTATGTTTATAAGTTTCTTTCACTTGTGCAGTATTTTATATTAGTAACACCTGTAATTTAATATTAAAATGAAATTGACAATGGTTTAAATAAGATAAAATAAGATTTTCATCAAATCAAACCCTCTTGATATTTCCAGTATTTATGCACCTGTATTCTTTTGTAAATTACCACCCTGATCGCAGAGCCGGAGCTCGAATAAAGAATCAAAATCGCTTTTTCACTTCCAGTCTACCTCTCGCCCGATTCCAAAAGAAAGAATTAATTTCCACCTCAGCACTAAGGACTCCTCCCGGCCATATATCCATCTATAAGTGAAGGAAGCGAGTGTATCTGTATTTTATGTGTGCGCTCTGTGTAGGGGAAGTTTTAAATAAAGATTTATTCGCTCTTGTAACCGAATACCTTGGCTATTGTAAAAGTTTAAGGCAACGGACGCTGGCCCGAAATACAGATTGATGAAGTAAAGTGCATTTAGCAGGTCCGCCGGTTTATGAGAATAAATTGTGTTCGCCGGAGGCCAATTTATTGTTATTATACGATCAACGTCTTAATGTGAAATAACACTTTTCCGCTTCCTTTTCTGTATGTGATTTCTACTCTTCCGTAGGCGCCAGTATAGCAACCCTTATCCTGGCCGGACGTTGCTGAAAAGCGACTTGGGGTTATATCGCTGATTACAAGTTATATACGTGTGGAGAACTGTAAACCTGCGCTGGGGAGAGTCAATATTTGAAAATTGTAAATTGTTCTGCTTGTGTATTAAAACAATAGCTGCGAAATTACTTTTGGAAGCCAACAACTATAATTACACATTTAGAGATATTAAACGAACAAAAATGAAGTTTTTTTCACGTATATTCAGTTTTATTTCATGTATACTCGTATTCATAAAGAAGCGTACAACCACAATAAGAAAATTTCATAATATTTTGACTTATTTTTATAATATTTAGCATTTACTGCGTGCTTAATATATACAACTTTGTAGCTGGGTAATATCATATCGAGCTTTTGTCACTACATTTTTTTTTTAGAATTTTCCCTTCAATTGGTAAAGATGATCAGATGATCATTAGTGAAATACCTACACATCGAAATCAAATATTAGAACTTGAATATTATATATTCACAATAAATCTTGACAGATCAAAGTTGGATACAGTTTCAGTTCTAAAGGGCACTTTTTTGCAGTGTATTTATTTACTTAAATTTAATAATGTTTGTATATGTATTTACAATCTAAGTTTATTGATATATCAATAAGAAGACAGGGAAAATTGCTGGAATTCGGTTTTGTCAAAAATGGACGTGTATGCGAGGTTGCATACTCACTGTACAGTTAATATTTCAAGATTGTTAATTAAGTGTAGTATTTTGTTTTGTAAAATCCAAAAAGTATTTTTTTATGATGTACACACACCTACCTTTATTTTATAATGAATGTAAGGTGATTCCAAAATTTTGCAATAATTATTTATTTGATTTTTTTTTTTCCAGCAGGAAGGAAAGTGTCCACTTTCCTCCCGGCTTTCTCATTTGAGGGGGGAAGGTTGGACTTTTCCTCCGTATGGCGGAAACTAAGTGACATTGACATGATGAAACTGTACATCTTATAATATGTGACATTATTGGTAGATGACATTAGTACATTCGACCCAGTCTGAGCCCATTTATGAGATAATTGCTAAATTACTAAGTATTAGGTAAGGCGCACACGACCGACAGTCGGTGATCGGCTAGTTTGCAGCTGGATAAGCACACACGACGATAGTTTAGTGACGATAATTTAACGCGCACACGTCCGCACTTTGTCGGGGTGATGTTTATGTGCCACAATGGACAATCAACTACCAAATCTGATTATGTTTTTAAGGTACACCGTAAAAAAACGACAAAACAGAAGATTTGGGTCCATCCAATTGTGAGCCAGCGGTTATTGACGGCACAATTTCATACATTGTATCCAGATTTATGTGAACACCCTGACAATTTTTTTTAATTATTCATCATGTCTATAAATTAAAAACAAGGAATATTTTGCTGAATTACTTACATCCCCGCAAGGTAAATCCTTGGCATATGATTAAAGTATAATATTCTACCTATTAAATAAAAATATCTTAATTTACCTCAATCCAAACTATCCAATATTATTTCCATACATATATACTTTTCTCATAATCTTTTTTATTATTTTCTCATGATATTCGGCACTTGGAAGTATCATACAACACGACGCTTTTGTACGCCACAATTTACCTTCTCGTATCAATATCATGATTATCAGTTATTAATAGATTTTTTTATTAAACGTAGGCGGTTTTACATTATATTTGAATTTGTATGAAATTTTGATATAAGTTGCCAGTAATATTTTAAAGATACATACACAAACAATGTTTGAAATTGCCAAGTTTGTACTAATTTTTTAACCTGTTCTATTTTCTCATATTGACAAACGCAATGTGCTTGTTCATTGTTTGGTAATTTATTTAGCCCGACAGAATTCAACAGATTCATTTATTTAACATAACATTTCTTAAAATAAAGTTTTATAGTCTAAAAAAAATAGGTACATATAAAAATGCATTTTATTTGTAGAATAGCTTTGGAATAATGTGTTTATAAATTAGAATTAGTTTTCCTGTCATTAATCATTCATTGGGAATTAAAATAACTTCTATATTCATCCTAATTGTCTTTGCAATTTGCCATCTATCTAATCTATTGCCTTAGTTATTGCCTTTTCTTAAGTTTTACATCAGATCCGGTTTTATCAGTTCCGTCAAATACATGAGAATGAAAGATGTTAGCCATTCGCTTTGAAGAGATGCAAATAACAAAAAATGACAAGCATCGGGCCTTAATTCGGAATTTAATAAATTTAGAATCCTCTTCTTCATTTTGCTACTTACTCAAGTTTTACACCCTATTTCGACTAGCTTCAAGTTGCATTCAAAGAGCTAGACACAATAGCAACATTCTAACATTTTTCACTTAAAATATCAACAGCATATTCTTAATTCGAATATTTGATGCCAAGTACGGATATCATTTTTTTATGATGACATCTATAGATTTTCTCTCTAATTAAGAAAAAATTTAAATACAAAATTTCATACTAAAATTCAGTAATAATGTAAAACGGAGCCTAACGTTGAATTTGAGGTGCTGCGCAGAAAGCACATGTAACCGATCGAATTGTCGGTCATCTGCGCAAGACTATAGCACATATATGACTCATTTTTCCCGGCCGACAGTCGACATGTCGGTAAAATAAAATAAGATCTTTGGTTGTCAATGTCTGTTTTTGGCTTGGACCGACAATATAGTTGGTCGTTTTAGTGTTCGTATCTACTACGGAATAGCATAGAGTGTACGATTGCAACGAACGTAATTGGTGGTTAGCCCGATGCTCCGTGTCGCTGCGCCTTACTTAAACTCCCAATACAATTATTGTATCTTAAACACTTTTAAAACGACGCCCCACGTAACGTGACCAGTTCTCAAAATATTTGACAGAATTACGCTATTATCATCAGGTCATCACAGTTATCTTTTATTTTAAACGTTAGTTAAAATTGGACTGCTGGAAAAAAAATGTATTCAAACCACGTGAGGAAAGTGCTTTGCATCCTTGCAATTAAATTTGCCCGCGCTGCAAAGATCACTTTCCTCTTTGGTTTGAGATATACTATTAACCATTTAGAGTTCCATTTGGTCATATTAGCATTCTCATACATTAAGTATCATATATTCCTCTCACATCGGTTAAATTAATTTATGAGGGCAGTTTGCAGCCGTTGGAAGACAACGCTAGTCGATGTCTGTTTGAATGTTAATTCGAAACATTCACACCTCCCTGAGGGACGGCCGTGCTCGATGTACTTTTATAATTTAACGGCTACACTTTTGATCAAAATCCTATTTATTCCAAATTCCAATCTAAAAATGAAGGTTCATTTTGAGCAAGGTTTACTCCATGACTTAGTATATTATCACAATTTACCTACATAACTGTTGGGTAATTTTCTTCATCGACGATATTCCCGAGATATGTTCTTATCCTGACCCATTCTCCGTAATTCGAAGTACCAGAGCCCTATTCAATGTCCTATTCCAGAACTGTTGAGCCATGTCTGCCGATTTCTCCCACACAAAGTATTCTGCGCATATATCAACCTAAGAAAAATAAACTATTATTTTAATTCGTATCTTAAATTTTAAATACTATTAGAAAAATTTTTTTTAATAGTTTCGAGAAATTGTATTGTAGGAAGTATGTAATCGCCGACCAGTTTGCGAGCACTGGTGGAAAATTTTTATAAGGCAGTACCTAATTTCACTAGTTAATATGTATTCACGGCACGAAATTGCGTTCAATTTTAAACGTGTTTATTTTCTATGTTAAATTTAAATTGCAGAACTTGGAATTATTAACAAAAAACGTAATTGTTGTCTAATAAGCGAACTCATTTTAGGTACCTGAGTTATTTTCATCCTTATTTATGTTGTTTCTACACGGTTTCATTTTTCGAACTTTAATAAAAATAATATTAATTCATGCTGTTCAAACTAAATGTTTCTATATCTCACAAAGTTAATCAACAATCTTGATACAGGTTATATAAGAGTTATATACACGCTCTATCACTTAAACTAATCACAGTAAATATGGATATTAGAGTAGAGGATATATAGGCAACATCCTCCCACGGCATCCCCGGCCACACTGAAGAATGTGAACTATCCATTCGTAATTTTTTTAATGCTAGCGGCCGTCCTCTTACACGTTTGCAGTCGAAATTTCACCTAGCATGCCATCGGGATTGAGAGAGCTATTTATGATTAAAAGTAATAGCAGATGAACGGTGTTTAGAATTTAATTAGTTTTTATAAAATTTCTTATCCGGTCTGTTGCTATTTGTAGCATTACAGTATATATACTGTACGCTAGCACAGCTACGCCATACACCGGATTAAATTCAATTTTAAAGAAATCATAATTAAATTAGAAAAATTCAAATTTCTATTATCAGTTCACTATCTTTATTAATTTGATTTAGAGTGTGCTCTCTCACAGCAGATGGCTTGCAGGGGCGAGAATTTTCCGATCGAGGGGTGAATAAAAAAATATAATTAGCTCAGTTTAACTAGTACACTATATATTTCTAGAAAGCTAGAGATTCTGAGCAAGGATTGTGTCCATTTTTCCTCTCCTTCAAATTCACTGTCAATGACCATTTTAAATGATATCATAGGCAATGATAATGTTCGTTGTCTCAATGGATTCAATCTGCTCATTGTGAAATTAAAACATTTAAGTGCGAATAAAAGTATTTTTTATTAATAAAAAAAATTCTAAATGTGAACTTGTTTAAAGTCAGACATAAATCTTTGAATATTTTTATCTCAGTAAGTCCGTGGTCCGTTTAATTAAAAACACTAAAGTTTATTTAGTAATTCCACTTTTTGCAATTCTAATTCATAGTTTCGGGTAATTTGGATAATATGTGCTGATAAACTTTGTTAACATTAACAATTCTTTTTAGGTTGTATTTTGAATAAAATTGGATTTTATCAAATAGTCGTTAAATTTTAAGAACAAAATATAGTCTGCCTCTGAACGGAGAGTTGGCTATTGTGAATGTGTCGAATTGAAAACTGTTTAAGCTGACTTGAAAGCGATTGTCTTCGACAAGGAGCCCAACTGTCTCGTGAATGTCCGTTAATTCAACCGAGGTGAGGGGAATATCCTTTGTTATATACTGAGAATGCCCATGTGATGCGAATGGGCTGTCGATGTTTAAACGAAGTGAAAATACATAATTATTACAATCTGGAATGCACCTTACTATTAAATATAAATAAGTAGGTAGGTCGTCTGTAGATCAATGAGAAAAATACATTTAAATTTTTAAACACTTATTACCTATCTAAAATTAGCAATCTTAAAATTCATTACTGTGCACACAAAAGTAGGCAAACATTTATACACATAGAATTGTGACTAGAACCGATTTTCCAGCAATCTCCCATGTTTCTGTTGACATATCAGATGCAATTGGACTGCTAATGCATATGAAACATTATTGAGCTAAATTTGAAATGAAATAAAATACACTGTAAAAAAATTAAAAATGTTCATTTGAATGAACTGGATTCAAATTTTGATCTGTCAAAATCTATTGTAAATGTATATATCAAATTCTATAATTTCATTTTCGATGTGTTGGTGTTTCACTGCTGATCACTCTTTACTTCCTGAAGGTAATATTCTGAAGAAAATGCTTGAAGGACTTGCCAAAATGGCAGAGATTTCCTACATCACCTGGACATCGGCTGTCTGTTGCTGCTATTATATCCTTTTTCTATTATACTAATTAGTTTTAAAATAACTACAAGGAAACACCGGGTGTCCCTCCGATTTCATGAACTAACAGTCGAAAGAGTACCTTAAAATAAGAGACACGTATTTTTTTTTATCGGCGTATCGCACGATTTTGGGTACAGCCCCTCCAAAGTTGGACGATTTTCAAATTTTGCAAATTTTCTGAATTATAACGAGATATTAAATTTTCTTCTTAACATAATTTGCAGCATATTGCATGGCCTAAGGGTGGCGTTCGTCCGTATTCGCAAAAAGTTAATAACGGGGACGGGGTACCCGTTACCCCCCATTTTTTTACATTTTTTCTTTTCTTATTCATGCAAAGAAGGCCGATTTTTACATAGCAATACGATATGTTATAACAGTTTAGAAAATTAATAATTGTTAAAAATAGAAAAATAATAATAAAGCTTCAATTAATAAACTTGTCTATTGATATAAATCAAATGAACTCATAACAGAAATAAGTTTTTATCCTTAACATAATATTCCAGCATAATACATTGTCTCAAGGTAGATATCTTCATAAAAAGCTAATAACGGGGGACGGGGTACCCCATACCCCGCATTTTTTTAATAATAAGTTATTCATTTATTCATTCAAACAAAGATCGCTTTTACATAGAAACACATGGTAATAAATTTGGAGGATTATAATAAAAATAATTGTAATAAATAATAATATAGGTCATTAACAACAATTATTTGTATTCGTTACTGACTCCGCTCTCTCTTTACTTAATAGTTCTTAATTTAGAATTTATCTACTCGACAAGCTTATGGTCAACCTTTCTATGCCTACTACCTTATACTATATACTATACGAAACTTTTAGTCGGTGGTAGCAATATAAATCGTTTATCAACTGCAAGTTAGCGACTGCGTTTATATATTTCTTAGGTAATAAATGTTATTCATTCTTAGAATACCATAATCCTTTAGTGGGTATATATGAACAAATTTGCTACACAGAACGAAGGATTAAATAATACATACATATATATTTTTTATTTATTTCAAGGTTTTTCGTGAATGTAGGTGTTTCAATGTAAGTATTCAATGGAGCATAAATATAACTAATGTGTTTGTAACGATTAAAATCGAAACAATAGAGACAAATTAGAAAAACATTATAATGCTTATAAATGTTTAATACATGACATAGCTGTAATTGCGATTATTGGTATAATATGTTGCAATAGCGAACAAATTAATAACATACAGTAATTAAGTATGTAAGTATTACAGTAGTGATATCTGTGTAAAAGTGTTTAAAACACAGATTTTGTTTCACCATGAATACCGCACAATAGCTGGTTTATTGCAAATACTACACAAGGGTGTAGACTGCGCATCTTTGTTAAACAAAACTTATAGGATTTTAAAGGGCCAG